>CM077890.1:13897500-15131666 GCA_039720435.1 Amazona ochrocephala | reverse complement strand
CATTCTCCATCCCCAAAAGCAGGCAAGGTTGTAGTGGTGAGAAGTATTTGCTGTGGCAAGGTATATGTGATGGTCCCAGAAGGTCAGGAGTCCTGGAGCTTCAACCTGTGCTTGGGAGGGGTGATTCTTGGGGTTTTAAGCAGGCGAGGCTGCCCATGTGGGGATTGGGGAATCTTCTGGGAGACCCCAGGAGGGATGGAGAGGTGCTGGCCATGCCTGGTGGGCATCAGGGCCAGCTGGGGAGGTGTGGGATGGTACCTGCCCTGTGCTGTGTGTCTCTCCAGAGGGTAGAGATCTGTAGACCCATGGCAATATGTGAGTGAGTGGCTGAGGTTGGGCTTCCAAGCTTGTCTGAGCAAGGAGCAGATGGCGGGGGGGTATTCTGGTTTAGTTTCTGCACACTGCTGCCTTCAGTTTAAGGAAGAGGGGATGGGGTCTGTGCAGGTCTCAGTGGTCACTGATGGATGGAGGCAGGGCCAGAGGTGGTGCAGCATCGTTCGGAGAGTGAATCAAGCTCCTCCTGCCCAGGTCTTCCTGCAGTCCAGTTTGTCCCTTATTCTGTCTGGTGGGAAGCAGGCTGCTCCCTCCCATGGGGCTGCAGGGCAGGGCTGCTCGGGGACCCAGATTAAATTCAGTTTCCCAGTGTGACAAAGCTGTGAATCAGAGTGGTTGGAGGCAGAGCAGGTTCTCCTCATTGCCGAAGGGAAATGCCACCAAGATGCCTGGTCACTGAAGGTTTATTTATTTCAGTGTGGCCTTAGCCTGGCTGGAAGTGTGATGCCTGCCCTTTCGCAGGCATTCAGCTCATTTTGTCCTCAATGTCAATCAGATGGTTTGGGTCTCAGTAGGAAATGATGTACAAAACTGTGGCATCCCACTCCCTCCATGTAGCCTTTGGCAAAGTAGCAGCCAGAGGCTATGGAGGCAGAAACCCCACCTGGGGTGTCGGGATGTCAGGGCAGAGATCCATGCTCCTTCCCACTGATGTTCCCCTCCCAGCACCATGTGTTAGCACTGCGGCATGGAGCCATGCATCAAGAGATGTGACATGAGCTCTATTCCAAAGGCCAGGGAACAAAAGCACCGGTGCCCCAGGAGCTGTTCAAATCCTTCCCTCAGGATGGTGCATTCCCAAAGGAAGGGGGCCGCTGTCTGAGCCCACAGAAGTCCTCCTGTGCTCACACAAATCACACGACCGTCGGGTGTCTCAGTCATGCGTAGGCGCAAGGATGGGTTGGGATAAACTCTTCAACCCTGTGCGTTGTATGTGTCTTCTCTGAGGTTGTGTGAGTCTCCAGTGATCTTCTGTCCGGGCCAGAAACTCCAGGAGTTAAGTGCTCCTTTCCCTTTCTTCTGTGCACAACTTTCATTCCAGTTGTATTGTTTGGTATTGTCCTTCCGTTATGTTTTAACAGTGAAGCAGCAATGTCTTTTGCCACCTGACACCATGCTAATGTACTATTGCTTCTGTTTAAAGGAAAGAGCAGCAGCCTGAACCATCGCCAAGGTCTGTATCACTGCCAACAAGCCATCCCCATGCATTACCCGTAGATATCTATGTACGTGTGTGCGTGTGTGTACCATGTGGTGCCATCGAGGGAAGCATTCTAGGTATTAACGTGCTTTTTCTGTGCTGTGGCAGTCCAATGTATCTCTGTGTTTGCTGGACCTTAAATCATATTTTCCTTCCAGTCTGCCTTGGGCTGTAGCTGCGAGGATAGTGAGGCTGTGGGGGCTAGAGAGAGCATTGGGCAGCACGGGCAGAGCTGGCAGACACTGCCGGGGGTGATGGCAGGGCTTTGGTTTATGCTGCTTTGTTTCTGTTTCGTTGCTGGAGTCGTAGCTGAAGCAGTGCAACGAGGCTCGATGGGCACCGATGGCTGGGTGATGCTTTGCCTGTGTCTCCATCACCCGACGCTGTGATGGATGGAAGTGACATGGGACCACGAAGCCATCACCATGTCACCGAGTTAGCAACTTCTCCTGAGCTCCTCTTGCTGCAGGGCACTGCACAGGGCTGTGTGGACCTGCTGCTCCGTGGGACGCAGGAGGGCTCTCTGACACGGCACGACGTTGCATGGCAGAGATTCCCTTTTCTCCAGCCCCGTTCCCTTTGGCCTCCCAGCCTCTGGATGAAGCACGGTCCCTGCTCTGTCTTCCCTCCACGCCTGGAGTCCATGGTGCAGAGCGTGCTCAGGCGGGCACCCTCTGAGACGTGGCGAGCACCTTCCAAGGCCAGCCATAAACCTCACCTACGGGAGAGCTTTTCTCTATTCACATGTCCCAGGGACAGCAGCAGGGCTGGTTTTCGGGATCCTCAGCAGATACTTTTCATCCCCTTAGAACTATCTAATTCTGGTGTTTTGTGTCCTGTGTTTTCCAGTTCTTTAAAGGAGTAATTCTGAGACTGAATCTCGTTGTTAATCTCGGGAGGCAGGATGCGGAGCTGATGATCTGTGGAGATCACCTCCTTGGCTTTCAGATCTTCCATTTCATATCTCAAAACGTAGCTTGCAGCCTAAATATTGTAAATAATATGTTTTTCAGAGGCAAAACTGGAGCCTGGCATTTTGCAGGTGAAACTTTCTGCTGTGCCTTTTAGCTTATAAGAGGCCAGAAACTTAGTTTTGCCCTGGCATAAAATCCAACCAAAGATATCCGGGTTGAGACGGTGCTGACTAAAGGAAGGAAGATATCATCATTCCTTCCTTTCCCCTGGCCCCGACTCATTTTTCTGTTGTTCATTTGAGCTTTTCCTTTGCAAGCGGAACCTCTGCAGTACTCCAACCGCTTTCCTGCCAAAGAAACCAAATCTCCAAGATCATGTTTCAGCTACCCAGGTTATGTTATTTTTCCCTACAGGGAGCCTCATAGCTGGGGCAAAGGCAGGGTCCATCCAGCTTTATTAAAGCAGGGAGCATTGCATACGACAATGAGACAAAACCTCTGCTCAACACAAGCAGCTCTATAGCTGAGGAAGTCTGAGGACCAATGTTAGGGTCACAGCAGCCAGCATCCCTGCAATCACAGGCACTACTCTTATTTCTTACTTTCAAATCTCAGTCCTGACTTGCAGTGTTCATTTTGACCAGTTGCAGCACTAGGTTTGATATAGTATTTCTTTATAGACGTTGCAGGGTTTTTGCTGATCATTTCTCGCATTGCTTTCTTGCTCTTATGCCACAGAAAGAAGTAAGAATAGCCTTTCACTGTCCTTTTTCAGAGTATTCTTTACAATGTATAGCACCTTCATCAGGGTCATGCCCAAATGCTCCTTTCCCGCTCCTGCAGTGTATCTGTCTCTTGTGGTACCGGTGGGTTTTGTTGCCTCCTGTTGTAAGATGCTAATCCTGAGCTTGCTCAAGCTGAGGGTCTGCAGTTGCCATATATTAGAGTACTTTCCGCATTGCTTAGTACAGCTGCCAAAGCAGAACCAAAGCTCTTTCCTTCTGTGTTTTGTCAGGGCTGTATCAATTCCACCTGCTCCTGCTGCCCTTTTTCATCTGATAATGTCTTAGAGTTCAGGAAGGAATTTTGCACCTCCAGATAGTCAGGGCTCCCCAAATCACCTGTTTTCCCCAACTAAGGTTTCTGGATCTACATTCATATCCCAAATCTCCCACCCACTTTTAGTTCCCGGCCGCCTCCCAGTGATGCTCAATGTGTCATCCTGCCCTTGGAAAAGAAAACTCATCCTGTTTCTCAGCCCACCCGCCAGTTAATCATCCAGCTGATGCCCGTCTGTCGCTGGTGACTGTTCCACTTAGGAGACAACTTGGGATGAGCCGTCTCTCATAGCAGACCCCAGCACCACACTTCAGCTGGTAAAGGATTTGTCACTTTCCATCAATGTAAGGAAACATAGTCTTGGATCTGGAGATAGCTGGATCTTCCTCCTCTTCCAGCAATGTGTAGGGAGTGGCTGATTTCCTATATCCCTCTTTCCATAACTGATGCACCACAAATTCCTCACAGCAAACAGAATAGAAACAGCTCTTTCACTGTTTTGCATCTTCATCTATTTTAAGTTAGAGAAGGGATGCTGGCACAGCTCATGGAATGTGCTGTGCAAGACAAGCATTGCTTTGCAAGGTCAGGGCACATCCCAAATGCCCCACAGCCATCAGGGTCTTGCCCATGCGCCAGCAGTGATGCTGCCCTTTGACTCTGGTGCTGCTGTAGCTGTGCTGATTCCTGCCCAGACAGCACTCGGGTGCTGCTGCCCAGGGTGGGAGGAAGAGAGGAGGTGATGGGGTTAGAGTGGTGAAGGCTCAGGGTCACCTGGAATTACTCGGGTGGCTTTAGATTTGATCTTGTAAAATGCAACAGCCAATCTGAGAGACAAGTTACATCCTTTCTCTGTTGATTCTGCTTTGTTTTCCACCATGAGCTTGTCTGCATCCATCTAGGGCAAGGAAAGCTCTGTGCTGACATGCTTGGGGGGGGGCAGGACCTCACCTCCCCAAGACATGGAGGCCAGGCTTTGATGAGCAGAAAAGGTGCTGGCCTTTTTCTACATGCTACCAACCTCTTCCTCCTGTTATTTCCCTCCCTCCTTTTGCTTACAAAGCCTCCTCTGTTGCCTGTCACCTCGGGTGCTGTGTCCACCCTGTCATCTGAAGTGGTCCCTGCCCTTCCCTGGGCTGACTGCTGCTCTCATGAACAGTCCGAGTCCTCTCTGCGCCATAACCCCAAGGAAGGAGGGCTGCTCCATGGTTTTCTCACCCCTCCTGCTGCAGAAATCCAGCAAATCAGAGTGATAACGGGGTTTGAGTACTCCTGTGTTAATCTGGCTGGAAATTTGCTGTGGCATCTCATCTCTGTTTATTTTGTCTTCTGATTGTAATGTCAAAACGACAAACATATGGTTAGCCAGGACTACGGAGGCTCCTTTGTGAAATGTGTGCTTCGGATGCTCTTTAGCAGATGGTCTGATAAACATCTGAAGGTATCCATGACCGCGTTTCTTCCTCTTGCGTTTTCCAAACTGTGATTTGGTGGAAAGCCAAAAAGGACTGAGCCAAATGGTCAGAATAATACATTTATAACAGAGAAAAAGAAACAGAAGGGTTCCAGGGAACTGGGAAGCTAAAACTCAGATTACTTTGTCCAGCATGAGTTCAGTCCTGTAGGCACAGAGGGGAACCTCTTTGCAAGGTTGTCCTCAGCTGTGGTTTGTCCATGCCCTGAATGAATTCAGCAAGACCTTGGCCATTGGGTGAATGCTGGACTGGGCCACCTTGTAACGTGTCTGTGTATCTGTGCGTATACCTCAGTTTCAGTGTTTGTGTATGTCTGTCTGAGATACACACAACATGAATATCTCTTTTCAGGGGTGTGATTAAGGCTTTTGTATGCACTGGAGGATGCCTTTGGTTGACTCAGTAGGCCCCTACTCATCCAGCCTAGGGTATCTGAGGTGTCACTAATCACTGCTGCCCATGGAGCATCAATCATAGGAGCCCCATGGGCCGTGTTAGCGTGGGTTGGCGTTTGACCATCTAACCCATTGAACTGATGTCAGAGACTCATGCTGGGACTGACAGTAATCTGGAAATAATCAGTTGCCTTCAGGGGAGCAGATTATTTGCACAGAAGGGTCTGCAGCTTTCCATAGGGACTGCAGAGGAGACCAAGAGGAGAGTGATCCCCATGTCTCCCTCAGGCTCTGCATGCTGAACATCCTGCTCCACACCGCAATGCTCAGACTCCAGCTCCAGAATAGCCCTGGTAGCACCAGCGGTCCCCGGGGATGCCTGGTGACTGTGGGGTCCCATTGTGGGCACCTGAGGAGTGCCCAGGATGCTGAGGGTGGTGTCGGCTGAGCTTGCATGGGATGCTGCGAAGCAGAAGGAATTCCTGCCAATTCCTTCTGTGCATGCCCATGAGCTCCTCTGATTGCCGAGTTCAAGCGTAAAACGAGGTTGGGTTTTTATGCCCTTCAGCCTTTTCAGTCTGACCATGAACTCAGCAAGTGATGCCACATGGGGTGATGGGGCCACATCATTCCCCTTGAGCAGGTAGAGGGCTGCTCCATGGCGTGGAGGACCCTGGTTGTGGTGGCGATCTCCAGGCAGGGCAGTGCCTGAGCAGTGATTTGGGAAAGGAGCTGTGGTGGTACCTCAGCAAAGCCAGTGACTCCCCAGGAGTGGTAGGCCCCATCTAAAAAGTCCTATGAGACACAGCTGTGTGAACATGCATATTCAAACCCCTTCCCATAAGGGACTGCACCACACCCTGGTTTGATCTACTTTCATGTTTTTAAATGCCAGGCTTTATAACGCTATTTCTTGTATGAGAAGTGCAAATAATTCACAGATTAACTAGCTCTTTTTGTGATTTTTTTTTTTTTTTAAGAAGAAAATTGAACCTTTTAGATGTTGTTGGACAAAATAAGGTAAAGTTTTGGCTCTCCATGGCTTAGGCAAGTTTAAAATTGTCTTTTTTATATCTGTTTAGAGGAAGAAGAGTTCTTTTTGTTTTCCCAATGCAGATGATCTCCCTGCAGTCAATTGTAGATAAACTGATGCCACCAATTCAATGCAGAATGTGTCATTTCTAATAGTGACATTTATTGGCCACACAGTGAGACAAATTTCAGAAGCCCTCTTGATTTTCCTTCCTGAAATTCACTTAACGCTCCAACGGATAAATCCTGTCATGAACCCGGCCCTCAGAACGCCTGTCTTTTAAACCTAGAGTCAGTAATCAAAAGTTTCCTGTCTGGCATTTGCTTCCAGGTCTAATTTTTACTCTCCCCTCATTTCCAGTAAAAGCAAACCGTGCAGAGAGTCACTATGCGGATGCTGCTCAGGAAACTCTAGGTACCACGGGAAATGCGTCGCACGAAACTAATCAAAAGCTGCACGGCTCATTCTCCCTCTACCCTGCTACCACCCGTTCTGATCACTTCTCTGCTTAATAGAGGTACTAGATGAGTGAAAAACAAAAGGTGCAAAGAGCCTCCCCATTGCCCGCTCAGAAACGAGCTGCTTCCTTGTCTGCTTATCATGCAGAACGTGTGAATCAAAGAGACGAGGATGGGGAATTTGTTCTGGGTTGAGCAAGCCCGTGTCTGCTCAGCAAGGAAGGAGGCCAGGAGCCGACGTTTAACAAATGATGGAAAATTGCAAATAAAAAATATAAAAATTTCAATTATTTTCTTCTTAGAGACCCCTTCCTCCCTATCCCATCCCTTCTCAAGGTCCAGGGAATCCTTGTGAATTGAATTGCGCTGTACGGCAACTTCAAATCAGTAGCATGAGAAATACCAGCTTCCTACCGCTGCTCAGTCACCGTTCCTTTGGCTCTCTGAACACTACAAATTGACCTTTCCTAGTCTTGTGGCCTTTGGAAGCCATGGCTTGCCTATCTAGCACCTCTACTACGCAGCTAGAGAAGGACTAATCTCAGCCTGTCCCACCAGAGGAGGGGATATGGGTTCCCCTTAGCATTGACATTGGCATTGTGAATGGTGCTGTTTCTAGATCCTGTGGGAACAGATAGCTAAAGCAGAGGGTTTTGTAGGAGCAGTGTTTTCATCTTTTTCATCAAGTTGACAATTGTTAGGTAGCTTCAAGAATTCCCAGTGAGCATCCCTTAGTGCACCCATCTAAGGGTACCTAGATACATATATCTTATTTTCCTTATGCATAAGTACATCTACTTCCATGCCTGCACTGGAAGAGTCTCTTCCCCCACCCCAGACACTGCTTCTCAGCAGCAAACATGCACCTTCTTGAATTACCAAGCCCGGAGTTTGCATGCTGTGAATGCTGGCAGGAGAACCCCATCAGCTCTTCCCCTAGAGCCAGGCAGGTGGAAAGCAAGCCCAGGAGTGGCAGGACACTGAGTGATGCCGCATGTTTGTGAAGTCGGATTTTTGCATGCTCTTCTTTTTGGAGTCCGTTTTAATTCTCAAAATCACCAGTCTCTCTATCCCTCAGAAAGCCAACAAACTGCAGAATTGAAAGTATATGTATCTCTGATTTTCTCCATTAATTGTTCCAACCTGTATCTTTTCTTTTCTTGCTCTTTATTTCCCTGCTGGCAATTTTTACTCTCTGTCAGTCTAAAGGCTGGGACTTACACCTGAGACTTGTGTGTCCCAGAAGCAGCACGGTAAATCCCATTTCTGAATGGGTAACAAAGAGAAATGGGGCATGATCTAGGCCACGTAATAAGCAGATCTCCATAGTAGGAAATCCTCTCTACCTGGATAAATAGCCTTTATCTTTGAGTTGTCCTCCTGCTGTGTGTTTTGACAGTACTGTGGCCTTCCTTGAAGTTGATCCTTGGAAGTTCTGGTTTAAATATTGAGTGATCATTTACACAGGCAGCATTCAATACAAATGGCAAACATTTGGTCAGTTGTCTAGATGGAAAACATCATCATGACTTGTGGACTGTTTCCATTTCCAAGGTGGGGTGGTTTTATCCATGGAGTTGTAGTGCAAGCAGGGATTCCTCTGTGGAAGAAGGCTCCTTTCAATTGCTTAATGATGAGGTTGGTTTGGGCAGAGATTCAACCAAGCAGTGGTATTTGTAATGCTGTCCTCTCACCTGTCCGTGTCCAGCTCTGTTCTCTGGAAAATCAGCCACCCTGATCTCAATGTCTTCCTTGCATGTCTTCCTAGGCATGAGTTTTTAATTGATAAAGCCACTATAATGTTTTTCTCTTTTCTACTGGATTCCTTCCCGCTGTGGTCCTCATTTCATCTCCCCCATCTTGAGTTCTGCAAGCGAAAGGGAGGATGATACAAATGAGTATCTCAAGATCTTCTTAATCCATTGGAGACCCTGAGAAGGAGGATTACAGACTGTGGTTCTTCCAGTCAAAAAGGAATCTTGAGCTTTGGAGTAGCTACAAGGGTAGCTACAAGGGCATCATTACCTGCATCCATTCTGAACGTAGTGTTATACACTCTGTGCTTTAGTAAAGCTATAGGTTAACTGTGAATGGACATAATAGTCCAAATATCTTGTTTCCTGGACCCTTGAGGTCCCTGCCTGCAGTCCCCCACTGCACAGACTGAGGGACACATGCCAGCCCTTTGATGCATCTAAGGCTGAGTGCTAGATGCCTTCACCTAGGATGCATATTACAAAAGAGCAGTAAACGATGAGTCAATCATAGAAAACACTATGTAAGTAAATTAATAGAATACTCCTTAGAAGCAGTGGTTTCTTAATGCACTAAACCAATGATGTCTCATCAATAAATGCTATAATGCAAGCATTTTTAGCCAGTAATGTAACTGTACCAAGCCACCTTAGGAAGTCTATCATATTCTGCTTTGTAAGAGACTTTCCTGGTGTCTACTCAGAGAGATGAAGACACCACAGAGACCTGACAGTGGGAAGAAATGGCTCAGAGAGCAGCGAAGGAAAGGTGTTTGCAGAGCCCTTGACTGGCCTGCAGGTCTGGGTGTAGTGTGTTTGTCTGAAAGTCTTGCTTAGGAATGATCAGCCAGCTCGAAGATGTGCAATTTGGCTGTTCTGCTTTGCTCCTGGAACACAAACCAGCTGAGCTGGCAAACAGCAAGAGGTTGTGAGATGCAGGATGTGTTTGATGTGGTGGTTGGCAGCTCTCAACATCAGTTTGGGAGGAAAAGGCTGTGTGCTAGGAAGAGAGGAGTGATTATAACAGAAGACTGCAAAATACCAAAGGCCAAGGTTAAAGACACGTTTGGTTCCAGTGTCCCTTCACTCACGCAAGGCCCCATGCTTGGCTAGGCTGGCCTAATGGCTGCAGGGATGGTGCAACTCTGTCCTTTGCCGTTAGGATTTCAGTGAGTCCCTTCAACCCAAGTCTAACACAGTTGTTCTGGATGACAAGAGGGATTACACGCCATGACATTGTTTGTTGGCTGACCTTCAGTTTTCCTTATGTCCAGGTTCTGCTTCCACAAACTCCATTCTCTGGGCTGAATTCACCTTTGCAATGGCTTTCCTGAAATCACTGCAGGCAAACCAGGCTTCAACCTGGTCGTCTCTTATTTTTGCATTAGTCATGGCAAGTTTTGCACGTACAGGTGTATCTTCCTTGCCTTCATATCTCCAGTGATTGTTTTCTGCCTCTTCTTCACACCAATGGCCAGACTGGAGCCCAGTGATAGCCACAAAGGCTGTCATTGACTCCTGGCACTCCTGCCTGGTTTCAACAAGCATTTTTCATACGCCATGAGCTCAGCACAAACTCTGGGTTAAAAACCAGCTTCATTTCCCAACAGGACGTAACCTCTTCCTCCTTTCTATAGCTTCTCGGAAGAGTGGATGCTGTTACTGGTTGAGTTCATATGCAGAGATGGATCTGAGTCCATGGTAGTCCAACTCTAATTCTTGCTGCCTACTAAATGAAAGGAGAAAATTAAATAATGGCTCAACCATGGTTTAAAATCAATGTCAAGATGTTGCAACTGATCCTTTTTATTGATCCAAAATTGCTGCTGATGTAATGAGTCCACATTCTTTGAAAGTGCTGATTTAATACTGTAGACGACTGTGAATTCAACCCCAACCCAGGGGGTTTCAAACAGGAGCTCAAACCCCCAGCATCCTGATGGCAGCTCACGTGAAGGTTGCTTCTTCTGCATTTTGCTGCTGAGTCCTGGGTTGTTGGACCTAAATGAACTAAAATGCAAAGCCCACTAAAGCAGTGAGCATTTTCCTGTCAGCTGTGGGTCCACACATTGGTCCTTGTGTGTTTGTCCAGCGTGGGCTCTTATTTTTTGACTGGCTGCAGAGAAAGATTAACTCAGGTTCTATCCTATGTTAAATTCAAGTCAAAAGCTGAAAGTTTTGTAAACCTTCCCCAGAGTCAGCCTGGAAACATTGGGTTTTTTGTTATTGAATATGCTTTTAATAGATGCCAAGTGAAATTGGTTATAAAGACCTAGGAACTAAAGCACTCCCTGTTACACTGTTATGGCTTCCCATAATCTTCATCTCTGGTTGCAAAGCCACAGTTTTCTTCCCCTTCCCATCCCTGGCACAAGCAGGGCACCTGCCCTGTGCTTATGCCGCTCTTGGCTATCATGACTGAAAGCTTCGGTTCATGTTGTTGTGTGTGGTTGTATTACTGCTTTCTTCATGGTCATGTCACCAATGCATACATCTTCCACTGAGCTGAGGCCCATTTACCACTGACTTGAGTGAGAGCTGAATACCACTTTTCTAAGACACTCCACTCTGCATGACTTTCTGGTTGAATGAGAACATGATCTTGGATTACCTGACAACATATATCTCTATGTATGTCTATATTTCTTTTGGTCTCTTTCCTACCAGCTCCTGCAGACCCCAACAGCATTCTCCTCTGCAGGGATTGTACTTGCGCATCATTCCAGGTGTCATTTCTAATGAGGGAATTGCATGGCAGAAGGAGCAATCCGATTAATTGTTCATATTGTCTGATGTTGTCTATGTGAAAACAAAGAAGTTACATCAGGTGTTGGGTTTTTTTCTGAGTAGTGAGTATTCAGGAGCAAAACTCACCCAGATCTGAACTGTTCACCAAATTTCCATGAGGTTCTTTAATATGTAAATGGCAAGAAGTGCAGCACTATCAGGCTTGAAGCTCTTTGCTCGTGTTCCCCACTGAGTTCAGTGCTTTCTCTTTTGCCTTTTGTGATCCTTGCGAACATCTGCAGCACATTTATAGAGGGAATGGAAAAGGGGCCTCAAAGAAAAGGCCCTGCTTTACTCAGTGATAGGGGATTGCTTTTACGCTGAGATCAGCGATGGGAGCAACTCAGCAGAGGATTAGGCACGAAGAGATTGCTCTGAATTCTGCATCCTGGTGTGTTGCTGATTCAGTTTTATACAACTGATGTTTAAAAGATAGCGGGTAGTTCAAAGTGTTGGTACTACTGAAATGCAGTAGGTTCTGTAAAATAAAGACAAACCAATGCAATTGGCCTATTTTGGATCAAATGACAACATTTCCATCTGGTTTTAAATCTAAGAAACAGAGCAAGAATTGCTTTTAAACCTTTGCCTCATTATATATGATGATTTTGGTAGCATCAGTGACTGAGGCTTGTATCCAGAAAGGTATCTGGGGACATGCTTGTTCCTAGATTCCTGTGTGGATTTGTACCTCTGATTTTCAGCTCTGCTGATCTGTTGGTCCCATGGCTTTCAGGCAGACCCTGCAGGTGGGCAGCGCACTGGATGTGAATCTCCAGTGTTTATCTGAGTTAAAATACAGCATTAATTGGGATAATTCTGCCTTTTCTAACTTGGTCATGAGCAAGTTTTGTTTTCTCTCAAATGCATTTTCCAATGTGAAGCTGTTGCCCAGCCAATGGGTGCAGATAACCCTGCCCTGCATTCCTTGGGTGCTGCATCCAGGCATCACCCAGCATCACGCTGCGTAACTGCAAAATGCTGCCTCAGCGCCTTTCCCTCCCTGTAAGCATTCAACATCTGGCAATGTAAAGTGACTTTGTAAAAATAGCACCTTCTTACTCAGCAGATCTGCTCCCTGTGTGTCTTCGAGTCGTGTCTTCTTCCCTTACTGACACAACCAAACGTCTGTTCCTGTCAGCAGAGTACAGCTGGGGAAAAGGGAGGTGGATTTTGCTTTGCTTCAAGGATCAGCGAAGTTCTGATTGAAGAGCCTCATGCTGGTCTTGAAGGCAAAGCAGGACTGTTCGGCTGTAAGTTTTCAGGGGGCATTGCTGAGAGACAGAGAAAAAACCACAGTTCTTTGGTTGGTGATCTGGGAATTTGAGGTGGAAATCAAAATCCCTGCAATGTTCTCCCCGTAAATTGAGTCAGAGCGTTTGCAGCAAACCAGTAAGTGGCTACTGCAATGGAGCAGAGTATTGGGAGTTAAATCCCTGGCTTTACTCACTTTTGATGTACCTGTATGTATAATACTGGCTGTATGCGCCGGTGCCTTGCACTGGTTGTCTGACCTCTGTCAGTGTAGTTTAATAATCAGTTGCTGTTCAGAAGACAACAAATGATCCAATGCTGTTTGCAGTTGGATTTCCCCAATGATGTCTCTATAACATTTGCCCTTCCATGAAGAGTCACAAAATCTTCCAGTTTTCCTGTGGAAATTCAGCCTCTTCCTTTGGGTGAAAGTCTCTAATTACAGATTTCAGGGTTTGGGAAGTGATCAGAGGTGGGTTGTCACCAGGCTACTGCTCAGCGAGGTCACCTCTGTTTCTGGAGAGATCTTTTCAAACCAGAACTGCAAGGTGTTAAAGAAATGGGATTCTAATGGAAAAAAACAGCAATAAAATGCCATATTCTGAAGCTGTCAAATTTGGCTTTGCACGTTTATGACACCCATAGCAGACCTGCCGATAGATGTTGGCTTACGGATTGAATCGTTTATAGGATACAAAGGAGTTGCACATTGAAGTGTTTGTGTTTAAGCATTTAAATATATAACTGGACAAAGCGGAGCTCTTTGGAATATCTAAACAGGGCAGATCATGTTTTAAGTGGGAGGAGATGGAGGAGCTGGAGAAAGGGAAAGGACAGGGAGGGACTGAGCACCAGAAGTGGAGTGTTCACAAGAAAGTTCAAAGTTTAAGGTTAAAGGCTCTTCTGAATCGGTATTTTCTTACTAGATGCAGGGTTGTGGAAGGCAGGTGTGAAAGAAAAGCTTCCTCGCTCCTCATTGGAGCCGATCGGTGATTTAAGGACTCATAACCTCATTGTTTAACGTCATTCTGTCCCGCCAGCCCTGGCATCCCACGAGGGGCTTCTGTTCAAGTCCTCATTATTTTCTCTCTCTCAATAATCATTCTCATTTCACTCATTATGGCAGAAACATTTCTACGATGTTTTAAAAATTCATGAAAATATATATATTTGGAAAAAGAAAAAAGAAAAAAGCCAACAGCAAAACTCCATCTCACTGCTGCTTGGAAGTGCTCTTGGTTTCTAATGGCTGGTGGGGAAGGACTGCGTGGTTTCCAGAATGACTCCTCCTGCTGTCTCCTTTTTGTCTTTGTTTCAACGTGTTTCTCTGAACAGTCAGAAGGTCAGTTTGAAAGATCGTGTCTTCTCCAGTCCCCGCGGTGCTGGCACCAAAGGGAAAGGCTCTCCACAGGCTCAGGGCATCAGGAGGTCCCCCAGCGCTGACCAGAGCATCGAGGACAGCCCAAGCAAAGTGCCCAAGAGCTGGAGCTTCGGAGACCGCAGCCGAGCGCGGCAAGCTTTCCGCATCAAGGGGGCTGCGTCACGGCAGAACTCGGAAGGTAAGGGCTTGGGGTGCCATTCCAGACCCCAAATCATCTCCATCCCCACCGATGATGAGCAGAGCTGCCAACCAGGGTGCTTACATGGGTCTCCTTCCTCTTCCTATATATAGGAAGTATAATAAGGGATAAGAAAACCCCTGCTGGCATATTGTGGTTGTGCATGCAGCTGTGGCTACCCCATCCCTGGCAGTGTTCAAGGCCAGGTTGGACAGGGTTTGGAGTAACCTGCTCTAGTGGAAGGTGTCCCTGCCTGTGGCAGGGGGTTGGAACTGGATGAGCTTTAAGCTCCCTTCCAACCCAGATCATTCTGTGATTCTGTAATCTAGAGATGGATGAGCTGCATTTGGCATTGCTGGATGTCACCGTAACACATTGATGGAAATGCTCTTGTTTGGATGCTTAGCAAAGATGTCTCTGGTGCTTCCCCTGTGGTTGCTGTTTGTGATCTGACTCGTCTTTCCTCACATGGCACCAGGAAATAGTAATGGGTTGTCTTTATTCCTCCCTCTCCTAAACCCAGAAGCAAGCCTCCCTGGAGAAGACATTCCTGATGAGAACAAAAGCTGCAACTGCGAGTTTGTGACGGAAGATTTGACGCCAGGGCTGAAAGTCAGCATCAGGGCAGTGTGGTAAGAGAGGGAGAGGGGAGAAGCGGCCCAGAACACCAAATAATAGGGAAAAAAGAGGAATTTCAAGTCCAAGCAGAGGTGGAATGCTGAGGTGGCTGTGCTGCAGGCTGCTTTCCCCCGAGTGGCCTGCCCTGCTTTGCAGAAAACACTGCCAGAAAAGGCAATTTTTGCTGAGGGAAGGAATAAAGAGAGAAACAGGAAAATCCCCTGTGGGGATACATCCCCAAATGATCATTCTCACCAGCTTTCAGGGTCAATGCTGACATTCACAGAAGCAATGCAGAGAGAGGTACTGCTGATGGTCCAAGCAGCATCGGGGAACTGCGTCCGCTGCATCCCCTTCCCCTCTGCTATTGCCGCATCCTCTCCCACACCCACAGGGTTGGGATTTACTCCCTTTTTCTTCCAAAGCAGCTCCCTGTGGTGTGTTTTATCTGCCACTAAGCAGGCCAGGCTGCAGCCCAGGGACTATATTTTGCCTTTCCTCTCCATCTCCTGCAGCATTATGAGATTTCTGGTCTCCAAGCGCAAGTTTAAGGAGAGCCTTCGGCCCTACGATGTGATGGACGTTATCGAGCAGTACTCAGCTGGTCACCTGGACATGCTCTCCCGGATTAAAAACCTTCAGGCCAGGCAAGAGACCCCTCTCTTTGCTTCAGTTTTTCACTGTGTTTGGTCATTGTGGAGGTATTGCCAGGAGGGAGACACTTTCCTTTGCAGCTACACCTGATTCTTTTTCTTCCTAAGAGGAAACAGCAAGGCAAACATCAATGCTTGTGGCTGGAACCCACAGGAATGAGCAGGACAGGGACTGCAAATGATGATGTTATGCCACTAAAAGTGCCTTAGTGCCCAGCCCAGCATATACACACAGAAGTCACAGCTTGTCATAGAATCATAGAATGGTTTGGGTTAGAAAGGACCTTCAAAGGTCATCTAATCCAACCCCCGGCTATTAGCAGGGGCATCATCCTCTTACTTTACTTCAGGAGCTTCTATCATTGTAGTATGTCCCATAGGCAAGGCTGGTGCTGTATTCCAACTTCTGTGCTCAAATTGTAGGCAACGATGAGTTAGTTTTAATAGGGGGAAAAACATGTGGAAAAGGGACAAAGGGAACCCAAAAAGGCATTTAAAATTTCATTTTCTCCTAAAAACCACCCGCAAAGCAGATCAATTCTGGCCTCTGAACAGAGGATCTGAGCGAAGCTTTTTTGTCTGACCACTCAGATGATGTCCCACATTGAAAAGGCAACCCCAAACCCCCAACATCCCCCAAGCTCTGTCGGCTCAGCAGAAGTGGCCCCAGTTGTGCTGAGCTCAAAGGGTGCCCAGAATAGAGGCAGGGCTTGGCCATAGGCTATCTCCAGTCAAAACAATGCACCATTTACTTTAACACTTAGAGAAAGGAATTATTTCCCTTGATGGCTGTGGCAGCCCAGCTTCCTCTGGAAACCACTGGGGAAGTTTTCCTTTAATTTTAAACCCGTTTTGGGCCCTGGTAGGACAGGAAAATGGTGTTAGGAAAAAGAGGAATCTCTCTTTGCTGTGAACCTCTCAGAGACCGTTTTAACTCTGCTATTTTTGATATTCAAGCAGCAGAGAGAACTTTCTCAGCCTTGCTTCATGCTGTGCGTTTCCCAGAAGGTAGATTCTCCCTCGCGGTGGAGACTAAAATATCCTGGAGAATTTCCTCTCTTTCAGCCTCTCACCCCCGTTCCATACAAATTCAGTGATTATAGACCCAAGACATGGAGCTGAATCTGGAGGGGGAAGAGGAGGAGGAAGGGCTTGATATTTCCTGACTTTTATGAGAGGCCTTCAGGCTGCCTTTGCAGTAGGGATTGAGCCATTGGGGTTGTCATCTCCACTGGCTCTAGCTGGGACATGAGCTTTCAACACACGAATCTGCCATTGCCAATCCTTTGCTGCAAAGGCAAAGTAGTTTGGTTGGCTGTGTAACTGAGGAGGTTGAGGTAAGGAATTGCTGCTTTCAAAGACCAGTCTGAATTCTCCCTTTAGCTGTGTCCATGGGACTGCAAGACTTAAGGTTGGACTAGGCTAGGGTTGCTATCCACCGCATTGCAGGGAAATCAGGAGGACCAAGACCTGCTTCAAAAGAACTTGGATTTGGTTCAATCAGGGCTACCAGGCAGCTCCACTGGTTTCAGTGTCCCCACTGAGCAGATCAGTGATGGGCGCAGATCCCATTTTGGGTCACCCTTCAGAGCACTCATCATCATAGCCAGATGGGCACTAAGAGGTCTCGTGGCTGGTTACCTGCCCAGTGAAACTGGGTCACCCTCTAGATAAGGTGACCAAGACCAAGTGGCCTAGAACAGTGCACCCATATGGGGAAGCCCAGTGAGGTTGTCATGGGGCACCTTGGAAAACAGATATCTTTATTTCCCTTTCCTTCATCAATCAGTGCAGTGTGTTCTCCCTGCCAGCTCAGCTCAGCTCAGCAGGGCTGGCTGGGACCTCCCACAGCCAGGGCTTTAGTGGATTAAAGCTGCATTCAAGCAGCTTTCTGGGGTGTTTACATGCACTTTCCTCTTCAGTCATTAATGCCTTTGTCACTGTGTCTGTAATGTGCTCTTTTCAGTGTTGTGTTCACACTGTCTCGTGTCTCATCCTGACGCCTTGCCAACCATGGATGTCTCCCATTCATTGAGTATACAATCCTGCAGTGTATCTCACCGACCCCTGGGAGCTTGTGCTTTTCTGACCTAGCTGAGGATGCATTATCTAGCACTGGAACTGAAAGGAGAATGAATATATGTTGTTTCATAGGCAACTGCCTCAATGGGATATCACTACACATACGCAAACATATTCCAGAGGGTATCTGGGGTGGGGGGACCTCCTGATAATGTTTTAGTGGTGCCTGAATCCCCTTGTCTTACCCGGAAGAGGGAAGACTGTGGCTTTCACCAAGAGCCAGGTGGTAGGAGAGAGCCTTCTGTTTCCAGTGGGATCTGTGCTCAATTTCTCTCTCTTTCTCTCTCTCTCGTTCTGTTTTGCAGTTGTTTCTTCCTGCAGCTTTTTGTGACCAACTTTTCTCTCCATGTTGCTTCATTATGCGTTTTTGCTGGTGTCTTTCTTTTCTTATTTACTTTGCCAGGATAGATATGATTGTGGGTCCCCCACCCCCTTCAACTCCCCGGCATAAGAAGTATCCAACCAAAGGACCCATGTATTCTTCCAAAGAATCTCCCCAATACTCGCCTAGGTTAGGATTCACCAAAATGCCGCTTTCTCTGGATTTATTTGCTTTATGTCAAACCCCTTTCATGCCAGTTATATGACGGCATTTATCACTTGGATATTTATTAGCAGCTTGCTAACTCATGACTCGGAAGGGGTTGCTACTCTGGGTGTGCTCTGATTTACTTTCAGGAATGAGAGTTCACATTAAACAAGCCAAAGGGGAAAAAGAAAAGGACATCCATTGAGTCATCCATAACCATCAGTGTCTTCAAGTGTGTTTTCTGTTTTCAGTCTTCTGGGTGTTAGAAAGCAAAATGATGTCTGTTAAAATCTCTTATTTTATTAGGCTGTCTTCAAATGTAAAAGGTGGAATATTTACCCACAAAGCCAATCTAAACCGAGCAATCTGCTTTCTAAAAGGCAAAACACTCCACACACAAGCAAAGGAGCCTCTGCTGCTCTTTGTACTCTGGAAGGAGTTGAATTCAGTGGGCAAAGTAAGAATGAAGTGTTTCGTATCCAATGAGCACAGTGGTCTCTTCCTTGCTGATGTAACTCTACTGACCACGGGAGGGAAAACGTGTTAAAACGTTATAACCATGGACTCATATTAAAACAAAAATAGTAATAATAATAATAAGTGTAATAATAATAATCCTGATTTTTGCAAGCAAAAAGAGCGGGAGTCAAGCCCAGCCCTCAGTCACACAGCGAGACTTTTCCCATTGCCCTTATGAAAGTCTCTCCTTAGGTAAAACCGTACCCGAAGCTGATGCCACAAGGAACCTATTCTCACTGAATTACCTGGTTTTAGGGCATTCTGAGGTCTGATCAGCAGGGCCATGAGTTGAGCTGTGTTTTCCCCTTGTATTGAGACCACTGGAGCCCACGGCAGGTATAAATACTTGCCAGAAGGTAATTTTCCATGCACAAGTAGGTGATTTTTAAATGCAGCAAGCTTAGTCTCAGATATTCTTTTCTAATAGACTTGCCCTCCCTACGAGCTAATATGTGACAGAGCTCTTGATTTTAAGCTGCTCTGAGTAATCTTCACTCGAGGGATGTGAGGAAAAGGAGTATTGAAAGCTTACCTTTCCCCACTCAGCCAGCTCAAAGATTAAAAGAGAAGGAATTTTCCAGAAGCCCCAAGCTTTATGTTTGGAAAATAGATGCTCTCAGAAAAGCTTTTATCCCATTTCTCCTCCTTGCCAAAGGACGAGGCCCAAAAGTCACCCATAAAAGTGAAATAACTTTCTTACCTCCAGAAAAAACCTTGATTTTAAAATCACAATGCATAGTCAAATGATTTTGTTGTGTTAAACCTAGGAGATGAAGTCTGCAACAAGCTCATGTCCCACGAGCTGCGTTAACCCCATGGATTGCATTGTGGGGCTCTAGTGACAAGGGCTCAGTTCAGCCGAAAGGTTTCTGCCAAGGCAGCTGGATGCTGGAGGATGTCCACTGTGGTTTGGTTGAAGGTGTTTGCCCCATGCTCTACACACAGACAATTGGGGTTAAATTCCCTTGATTTGAAATAGAAGAGGTGCAACCTCAGCTCTGGTTTTCAAACAACAGATATTGGTCAAAGTATGTCTAGAGCTTTATTGCCAACTGAGGAGGTCAGTCGCCAGTCCTGTGACGTGGATGAAGGGGGTTTGGCTTCAATGCCTGGATTGTGTGCAAAAAGTTATAAGAAAGAGAGGAAAAAAGAAAAGAATTGAATCTCTATTCCCAAACACTTCATTTTTATCTCATTTGAGCCGTTTGACCTTTTTGATGTCTGCTTCTGGCCCGAGGGTGACATATTACACCTCTTTGCATGCACTGTTAGCATGAAGCATAATGAAGCATGAGAAAACCTGCACTGTGGCTGATGCAAGACCTTACCTTTTTTTTTGTATCATTAGAAAGAAGGAAAGATACCAAAGTTATCTTTTAACTATAAGGAGCAGCCCCCTTTCTCTCTCCCTCCCAAACTAAGGCCCGCAGAGCCTATCGAGGACAGCAGATGGCACAGTTTGTCATGTCAATGCAGAAATCTCTGCGTCTCCTTCTGCCACGCAGGGAAAAATAGGAGGCTGGCTCTTCCAAAGCCTCGGCCAATTTCTTCCCTCTGCTCTGTATTTGACACAGCCAGAGGAAGTGTTGGGAAGACACAAGGGATGTAGTGCAGAAGTGGGGTCTGGCATCTCAGGAGATACGTGGTCCTTTGTCACTATCCCCCTCTGCTTGCAAAGGCGGAATGTGTTCTCTCTTCTTCATCTTTTGAGCGTTGCTGCTTAATTTGGACAAAACCTCAAATTCTTTTATAACAGCTAAAAGGACCTCTTGCTCTTTTCAGTGCTCAGCTAGGTATGGATGGGTTAGGAGCACAGAGGCAATTCCTTTCTTGTGTCGGATAAGGCACAGATGAAATCTCTGCGCTCTGCTGAGGGTAGGAGCACTCTCCTCTGGTTTAACTTTTGCCATGGGAAGCAAAGGGCTGGGAGGCCTTGAGCCTAGTTTCTCCCATCCAAAGAGAAGGAATCGGTTCACCTTCTCCTGTCTCTTCACTGAAGTCAGTGGCCCGCAGCTGCCCCCCGCACCATCCTCAGTGCAGAGCCTGCCTCCAGGGTAAGATCTGGCTCCCTGGTTTCTCAGAGGTGTGGAAGGTGACAACCTCAGGAGTCAGTACTATGTTGAAGTATAGACATGAAGGGAATAAATGAAGCAGGAACTCTCCTGGGCTCTGGTGTCAATGGTATATGGGCAGGGGCTTCTGAATGCTTTATAGGGAGCTCTGTGAAGGGCTTCAGTCCTGCTTTTAAATCACAGCAGGTTCACAGGCAAGTAGTGTCTAGCCTGAAAGTAATTTAAGAAGTTGGTGCTCTTCTACATAGCACTAGTGATCATCTGGCCTCCTGTGCTTCACATGAGTCAAGTGAGGTTCACTTCCTGGATAGCTCTTCTCTTAAGGACATGGAAGAGACCAGAAGTCCTTCCTCAGTTTCTGCAAGATTAGCAGTAGGGTTGCACAAGACTCTCTCCGCTGTAATGATACCCCATAGCATGGCAATGTTCACTTTTCCTCTGTGTTAGTCTGTCCTGCCTCCCTGCTCTACTCAGCAACTGTTGAAGGACATCTCATTTACGTTAGTGGACACATTTCAGTGTTAGTGCTGTGCTAGATGGGACACAAGGACCCCCCAGTTGGTCTTGGCCTCATGCAATGTTCAGTAGTGTTTAGACTTTGGGCCTCCTTAAACTCCTGATCATTGTTTTACTAGTCTACTTGCTTGTGCATGCAGGAGAGGAGTTAGTACAGTGGCTACTACGCCTTGACTTGTGATTCCAAACCAAGGTAGTCCGAGGTATCCAATTTAGTACCTCTTTGCTTACATGATGACAACATTGTCATAGGATTTCTTGTGCTGTATGTCATGTCAGTAATTGCATCCCTTGTGGGGAGTTCTGTACATGTCAATAATTTCCTTCTCCCATTACAAGAGAGAAATAAGGCATGCATGTTCCTCACACTGGTAATTGTAGCACTTGGTGCTCGTTGTACTCCTGTGCTTATATTGCTAAGCAAAGGATCAAACATGACTTTTTAAACTGAACAACATTCTGTCGCATCCCTGCCCAAATGAAGTATCTTCTGGGATCAAAGATAAACTCCACAATAATTGTTGGCTTGTGTTTCCTGTCTTTGGTATAATGTGCTCATCCACTTCATCTCTTTGAGCCAGGTCTTCTGGTGTTGTAAGCTGCTGTTGCTCTAATATAAGCTAAGGGAGCCACACTGGTCTGTACCCACTGGTATCTGCCCCTTAATGTCAACAGCCAACATACATAGGAAGTCCCTGTCAAATGCAAAGAAAGCAGGCAGCTCTTGTGTTGGAAATAGCCTCACATCTCATTCCTTTCCTTGGTTTTTGTTTGTCCATTTTCCCCTGTCTGTCTGCGTTCAGCTCCTTCCTTTTCCTCCTCCTGGTGCATGGACCCATGGCCCACACGGCAGAACTGCGTAAGGAGCGTTTTGAGTTTCCTGCTCAAGAATCCTCAACTTGGTTTCAGTCAGATGAATTAACCCTTCGTTTCCCCTGCCACCCTTACGTTTGGTGCATTATGCAAGGGTAAAGTTTGCCTGGCATAGAATTAGGTTCTAAACTGGGCTGCCATTAAGAATCTATTCCAAAGCCGACTTCTGAGGGATCAAGAAGCTCTGGTGTTTACTCTAGAAAACTTATAGTTGATGCCTCGTACAACTGACTTCCAGCTTCCAAAGTGGCTCTGCCCTCCTTTGTCCTCTGCATACAGAGCTGTATCCGTGCTGTGTTTCTATACTGGGAATTTGGGAATGTCATGTGTGTAAAGCAGTTTGTGCCAAACAACATGCTACTGGCAGGAGTGTCCTCTGCTTTTACCAGCTTGGAGGCCTGCCAATACAAAACATCTAATGATACAGGTATGAATTGCAGTAGCATTGAGATGAAGGCAATTTGGTAATGTTTGGTGAGTTGTAACCAAATTCAGCCTTGAGGTAATTCCGCTAAAACAGCGCTTCACCTCTTTGTATCTTAGGGCAAGTGACCTATTTTCATGGGCATGAGAATTACACACTTATATTTGCATTGAGGAGAGGAAACTGCTGCAAAGACTGCAGTAATATCCCATTGACATATGCTAGACAGACAACTTGGTCTTCCCCAATGAAAGAGTAATTTCTCAGTACAAATAAGAAGTGAATTGATCTGGAAGAAATTCTTTGCAGTGGGTAAACTTACTACGCATAATGTGCCAGGTTTGATCTGTGCAAAGAGAACTGGGTAATTCCAAACTCTGCTCATACCGCTCTGAATTATGCATCCGAATTAACACTTCAGTGCCCCCGCGTGTCTGTGAGTGATTTGGAGTGTTAGTTGGGAGAGAGGCTGTTGCTTTGTCCCATGGAGGCGAGGCGAGAGGAGCCCTCCTCGCCTGCTGCCTCCAACTGACTCCAGGTCCTTTTCCGGGGCTGGGGGGGGATTTTCTGATCCCGGTAGAGTTGACCAGATCGTTGGGAGAGGATCCTCCATGACCGACAAGGATCGGACCAAAGGGCCAGCGGAAGGGGAGCTGCCTGAAGACCCCAGCATGATGGGCAGGCTTGGGAAAGTGGAAAAACAGGTAAATTGGGTCAGGAATGGATTCTTATCAGAGGGGGGTACATGCTTTGTGTTGCGTGCTTTCTGTTGGTTTCTTCTTGCCTTAATTTTCCCCAGTTGGACATTACCATTTAGAAGTAAGTGCTAAGACTATTTTGGAAATGAAACAAGGTGGGTGTTATAAAAGGGCGTTTAGAAGCCGAGGTACTACTTTCAGAACAGGCATTTTGGAGGCTCCTCGTGTAGTCTACCAAAAGTCAACCTTACTTTTGAAAATGGGACATTGGTTTCTTTGCCAGCACACTAGACATGTTTCAGATGAGGCCAGGAGCCTGGCTGCTGTAGCTGCTGGCTGTACAGAAGATTGAAGTCTCCCTAGAGGATAAGGCTCAGAAATCCCCATGGCATCTGAGCCCAGCCAAGTGTCGAATACAGTATAGAGCAGAAGGGATGCGAGGCTGCTCTGGCTTCCCTGGAATTTGGTGCCTGTCGAAGAGTTTATAGGAGTTTAAGGAAAACCCTGCAACAAGGTGGAGAATTAAATGCTTTAGAACAGGACAATTAAATATTTACTAAATGTTTCAGTGTGGTGTGGGTGAGTTTAGGCATCTGTGAAGTTGTTTGTACTCAGGATATTAATGTGCTTCAACCCGTGTGCAGCGTGCGGCACTGAAACTGTGGTGTTTTGTAGGTTCAGTCAATGGAGAAGAAGCTGGACTTCCTGGTGAACATTTACATGCAGCGGATGGGCATCCCACCAACGGAGACAGAGGCTTATTTTGGGTCCAAAGAACCAGACCCAGCACCTCCCTACCACAGCCCCGAAGGCAGCAGGGAGCACATTGACAAGAACGGCTGCATCATCAAGATCATCAGGTCCACCAGCTCCATGGGTCAGAAGAACTTCTCTGCCCCGCCAGCCCCGACCAACACATGCCCGCCCTCGACATCATGCCAGCGGCAGAGCCACGGCTCCTCTCCTGTCGGAGACCCCGGCTCACTGGTCCGCATCCCACCTCCGCCTTCCCACGAGCGCTCCTTGTCAGCGTACAGCGGCGGGCACAGGGCGAGCGCGGAGTACCTGAGGAATGAAGACATTACAACCAAACACCATGAGAGTGCCATGAGAGACAGCGACACATCCATCTCCATCCCCTCGGTAGACCACGAGGAGCTGGAGCGCTCTTTCAGCGGCTTTAGCATCTCCCAGTCCAAAGAGAATTTGGACATCCTTAACAACGGTTGCTATGCAGCCGTAGCCAAAATCAGACCCTACATTGCAGAAGGGGAGTCAGACACCGATTCTGACCTCTGCACGCCCTGCGGCCCTCCTCCCAGGTCGGCCACGGGTGAGGGACCCTTCAGTGACATGGGCTGGTCAGCCCCTAGGCAGTGAAACCTTCTTGCCACCGAGCCACATCCGAGCGCTGGCAGCTGCCCATGCATCGAACTTCTCCAGGAGATCGACAGCTAAGGTTTTCCTCCATCTAGGACATCCTTAGCTGGCAGATACTTGCTTACTCTGGGGTGGGGGAATGAGCAGGTCGGAGCCTGCGTTTGTGGAAGAGGTCATAGTGGTGAGCAAACTGGAGCCGTGAAGTCCAGATTTCTTTCATACTCTCTTTCTAAGATCGCTGGGTGAGATTATTTCATGGTGCAGGGTAGGCAACTTGCATTTCTTGGGAACCTTCAGAAGCGTGGGGCAGGAATAAACCACCCAGCCAGGACTTTTGGAGGTCACAGTTACAAGTGTTAGGTGGGAATTGCCATGCTGTGGCACTGCTGATTCCACCTTTAGGTATTTTGGAGTTGCGGAATGAGCACGTGTCTGTTCCTGGCTTAGATTTCAGGTCATGTGTAATTACAGGGGGGTTGTTACTCTGTGGTTCCTCGTTAACTGTCGGGTAGGTGGCATAATTCCAGTATAATACGTGGAAGTGTTGCGTAGGCCCCTGGAGGAGAGGGATGGTTGTTGGAATACTTGCATGAGCAGAAGACATGGCCTTAAAGTGAGACAGGTTAGAATACTGCTCTAAACCAGAATGGTCTGGAAATTATCCCATCTTAGGGCACTGAAAGAAGAGAGACAACGCAGAGGGCAGAGAAATGAGGCAGAGGAGGACCAGAGACTATGGGGCTGGAATTCTATGTTTTAAACCATGTATTATATTTAATTAGCTCTCCTCCCATTGACAACGGACCTGGAGGTGCTTTGGAAGCAAAGGCAAACCGAACGCAACCCCTCGCCGTGGCAGGACTGCCATGGTGTGAAGCCATTCTTGTGGCCAGCAGTGCTATTGTGGAGGCACCACAGCTACGAGGCCGATGGGAGAGGGTGGATATGCAAGATGCAGTGGTCCTTGTGTTGCTGTGAGTTAAGTGCTGAGCTCCATCCTTCTGAAGCCCTGTTGGTCAGAGTGGGCACTTTTCTTACAGTTTGCATTGTGCCTGAACACTTTTGCACACACTATGCCCCATGAAAATCTTCCCTTTCTTCTTCTGCCCTGCCAAGAATCCCACACCCATGTTCTCGGGACATCCTTTGGTTTTGTTTAGACCCCTCAAGCTGAGTTAGGAGGTGCTTATTCGTTTCTTCTTGGTCTTTCAGAAGCCTCTTGTCTGTGCTTGCCCACAAGTTGTGCCAATCGAAGTCTGCCCCATTTTGTTGTGGTTAAAGTAGCTTCTCTTGGAAAGGTTGTTGTGTCGTTACCAGGAACCTCAGCAGCGCATTCAGCTGCGGGAAGGTGAGGGGAAAAGTGATGCTCAGAGTTTCTCTTGGGACCAAAATGAAGTCACTCTACATGGATAGGTTGGAAGGGTTTTTTTGCAAGGGGGTTAATCAGGAAAAGTTGGGTTTGGGATCCATCTCCAGGGCTGGGACACCATAGGTGGCACTGTGCCTCTGAATCCTCCCATGCGTGCATGACCCAGATCCCGTGTGGGTTTTCCGCTGGTGCCGTGTCTGTGGTTTCGAACCCCATCTCCACATTTTCTCTGTGTTATATCAAGAGCCTGTTAAGGATATTTACATGGCAGCTTCATTTCTGTATGGCTCTTGAGAGGTTGAACCTTGGCTTGCTTGGGGTGAAGGGAGAATCCCAGCCTTTTTATCTCCTGTTTGCTTGTCTACAGGCAGCAACCAGGGGAGACCCAGGACTATCTGGGCCTTAGGATGTAGGTGCAGACAGGAAATAAACCCATGCTATTGCTAGTGCTCAGGACCAACACGCAGGTCTTCACGTGGGATGGCAGGGGGGTTGGAACTAGATGATCTTAAGGTCCTTTCCAACCCTAACTATTCTATGATTGAGGTGTCGGGAAAGGCTCTACACAGTTTTTCCTGCCGTTATTCACCATTCAGGAGGGGAGAACATTTTCCTCAGAGGCAACCCAGGCTTCCCGCCATGCTCGTTCCTTTCTTTCCCATTTGATCCATTCTGTCTCCTGCAGTTTTTCCCTCTCTGCTTTGCTCCCAAACTCCTTTTGGCTCCCGATTTCTTTGTGCAAAGTGAACCCAGTGATGCTTTTCCATACAGAGAAATCTTTGAGTGCAAAAAGGCTGTAAATTGTGCAGGATTGCCCTTGGCATGTTGCTAAATTAGGTGTCTTTTGTTAAGAGCAAGAAGTGTCAGCAGCTCCCCAATCACACTTGGTGACATGGTTTTTGTAGTGACTGCAGAACGGAAATCATGTTGGGTGAGGCAAAAGTCAACGTTGCTCCAGCCAGCTGTTCCCCGCAGCTCTTGTCCAAGTCAGAGATAACACTGATTTATTGCCTTGTTTGTTTGCAATTGCACTTGGAGGGAGGCCTGCTGGAAATGTGGCACAAAAGGCTATGATATAAAGGCAGAACATCAGGTGAGGATGAGGTCGTGCAGTATTAAAGATGAGGTCTTTACTGCAGGAGGCAAAGTCAACAGGACTTCAAGGCACAATTGCTGTGGGATGTAATTTTTCTCCTGTTCTAATTCTGAAGCCCTATTGGCTCCATTTTGAATATCCATTTCTTACTGCAAAATCCCTTTCTCCCTCCCAGATGACCCTTGAGAGTAGATGCTGACATCGTCCTCTGAGTTTTCCATAGGCTGAAATCCCAGCAGCCTCACCTCCTTTAGGGACTGCATGGAAAGAGGCGTTTTCCCTCTTCAGATTACTACACTGGGGTTTATAAAGATCTTTTGACTTGTAGCTTTAAAAGGTGTTGGATTTGTCCCACAACCACTGATTATAGAGAACTAGTTTTATTTAAAGGCAGCACACTGTGTCTTGCTGCTACAAATTCCACATGGAATGTTTTTGCAAGGGGTAAGAAATATCCCACCTTTGTCTGTGTCACCATTTCAAAGAACTTCTGACACACACCTCCAGCCACAGCCATGCCATAAATCATCACTTCTCATTCATCCAGGCAAAGTGACCTGGGGTTAACCTACACCAGAATTAACTCTAAGTCGTGCTCCTTATTTCTATGAAATGATTTGTGCCTACATAAACTATAACAGAGCCTGCTCATTGCGTATTGACATAAATAATTCCATTTCTGCCCTGTATCATAGTCAAATATTCCCTGTAAAGTCTTCACTTTCAGTCACTCAGTTCCCCCATGCTTGTATCACACGCTCCTTGTGGTGATCTCCCCCAGAGAAGTCTTAACCACTAGATGAAAGGAAATCAGTTCTGTTTTGTTAATAAGGCAGTCCCAATGATAAAGACCTTTTAAAGGGTAGACAGGCGGACTTTGTGCCTCTGTGAAGCCTCTCTCGGGCTGGTCTTTGCTCCCCTGTTTCTCCCAAAGGTCCTGTAGTTTTTGGAGGACAGGAACAAGTTTTAGTCAATGCCAAGTGTAGAATGGGGAGACCAAAGGGAGCTGAAGAATGAAGTTGAAGCCAAATTTCCAGCCGGCCAACTTGAACTGCTCTGGGGATGCTCGTGCTCATGCATGGCTCTGTGCACAGAGCCTAGGCTGGAGGTGCTTCTGTGCAGGGTGTGAAGCCATGGCCTTGGAGCAGCGCCTGGGATCTGGCCTCCAAGAAACCTTTGGGCTTGTGTTTTTCAGAATCTGGGTCTAGGTGTGGAAGGAAATAATGCAGATGGCCCCAGCTGTGGGATGGAGCATCCCTGAGGCTGGGACCTGAACCCACAGTCAGGTTCTGGATGCTTCAGGTCTAGGTTGTGGGTTCAAGTTGTCTGAGGAGTTCGTGTCTTCAAACAGGAGATGTTGCAGTCTGTGTGCAAGTGACCTTTCCTATGTGACCCCAAGACATAGGAGCAGAGCACTAGCCATAAGTCAAAGTTCCCAATATTTGGGAAGGGACTTTAATGTTACTCAAGTGCAGATTTCGTATCTGAATTTCCTTGTTGGCTCATTTTCTTGTCAATAACTTTTAAAACACAAATGTCAAGGAACTCGCTGGAAACAAGCCCTTGTCCAGCCCCAAAGGCCATTCTGTTTCTTTAGGCAGACTATGGGATACATCAGGTAGATCAAATGCTGCTGGCTAGATCCAAATAAATTCTGCAGGATCATTGCCATTTACAGGTAAATGGGTATATTTTTACTTTTTTAATTGATTTTTAAGATTTTTAATTATGTGAGTTTTTAGAACAAGTTTGTATAATGTACCTGAGGAGCCCGAGCATCGCCTCAGATGCAAACGCTCCCCTTCCTAACCCAAGAGAAAAGCAAAGCACGTTCACTCATTTTTTCTCAAGAGGGAGCTGCTGCAAAGCTCATTTCCCTCAGATCACTATGGTCACAGCAGCATTAGTGCTAAAACCAAAATGGATTAGAAAAGGAACTGAAATTCCTAAGGAATTTGCCAAAGAGTTGTCCTATATAAAGACCCTTAGCAGTGAGTATTTTATTGGGAACGTTAAAAAGCCTAGGAGCAGGCTAAGGATTTCTGTTTCTCCATCCATGCTTGTGTGAGCCCTCATGTTGAGCCTTCATCCCTTTCTTCCCAGCACGCCTGTGATCCTCCAACCTATGCCCGCACTCCTGCATCCTCTCTCATCTGCTCTCCATCATGGGTGAGCATCTTCTGTTTCCATCAGCTTCCTTCCCATGAACCAAAACCAAGGAAATCAGATACAAAAGCTCTTTCAATTGCAGGTAACATTGAGGCTGGGATGGGGAGGGCTGTGGCAGGGGGTGAGAGCAGCATCCCCCTCTCAGCCCTGTGCTGCTCAGTGGTGGAAAAGCTTTTAGCACACAAACACCCTGACTTCTCTGCATCACAGAACAAAACCTACTTAGAGCATGGGTGTGGGATTGTTGGGTTTTTAATGATAACAGTAGGGTTTTTTTAATAACAAGGATAATAAAAATACATAGGAATCTTCTTTAGTATATCTTAGTGTTTGATGCCCCAGTGACACAATACTGCTTGCCTTATATTGCTTGGAGAGGGATTACACACGTTTTGATACAGTATTAATCACGCTTCTAATTTAGGTAGCATCAAGGAGCGGCTGCTGCAGAGGGAGCAGCCGGGTCCTTTTTACCATATGAATGTGCTTTCTGGACTCTCTCACTGACTGTACTCTCAATTTTGCCTGCTACTGCATGCAGCCTGAGATGAGTAGACAGCAGTATGCTCCAGCTGTATCTGCACTCCCAGATTGCTGTAGTACCTGATGAGGTAACATTGCCAAGAGCATCATTTTTGGGAGAGCCCGTCCTCCCATTGACCCATCATGTAGGGTGCTGCGGTGCTTCTCTAGGTAACACGGATATACCAAGTGTCTTTCATGCTGCCACTGATCATTGCCCCATCCCTCTGATACAGCATGCACAAACTCCACTTCTACTGCTTGTAACTAATGGGGTAAAAGCAACTACGTTTGTATCTGTGGGTCCTCGAAGTGTGTACTTGGGGAAGAAGAGACACGAATTGTGTTGGCTGTGTATAACCACCTCCTTTGTATCCAGATGCCTCTGAAGAAGAGCATTCCAGGTACTACCCCTTTCCGAGGGTTCTGCAGTGCCAATGGTGGATGCCTGGTCTTCATTTGGAGATCCCATTTGAATCCCCATCTGTGGGGCTTGCCATATGTCTGATTTAATTCTCATGGGGTTCTCTTGCCTGCATCCAGCTCTGGTGTGCATCTGCATTCATGCCTGCAGCCCAGACCGAGGGGCAGGGGGGAATGTGATTCCCAAACTTTGGAAACCCTTCCTTATCTACAGTCCTTGAGGGTCTCAGGGACCCTGCCGCAGTGCCATAGCCATTCCTTGTGGAAGCATCTCTTGCTCTCCTTACGGAGAGGCACTAAGCCACCTTCAAATGTCCATAAATGTTCTGCCGCAGTTCTCCTCGCTGTAACACCAGGCCATCATGAAGCCTTCAGGGTTTCCCATTGTGCTGGTGTTTGCAGTCTGTTGTATCTCTTTGTGCTGTTGCCATAATCTAGTTTGACACTGGTCCCGTATCCTCACCTTCCTTGTCCAGACGATATGCAAGTGATGATGTAATGCCAGAGCTCTGCTCCGAGGCTTGCTTTTGGCCTGACATCACTAGGCGCACCGGAGAGCCTTCATGTTTTGTTAGCATGGCCATTTTGCTTTTTATTGGCAGTTTTTTGCTTGCCTGTTGAGCCACCGTGGCCTCAGCATCCCTGATTTGTTCTGCTGGAGCCTTTCAGCGCAGGGCTGGAGCCTATTTGCAGTGCCCTGTAAGGGTTTGCCCCCTTGGCTTTAGCTGATCGTGATGAAACAGGGATGAGGGTTCAGTTCAGGTTTTCTTGTCAAGCTGAACAATCTCAGAGAAGAGCTCACAGGCTCTAACAGTGTTGATGCTTTTGCTCCCTGCAGCAAGAGCTGCTTTCAAGAGCCCATCCCCTTCAGCAGTCCAAGCATGTGGCTTTGCATTCCAGGCTCCAGTTTGCTAATAGGGAGACATGGAAAGCAGCTGGTCCAAGCTGTGCTATTTCCAAAGCTTCCAGTGAACCTGGAAACATCTTTCCCTCTCCTAATTCCTGTAAATACAACTGCAGATGAATTGTTCAAGTAGCATCTGTTTGCCTAGTTCTGAGAAACCTGAGCTAGCTGCAAAGCTGTCCAAAACTCAGTGCCAAGCTCAGGCTACATTTCACCTGCAGCTACGCCTATAATTGTAGGGCAGGGTTAATGGTTTCAGGCAGAAGCCTTGCCAAAATCTCCACTATGGATGGTTCTGGCCCAAAATTGAGGCTGAATGTCATGCTGCCAGTGAAGCCTCCCCTGGAATTTCAGCTCCATTTGACACTGATGGCTGTGGACCTGGGGGGATGCTGTCTCTTTCCTGTTCCACACAAGAAAAGGTCAGCACAAGCCTAGCAAGCCAAGATGAGAAAATGCCTCCTTATTCTGGCATGCCATGGGCATTAGCAGCATTTCATGGTAATCCCTTAAACCTGACCAACACAGTGGCCATGCCCCAGTGTTCCGCGGTGATGCTCATGAAAGGGATTTATTACAGATGTGGATGTAGAGGAGATCAGTCCTTTAGCATCTCTGCAGACACCGTGTTGCTGATGACCTGAGGAGAAGGCATCAAAGCTGGTGGCAGGCATTTTCGGTCCTGCCTATTCACACTGGTCCAGCATCTTCCGTGGGGCCGAGGATATCCTATGCTGCTGTCAGCAGGCAGGATGGGGACTCTTCTGTGCTGGTTACTCTTTCCCGCCACCCAAACCCTAAAATTTGATATTTCTTCACTTTTTCACACAAAAATCTCACACACAGAGACTGAGACTTTCAGAAACACTGAGGTAAAACAAGATATAGCTGATAAATGACCGAGATGTTGTGGTTTTAAATCAAGAGCAGACTTTAAACCTAGTTGCAGTTGCTGCGTGGTAGATCAAATGCTTTAGGAGATTCAGTAAATGATTCTTATAACTGTTTTATTCTTTTCTCAGTAATTCGTATAGGTGGGTGCCACTGTTCTTATGCAGCAATGCTCCACACACTAAAAGTATATTCCTGTTTCTCCAGTATTATAGACATTGTATTTATGAGATTTATCTTGCTTGGTGTCACTTGGACACACTATCCACATGTACTGCACACAGATTGCACATTACATGCCAAATGCTGATAGGTATCACTACACATAATAAGCATTATGTGCGTTGAATAGACACCAAACAAAAGGTTACCTGCCTAGTTTGTGATGCGAGTTGAATAACTGGGAGAAGAGAAAAATGAGGATCCTGTTTTGGTAAGGAATCCACTGCATTTGGATGCTTCTTTAAACAGATTTTATGAGGAAGCCACAAATAAGTGGGATTGCCTCTGCAATGTTACTTAAAAAATACCTGAACAGAGCAAACACAGCCAAAAAACACCCACCAACTACTGTATTTCTATATATTCTTCATTGCTATTCATCTGAACTGTAAATTCTGTACAGGTTGAATGAAGTTCACAGTTTATCTTTGTTGTAACCTGCAAGATGAAAGGACAACACAACTTTGGCTGCAGAAGTGTGGGCACGTTGTCTGCGTGCGTGCATATTGCTGTACATGCATGTGCGTACAAACGTGCACACACAGATAAAGCTTTAAAACAGATAAAGCTGCATCTGAGATGCACTGGGGTAAAAAGTTCTGATTTTGGAAGTAGGCGAGTGGGTAAAACCAAACCAAAAGACTATTTTAATAGCGTATTTCTATCAAAAAGGCAGATTTGCAAAGGGGATTGATGTGTAGTCACCATCCCAAGGAGAAATCCCACCTCTGAAGGCAGCACAGGCCATGCAGTGGTGATGCAGTTGCTTCAAATGACAATTCATTTGGCTTCCTTTCAAACAAACCAAGGAACATAGTGGCCAGTGCCAAAAAGCCCATTCCCAGGACACGTGGCCAAACAGTTGTCCTACACCATTGGAGAGCCAAAGGCAAAGGCCCTGTGGCTCCTCCTCTTCCCTTTGCCTACACCTTTAAAAAGCCCCTAGTGAAGAGGTATTTAAGAAGAGTCATTGAAAGCCCATTATTGATCTTAGAGTTATGAAAGGAATAACAACGTTATAACCAATAAATCCCATTTTCCAAGCAGGACAGCCGCAGGCTCTGACTGCCCCTATGCAGAGATTTCACCAACCTCATGAAATGAATCATCCTCCAGGGTGTAATGTTGCCCATGTTTTCACAGATATAAGATCTGTATTGGGTAGAACGTATCCTTCAGTGCTTAATCTAATAAAGGAAGGCATGAAGAGCTGACTTTTCCAGTTATATACTGCTGGATGCCATTGAAAAAAGAGTAATCGAATTTTTTGCATTGGCCTGTAATTCATCTCTATGTCCAAAGTTATCAGTTGGAAGAGCCACTTCAGATCTAACTATGTTTCTAAGCAAAGGGTATATCCATTGCTGGAGTATGTTGCCGTTTCCCTGAGATACCATGGAGCTGTCATGGTTTATAACAGCATCTGGCTCATTTGGGCTGAAGTAGGCGAAAGACAGCTCATGGGTTTGTCCTGATGGTGTGCTGAGAGGTGAATCTCACCCAGGGACGGGCTGTTCATCCTTGGTGTGAATGCAGGTTCTTCACCCCTCGCTTCCTGCTTGGAAAAACCCAGGGCTCGGCTGAGCATGGAAGTTTGGTTGTCCTTTAGAAAGCAAAGACAGCTGCTGCTTTGCTTCCTTTCATTTGCTCTGTTGCCTTGGCTTTTTTGCACTTTCGTTTCATCTCCAAAGAATCTCTCATAATGCCTTTGGTACTTCTGTACAATTTTAAAGCATTTTGTATGTATTGAATGGAACACACTTGTAAAATAGCAACGGGACTTCTTTTTCTTCTTTTTCCTTTCTTTGGTGAATGTGTAATTTCCTCTGTACATTTCAACCATGACTTTGTGCAATGTACATTTGATCGGGACAGATGCCAAGGGAATGACCTGTAGTTTGCCAAGGGAATAGCTAGAAGCTTTACGACACAGTCACACGTGGTTTTTACACTAGCAACGTAGCCCAGACTTTTACACTGAAGAGTTGAGCATGATACAGCGTGTACCTTCACATGGATGACTGTGGCAGCTGCAAAACTGTCTATGTGTGATGTTCCAAACAACAGCGACGGTTGCAAGCGGAAGGGAAATGGAGGAGAATTAAATAATCACAAGCATTAATTTAAGCCTCAAAGCGTCAGAATGGAAAATTTGCATTCAGTAAAACTACCAGAGATTTAACCTTCATGAGATGAAATACACATTTATTTTTCTTTGCACTTCTTCTGTTCTCTTTATTTCTGGTGATTTCTTGGTGCTTTGGGGACATATTTACAGGTAGATGAAGAGGAGCGGGATGGAGCCTGACCCTTCCTGGCATTAAACCTTCACACCTCCCTTTCTTCCTTCTGATGTTAGGCAGCATTTTCTTTCTGATGTATAACATCAGGCTCAGGCATCTCCTGTGCCCTCAGTTCCAAGGACGCTGTCCCTTCAGAGTCCTTTAACAATATCGATTTCCTTAAGGTTTAGACATCAGCTGCATCCTGACAGATAAAGGATGGTTACTGAAGCTCTTCACCTCCCTGTGCAATCTCCTTATCACCATGCCCGAAACTGAGGCTGGTGGCACTGAAGTGGGCTCAGAGCCAAGGAATAGCACTGCAAAGGGACCTTACTCTGTTCCATGAGTTATCTTGCTTACCAGGCATCGGTCCTAAATTAAGAAAGCACACGCTAGATTTTGGAGAGTTCTCCAGGAGTGAAGCGGATGCTGTTCTCCATAGCAAGGTTGGTGATGAAACAGCAGTTTTGTAAGAGTAAAGGAAAAAGTGAAATCCCTCTCTCCATACTGGTATCTTTTCTAGAACGGTGAAACACCAGCATGTAGCTGAACCAGTGCCTGGATTTTGAATAGCCTGCCAGTCATTTGGACAAGGCAGTGAAAAGAGGCTTGGCAGAACAAAGAGTGCTCTTCAGGCACAGCAGCCCTCTGGTTGTACCAGATTACTTGGCTTAAAGCCTTCAGCAGCTCCCTTCCTCCCCACAGCTATTAAAGAAAGCCAGGTGCGAGCATTTCCCAGTGGATGCAACACATTAAGGTGTACTTAAGTACATCATTATATTTTGTCTCATTATATTTCACACCACTGTGATAAGCAAGAAAATTCTCAGTTTGCTCCATCATATTCCTCTGTCATCCGAATGGGCTCGTGTTGGTGTGGGCTGCATCCCAATGCTGTCCTTAAGCTGCCCGAACAGGAATGCTGATGGAGCCAGATGTGGTACCCACTGTGCTGGAGCAGAGCAGAGCTGCCCAGCAGCCCCAGAGTCCTTGCTCACATTCCCCAAGCCAACAGGGAGACCACTCAGGGAGGCATTGCTTTTTCTTGGCAATTAACCCCCAGTGCCCTGATGGTCTGGTCTAGAGGGAAAATCAGGAGGTCCCTTTTGCCTGCATGGTAAATGTTCCTTATGGAGCAGAAATAGATGCTGGAGCCTTAGAAGAAGTTCATATGAATACACATCATCCAGTTCCCTTAGGGTTGCAATTGCCCTGGCTGTCAGGGACTACCTGATCTCACAGCTAAAGCTCAAGGGGTTATTCACTGAAGTGCACAAAGCTGCTGGCTGGGCAACTGCCAAAAGCTTGAGTATTTAATGTCTCCTGGCCTCTTGGCCTTCAAGCTCAAGGGAGAATGATTTTTATCCAGGTTCTTTGGGTGGGGATATTTTACCCTCAGTGCTTTTTACTGCCAGCCATGGAGCAGAGGGAACACGCAGCCGAGCATCACACTGGAAACCCTCCTGCTGCTGCAGAGCATCACCTGAATGGGGGCAGATTGACTTTCTGCCTCTCCCAGCTGAACTTCTGGGTCCCTCAGAGTCCAAAAACCCACCTATCTGCTTGGTAATCATAGGTAAGCACCAATTGGATAGAGTGGAGTTTCTGGGGACTCCCAGGGAAGCATCGCTTACAACCAGCCACCTCAGAGCTGGTTTTAATGGGGAAAAGCAGGAGATTGCTTCTAGAATACAGAACACACAACCCCAGCTCAGCAATGCAAAGCATCTGGATTTCGTGTCTCCTAAATAAAGGAAGAACACAGGGAAATTTGGGTCTTCCCCAGGTTTAGGAGGTCCCCTTTAGGATGTCTCACTCTTGTTTGTGGAGTGGAAGTGGCATCATCGGCAAAAATAAAGGGATTCAGTGAGACAGGTTTCTTAAATTGGGCAAAACATGAATTCCTGTAAAGAAGCGGATAGGAAAATCCAAATAGCATCGAATACGTTATTCGGGGGGGGGGGGGGGGGGGGGGACCAGGCAGAAACTCAGGTCTGAGGTTTGCAGACCCTGCAAGGGCAGCTCAGCCAAATCCCTGTGGATATTTCACTGGTAAAAGGAGCACTTTGGGATTAATCTGTGGAATGGCAGCATCTGACCAGGACAGCGTTGATGCGCCAGGCTGCACAGCCAGGAGCCTCTCCCCAGTAGAGGGGGCAGGAGCTTTATTTCCAGAGCCGGTAGCGCGTCACTTTGTTAATCTGGGATGTTTATCGGTGCAGTGGTAGTGACCTTGTCCTGCCATCTCTCCCTTGCATTGCATCCCACAGATTATGGGGGCTGTGCGCAATTCATCTGTATCCAAAGGCTTGTGATACTGTCCTGTGAAATAGGAATGAAGCTCCCCCATAGGTTCAGTTGTATTTCAGAGGGAGGAAAACGTGCACTGTTTTTCCCCATCTTGCATTATTGCTTGCTTTCCTGTGTTGAGCAGTGCTGTTTAGCTAATGGCCATACAGCTCTTTGAAGATGCATGGTGCTTTGTAAGGTTTTAGTATGATTACTCTGTATCAGTCATAAAAGTCAATGGTGCAGTTTATCTTCTACTACAGAGTGGAAGCCTTTGGGACCAGCCAGAGAGCTGATTTACTCCATCTCTTCTTCATGGAGAGAGGGTTGGGAGGGTGAAGCTGGTCTTTGAAGGAGATGCTATGTGATGGCTATTGATAGGGTGTTTGATACAGAAATGGGATGGCTCAGAGAGGAAGAGGTAAGGTTTGTGCTGGCTGAATCTTGAAACTACATCTCAAGCATACCAGGCAGATCAGCCAGAGATGATGGAAGAAAAAGCAGGACCCTTTCCCATTCCTTTCATTTCCAAGTTTTCCAGTAACCAGAAACTGCCCATTGCAGCTGATGGGATGAAACCTCCTCCTGTGCAGCATAAGGAGAAAACTCCTTTGGAATGTAGGGGAATGGATGTGCTGGGGGCTGAGCTTTATTCACTACTCTTGCTGTATTGGGAGAGATAGTGAAAGGAAGGAGCCAGCTGAAGAATGAAAGAGAAGCCAACCTCAGCCTGCTCCTTAACAAAACACTGCTGCAGAGCATCATGCTCTTGCCCTGCTTCCAAGCAGTTAAAATTTGCATCCCAAAGTCTGTTTTCTCCTTCAGTTTTCATGGATATTGATCTGTATAAGAATGGATTTTAGAAGAAGGAGGGGGAAAACAGCCCCATGACCTTCGCATGTATTTAATGGTTGGAGCCACTTGAAAAATATCTTTATTGTAGCCTGGCAATTTTCTCTGGCTGCTCTGGAGTTGGAAGGGAGGGCAGCTGATGGAGACAGGAGGGCATCACAAGCAGAACTTGTCTCTGTAATCAGAAGAATACTTATTCCACAGGGCATACAGTGATTTATTTGTCCTATTCATCCCTTTGGACAGAGGTTCACAGGTGCTGGTTTGTCTGAATGTGGTTCTCTGTTGTCTGCCACCCAATGGGTGCATCTCCATCGGAGATGCTCACATCTATAAGAGCTGATAAGGTCCCCATTATCCCTTCCTAGATGTGTTCCTCTAATCCACATCCTGTGGGATGCTCAGCATCCTTCTCAGGAGCCACACAACTGGGCTTTGCGCAGGGACACTCTTTGCAATGCCACATGTGGCTTGTGGAACAACAATGAAGATGCTCCCAGGTACCGCTCACATCCCACTGAGCAAACCAGGTACATCCTTGATAGATAGTGGTACATGAAGAGCATCACGAGACATGTGCATGGGCTGGTGATCTAGCGAGTGCATCTGATACAGCCAGAGTCTGCTGAAGGCAATACACAGATTTTGCTCACATGGTTTTGGAAAAGGTTTTAAGAAACCTTTCTGGTTATGGGCATTGCATTAGGCTATAGCCAGGGACATTTCCAAGCATCTCATAGATGTGGTGGCTAACAAAATTGGCAGCTGATTTCTGGAAATTCTTGCTTTTGTGAGTCCTTTTCAGTTTTGTGCAAGGCTTTATTTGTGTTAAGCAGGAAAGAAAGAGCAATTCCTACAGAGGAAAGAAGAGGTTCTGTTCTCTTGCCTTTGGCTAAAGTATCTGTAGTAATGTTGGCAAAACAGAAGGCAAAACCCCGAGCTTTGTTTTTCACGGGCAGGTGGGCAGGCAGCCAGAGGGCTTGGAAAGCAAGCTCCAAACTGAGCCATGACCTCTCCCTCCCAAGCACAGAGATTTTCCCCTTGGCTGGGAATTGTTACATGAATCTGCTTTCTTTGCAAGGATGTATTAAAAGCATTTAATGAATTGCCTGTTCAGAAATCCAAAGCCAACAGAACAGCATCACAGCCCGCTCTTCACCTCTGAAAGAGACCGTCTCCAGTGTATGTCCCTCTTGGAGCAGTAAAAGGGGCACAGAACATAGATAAATATCCTCAGTCTGTTAGTCCTAGTATCCCCAGCCACCAGCTGTAGGCACAGCCAAGCAAGTTTCTTTGGGATCTACACAGAATACTTTGCTGAAGACACTCATTAATTTCCCATTAATTCCCCATGTAGATGAGACAGAGAGAAACTGTGATTGCTTCTTCAGATGTTGAGAGCCCCTGGTTTTTGCCCTCTGTAGAGCAGCAGATGCAAACCCTTGCCCTATCTCTGTCATGCTACCATTTGCTAAGTGAACTAAAAGCCTGCACTTATCATGGGCTCACAAAACAAGTATTATCTCTGTAATGAGACTGTTAAACCACAGCACAAGCTGCAATGGCTCATGATAATAAGAGTGCATTAGCATAAGTCCGTCAAGAGGAGATATTAAAAATAATTGGTTTAGATTTGGAGCTAACATCTGCTTTGGTTATAAGCTTTTGGACACTTTAGTTTTAATTGCACAGTTTAAAGAAACTGTTACCCAGTGCCTCCGGTCTTTCTTCAGTAGCAATTTCTTCTTAAAGAAAAGTTCTATGAAAGTTTGCCTTTCTGTAAAGAAATACATGTGGGTGAATGTAATAACAACAGTTACAGCTATTATGAGCTGTAATAGTAGCCAAGACACCAAACTAAAAGGAACAGAAATTGGGTACCATTTTGAAAGGTCTAAATCCCTTCTTCCAGATCCAAGCACAGTGTCTCGGAGGACAAAGCATCTTGAATCTCAGTTTCTATGTGTGCTGGAGATGCTGTTCCACTTGGGGTTGTAGTTTCTAAAGTGGTGCCCAGGGACATCTATGGGGTCCCAGCCCATGTGCTCAATGCAGCCACCACACCGCAGCCTGCTCTGTTGGCAGAAGAACGCTCATTATCTCCTGCACAGTGAAGAAGCGGAGGGGCAGAGAGAGCTGCTAGAAATGGCCCATGAAGTTTTCTGTTTCAGCAAATGGATCACACAGACAAAACTTCAATTTAGAGAACTGGAAATACACACCAGATGGAAGAGACCCTTTTGTGCCAGAGCAGAACTTGGCAAGTGATGGCTGAAACTGTTGGGCTAACATCAGCTTCTGTTTCATTTGAAAGCTGTGTTCATTTCTTTCTAACCTGAAAATCCTGCTGCTAAGAAAGAGTGGAAGAGATCTTACAGCACGTGAGGGAGAAGTTTCAGGTCACAAGTTGAGACAAGACTCTTGAACTCTTGCAAAGCAATGTGAATCCTGGTCCATACCTGGTGCTTGTCCTGTTTTTCAAACCTCAGCCTTCCAGCACTGCCAGACATCTCTTTGCTGCTGCTTTTCAGCAAGTCCATAGCCAGTTCTCAAATCATCCCCTTACTGTCTCCACAAACTTGGACCATCCTCTGTTGATTTCTGCTGTTGCAGTCCTTTGGGACCTCCTATCCACCCTGGCTCCTTGCAAAGGTTGGAGCTCCACCAGCTCATTGCTCCCATGGAAATTATTAGAGACCCTTTCCAGCCCACTTTTCCCTTTCCAGCCCAATCTCTGGAAATAGCAGCCTGCCCACATTTGTACACCTTGCCTGAAACAAGGCAGATGAAGCCTCTGAAACTCTTTCCCTGACATTCAGAGCTGCTAATTTTCAGTGCAAACTGTTGCCTTGGTATTTGCATTTGAAATGAGTTTGCGTTTCCTTAACTCCGTTGCCACCCCCTCTGCAGCCATAGAGACTCAGTGTAATTTTATAGGAGCATTGGAGACACCAGGTTGTCCCTGGGAGCTTTGCCCATGTCCTCAAGATGTGCAGTTCTTGACACACCTCAGTAAAGCGGTGATGCTGCCCTCTGAGTGCTGCCAAGATTCATCCCAACAAGGAAAACTCAGTCCTTATAAACCGGTACCTGGGGAAAAGAACCATTTCTGGCACTCTCGCTATTCCTAATCTCTTTGCTTTCTTCCTCGTTTTGTGGCTTGGTTGCTGTAATCAAACTGTTCTGTCTTCTCAAAGGCATATAAGAACAGAAGGTGATTCAACATGAACTGCTTCTACTAAGCATTATATCCTGCAGTAAGAGTAAGGTATAGTGTAGATGATCAAAGAGACATAGTCTCCTTTGCTTGAAAACAGAGCACCACAAGAATAAAGCAGAAATAAGAGAACATTGAGGATTCTTTATATCGGGTTCTTCCAACAATTCCAATGAAATAAGTGATGTCTTAGGGAGGGTGGGTGCTGCGCTACTACCAGCTAATATGAATGGATTTATGCTGCAAACTCTTCTCTAGATTGGAAGTTTAGGTGAAACCTGAAGTACAGAGTCACAATCGGTTCAATGTGGGAATATCCTGGAACGTGAAGCTGTCAAAGGGACAGCGTATCCCCAGATTAAATACACCAGCTACATTCAGTTTGTATGTGAAAATAAGGACTTGATTGCACGTAGCCAACCATGTTTGCTTGTAGTATGAAGACCGGTTTGCAAGATGAGATGTTAAAGGGTATTTCACCACTCTTTTGCAGGGATGTTGGCTGCAATAAATCATTGTAGCTCTCCGGTCCCTCTGTTACTGCAAACCTGCACCGAAACTCATGTAAAAGAAGAAAATAGTAGGGGGAAAAAAGCCACTTTTGGTGTGGGTCTTCAGTGCAGAGAAGTGAAAGGGTTTAGTGCCAAGTGTGAGCACATTCCTCATGGGAATGAATCAATTCCAATATACTCAGGGTGAAGAAGGGATTTCATCCCTGGGTAACTTCCCCTGATGTTGTAATTTACACAGGCCCTGGCTGTGTAACTACTGAAGAGCTGGAATGAGTGTTTTGCCCAAGGAAAACACAGCTCATTTTCCCCATGAGATGCAATGCAAAGGCACTGAAGCTGGAGGAGACCTCTGGGTGCCTCCTGCTCCAACCCTCCTGCTCGAGCAGAGACCATGACGTTAGACCCAGCTTTAAAGTCAGACCAAGTTGTTCAGGCCCTTTTGCAATGAGGTTTTGAATGTTCCTGAGGCTTCACAGCCTCCTTGGGCAACATGAGGGCTCTGAGCAGCGGAAGGGTAGACACAAAGCTGACTCTAATCATGACCCCATAGTGGCTCTTCTTATCGACATAGAGACAGCACTCAGTTATCTAAACTGCATAGACCCATCCACAAGTGCTAGACTCTGCCTTTTGAGAGTTTCTGCCAAATCATGTCAGCACATAATCAAACTAAATCAAGTTATGGCATGACAAATTTAAGCTTGCCAGATGAGCAGGGTAGAAACCCTTACACATGCTTTTATCCCTTTGGACAATGACATGTATTTACTTAAGCGCCTAGAAAGTCAGTCTAATGTGCTCGTACTGTCTGGCACCCTGGACCAGTCCATGCTGATGTGGAGGCTCAGGTTATGGAAACAGATCAGGGATTTTGCCTCAGTCCTTCAATTTTTCTCTCTCTACAACAAGAGATAAGGCAAATGTTGCAAAAATCAATGCAGGTGTCAGGATCTCGGGAAAAGTCAGTGCTATTCCCTTTTACAGCACTGAACTTGGCAGTAGGAGATGGTCTGTGGGCAGCAAACCTTGGTTTGGGAGCTTTCATTCAGGTTTTTTTGCACCAGCACAGTCTGATCCAGTATGAGAGCATCTGGGTACAAATGATGTAGTTCAGCCGGATAGCTAGGGGAAGGAGACACTTTACTGTCCTGAGTACCACAATATGGTGTGATTTCAGGCTCTGATAATGAGCATACAGTCATTTTGTCACACTGAGAGTGATTGCATTCAAATCCTTTCCCAGCATTACAGCTGACAGGTCTCTTCTCAGTGGGAATCCCGAGGAACTGCACCAAAAGCCAGAATTCACCCATCGTGAGTGGAAGAGAACGTTTCTTGACAGGCAGACAATATCCAGCCCTAAAATGTCCAAAAGGCACCAACACATGGAAATTCCCACTCCACTTGTACTGGCTGCAGGCATCAACACAGCATCCGCAGCACTTCAGAGCTAGCCAGAAGAGTCCAAAATGGTCTCAGGTGTCTTCAGTCCTGGTTTCTCAGCCTAAAATGCAATGTTGCAACTCCTTCTGTTAACTCAGGATCCTAGACTTCATCTCTAAATTAAAAGAGGATATTGCCATGTCTGTCGCCATCTATGAGCTTGTCCCTTGCGATCTTCTTGGGGCTGCGGAGTTGCCTTACAACAGATGAAACACCAAGGATATTTCTTCTAACGCAATTCAGACATGAGTCCCAGGAGATGTAGGTTTATTCATCCAACTGCTCTGTTCTAAAACTAGTGAAACTCAGAATGTTCTAACTTCATTAGTAATCACCAGATTATAGCAGTATTGGCTGGAAAAGGCTTCGGGAAGTCTCTAATTCAAGCTCCAGCTTGAAGTAGAACTGTTGCCAGCACTCGATCAAGCCAGCCATGGCCTGAAATCCCTGCCCTTGTGGATTTTATCCCTGTCTTTCACATTGTCCTATTTTCCCATTTCTTTCTCACTCAGTATTTGTATTATTCTGCATCCAAGAACTCCTAACTAACATCATCTACCACTGAGCAAAAAGGTGCAGATACATAATAGATGTCATTTACCTGAAAACTAAGAAATGACACTGTATTTTGCAGTTGGAGACACATGGAGGTACAGATCCATACATAATAGGGCAGAGGAAGTGCAGAAAGGACACAAGAAGAAGGAAGACTGTGACAAATGAGAACTGAGTTTGTGTCTGGGGATACAGACACAAACATGCTGGTGGGTGTGATGGATGGGGGGTGCTCACAGCAAAGCCTCGAGTATCCTGATGCCTGGGACAAATTGACTCATCAGAGTTCCAAATGGTTGGTGCTGCCCAAGACTCATCTCTTGCAGCCTTTTGTCTTCTAGACTCTCAGCCCAATGTCAATCCAAAGCAAGAGCATCCCACTGGTCTCCTACCAATGTCTCACCGCAAGAGCATCCTCAGCAGATGCATTGCTGGTCTTCAGAGTTCTGGCATCTTGCAGCACTTCTTGACTTTCTGCAGTGATTTACTCACCAAGAACACCTTCGAATCAACGGTTGCAGGACCCTTGTAATCTATTCTGGGGAAGGAATCCATCTTCATTAACTCTATGCGCAGCCATGTGCATCTGAAGTCCTACATTAATTATAACTGGTCCCTCACCTGATTAAAATGGAGGCACAAGTCCAACGCTCATTAAATGCAAGGGCTCAAATCCCATAAACATTCCTGGTGCCTTAATTACAATAGAAGAGAGAATAGATAGCAGTTAGTCATGTACTTTTTGACAGTTGCTCTGTATTACAAAGGCATAGGGAATACAGACCTTATTTGAATGCATTGAGAAACTGCAGCCCTCAGAAGAGCCGGAAGAAAATGTCTACCATATTTTAATGCTTTTTTCCATCTAATTTTCCACTTAAACAAGGGAGGAATATCAGTTTACAATCAGCTGAGACTCTGGCACTAGCTCCCAGCGCTTCCTTATCACATATACAATAGCTCTTTCATACTGCTTGGTTGGAATTAGCATTCAGGACCAGCAGCAGTGCAGGCTCCCAAGCCAAGCACCTGTATATGACGGGAAATTGAAATCAGGAGCCAGAGCTGAAAGCCAGATCTTGCATGCAAGCATCCCAAATCTCCAGAGATGTCATATGGGCTGGAGGATTTCACGCTGCATTAAGCATGAATGTAGCCTGATTTCTAGGTCCAAATTTGCTCTTATTAAAGGCATACACAGTAAGAATAACCCACAAGGTAGGATTCGGGTTTGGGGGCTCTTCCTCAGTTCCCTGTGTGAGGAAAGCAGCAGTTTTTCTCCATCCACCCTTCAGCTGTGAGATGCTGAGATGAGGGGGGGGTGTGGGCAGAGAAAGAAGCCAGTTGGACAGCTTGAATAAGCTGTCCAAATGCACAGATACCCTCCTTCGCCGATTAAAATGCAAGTGTATGGAAGAGAAAACCTGCCTCCATTGAGAGCTTAGAGAAAGCCACTGGCTTATATCACTGCTTTCCCTGGTTTTGAGTGTGCATAAAGTTACCTGAATGCAGAGCCTCTATGCTTATCCTTTAAGCCTTGTCTGGTCATGCAGAGCAATCTAACAGAAGAGTTATCTGTCACAGACAGGCAGCTCCCAGGCCTTTGTGCCTGTTCCTCCCTTTATTTGGAGGAATGGTGCTGATATCCCTGATGAAGCCTTCAGTCACCGATGGCTCCCATCAACAGCAGATCCCAAATGGGGCTTTGTTATCACTGGGCTTCAGCTGCAGTCCGGGCCTCTCCATCCCTCACACCTACAGAAGCCTGAATGCTGCCACCACCTTGCACATCTTTCCTGAAACACATGCTGAAAAACCCAAAACAGTGTGGGTTTTTTAATTCACAGCCATTCTTACAGTGTCAGAGACCATAAAAATATAAAGATCATCACCACCTCGTGAACAAGTCCAAGGCAAAGCACTTGCCTTGTTGCCCTCTGTCCTGACTCAAGGCAGCTTTCTCTCCTCTTAGAGGTAGGGACCACCCGGCTGCAGTGTTTTAGCTGGGCCCATCACTCTGGTTTCCACCATTGTCACTGCAAGCAATGAGAAAGAGGATGGGATATGCTTATTGCCTTCAAGTCATGGCATTTGGTCCTGACCATTCCAGTTGGCCCAGAGGAAGGCTGTGATTTGCTGGTAGAGGTCAGGCTTTCAGATGTCCCTGGTGTTTGTCCCTGCCCATGGCAGGCGGTCGGAACTGGATGATTTTAAGGTCCTTTCCAATCCAAACCAGGCTGTGATTCTATGTCCATGGGTTACAGTCCTGCACTGAGTCAAGAAGTGCTCTGTAGCACAAAACCCTAAATCCTGGCTAATAAAAGTGAGGCAGGACCCATCTTAGGGCTGAGAGACAGATGTATTAATCTTCCCCTCACACCTTCCCAAGCAGGGTTGAAATGTTTGCCAGCCTTTGGTTTATGCGAGGTTGATAAGAGTCTGGAAAAACAAGATTATATTCACTGAACACTTCAAAGAGAAGTGGTAACAGTTTCATGCAGCAAAACCAGCTCTGCCTTGCCCGCGCCTGCAGCCGAAGCTGGTCGGGAAGGAAAGCGGGATCTGCCTCGACTGATGGCAGCAAAGGGATTGTCCGCATCCTTGTCCCCATCCTTATCTTTGTTCCCATCCCTGTCCCTGCCTGACAGGCCCTGCCACCACACACTTAGGCACTTCCATAGGCACGCTGTAATCACTGCAGCCACTTTGTCCTTTGGAAATATTGAATCTGTATTTCACTTCTCCCTGGCATTTCCTCTTCATTCCAAGTGGCACATTATTAGAGTCCTAATCAGCTATTAGCTTATCAACAGCATCCCAAAGTACTGACTGACCCATAATAGGAAAAAGCAAAACAGAATTAAAACCATTCAGTGATTGCTTATTTAGCTTATAAGGATTTGCATGGACCAGTTAACTGGAATCCTTGTGATTGGTGTTTTGTGAAGGATGCCCTATTAACACCTAAAAGGAAGAATCATTGTGGGAAGAAGAGTTATAGTATGAGGGAAGGAAATACTGAAAAGGATTTGGGGTTCGTTCTTTCATCTCAAGCAAAGAAAACAAGAAGTAGCATTCTATTTGCACCCAGCCGCTGTTCCCACCTCCACAGGCTGAGTCACTCTGACATACATAATCTAAGGGGTATCAGAACCTCATTTGGCTCGGGCAGGATCTTTCACTCACATCCCCAGGTTGTCAAAAAGCAGCTGGATTTCATCATTTTCACTGGAATGATGCTGGTTTGTATCCCTTTGATGATCTGGCCCTACCTCTGCCTGGTGTGACACAGGAGAGGGGTTGTGGTAGTTGAGGTGAATCAAAATGATACTTCCAAGAGAATTGGAAGCCAGTTAAGACAGCAAAATACAATGAGAGGCTAATGAGGCATTTAGGGAGGCAGGGGAGAGGGAGAGCATCCTATACTGAAGGAGCTGAATAATATAATCAGATATAAACCTGGTTTGGATGTGCCTCATTCAGCAGGGGGAAAAAGCATCCCATTAGAATAAAATAGAGAAACATGCTCAATGCTTGGAGCAAGGAGCACGATTGGGTGAGCAGGGCTCCTTCCCCCAAATGTTGCACTGAAGTTAAATTCAGGAGTGAGTTTTAGAGTCTAATTTGTCCAGTTTAGCCAAATTGTCCATCTTGGGCTGAGCTACATTTAGAATCACTCATTGCTGCCCCTTTCTAAGTATAAAACCACTCCTGCTACAGTTTTACAGGGACTAATGTAAAATTCAGCCCAACCTCAGGATTCTCCTCATCTCTCCTCCTTTTGTTGGGTATTGTTGAAAGAAAAAAGAAAGTAAGTCAAATCTCAGGCTACTTTTGAAAGAGATTTGTGATTCATGCAACCTAGGTCCTTCGAAACACCAATGGAAGCTCTGTATTAAATGCATCTGACTGGTTTTTCAGGATGTCAGACAAATCAGACCAGGCTCCGCAGGTAGAATGAATGCATTCATGTGATATTTTATTCATTATGGCTGGTAATGGATACAGGAGCTGCAGGGGTGGGAGACGACGCTGCTCAGTTGAGGACTCAGTGACAACATCCTAAGGGGCTCAGACTTCTGCACAGCCCCTTCTGGGCAGGCTCTGCCCTCAGCCCTAACCAGGCAGGGTTTATGTTTCCTTCGTTACCAGAACACTGCTATAAATAGGACCCTCCTCTAGCCCTTCGGATGGCTGTTCCTGGCTTCTTTCCCAGCCTCTGGAACTGCTCGAGCACCCCTAGGTCAAAAAGTGGCACTAGCCTGTCCCTGGAGGATGTTGTTGGGCCATTTTTGCCAGGGTTGGAGTTATAAGATGTTCCCCATTTTGGCCTGGGAAGCTGCTTTCCTCACTCATGTGATTATATTTATAATGCTGAATTACGTCTTATTAAGAAGTGTCAGAGTGACTTCCCTTCCCCTACCCCATTTCCTCTGGCCCTTTCAAAAGTCAGTCTGGTTACATCTGTGATACTTCTTAAACAGATATTAATGGGCAGGATGAGACAAGCTCAAACCACCTTGTAAGTAAACTCACTCAACATGCCAGTGCTATACCAGAAGGAAGGAAGGTTGGATGTGGAATCCCTACTCTTTTTAGAGGATAAAGTGCCTGAGGTCTCTATAAAGTATTCAGTGTGTTTAAGTGTGTTTAATAAGTGCCTGTGAAACCCAAAGGAAGAGAACATGAATCTTTCTTTCACTGGCTAAAAAGCTAATCAAACTATACAATGAGATGCATTATAGATTTTTAAATGAGAACCACTCAAGGAAAAGCATATAACCTTAAAAGTATGTCTAATCAGAGCTGGCTGCTCAGAAGTGCATTATTACACTCTATGAGAAACTGCAATATCAGTGCATTTTTCTCTTCTCCAGCAAGACTGACAGTGCCTCTGGTCAATGCCATGAGACTGAGGCTCCTTGAAGCCTTTGAAATGTTGTTCTTCCAGAATGAAAGGGAATGAGTAGAATCAAAGTTAAATAATGCAGGCTAAAAAGCCTCTCTCTTCCTCTTCCACTTCCTAATGAAGATTAGTGTGCAATCTCCATGAAGACAGAGGTTCAGCAAAACCAAGAAATGGAAGTGCTGCAAATACAGGGCCAGAGCCTTTCTTCACTAACTGAAGCTTTTCAAGGGGCCTCCACAAGCCATGAAGAGACAAATTACCCTCCAGGATGGGGTAAGTAGGAAGAGGAGATTTGCTAAAGACAAAAGCAGCAGAAAGGGAAAAGAAAATAATCAGCATCATATTTTTGATGGGATTTCCAATTCCCTTTGTCAGCCTGGAGATGCTTTCTGGCTTTTAGCTTGGTGACATTCACCCTCATCATCATCTTGAACACCAAACAGCCATTACAGAGTGTGGCTTTAGAGCAGCCTTTGAAGGAAATAACACTCGACTGCCATTTTGGGACAGTTTAGGGCTTTTGAATATGAATATGGTCATTTCTTCCAGAACAAACTCACTGCTGTTAAAACTGAGCAGCTGAAGGGGCAGGAGGTCTTTACTGCTGCCTTCTTTTGCAGGCAAAATGTAGGCAGTGGAGATGATGCTGGGTGCTGGGGACCTGCCTGGCTTTGGCTGAAGGATTTGCTCACTCATTGGCAGAACAACCTTACACAGCAAACCAAAGCATCCCAAGGACTGCTCAGAACTGTGCCTGGTGTGGGGTACAGACCAGTGAGAAAACTGTGTTTGGCAATAGTTTACTTAAGTAGGGATTTAGTCCTTTTGTCTCAAACCGCTGCTACTGTACCATGTTGCATCCCTTGCACAAAACCTGATCCCAACTCCTCTGCCTCTAACATCTGGCCAGTATTAAACAGCGGCCTCATGGAAGCGAGGTGAGCCAAGAGGGTAAATAATTGTCCTTTGGTGGGGTGAGATGGGCTGGGGGAAGGGAAGAAGAGATTAAAATAATCTGTTAGGAAAATGGATCAGAAAGCTCTAAGCGGAGATTATCCACAACCCAGCCCAGACACAACGCTGCGCCTTAAATAAATAGAAACCACACTACTAAAATGAGGAGTCAGAAGAAGATTGACATAAACCCCAAGCAAATTCGGGGCTACTTCGTTCCCTGGCTGTTTAGCCCTAACAGCAGCAGCAGAATGACAGCAGACAGATTAGACTCAACAGGGTGCCTTTGGAATCTGTTTCACTAATCGCCTCCTCCCGCAGGCTTGTTGTTATCTTGTGTGGGTAAAATCAGCTTGTTCCTAGTATATCCCCACACAGGGCTTCCAAGAAACTCCAGTAGGGCTTTTTCCCTTTTCCTGCTGCTGACAGGTTAGGGCAATCCATCTTTAAAGGGTGCCAAGAGCAGATAAATTGCACAAGAGATGAGCAGGTGGTTTTGTGATTTTCAAATGCATGACAACAAGGGGTTTTACTGCTTCTTCTAACTTAAGAGAAGAAATCACAACGGGTTCCTATACAAACACATCATTTCCCAATACATACAAGTATCTTTTCAGGGGGTCCGTTGAGATGTATTTCAAAATGACAGACATTCTGTTCAGTGTCAAGATAAATGTATTGGGCTTTGAATGTGTTACTCTCACAGGAAAATCCTTACTGCTCCCATCACAATGCATGTGTTAATATCAACAGTTTGACTTTGTTTCTGTTTCATTGGGCCCATAGTCTATGCTCGAATAGGTAGAGTGCAGTTCCACTGTGATTTAGTCCTAGTGCAGTGATTTGGTATATGGTGTAAATCAAAGCACTGTGCTTAGTTAAGGCAAAAGCTGTGGCCTTATTGTTGATGAGGTCGTAACTAAAGCTGACTGAATACATCTCTTTATCCTCTGCCTTCAAGGGAACCACCCAGGACTTGCAAAGTAGCTGTGAAGGTTACAACGTGTGGCAGAGCCGATGTTTGTGGGGCTGTATGGGTGTTCAGGTGCCGATAATCAGTCAATGAACACCACCTCCCGCCGGGTTTCCGGACAGGTCAGTTATACAGGGTGGGTCCTGGAGGTGGTTTTCTCCTTCACAGCAGCCGTGATTTTCGAGGTGTTCGGGCTGAAGCACCACGTGAAGTGTCGAATGTGTTCACGGTGTTTTTTAATCCCAATGTGAGCTTTCACGCACCCAGTCCTTGGCATCCCGCTGTGTTCTTGTGGAAATGTGTGCTCCCATGCCGATAGACCCTGAGGACCAATTGGAATCCAAAGGTACGGTTCTTCATCGCCCAGATCCTGGTAAGCTGCCGCTTTGGGGACTTTACTCTTTGTTTGACTTGAGTTCTTGCAGTTAGTGAGAAGAGGGGCTGGTGGCCCCCCTTCTAGGGACAGGCGCTGGAGTAGCTAAAGCACGCTCCTTCTTCCTAGAGTTATCTATTTTTCCAATGTTTCAACCAGACTCAATTTAATGCCCTTAAATCCCGGCTCTGGGGATGCCCGGGGCTAACGCCTCCCTCCCTCCTTCGTTCCCACACAAGTGCGGTTCTCTTGGAGGGGTTTAAATGTGTTTTGTCATCCAGTTTCCCTGCCCTGTCTCACGGGTCTTGCTCTGCCGTTTCCCCGGAGGCTCAGGTTTTGCTGTTCGGGGTTGGCCCCGTCCTAGCCCAGCAGCTGAAGCCGTGATGGGCGTTAATTCTGCCCATTAGGGCGTTGCAGCGCGCATTTGGAGCGTTATCCCCTCGTTAACTGCAACATAACCTTTCTGTTCCATCCTTTGTGCGGCTTCTGGTTGTTTAGAGGTGCTCTTCAACAGCTTCCCAATTAAACCAAGTGTCACGACCTAATTCTTAGGGGGAGCTGGGGCTGAAGGGGATGGAAGGTAAATGTAAACTTGCTACATTTTTTGCTCGAAACTTCTAGTTTTCCCCAAAAAATGATAAATATTTCCCGACACCTTTAGCTTAAAATAAAATGCTGTGAGTCAGAGAGAAACTGGCAGCCAGTTCAAGTGGGCAGTGGTGAAAGAGGCAGCTGATTGTCCTCAAGGTAAAATGCCATGGCATAAAGTGTCTGATCAAGGGTGCTGGAGCCAAGGTGATGAGTGACCATTCAAGAACACTTGGCTGAAAGCTCCAAATGCACCAATTTCTTTTTATAGTGGGATTATGCTTCAAGTCATACAAAGGGAACAAGCCAACCCTTAGGAACTTCTTTGCATGTGTGTGGTGGGCAAGAGCTATAGAAAGGTTGCTTGTCTGGCCTCTGGTCCGTCCAGGCAGAGGGAAGCAAAGCCAAAAGCTCAGTTTATGTTGTTGGGTTATTTCTCCTCCTTATCTTCCTGCCTCGCTGCTGTTTTCTTTGGCTCGCATCATTTTCTAGGCACGGCTTCAGCCCGAAGCCTGGGCGGCTCATCTGCATCCCTCTTCCACTTGAGGAGTGAATAAAGCCCTTCTCCCGCGGCAGTGCTGAGTCATTATTTTGGCATAAAGGACAGTCTGTGCCGCGAAAGGAAAGCGGGTCTCAGAGGGGCTTTTTTCCACGCTTTGTCAGACGCTGCATTTGTATAGACTTGCGTGTAAACAGAAAGTCTGAGTAGGTCCCAGCAGGGGAGAGGAGGGAGCAGAACAAAAGCTCAGACGTCAGAAAGGATTTAGAGTGATCAGGAAATGAAAGGAAGGACGATTTGAGATGAGAGGAAACGGGAGATGGGGGGGGGGGAATGTCGAGAAAGATGGGGAGGGGGAAAGGGAAACAGGGGAAGGCAGCCAGGCGGGAGAGGAGGTTGCAAAGTGATGAATAACAGGCAGGGAAAAAGCTGTGTTGGGGGATGCAAGGACCCAAGGTTTTAGCAGAGACAGCCCAACAAGTCCAGCCTCCCTATAGCCCGGTCTATAGGTAGAATCGCGTACCAGCTATTTTTGACCTGCTGTTTCAGGGCTCTGCATTGGGATGTGGAAACCAGAACATTCCCAGCTGCTTTCAAAACGGGCACAGAGAGATGCTCTCCCTCTATGGGGCTGGCAGCAGGGCTGGCAGCAAACCCTTTGGGGTGGCTGAACCCTCAGAAGTGACAAGAGGCTTATTTTACGCAGGAGGCTCTTTCCTTAAGTGTTTTCTCATTGCCCAGCTCAGCAAAGCCCTCTCTCAGCTCTTGAGACCTAAATGGAGGTGTTTCTTACTCACCTGCAAGGTGAATCTTACCACCTGCATCGGCCCCTGTTACATTGGCAGTAGCATAAAGTTTATTTTGTGCCTAGTTAAAATGAGATTCCTGGGTTATATATGAAAAGGTATCTTAAAGATCAGAACCTGGATGAAGAACAGTGAGACAGAGAAGGCTGTGCGCTGCTCAGAAGGTGAGGTGTTAGACAAGGTCAGTAAATCAATCACCATTGAGGAGACAGAAAAGAAATTGGACAATGCAGCATCTCTGACATGCAGATCCTAAACAGAGTCTTTTGGCTTGGCTCCAGTGACACAAATAGAGGGTTTCATTCCCTGTGGCATCCTGGATATTTCTCCTTTCAGCACCTGAGCAATTCTTCCTGCAGTCAAGGCAGCTTTCATGATCCATTCATTGCACTTACTTGAACTTCTTGCCCATCCATCATGTGTCAGCACTTGCAGTACCACGGACCTCACAACTCGCATCCCCCTGATGTATCCTTCCCTTCACAGGGCTTACTTGCCCTTGGATTTCTGTCCATGGCATGTCAGCACCATCAGTTATTATTGCTGAACAGGAACTTGGGGCTGCTGAGATAGCCCAGCAGCTATTTGTTCTACCCTTTACCTTCAGCACTGTACAACCCTACCTTTCATTTGACAACTAAAAAGCAATCATCTGCTGCCTTTTCATTCCCAAGACTGGAATTGAAGCATTTGATTGACATGAATCCTGTCTAACATTGTATTTAGTTAAAATCCCAGCCTGCCTGCCCTCTGCTAAGAATAACTCCTGTTGACATCGGCCCTCCTAATTGTATGTGCAGATGAATGCAAACGTCCCCCCAGTATACACAAACCCCAGCAGGTACAGTGCTTGCAGGGATCTGAGGAGCCAGCAAGGTGAAGTGTGTGGGGGATTGATTGTTCAAATGATATTGTTACATAAAACTGGTGCAACTCCTTCATATCCCGTGGGAACATGATTCATAAAACTCTATCACTGCACCAAGGCTCAAATGTGTCATACGGTGAAGCATGATCAACCACCTTCCCCAAATCACTTCTGTCATTTCAACTCATTTTAGCCATTTTTCGGTGTAACTATGAGAAAAGTTGTTGTAAGGACCAGCTCACTATGGGGGAAACATCTTCATCTGCTGTCAGAACAAATAAGCTGCCCGATAGATGGCAAAGACTCAAGTGGGCATTGATGGCATCTGACACCTGTGGTCAGGACACAGCCAACTCTCCCACTGCTGTAACCAAGTGGATTTTGGCTGGTCACAAAGGACCAACAGGAGATGCTGCCTTACAGTGATCATTGCTTAAAACAAAGCCAAGGGGGTCCTGCTTAGACTGTTTCACCCTCTCCACTTCTCCCTATTATGTTGGTGTCTTTCTATCCAAAGGAAGAGCAAGCTTGTTATCCTGATGACAAGTGCAATGCCTGTGCCAGTCCGGATGACATGGGAAGACTGTTGTTCCAGCAAACCCCACACTGGTTTGCTGCTTCAGGGTGAGAGCCAGAGCTCCGACCCAAAAATGATGAAAACCAGCTCAAACAGCAGCTTGCTCTGCCTCCCTGATTTGTGTGCCCTTGATCAAAGCCAAGCTCTTGTTAAGGAAGTATTGTGCCAGCCGCTAAGACTTGAGCATCTGAGCACTACCACAGCCTTTGTTTCCCAAGGTAAGGGATTAATATTTGATGAGGGGACAACTTGAGAATATAGGGGGTTCTAAGCTGCCAGTCAGAAAGTATATTTGCAATGGGATTTACAGTGCTCCTCTGCAGTTCCAGGAGGGAAACCCTGGACAAATTCATACTGTTAGCTCTAAAAAAGTAACACAAGAGTGATATGAAAATAGGGATCCAACAGAGTGTGGGAGAATTCATGAGCGTTGCTGTGCTGAATGGAGCTCATTTCCCACTGAGAGCTGTAGGCTGTTCATTGCTACGCGCATGTTATAAATTGAGACCACAACGGACTAGAATCCAATTAGAATTTATTAATTATAGCAAGTAGAATATGAGCAAAAACAGCGCTGGACGGCAGGGGAGTCTGCGCTCCGCCAACTACCGCACTAAGCAGTTCAAACAGTCCCCTTTTATACATCTTTTCTTCCGTGTTCTTGAAGTAGTGGAGGTACTCTGCATATGCATCAGTTGCTCCTAGGGGGTCGTTTGTCATGTTTCTGTCGGTTGGTTCCTGGAACATCTGGCGGTTATCTTATCTTGCACAAACGGTGTTTTTCTGGCTGTTTTAGTTTGCGTTTAACCTTTACATTGGGCTTAACATAAATACTAGCCATGTCTACAAGTTTCTGACAATTATTTAAAATTTAGAACAGTGTGGTTGTCAAACAATTGATAAGTAAACCAGATGTGCGGATGAGGAGTACACAGGGTTATCAGATTTACAAGAGATGCTTTTTAGAGGAACTACTAAATCTCATTAGCACGTCAAGAAAGCGATTAACAAACCAGACGCGGGATGAGGAGTACACAAAGTTTGTAAAGAGGGCCATTATCACTTCACAGACTTGCAACATTGTAAAAGAGCTATTTCTATTTCAAAGACTTACTTTGTTCTCTACGTTAAATACTTGCTTATACTCAAAGGAGTTACAAATAGTTACTTCCATCAACGTTGCCCTAACAATATGAACACAGTAACTCAGGGTTTCTTATAGTTAATTGTCAACGGTTTCTTACTCCATAATTTTTCTCACCATGTTTATAACGAACTATTGCTCTTAACATGAGTCATAGTCTTGTTATAGCATAATGCTAATCAAACTTAACTTACACACGCCTTGCTTAATTACCAAATTAATAATTCAAGTTTATTACAATTTACCATTATTGCAATTTATCAGCAAATTAACTGTTTACATTTATCACAGCGCAGATGCTCAGAGGAGCATAAGGGACATCGGAGGCCTGTGCATTGCAATGAAGAGCAGATTTGGGGTTTCTTCCTCACTCTCCCTGCTTCCCCAAGTGAATCCTTAAGCCTGCAGTAACTTGCCACTGCCCAAACGCTGTCAGAGAGGTTTGGAAGTAGATAACCCACTGCACTCCCTCCTCCCCTCATCCATTCCCATACATCTTGAAAGACAACATGGCATAAATTGCAAGCAAAAGTAGCTTGGGGAGCCTGCAAGCCACATCTAATGACACCAATCAGCCCCTAAATGGTTGTCACTCCTGCTGGAGAATTAGTGCTGACAGGGAGTCATTCTCCCTGCAGTAAATACAGGCACAGCAGCTTGTCAGTGCCAAGAGATGCTGCCAGCTTTCTTCCTTTGATGGTGCTGCTGAAAAGCAGGCTAATGTTTGCCACCTTGATGGGATGCGGTGAAAGCAATGGTGATTTTCCATTAGCAACCACCCCCTGTTCTGAAGAACAGGGGACCAAAGTCTGTTCTTTCGTGCTGTAAACGTACCCATTCCTTTATGACCTGCCTTTTTTCAAGCAGCCCACCCTACAAACTCTCTCCTTGGTGGCTGTTCCTCCTCCTGGGCCTTGGGTTGTACTGCCTCCACCAGAACAGAAGCACCTGCAGCTCTGTGAATGAGCTTTCTCTTCGTTTCATTTCTAACAAAGAGAAAATATTTGGGAAAATAGGTTCTAAGGAGAAAAACTTGCAGAAAATAAAAGGCAGAATGCTCTGTCTAGGTACTATCAATGAGAGATTTAGACAACAGAAGATTCACAGTGTTAGACTTCATCTTTTTAGCCTTTTCCTGTCTTCACCTCATCCTTATGAGGTTAGAAATGAGACAGTCCCTGGAATAAAAATACAGTATTTTAGAGGAAAGGGTGGAAGAAACTCCTAAGGGAATAGCTGATGAGCTGTGTAAAATGGCCCATTCCTGCAGCTTTTGGTTCTGGAGGCTCCATTTCCGCTTATTGCACAGGTTGCAAGAAGAGAGATGCTCCTGTTGTGGGAAGAGTCACCAGATGGTGCTCTTACACATGGTCATAGCAGGTCATTGACTGCAGATGCTGTAGAAGAAGCCTGGCACAGTAGCTTGTGCAGTTCCTGGACTAACTTGGGTGCAGTAGGAGACTCATCATCCATGAAATGACTACAAATGGTGGCACTGGATTAAATGAGGAGTTGTCTTATCCGACCAGATGCACGCTTTGAGCCAAGGCAAGCTCATTGACGTGGACTATAGACACTCATAGCTGTTTGCTTGGTTTCACTTGACTGGTGGCTTCTCAAACTGTAAGAAACCATCACTTGTAATTGCCTGCTTGTATTTTTTATCTCCTGAGATGGTTTCTGGACATCAAATATTCTCTTGGTAGTGGTCAGCTCAGCTTTATCATGGCTGTCATAGGGACGTGTAACCAGCACCAAACAGGAATCATTCGTCTAGTGTACAAGGAACAGATTTTGCACAACTCTAGAAGATCTCGGGTCATTGACTTTGCTTCTAATAGGAAACCAGGGATGATCCAAACCTGTTCCTGTTGGATTGGGCTTTACAAGTATCTGTAAACTGATTTGCACAAACAAAAGCAGGAGGTATGTTGTCTCCTTGAACTCCTGAGAAACCTCTTTGGAAGAAGCAAACTAGACTTTGAAGCTTGGTTCTACTTCGTTTGTTCCCTATCCAATTTGGTACCTTTAGAAGCTTCCTTTCCAATCTGTTCCTCATCACTTAGGTTCTGGCATCCTTGTCAGTGAGTGAAAATAAAAGAAACATATAGAAGTATATTTGTATGGTTTATATTTATCTACACATTTATATATGTTTTGTGTACATACACATATGGTATGGTGTGTAGATCTATAAATATATGGGGGTTTAAGTGGGGCTTTAAAGAGTTTCTGCTGCCTGCTTAAAATTAAAGACTCTTTGGGGAAAATGCAAACCTATAATTTCTTATGACACTAAAGCTGTGTTTATTCAACCTATTCCCTGTCCTGGCTTTCAAGTCTTATCCTAGAGAAAACGTTATGCCAACGCGTTATCGCTTTTCCACAACTTGGACTTTAAAGGAAGCGCTCATCCAAGAGCTGGGCTTTTCTCCTTCAGATCTTCCGAGCCTTTAAATAGCATTTTCCTGCCTCCATCACAAACCCAGCTGAGCTTTAGCTGAATGCATGGGCAGGAATATCTCATTTTTGTTTAAGCTTTTAAACTCTCCTTGTCAACAAATGATCTGAACATCTCTGCCGAGTGTACTGTCACTTCCCTGCCATCTGTCAAGTGTCGCTCTTTCTTATTCCCCAAGGAGAAATGTCAAGCGCTGATTTCTAATTCATGTTTCCCTTTACAAAGGAAAATCCTGTTAGGATGCAGATGAATGCTGTGGCTCTTACTCAACTTCACAGCAGTTATTAATTGTTCTTTTCCAGGCGCAAAGTAATTCCTTGTTACTGACATATTCTGTCTCCTTTTTATTGTATATATTTAACTTTAACAAACCATACCTCCTGGTATTTGAATGTAAAGCAAGTGTAAAATAGCTTCAGCAAATGCACCGATTGATGATACTGGTTGGAAGATGCTACAGTGGAATCAAAGAACTGTGGAGGAGATTAAATTAAAAGGGAGAATCATTACTATAATTGAGTGTAGGACAGCCTCAGACTCACAAGATTTGCTTTTGGGAAGAACGCTTTTGGCAAAGCATTCCCAATTAGCTTTTACTTGCATACGGGCAGAGCAGAGCAGCTGATGTGTTCAGACAGAGACAGACAGAATTAAGGTACCCTTTTGATTTTTAAATCAAAGGAATAAGGGGAGGAAAAGGATATTTTTACTGCTGTATATATAAATGGATTAATTTATATAGTCACTGTCTGGCTAAAGAGTCTGTTCACAGAAGAATAAGGTGATGGTTTCACGATTTCATTGAAAGCAGCACTTTTATTGATTTATGATGTTTCCTTATTGCCTATAGAAATACCTGCACCAAACTGCTGATGTAGAGCAAATGGTGCTGCTCTTCTCTGGGAAGAGCCTTGGCTTAGATCAGCAGCTCTGATTGTGGTTGCAAGGTGAAACGTGCTGTCAGGAGTGCTTACTTACAGCCCTTCTCCCCCCCCTCAAATTTCTTCCTGTCCTGGAAAACTTCAATGCCTCCTCTATTTAAAATGCCATGAAGAGAAGCTCGGTCTGTGCGGAAGCAAACCAGGAGCTCTGGTAACCTTCAGATGGATCACCAATGGTGGGATTCACTAAAAGAGTCACCAAGTGCCTTTCTGCTGCCCCTCTATGAGCATTTTCCTGCTAAAGGAGGGCTGATGCTTGAAATGAATTGAGCAATAGGATTTTTGAGCTGAGCATCTTCAGTAAAACCAGGTGTGATGTTCAGATAAATAATTTTAACCGAAAAGTAGAAGACATTGCCTAGAGGAGCCCTGCTGATGCCATTACCTTGTTTTCCCTGTGCTCGTGATGATGGGCTGTTTCCAACAGAAGGTAAAGGCTACTCACCCATCTGGACTCCCGTATATTACAAATCAGATGCAGATGAAGCTGACTTTGATTTAAACACCCTTGCTGGAGGAACATTGGTGAGCTAATTAAACTTGCAGCAGTTCACCTTTGTGAGGGCTTAATTAGCTGAGATGGTGCCTTCTCTATATTTATCCTGTGTGTTTCCAAGAGATGCATGTCGAAAGGAGGCTTGATTTGTGGCTTGTGTAACCACGAGTGTGCATAAGCTGTTCTGCTCATCTCCCTAGTAGGGTATAGGTGCTGTGTACATGTCAATGGTACCTGTATGTTTTCAGAGGCACGAGTCCCCTAATGTTAACCATAGTTTCACTGTGAGGTGTATCAAACACTTTCAATGGTGAAACTGCAGAAGCAAAGCTGCTGTGTGCACAGAGCCTCATACACCACTCTGCAGGTATTTGGATAAGGAGCATGAAAACCTACTTTGGTAAATGATCTTTACTTCCAAAGCACATCCACTGTGCTTAAAATACAGCACAAAAGCTCCTGAAAGCCCACCTCATCCCTCGGCATAGCACATGCCCTGAAGCAACTTCCACTCTTGCCTGGATTTCTGGAGATATTACACTTCTCCTTCCCTCCCTCTCCTCCCTGCCTGTGTTGGTTGTTCTCTCTTTCTGATGTGGGAATGTGGGTACTGGTTTCCAGTGCCAGTGGTGCAGGTATTGCCTTTACTGGCTGGGTGGGAGAGGGATAAGTGACTTCTGCACAGCACAATTTCTGCAGATCCATGTAGAAGTTCCTCAAAAATCCTGAGAAAAGCTTAAAATCCTGAGGCTTTAGAGGGGATGCAGAGATTTATTTCTGTGTTTGGTTTGCTTATGATTTCTTAACCTCTTTTTTTTACCTTAGCTGTGAATATCAGATTTGCATTAAAATAATATAAAATATAGGATGTTTTATAGCTCCGCAATCTGTAATCTTAAAGGGAAGGCATTTCTGAGTTGGGCTCTGAAAGCTTTATTCATGTGTAACATTTTCTCAGGCGGGTATTACTAACGTCCTTCAAAATCCCACCATGGTACCCAGACTAAGCCCCAACATCTCAGCTTTACCTTCTCTTTCCTAATGGTTTCAGGGCCCATATCCCAACCATGTGGGCATCATTAAGCCCTCTGTAACTGTTGAGGTGCAGATCACCGTTTGACTTGCATGCTCTGGATACTGAAACTTCCACCTTCCTGAGACACTGATGTAAGAAGTGGCTTTCCTGAGCCTGCCCAAAAGACCACACACAGCCTGGGGTGCAAATAACACCTTGATTCCTCAATGTATCTCTAAACTGGTGTAGAAAGAGCAGGTGAACAACTGTTTCTATTCAGGTCAGGTCACCTCTCATGTATATCCTGATGAAAGTCATTGTCCTTCACTGTAAAGTTAATATATATATATAAAAATCATACAAGTGCCACAGCACACTGTTATTCTGAAGAAGAATTGCTTTAAGACTACATATATCACTGCCTTCCCACCAAAACTACTGCTTCTCTTAGTGAATACCTGTGAACAGTCCCTAATAGGGCAATAAATATTCTGCAGGGCTTTGGTGAATGGCTTTGGAGGACTTCTAATTACCTCTAATTATGCTTACAAAGCTTCCCTTGTGCACACTTAACTAATTCAGGCTTCTCTGGTTGTCATTTTATTCCTCCCCTGAAGGGCAGCTCTCGGCTCTTTCACGCATGGCATCATTTGCAGCATCCTCTGCCAGGAGAATGGATGTGGGGAAGGGAGGTGGTAAATTAAAATGGGGCCCGAGGGAAAGGGACTGTCCTGCTGGAGGTGGGGGACCAGTGCCAAATCTGGGAAAGACAGGGCATTTGAGCTGCTTCCCAGCAGTGAGAGCTGGGATGAGAGTGCAGCTGCACCATCTGGGTGCAGACTACAGCCTGAAAACTGTGTGGATCCTCATGGAAATCATTGCCCTGCTTGGAATGGGGTCTCATTTTTCCCAAGAATTACATGTCCCAGGGTGATGCTGGGCACTTTCTGATGTTTGGGTGGTGATTTGGTAACAGCAGCCGCCCGACTTCCATACGGCAACTTGGCCTTCTTAGATGAGAGCAGTTCCCCTGTGCCGGGCTCCCCTGTACCCAAGGAAGGGCTGAAGTCACCAGTCCTTGGCAATGATTCTCACCACATCCACCAGCACCACCAAACACTGGGCACTTCCCCGTTCTTTTGTTGGACTTTCACGCAGGGCAATAAGCGTCTCCATATCTTCATCATGCTGCAGCCAGTCAAGCCCCAGCACAGCAAAGGCGATGTGACCCATCGCTATATGATTAATGAGTATCTGAGGGCCTTGCAGGAAGAAAAACAACTAAAAACTCCCTCAAATAGCCTGATAATAGAAGCAGTGCCTGGAGCTCTGTGGGAAGCATCAGCAAACTCCCCCTAGCCCAAGGCCAGGTCACCCATCTTGCTCCAAAGGGTCAGTGTTGCTGCTGCGCACAGCAGGGATGGGATCTCTGTATGTCTGAGCTTTCACAGCCCTTTGGAGTTAAAGCTGATTGCTGTAGTAGTCATCTTTTCCCCTGAATTCTCATACCCTTTGCAATGCTGTATTTTACTTTAAAAGCTGGTTTTAAAAGGCCTGTGATCTTCTGAAGGAGGTAGAGGGAATCCTGCGGATCACACCTCAGCTGCATGGACCCTTCCTTAGCAAGCAAACCTTTTAAAACCTAAAAGAAACCTAATCGAGCAGCTCTGGGCAAGTGTTTGTAACCCTGTTCCTTTTCCTGTAGTCCCAACTCTGTTTTCTGCTGTGGCTCCAGCCCTGAAGCCTTTGGAAGAGGGTCTTCAGAAGCATGCGGTTCACTTGCTTTGCTTGAAACACCCTGTGCTTGATTTCAAGCCAGGTCCACCTTTGATCAGGACTGTGTGGATACAGAGGCAGGTAAATGTCCTGGCACTTAATGTCTTGTTCTGGCCTGGTACAAAAGTCTCTAAGCCACCTTGGTAGAGTCAGCATCTTGCTGAGCCAGTCTGAGTCAACACACGCTGCACCCTGGACCACGAAGTAAAGCAGAGATTGGGATTGCCGCAAACCCTGACATTCATCCCTGCTGACAGCTGATGCCCAAAGCACAAGGCTGCTCTGGCACAGCTAGTCCTGGCCTTAAGGATCATTCTTATTGAGTACAAACACCTTTTCAGTGACAGCTGGACCACAGATGCTGTCCCATGGTGGACACGCTGCTCTGCACTTCCTTATCAGGTGCTGCTCAGTGCTAGTCTGAAGGGGATTTTACCTGCAGCAAACAAAGAAAGTGAGCAGCAAACGGCAGCACATGAAAAGAGAGGACAAAATGGCATTGAAAGGCTTGTCTGGCTCTCTCAAAGTGGAAAAAAAGGAAGCTTTTCTATGAAAATGTCTTTTTCTCCAACGGATTTCTTCTGGCTCTGCCCCTGATGTACTTTCACTGCTCTAGGGCCTTGGCATTAAGAGCTGCTGATCCTGCCAACCGCATGGGAATCTTCACTGTGTCCAGCAGTGCTGTGCAGGAAGATGTGATGGGCCAGGTCATACCCTTGTGTACCCTGCAAGGGATGCCCCTTGTCAGCCAAGGGTCATCTCTAGCTTTGTCTGTGTTGAACACCCAACAGCTTCACTGGAGGGGTGGTATAAATTCACCTTTTTGGTGAGTGTTTCTCTGAATGTGGCTAAAGTCTCCACCAAAGACAGTGATGGCAATGGAGGGGCAAGGAGAGCCTTGCCAGGGCTGCACAGCTTGATGTGGGACCAACATTGCTGATCCCTTGGATGTCACCTAAACCGAGATCTTTGCAGGGACCATTTTTGCAGGCATCTGTTTTCCCATTGATTTGATTTTCCGCTGTTGCCAGATGGATTATTTGGGTAAAGATGTTTATATTTTAGATTAACACCAAGAAGTTGAGGTGCTGATCTAGGGTGAACCATCTCCTCGAGTGTTCGGGACATTGCCTGTAATAAGTTGTTGCTATGGCTCTGGACAGATTTTCTTGTATCCTAGCAATGATTGTCTTTGGCTGAAGCTTTGGTTGCTACTGTTGGGATCCTGATGGAAATATTTGGACTGCCAGCCCCTTGCCTGCTCTTGTGCTGTCTCTTGCACACATGATCTCCTGCCCTGCTCCTCAAAACTGATAGCTTGCCTTGGGCAACATCATTCCTTGCAACTCAGCAATTTACACCTTGCCAAAATGGCTTAACCCCAGCCGTGTGCCAAAGCCAGCAGAAGAAATGATTGCGATATTAGAATAGCACCACTTCTGCGTGGGACCTGACTTGGGTTTTAATCAGCGGCAGGGCTGGTGTGAGTCGCCGGCCGCAGCTGAGCCGAGCCGCTCTCTGCCTTCAAATCCAGTTCCACTGAATCCCCCCTTCAGAAGCTGCATTGATTTAATGTCTACATAATTTATACGTTTGTGTTTGCTTTCTGTGAACAAAGGAGCAAACAATGGCTGGGTCTGCTCACAGAGGCAGCTCTTTGAAGCAAACATCCCTCAATGAAACCCTCTCATGAATTCCAAAGCTCCTTCACTTGTGAGAGAAGAAACTGAAAAATAGCAAATCCCAGTGACAAGAACAACAAAAAAACATTGCTGTTCCATGGGCTTTCAAATCTACAAAGTTTTCCATGGGTCCAACAAACGTTTCCCAGAGCTGAACAAGCCATGCTGAAATGTGGGCAGAGATCTGGCTTTCTAAGCTGGCTTCACCCCTGAAGCCTTGGGACAGAGGCACTGGCAGAGGGCTGCGCACTGATGATGGGTAAAAAGCTGGGAGCTGGGACTGCCATGTGTTGGGGTCACATCCCAGGGCTTGTGATGTCTCATTAACAGCCTCAGTCACTGATGTTAAATAAGCGCCTAGGAACCTCTGGCTTGTCTCTTTCTTATAGCTGTAAAAAGCCTTAGTCAAGAAGTGAAGTGTATGCTTTCTGTAGGATGGGGCAAATAAGGATTGAAAAGAACCTTTATGGATGTCTTAATCCTGTGATTTGTAAGTAAAACTCCTGCTTTTTGGACTATGTTTGCGGGCTGTTTTGTTTTTACATTAAGTGGGCAGCACTTTTTTCCTTGCACAAAGCAAAGCTCAGCTCAAAGATGAGAAATCACCTTCAGGCAGAAAGGGTGCACCACAGGAACCACTTCTGATGGAGATAGTTGAATACTGAGGGCAAAATGGCTCTTAGGTCCTGGCAGCACAGCCTGTTGGATTTGCTATTATAGTTGATTGATTTTCTTATCACTCTGCTGTGAGGAGCTGTCTGGTATCCATTTAAAGCCTCCATTACTCAGGGAGGTTATACGTGTGTTATATGTACCTAAGCCAAGCAATCAAACTCAACTGCTCCCACATGGGAACAGCTTTTTATCCACCCTGATTTTCATCCCACAAAATGGACATCATCTGTGAATCAGTTCTCCTTTTCCAAGGGACTGATTTGGTTCTGTTGCAAGTAATAAGATCACGACTAAGAGTATTTGAGGATTGCAAATACTCCATGATGAGCACTTTCTGGACATGCAATGGGGATCATTTGCTCATACATTCTTTATTCCTTTACACAAATCTTACTGCAGCCCACAAATTAGTCAGCTCCTCTCTGACTGCACTGAAGTGCTTTCATGAGGATTACAAGAAAAATAATGTTAGCACAAGCCTTGCTATGAATAAGGAAGGTTTTTGTTCTTTGTTGCTCTTTTATCCATATCTATTTTTGTGTGAAACAGTCTGGGGAGTCCTTTCCCATTTCTATTCTAGTCCATGATGCTGACATTTGGAAGAATAAGTGGTCTGGATAGCCCTGAAGACTTCAAAGGAAGTAAGTAGAGACATGTGGTGGTTTTGGAGATGGTCCATTCCTCCAAATTTCTCCCCCTCTCAGCTTGTTCTGAAGAGTTTGGTTGAATTTCCATCATCACAGACGACAGGAGGTGGTAGATCCTGTGGACCTTGGGTGTGGGTATCCTACACAAGGGTTTTAGACCCGTGGAGTGGAAGATTATGCAGACCAACAGTTGGGTGTTGTAAAGAAAGTAGCCATTTGATTTTAAACCTGGAGGCTAGAACGGATGTCTATGCCCCCAAGTTTCGTTCAGAGCTGGATGTCTGATCTGAAACTAGTTTCCAATTGGAAGTATGCTATAGGAGATCAAAAGAGGAGTATTTTATCCCCTTAGAGAAGAAACTTCAACGTATATTGCTCAGTGGAGAAAATATCTTCTTCCTGTTGAGCAATGAAACAAAATGACATGACTATTTCCATTTGCCAAGAGCGTTTTCAGCCTGAGCCAGCCCAAAGGCACAACTTGGTATTTGTGAGTGTCAATCAAAGATGCTTTCCCTTCAGCTGGTGTAGGGTCCAACAATAGGCCCATATGGGACATTAGTCTGTGCCAAATGGAGAAGAATTGAATCAGGAATAAAATATGTCCAAGTGTCGTCATGTTAATTCCAAGCTCTACAGACACCATGGTGGGAGGAGACTTGTTGTAGTCATGCCAGCCCAATCATTTTCATTGACAAACTAAGCAGCAGCACAGGTATAAATATCCCTGCACTTTTGGAGATTTAGAGTGACAGGATGAGGCCTGAAGGCATCACTACAAAATATTCTCGCAGAAAAGTGCAAAAAAATAGCTGAGTTCTTAAATAGCATGAAACTGCTGTGGCTTTCTGACAATACATTGATGGGCATGGTCCAGATCTCCCAAGATATTTGGACACTTGAAGTCAAGTGTTTGTGCTCCTCGACTCAGACTGAGCAGTGCGTGGGGCTGTAAATAACTGCTGTGCAAATGCATACGCTGTACATGAATCTGGACCCAAGTAAGGCTGGTGTGTTATTAATATGTAGGACTTCTGCTCTGAAAGCAAGCAAAGAAACTAATTTTAGGGGAAAATAGTATAGGGTTTGGAAATCGGGTGCCTTTTTGAAACACTTCCCCCTTAATCAACAAACCCCTTGTGATCCAGAAAGCTGGGGGAGTAACAGATGGCTGATGCTGCTTTTCATGTGGGCCAGTCAGCAGGAAAATAAGAGAAGCAAGTGTCTTAATGAGCAGAAAGAAGTTGTGAGCCTGAAGGTACCAGTAATGTGGGAGATGGATGCAGACAAAGCAGGTGCTACTTTCTTGGTTATTGAAAGACTGTTATCTGATGCTCAGAGAGATGTGAAGTAGAAAGGATCTTTGGCGCTAATTCAGACTATTATGGCATCTTTTTCTGGAGCTCTTGGGTTGCTTCCTCTCCATCTCCCTCGATGCACATTGGAGAGATGCAGCACCCAGACCAAGTGCCAGTACAGTGAGTGTGTCCACAGTTTGCCTGGCAGCCCAAAAAGGATGATGCTCTGAACCACCTTTTATTAATGTTTTAACTTTGAACATAGACTTACAGTGGGTACCAAAGGTCGTCTCCACTGGGTTGATCATAACCAATCAGGACAGGATGGTTGCATCTCAACAACTCCCAATTCCATAGATTCCCTAAAAATACTCTTTCCTCCCCTGTTAGGACAGTACTTCTGAAGATTCACATCCTAAACCTGTCTATCAGCTATATATGAATGAATCCAGGCACTAATGAGGAGACTGATGGCAAAATAAGAAGCTGGAACAGAACTGTCATTACAACATCTACTGCAGGAAGCCTTTTCACAGAGCTTGAAGAAGTATATGTGTATTTATATACATATATAAATATTTATTATGTTTGCTACTATATTTTTATCTCCTAGTTTTCCAAGATCAGGAAGGACAAAACACACTTGAATTCTGGAAACCGCCAGAAATCAGTATTTCAGGGTTGCTTCAGACACTGTGGGAAAGCTGCCCTTATGAGTGTGAGCCAGTTGCTACTCAACGATAATTGAGATTTAAGACTATCATTTCCTATTGGTTAACCAAGGAAATATTTATGGCCAAAGCTGGGTGCCAAGCACAATATTTATGACCAAGTTTTTAGCACTGACTGCATGTTTTTTAATGCTGGTTTTTGCACAGAGGACACAGAGCACATTCGCACTGTGGGCATGAAACTGAAACCTGAAGTCATCAAGACAGAGCGTGGAGTGGGGTCTATCTCTGGAAAGTCTCATCCTTGCCTTCGCTGCAGCCCTGGATCACTCTGCTCTGCTCCAGAGGCTAAAATGACTTCTGCTCAGGGTGCTAATGCCTGGCATGGGTGTTGTTCTACATCATGTCTATGCACTAGGATCAAGGGCTTCAAATGAGGGTGGCACCTCCTGAGCTTCACCAATTCAACCATGGGGTGGCCAAAGAGGATCCCAGCTCCTGCTCTCCAGCTGGATGGATGCTGTGTGCACAACTGAGCCTCTGATGTTTATAGCCCGGGGTGTTGAGCAGATTTATTACACTCCGTATTAATACATTAGGCCAGGAGCTCAGGGGAGGCTGTAACTAATTCAGCCACCTCATCTGGCTAATTACACTGTGGGTCTTCTGAAGCTCGGCTTTGTTTGTAACATGAAGTGTGCTTGGACAGGTTTGTGCTGGTTGGGAAGATGTGAGCTGGAGCTGGTGCTGATTATAGGGAGAAAAGGCAACAGATTTGTCAATCAGTCAGCTCCAGATTTCTTTAGGGAATAAACTGGGCAGCATTTGCCCTCTGGTGAGGAAGGACAAGAGCCTAATTTAGATCAACAAAGCTGAGCAGTGAAACCAAAGCTATCCTTGGCAAACAAACCTGTCTGGAGAGATGTGCTTCTGTGCTCTAATTTAAAAACACATCTTCTTAGATCTCAAGAGAAGCAAAAGCTGCCTCCTTGCTCTTCATGGGCTCTTTACAATGAAGTCTGGCATTTACAAATAAGATGCAGAAGCTCACCTGATTTGTAGCATGAAGTCTTTAGTAGTTATACAGCTGGAAGTCTTAGTGGGCCCATGACTCTCTGCTTTGCTTCCTTTCAGTTTTCACTGGTTGGCTCACTTTGTTGCTTTGTTTTAACACGCAGTTTTGTCTGCTCATTGTGAGCACTTTGGGATGGGAACTAGTCCCGAAAGGGATCAGGTGGATGATGCAGCTTTGGAGCATCTCACGTCAGATGCATTGCTCATCACCAATGGAAAGATGGTTTCTTGCTGTGGATGCTGTAGGTGTTGTCAAGCAACGGCAATGCCTTTGTCCCCACAGTCTGATCACTGCCATGAGGATGCTCCAGGAAGCAATAATAGTATTGTATGGTTGGAAGCCCCATCTAGTCCATAGTGAAATTCCAAAAAGAAGAGAAGCATGGGAGAGGCCGGGGCATCATAACTGTAGTTACTGCTCTGGAAACCATCACTGCTACATTTTTTCTCTGTTATTTTTAGTCTCATGCAGGAGCAGCAGTTTCCTGCATGGCCCAAAGTCTCTTACAGGGTAAAAATGTTTGATTAAGTTAAAAATGCCTTCCCAAGTCTTCTGGCACTTCACAGGCAAGCTGAAAGAAATATAACTAAAGCCGAGTCCTGCTTGTGAGGCCAGCAGAACTTTGCAGGTCTCCCCAGAGGCACATTGAGCCTGCTCTTCTGAGAAGCAGCCTTGCACATCCCTCTGCTCTGCTCATCTCGGGGCACATTCCACGGAAAGGAGATCTCTGCCCCTTCTTGGGGGTTTTCTTCCTGCTGCTTTTGCTCCACCTGAAATCTCTGTTGATGACAAAGCAATTAGGGACAGGACAGAGAAATCTGTATCCCAGGAGCAGAGACAAGGAAAAAAATCAGATCACCTTTGGATGCAGAGATGGTTTTTCTTCAGCATTCCATTAACTGTCTTTGCCCCCTGTGTCAAGCCCATAGGGGTACAGGGAAGGAGACGTTATCATTATTATGTCCCATTTCTGTAGGTTCAAATGTGCAGATGACATTTTACAAAGCAAACAGAGCCAAGGGCATGACCTGGAGAGCTGGCACTGACATCCAAGGCAAGATCGTGGCCAGAGAGGGCAAAGTCAAAGAAAACCTGCAGTGTAGGATTCCCTGTTAGGGCAGCGTGCTTCTGCCTCCCTGAGCGGCTGAATTCATTCCATATTGATTAAGTGATGGCAGGAGAGGGGCTTAGGCACAGTTTATTTGCAGGTACCCCACTGTCAGAGACCCTCAAACCCCTTCTGTCAGTGCCTTTTACAGGATAAAAATGATTTGCAAAAGGGATGAAATGGGGGATTTGCATCCTGCAAATCTCGTCTTTGCAGGATGCAAAACAGTGGATTCAAGAGCAACCAGATCCTTGCAAAAGCATGGAATTCTGCTAAATGACCCATAACACTTGAACTCCAGCTTGTTACTGGCTTGCCCTTATTCCAAGGGTAAATCTGTGCTTTCATTGAAACCCTTGAGGGAAACAGTGCCTTAGTTCTGTTTCATTCACTTTGTAATATTCAATAGCTGGGATGCTGGCATTCAGTTTGTGTGAACATCTGGATTACCCAAATTATCCATGGCTTTTTCAAACAAAGGAAGATAAAGACAATAATGAGGAGGCTGAGGCTGGAGTTGCGTCTCTTTCCCGTAACAAAAAAATCATTTAAACCTTTAAATGACGTCTTTTGTCCCAGTCAGGCTGAGTCTCTTGCACGTGTACCAGTGGGAGATGCTGCCTTCCAAATACACACAGGAGCTGATGGAAATCTTGTTAAGGCCCAATGATGCAGAAAGAAACTGGCAGTGAGATTTAACAAGGTCACTTCAAGGCACAGAAACCTCTATAAAATATGCTCCTTTCCCACATCATATAAAAGCAGGGCCAGGGAGGTGAGGGATAAACCCATCACTGATAGGAAATGGTGATTTACGATTCATTTCCAAAAGAAGGAAATCCTTTTTTAATCAAGATTATTTATAGGGTTAATCCAAAGGCAGTATTGGCTCGCCAGCTCCCCTGCTCACCAGCACAGAAACAGAGGTAAGGTGAAGATGGATAGGCTTTGTCCATGGGATTTGAATCAGCTCTGTGCAGAAGGGTTTGTAGTCAAGGATGCCTGTATTATTTATGGCCCAGGTTTTCAACAGGGAATATCTCATCTTGCATCCCTTGGGTCTGGGCGCCCAACGAGTGACCTGTGCAGAATATCAGTCTCCTTGAAAAATGGCCTTTTAGAAATCCCATTTCCCACCAGGAGCCTTTGGGAATTTGTCAGGTTTGTTGTATCTGGTGTTTACTACTGAACCAAATAGACTGAACCCCAGATTGCCCCATTTAATGCTGCTGGGTCCGAAACGAGCAGCGCTGGAACATGCAAACTGCTGTGATGCCCACCCTGCTCCATAGCTCATAGGACAAAAGGGTTTAAAGAAATAGGTTTTCCTGGTTGCTGCATGGATGTTTGGGAATGTGTGTTTATTTGGGAATGTGTGGTTACAGTGTGTGACGAGACTGAGTGATGCTGGGGTTACCCTGATGAAGGAGTGATTGCCTTTCTGCTACCCTATTGCTGGCTGTGGGAAGGACCAGTGCTCAGCGCTGCACATCCTGGCTCTCAGGGTGTAACCTGTGCTTCAGCTTTAAGTTAAATTGATCTCACTTCTGCTTTTTATCAATGCTGGATGCACTACAGATTTCTATAACGTGTCATAGGTGCTTAGGTGCTGCAATGAGAGTTAGGACACTGAAACTAAGGAAAGCGAGCCATACAGGAGTCCATACCCCAACTGAAATATATGGTAGGGCTTGTCGTTTGAAAGGCTGACAACTGTTGAGGAAAAGATAAGGAAAGACAAGATAAAACGGATTTGATATTACACTGATGTTATTTATCATCTCACTACAGACCTAGTTTCTCTTGTGGCTTTAATCCTCCCCATTTTCAGCCAGTAATCTATTGTATTGGAAGGTATTTGAGATGCTTCTGGAGTAGGGAAATTATTAAGTGTTGTTAGAACAGACACTGATTAATTTCGCAGCTGGCAACATTACCTCTGCCTGCAAATGAGACCCATTTGCTATCCAAATAGAAGTAATTGTGATAATACCAAAACTAGTTTCAAAATGAAACAGAGAAAGCTCTACTCTATGTCTCCCGTGAGAGGAATCAGGGATGCGAGATGAAGGGCTGGAGTGCCAATTCCTAACACACGGAATTACCTTTTCCTCCATAAAAGGTCTTCATGATTTCAACAGTGTTATTTGTGGTATATTTTTGGTGCATTCAAGTATAGAGATACATTCAAGCAACCTCTTGTCTCAGTCTTACCTTTGATTTGCATATGGACAGAGACTAATACTTAATACAGCACCTAGCACAGCAAAGCCCTGTTCTCATAGGCAGGTTCATCAGCCCAATGACTGTCAGCAGCAAAGATACGTGCTCAGGCCAGAATATAATCTCTAATGACCCTGTTAGTGTAGAGGAGTGATTCTGAAGAGCAATTGGATAAGATCAAACGGACAGCTTTCATTAATTAAGCACTGTTTGGGCTTCAGGTGCTGTAAAGATCCCAGATGGCCCCATATCCACCACCTCTGGCTGCAGCTGGCATCTACATCTCCCCCTTCTTATTTCTCATGCCCAAAGTTTTTCTCCCTGCAGCCTGTTTGCTGGAGCGCACAGATTCCCTCCTCCTCCTCCTCCTCCTCCTCCTTCTCCTAAGCAGGAGGTGGGCAGGTCTAGCCACATTAAATATACAAACATACTCCCTCTCTGCTCCACCAAGGGCTCGCATCAGTGGTCCAGCAGCAGCAAAAGCTGAGCAAAGGCTGCCCAAAGGGCTGGGGGAAGGGTGAGCACAGCATCAGCAGCAACAAATAAACCCAGCAGCCAAACCAGCCTGTAGGAAAGGGGAGAGAAGCAAGCAGCAGAGCCCAGAGAGGCTCTGCATTTCGGGTCTCTTCACAGGAGCATCCTGCAGCCCTTTCACATCTCTCGCAAGTGTGTGTGCAGTGTTGTCCCAGGGAAAAGCATCCTTCAGGAGGAAGAGCTGGAAATCGGTCAGAAAAGAGAAACCAAACCAACCATCAGCTGTTATCCCTTCCCAGAAGCAGGTGAGAAGGAGGAAGAGGAAGGAGTTTAGTGGAATGAAGCTGGAGGATCCAGAGACTCCCAGAGGAAAAGTTGCCCTGACGGGAGACGCTGAGTACTAGAGCCTGAGCTCTGCTCCACAATGGGATTTCTCGTGTCTAAAGGAAACCTCCTCCTCTTCCTGTGTGCCAGTGTCTTCCCTGGTAAGTTTTAGAAAGCTTTTCTACCCCTGCTCTGCTCTTTAGCTCTTTCATCCCACATCCCTCTCAAAGGCGTGCTGCAAAGACCGGTCCCTGTTAACACGGGATTTCTCCCCCATCCTGCCCCATCACTGCAGGTCCCCAAAATTCCAGCCTCTGCTGAGCGATGCTCTGCTTTTATTTTCTGCTCCTTGCCTGGTTTGGTGGGGAAAGGGTTAAAGCCACATCGGGAAGGGGACAGGAGGGAGGATACAGGCAGGGGCTCAGCATCCTGCTCCTTGACTGGGTTTTTCTTCCCTGGGTAAAGTGTGTTAATGTGTCCCCGGGCTACAGCTCCGGCTGGGGAGAGCACAGCCAGCGCTCAGATAATGCTTCCCTTTGTATAATCCAGGGCAGCTTAAGACTAAATAGGAGCCATATTCCATGAGGGATGCAGGGAGAGCCCCCGGCTCCCTCTCCCCTCTGTCCAAGACAGAGGATGCATTTCCAGCCCCCTGCAAGAAGGGCAGCTTTAATCTTTAATAACCAACAGGCACCTCTGATGGTTCCTGTAGCTGTACATGCAGGGTCAGGGTTGCTCCTTGAAGCTTCCAACTTTAAAAGTTATTACTGAGGAAAACTGTGGCCTTGTTGCCCAGTTTGTGCTCTCTCCCATCCTCTTCCTTCGCCCATCACTTACGTGAAACACCAACTGTGAAGGTTACTTTGAAGCGCTGAATTGTGTAAATCTGATCCCAAATCCCTATCTCCCAGCAGGAGGCTGCTTTTTGCTTTTTGGCTCACCATTTCAGCATCCCTCTTTCCCGCTTGCAGACTTCAGTGCTAGAAACTTGCCTCAAAGTGGCTATAAAAATTAGACCGGATTCAGCGGAGGATGGTCCATGTAGTGCCTTTCAAATGGAATTACTGATGCCCCCCCTTTCTTTAAACCAATCCTGCTTTGCAGTAGAAACCCCACACTGGGAACTGGCCATGGTGGGTGAATAAGGGGAGAAATCATAGAATCCCAGAGTGGTTTGGGGTGGAAGGGACCTTAAAGCTCATCCAGCTCCATCCCTCTGCCATGGGCAGGGACACGTTCCACTAGAGCAGGTTGCTCCAAGCCCCATCCTACCTGGTCTTGAACATTGCCAGGGATGGGGCAGCCACAGCTTCTCTGGGCACCCTGTGCCAGCGCCTCAGCACCCTCATAGTGAAGAATTTTTCCTTCAAATACATGGCAATGCCTGGGGTATGGGAGAAGCAAGTCATCAGGATGATGTGTTACCCCCTCCCTTGTGTCCCCACTTACCATCACTGGCATTAGAGCAGGAGTCCCCCCGTAGAAAGCTCCGGCTATGCCGGTTGGAGCTGAGTGTGTTTCACACCAACGTGCCCCATCCCTTCCTCACAGCCTTCGGACACGTGGAGACCCGGGCACATGCGGAGGAGCGTCTCCTGAAGAAGCTCTTCTCTGGTTATAACAAGTGGTCTCGCCCCGTCGCCAACATCTCAGACGTGGTCCTCGTCCGCTTTGGCTTGTCCATCGCCCAGCTCATCGATGTTGTAAGTGCAACCCAATTGCACAAGGAACAGCCAAAATTAAGTGGGTTGGGGCTCTCAGAGAGGCTCCTGGTGCATATGGGTTTTACTGGCTGCTCCAGGGTTGGGTTGGGAAGAGCTTGGTCAGGTTGGGAAGTGTCATCATGCAGACAGCTCTGTTGGAATGGGGGATGACTACCATGAGTAGTCATCAAAGTGGATCCTTTATTCCTTATTTACTATAAGCAAAATCCCCAGTTCCTCATCAAAACCTGTGGGACTGATCACAGCAGAGCAGAGAAGCAACTGGTATAAATGCCAGAGAGTCCTGGCCTAGGAAAAATCCCCAACAGCTGACTTGGAATGTGAGCCATAATTATTAACACTATCTTACACAAGCTAATAGAGACACTGGTTTATGCATCTCTGGGTGGTAGCTTACCTGAAGAGCAGTCTGCAAATGAATGTTTTGGGGTTAGTTTAACTAATCTGGCAGAAAATAACAAGCAAATTGCTTCTGAATGTTACACGTGTGCAAGCTGCATGTGCTATGTGCGAACCAAAGAGGTTTACACTGCAGACTGAAATGGTATTTACAGGATTACTCCATCACAGTGCGTCGAGGTCAAGTGTCCAATCCAAAGGAGATCCCTGCAGGGCTGCAGATGTTAAGCACATGCAGAGGCTTTCTAGCTGGTGCAGATCCTGCTCCCAGATGCTTCTCTCCCCTGTCCCTGCTTGCACGCAATACCCCCCAGGACAGTGTGTTTGTGTGGCAGAGTAAAAGCGGTGATACGAGAAAGTGTTATGCAACTTGGAGACATTCCTGGTGCGGGACAATCGTAAGAAACAACTCCACAACATTCTGTATTTCAAGCTAAGGGGTTTGAGATGCAGAAGACACAGAGCTGAGGTAGGGCAGGAGGTGGGAAATCAAAGCCCTGAGTTGCTCGAGAGCTGCATCTTCTTGTGCGCAAGCCATCGGCTTCCAGCTTTGCAGCACAGAAATGGTCTTCCATTCCCTTCCTCTCTCTTTCATCAGCCTGAGAGATCCAGGGCTGTTTGCAGTTGCTAATGTTGAAGTTGTACAGTTCTCATCTGAATAATTGATGAGACTAAAGATGAGACATTAGTGACTGTGGAGGCAGGAGAGAGACTTTCCATTATGCTGCTGCTGGCCTGCGAGGATGCAGGATCGATATACCTGCTTCACACTGCTTTCCCCAGCTTACTTAAGATGAATTAATCTAGAAGTCATGTCAATGGTTAGAAGTGCATCTAGCAGGCAGCGCTGGGCCGGGGCTGGTGGGTACAGAGTTCTCATCCCCTCCCACCCCAGTCTGAGTGGCTGGGGACTGATGACACCCATTTGCTGTCTTTCCCCTTCCCGACAGTGGCATTGGTTTGCTACAAAACCCTCTGCAATTGTTAGACCCAGCATTTGGCTCTGAATGAAAGAAGTCTGGAAGAGAAATCAGAGCTGTATTCAAACCCCAGCTCCTGCTGGCAAAAACTGGGGGACAAAAGTCACTGCGGAGTCTGACATCCCTGTGTGTCCTTACCTCACCCTTCTGAGCCCAGATAAAAGTGGTACTGGATCAAGCGTGTGTCTAGGAGCAGCCACTGAGAAACACATTTGGAATCCTAAGCCTGTATGTCTCTGTGCTCTGTTCTCCTTGAGGAAAGAGGCCAGAGTGCAGCACCCCTGTTGGCTGCTGTCACCCGCTGTCCTCTGGACTGGCTCCATGCAGGAGCAGTCAGCCGTGCAGCAGGAGTAGGCAGACAGTCATTAGCACATTGCAAACCCCTCATGGGATAAACCCAGCGGGCTAGAGTCGTGCTTTGCTTGGGTCAGGAGGATGGCACAGCCCTCACGTGTAGCAATGGGCAGGAGTTTCTGGTCTGCACCCCACAAGGGGGGAACATTCCAGCAAAGGGTACCACCGCAAGACTGGGATTCCCAGTGCTTTGAACTGCAAAGTGGGAAGAGAAGCAGATGCTCAGGGATTGGTCCAGTCCAGGGCATGGCAGACTGATCCAATGACATTCCTCAACTCCCATCAACACCCAAGATGTAGCTGGGTATTTCCCCTTTCCCTGTTGCTCATTTGACTGGTTTTTGTATTCCTTCCATGTGCTTCTGATCCCTAACCCTGGACGAGGGTATCTCTGATCAGGCTTCACACTTGGTGCCGCAACAGCAGTGAAGGGGAGGCACATCTTCTGGCTTTTAATGTCCAGAATTAATCCTGAGCTGCCATGAGAGCAAGGTTAATGATGAGCACGTTGCTTCCAAATGAGCCTTGTCAATTGAGCTGGTTTGGATGCCAACCAAAGGGAGATTGAAAAGAAACAAACACGCAAACAAGCTCTGAACTCTGGTGTGATGCTTTAATCAGACCAGCGCTAGGCACTGCCCCACATCATTCATCTTAGTGGTTTACAGAGGGGTTGCAACAGGCAGGCAAGGCAAGCAGCAAGCAGCAATTAATTCTACTACAGTGCTGTCAGCATTATATTGCCTTACGTTATTTAGAAGTGTATATATATTCTACCTTTCCATACTAGTTGTATTTGAATTGGGAGAAACTCTACCAATTGACAACATGGGTATAGACCAGGCTGTCCAAGGGTTATCTGTCAGCACAGTAGCTTGGGATTATTCAGAAAACCCAATCCATAGTGCTCTAAATTGATGTATTTGGTGGGAGAAATGAGCTTCATGCTTCTAGAATAACAGGGATAGAGTTTCACAGTAGAAATCCTAAACCTTACTTGCAGAAGAAGCTGAGCATTGTAATCCATGCATATGTGCGAATAAGGATATGTACATCCATCACTCCCATTCCTCCAGTGCCCAGATCAAAGCCAAGCTGTAGAGCATTTTCCTGTATCTGGTCCCATCATCCAGGCTGAATCCATCAGCATCGAGGAAAATCCCAGTGAATTCATGTCTGTCTGCCCACAGGATTGCTTAGGCGCAGGCTCAGCTGTTCAGTGGCATCAGGCAGCTGTGGCCTGTCCCATGCCGAATAACAGAAACATCTGCTTTTTATTTCCAAGGTGGAACTTTCATCTATTGCAGAGGTGATTTATAATTACAGAAATGAAGTACAAGCAAGACAAATGTAATGAGTTCCTTGGGCTGCTCCATCTGCTTCTGTAACCAATACCTGATCTTGCATTGCAGGATGAGAAAAACCAAATGATGACCACGAACGTGTGGGTGAAGCAGGTGGGTGCACCCAGATCTGTGCTTTCCCCTGTTCCTCTTCAGTTCTGCAGTCTGAATTGGCCAGCTTTGTAACTGCCTCATCTTTGCAGGAGTGGCACGACTACAAGCTACGCTGGGACCCCCAGGAGTATGAAAACGTCACCTCCATCCGAATCCCCTCCGAGCTGATCTGGAGGCCAGATATTGTCCTCTACAACAAGTGAGTGTTAAATGCACCCTTGCAAATTCCTCTGTTCGTGGTGTTAAAGGTGCTTCTTGCAATTATTCCTCCTTGTTTTGTTCTCTGTGGTTGAATTCTTGTAACACATGTCCCAGATGTGCCTTAAATAACATTACTAACGTTTACCACAAGGGCTTTGTTCTCCTAATGATCCTTTCTCTGGACAGCAAGTTTTATTGAGGGATGCCAGGTATTGTTCTCTCTTCACATGTCAGATACACAATTAAGCTGGATTTGAGCTTTCAGTGCTCTTCAGCTACATTTCACCAAGCAGCTCTCCCTAATTCATCACCATCAGCTGGAAAAGCCAGTTAGTGAGCACGGGTTTAAATATGGAAAATATACTGGACCATGTCAGGCTTGTGTATCTACAAATACAAGTTCCAGGTTAGCCCAGTGCCACTGCAGAATAGTCTTAAGTAGACATTTGTTCCCGATTCCGAGTGATTGAAACCCGTCTCTTGTATGGACAATTCGTAAGGATCAGGGGGTTGTTTCCTTGCTTTCCTTTGGAGCCTGTTGATATCCTTAGAAAGGCTGTCCAAGCGCCAAGACTGTTTTCTCCTCTGCTTATCATACCAGAGCTCTCCAGTCTCATAGGATGTAGCACATCCCAGTCTCCCTCCCCAGGACAGGCTCCAGAGAAAACACTTGCTGCCAGCATCAAACAAAACCATCTTTGTATGTAGTTAACACTCAGAGAAAACTCTCACAACGGAAGCCAGGCTCATTTTTAATACATGGTTGCTGGGTTCTAATTTGATAGGAATTTTGCTTTTGGTTTGAAAAGAAATCAGTATGGCTGAAGGAGGAATCTGTCCAGGGGACTGCGAGCTTTGGAGACCATGGAAAACGTTATCTCTCCCATTAACTCATCTCTGATCCTCAGAGGTGTGGAGTGATTGCAAACCCCTTGGAAATCACTGCATCCTCACACAGCACCTTTCAGAGATTAGACCAGTGGAAATGACTCATTCATAGGCACTTGGACCTTGCTGAACTGCAGGGACACACTCTGAGCATAAATATTGCATTATTAGTGCCCCACATTGCAGCCAAGAAAGGTGTTCACAGCTTCCACTGCATCTGCTCCCTTGGCTCATCATGCTCACCACAGCTGATAAGCATGGTGCATGCACTATAGAAGGCCTCAGTATCCTTTGTGCTCAGGACATTTTGGGACTTTATGCTGAAAGCAGCCCCGAAAGGTCAATGGGCATCCAGACCACAGAGCTGGGTAGTCACACAGAATCACACAATAGTAAGGGCTGGAAAGGACCTCAAGATCATCGAGTTCCAACCCCCCCGCCATGGGCAGGGACACCTCCCACTAAACCATGCCATCCAAGGCTATGTCCAACCCCACCTTGAACGCCGCCAGGGATGAAGCATTCACAACTTCCCTGGGCAACCCATTCCAGGGCCCCACCACCCTCACAGTATAGAACTTCTTCCTCAGATCCAATCTAAACCTCCCCTGTTTAAGTTTAAACCCATTACCCCTTGTCCTCTCACCACAGTCCCTAATGAAGAGTCCCTCCCCAGCATCCCTATAGGCCCCCTTCAGGTATTGGAAGGCTGCTATGAGGTCTCCACGCAGCCTTCTCTTCTCCAGGCTGAACAACCCCAATTTTCTCAGCCTATCTTCATACGAGAGGTGCTCCAGTCCCCTGATCATCTTCGTGGCCCTCCTCTGGACTTGTTCTAACAGTTCCATGTCCTTTTTATGTTGAGGACACCAGAACTGCACACAATACTCCAAGTGAGGTCTCACGAGAGCAGAGTAGAGGGGCAGGATCACCTCCCTCGACCTGCTGGTCACACTCCTTTTGATGCAGCCCAGGATACGGTTGGCCTTCTGGGCTGCAAGCGCACACTGCCGGCTCATGTTCATTTTTTCATCAACCCACACCCCCAAGTCCTTCTCCGCAGGGCTGCTCTCAATCTCCTCCCCGCCCAACCTGTAGCTGTGCCTGGCATTGCTCCTACCCAGGTGGAGGACTTTGCACTTAGCATGGTTGAACTTCATCAGGTTGGCATCAGCCCACCTCACAAGCGTGTCAAGGTCCCTCTGGATGGCATTCCTTCCCTCCAATGTATCAACCGAACCACACAGCTTGGTGTCATCGGCAAACTTGCTGAGGGCGCACTCAATCCCACTGTCCATGTCACCCACAAAGATGTTGAACAAGACCGGTCCCAACACCGATCCCTGGGGGACACCACTCGTTACTGGTCTCCAGCTGGACACTGAGCCACTGAGCACTACTCTTTGCGTGCGGCCATCCAGCCAGTTCTTTATCCACCGAGTGGTCCACCTATCAAATTGATGTCTCTCCAACTTAGAGAGAAGGATGTCATGGGAGACAGTGTCAAAGGCTTTACACAAGTCCAGGTAGATGACATCAACTGCTCTGCCCCTGTCCATCAGTTCCGTAGCCCCTTCATAAAAGGTCACCAGATTGGTTAGGCAGGATTTCCCCTTAGTGAAGCCATGTTGGCTGTCACCAACAACCTTGTTGGTTTTCATGTGCCTTAGCATGGCTTCCAGGATAATCCGCTCCAAGATTTTGCCAGGCACAGAGGTGAGACTGACTGGTCTGTAATTCCCCGGCTCATCCATTTTCCCCTTCTTAAAAATGGGGGTTATATTTCCCTTTTTCCAGTCATCGGGAACTTCACCTGACTGCCATGATTTTTCAAATATGATGGACAGTGGCTTAGCAACTTCATTTGCCAGCTCCTTCAGGACCCTTGGATGGATTTCATCCGGTCCCATGGACTTGTATACATTCAGGTTCCTAAGGTGGTCCCGAACAATATCCTCCCCCACAGTGGGCCCAGGGTCCCCACCCTCACCGTCCCCGCATCTGCCTTCCAAGACTTGGGTGGTGTGGTCAGAGCATTTGCCCGTAAAGACTGAGGCAAAGAAGTCATTAAGAACCTCAGCCTTCTCCAAATCCAGGGTAGCCAATTCTCCCGATAGCTTCTGGAGAGGGCCCACGGTGTCCCTAACCTGTCTCTTATCAGCAATGTACCTATAAAATCCCTTCCTGTTATCCTTAACATCCCTAGCCAAGTTTAATTCTAAATGGGCCTTAGCTTTCCTAACCTGGTCCCTAGCTTCCCGGACAACATCCCTGTATTCTCCCCAGGCCGCCTGACCTTGCTTCCACCTTTTATAAGCCTCTTTTTTCTTTCGAATTTTGCTCAGCAGCTCCTTATCCATCCAAGGAGGTCTCCTGGCCCTCCTGCTGAACTTCCTTCTAGTTGGGATGCATCGCTCCTGAGCTTGCAGCAGGTGATCCTTGAATATCAACCAACAGTCTTGGGCCCCCCTGCCCTCTAGGGCTGTATCCCATGGAACCTTACTGAGCAGGTTCCTGAAGAGGCCAAAGTCTGCTCTCTTGAAGTCCAGGGCAGTGAGCTTTGGCTTCTGTTTCTTGCATGCTCTGCCTCTCTGCTGTCCTAGTTCACTGCTGCTGTCAGTGGTCACTGCAGGGACTCAGGGAGCATCTGCCCATCTGCTGGCCACAGCAGCTATTCCAGAATGTCCTCCTTGTCCTCTTCTTGGGAAGGATCCTTCCAGCCTTGCCCATGTTATTGTTTGACTCAGTCTGATTTGCAGGAAGGTGGGGCAGATAGTGTGTCTAACTGTACTAGTGACCCACTACCGTGCAGGGAGAGGCAGTCCCCACCTACCTAAATCCAAGCTACTCCTCTCCCTTCATCCATACTTACCATTAATAATCATGCATTCCTCTGCTGGTTGTCATGAGTCTATCATGCATTTTTAATTGCTTGCTTTATCCATCAATTAAACATGGATGCAGGCGCCAACCATAAGCCAGTCAGTAATGGTTTTCCATTAATTCTGTACCTCTTTACAGCTATATTTGCCCATGCTCTTTCATATAGCCCTATGTAAACTGCTTTCTGCCCTGTTATATACTTCTCTCTTCTACCTAACTTCCTACCAAATGCATCTGAAGGCTCTTTTGCATGGCAGCCCATCAACTGAATAACTAGACAGTGTCTCTCCTTGTGGACATCTCAGCTAGAAATGTTTCAGAAAGAAAGGCTTTGCAAAGACAGTGTCTAGTCATGGGTGATGCAAACAAGGATTCTGTCTCATATTTTATATATATACACTATTATATATATATATTATTTAGAGGGAATTTAAAGTAGGTGCTCATAACTCTGGGTCCCTAAGACTAAGAGAATGTGTGCAGAGGACTTGGTGGAAGAAACAGAGCTGCCACACTGGCTTTATACACCATTCAGGCTTTTTAATGTGGGCTATTTATTGCTTGTCACATGCTCTGGCACAAGTATGGTGCCTCTGTTTGGGATGGTATCCTCTGGAAAAGAGACTCTCTGGGCAGGAGATTATACAGATGCCTCTTCTGTTTTCATCTTGGGGTATATATAGAAATAGTGAAATTTAAATTGATCTGATATTTACATCTTTAAGGAAACCTAACCCCTTGCTGTGAGGCTATTCTTATATCTAAGCTTATTATTGTCAAAACCTTCCATTTATCCGCTCTAGAGGCCCAAATTAAATCAGTAAACTCAGCTGGTTTGACCTAGAGAGTATATGTAGTTGTCAACATTCATAAGGAATCTAAACCCAAATTAATATCCTACAGGGAAATTAATATGCTGTTGGATTTTCAGGCTCGATGAGATAAGTTCCAAGACTCTGTAAATAGTTTCTACTTGATGTGACAAAACACATATAGTAGAGGAATATGAGTTCATAGTGAAGCGACAGAGCCTTTTCTTTGCCAAGAAGGCTGGCTGTTCCTTATCTGAGGCTGTCAAGGCTCTTCAGATACACCAAATCATTTATACATGAATTATCTAATCCTCTGCATTCACTTATTTTCCTATTAGTGAATGGACTTAAGCACATTTTCGTTCTTCTTTGTATATTTAAAGTAAAAAATAATATACATATATATATATATAGTCTAATAAGCAGATAAGCCTTTGGGGCTATATTTGGTTTTTTTCTGTTTCTCCACTACTGTATTGAGCCATTTGGACCAGGTATAACATAGAAAATCTGGAGGAGAAAACCCTGAAACCTCCGCTTTGCAGCCAGGTGTTCCAGTAGCTGAAGCCTGCCCAAAGAAATGCAGGACCATGTCCTTGAGCCTGATGGATGGACAGGGAATGTGAAATGTGAGCTTCACTGGTTGGTTTTCAACTGGATATTCATGATAGCATCATAGTATTTGTCTTCTCTAGCCTGAGGATTGTAGAACCTGGGAAGAAAACCTACTGGGGACATTCAGACTTCAGCATCTGTGTTTTACTCAGTATTCTCTGGTGGTAGCTGTTCCTGCCTTAGACCCCATGGTCACAAAAAAATCCCCAACCAAGAATAAAAGACAAGGTCATACATAAATGGAATTGGAATACAAATGTCTGGAATTAGGAGTAGGAAATATCTTGAGGAGCTCACCCTGTGCTAATATGGGCACAAAGGATTACTGGTCTGGGTTAGAAGATCATCTCTTGATGAGGAAGTTGTTTTGAACTGCACTATAGTGACTTGTTCTTTTGAGCTATATACTGTGATGTTTGTAACCAGTGAGATTTACGGAGTAACGATGTTTTCCTGACTCATCCCAAAGCTCTCTGCAGGAGAAATACCACAAGATGCCCCAGTCTAACCTTTGAAATATTGGACTCATTCTTGACATTTTTCTTTGTGTGTATGTGTGCACTTGCTCAGATCTTGTCATTTTGCACCAGACTGTGTTTAGAATAACCTCATAATCATTACTTCACACTTAAGCTTTCCTGATTCCTCTGGGAGTTTAAATGACTGTTTCTGGAGAGGAATTTTAGCTCTCGATCACTTTGAAGTTTGCTGCCAAGCTCTATCCAGTAATACAGGTCTTGATAGGAAGAAATCTGTAAGAGGGATCTCTCTCATGGGCTGTTGCTGCGTTAGCATCCAAGGGCTTCTCCTGCTGTTATGCTAAAGACAGAGCCAGAGTTTTGCCTACAAAGTGCTCACAAGGATGCTTGGCAAAGGGAAGAACTGAATTGAAAGCCTTGTGCTTGTTTCTTCTGTCTAGCACATTTCTGAGACAGATGCTTGTTTTACTGCCGAGCAACCAAAATATCAGTTACCACTGAGTTCTTAACATCTGAAGCGAGCAAAAGCCGGGATGCGACCTACAGAGGAACACATCAGTGCACAGACACCTCCATCTGTCTACTCAGGATGTTGTGTACCCAAGTTGGCAAGACCCTGGTGATACTTAAAACCCAAGTGGACAGGGTCCTGGTGCTCTTGTAGCTGACCCTGCTTTGAGCAGGGACTTTGGAGCAGACAACCTCCATATCTGTGCATTCGTAGTAAGCATTTTGGTAGCACAAAACAATAGTTAAACATTCTCTGGTTTGCCTTTGGAGAGTACTTTAATCTGACCATTACAGGAGCATCTCTTTAATGTGTAACATAAGGGTGCAGGGTGCATTCAAAGGGGTCTTGAAAATGCAGTTTTCCTTGGTTTCTGATCTTTGATGAAAAATACTTTAAATGAGGACATTCTAGTGCTATCCATATATGCATCAAGCTAATTTTCGGGCTTTTAAAGCTCTGTTTGGATTGAAGTTGTATCATCAGAAGTGAAAATAAATGCGTATCTCATTTACATGCATGCTGAAAACATTGAATTTTGTGAGATGATCTATCCCCCAACTGCAGGGAAAACAGACACTGGAAAAGGAAAGAGGAAAGTCTCCCATCAGCAGATGGGATGCAGGTTGATGGCTGCCAGTAAAACAATGCCATTCTGGAACCGTATAAACTCGGGAGGTTTTAGAAGAGCAGCCTTTATTCTCAAAAGGAGAAATCAAAGGCTGCAGAACAACAGCAGTGCTATTTCCTTAGCAAAAAAATAAGCTACTATCTTCTCTCTGTATTGGTGTGCACTGCTGTATTTGACATGAAGATGTAAAAGCTCCATTACTGGCACATTTCAGAGCTGTGAGGTCAGGGTAATCAGGAGAGCCTGACTGTCTTCATTCTCAGCTTCTTCGTGGTGTGTTTATACCTTGCACTTGCTCCTTCCAAATGGTTTCTCATGACAACTGTCACAACACAGTGATCTAGATTCAACGAGGTGAAAATGTGTTACCTCTATAAAGGAATGATTGCAGATGTTTGCCAGCCCTCCCACCTTCCTGTCTGAAGGAACAGTCTCGTTATGCAGTCAGGGCTGTCAGCACATGGGCTTTTTCCCAAGCAAAGAAAACGAGGTTTCTCCTATCTCCTATCTGTAGACTTCAATTGAAGGGGGTTGGTTCACCTTCATCCATCCGGGAAAGGCTCTGGAAGACTGTCAACAAGCGGGTGAAGTTGTTTGTTCCTTTCATCATGTCAAGAGGAGCAGAATGAAAGCCTTACCTGTGATTAAAGCACCTCTCTAGGTTCATCAGCAGAATGCAGCTTCCAATCCAGTAAACATATGCTTGAAGGTCCAGTGTGGGTGGTAAGGTTTGTGAAGGAGGCAAAAATATCTGTATGAAAGAAGGGTTAAGATAACTATAAACACTACCTTTGCATGATATAGCTGGCTTGGATACAGGCTATGTACAACAGCATGGCTAATTTAGCCTGCTTACTAATTGCTTAAATATCTTTACATTGAATTTCAATGAGAAGTTTAAACGTGCTCAGTGAAGTCAAGTCAGGGATTGCTTCACAGCCCTGTTAGGGCAGTAAGGGGAAAGCAGGAGGATCCCATGGTGTTTTATGGCTCCTCAGAGTCTGACTGTCAGACACAAGGAGCTATTCTGCTGCTGGTTTCACTCCTGCCATGGCACTGCAGGCAAAATCCAGCTTGGAAGGCAGTACCAGTGTTATTTGTAATAAGGTGTGAGCTGGAGGACCCAGGATGAGGCTGGGTTTGTTGGGCAAGCAATTAAAAACTAACATCTTCCTCATTAAATCAGCAGATCATTTATGGAAATAATTGGCACGGTGCTCATACACACACAGAGCATCCCAAAGGCTCCATCTATGCTTGCAGGAGAGAGGTGTGTGGCTGGTCATGCAGAGCCTGAAAAGCTGCCAGACAAGGCATTGCAGGGAACGAAGCACAATCCAGGGATTATTATTGTTCCTGGATGAATTTTAACCAGAGTTTCATGTGCATTTCCAACAGCTTCAAAAGGAAAACCACACACCTCTGCTGTTTACCCTGCTCCACCTAGGGGGGGAAACACTAATGGATGCTCATTATCCCTTTTCTGGAATATGAATCTAATTCTAAGCAGATTGCTCCATTACTGAACAATTTAATCATGGCTCAGAAATGTATTAAATGCAGAACTGGATTTCAGATTCCTACAGAGATTTAGAAAGAAATCCACCGAGAACAGCAAACATGGGACTGTCACTTGCTGTGCATGTTCCATGTCTCAGACTGGCTTTACAGCGCAGGCAAAACCCAGGAGAAAAGGAAAACTGCTTTTTATCCAAAGCGAGTGGTCCCAGAGTGTAAATTAGATGTAAGAAAGAGGTAAGAAAGGAGTTGGGTCGATGATGGTACAGGCACTGCTTGGTTTTATTTGCATCGGAGTGAAATACAGGGGTGGTTTTGCCTTCATCCCTTTGAGGGAGCAGGCTGGGTTTGTACATATTTTTAGCTTTCTTGTCTAAAACCAAAAAAGACATTTTAAAGCTTTAGAATAAGTCCAGTTCAGAGGCCAAGAAGCCCCAGGTCCTTTTGTATTCTTTGGGTTTTCCAAAATCTGCCACCACGCATTCCATTATAGAAATATATATGTAATGTTTCATTTTAAAAACAAAGAGTTTAGTAAAAACCTGGTTTTCAACTACATAGTTTACTTAATGAGTAGTACTCCACCGGTCTGACCGGAAGTCAGTGTGGTCATGGACTAACGGGGATGCTTCACTGGGCAAGAGAAGGACTTTTTTCCCCTCCCTTTTGCATATGAATTAATGGAGGGTCACCAGGGAGGTTCCTTTTCCTTCTGCAGCTTGAGGGACCCCACCAGATCATCTCCATGCTGGTGGCGAGGAAGAGGAAGGTGTGACCCCTGTGCACCCTGTCACTGTGCAGCTGCTGCCGGGGCACATCTGAGCACTGAAGCAGCAAAGCAGGACCAAGGGAGTTTGCTGACTGCTGGGAGAGTGGCTGCAGGCTGGATGGGCTCCAGCCGGGAGGGCTGGGCACAGCAGAGAGCTTCTATCTATATCAGCCTGAATAATTCATCTCAAGTTTTGAGCAGAAGCTCTCCCTCCCCTGCTCAGCTTCCCCTTTGTTTAGCAGCGTTGCTGTTTGCAACTTGGCATCACACAACAGGCTGCTTCCTCCCTATCCCCAAGCTCTGCTTGAATGGGTGTGTAAGATGGTCCCAATTCCCTCCCTGCTTTATGGATGCTCTTTTCTCTATTCCCATAGCTAAAGCTGAGGGCATTGCTCTGCAGATTCCACCTGTGGTTTTTTTGGTCGGGATTTCAACCTTTCAGATATTTGCTTATGATGACAAAAATTGCTGCTTTATCCATACCTCACTCACATCTTAAGTCTCCTTGAACCATGGTGTTTGATACAGGCTGTGACTGTCCAAGGGTTCAACATCCTCTTTCTGCCAGTAGAAATCAAGGGAGGACAAGTGGCAGGTTCAACGTTGAATGTGCAGTAGCAGAGATGGGTGTGAGGAAGGAGCAGAGCTGTGGCTGGTGATGCCTGGCAAATGGCTTTCTGATTTAAAATCCTGGGTCGTTATCCATTTATCTTATGCCAGCACACAGACCCCACCTGAGAGTCGCTGTAAGAAGGCGCCATAAAAGACAGCTCTCTTCCTGCCTGCGAAATCAAGAGATTAACTTTCATTATTCCCATTAATAGGATGCTCTTGCTGTTTTCCATGTAAGACACTGGATGATTACCCACCACTGCTTCATTTAGAGCAGCTGTCACAATTAATTCTGCAGAGCCCACAACCACACCACCTGATAGAGGTTCCTCCCACCTCTCCAAAGCAAAGTCAACCCTTTCCAGGGCATATATGGGATACCTTTGAGGAAAACTTGTGTACACTCACCTCAAGGACCTGACTTCCTCAATGTGAGAGCTGACATTTGCATGCAATGGCATAAGCCAGCAGAGTTCAAAACCCACTGGATGGAGTAGATGGATCCAGTGTTGGTACATGATGTGACTTCTGCATCTCCCAGGTGCCCCAAGTGTGTATAAATACCCCATTACTTTAATTGTTGACTTTTCCAAGAGGAGCTTAAGTCTTTTTTTATCTTCTGTCTCTCCCCAGTGCTGATGGTGACTTCGCAGTTACCCACTTGACCAAGGCCCATCTCTTCTATGATGGGAGAATTAAGTGGATGCCTCCTGCTATCTATAAGAGCTCCTGCAGCATCGATGTTACCTTCTTCCCCTTTGACCAGCAAAACTGCACGATGAAGTTTGGCTCCTGGACCTATGACAAAGCCAAGATAGACTTGGTGAGCATGCACAGTCATGTGGACCAGCTGGACTACTGGGAGAGTGGGGAATGGGTCATCATCAATGCTGTGGGCAATTACAACAGCAAGAAATATGAATGCTGCACAGAGATCTACCCCGACATAACTTACTCCTTCATTATCAGGAGGCTGCCACTGTTCTACACAATCAACCTGATCATCCCCTGCCTGCTGATATCCTGTCTGACTGTCCTGGTCTTCTACCTGCCCTCTGAGTGTGGAGAGAAGATAACCTTGTGCATCTCTGTGCTGCTGTCCCTCACTGTGTTCCTGCTGCTCATCACAGAGATCATCCCATCTACCTCCTTGGTCATCCCTCTGATTGGAGAGTATCTTCTCTTCACCATGATATTTGTTACCTTGTCTATCATCATCACTGTCTTTGTGCTCAACGTGCACCATCGCTCGCCACGCACCCACACGATGCCTGACTGGGTGAGAAGGATCTTCCTTGACATAGTCCCACGCCTCCTCTTCATGAAACGCCCCTCCACAGTGAAAGACAATTGCAAGAAGCTCATTGAATCCATGCACAAAATAACCAACACACCAAGGCTTTGGTCTGAGATTGATGTGGAACCCAACTTCGCTACCTCATCTTCCCCCAGCCCTCAGAGTAATGAGCCATCACCCACCTCTTCCTTCTGTGCCCGCCTCGAGGAGCCAGCCAAGCCTCAGCCTATGTGCAAGTCCCTTTCTGGGCAGTACTCTGTGCTGCACCCAGAGCCTGTACAGGTGACCTGCTCCTCCCCACAGCCCTCCTGCCACCCCTTGGGTGATGCCCAGGCCACGTCCGTCTTGAAAGGCAGATCGCTGAGTGTTCAGCAGATGTACAGCCCCAATAAGGCAGAGGAAGGGAGCATCCGTTGTAGGTCCCGGAGCATCCAGTACTGCTACCTGCAAGAGGACTCTTCCCAGACCAATGGCCAATCCACTGCCTCTCCAGCGTCCCAACGGTGCCACCTAAATGAAGAGAAGCCCCATCACAAGCCCCCTCAGTGCAAGTGTAAATGCAAAAAGAGTGAGGCTGCTGGCACATCAGCTCAAGGAGGCAAGACTCACAGCGCCAAAGAGCAGCATCTCGTGTTGATGTCCCCAGCCCTGAAGCTGGCAGTGGAAGGGGTTCACTACATTGCAGACCACCTGCGAGCAGAAGATGCGGATTTCTCAGTGAGTATGATTAAATATGGTTAGATATAAGGAAGAAGTTCTTCCCTGTGAGGGTGGTGAGGCACTGGAACAGGTTGCTCCATCCCTGCCAGTGTTCAAGGCTAGGTCGGACAGAGCCTTGGGCAACATGGTCGAGTGGAAGTCCTCCCTGCCCATGGCAGGGGGTTGGAACTGGATGATCTTAAAGTCCTTTCCAACCCAAACTGCTTTATGATTCTATGCTAACTTAGCCTGCTTTCCTTGGGTAAGTCAAAAATTACCTGCAAAGGAAGCCCCACCAAACCTGGAGCTCTACAAAGAGTGTACCTCCTGATGCAGGCTCAGCCATACCTGATATTGTGGCTTTTGAACACACTGAACACGATAAACACAGCTAGAGAGTTTGTCCTTGGGGTCTTGGCAAGCACATGGAGCAGGAGTGTTGCAGACGATGCTCAAGGCTACTCTAGAACAGTAGGATATTCCAGGAGAAAATGGGAGTAAAGTGGTTTGGTTGCTTGGCAGGAAGGAAGCAGCTATGATTGTGAATGGGACCTTAAAGGCACTCATCTGGGGTGGGAATGAAGCAGACTGACTCTCTACAGAGAAGCCGCTGGCAGATGGGGAGTTCACACTCTGTTTTTCTTTAAGCATTGACTCTGGCTACTGAGCCTAGGGAAGCAAATTCCCAAAATAGGATGTGGGAAGCGCGTAGCAGCACGGGGACGTTGCAGGGTACGTTTAGCTCTGTGTGATGCCATTCCTCATTAGTGGACTTCCGCTGGAGCAGTTGGCTCTGTGTGGGAAGGTGGGTGGACAGACAAATTTCACACTTACTGTGTGTGTGTGGGGTAAATATGGCTACAGAGAAGGAAAATAGAGGCTGAAAGGAACTCTTTTCGTGGATATGGTGATGCACATACAAACGCCACATCCTTTCATGCCTCCCCTGCAATACTATGGATACGGTATGCTAGCTAATGATGGCCATAAAGAAGGAAGCCTCAAAATAACCCGAAGTTTGTGTTCATTCCAAAGAAAAGCCTAATGCAGCTTTTCCTAGAGGGATCTATCAGCAAAAGGTACTTTTCAGCTGGGCTTAGTTGGATTTTCGCAAGATTCAGAGTCATTGCAAGTCACTGTGCTTTTATGCAAGGCTTCCTGGGCATGAAGAGTGTCTTTCTATTTGCATTTTTCACAGCACTGAGCACTTAGCAGCAGCAACAAAAGAGTAAGTGCTACTGTCCATTTATATACTCTTTGGTATATAGTTGCAGAGGCCTCTGTCCTTTAATGTATTTCACTTCACAACATCCCTTTGAGGAAGCAACTGGTTCTTCCTCATGTTGAGGGACCGCCAAAATACAGAGATGAGGTGACCTGCTCAAGGTCATAGCACAAACCTATGGCAGGATGGGCTGGGAATCCACATCTTCATTAGCTGATAGCCCAGCATTCTGTGTTAAAGCACTTCACAAGCACATTAGGACTGCAGGAATTAAACTCTACTCTCTCCTCCTAGCAATAATCACAAGTAAACCCATGGAAGTCAATTGATTTTTACTCATTTATTTCTCCGTGGTGCAAATGGAAGAGTATTACACCAATAATACTTCCCATTTCAACTGATTCTCTTTAAGCAAAGCCTGTTGATACCATTAAGAGTCATTGAATATCTTGGGTTCTTTCCTTTTAATCCACGATTGCAATTTTCTTTAAAATGAAAGCAGTCTTCAGAAGCCACGAATTTTCTTTATACCTTCCATTACTCTTCCCTCTTGAAATGAAGCCATTTTCCTGAAGAGAAAGCTATTTACAGCACTGAACATCAAAAGCAGACAAAAAGGAGCTGTTTTGAGGGATCCAATCAGACTCTTACTCCTGCCAGCATAGTCTGTAAGCAAAGGCACCAGGAAAGCATCCAGCAATGAGCAGAAAGGGTCACCCTGATGCACCAGGCTCTTCAGAGAGAGCCTGCAAACCTGCCCACAGCTTTCTGCTCTCTCACACCAGGCACAGTGGGCACAAGTCGGGTTTTCAGACTTGGGTCCCCACTCTGAGGCAATGCTATTTTCTCTTCCCCGATCCAAGTGGGAAAGGGCATTATTTCAGCAAATGGAAACGACAAAGAAGCAGGAAACACAAAGATCTGGAATTTAAATTTACTGCAAGGAGCAGAACGGATCTAATAAAAGGAGAATTTAGTGGGGAAAAAGTAAATCAGCGCTCAGAAATGTGCTTCCATCTCAAAATCAAGCTGTGGCATTTCTGCATGGAAGCCTTCAACAAAGCTATCAGCAGGCACCTCTGATGCAGCTGCAGCCCTGAGACACAGCTCGCTGTCTCTTGGGTAATGTTTTCAGAGCCATGCACCTTCCCCGAATGACAAGAGAGCTTCTTTTGAAGTTATTTGCCACGGGGGCAGTGCTTCTAAATTAAAAGTAAATAGCTCATTTAATTAAGTGCTTCAGCAAAGGGAAACTGGGCAATGCAAGAGGCAGTTGTTTGTTACAAAAAGATATCTGCAAACAAATGCCAGCACAATGGTACGCAGGGAAAATGCAAGGCCAGATTGTCCCAGAAAATGATAGAAATGCCGTTAGAAATTAATTACAGACTGAGAAGCAAAACAGGTTGCATGTCTCACATAAGCAAGAACAACCAAACACCAACAATACCGTCCAGAAAGCTGCCTTGTCCTCATGCCTGTGTGCATCTCTGGACTAATAAGAAGAGTTTGAGGATAGCTTAAAAATAACATGGGAGAGAATATAGCTGAGGGGGAGGAAATATGGGATAATCTCAGTGGTTTATTTTTAACAAAGCACAATAAAACCCCTTGGGACTGCTCTAATCTGTGTTATAGACTCTGGGTCATGGGGATCTGATGTCACCTCAACCCTCTTCTCAAACGAAGGGGCAGGATGCTCTGTTCCCACTGCTCAGCCCTGCAAGGAGCTGGACCAGGGAAAAGCAGCAGATTCCTTCACTTTTGGGGAATTCAGGGTAGGGGAATCAGCTGGTTCCTGCCCCTGATCCTTTCCCAAATACAGTTTTGAGTGAGCTTCTTATGAACTAATCAAAATCCAGCTCAGGAGTTAGGGTGGCAGATGTTGACGGCTGCACGGATGCTGACAGGCCCCTGTGGATCGTGCTCCACGTGAGATGCTGGACCACAGGGAAATGCTGTCAGCAAGCAAAACACACCACAGAAATCCAGATAATGGTCTTTTCCTCCTCCTCTTTGTTTCTTTTTCACTGTCTCTCCATAATTTCCAATTTCACCCTCCTGTGCTCTCGGTCTGAAGCTGGATATTGATTTTGCAAACATCTGATGGATCCTAAATGTCATTTGCAAGATGGGCTGGGTATTTCTGCATACACCATTACTTGTGAAAGCAAATTTCTCTTTAACTTTTCAAGCTGTTCCCCTTCTCTCATTCCCCACTTCTTTTCTCAATGAGAAACTCATCTAGTTTTGTTTCTCTGCATCATTTAGCACTTATTTTTACTAGCACAAATACTCAGAAAAGCTTATTTTGCCAGGATGGGGCACTATTTCCACAGTCCAGTTTCCCAGTTGGACATCAGATGGTAAATTTCAGATCTTCTTTTCACACTGGTTGCATTAAGAGATACTAATTCCATAAATGCAACCACCCAGAGCTTGCTTCGCTGCTCTTCTCATGTGGGGTTTTAAACATCAGAGACTCCCTCCAGCTTTCAGCAAGTGAAGAATAGATCAGAAAACACAAACAGCAAAGGGGAATTATGCACTGAAACCTTACCCTTGGGATGAGAGAATTCCTTTTGATTTCAAGGGTGACTATTTCTTTTACTCACACTATTATAGATGGATGTGCTAAAGGCTGTACAATCATAAACCGACATGGTTTTCTCCAAGAAGACAAGCTTCAGGATGAAACTCTATTTGTTTACCGCTGCCTTTTGAATAGCAAAGACCTGCTTAACTTGGTGCTGGTTTTCAAGGGAATAAAGTGATCCGTTGCATATATTTAACTGATTCTTACACTTCTGGAAACATTTAGGTATTCCTGAAATTAAAGATGCTTTGTTCAGAGAACAAATTAGGGGAAAACATGATAAGTTCTCCCATATATGCTTCATTTCCCCATTTACAAAGCTGCTTACTGAGCCAAGGAGCTGGAGCAATCCCAGATGATTTATAGGTACAACCAAGCAGTCCACATGGCAAGTAATGAGAGGTGTAGTGAAAGAGCTCATTCTGCTGGCCTTGCTTCAGCTGTACGTTGTCTGCATTGAGGCACAGAGTGATGAGAGGCAGTTTGCAAATACATTGGAAGATTCATGGTCAGTTTATGAAGGGTTCAGCACACCAAAATGAGGTAAATGCACTTACCTTACCTGCAAGGAATCATTTTCTTCGCTTCATAAAATGCCACAACATTGGTCCTAGAAGCTAAGGTTGTATATTCTCTCCCTCTGACACACTGTGGTTTCTCTATCCAAGATATAAGACAACATTTAGTGGTGCATCCATGACTGAAAGAGAAGACTCAGGTGAGTTTTCAGTGTCCCTGTGCTGCGCTCAGAGCTTGTTTGTTTGGTGCTTGACAGATCATAATATTTTAGGACCTGAATTTACCTGTGAAAACATCATCAGCTGCAAATGCCCATTTCACTGATATCTGGATTGCTTCCTTTACCAAAGCGGATTTTAGGCATAATCAGCACATAGGAACCATAGAATGGGTAGGGTTGAAAAGGGCCAAAAATCATCTAGTTCCAACACTACATCCTTCAGAAAAAAACCAAAAATCAAACCAGGTCTCCCACAAACTAGGTATTATTTCATGCTTACTGTTCTGGGCTACTCCTCTATTATTATCTCTGAAACAAACCTGCTATCTATGGATGAAAAAGCCTGTACCATTATTATTGTACCCTTCTATCACTGCTGCAGCTCTGGGCAGGGGGAAGCCACTGCTTGCTCACAGTTGCAGGCCGGTAGGTGCAATAAAGCAGCCCCAGCCTTAGCTTTGCTGGCTTCTCCTTACACCACACTCCTCACTTGCTGCAGTCACAGCCACCAAAGAGGTTGGAGCTAGCTCCTGCTGAGATAGCTTCCCAAAAGAACAAGGCAGTGTGCCGAAATTCAGCCCTCGGCTCTATTAATCATCATGTGGTCCATTGTAGAAAACTATAATGGGTACAGCCATATCAAAAATCCCTTTGCCATCTGATCTGTCCTCTTCCTGGGAAAGAAATTAATAACAGTAATGTAATGAAAGAGGTTTTCATATGTATGTGGTTTCTTACTTGATGAAATAGCCATTTACAATTCTTGCCTGATGGTATTAATAAGTGCTAGACCTCCCCAGAGGGGAATTGCTGGAAAATCCTCCACAACAAGACAAAAGTGGCTAAAAAGCAGGGTGAGGATGACCGCTTCCTTTATTTGCTGGCTCTTTTTCACTGCTTACACACCCAAAGCTGTAAATCCCTTTGCAGAAAGAGTTTGGCTCCATTAATCTGCAAGCAAATCTATTTAGGAGCATGGGGAAAAGCAGTGATTTCTTTTCCCCTCACCCCACCTCCCCAGCTTGAATCTCAGCCTCATTTACACACCCAGTTACAGCTGTTGCTCATGTAAAATGGGATAGTGAGTGTGCAGATGGGCTTGATTATCCACGGGCGTATGTCATCCCTGGGGAGCTGTGAGCAGGGTTTGCAATTGCACATGCACACCCACACAGCCCGGGAATCTGTCTCGCACGACAGTGATTGATGGGATAAATCTTTGTCATCATATAGAAGCACTAAATGTCAGATCTTCACCCCTATTTCTGGACTTGAAATGAAAATATCCTATTTAGGAATAAAATCCTGAAAGTCTTTAATCTCAAATCAATGCTAATAATTAACCTTCAATCTCTGCATTCCCAGGTGAAGGAAGACTGGAAGTACGTTGCAATGGTCATTGACAGGATCTTCCTTTGGATGTTCATCATTGTGTGTTTGCTGGGAACTGTTGGTCTCTTTCTCCCACCATGGCTGGCAGGAATGATCTAAATACAATCCCAGAAGGAGGAAAGTGTATCCCATTCAATGGATTTTAGTTACCTGGAAGGAGAGGAGCAGAGAAATGGAGGCAGCCCTTTGAATAATTCACTGTGTGTCCACGCTTGAGTTGCTCCAGAGCTCTCTGGGAGTGCTTCCCAAGGTCACATCGTTTCGCCAAGTCATTTTCATCTCCTCCATCTAATTTAGGGGAAAAATTCCTATTAAAGTCTGTACATAGCATGGTGGCATTCATTGGCATATACTCAGCAATGTAAGAACACGAGCTTGTTCCCTAAAGCAGCACATCAAGAGGCTTCACATCGACAGACCAGCCCTCGGCAAATTAGCTCGTCATCTTCAGAGGTCTCAGTGTGCCCTGCCCTGTGATTCTACCCTGTGAAGCTGAAGTGGTTCAGGACTGTGTGTCCCTGTATGAGTCATTTTATTAATAAAGTTCCAGGTTTGGGATACCTGTGCAGGACGTGGTCTGTGGTCAGCTGGGAAAGATGGACAGACTGGAAAGGCTGAAAGAATGGCTAGAGCCGGCTCAGCCCCATTGGGACCAACAGTGACAGTTAGCACAGCAGATGCAGGCTTTATGTGGACACATTCTACCTTGGCCAATGCCCTGCAGAAGCCGTGGGACTGTAGCTGTGTGAGAATTGCGCAAATGAAAGGAGGGTTTGGAGTTAAGATTCAGACCATGTCGGGAGCACATTAATGCTGGGAGATTTCCTACATCCAAGTTATGGCTGCTGTAAAATAGCAGAAAGCCACCCTGAGCTGTAAAACCCTTGTGTAGGTGGGGAATGGACTTAGACATGGTAAAGCCACAATAAAAATCCTAGCTGGTATGTTAGCGTAAGAAAGAAATGTGCTATTATATGGGGAAACCTGAACGGGACACACAGCCACACTTGGGAATTCAGAATGTCTCCTGGCAGAAATTGCAGGTATTATGGCCTTACATTTGATCAGTTCTTTCAGCTGCTCTTCCCAGCTCTGTCCAATGTAAATTAACCCTTTTGCATGTCTTATCCGTGCTTTGGGACCTGCAGCAAAAAGGCAGGGACAGAGGGAGGGGAGGATGCTGGAGGCCTGTCCTGCTTCAGGGAGACATCAGTGTATGATGGCAAAGCTGAGCCAGATGTGTGGGAGAAAGACTGGAGAACAAAGGGTGAGCATGGGCTTCATCCACCTTCTGTTTGTTCTCTGATTGCATTTACAATCACAGGAGAGTAACCACACTGAAACAGACCTGAAGTCCACCCAGCTCAGCATCCCCTCTGTTACTCACAAACCCACTGTTCCCACCCTCATTGCTGGATGCCAAGTTGGAACAGCCCAGCAGCACCCAGCACAGCATCTCTCTGCTTACTTTGGAGATCTCATGGGCAAAATAGGTCATAAACATTTGACCACTCTGTGCAAAGGCAGACATATATATATAAATAAATACATATATAAAGCCTTTATACATACAGTTTCCCCTGGGATCTGCCTTGATTGCACACCTCAAAGCCTGGGCTGGGAGCTGAGGGGCTTTAGGCTTCACCCAGCATCTCCTCCACAGGAGGCCCGCACAGGCTCATGACAGTAATGCTGGAACAAACCCAATATGGTTTAGAGAGGCTTCTTTGAAATACAAGTTACTTCGCTCAGTCCAAACAGCACAAAATCAATACAATGATCGGCCTGGCTGGCCTAAGAAGTACAACTGACCTCTGTGTTCCCAAACTCACAAGTGTTTAGAATCTGTACAGCTCACACAAAAACATAGAGTAGCTGTGGTTTGGGCTAGTTCCATGAAGAGCTGGTGCTGGCACGCAGAGAGGCAGGATGAGGAAGCCAGAGCTGATGCTCCTCATCGCTTGCTTTCAGAATAGAGAGGCTCAGTCTCCAGAGATGCTAATTTATCCCTTTTCACAGTCAGTGAGTTTGCTTATGGCGATGAAAGGAAAACAACCAGCCAAACATCTTCAAGGTCTAGTGCATAAATGTACCAAGGCAGCTGCAGTCTGCATCGCCGGGCCGCATGCCACAGCGGGGCTGCGGTATGATCTGTGTTGCAGACAGGATTCAGCAGCAGCTCAAGTCTCTGCTCACATCTCCCAGCAAACATGGGCTTGGGAAGCTGTGGAGTGGTGGCCGAAGAAGACCAGGGATGGGGACCCACAGAGGTGAGGGTGGCTGTATGGTAAGTGCTGCAGTTGGGCCCCTACCTTGCAGAAAAGAATGATTTAGGGGTAGCAGGAGAACTGATGAAGGTTTAAGGGCAGATTTAAGAGTCAAATATATAAGACAACATATTGGGCAATCGAATAGGGCTGTGCTTTGTTCACAGCAAAAAACACATCTCAAATCTTCACCTTTTCTGCATAGTTATTGCTGGTGTGAACTGCAGCATCTCAAGGGTTGCAGAGCAGCACCCCATGGTAAGGACATGAAACTTCAGAACTGCCCTGCCACACCAGAGGAGGAGAGAGCCACATACATCTGCTCCATTAGCACATCAGAAACAGCAGGTGTGATTAGGAGTACTAAGGATATGGTTGTGTCCCTGAAGAGTGAGCGCCACTGTGGGATCACAGGGTTTTGGCCGGATAAGATGGGAACTGACAGCTCAAACTGGTTGCAAAGACATTTGGGAAGAAGCTTGGGTAATGCAGGTCACCGGCATCCTCTGCTGTGCACTATATCAGTGCTAACATCATAACGTTTTTCATGCAGAGGAAATTCCATTTCTTCTCATGTGGTGTTAATATTTCCCCAGTTTAAAGTTTAAATAAAGCCTTACCTTCTGCTTCTGCTGTGCCTCCTTGTAGAATCTGAGGGGAGAACTTAGGAATCAACACCTACTGCTCGCTCTTAGCCAGGTTATGCCATCTTGGGCATTGTTAAGAAGGATGCTATCCCTCCATAGGATTCAGTGATGAGAAACTGGAATAAAACTGGGACATGAAGCAGAATATAACTGTAGAATGATGAATAATTCTGCTATTCCAAACCCATGAAACACAAAGAGAGGGGTTTTAGCATATGAAAGACTCCAGGAAAATGTATGCAGCAGCGCTGTTAACATCTGCAGTGCTCCCAGCTCAGAACTGATTCCCAGGACTTGACTGAACAAGCTGACATCAGAAGAGTGAGGAAGCAAGACTGGGATGCAGCAGGAGCTCTAAAAGCTCCTTGAAAAGACCCAGAGCAAAGTAACTGGTTTTTAAGGGTGTGGGAATGCAAAACTGAGCTTGAAGACCCCAAAGGCATCACAGAAAGTAGACATAGCTCTAACCATTTCTGTTTGACTTGTGAAGGAGGGATTCTATTCTCACCATAGTGTTTCATTCCCACCAGTGCAGCTCCACTGGCCATGAATGGAAGAAGAGCAAAGGCACAGAAACCTGACTGTGATAACTTCACTTACCACCATTTTCCTGTTTTTCCTTACATCCTCTCTCCTGTGGTTGCCTTGTGCTCCCTTTGCCTGAGTCATCTTCCCAGCCACAGGTACACAGGATATTTTCCCTGCAGCTGGCTGGTAGGGTGATCCATGTAATGCCAATTTCCCCAGCATTTTCAGGCCTGTTTTCCACCACATCCACTCATTCTCCAGTGAGCTGATGTGCATGGCTTGTATCACCTCCCTGTTGGATAAGTTTCTCTGCAGACATTTATCAACACGCTGGACACAAGGAAATACAGAGACAGACACACAAAGACGCATGTGTGAGATTTAAGATTCACACACAGGACTAAGGAAAATCCTTCTATAACAGCCTCACCTGCTTTGATAATGCCTGTGGGCTCTCCCCCACTGCAGTGGTGCTCATTTATGACATTTATTATACCCATCCAGGATGGGTTTTTTTGTTTCCAGCCCTTTAAATCTGGTCAAACCAAGCTGCAGAACCCTGGAGAAAGAAAGACTTTTTCTAGCTGCTTGTTAGCAGCGTTGCTGGTTTGTCCCTGTGCTTCTTGTAGCTTACTCTTGAGACCCATTTTGTACCTTAAAATGATGCTTGTAGCAAAGAAAGGAATCTGTCTCTGAAATGTCCTCAGCCTCTGCCCAAATCCAGCTCTATGGGGTGGGTCAAACTGCAGAAGGTAGAAAAAAACCCAAATCCATCCCAATTTAGGGACTGGAGAATAAAAGTTGCAAAGCAACTGAAGATACGATGTCACATCATACACCCTGTGCAACAGGTTTAATTTGATTACTTAAAGGCAGCCATAAGGATGAGCAAATCAGAACAGAGGATTTGAATAGGGACTGAACAGAAGGGGAGGAGAACAGGCATTGGTCTGCAAAGCTGAAGAAGCGTTAGGAACTTGTGGGATTTCACAAGGACTTGTTAAACCTGTGCACTGTCCAGGTTCATCCAGAAAACAGGTTTAAACCCAGAAAAACTGCTTGCAAACTTCCATTTGTAGCAGTTAAAGCTTTCAGAACAGAAAGTCCCGACTAAAAAAGATCTGCAGGAGCGCTTTTTACTCCACGTTGCTCATGAATGACTTTGTTCTTAACTGCAGTTTGCATTAGAAGGGATAAATTGGGCCAGAAAAGCACAGAGCATGCTAAGGAAGAGCACAAGAGGGAAAACAACAGGCAAAAAGTGTGGGGTATTAGTATTCACAAATGGTTTCTGCGCTCACTGACAGAGGTCTGTAGCTTGAGCTGAGCATATCCATCTCCATCTCCACCTCCATCTCCACCTTTAGAGCCGCTGCATTACTCCAGTTGCTGAAACCTTTTCTTCTTGCTGTTTAATAGCATCCGATGTTCATTGCTGCATTAGGACCTCTCAGTGCCTAAAATCTGTCTGCAGAACTGCTCCTTGGCTTCAAGGAACTGGGCTACAAAGCACTTGCACACAGGCTCTGTGGTGGACTAAACAGCCATGACTTCAAGTAAATAAAACCACCCCTGGGACAAAGTTTAGGAACACAGAACATAAATGGGTAAATTCTTGTGCTAATCAATAGCCCTCCTGGGACCCAATTTTATTAAAGTCTGACCCTTTGTGCTGTATCTGCAATAATCAGACAAAAGCAAAGCAAATATCAAGTGAAATTCTACCAAATAGAGGAAATCCCAGGGCAGGCAGTGAGATGATGCTCATAATGCATAAGCAGTTGATAAAGAAAAATAAAGGAGCCCTTTACTAGATCCGAAGAGGCAGAACAGCGACTTCAGAGCTGGGTATTTGGCTGCACTGACTTAAATCAGAAAGAAAGCAGAATTACCCGAGAAATACAGATATTCCACATTGCACTGCTTGCCTCCCCCAGTTTGTGAGGAAGGTGTTCCATAAGAACAGATTTAGGCTCTGCTGTGCAGGGTACCCCTTTTAACCCCTCGCTTTTCCTTCCCACTGCTTTGCATCTGCCAGTTATCACAGCTATTGGGTTTTATATTCAGTGCTAAATTCGGAACTATTCCGAATACAGCTTAATGCAGGTTGGGTAGGTTTATTTTCAGAATGCCTTCATTTTACAGAGAATAAACACCTTATAAATGACCTGCATAAATGGCATCATCTATCACCCCAGAACACATACGCAGTGTGTCTACCCTACCAAATGCATCTTTTCGAAACACCATGTTCCCAATGTGCTCTATACTTCAGCTCCTCTGACCTCTCCTTTCTCTTCTGGCTGGAGCTTTGCCCGCAGCAACACCTAAGCTAGAAAGAATTCCATTTCATGTGTCAAGGTAACTCTGGGAAGCTCCAAAGTGAACAGAAATGTTACTTCTATCAGAGCAGATATTTATATGCATTTTCCGATACTTTCCAAAGGGAATTCTGTCATACTGAAAACATTAATTCTTGGGAGTGTCTACAGAATGAACATACGTTAAGCCAAGGACTACTTTAAATACAGGATGCAGTAATCATAGTTTTATGTGACTTTGCTCTGATATGTTCCAATGTTCCTTTAGCAAAATTTCTTAATGCTATAGGATTATTCCATAATGACAAGAAGAAATAAAATCTGGATCCATTGTCTAAACAACCTACTTTTCCTAAGGTAGACCTCCTTCTCTTTGGTATTGTGTGACAATCTACTTTCTAAATGTGGCTGTATTTGCTGTTAAGTTATAACCATATGAATACTCAGCTACGAGCCTGCATGTAGCTACAGAAATGGCACGATGCTCCGCTTTTTGCCTCTGAACATCTCTGAAAAACCTGTACTTCTGGCTTCATTCTGCTTCTGCAAACAATGAAACGCTTTGTTGCTCCAGGTTTTAATCAGTTGTTCATGAAGCAGGGGCAGTTTACAAGCAGTGTAACCAAGCACAGCCTAACCTAGGGATTGTAAAGGAGGAGGTACATTTATATCAGTGTCTGTATGGGTTGCTGTAGATGCATATTAGGCTGTGGCTCAGTCAAGGAAAGGGGTGTAACACGGCAATTACCTCCATGTCACACAGATAAAAGTCAGGCTCAGAGCTATTCAATATTCTACCTGATGAAATGTAAAGCAGCTGCTCAGAGTGCAGGAGGGAGAGATGGAAAAGGGCAGTAGGTTAATCTCCAGCTCCTCTCAGAACACGACTGCGCTCTGTCTGATCTGAGGTTTTGCTTGACGCTTACCAAGCCCCAGAGAATGAGGCTAAACTGTATTTGTCACATCACAGGACGGTTATCACTCTGCCTGCAGCACTTGTGTATATAACACCCCTGCAAGGAAGCCATCAGTGCTTTGCTAGTAGCAGAATCACTCAAAACGATGCTAGACTTTGTTACCTTGTGAATCAACAGAAAATGCAGTTTTGCTCCAGTGGATTTGCATCTTTGGGCATGAGGTGCTGTTTTTTCTCTGTGCTGGGGACCCAGAATAACCAATGACCAAAAGAAACCACAAGTAGACAAATGGGCAGAAATTATCTGTTATTTCTGAGCATTTCAATACATTATTTCTTATTTTCTTACAAGTCTGACAGCCTCTGTCTGTGTCTTTGTCTTTGGGACATGCATTGCTTGAACACTGCAGTTGTCCACGCTGAAAGTCAGACGGATGACTCCTTTGAACTGGTGGCTTTTCGTGTTTGATTGACTTGTCCATGTAGAAATGATGGGATATTAAAGAAACACAAACACCACATTTGGTGTTCAGGTTCCTGCTTCTTTTGGAGTGCATGGAGCTTTCACCCAGAGCTTTCCAGGGCTAAGCAATGGCTTCAGCTGCCTCCACACCAATCGTCAAGGGATGAAATCTGTGTATGGAAAGGAGATGAAGCCACTGAGCAAAAGAATAAATCAGTGTCAAGTACTGAGGAGAACTGGCAGAGAATTAATTCTTTTCCCTTGTAAATCTTCATTTCGGTGCCAGTGATTTTCTTCGTTGCCCAGGTCTTTGTACAATTGAAATGTATGTGTAGGAACTGAGGTATTGCTCTTTTCTATCCACCACAGAAATATTGCTGGGGACATTAAGAACCTCATGATCACTCTACCTGCTAACTGCTGCTACAGTTATGTCTTCAGCTATGAAGGATCGCTGAGGAGCAGTCAATCGAATTGGCTTTTATCCCTATGAACTGCATGTGAATCAACCTGCTTGCCTTGAAAAGGAGTCTTTCACAGGACTGACAGTGCCTGAAGGATCAGTGAAGGGCTCTGCCTAGCTAAAGGGAAGTTACCAGCTATGAAACAGCAACTTTTGTACCGAGATAGGGACTTACCTCTCCTTTCTGCTTCATAACATCCAGAGGTATCACAACCCCCTGGATATCCAGACTGCCCAGGCTGCCCTCTGACACCGGGAAAACCTTGAGGACCAACATTCCCAGGATAACCCTTCGGACCTGGTTTTCCCAGAACGACTTCTCCTGGTGGGCCTGAAGAAGGAGAAGCACTGTGAGCTGCAGCGCATCTACTTTAGCTGCTTCTGTGTAAAACCTCTTCTGTGTTTTCTCCATCCTACATGGTGGTGGATTTTCTGAGTGTTGTTTCCTCATTTTGGTGGAAAAATGGGTGGAAAACCTCTTCTGAATCCCAGTAACTACAGAGCTTATTCTTGATCTTAAGGGTGCCCAGCTTGGCTAAAAATGGAGCCTGGCTGTGAGAATCCAAAATCCATTTACATGTCAATGCTGAAAACCACCTTAATCCCAGGATCAATTCCAAAGTCATTGGGGTTTATGTATTCACACATAAACGTGTTTTCAGCTAGAAAAATTTAAATACAGAAATTGCATTTGACCACATTCTCCTGGTAGTGCCTGGCTTGATACCAGCGGCAAATCTCCCACTGATTCCAAGTAACAGGGATCAGGATGAAGGAGGACACCAAATCCTAGCAGGTTACTCAAAACCCCTTTCACAAGCTGGATTTTCAGAGTTTCTTTTCCCTGAGCATCTGGTCTTGCATACAAAAAAGCAGCAGAACTTAAACTCTCTAGATGGGTCTCAGATCTTTAAAACACATCATTCTCCGGGAATGGGTACAAGAGCAAAGAACTGCCTAGCGCAGCCTTGCATCTCAGCAGAAACGAACCAACCAGGATGGTGCCAGCAGCGTTGGGGTGGGAAGGTCAGTCTGCCCCACCATAGTGGTCCTATGGCTGAATGATGCTTCGAATCCGACAGCTGGTGAGCTCCGGATGGTCCCAATAGGTCAATACAAAGAAGCTGTATTCACTCTACCTGTTCTGCCTCTGGGTCCTTGGATCCCTTCCTCACTGGCTCCAGACATCCCTTTTTCTCCTTTGGGCCCTGGGGCACCTAAACGCAGATAAAAGGTAAGTGTCTTTTCACTGTATTCTGCATTTCACCCTGAATTAATGCTCCTGCAGTCTCCCCACCAGGCTCTTTGGTGCTGAAGTGGAGTCACAGCCCTTGGCAACACAGAGAAATACCCATTTCCTTTAATTCTGTATGGACATCTACTCTCTCTTCCAGAGTAGCTGTTTGCCTGTGACCAGCAGCCTCCAGCTAGCACTGATTTACAGCCGGATATGAGTGAGAATGGAGCTTTGACACAAAGAAATTCATAGCACCGGTGCTCGTGCACTGGCCTGAGCATGAGGGCCACTGCTATGCTCTTCACATGGGTCAGAGAAATCACAAAGCTGAACTGTCCCTTCAACCAGCTGCTGGTAAGTCAGGACTCCAGTTTTTGCATGAAATTGCTCCTGAAACCAGCACATCTCAGAGAAATGGGTGCATTTTGACAAAATACTGGTTTTCTTATTTTAAGACGGAAATATTTTGATCAGCCATGTCCTTAGGATTGTTTTTCAGTGAGATCTGTCTTCTCCCATCTCCTTGCTCGACAGACTGGAAACATCTGTAGGTTCTCACTTCCCTTTGTCTTAAGTGATGCTTTGATAAGTTCTGCAGATACCAGATAAGACTGAATAGTGATAAAGTAAGGAGTTAAAAGGAGGCCTGTAGTTACTCAGAGGTGTTAGGATGTTGTTGAAACCAACGTTTTTCATTTTATTCTGACGATTACTTGAGCTGCTGACAAATGTTATCTGCAAATCCAAGCAAAACGCATTCCCACCATTCACTCATTCATGTGCAATAACTGATGCCGCTTCCTGAGACTACATTAATCTATTTCTTTAGTCATGTGTGAAGCTTTTGTTGTTGGAACTACTGCTCCAGAAACTGCTTCCACTTTCAACATCACTTCAGTTGCCTTATGCCTTCCTTCAGTGATTTCTAAGACTCATCGTTTCTGCTCAGAGGTGGTCTGTTCTACCACCACATGTTCATCCAAATGGCTGCTTCTTTTGCTTTAAAGTAGAGAGAAAGCTTCCTGCCCTCTAAAATGAAACTCTCCATCCCCCCAAACCTACACATGGTAGCAACCTGGCCTTTCTCAAAGCAGAGCCTGCAGAAAGAACAGGCTGCATCTGTCTTCTCTTTGACTTATCTAAATTGGGGTTCTCTTCCTAGAAGAGAGAAGTCCAAAAAGAAAATAGCAAAGAGATGAGATAACATCATGGATTGTCTTTACACTCACGTCTGAGGTATTAAAATATTTAGCACCAAAGATAGAGCCAAAAATGCTTACAAATGTCCATACCTCTTTCTCCAGGATACCCATCTTTTCCTGGCTGTCCAGGGATGCCATTTTCTCCTCTTTCTCCATTACTCCCAGGAGGACCTGGAGGACCTGGTGGTCCTGGCTCTCCTGGTTTTAACCTTTCTTCCCAAATAGGAACGGGCTTCCTTGCATGTTCATGAATGAATGAGTCAAATTTCAACACATGAGCTGAGAAGACAAGGCAGAAAATGAATGTTTCCTTGGTTGGGAGATTCCAAGAAGAGACAGAAAGGTTGTCAAGGAATGTTGTCTAAAAAGGTACTTTAAAATTAATAGCTAGTGCTAAAAAGCTGTCAGTCCAAACTGAGGAAGCCAGAAACTGAAGAGGAAGATGGGCAACTGAGTCATGACTTTGCTGCCCAACCTTGGGCAAACTACTGCTTCTTGTGCATCACAGCGCAGGAGCTTTACCAACAACGCCTCATCTCAAGAGGAATCGGTACACAAATCAGCAAAAGAATAACTTCCTTCAAATGAGTTTCGAGTTTTTCCATTTAAGAAATAAAGGAATCTTCACAAAGTGCCAAAGGGTTTTCCAAGCAAGGTCTCTGGGTTAACACCACCCAACAAAACCAGCGTAGCACTGGGAGCCTGTGACGGGATGTTTGCTATGTCCGGTGCTCAAGACAGCACATGGATGGAGGAGCTCCCAAGGTCAATACAGCTTCATGCTGTCTCCCCTTTAGCTTTGTTCACTGCTGGAGAGGTATGAAGGCATTCAGGAGCTGGGCTAGTTATACTCACTTTGGATCATCCGCTCACAAGCCTGACTCACGAGCTGGTAAATTGTGGCCAAGGACTGTGGTTCCCCCTGAAGCAAAATATTGGTTTTAATTAAAAAAGAAAAGGAAGCATTAATATCTTCAAACAAGGATGGGGATCACCAGGCACGACTGCCTTCTGCCCATTCTTTCTCTCAGCTGGAGTTTCAGAGCTATTAATTACTGTGAAATGCAGCTTTATTTATTTAACATGAAGCTGGGAAGCCGTAAAATTGAAATTGGGGAACGTCAATAATTGCGTTTCTCCTGCACATCAAACAGCCCAGATTGACTCTCAATAACTACCGAAGCCACCAAACAAGGGGGAGGAAATTTCACTCTCATGTTTTATCAAAAGAAGATGCTAAGTCTATAACTCAATGATCTGTGATATGGAAAACATTGAATATGATCAGATACTACAACATCCTATCTTTGTCTTAATCTTTTATGAATATTGATTCTTACGGTATTCTCAATAAATAAAGGGTTTAGAAAGCTTTAGTAATGAGGGAAACGAGATAAAAATGCCAAAAGCTGCTTAAAAATAAACTATCTGTGAAAACCCAGAATTTACACACTGCGTGCTTCCAAAACCAGTTATGAAATACACAGCTCGGGCTGGATCACTGCGCAGATCACACAAGCTTAAAACATAAGCTGAGCACAACACCCAAGAAGGGGGAAAAAGGAAAGTTCCACTGCAAATTAAATGAAAGGAAAAGGAAAAGCTGGTGGTAATGGAAGGAGAATATTGTGAAAAATTCCAGTGCTGAGGCATTCCTTTGAGACAGAAGAACCTCGCCCCTGCCTGAAGCCTAATTCGCATGAGTCAATCTCAGCAATGAGACTCAGACTCCGAGAAAGACACAAGGCTTCTTTTTAACCAGACGTCAGGATGAGAAACCTTCTTCCCACAATAAAATAACCTTCAAAGGCACTGTGGATCTCCTGAGCATAAAGGCTCTGTGCACAGCAGAGGGTTATTGCACGAGTCCCCTCTTATGAGATGCGGAACAGCTCAGTGAAGCCAAGTGGTTTTGGTTTTCCCTCTCAGCAAAGGATGAGTTTTCAGTTGGCATTTCTTCTTCATGACTACAACTGATTCTAAAGAGCTCCTGACTGTTGCAGGGTTATTTCTATCCCAGCAGCACAGCCTGTGCAAGTGAATGAAAGGGCAACAGGCCATAGGTACATGAAGATGTTCAAAGCTACAAAGGCTTGGTTTATATGCGTGAGCATAGCTTGAAGAACAGGCTACCACATCTGCTCATTTGGGAGTAGGATGCAGAAGCAGTGATGTCTAGAATGAGAATAACTCACTTTCTCTCCTCTTTCTCCTTTTGGACCAGGAAGCCCCTATGAGGAAAGAAAAGGGAATAAAATATCTAGGGAAAAGAAGAGCAGAAGAAAATAACATCAACAACAAAGTCAGTGGGATGTGGGCTGTATTAATGGGACATGGAGCACAAAGTTTGTTCCCCACACTCTTTATCTTTTCCTTGACCTACTGACTGACTAGAAGAGCTTCAAGCTAAAGCAGCAGCAGGAGCAGTGGCAGAAAGCCCCATCAACGGCGATGCAGAAATTCCTCAATATTACAATCTTAGAACAGATTTCCCAACATACGAGGTGGTTTTAATATCTGAGAAGAAGAAACAACTGACACTGAGTAGACCTGCACTTGCCCCTATAAGCCCATCATTGGCTACTCCAGCTCAGGTCTGATTTCTTGCTTTACTCTAGAATCTTACACCAGAAATCTATTTGGATGTTGGATTTTATGTAGCTTTTGAATTTACAGAGAGCAAACAGGGGTGGGATTTGTTAAATGCTTTATCAAGAGTTAAGCATCATGGCCTTTGCATATACAGGTATCTCCTTAAGAAGGATGAGTGTGAATTAAGGCTATTCTTTAGACTCTGAGGAAAAGCTGCTGTGGGAACAGTTTGCTTCCACCCAATTATTTCATGTCCTGGCCCTCTTTGAGACCTAAAAGCAAAAACTTACTGTTGGTCCAACATCACCCGGAGGTCCCTTCTCTCCACTGCTGCCTCGGGAGCCTGTCACTCCTTGGAAACCCTGCAGACATAAAAGTCTGGTTACTTCCTAACTTCCTTCTTCTGCTGCCCAAGGCTGACAACTCCCTACAGCTTCAGGGGCACCAGCAGTTTGAGTTTAGAGGACTCTAGCAAGGGTGTTGGAGCCTTGAGGTTTATGTCGCTACCTTGTCCAGGCATGAGTCCAGTTTTAGGAGTATATTGTATACGACTCATATTCACTTCATTTCCTATTACTGCATCAATTATGCTCAAACCTGCAAAGCTGAGTTTTGCCAGCAAACTCAAATGTATTTTTTGCCCTACAGGCTTTAGGTTCTTCATTGTATATTCATATTTAGACATAGCCTAGAGGATAACCCTTTCCGTCAGTCTCCTAATACCTTACTGTTCTGTTCTTTATCCTTTAAGACCTGTGTTTGCTTCTAATACTTCACAACAGTAACAGCAGCTTAGAAAGTAGGAAGTGCCTCCTTTGGTCTCCTCTTTGTGAAGTTTCTGTGCCCTTTGGAGCCACAAAAAGGGCCAAAACCAACCAGTAGAAATACTTCCTTTCGTAATGTCCCAGCTCAGGGGGAGCTCAGTGTTTAAGCTCAGTAGAGATCAGCAACTCTTCTGGTCACTGAAAATGAAAGAAGTTTTGAAGGCAGCACCAGAACAGCTTCAAGAGCCTGCTCTGAAAGCTGCAGGGCTGAGGTTCAACCCTGCCAGCCCCACATGTTCCCAGGATGAGCAAGTCAAAGGTATGAGCTAAATTCAACCTTAGCTCCCATAAATACCTAACTTAGATCAGCTGCTGTGGGGCTTAATGCAAAGGCAGCAGTGAGCAATATCCATCTTACACTATTCAGGCCTTCCAATTCCTTATCCTTGAGAATCGGTAACTATCAGGTCCACCACCCATCATCTAAACCCAAATTTGGTTCCGTTTCCTATATAAAGAGTTCCTGTTTCCCAGAACTTGGCAGGTTTGTGGTGCCTTCAAATGAGCAGATGGATGTAAATCAACACATCTAAAGGTTCTGTTACCCAGGGCACAACAGAGCCCTAGGAGCAGATACTGGGAACTGTGGGGGGGGAACCTTTCACATATGTCTGCATCCTCCATCTCCTGCTGCTTTCAGTCTAACAAGCTCATATACCTTAAACTCAAGCAACAGTTGAAAACGGTAGCACCAGGAAAGCAAAAATAACAAATCAAGGATCTCATTGTTGGGCCAAAATTTCCCTAGAACTTGGCAGGAGGAGGTTCTTCTTGTTATGCTGATGGTGGCAGAGAAATGGGACACCTGCCCAATGTGCCACGAATTCCCTGTGATACCTCGAGAAGAGGTTTTGCCCTGGATGGCAGTTTCTCATCAGAAACCACAGGCTCCTGCTGAGGAAGAGGTTTCAATATGCATCACTCACAGCAAGTACTCACCCTTGGTCCAGGAGGTCCTGGAGGCCCAGCTGTGCCTTCTAGTCCCCTCACTCCCTGCAAAGCCAAATCCATTTATAGATGAGAGGATTCAAAGGGACCTAGCAAGCACTGAGGTGGGTTTTCCATGTGTTTCTTTTAACTTCTGCACTGAGTGCATTAGGCCTTTGCTTACAGCAGAATTTGGGGCACCCATGCATGAAAACTGAGAGGTGAGGTGTTTTACCTTTGCACCTTGAAGACCATCCCTGCCTGGAGCTCCCTGCACACCAGGAATGCCCTGTAAATCAGAATTGCTGGGTAAAGTTGGCATCTGATTATCATGCCCTAGTTCATCTTGTAACAGGGGACATAAGAAAAAAGATGGATGAAGAAACAGTTATTCATTAAACAGAGCAATCACCGTTATCCCACCTTTAATTCCATTCCATCTAGCTTCCAGTTTGGTCTATCTTTCTAACACCAATTGACTCAGTTTCCCTTGGAAGAGCGATGATAGTTTCCAACCAGACAACAGCAGTAACTCTATGGCTTTTTAGTCTTGCTTAAAGTAGTTACTAGGAAAAATGGGGGAATCTTTGAAACAATTAGAAGGAATGGTGTCTACCTGCAGGCCAGGACTTCCAGTGTCTCCTTTCTCTCCTTTAATTCCTGGTGGTCCCTTGGATGAAACCAGAAGCACATAGTTAAGCACATTGCAGCATCCGTTAAGGCAAACCGCATCCTGCTGGTCCACATCCACATCCCAGCTTACTTCTGCTGTCTGTGGTGCTACAGTGTAATTTACAGCCCCAGCATGTGCATGGGGGTTCTGCCGCCCCGGACACGCACACAGCACGCATTCCTCCTCTACTCCTTGCCAAGCAACAATGAGCATTGCAAAGAAAAATGCCTGAATACTCCATTGGGCTGCTTTCATTGAAGACACGTTAGGGAGAGTCTGGACAAAAGAGTCTTTTGCCAGAATGACTTAGCGCAGAGCCTTGTCAGCATGCAAACATCATCATCTCTCTCCAGTGCAGCTGCCCAGCTGTTAGCAAGGATGATGTGAATTCACAGCTCATGTTTTGGGGGCTTTGCTGAGACACCCATTGCTGAGACATGTTCTAACTGCAAAGAACGAGTGACAAAAAAAGCAGTCGCATACCACAGGACCCTGCACCGTGATTCCTTGGGAACCTGGAGAGCCTTGCTGGCCACTAGGACCCTCCGGCCCTACTTGTCCAGGTGGACCTGGTTCACCCTAAAGCCAAAGACATGAAATCAAACATAAGGAAAGAAAGCAATTAGTGCCTGTTCTCCACATGGGCTGCATTGCGTGACCTGGGTCAGCATGAACCATCTACAGGATTCAAGATGTGTCAGGATAGCGAGGGTATTTCTAATAGCCTCAGGTGCCTTTGCATTTTAGTGCAGCTTTCAAGCTTGGAAGTGTTCAAGGCCAGGTTGGATGGGGCTTGGAGCAAGCTGCTCTAGTGGAAGGTGTCCCTGCCCATGGCAGGGGGTTGGAACTGGGTGAGTTTTAAGGTCCCTTCCAACTCAAACCATTCTGTGATTCATGGGATACGACCGCAAAGCTGCAGATGGTGCTTTGCAAAGCACAATTCACCAAAGCAGCAGGTTGCTCCCGTTATTCAAGGTGGCCAGAGCGTGAAGGGAAATGTTCCTTAACCCATGGCTGAGATCTGCATCCATTCTCATTCCCTCCCTAGTCTAGACATTCAGACACAGCCATTCCTTATGAACACCTCAGGGCTGCTCCTGAAGGCTTTGTGTAGTTCTTGCTCTGCTTTGCTTCTCACACTGCTCTGCCCAGAACAGTACCAATTTGTCTGCTTTGGAGGCAGCCAGAACAAGCACAGCACAAAGACTGACCATTTCCCAGCGAGGTTGCTTTCAGTGGACATTGCTGACTGCATACATTGCATTAATTCAGTGCAATCAGGCTCATCATCTCAATTTCCAAAACCCAGCTGAGCATTCAATTAACAATAAGTTATTCCATCTCCCTCAATGTGTTGGTCCTTAAGGCTCTGTTTGGTGCAGTGAGGCAGTCCCTGAGTCCAGCTCAGATCAGGAATGAGCGCATCCAGCTGCACTAACAGAGGAGTCTGCCCTCCTGCGCTATCCCTTCCACACAGGCTGAAGCGAACAAAGCCAGAGGTAATGCTGAGTACCAGGACTCACCTTTTGTCCTGGCTCCCCTTGCTCGCCTTGTGGTCCTCTCCTCCCAGGGCTGCCCTGCCAGCAGGACACAAAGCTGCTGTTAGGAACATCATAGTCTTTATTGCACTGTAACCAGGAGCCTAGGGGCAGAAGTTGGTACACTTTGCTGGGCACAAAGATGTTGCCTGCCCCAGAAAGCTCGGAGAAATGAAGACAAGCAGAAAACAAATCAAGTCACCCAGCAAATGTGGAAGAGGGGAGATGAAGTTCCTACTTGTTCAACCTCTTCCCTCTAACTCCCCCAGTGAATCCATGTTGCGACAGCATCATATATGAACATGGGAACACACTTGAGAAGAAGAGGTGTTCACATCTACAGACCTTTAGGACTATGTTGGTTTTTATGTCATCCCAAGAGAGCAGATACATGCTGAGCCTGGGGAGACCTGGCTGAGCTCTGCACCTGCCTAACTGCAGGATGGAGAGAAGGAACCAATCCCTAGCACTAACCAACATGATGTGAACTTCTGACATCTTAATCTGAAAGCTGCTATTCTGGAAGCTAAAAACAATGGATTGGAATGAAGAAGCACAGGCAGGGAGCTTTGGGAAAGGCATTTTCAGAAGCTCATTTCAGAAGTGAGCTGGACCTGGTCAAAACCACTCCTTAAGGACAGTGATAAACACAGGGTGGGACATAGCCTTGCTAACTGGAGATGTAGAAATAGCTTTAGTAACTGCAGCAAATAACCAAGGGTTTAATGGTGTGAGGATGAGGGTATGTGTCAAAAGTGCATTTTCTCTAATGCTTGAAGAGCCCTGCTCTGTGGAGCTGGTTAAACCACAGGGCAATGCAAGCTGGTCATTGTGCACGTAGGATGTGGAAGCAAGCTGCGCTGGTGGAGTGTGCTGTTAATTAAACTTCCACCAGAACGAGCACTTAATTACTTTGCAGTGAGGCTGCTGCTCCTTGCAAAGCGTGACACTGAATTCACTTAAACCACAGCAATGCAAGAGGTGATCTGAAACCTTTTCACTGGAGGAAGGAGGCTGATGTGTATTTAATGGCTGTTTTCCGGGTGAAAAGCACTGAAATGGGCTGCTCTGGTGGTCAGGGTTCAGCTGCCTTGTGCAAGTCCAATGTGTCAAACCTGCTTTGGGGACAGACAGGATTGCAAAGTCTCCTCTTTCTCTTTGCACTGCCCACCCATAAAGACACTTATAAGGCTCCCGCCTAACATAGAAACCAAACAGGAAGGTTTTATGGTCATTTTTGTTGTGTTTGCAAAGAGTGTCGGAGCCTCCAATGCATGAAATCTCTGCAGGCACTGAGGATGACCCATCCTCTCCTAAGAGGATTAATGTGGCACCTGGAGCTGCTCAGCCTGTTCCCAGCTGTAGCTGTTGTGTTGCCAACTCACCATCTCCCCACTTCAGCATCATCTGAAATCTGAATAACACCTCTCAGCCTTGCCCTGGTACGAGCAGGACACCCCTGAGATCAGATCAGAGGAAAAGGCCTCAAGTTACACCAGGAGAGGTTTAGGAAATAAGGGATAGTAGGAAAAACTCCTTCCATTAAAGGGTTGTCCAGCACTGGAGGAGCTGCCCAGCGCAGCGGTGGAATCACCATTCCTGGGGGTATTTAGAAGCCGTGCAGACGTGGCACCTGGGGACATGGTTTAGTGGTGGCCTTGGCAGTGCTGAGTTAATGGTCAGACTCAATGATCTTAAAGGTCTTTTCCAACCTAAATGATTCCATGATTCTATAACCTCATGGAGCCCCAGGAGCATCGTACTCATGCCTGGAATGCCCGCACAACAAGATCTCAAACCAACATGTGCAGTACACGGCATGAAAGAGTGAACTTACGGGGGGCCCTGGAGGTCCTGGTAAGCCTGGGCGGCCAGAAGTACAAGAGCAGGCAGGAGCTAAGGAAGGGCAGGTCTCCTCATCCCTCTGAAACGAAAGCAAGCCAAAGTGGCATGAGCAGCTCATAGCAAGGGCAGGGTGGATTTACACAGGCAACATCTGCAATGCTTCAACATTCAGCCTTTCAGATGGAGAAAAGCAGAAATCTCTCCTCCACTGAGAGGTTTTTGTGAGCACTGGAGTGATTTATCTTTCTGTCAAAGAAGAAGTTCAGACCAAGAAATATGAACCAGCCCTGCCTGAAATTCAACATATACGGGGAGATACTTTTCTCCTTACTAAACATTTATCCTCCCCACAAAGCAACTGCCTATACTGAGGAGAAACTCAAAAGGACAAGCAGGGGGATGCTGTGACTCAGGGCTGAGGTGGCAGCAGAGCCATAGGACTGTCAGGGCTGCTGTCACAGGTGAGGTCACTGCACCAGGATTTGGAGTTCAAAGTTCTGTTTGCTTGAAGAAACACACAGATGTTATTCCCAAAAGAAAAGGGGGATAAATGTTTTCCTTCTTGAGTCTATTTGCAGTGTCACTCGAGTGCCATGGACTCCTTCCATCATCCTTCATGTCAATTAGCAGAGGGGATCCCTCTTGTCTTACCAGCGCAGGGAGATCACAGCATCTGTCTTCCTCTGCCCCTGTGCTGCTGCACGTGATCTGCAAAGACTGCAGCTGGAACTGTGGGAAAAAGAGAGTTTGACAGGAAAGCAGCATTGGCGCAGATGGTCCATCACCAAATCTCACGGCATTCAAGTGCTAAAAATGACCTTCAGGGATAATTCGACAGGACTCTTCCATGCGATCCCAACTATAATTGTGCCCCACAAAAGGCAGAGCATCAAAGGACCCCCAGCCACCGAGTGTTATACAAGCTTTCAGGTCTCTGTGCCTTTCTAAGCAAGCCAACAGGACAGGCAGCTCCACGCCAGCAGAATCCAAGCTTCCAATTTACTCACAATCCCGCAGTAGCAGGCAGGTTCTCAAGTAATTGGGCTTCAGCAGCACCTAAGTGTGAAATCAAGCTTTGCTTTGCTCCCCTTAGGGACACGGAGATGAGAGTCAATGTGGCAGCAGCAATTCCCAGGACAAATGTGACCCCAACCTGTCTTTCTCACCGCATCCCTCACAGCTGCCGCATCTTCCTGTTCTGAGTAACAAAGGACCAGACCCTGCATGAAGCCAAACCAAAATAATGAGGCAGAGATGGATCCTTTTACTTCCCTTGACACCATTTCTCATCTTTCCTTTTTAATTCCACTCTATGCGTTTAACAACGAGCAGCCCAGGGAGTGTGACATGCAGCGTACAGATCCAGATAAGCCCATAAATCAAGCAGCATTCAGAGGTAAATTGAATCAGGTTCTGTGATACCCAGTAATGAGGCACTGCCTTCTCAAGGGCAGCAGAGCTGTGGAAGATGTGAAACTTTGCTGGGCTTGAAAGGCAATGGGAGGAGGGACAGCACAAAGATCATTACTTAGCTAGATCTGTCTGCTAAGCTGTTAGCAGGGAGAACTGGGAGGGACAAGGAAAGCGCAGAGTCCTGCCTTGTTGGTCACAGGCTGGGGATCAAATTGCCATAGGATTTATCTGGGAAATAAGCAAATAGTGCTTGGATGCCACTGTCCTCTGCTTTGTTATGCAGCCGACCCCATATCTCACAGGCAATTCCTGCGTCCACTTTTTTCCCCAGTATAGCCCAGCTTCTCTCTCTGCAGCTGGGGAGGTATATGGGACAAACTGGCTTTTACTGCACTGCTCTGAGGCAAGAGAAGTTGTAAATAACTGATGTGCTGTTTTCCTCTGGACTTCTGGAGCTAAAAGCAGAGCCAGGGAGTAAAAGCTTCACATTAGTCACGAAGGATTTCCTACAGTCTCATTGGCACATTGTGAGTGATGAACTCACCCCTTATTCTGCACATATTTAACACTCTTCTTTTGGAGGGTAAATAAGGCAACAGGCTACCAGGTGATCCCATACAGGGGTACGCTTCTGCCCTTAGGACAGTACACTGGGCTGTCACGGGGCATGACAATGACTTCACACTTTCCCCTATTCTTACTCTCGTAGGGGCTGTGATGCAGTCCCTGCTGTGTGATGCAGCAGGGACATACCTGCAGGCTGGCACCGAGTTTTTGAGTTGTTTTTCAAGTAGCAGCTGACAAAAAGCCTCTGTTGTTATTTTCCTATCATTCACAGGCATATAAGCAAACCCAAACACGCTGGAGATTGAGGCACATCCAGCTCTGTTGCCTTTCCCGACAGCACTCACTGGAGGCTGACATGCACAACCTTCCCTTGAAGAAGCAATTCCCAAACCCTCCTGTCTGTTTCAGCATCCTAGTGCAGGATCTGCGCTTCCTCCGTCCCCAGAGGATGCAGCCAGCTGAAGGCACCTCCGGGGACACGCTCATGCTGCTGCCTGCAATCACAGCTCTCATACAGAGGTGGGAGGCGAAGGGGGAGATGCATGAGCTTGGGAAAGCTCATTAAAATCACAGAGATCAGCAGGATCAGGACACAGTCGTGCGTCACAGCAGCATTTGGAGGCATTCAGAGTCAGAATGATCCGAGGTGGCACTCCTTCCCATCTGCCCACCTTAGCTCCAAGCTCCAAATCTAAGCCCTCCCCATCTCAAACACCACTGGGGACTCACTGGTGCAGACCCACTCCTGGGTCCCCTGGTCCTGGTCACTTTTCCCAGCATGATGAAGCCAGCAGTGGAGATGCTGCCCACTGTGTTGATGGGTTTCTCAGCTATTTTCTTGCAGTCCAGATAGAGCTTGATCTTGAAGTGGCTCACGGCCACATGTACCTGGGTGGTGGGTGGAAAGAGAAGGGTTGGAGCTTCATGAGGAGATGAGGGAGTCTTTTGCAGACAGTAATGACTTCTGCCCAGTTCCCAGCCTGCTGCTGGTACTGATGGTGTGGTTTTAATGAGCAGACAGATTGAGGGGGCTCAGGAATAAGTTTCAATACGTGGCACATCTGCTTTGCTGCACTGCGCTTTTCCCTGACATTCCCCTCACCTCTCCTTAGGAAAAGGCTTTCTGGAGCTGTAGTATTAAATAATTCAGTTTTCAGAACTAGCTGTATAATGGAACTGTCTATAGATACTGAGAGAAAGTGCTTGTTGCTTGTTTGGGTGGAATACCTTTGCTCTGAGGATACAGATGGCCAAAACCCTGTCATAGGTGACGAGGTGGCTTTATCTCAAGATTATATTCTTTTTTCCTTCCTTCCATTCACCCAAATCCCAAATTCTAAAACAAGATTGACTTTTTAAATTTTCCTTATTATCAAGACCTAAGTTTTGGAGTTTCTGCAGGGGAAGGGAAGCAACCAACACACGGAAATTATACTTTGAACACGGGATGAACCTTATTCTTTACAATTATAAACCTGAGTATATCAAATAGGGGTGCCGGTTCCCCAGCAATCTGGATGCAAAGCATCTCTGTATAATCACTCCTCACTTTGAACTATTCACATAGATGACATTGAACTCCAAGCCTGGAATGAGATCGTCAGCCACATTCCTCCCTCTCTTGATAAGGACCTTATGAAAGCTCCCATAGAATATCTTCTTCACTTCCTGCTGGTCGAAGGAGACTTCCTGTAGATCAGCCTTGTAGTCATGGTTGAAATAGGTCAAGGATTTCTTACTGGCTATAGGGAAAAGAGAACAAATAACAGCTTAGAATTAAAAGCTAAATTATTTCACCCACATGCAAACAATAGTAAATAAATGGGTTTAAACGTAGCGAAAGACTTCTTATGTTATAATGAAGTACTTCTATACAGTAGAAAAGGAATATGGAAAAATAATGTGTTACAGGTAAAGTAAAAATGAAAACACGTCTTTTAATTGCAGTAGGCAGTATCTGAAACGCAAGGCTGGCAGCAACAATAAAGCTTCCCCAAAAAACTGCGGGTGTATAACAAAGCCATTAGAAGTTTCCCAGTGAATGCATGCAAATACCTGAATTGAACATATTCAACAAGAAACCTTACGGTCAAGGTTAACACCGAGGAGAGGCTGGAAGTCCTCATCTGTTATTTGCCACACAGCAAAAGGCTCCTTGGGGGTCTCGGGCAGGAGACGCAGGAGGAAGCTGATGCTGTGCTCAGTTGGGATGGCAAAGAGGTGGATGTCACTGGAATGAGACAAGCCAAGCAAGCATCAGTGCCTTACAGCAGCAAACGCCAACAGGCAGCATCCTACAGAGAGGCTCATCCATCGTGTGTCTTGGGAAGGGTGGCCTGGAAAAGCTTCACCCCTTGGAGATGAACATGATAATGCCCAGAGAGAGCCTGGTCCCTCTTTTGGCATCGCTCTGGGGCTGCTGAAGCCTGTGCTGAGCCCTCAAGGACCTTCCTCTCTTGCTGGGAGGGATACCCAGCTGGAGCAGTGTCAGTCCATCACTGCCAGAGCTGCCTTGGGGAATGCCAAGACACAGTGAGTGCAGCCTTAATGCTTTGTAAAACAGAGCCCAGGGGTAGCTCACAAAACACACCTGACAGGCCCCAAAACACTCCTCCAGGTCTCCCTCTTCAAGAAGGAGGAATAATCATCATGTGTCATGCAGTAGCTCTTTAAACCTTAGCAGAAATCAGTGTAAGTGCCCTTCAGGGGTAAGCACAGAACCCACAGAAAGCACCCTCTGGCTACCCATATGCCTGCTGCAGAGTTTGGGCTCAGTGCTGGAGCTCAGGACCATGCAGTGATGTCCATCAGCAGCTACTGACACGACCCAGCTCCCTCCACAGCCGCTGCCAAACCCGTCAGAGCACACTGGGCAGGAGCAGCAGTGAGAGGATGCAAGGCAATGAAGAAGGTCAAATTGGTTATGCCTGAAATACATCCGTAATCTGAAGCAGGAGACATTTGCATGGGCATATACACAACTCATCAAGCATCTTTTCCAGGCTGATTCATAAGTAATGCCGGGTTCTTCTTCCTCTCTCTGTTTCTGAAGGAGTAATGTCCTTGGAAAGGCAGATGTACCAGCTAAACAAAAGGATTTGCCCATGATTTTCCGAGCATTTAGACCAAAGAGGTTTCTGAATCTCCCTCACTCTGTTTACTCTAAGGAGCTTTGCTTCTTTAACTAAGATTAAACCAAGCCAGTAATTAGGTTTTAACCAAAGTAGCCCTGAATGTCAGGAGTCACATCATTCCTGATTTATAACCCTAAAAATGAATGAGGTCATGGGACTCAGCAGAGAGGCTTCATACACAACCAAACAGGATCAAATCACAAACCAGAGTCAGTGGTTATTCCCTCTCATCAATACAGACTCTGCTCCCACCTGGTCCTCTGGGTGAGCTGAGTGTCTCTGAACAGGGTGAAGGTACGGGAGCCACTGAATATGAATGGCTCCATAGCTACGCCTTTAACGGAGGCATATTCCTTCTCTACTAAGCCAAAAGCTTCCATCATATCAAATCCTAGAACAAAGGAAAACAGAATAATAAGTTATTAGTAAGTGACGAGCAGGTAGAATTAGCCTTTAGCTAGCATTGGGAGGGCAATAGGAGAAAACACCATAGCAACATGACAGCAGCCGGGCTGTGCACAGAAACCTGGAGTGTACTCCACAAGTGGCAGCCAAGGGAAATAGTTTGTGTCTGTGCCCTCTGTATATATTTGCTGTAATCTCCCCCTCTGGGAGGAAAGATGAAGACTTTCACAGCTGCATGTGCAAATCCTCAGAATGAGAAAGATGTTACTCCAACTATTTCTCCTTTTCAACTAGATGCAAAACCATCACCTTCGAAAGGCATGGATCCAGTCCAGTAATCACTAGCAGGGAGAGGGAATTATTTTGCTCTGGAATGCCGTCAATGTAAGAGTCAGGAAAAATAAGAAAGGACTTTAACACATGAACGTTTTCATTTCTATTTTCTCAAGACACCCAGGGGTGACCTGCCTTATGTGGTCCACAGACAGACTCTCGCCTGACATCTCTGACATCCCTCCCTGGCTCATGCAGCTCCATCTCACTCTCCAGCTCATCATTTAAAGCTCGGAGTCATTTTCTCATTTCAGTTTCTTGCTCAGCAAGACAAGATCTTGCAATTGGGATTCTTTCTTTTTTCCTGGTTTATCTGAGTTTGCAGCAGGCTGGGATGAAGATGATAGCTCATTCTTTACTAAATGGAAAAGCTACAGCTTCATTTCAATGCGGTGCTTTCAGTCTGGATTCTATCGCCCCTTCAGTGCTCTGCATTTTCTTGGCTTGAGGTTTTATGCACCTGGGGGCTGGTCCAAGGTGCTGTTTCCAACAGGACTAGGGAGTCTGCCAAAAGAAATGACCTACTTGAGAGCCATTTATCTCTGATATGGAGCTTCTGGCACTGGACTTTCCTTTAAGACATGCAGGAAATATTGCAGAGACTGAAAACAAGGCTTAAATCCCAATTATTAGCATATTGTAGTATGATCATATTGTTGTAGTACTGTGATTCTGCTATGTAACGGTTTCAGTGAGCTCCTGAGGAAATGGGCTATTCCTGCCACCTCTGCCAAGGAGAAGGAGGAGAGGTCAGCATTTGTTGCTGCAGGAGAAATGGGAACTAGCTATCCCAACAAAGCCCATGCAGCCTGGCCACAGAGAGCACTTTGGGTATCTGAGCCTCCTGAAGAGGATGCAGAGGTGATGTTGGTGAGAGCTTTTCTTAAGGAGCCTTTATGAGTTAGGAATTGAAATCCTCTTCAAATTCAACAGCTGTTTGAAGCTTTGCTTCCTTAAGCCCAGTGAAAACCCTGGCATTAAGTTCTAATAGCTGAGAGTACGAGCTGGTGGCACAGCAGGGGCATACCAATTCAGTTAGTGCATGATGCTGTTCTGCATGGTAAAGGACATGTTCTGATTTCACTTCCCAATCTTTTTCCCTTAGGAAATTCCCTCCCATTTCCCCCCTGCTCAGCTCCTGCATGTTTCTCAGAAGCAAAGACCAGGTTGTGTTTTCGCATTCACAGCCCAGCACCACTGAGGCCTGATGTGCTACTGTACCTCTTACGGAGCCTTTGGTAGAGCTGATGGTGGGGCAGGCTGTGAGAAGGAAACAGAAGGGTAAAACTGTTAGGGAAATAGAGATGGTGAGGGATTGTGGAAGCAAAATGAACACAGTTCCTCTAGGTAGAGAAATGGAAAAACACAGCCAAGCTTAGAACATTCTACAGCTTAATACAGAGCTTTAACCTTGGTTTTATACCTATGGGGAGGGAGAGACAATTTATGTGTATGCAGACATAAAGGTTGTTTCTTGGCTTGCCCATCACAAAACGAGAAGTCTTTCATCATCAAACATCCTCATGGCTGCTTTTGACTGACTCACCTGGCACCTTACCATACAGAACACAGGGGAGCATCATGTTCTGCAAGCTCCTCTTTAAAAGCAGCCATCAAAACACTAATTTATTATTTTTAGTAGTCCTTTTCCTGCAATATCCACCTTAGCGGTGGTGTAAAATAAAGGAGGACTTCTGCAGCTCCAAACGTTGTGCCTGAAACCCAAAATACACACAGCAAAGCTGTCTATCTTAACCTGAGAGCTCGGCTTTTGAACTCCTTAGGGAAACACAAAGAGTTTGGGCAAAGTTTTGCAGTCTGGCGGTCAGAAATTCCCTTGGTGGATTCTCTAAGATCCCGCAGGACAGAGAGCAAATGCAGAGAAGAAAAGCCTGCGATGTGAAGCTGGAACATGAGGCGCTGTGGTTATGAGCACTCTCCATTTATAAAGCTCAGGTGAAGGGGTGTTTGAGAAAGCAGCGCACAAATGCTACTTTCAATTATCTGCTAAGAAGTAAATCCCAGGCCATGGATGCCAGATGGAGCTGGGACAAAGGGAATGCTTGACGCAAAAGGAGAAATGTCCCTGAAAATCAAGGACACTTGACAAGATGGGCTAATTCAGAACAGGTTTTCTAGGTCATCGGTAGAATAGAATCTTACAGATTATTATACTGAGGCTTCGTTATAGCCTTGCTATTGCTATTCTTCAATCAGTGTCATTTCATATCTCCTCAGAAAAGCAGAGCTTCCTATTGCCCACGCCTAACTTCTGTAAAATGTGTAAAAGAACTAAAGGGGGTGACTTACCCTCCCCAAGACACCTGAGACTGCCAAGTCTGTAGGAGTTTCAATGCTGTTCTTCATTATCAAGACATACATCAAAGAAAGGGCACCCAAACCTGTGACTTTGATGGCTATGGGGCTGCTGAAGCCAGGAGTTAAACCACAAAGACTTACGGGTTGCTATGACCTCTGTTATTCAGCCTGATGAATAGTTTTATACATGCATATATACTCTGACTCCTTTAGAATTTGGTATAAAACTATTGAAGGGAATCGATAGAAATCATGTAAGGAATCAGTTACTGAAACTTCAGCCTCAAAATCATCGCTTTGAGCTTGACCAGCCCCTGGTTGTGGAGCAATGTCCTGCATCCAGGATAGTCTGACTTATATCTACAAGCTACACACTGCTCTTTCTCTTCCCCTTCCAGAAACAAACCGGCTTTCCAAAGGTGAAGTGTTGCTCAGAATTAAAGCATGATAGAGAAAACAAATCCCCCCAACACGATAAAAGCAGGCTGTAAACTTGCCCATTTACCAGGTATGAGACTTTCTTGCTCGAGTCTCATTTTCTCCTCCTGACCCCCACCCAGCACCCCTCTTGCTGACGTCTCTGGAAATTCCCACCTCCTTCCCAGGCTGCAGGTACTTGGATTGCTCACAGCTCTTTGATTTGGCCATGTTCAGCTTAGAGGAAGAGTATCAGAGTCAGGGTAAGGATCCCTGACACCGGCACTTTGCACTCCTGCTTTGAAGGTTTCTTCCAGGCTTTTCCAGCCTGGGAATCCTGCTGCCTTGTTCTTCCCTTTGTTTTTCTCCCCACATCCCAGCCAAATGTAATTATTAAGTGTACAATAAACACCCGTGGGTTGGAGCTGGATGATCTTTGAGGTCCCTTCCAGCCCAAACCATTCTATGAGTCTGTGATGATTCACACCTGCAGCCTCAGAGCATTTCTCTCAATGATGTGGTTACATATGAGCATTGGAGTCTCACTGCACATCTAACATCTTCCCAGTGCTATTATATACTGTCTCCACATCTTCAAAAAGAGAGATACTTTATAAAACACACAAAATTTGATATCTCCTCTATTGCCTTTTCGGCTATCCCAGCCAAACAGCTATATTTCATTCTACAAGGTGATTCATCAACCGTATGGGAGGACTGTTTTCTTCTGCAAAGTTCACAGGACTCTTCCGCTGTGATTTCCTCAATAAGCCACTTGAAAACCGAGTCTGATATGTTCTTTATTGGGTATAAAACGTTTTCCCATCCAATCTGCCTTATTCTTCCCTATAGGCAGTAAGTTTTGTTTAAAATCACTTCCAATATGCAGAGAAAGCCAGTGCTGCTCTAATGTCTGTATTCTAATATTTATTTCTTAACAGCTTTTTATAACCCTGTTAATTCAACATTCCTCACTAATCCACTTTGTTACTTTGCTTTAAGTCAGCTATGAGAACATACGCTCATTGAATTCAACAAGGGACGTTACAGGAACCTTTCCTAAACAGGGTCATTATTCCCTTTGCTCCATTTTGGTGAAGCTGTGCAGAAACCCTCTAAAAATGCTCTCAGAAGTGAGGCTGATTTTAAGGAGTTGTGTGGTTTCTGGCTGTCCTTGGGCAGTCCCCAAAGGCATCTGTCAGGCGATGACATACCCACTGCTGCCTGCTCTGCAGAGCCCACGCTCTGTGATTTGCTGCTGAAAACACCCAGCACAAAACCAAAGCAAGACGTTATAGGAAATCATTTACCCTCTGTTTTAGATGGAATGAATCCTCGTATTGAAGGGAATTTAGACAGCACGGGAGCTGAAAGAGAAAGCAATGCATGCATACGCTTGTAGCTCAGGACTGCGATGCCTGGCTCAGGACCAGGATGTTACCAGCCCTTCCCAATCATCCCGGAATTGCTACTAATGCACAAGAGTACAGAAATCGGGGCAGGATTTTCCCTTTTCAAAGTTAGTCATCTACCCTGCTGAGCAAAACCCCAGCCTTGGCCACAGCCCAGTGCAAGCAAGACATTGCTGCCCCAATAGAGGTTGCCTCAATACCAATAGATGGAAGGTTATGAGGAACATGCCCATTCTGACCGACACACTGACCTGTCCGTCCCGTTGTGGATGCTATCTCACTCTCTCCTGTGTAGTGGATGGCAGAAATGGTCACCTTGTAGGCTCGATCAGGCAGCAGTGGCTGCAGGATCACGCTGCTGCTTTTGCCAGAAGCCATGATCTACAATGGGGTGAAAAAAGAACCCAACCTTCGGGCAGGCTTCCCCTTGTAGCTCTTACTCACAGCCCAGAGTCACGTAGAGGGGTTCTTGTAGGGAGTCCTGGCAGCCTGGCTAGGCATTGCCATTGGACTAGCCGTGTCCCGGGAGAGAACATTTCCCTATATAGAGACCACAATATTCCCCATGCAAATGCAAGAGAAGTGCCTTCTAACATAGTAACGAGCCTGAGTAGAAAATCAGTGTTTCAAAAGGTTAATGTTTATCCTCCCTAAGTCAGAGGGGCAGTAGGTTTATCCTCTACCCCTCTGCCTCCAAGAATCCCCCTTCCTAGTTCAGGGAGAAAGGAAAGCCACGTTATTAGCAGCTTTGATGGACACAGGTATCTTAATCACAAGGAATTCTGGAGGTCCTCTTCACAAAGCCACACATCAGCAATTCAAGGGAAGAGATTTGGTTCTGTGGTCCTGCAAACACACCATCCTTAAGGTAAACCCTACTGGAGTGAGCAAAGTCCCCCTGGCATGAAATCTTCCCCATGTCCCTCTGGTCCAGTGCCTGTCATGTACAAAGGAGCTGGAGACTCACTGTTTGCTGAGCACCAGCATCAGACACAGGGTGGTAGGTGATTTTGTAGTGCTGTATGCGGCCATCGGGGGGGGTCCAGTGGACCTGGAGGCTGGTGGGGGTCTCAGAGTCAATGAAGAGGTTGGTGGGTGGGCTCTGGGAATCTGCAATGGGGATTAAAGGTGAACAGCATTAAAGGCAAGTATTAACACCTATAAATGGGGACAGCAACACTTGCTTCCAAGACTATTTCTGAAAGCTTGAGTGCTCTGCTGGGCAGTTAACTCATGGTCAGGACAGAAGCTGTCACCCTGGGGACCAGGCAAGAGAGAACAGACTCTGGAGGGATGCGCTTTGCCCAAGTACAGCACAGTACAACTCAAGCATTCAGCAATCCAAAGCCAAAGAGCCCTGGAAGTATGACAAAAAGATCCTTTTCTTTCCCTTTCCTTTCCCTTTCTTTTGCTTTCTTTTACCTTTACCTTTTTCTTCCTTTTTTCCTTTAACAGACAAAACTAACAGATACCCTTCATAAAGACCCAAACTGCAACCAAATTTCATCAAGGATCAGGAGACACACTGAACGGCTTTATTGCCAATTCAACCCGGATCACACAACAAAGTTAATCCATCGTAATTTCTAGTATTTTCCATATTTTCCTTTCTGTTTTACAACTATGCTAAAGAAGCCCCAGAGCAGCCAGCACACAGCAGTTTGCTCATCCCATAGCCTTGAGGAGGGCATCCAGAGCAATTTTAATTAACACAGAAGTCTTAGACGGGGAAAAAGAATCATTTAACTCAGAAGAGATTAAAAATGATGGATGAGCCCTAGAGACAGTCAAGGACAAACACCCAGGCTGTGAGATTTCTTGGTGCAGTTCTACCTGTAAGGCTCTTCTGCCCACCCAGCAAAGTGTAGGGTGACCTGGGAGCACAGGTTGAATGAAGATCATTTGCATCTTCATTGATCTTCTTCCCTTTTCTGTCTAAAATGAGCTTACTTTTCCTGCAGTTAAGGACTGCTAGCAGCTGAATCAGGCTGCAGCTGATGCTGGGCATCACCACAAGGTAAAGTGGAGAAGAAAACAAGTGGGGGAGGTAAAATCACTACAACGGCACTGTTATTAGTGCTGTGCTACGTGTCTGCATCTTTGCTGGCCGCACTGGCTGTTTCCTTCAGCCGAGGTAAGGGAGGACTCTAAGTGAAGTTTAAAGGGAAAGTCTTCTGAGATGGGTTTATTCTGGAAAGCCCCCAGGCCTGGCAGAAGTTGATGGCATGGATCTGACAGCTGTGGAAAGGTCACCTCCTGAAGCTGCCCAGGAGGATAGAAGCATCTCTGACACAGAGGACACCATCTGCGTCTTCTATTACCTCTTGAACCTTCCATAGGAGGAATCCTGCTTGCTCTCGGGTCTAACCAGCATCACAGGCACATTTTCAAGTAAGAGTAAAACCCTGGAGTCCACTCTATCAAAACACTCATCTGCAGTGGTCATATAGAGCATGTTTTCCCCTCGCTGCCATGGGTCGAAGCTTCTTTCCCGCATTTCAATCCCTTTTATTTGTAATGTATGTTCTGCTAGGAAGAGCTCATTGAGGAGCTGGATAAATTGAAGACATTTATCAGCTCCATGCTGGAGCTGCTGCTGGCATAGATTAGCTAGAGGAATGGGGCACATAAGCTCTTTGTAATCCACTTCAGTGTAAGGTCAGTCAGGGTGGCTCAGCTCGGTTTCACCAGCAGTTCCCATCCAACTTCTGTTCCTTTCTTCACACAAAAGATGGTAGTTTTTGCCCAGAACAGTAAAGGTTTGAAGTAGAACCGTACCCCAGAACTTCCCAGAGTCCTGCCTAGTGCCACGTCTTCCCATACATCCATTGCACAAGCCTTATTCAATTCACTGGCATCCACAAGTGCCCAAGATCAGCGCTGCATCCTGGAAATCACCAGCCATCCCTTTTCCTGTGCTACTCTTCTCCTGTGGGCACTTCTTACTTTAAACATTAAAACCAAAGAATCACCACCAAAGACATTGATTGTAAATGCAAATATTGGCCCTGGGGAGTGGCACTGGTTCTATTGGGTGCCCATAGAATCTTAGAATAGACAGGGTTGGAAATCCTCAAACCTGATTTCTGTGAGCCCTTTGCTTTCTTCACGCGGCAAGGCAAAGTCTGACATCCCCAAGGCATCCTTGTTCCTGAACAAGGACAGCAGCTGACAAGCAGAAGTCAAATTGTTTTCCATGTCCCACCGGGGTGCCAACACGGACAAGGACTGGCTTGTTCAAACGTGCCTGGAAGGGCACCATTGTGTGTCACTGGCTGAGGGAGCAACTCTGGCCTTTGTAATTCACGGCTTGAAACAGCCATTCATTTTCCAAAGCCTCTAAACAGCTCTGTCCCTTTGTCACTATACACCTGTAGAATGCTGCTTCTATTCTGCTTTTTACATCAGTATGCAGCTCCTAAATACTTGCTTGAGGTGGCCTTCTGTAAAGAAATGCTATTATGCCTCATTCTTAAAACCTGAGCTTCTCATTTCAAGACTGCCATTTATTCTGCACTTCATCAGCTCAGCACCATCCTAAACGAGTTTATTCTGCAAAGGAGGTTGAGAGCTGAGAGATGAAGGAGGAGAGGCCTGCTGCTGTTGAATAAATTGTATTCCATTCACAGTGAATGTATTCCATTCAGTGCCAACAAAGCCATTATACAGGCAATATTAATTAAGGGGACCTCTGGGAGTGCCACTTTTTAACCTCGCATCCTGCCTGTACAAAGCAAGATTTAGATAATGCTTCCAATGCCGAGCCTGCTGCAGGATTCTCTCTCATTTGTGTAAGTGCCCTCGGATGGAGCACAGCTCAGCAATGACGTAGCTGGAGAAATCCTCACCCTCCTTAAGAGACAATATTTTACTAACAGGAAACCTTCATCATGCAGCACAGTGACACGTTCAGCTGATCACCCTGCAGAAAGCCAATTCGTTTGCATCAGTGCACTACACAGAAGGAAGGAGGGGAAAGCAATGTATTCTACATGAAACACATCGCAAGGGTGTCAGATGCCTGCAATAGGCACCAGCCTGCTTGTGTTTGCCCGGCCTTTTGTCAGGACGAATTCAGAACACTAAGACAGAAGGCTAAATACCTCTAGCCCTTTTCAGACATTAGCTTTGGGGTTTCAGAGCTGATCAGAGCTGAGCTGCTGGTCTGTGATGGGTTCTGAGGCATCCTGTGCCTTGTTTAGTACCCTTAGGCTGTGGATGCCAAGCACTGGTCACTTACTGGTCCTGTGCTGCACAGAAACGGTGTCACTTCGAGCACCATCTTTGTAATAGGCCCAGATGGATATTTTATAGTCAGTGTTCTTCTGCAAGCCTGGCAGGACAGCAGTTGCCACATTTCCAGCGATGGAGAGCTGCAGCAGGGGAAGAAATGAGTCAGTCGAGCTCCCAGGCATCCCCAAGCTAGTCCATGCCATCCAAGAGCCTGGCTCACAGATTGCCCATAGGCACTAATGAGTTAGCACTGGGCTTCGGGGACAAAGTCTACTGTTGGGGGATGCGCACATCAAAGCAAAGGCAAAATTCCAGCCCTGATTAATGCAGAGAAGATACTCATGCACTGCAGCCCAGCTATGTTCAGCAGCTGCTTCAGTGCCACAACGCAGTGCTCTGACACACAAGGCAGTCAACCTGCCTGGAGCATGAAATCACTTTGCTCAGTTCCCATCTTTTAGGTACGCTGAGGACAGAAGCCCCAAAACACCCCTCTTCCAGCCCAGGTGTGAAGCATTGCATGAAAGACTTGTGTATTTAAACCACCATTTACACTTCTGTTTGCACTCATACTGAGAATAGGGGCTTGAGGTGGAAGAAGTCATCTTGTCCATCCCTGCCCTCTCTGCAGCAGCTCTGTCCCTGGTCATTCTGCATGCTCCTCACTTGGATCTCATCCTTCATTGCTCCTTCTTGGACCACATCTGAGGACCAGCATCCAAAAAGCGCTTACCAGCACTGAGGAAAGCAGAAGTTGCTTCTCCTGTCTTAGAGGCCAGGTTTAAATACTTGAGTATTATCTTTGACTTTTGCACAGCTCCTTGACATTGTGGGCTGGTGATTCTCTGCAACCCCAGATCTTTTTCTACCAAACTGCTTCTTAGCAATTTGTTCTACATCCTGTACACCTGCAGTTAATTATTCCTGCCTAAGCTTAATACTTTCTGCTTGTCCCTATTGAATTTCATCCTTGAGATTTTCCAGAACACTTCTGCAATCTTCCAGGAGCCTGTAGGGCTCTGACCCCCTGTCCCTCCTGCTTCCAGCACTCAAGGTGACCGCTCCAGTGAAGAGTGCCAGACCTCAGACAGAGCCTGTCTTATTCCATAGGCTCTTTCAACTAGGTGATGAACTGTTTAACTGCTTGAGTGCATTAACCTGAATAGCTTTACACCACCTTATGTCACTCAGGTGGGTTCAGAGCCATCAAGCAGGCACAAAGCCCACTTGGCCTTCCCAGCGCTGTGTGTGGGTCCATACCTCCTGAGGCTTCTCTCCACTGGCCGTGCTCCATTTGATCTGATAGACAACCACGTCGGAGGCAGCGACAGCTTCCCATTGCAGTCGGAGGCTATTCCCAGAGAGCTCGGTAACCTTCAGCGCCTGCGGTGGGGGGACCTTTACTGAGGGATGCAGAAGGAAAAGGAGCTGGAGCGCGAGCACTGACAGCGCCTTGTCAGAGCCAAGGTGGGGAGCAGATGGCTGGGGAGCAAAACATCAATAGGGCAGATGTCTGAAAGCAGCCTGTCTTTCACTTCTACACACCCATATGACAGCAGCCATCAGGACAGAGAGGGATAAATTACTTTTAAACCCCTAATTAAGAAGGATTATCTCATTTGAGGAAAGGACGCGTTATCACACTGATGTTGTAAAGGGGAGAAGGCTAGGAGGGCTCTCAAGGACGTAAGAGTTAGTGATACATCACTCTTTTTCTTCACTCGCTTCCTTCCTTTATTCCTTCTACCTCGTTTTAAACATAACACAGTTTGGATATACTCCACATGCAAAGAACAAGAGTCATTTGGGGTTTGTGCAAGGGTTTTGGCCATGACCTGCTGGGTCTGGTCTTCAGAACATTCCTGTTCAGACACACACAAGCCAATTTTGTCACCTTTTACTGAGACCAAAAGCACTTCCATTCCCTACTTACAGGTGGTAACATTGCCAGTAATTGGAAAGGAGTCCCCTTCATCATACGTAGATCTGACACTGACGAAGTATTGGGTGAGGGAGGACAAAGGACTCAGGACAGTGGATGTTGCACTGCCAGGAACCTCAACCTGCAGTGAAGGAGTTGTGTGAGTATTGTATGAAATGGGCTGGGACAGTTGGGCTTGTTCAGCCTGGAGAAGAGGAGGCCCTGGGGAGACCTTATTGCAGCCTTTTGATACTTAGAGGCGGCTTATAAGAAAGATGGAGACAGGCTTTTCGAGGCCTACTGCGGTAGGACAAGGAGAAACAGTTTTAAACTGAAAGAGAGTAGATTCAAACTAGATATAAGGAAGACTTTTTTGATGATGAGGGTGATGAGGCACTGGCACAGGTTTCGCAGAGAGGTGACAAATTCCCATCCCTGGGAACATTCAAGGTTAGTTGGGTGAGGGTCTGAGCATCCTGATGTAGTTGAAGATGCTCCTGCTCATTGCAAGGTTGTTGGACTAAATGATCTTTTAGAGGTCCCTTCCAACCCAAACCATTCTACGATATGGAGAGGAGCGTGGGTACAGCGGCAGAGGGATTAGCACAGGGATGGCAACACCATCAAAAGTGCCCATTTCAGAGTTTAACCACTGCAGAAATGCAGTCTCTTTGAACCACGCAGCTGAAGGAGAACAAGGCAGTATGCGACCCCCCAGTTTTCCTTCCCCCAGCCCCCTGAGGACTCACCTCCGCAGCATTGCTCCCTCTGCTAGAAACATAGCTGATGTGGTGAGCTTTCACAGCCGGAGACGCAGCCTCCCAACTGACCCGAACGGATGCGTGGCTCAGCTCCGAGAAGCTCAGGTACCTGGGAGGACTCAAGGCCACTGCAACAAGAGTTAGTGACAGCATCCCAAGGTTTCACAGCCTGCACAGTGGCAATGCCACTGGCTGCCTCCTTCTGCGCTTAGATTATCCCACCTTGAATTAAGAGACTAATTCACCATGCAGGGAATTATATTTATGTTGTTACTGTACAGGCCTCTGGGGTGTCATGAAAGGCTGCCTGGGCTTGAGGAGAAAACACAGCCACATAATTCCCTTTTCCTCCCCAGACAGCAAAGACCTCAGGGAACAGCTTTTTCAGGAGTCCTTTTTTACCAGGGTAAAATCATTCCTTTCTCACAGCTCACCATGTAATTAGAGATTCCCTCAGGGACCAATATCCGCTTAAGATGAGGCAGGGAAGAGGCAGCGTGTTTACAAGCCACATGCACAATATGGGAAGCACTCATTTAGCACGTCTTTCCTGCCTTAAGTGTTTAATAACAACTCAAGAAGCAGCAGCAGCACTTACAGGTGGTTTCCTGGATGCTGGCTGGATCACTCGCATCCTCCCCATACATCGCATACACTGCGATGGAGTACTCCGTGTTGGGAGACAACCCATCCAGCAGGACCTCAGGCTGGGACACCTTCACCTGTTAACAGAAAGATGGTTTGGGTACCCTTCAGCTCTAAGGCACCTGCCAATACCCTCAATAGACCAAGACATTGCAGCAACAAGGTTATACTAAGGGACTTCTCCACTCTAGGACTTCACCACTTGAGTAGGTGATCAGTGGTCAGTGCTCTGCTTCTTCCCAAGGGGCACACTGAGGTATACATCGCCTTTTAAACTTAAAAAAGGGAAGATTCAGGCTGGACATAAGGAAAAGCTTTTTACAATGAGAGTGGTAAAATACACAATTTACAGTGAGGCTGGTTCTTATATTCAGGTGGCCCAGAGAGTTGGTGGATGCACCATCCCTGGTGCCAGTCAAGGCCAGGCTGGATGTGGGTCTGAGCAACATCTGCTGAGTTGAAGGCAACCCTGCTCATCGCAGGGGAGTCGGACAAGATGAGTTTTGAAGGTCCCTTCCACCCCAAACTATTCTGATTTAATGACTCTATGATTCTCCTACCCTGATCTCGCATAGACATGCAAGTCTCACACAAAGCCACAAGTATCTGCTCTGGGTTGGATAAGGGGCACATGAGGGATGCGATCCCACTTTGCTCAGGCACATGGAGAAGCAGCAGAGCTGCCTGCTGCAAGCAGACCCATTACAGCCGGGTTGCTGCCACCTGCCGCTAACACAGCTCGGCCACAGCTCTCCTGCTGCTCTCTGCTCGCTTTGAAACACTCCCCAGAGACACACAGGAGCCTGTACACAGCGAGGCTGTGAGCATCTTAATGCTGGGCTTGCAGACATCCCACGGCCTTGGAGCAGCGCGCCCTCACAGTGGGTAACTGCAGAAACGTTCTAACAGAAATACAATTAACAAAAAGCATTAACAAATTAATAATGATAAAACAACACTAATTGGTCTGCTTTGAAAACCATCACGTGATTGCCCCTATTGCTGTGCATTCAGGGGTGGGAATCCAACTCGGTGTATGTTTCCCCCCCTTATTTTGAATTGATATCTTCAGCCTACACATATTCCAGCTAACTCATTAGAATACACACACGGCAAATGGTTCTTGGGTGTTTTTTAAGTGTTTTCCATTCATCAAGCGTTGTTTCATCCTTACGCAGTGCCATGGGTCTACTTAGAGGTCAGCCAAAACCACCCTAAGGAATTTTCAGTTACCATTTAAAGATAAGCACAGTAAAAACATTTATGTGCAGCCTCAAGGATGAAGCAATTACATTTGGGGCTGCAAAGATGTGAGTTCAGTGCCTGGGTTTCCAGGGCCCCATAAGACAGTCAGTTCTCTCCTATGCCCTTATTTCCCATATGAAACCCTCACATTCTATACTCCTTTGAGATACACCATAAAACCCAACCCTTCCATGAAAGATATTGCTGGCGATAATAGTGACACGATATCAAGTCACAGAAGTTAGAGCTAGAACTGAACTCAGCCCAGACACGGAAAACATGATATTGTCATTGCTCTCTTGAACTCTACCTCTGTCGTATAGTCCTCTGCCCCATCAGGGGCTGCGGAGCAGAGCACCAGGTACTGCGTGGCTCCCTGGGCTGCCTTCCAGCTCAGCCTCATACTGCTGTGGCTCAGCTCAGATACGCGCAGGGAGCGAGGGGAAGACAAAGGCACTGATGGAGAAACAAGGCAGAAAGATACCTTCAGTGTGAGGTCTGTGACAGCTCAAACCTTGGAGGAGACCTGGCTTTGCAACAGCTGCTGCTGGTGGACATCTACCCCACGTCTAACACAGTGGAGCAGACACTCTACAGAGAACAGGTTTAATTCACTCAGATTAACCCAAGGATAAAAAGGCAGCAAGGGGTTGCAAGGTATTTCTAGCATGGAGTGTTACTGTAGCATCAGTGATCTCTTTTGAAAGGACCCGTGAAGGTCTCTGGTCCAACTTGCTTCTCAAAGAGCAGGTTGCCCAGGGTCTTATCTGGTCAAGTTCTGAACATCTCTACAGATGCAGATAGCTGTAGATGGACTGAACTTAAGGAAGGGGGAAGAACACAATATAAGGCTCCAGCCTGAGATAGTTACAAAGAAAGAGCTTTGTTCACTCATCATACATGCATGCAGCAGTATAATTCTCTCTACTCACGACCTACATGTGGACGTGACGCCTCTCAGCCCATCCCCAACAACTGTATCATAAACAGGAATCACTGACACCACATACTCCGTGTGCGAGGTCAGATTGGAAAGCTGCAAAGAGGAGATTGCTCCATCTAAAATCACCTGAAAGCAGAAAGAAAGGCTGTCAGGAAAGGGATATTCTAATCACTTTTCAGCAAACCAATTGCTGAACTGGCCTTCCCTAGCAAGTATGGCTTCTTTGTGGCAGATCTGTGCCCAGAAACGAGAAGTCTTGTCACCTTCTGTATTTTGTGTAAGCTAGCATCTCCCCAGAATAGGCAAGAAGCATTCCTGTCCCCTAAGGCTGGGATCTGTGCAAACACTAATGCAAAGACTCTATCTGTGCTCTCTGAATGGAAATCCATCAACAATCTGGATTTGCTTTTCTATGCCATTATCCATCACAGATGAGCATCCTTGGACAGCTCTGTGCACCTGAGTCCTCTGGGCCAAAACAGATGTTTTAGGGAGCAGATAACACTTTGTAAGATTAAAACCAGCATTGTCATGGCTTGCATTATTTCTAGCAAGATATTTATCCCATTTCCTCTTGTGTCGGGTCATCCTATGAGCTGACCACATTTTAGCTGATGTCCCACCAGAACCACACCTCCAGCCTCATCTTTTTGTCTACTCAAGCCCAATTTCCCAGCCATCACCTGGATGACACTGCAGCCTTAGGTGTCCCGAGATGTCTCTCACCTCTTTGGGGATACCACCCTTAGAGGGATAATACACAACCCGGTATTTCTTTGGTGGTCTCAGAGGAGGACTCCAGGTCAAGTGCATGCTCTTCGAGGTCACAGCTGATATTTTAAGGTCGGTTGGGCTCAGCTGGGGACCCGAGTTCACAGGGCTCTCTTTCACAGCGCTGCCTAGGAGTTAAAACCACAGTTACTTTCTTATATCCAGATTTCCCATGCCAAATGTACTTTCCAGCTCATAAATACAACTGACAGCTTCCAACCCATGTTTGTGTCTCCTTCCCTGTAGAGCACAGAAACTGTTCCAAACAGGTATTTTACAACTGGGCATCCAGAGAACATAACTACTCCATAGAGAACAGGCAGTGCATTTGTTGGGTGCTGGGAATACTTTCTCAACACAAGTCTGCATATTTGCTTGTATCCAAAAGAGACCCAGCTTTGACAGATCATGAAAATGGTCAAAATTAACAAGCACAAGTTACCTTGGTTTCATTTCTTTGAGCAGCCCATTTTTCTTTAGCCTAATCTGCACTTGGAAAAATGTCTAATTATTCCAAACAAGTACAAATTAATAAGGATGAATCAATTTGTTTAGGTGGATCTCCAGAGCATTAAAATAAAAGCACGCTTGAAAATCAGACTTTCTCATGCTCCTTGGGCCAACTTCAAAGCAGAGAGGAACAGAAACGTGTACATGATGTTTCTCCTGAGGATCTAAGCTAACATCTGGTGTGGTTCTCCACTCTCTTGTTCAGCATACAAGCTGCTTTCCAGCAAAGGAAAGAAATGGGCTGTCTGGGTTTAACTTGAAAATGCCTTGGAGATCCATCATTCAGAGTGCAGAGAAAATAAATGTGTCTAGATGTTTTAGCATCTCCTCTCCCTACCTCCATCCACACTCCCTAACATATTCTCAAATTAGCTCTTTTGCTCTTTCTGCTTCCTCTTGGTTGGAAGAAACTCAGAAAAGGAGATGGTTACAGCGCATTTCTCACACCATATGATAACAGAAGAGGGAAAAGAAGTCCGCTCATCCCCACAGTGGTAGTTGTTAGGTGATTATATCCACCAAGAGTTATCCAAACCCCTGTTAGGAATGGCCGTTGCTTGTATTGGCCCACAAGCCAAAACCAAGCAACTAAACCAAGAGCATCAGAGTGGAAACATCTACCAGGTAACATCTCTATGTGATGTGTTAGAGACAGCAGGGGGTCTGCGGTGGATTGAGAGTGGAAGAAATGCACCCAGAGGGTCTCGTAGGAGACAACGATCACAGGAGAAACACCAACACATTGTTGTGGCAAGGACCCCTGTCAGGCAGCAAGAGGGCTGAGCAAGGAGATCAGCACTGGAGGAGAAAAGTTGGATGGTGCAGCCCATGGAGCGAAAGGGTCAACCCTGATGGCAAGGAGGGTGGATGGTGAGAAGGAAGCTCAGCCCTCACTGAGGAGGTTTCACTTCACCTGCGTTTTCCCTGCTGCTCTTCTCTCTGATCCTGGTGCACAGGACCCGGGTGAGTTTGCCAACCAGAGAGCTCAGCAGTGGGAAGTCCAGCACATTGTACACGGTGAGTTCCAGCGGCTCCGATGCCACTTGCCTCAGCTCTGCCTCATCCGCATTCTTCACTCCTGCGACCAGAGCAGAGAATGAGACTGAGAACACTGCCCAGAGAGGAGCAGCTCTGCATCTGTGTGCCTGGTTCAGGGGCAGGACGGGTCCATTGCCATCCTGCTCTCCAAGCAGAGCCTCTCCATCATTCCGTCTGGGTGTCTGAGAACAGTCTTGGGCTTTCCTGCAGCAACAGCCTTAGTTCAGCCTGGGTAGGGCTTTCAATTCTGTGCACACAGATCTTGTGTGGCCTGGAGTCCAGTGAACCCTTCTGGTTTTCTGCCTCCTCACCACTTGCAGGCTTTGCTAGCAGGAAGGGAGGTATTTTTCACCCTATGAGGCATGTGGCATAAATAGGGGAAGGAGTGAATGAATAAACAATTTCATGTCTACGAGATGCCAGCATGCCCCACAGAGTCTGTTGTTCATCAGAACATCACACTGTGTTTTGAGAGAGTCAGGGATGAGCAAAAAGCAAACCATTTATTTCGCAGAACTTCACCATCACAGAGCATCTCCATCCCCATCCTTGTGCTCCCCATCCTCTTTAACCATCTGCAGACCAAACTCTACAGCATACAACTTATTTTGCTTCCCAGTCCTACGCTCAAGGCTGCCCTAATGTTGCCAGATGAGCATCCCGCCAGGTTTATGAAGCCCAAGACCCTTATCTTACCAGCTTTGCTAGCCTCCATCCCATTGCTACAGAACCCTATGCAATAAACCCTTGCTTGCGTGTTTTCAACATAAATTAGCACTTGAAGTTTTGGGGACTGTAATTTTAGGAGAGTTTTCTATGTAAACTTACTGCTCATGTATTTGTCTCTAGCAGACTCCTGCACTCAAGGACAGAGCTGTTCAAGGCCATTTTGCTTCTCGTTGCTGCTGGATAGTGGAGAGCAGATAATGCTATTCAGAGAATTGGCAAGTTGTGAGAGGCAGTAATTATAAAGGAGGTCTCCTGCCATCCCAAATACGATGTTCTCTTGCCTAATTCCACAGCTGAGAATCGGCTGTTCTCATGGCACAGGTCTCTGAGGCTCACAAATGTCTTTAGATGAGAGGAGTGGAATCTCTCATGTGAATCATTGTTTTTTCTAAGCAAACAAACTATCCTTTGAAGACACTACCTGTGCTGAATAAATGAGTTCATTATCATCTTAGTCACAATGCAATAAAGTCCTACTCTCCATCTTGGTTTCACAGCTTCAGGATGCTTCTGTCAAATATGACGGAATATAAACTTCAATTTAAAGAAGATCAAAAGTATCATCATATCATAGGACCACAGACTGGTTTGGGTAGGAAGAGACCTTAAAGCTCATCCAGTTCCAAACCCCCTGCCACAGGTAGAGACGCCTTCCACTGGAGCAGGTTGCTCCAAGCCCCTGTGTCCAACCTGGCCTTGAGCACTGCCAGGGATGGGGCAGCCACAGCTTCTCTGGGCACCCTGTGCCAGCGCCTCAGCACCCTCACAGGGAAGGGCTTCTGCCTAAGAGCTCATCTCAGTCTCCCCTCTGGCAGGTTAAAGCCATTCCCCTTTGTCCTATCACAAAGTAGGTTGACTTGGTCCTATTGCTTATAGATGGTTGTGATCTTACCAATGGCAAATATCTCTATGCCCAGGTTTTTCAAGGTCTGAGCAGCCAGGTTGGCATCATCCTGGGATTTCCCATCAGTCAAGAGTATCACCAACTTCTCAGCTTCCTGTCGGGCACCAGCATCTGGTTTCAGATTCTGCTCCAAGACATGGGTCAGTGCCAGACCTGGAGAGGAGCAGAAATGGATGGTTACCCTTTTCTCTGCCCTGCAGTGGCCTTGGTCCCCATGGAGAGCATCATCCCATGGGAACAGCTTTCCCCACTGCAGCCACATGCATCATTTAGCAGAGACCCGTGGGATGGAGTTACCTGTGAATGTGTTGCCTCCTTTGTACCGCAAACTCCTCACAGCATCCAGAACCTGGTCCCTTGTAGAGTAAGTGCTCAGATCCCACTCTGTGCGGGGATCACTGCTGTACTGGGACAGCCCTGGGGAAGGCAAGAGCCATCAGTATCACACAAGCCAAGGTAAGCTGCAAGAGGAGACCCACTTGGGGGATGTGGTGTCAGGATTGCCATGGGAAGATGTCACAAATAATGAAAGGGAGTGGGGATGAGCAGATTTGACTTCTAGCTCCACTTCTCCGCATGGTCCTTGTCATGCAGGCAGTTGGGTGATGCATCAGACTGGGTACAGTGGCACCTGCATATGTGGTGAAGCTCTGAAATATTTCATAGGGTCTAAGATCTTAACGTTAGTTGGGGTCAAACTAGTCAGCTGCAAGGAGCGGGAAGAAACTCAGAACTGGAAGCATCACTGCTCTTGGCTGAACACAAAGCATCTCCAGCACAGCATTGCCACTGCATCTGTCTATGCAGAGCGGGCAAGGATGATCCCAAATGTAGCTCAGCATCAACACCCATCCTGGGGCTGCCCAGATGTTGCTGTTTTCATCGTGCAGCTATTGCTTATAGCCACTAGAGGCCAGAGCTTGCTACCAGATGGGAAGAGCTCTCAGGAGCAACAAGCAGGACCCTACCCTACAGGAATAAAAGCTCCTCAGAGGAGCACATCACCACAGGAACAGAGACCCCTTCAAACACGGACTTCCCAAGGTCAGGAAACAGGAAAGTGTCCTACCTACTCTTATCTTGTCTTGGCCAATAGTGAATGGGGAAATCAGATTGCTCAGAAACTCCTTAATGAGCTTGAAATTGTTGCGTCCAATGCTCCAGGATCCATCCACAAGCAGGACAATATCAGTCATTGCAGATGTGTCACACTGAAATTGGGAACCTGGGAGGGGATAAGGTTTGATGTTGAGAGAAGCAATTGTAAAGGAGGAAAAACAGCTCCAGTTTTGAGACAAAAAGCAAATCTGCAGTGTAAGGCCTCGTCTGGATAGGGGACTGGACCATCTGCCAGCCTAAGGCATCTCAGCATCTTGGGAAATCCACATGGCAAAGGGTAACCCATCTCAGTACCAAGAACTGGAATGATGTGCAGCTGCATTCCTGCCAAGAATGGGTTAAAGCTGTCAGGAAGTGTGTGCCTAACTGCAAGCCTCTCTGCTCACTGTCAGCTCCATTACATCTCAGCCCCAGCACAGTGCTTCCCTTTTATGTAGCCTAAGTCTCCAGGAATTGCAGGTGATTGCTTAATTCCATTCCATCACAACATCCCCCATGGGCTATAATTATTCCGTGGCTTTATATTAAATCCAATCTCTCTGCAAAAACCTGCCGGCACCACAGATCCTCAACCCCTGCCTTTCTCCCCACCCCAGGCCTGCAGCTTAGCAGGGGATAAGATAGGACATGCCACTGGCCAAATGCATCTTCCCTGAGTAATTTTCAGATGGGGGATTTGCATCTTTGGGGAAGGGTAATGGATGATCCCATCTATTCAGTGGGCTCCACAAAGGTCACTCTCCTGTCTTTTTTCACAGCCATGGGTTTCTATTGGTGTTAAGAGAACAAATAAGGATGCTCTGGCTAGTCCCATTCCCACCATTTCAACAGTGCTGTGAGCCATCTGCCTTGTCATAGCCTCAACTGATGAATCTGAAGGATCATCATGGATCAGTTATCCAGTTACCAGTTGAAGAACAAGTCCAGAAGGTTGGGTAATGATTTTCTCCTTCCCTTCTGAAGGCTTGGAAAGGTCTATGGCTGGAGGGGTCTGTTGAAGAATACGGACTCTTACATGGATCTGTCAGAAGCAGGGGAGGTGGCAACAGGAAGGGAAAGAATAGTGGCAGACCAGTAAATTAAATCATCTGGAAGGAATTTTTGGCCTAGCTCCAGTTTGCCTTCAAGTCTGTGATGTTCTACAGAGCTCCATACTTCTCCAGTGACAGCTGATAGTTCCCCAAGGCATGACCTAGCAATCGAAAGCACTACCAACAGCAGTGTACTATTGAAAATCCTATGAACATTGAGGATAACAGCAGGGAAGAAGCAAAACGTGTTTGAAACCCCTCTCACCTCTCCTCAATGAATCCTTTGTGGGTTTTTCTTTCCCTAGAGATTCCCGATCCGGGCTTGCAGGAGTGCGCTGGGATGACTTTGTGGTGGTTGGTGTTGCTCCTGTCGCACTGGCCTCCACGCTGGTCTGGTTTCTTGTTGTTTCTCCCAAGCGCTTTGGCTGAATCCCCTTCTGCCTTTTCTTCTCAGCTCTGTCCTTTGCTGTGCTCCAAAGAGAAACATCCCACTGTCCCTCATGTGTTATCCCCATGCAACCCGCTCCACTCATCAGCTGATTTCAGCCCCATTTGAGAGAGGTGTGGGGGGCTCAGAGAGGATAAAGTCTACAGACTTTACACAGATAAGTAGCTAGATAAAGGAGACCATCTTTGTTCATGCCTCTGAGAAGGCTGTATGTGAGTTAATGCTAATATTAGTAGTTAACATACACAGAGTAGTAACATACACGGAGTTAATAACAATATTAGTAGTTAACATACACAGAGTAGTAACATACACGGAGTTAATAATAATATTGTAGTGAATCACATCAAAAGTTTGTCCTTCCCATTATCTTTGATGATTAAAAATAATTCAGGTTTATAAAGTGAAAACAGGGAAAACGCACCATGGCACCTAAACCCAGTGTACTGTCAGCGCACCCACCTGGATGTGTCAAGACAGTGGTCAGAGGTGGTGGGGTGGCTTCTGCCACCCCACTGTGCTCAGCTGCTGGGTTCCCCAAAGAGGTGAGGTTCTTTCCTGATGCAGCTCCTGAGTTCCTTCGGTTATTTCTAGTCTGGGAGGCGTTTTTGAGCTCCTCTACTGTAGGAAGACCAAAACCAGGGAGAGAATCAATACAGACTGGTCTGCTTCACAGTCCATTCCTTATCCCTTGCATCTTCACCATCATTCCCTTTCTAACCTTCCAACCAAAGCATTAACAGGCTCTGATTGCTTCATAGTCAACTCTGCACACAACACCTCTCCAAGGCCCTCAGGAGCACTCTGAATGGTAACTTGTAGCCCGTTCTACTTACTCACAAATTTCCTCTTGGCAAACAGGGCTTCCTGGGAGCCATTGAGCACGTAGACCTGCAGCGTGTATTCCTTGCTAGGGCTCAGCCCCCCCACTGTGGCTTTGGGAGTCTTGGTTTTCAGCATGACTTCTTGCTCCGAGTCCCCTGGGGTGGGATGAAGCCACAGTTCAGAGCTTGTTAGTGCTTAAATGTAAGCTGACAGTAGTGAAAGCACTGCTGAAATGCAGGGAATGTCTGCCCAGGAACCTCAGTCAGCTCCCACTTCTTTTAATTTTGTGGAGCTCTGATTTTTCCCATCCAGAATTGAGAATATTGAGGGGCTTTATTAAATCCAAAATGGAAGAACAGCTCCCACCCCGCATTTGTTAGATTCTCACAGCATTGCTGAGTGAAAAACAGGTCTTGAAGGGTAAAGACCGGGCAAATGGTAGTATATATTGCTTATGAAGACATCCAACCCAGTGACGTGCTTGAGGTTATATGTGACAAAGAGAGGAAGTGGTGTGGTGCCTCCGGAGGTAATCACCAGCGCTTGGGATTCATCTTCCTTACCCCAGGCACTCTCCCTGTGCTGTCTCTGCAAACCCCACTGTGCTGGGACCTGTCCTCCGTCTGTGATGCCTTGACCAGGCAAAACTGGGGCATTTCTGTGTTGGCAGTGAGCAGATGGAGTGCAGCAGCTCTGCAAAGCAGAAGCCAGCTACACAAAACCAATGGAGAGATTCGAACCCCTCTGATTAGGGAATGTCTACACGCTTGAAGTTATAGAGACGGATGTGTTTCTGACCTGTCATCCCTGCGCTCATGCCTAGGGCTGGATATGGATCTCCCCAGCCGAATAAGAGGGAAAGCCTCAGGCATGTGCTCCAAGTGGGGATTCCCTGCATTCCCGGGACGCTCATCGCTCTCTGAGGCTCAGGGAAGAGCGGGGAAGGAATGAGAAACCTCCTGTTCCAGCTTGGAAACAGGTGGGGGCTGAGCTAAAAGCGGGTGGATGATCACAGGAGCTCTGCCGCGCACTCTCCTGCCTGGCAGCTCCTTCTCCAGCTGCTGAAAGGGCAGCAGGGATTGGAAACCGAATGTCAGCCAAGACTAAGGTTGCCTCCAACCACACTGCTCCTTGCCAAGGCACGTTGTGTCCTTCCATCATCATCAGGTTCAGTGTCCAAAGTCAGGGAGAGCTGGAGCTTGGCCAGGACAGGGAGTTAGGGTGAGCCCCACAAACATGGGTCCAAGACTTCCCTTCCCATGTCCCTGCAGGTAGGGGGATCGCTGAGAGCTCCCACAGAAGAACCAGACACTGAGCCTTCCAACATCCTTTTTCTCACACAGTCCCAAAAGCAACACTCTCTGACCAAGCCTTTCTCTCGGGATGAAGAGAGCTGAATTTCATCCCTCTCTTGTGAATGAGTGATAGAGGGGTTGTGCCTGCACTGATGTGGCATTTTGGATTGCTGTCATGGTGGCCAGAAAAGCTTGTTCTCTGTACTGCACATATAGCCCAGTGGAAAGGTTTGATATAGGTGATGAACACTTGAAACCAGAATAACGAATGGATAATCCCCACTGCCTTATCTCCATAACCTCGAGGTCCAAATAATGCTCTTACTTAAGTCCTGTTGTCCACCAGTCGAAGGTGGAGCTCAGTCCTCCTCTCATACACAAATCTCCACTTGGTCTGGTGTCCAATGCATTAGCACATACCTGCCATGGGCTTTACCCGAACTTTGTAGCCACTGATGTTCCCTTCTGTCTCTTTCCATTTCATCTGGAGCCTGTCTTCTGAAAGGACAGTGAGTTTCAGCCGGCCTGACCCTGGGGAGGAGGAGAAGTGTCTGTGCCGTTATTATGGATGCAGTTCCTCCCTCTGTATATGCACCCAGAAACCACAGATGCCACCTCCTCTGTGGAACCCTTCACCATCCCATGCAAGTCCTCAGCATCCCTGGTGCTGCAGAGCAGGTCCTGCAGTTCCCCTGCACCTCTGCCACCAACCTACAGTGAATAACTGCAATTTGCAGCCTCCACCCTGTGTGAAGAGGAAATGGGACCTCACTATGGAAATGGGACCACTGCAAACAGGGAAAGCAGCCTAACACAGAGGTGAGGGCTTCCTCTGCATCCCTCACACCTTGGAGGACTCTCCTGAGAGCTCTCATTCAGAACAGCTTGCTTCAGCAAATGTGTTTAGTGTGAGCATCTGAAGTGGGAGGGTAGGAAGAGATGAAAGGGCTCAGGGAGGCTTTGCACTAGGTTTGGGCTGCTGAGAACACAGGAATTCCCGGGGTGATGGATCACACAATTCTGCAGAAAGATCAGTTCAGAGGCAGCGCCAAGGACCTGCTGGGGTTAGAAAGGAAGAAATAGGAAAGGAAACATGATGCAGTGTAAATAACAGTTCCTGGCTGGCCATAACTCACAGGCACCAGCCTGGACCAGTCTGCTGCAAGGAGCAGTGAACTAAATGACAAATCCTAAGGAAAAAAGTACTATTGGACAAGGAGGCAAAAGAAGAAAGAGCACATTCCCATCTCGTCTCCAGACTTCATGGGTAGCTGTTTAACCCAGCTGATGTCTGAACTCATGTGTCACGCTCTGGAGCAATGATTCCTTGGTAAAATGCAGCTGTACCCTCGTACCACTGCCACCACATGAAACTTCTTCACTTGACTGGATAGAAAATGTCAACTCAGCACATTTGCCTCCCTCCTTCCTGACACAGTACCTACAGCTGCCTTTCCAGCAGGCTGCCCTGATTTGCAACGAGTGAGCACATCCTTTGCCTGCAATAATGAACATCTGCACTCAGATGCCCCCTTCATTTGTAGTTGTTGCCAATCTCTTCCCCTTTATCATTATGGATACAGCTTAGGGTGACCCAGAGCGCCCAGCTTGGTGCTGGCAAAGTGTTCTCCTCAAGTCCCTAATCTGGTCTTGTGTCATGTCCATACATCTCCTGACATCTTTGCCATGAAGTCACAGGAAAGCAGCGGGAGCTGGGAGTGAGGACTTGCTTGTCTCAGGCCAACATCTGTGCCTTAACCTTTCCTTGCAGAGACTTCCTGCGGGCTGCCCTACAAGCAGATAACTATTCTGGGAGAACAAAGCTCAGATTCACATCTCATCCCAGGCAAATCTGAAGGGGAAGAAAGAAAACACTGGGAAGAGGGGTGAGGGGCAAAACCAAATCCCAGAATCGTGCCAAAGAGAAATGGTAAAAGATCATGGAACAATGAAGGGAATTCACGGTTAGATTAAACATGGAGCTGTCTTCTTTTGGCCAAGTGTGGTCCAGCTCCTCAGCCATCACTCTAGGAGCCCAGAAGCTAAAAAGGCAAAAATGTCCCCAGACAGCTCAGAAAGGACAGCATCCTCTAAAGCACCATTATGTTCTGGATGCAAATGAATCCCAGTGCCATGAAAGCTCCACTGTTTCCCTGCCCTGTGTTGGATGTGTGCTATTTGATGCTGTAACCTTGCTCGTTGGTTCACAGGGAGTTAAGCCCATTCTTAACTGTGGAGACTGGTGTGGAAGATGCACAGCACGGAGACACATCTGTCCAAGCTCTGAAGTGCCATCCCCTCTCCAGAAAGGTTCAAACACAGTGTAAAAGTGGTTCTTCAACATCTTCAACATAGCTATAGGTATTTTCTGGTCATTCATGGTGCTATGGGAGTGCTATATGTTACAGGAGGAATGTGCCTCATGTGTTTTCTTGTCCAGATGTCACATCATGTAGCACCATACACATCCAAAGCAATAGTTTCAGAGAGCAGGACACGATGTGATGAGTAACAGCAGCAACACCCTTTTTATTCCTATTTCTCAAGGTCCAGATCACATAAGCACCCTTCACTGCTTATACAGGCTGAAATGCATCCCCTGTGTGAGGGAGCGGCATGCTGAACTGCTGCCATTGAGGAGGATGGGCTTTGCAGGGTGGGGAGGGATCAAGACAGTCTCCTCAAATGGGCCCCCTGATCTCCCATTGCTCTCTGTGTGGAAACAAGCTGTTTGGAACTTCACCAACAGACACCAGTGCACAGCATTCCCTTGAAATCCTGCGTGTGACTGGGAGTATCCCTCAAGCGCAGTGCCACTGCCAATGGGAAAGGCTTGAACAAGGGCTGTGCTAATCCTGGTGACAGTCGAACTGTAAGGAATTGCTCGGAGCGAGAGCAGGCGGGCTCCTTACCTTGTCCTGCATGACCCCAGACATGGCTCACCACAGGCAGGCAGGCAAGAAAGAAACAAGTGCGAATCAGCATGGTGACCAGGACCTACGAGAGGGCAAACGTCAGGAAGGACAAGCAGAAGTTACACTTCACTAGGTCAAAACACAGGGTTTTGCAGTCCTCAGGGGACAACGAGCTGGGATCTACAGCTCTACCCATCGCTGAGAGCACAGGAAGGGTGGATGGGGAAGCACACATGAATTCCCTGCAATTCCTATCTACTATTTTATACAATAATAATCCTGTTCTCTCCAATGCAGCCTTGGACCACTAAGTACTAAACTGTGCTTATGATCCTGAGAGGGAATAGTCTTTTGATGTAATATTCCTCTCAGCCTGATTGGTCCTGGAGATGGACGCAGTAGGTGCTGGGTTCTGCTCTGGTGATGGAAATAAGCAACATTGGCCAAATCACTAGACAGACATGGACTTCAGGGCAATTCTAGTTTAAATCATAAGAAGTAATTCCGATTATCATTACCAAAATCAATGCAGGTATGCAAACACACAGCACCATTCTCACATCCCTGCAATGCACACACTGAGTATAAGAGGAAAAGCATTTAGAGGAGCACTGTTTGGCAGACGAGCTCCTCACACCACAGATCTAACGACCTTGCAGCCACTGTGATACAGCTATCACGCAGCAGGAGGGATAACACAGACTGAGCCGAGTTTATGTGTCAACAGTTTAGAAACAAGGGGTTGTTTCTGATTTCACAGTGGGTTTCCTGAGCAGTTACATTCAGGACTTGTTGGGATGGTTTGGTTTTAACCTGTTCACCTGCACAGACTGAAAACAGATGCAGTTATGGACTTAATGATGGCAGAGGATCAGTTTGACTTAGAAGTAATCTCTGCAGCATCAATAAAGCTGGCAGGCTAAGGACACCCAGCCTACAGCTCATGGACCTCACGGCCCTTCAGTTCCTTTTGCTGGCCTGGATTTCAGTTTCATTCAGTTTGGGTCAGGATAAAGCCGCCCTATTGGAAACAGTGCCCCCCCCCTCCTCCCGGCCCTTGTCACAATCTCAACACAGCAGGTTTAAAACATGGCATCTGTCATTTTGTGCTGCACGTTTCAGCCTCATTGCTTTTGGCAGAACCAGACCATGCACCAGCTCCCTCCATCACCATCTGCAGCGACATTTCACTTCCATTCACTTTGATGGACAGGTATTTAGAGGCTTCTGGCAAATGCCTATTTCCCTTCAAACACGTCAGCTTTCTAGCTATTGCAAGGAAAACTAAATATGCACGCGAGTGACCCAGCCGTGATCTCCTGGGGTTTAAATCAGCCCTAAATTGCTGTAAGAATGAATGGAAAACGCACCAGTTGTAACAGAGAGATGGTAACCACCCCACTCAGTCTGCGCTGGTCTTCTTGATAGAAGATCAGGTTATACAGAGCAACTGCAGTGTAACTGAAGCCCTCAGCCATGGGAAACACTTGCCTTATTTCCCCAGTTAATAAATGAAGTCATTGCTCGTAATAAACAGCAAACCTTTTACAGGTGGGTTCAGGAATGTGACCGTCACCTCAGTGAGAGCAAAGCTTGCCCTGGCTGCAGGGGGACATGCGCCAAATGACAGCAAGAAGCCTGCATTTTTGGCGAACTCCCTGAATCCAAAGTTCATTTGTGCCATTCTGCAAGGCCAAAACCCGCTCCTGATTTCCCTGCAACTTCCCCATGGCTCGGCAGGTTAATGGGGTGCCAAACTCTGGCAAAAGCACTGGATCGTGCATGAGCTTTTCATGTTAATCAGGGTTATATGGATCTGAAGTCCAGTGCAATAAACACATGGGTTTCTCCAGCCTGCACTACACCTGGTTCAGCCAGGAGCTTCCACCCTCATGTGCTATGAGGATGAGTTCAGTATGAACCCAGATTGCATCCAGTAATTGCCCAGGGTGTGGATCTTTACCGTGACTAAAGCAAGGAGCAGGGACTTATCTCTTCTTCCCATCCCAAAGGCAAACCCATTGCTATTTTGCCTCTTCTCCAACTTCCCTTTTCCTACCTATAAAGTGGGAATTGCAGATGCACCTGTATAAAATGGTGCAAGATACAGGGCCGGAGGAGCTCTCTCATCCTCGCCCTGCACACCTTCCATTCCACAGGTTACCTTTGGGAGACCCAAGCCCCCACTCTGGGTCTCTGTGGTCCTTTCCCATCTATCTCTACCCTCACTGGTGCCACCATCCAGCCAGGCTGGAACATGGAACCAAGGTGACCACAGTGATACCAATGTGCCAGTGGGCACACTGATGCCTCTCTCCCATTACTCACCCAGGGAAGGAATTAGGAGATAGCAACACACAGACCATGTGGTGAGTAATTCCATGTGCTGGAAAATTGGAGGGGGACACAGGATGGGACACACCACTTCCCACTTTGCCCCAGCTGTGTGTTCAAGGGGAATTTGGAGGTTAAAGCAGCCAGAGATCCCCCTCTTTGTACAGGAAACTTTAGAAGTAGTCACTTTAATTAAAGAAAACAGAAAACTATGCAAAAACCCCGTGTTTAAACCAGCACAACTCAGGTGGGGATGTGGGGGCACTGGGAATGATTTCCACCCTCCACAGCCACAGTTTGGGGACATTTCCTCACCCCAGAGGCTGTCACCACCTCTGCACAGAACTTAGGCACAAGTTTCACTTCTAGGCTGAGCCTTCGCAGCTCCCCACAGCCCAGGCAGCAGCATCAGCTGGGTGCAGACCCACACCACACCTCCAGGTGGAAAACCCACCTCAGGCAATGGCCATCGCTACAAACCCTTCCAGGTACCATCCTCTCTGGCAGCAATTTCCCATAGGTTTTATACCATTAACCACAAAACAGAAGAGAAAAAACCCAAACAAACCAAGGAGCAAAGTGCATTTCCTGCAGAACTCACCCCAAAAAGCATTGCTGAAGCAGCCCTGGCCATATTTAGATCTGACCTGCAGCAAACCTGAGCCTTGAAGCTACTTCACGGCAAGAGCATGAGCCCTGCCACCCCGTGCAGCATCGCCTGCACTGCCCCAAGCTCCAAGTTTCCAACCCCTGCTCTGCCGATGCCCCAAACAGCACATCCCCTCCTGGGTATCCCTGCAAACCGAGCCCCAAAGGGGAATGGATGAGCCACAGACCTCAGCGGAGCAGCTTTTCCCTGGAGTGAGCCGGGAAGTGCGACGGATCCAGCTACATTCTGAAATCCGGGGAGAAGCAGCCCTGGCGCCTCATCTGCGGCTCGGCGTGATGAGAGATTTCAATTCCCAGACGTCAGGAGGGATAAGGAAGGGGAGGGAGAGCAGGGGAAGAGGGATGCCCCCACCTCCCTCTCACCGCGCAGCAGAGAGCGCTGTTGGCCCCTATGTGCGGCCGAATAAAGCGCGTGTATAAAGCAAAGTGCTGCTGCTATAAAGAGCAGTGAAGAGCTCTCCTTGTTTCTGCGAACTAAACGCTAAATACACGCTTAGGAAGCTGCAGGCAGAGTTCCTAGAGCGCAGCAACAAGTCCTGGCTCCCACCCACTGTCAGGCTCCCAGGGATGAAGTCAGCCCGGCCCCATCCACGTCCCATCAGGCACCGGAGAGCCCGGCCTTCGCGCTGAAGGCGAATTGCATTTGTTGGAGGAAATTGAGCACATCTGTGAGGTTTGCAAGGCCAGAGGCTGATTCATGAACTGGAGCTCGATGGTGCTGTGGGATACAGCCCTGAGCTCTCCCAGCATGTGGTCCCCAGCCCTAGGAGCGCTTCTGAGAGCACCCAGCTCCATGCCAAAACCTTTTCAAACAGATTTCATCCTCCTTGCCAGGAAGGGAACAAGTGGCAGTGGAATTTCTCATCACAGAGGCCAGATTTCCAGCTGCATCTCTGGGTCAGCATCAGTTTCCTATTGCAACAGAGCAAGCTGCAAGAACCCCACAATTGCCATCCAATGGGAAGGACAAGGACCTTTGAAAGTAGCAAGTTAGATGGAAAAAATAAATTATAGGTTCCAAGTATTCTGCACAATAAACAAACATTTGGTGTTTGCTACGGTTTAGGTTTGGAATTCAGTATTTAAAAGCATCCCAATGTACAGGCCGAAGAATACCAGCGGAAGGAAACATCTTACTAAAACAAAACATGGGAGTATTTGGCACCCTGCACGGAGGGGGTTGCTGTGTAAATGTCACAGATTACCTCTGCTGTGATTCCTGCTCCATTGGAGAAGTTGCTGAGATTTGCTACAGTTTGCTCTGAAACTAAAGAGGAGGTGAGAAGGAAATAGAACACATCAAGACAACACTTTCCTTCCAGGGAACTCAGATCCAGAGCTTAAACTCACACTCTGTTTGCATCAGAGAACTCTGGAGCTGTTGCCAGTGCTTATATGCAGGCTGTTGCCTCCCAGCTTACCTTTCCCAAGGTGCCCACGCTGTGCTGTAGTCTCACGGCTCAAACCCAACACTCTGGGTTAAACCATCACAGACACCCAAACCCTCCCTGAGCAGCAGCACAGGACAGGACTTAAAAGGCAGATTGATGCTCCTCGTGACTGAATGGCAGGAAATAACTGTGTGTGCAACAGCAAGGGCTTAAAGCGCTGTCTGGTTTCACTTTGGGGCTGGAAGGACCCCAGTGGATTATCAGTGCAAGCATCTCGCTTGGACCATGTGCTCCAAGTAGTCCTATCAATCACCTCTGCACCGACACTGGGGGAGCACATATCCCATTATGCCATGGAAAACCAGGCAGCCAGCAGTAATGCAATCCTGAATCCACAACTGACACCGGGTTTTCCAAGGAAGTCAGCTCCCGCTTGAACACAAATCAAAATTACTGCTGTTTTTAATGATTTGGGATTTGTATGGCTTTAAGACTTGGTTGGTGGCCAGAAGAGCTGTAGTAAGGGACTCGCCCCAAGCAGGAGAGCTAGAAATCATCCTGCTGCATGTACAGCAGTGCAGGCTGATTGCAAGCAGGATGTTCTGTGAACTGGAAAGCAAGACACCACCCCAGTTTCTTGTTATTACCTGTTATTCCATCTTTAGTTCACTTTACCATGTTATTACCTGTTATTCCATCTTTAGTTCACTTTACCATGTTATTACCTGTTATTCCATCTTTAGTTCACTTTACCATGTTATTACCTGTTATTCCGTGTTTACTTCACTTTGCCATGTTATTACCTGTTATTCCATGTTTAGTTCACTTTACCATGTTATTACCTGTTATTCCATCTTTAGTTCACTTTACCATGTTATTACCTGTTATTCCATCTTTAGTTCACTTTACCATGTTATTACCTGTTATTCCGTGTTTACTTCACTTTCAGGGTAGTCTGCATATGAACATTCTTCATTGCCTGCCAGTGCAGCCATCCTGGGGCAGCAGGGACCAGGAGGGATGGATTTTGGCGGCTTTCATTCATTTCTGTTCCCTCCCAGAGTCAAACCCAGGCCATGACACGTTTCCTCTTAGGCAGACACTGTTTAGGGTCTCTCCTTTCCCATCACTAGCTGTAGCAGCACCCTGTGGTGTTTGGGACACCTGCCAAGGTGAAGCTGGTTAATGAACTCAGGCATCATCAGGGGATGGGGCACAAAAAGCACAATCAAAGTCGCACCTTTCCAAGAACCAGCTGGGAATTGCAGCCAGTGCTGGCTGGGAGCACGGCTAAGGCAAGGGAGTAGCAGGAGCCCTCGACTGTCTTTACAAGGAAGCATACATTACTGAGTCATTCCCTTATTGCCCTGACAGTCGCAGGCACAGCTTACCGGGCCATCTGGAAAGCACGTTGTGTTCTTGGTAGACTGCACAGCCAGCTCAGGGCAGCTCAGACATACTCGCTTGATACCGAGCGTCTTGCTGCTCACCAGCTTGCGCCACCCGCCTGGCAGCTTGGCTGGGTGGATGGCTTGTTCTCAGGCTTGGTTTCAGGATGTCCTGAATGCTCCCATTGGCATTAAAAAGAGGCTGTTAGAGCTTAGACCCGCTCAAGATCAGGTAGAGCCAAATACTTCAACATCAAAACCGGAGACTTGTCCATTAGGATATGTTTATTTGAAAATACATTAATCTGCCTGGCTAACATTTCACAGTGCGTGGTCCCTCCCCACAGTCCCTCCTTGCTCAGTGGAGTCTCCTGCCCTTCCAGTGGTGGGACAAAGACTCCTTTGCTCATTCAATGGCTTCCATGACTTCCATCACGAGGGTTCGTGGTCCTGTCATGATGAGGCTGCTGATGGTCTGATAGTCCAGATGCAACACGTACATCCCATTCACTGAGAACACAAACTGGCACACCTGCAAGGAGGGGAAGGGCTGGTTGCTTTCATCTGATGTCTTCATGGCACCTCCTGCCTGTGACTGACTAGAGCCAGAGGCTGCAACACAAATAACTTGCTATAAACCCCTGTGAGCCCTAAAGCGTTACCACTCCATAAGCAACACTAATAATCACTGTGCTACAAGCACTATATCATAATAAAAGGGCCAAAGGGATTTAGTCTGTGTGCTAACAGAGAAAGAGACTCATTTATGAGCAGTGGCTCACTTCACAGATGGAAATAAGGCACAATATTAACATCGAGCAATTTGGAAGCAAATGAGATTAGGTAAGGAGAAATTAACTGGGCTCTTGAGTAAACGAAACAAATTCATCCACCCCCTTCCAATCCTGCCTGAAGCAAACAAGGAGTCACACTCTGCCTCTGAAGAATCCCATTATTCCAAATAGCCCTGTGACTTCAGGCTTACATCAGCTTGTAGAAATTACTCCTACACTGTTGGGGCTTTTACAGGGAACTGTGAAGCTCAACACTTCTTTCATTCATGCTTAAAACTCAGCACACAAACCCCAAACATGCCTGGCTCTAAAATGAGCTTCAAGACCTCAATTCATTTCACCTGGGGTGGAAATACAGGAAGTTATTTAATGAATCAGAGCAAGGCATCAGCTCAAGGTTATTGAGCTTTTATGTACATGGAAAATAGCTCCATGAAGAACTACATCCTTAACAGCAGAGAAACACAGAATGTCACATCTCTGCTGGGACAGCAGGTGACTGGGGATAAGACTCTGCTCCTTCCCTGCTTCACTGGGGTTATGTGCAGTTACTGGAGCTGAACTGGGAATCCTCTGCTTTGTTTTTAGCAGCTCCAAAGCCTACCACAGGGACAGCTTAGTTTCAACAGTGTTTTCAGTTTCAGCTGCCCACAGCCCCTGTGCTGCCCTGGCAAAAGGCAAATCCAGTGCTGAGCAATCACAGACACGGCACTTTGCCTGCAGAGAGCATCCTCCCCTCCGCCTCTCACAGCACTGCCAGTGCTGACTCAGTCAGACTCATCTCCATTGCATGAGGTGGGATTATCACAGCAAGTGTGTTTGTGTTCAGCCCAAAAGGCTCCAACATGATGTAAGCCCTGCCTCCTGTTAAAGCACCGTGAGTAACAAGTACCTTCATCCCCGCAGCAGCAGCAGGTCCTCCTGGGTCCACTGCCTGGATGTGGCAAGGCCTTCCTCCTCGGACCACAAACCCCCAGCCCACGGCATCCCCCACAATCTACAAGCAGACGAAAAGGGATTTAAAACCCAAGGAGTAGGCTGAAGAGAGGAGACACAAGAGTTCCTAGTGAGATGGAGAGCTCTGCTCGTGATCCTGACCTGACATGGGTGGGAGAGAGAGGGCTGTGCACCAAGTAAGATGCAGGACTATAGATTAATTGCTCTCTGCAAAGCTTTCCGATTAACATTCCCTGCCAGCAAGTGCCGAGGAGTGAAGCACAGGCAGCATGAAGCTGAAGTGCAAGGCATGCATCACGAGCACATTGAGAACATTTCCACGGCATGCACACGGTGCCTTTTCCTTGGCACAGGGCAGCACTTCCAGGGTGGAAGTAGCCTGTTTCCTGTAATACCATGGCCATCTGATGGGACTAAAAGAGCAAAGGAATTCCCCAAGGACTTTGCGCATCACCCACATGAATAAATAACAGCAACTGCACAGCTAAGCAGAAGGAAACGAGCCATGAAGGGCCCAAGCTGGCAGAGTTGAAGGGCAGGGCAAGAGCATTCAGGAGGAGAGCAGGCAGCACGTCCTCATACATGCCACGCTAATCACCAGCTTTACTTTCCTTGCTCCTTCCCATCAGTTTCTGCAGCGCAGTTAATGTGGGAACCTGATCCACAGCTCCTCTGTAACCCTATTTGGGTCAAACCACCGTGGCAAGGCAGCCCTCACACTTCCTACCCTGGACAGTGGGACATTCCGCATGGCACAAGTGGGCAGGAAAGGGCTGAGGAATTCTGCATGGAACCAAACAAACACAATAGGATCTGCAGGGCAGAAACTGTCTCGTAACATCCCGGCACCCTCCAGCCCTGCCTTGGCTGGTCCTACAGCTTTAGAAATCAATAGAGAAGCAAAAGCCCCAGGCTCGGGTTGTCGGCAGCATCCTGGAGATTCCACAGAGTGTTTATCTTGTCCGTGAAAAAAGCCCATCATAAGAAAGGCAAGAGCAGCCTTTGGATGCTCCCAAATCCGTGCCGCTCCATCAGATGCTGATGGATCATATCAACATAGCTGATCTGCCCCAGGAACATTAAAGCTGCGCATCAATCTGTGTGACGCAGAGGATGAGTGCCAAAGTCCCAGCTGTCACAAGACTTATCAATGCTACGGTTTGCATGGAACTGGATGAAACACAAATGGGAACTCTTCTGTCCAGGAAATATTCCCTTTCCCCATCTCCCCCTTTGATATACATTAAGCTAAAGCAGGGGCTGCACATGGTTTTACCCACAGGACTATCTGAAGACACCAACCCACTGAGACCCACCAAGGAAGCTGTGAGGATGTGATGTGCAATCGGAGTCTCAGCACACAGAGGTCAGAGCAGCAGACAGAAAGCTATCAAAGAGCCATCAGAGAGCTGAGTGCTGCTGCATCAGCAATACCATTCGCAAGGGTCACTTACAGTCAGTGTTTTCTTGAGGTAGGGGGCCCCAGGGGACAGGAGCTCTTCATTGGTGACGGGTCTCTTTAACACTAGAGCAGAAGGTGACAGATCCTATCACAATCAAGGGTTTCAGACCGTAAAGTGCATAACAAGCAGCCTGGGGGTTAGCACGGGCTGGAGAACAGATGTTAGAAGCAGCCAGTTACAGCGCACAGAATCTTTGCATTTATCTCAATGTGCTCCAAAACACTTGCACAACTTGCGACATCCAGCCTCAGAGGTGAGGCTGAACCTCTCCTCTTGCAAGTCACCATGCCAACAGTGACTGCATTTGGATCTGAGGCTCAGGCTAGCCTGTGCTATGAAGGAATGGACGTGCAAGGATAGCGCAATGCAGGAGCCCAGACCTGATTTGGGGTTGCACTCAGCCACAGGAGGGAATACCAGCGTTGGAGTAGTGCTGAAGTAGGGGTTGGAGTTTCCTGCAAGGGAAGTGATGCTGCTCCTTCGAACTGCTGAGACAATCTTGATCTCCTTGTTGGTCTGGACTGAGAGAGGCAGAAATAACAATTACCCAAAGAAAGAACAGAATGGATTAAAATAACAAACTTCCCCCATGAGCCTGACCCACACCTGAAATGTGGACACACTCTGAAGATGGTATTTGAGCTCAGAAAGAATAAAACTAGCTTCAAAGATCAAGAAGGGTAAGTTATTTTCCTGGTATGGGGAGCTGGGATAGAGGCTGCCACTGCGCATAACATCCACTACAAACCACTGCAATGGGTGGTCGCTCCATGGGATGCCTGGAGGAACACGCTGCCCCTCAGCTCTGGGATACTCTGCTAATGCAACCCTTGCTTTCGCACCCCTCCACTAACTCATCCCAGTTACCAGAGAGGAAGCTGGTGTTGCCGGGCTCCGGGTTGAGCTTGCGAAGACAGAAGGGGCTGTCCGGGCTCTCAGAGAGGGCACGAGAAGAGTTCTCATTGAGTAACTCTGTGAGACGGCGTCGCCGCCGGAAGTTGATCCAGAACTGGTAGAGGAGGTCACTGTCAAAGAAGTGATGCCTATTGGAGACTAGGAGAGAACAGGGGAGGAGGGAGAGGCTGTGAAACATACACATAGTAAATACACTGAGGGACCCAGGTGAGCTGCTTTTAATGCCTCTGTGTTCTACTGCAGGTTTTGTGCCTGTTTGAGGATGCTACAGCAGGGGCACATCCCTGAGAGATGCCACCTCCCAGGGGTGCACCACTGAGCCACAGCCCTTCACATGCCCCTGTCCCAAGATACTCAGAGCATTCCCTGCCTTCTAACAGAAAGGTTAATTCCTGCTGATGGATATGATCCCCAGCAAGCGGAGCTGGATATTTCATCCTCACAACCCAGCCCTCCCAACCCAGGGATGGATCCCAGCCCTGCAGCCGGAGGCTTTGAAGAACTGAAGTGCAATAGCTCAGATTTCAACTTAAAGCCTTTGTGGGTGGTGGAAGATTGCTCCGATTTCAAAGGTCACCAGCTCCAAACATAGAACTAAAAGGCCCCATTGCCATCTCTAAGTGGGCACTTGACCAGCACTTGTTGCATGACATGAATGGGGATTTGTTCCTAGAACAGCTTTGACAAGTACGCTCATCCCTTGCTTTCCATCCCGGCTCCGGCCCATGGAGCTCACCGTGCTGGATGATCCCATGCTCCAGCAGCACTCGTCCCAGCTCCACCGCTTCCTTTCGGTTCTCTGCTTCTCCCTCCTGGACCAGCCAGTCGATCATCTCGCAGCCCAGGAAAGTCCTCTGGTACTTCACCGAGTTCTCCTCTCTCACCTTCAGGAATGACTCTTCCACACTCACCAGCCTGGCACAGGGGTGGGACAAGGCTCCCATGGCGCTCTATAGCCCTGTCACCCCACAGGGGAGCTGCAGGCAGATGAAGCAAGGCCAAGGGAAGCAGGCAAAGCATTACAGCCAAACCACTGCTGCCCGGGAGCGGTGGGGAGCGAGGGAGAAGTGCAGAGCTGCCGTGTAAATCTTCATCGCAACAGAAGAAACAGCTTCAGCTGAACCAGTTCGGCCGCTACCTCAGCTAAAGACCGCAGGAAAGCAAAGCAAGCAACTGAATGAGTGCAACAGATGGCAGACAATCCAAATCGATGGAGAAGGCGCGTTTCAGCGAGCACACGTTCAGTTTGCAGCGCACGGGAGAGCTAAATCCAGTGTCTCCACGAGAGGGCGCAGCGGGCTCAGCCGTGTGGCGCGCTGGATGCTCTTCCCCAGTCGCACGCTGCCGCTGCAGAGCAAAGCAAAGCACAAGGGATGCACATCTGCAGAGACCAGCATTCCCCAGAAATAATCCACACAAAGAAATCATTCCCAGGAGCACTGGGGATGGCCTCTGGACATGGCCACTGGTCATGCCCATCCCAGCAAGTTGTAGACGGGACCCTAGTACTTCCCTGTATCAGATCCCAGACCCTCGCTCGGGTTGGAGGTCTCCAAGGCATCCCTGAGTTCAGAGCACAGCTCCTGCACCAGCCCCAAGAAGCTGGTTGTCCTGTAGCTGTGACAAGGCTCAGGAAACAGCATTTCCCAATGCTATGGCATGGGGTACACAGAAGGAAGAGAAAAGCCAGCTGTAGCTGTGGCTCCCACCTGCAGAGCACCATCAGCAAGAGCAGCCAGCACAGCACATTCCCAATGCTCACTGCTGAGAGTTGTGTTGCAGGGGAAGGACTCACATACTTCTCATAAAGGCTCTGTCCTCTCAGGAACACCTTCACATCCTTAGTGAGAGGGAAGGTCCCATCATCCTTGCGGAAGCGGTACAGCAGCTTCGCGTCCTTGTAGTCCGAGTGCTCATCACAGACTGAAAGGAGTTCAGAGCAGGGAGAGAAGGTTGTTTTAAGAAGTGGAAGTTTGCATCTTCTTAACTCCAAAAGCCATGATTCAGGTGTCATTGCAATTGGGAGCTGAGAACAAACACCTTACAGGACAGCGCTCATAGGAAACCAAAGTGGTTTTGCTATTTGAAGAGTGATTTCAATGTGTTTCCAGTGCATAACAGAACAAGAGATTGAGCCTCATCAGACCTTTCAGAGGCAGCACAATGACCCTCACGAGATGATTACCATCTCCTGGATCCCAGCGGAGAAGAGGGCAAACAGTTTCCACAGCCCATTGCAGAGCACTTGATGCTGCAGGTAACCAGCAGCCCTGCCTCCACAGGACCAACAAAACCAACGGGTCACAAGGCAAGCTGGAAAGGCAACTTCTGTGTCCTGCCGGGACTTATCACTGAAGCAGGAGGGACGTGTCCGCAATGAGCGGTCAAAGCAGCGCTGGCACCCAGTCTGCACAGCTTTAAGTGACCAATGGACTGATTGGAAACTGGGGGCTGGAGAGATGGACAAATAACCAGGTCTGGCTGTTAATGGTTAACTGAGAACTCCCTGCTTCGGCTCTGTGCCTTCGTGATACAGCACAGCAGCCCTTTAGTTTTATCCAAGGCAGTTTGATGTAAAGGGCATTAACCTCAGCAAGCAGCAGATGGTAACGGAGTGTCTGCATTGCAGTGGTCAGAGGCAGCTATTTCTAGAGAAGAGGATGGATTTGGCATGGTTGTCATCTGCCTCTGTCTCCCCAACTGCATCCGCTGCAACTGCCACCCAAATCCAGGCTCGTATCCCAGAGCTCAGCTCCAATCCTTCCCAGAGAGGGCAGTGCTATCCCAGCCCTGTTTGAGAATCCAGGACTTTTGTTCCTAGTTAAGCCTGCCAATCACATGGAGAGCAGCTCTTTGCCAATCTGAAGCCCTTGTTTCCTGTTGTCATATCAGGAGCAAGGGCTGGACCTTGGGAATTGCTCCGCAGCTCAGTGACATGCACACACCACAGCACATGGCCCAAGTTAATGCAAAACTGCTGACAGTTCCAAACAATCTTTAAAAGGAAAAAATGGCATCACACACTTGAATCCCAAGTGAGGCATTCCTATAGGATTGCTTCAGCCCCAGGTTCACAGGTACCAGATTACTTTTTGCTTTGAGTGATGCGGATTCCACACCCTTGCTTGTCCCACCTTAGCATGGATGGGGAAACTGAGCATCATTGGACTCCCACGGTAAAAAGAAACTGATTTCCCTGCAGATTTGAAGCATGTGTTGTAACTCAGCTTCCACTTCTGCCCGTTTCACTGGGGCAGAGCCCAAGTCCCTTTTCTTGGGGCACTGAACTGGAACATCCCCTGAACCAACACAGATCCAACCCCAAACAGCCTCAGGCCTGCCCATCATCTCCCAACCTCTTCAGGAGCCCCCACCCAATAGAAGGGTCATGAGTACGACCAGACGATGCTTCCATATCCCGATGGACAGACATGGTGATCAGACACATAGCATCACATGATACATGATCAGATACATCAGAAGCCCACACACCGTGATGGATGATGTAATGGTCCATCAGCTTCTGCATGAGGCGGATGCCCGTCTCTCGGTCCGGTGCTTCTTTGTGGTCTATGAGCCAGTCCGTGAGCTCCTTTGCCACGAAGCAGTTTGGGTATGTTCGGAGGTGGTAACGTCGGTCCTTTATGAGCTTCCCATCATGAAGACGAAGCCTAGAGAGAAACATTGAGCAGAGGTGGTGATACAGAGGAACTTGGGTTTAACAGCCCAGCTTCTTTCCAGCTTCTGATCCTTTGGGACTTCTGGCCAGCACCCAGTGACTTATAAATGCAACCAAACCTCTTGAGTTTGCAAGACTGCATCAGTCTAAGGGGCCTCTCCATCATCCCCTTGTCTCTTCTTATCACTACGCAGGTCTTAGTCTGGACAATATACATGCCTTTTTGTTCTAAATGAGCCTCTAAAATATACACAGCAGCTAACTACAGCTGGTGAAGAAGAGCCAAAATACAGGGAAAATAAACAGTAGACATATTTGCCGTCTTGGCACAACTCTGCACTACTTCTCCTTTCGCATCTCCATGAAAGCAGGAATGTAGATGTCCCCGGGACAAAGACTTAGACACAGCTCAGGGTGGGAGCAGCAATGGGAGCTCTCGTTTCTTCTGCATGCACCAGGCAGACCCCATGCACTACGCACTACTCCATCTACCCACTAATCCAACAGCGGGCAACAGTCCTGACATTTTCTGCTTCAAACTGGGATAGGCTGGGACAGAGTGGACCAAAGCAACCACCATCCTGTCCTGAAAACCTTGATGTCCTGGCAAGCCTGTGATTGTGATGGAAAGGTACATACGGGTGAAGGTTACTCAGGTGAGCATGGCTTTGACTTCTAAAGGAACCTTTACAACTGAGCAAGCCACAAGGCACAGAGCTCTTCTGTGCTCAAGCCAAAGCCAACCCACCTTGGCAGGACATCTGTCCAGGAGCCAAACTTCTGCCCTGTAGTCATGCCTGTTCCCAAACACTAACCCTGGAAAGCGCCCAGCGCATGCAGCAGGCTCAGAGATAGTAATGAAACATCTCCAGCGTGTTTCGGGTTGCAGATTGTTCATTTCAATTCAGTTTTGCCCCGGGCCAGTCTGTTTTACAAAGGCAGCAATCACTGCAGCATTGCTTTACGCGGAGCCTCAAGTCCTCCTATTCTTTTTGAAGGAGTTATGTGGACAACAGCTTCAGGCACCACGAGAGGCTTTAAACACCCTAAAAGTCTATCAGATAATAACAGGTTATCCATTAATGTAGGATTTACAAATAGTAGGGTCTCCAACGTCGTTTGTTGGGTGCAATAACTTGTTATAATTAATGCTGAGGCTACTATGAGCCAACGTAACTCTTAACAGGTATTTTCAGACCTTCCTGGTAACTAAAACACTAACCCAAAGGTTCATGCAGCACCAGCTCCCGGCCTTGCCTTTGACAGACCTCGCTCCAATACTGATGCCTATATCCAATATTTCACTTTCTTTTCCTGAAAGACTCATTCCCACAATTCCACACACGGATTTTACCTGAAGCGAGCAGCCCACAGGCAGCTGCCGGCTATTTTTAGGGATTTTAGCCTTTTTCCTTCCTTTATTTCATGGTCCACTGTCAAAATGCAATCAGACACAGTCAGCAGCAACTGCAACAGGGAGGCTCCCAGCCTTCCATCCCCCAGCTATGGGAGAAGACAAAGTCATTTAGTATATCCTTTACTTCCTTTGTAATCACAAGTGGGGTGCCACTTCAGAAGCGTGTTTGGTAGAGATAAGACATGTAGCAAGAACACTCTATGCCTATCAAGAGTCTGCAGAACTCTATAAAGACTATATATCTACATACATATGTATATACAGACATGCATACACGTATCCTCACCCACAATAACACACAGACCATAATCACACAAGGCCTGAATAGAAATTAGTTGAGAAAACACTATTTCCCCTATAGGGTTTTTAACTCATGGTTCAGAACACTGCATAAAACGCACAGATCTCGTTTGAGGGGGGGGGGTGTAAAGAACAGAAAAGAAAATAGATTTTCAGTAAATAATACTACTAAATCCCAGGATTATTGTCTTGTTTTAGGTGCACTTATTCTGAAGCTATTCCACTGGGAACAATTGCCAGGGCAGGGATGAAATATTCAAGCACCTCTGGAGCAGCAGTGCTATTGTTCTTGATGGGCTGCTCTGAGTTAGAGCCCCGTTGCTGCAGAGCTGGGGCAGGGAAGATGCAAAGCTCCAGTGTCCTTGTGGGCTTTTCCCTCTCCTCTTGTTTACTGATTCCCATCAACTACAAGGAGGCCGGTTTTGTCCTTCAGACACTGAAGGACTTCACGCCAGCTGCTGCGCTGCCACCCTCTACAAACCAGCCCATATGATGCTGCAAAAGCAAAGCCAGTGAAAACAAGGGGTGCATAATTGTGCCCCCAAAGTAAGAAGATACAAGGATGCACAATGCAATTTTACGAGGTTTGTAGATGCCAAAACCTACCCCATGTACACCGTAGTTCTTCAAAGCGGGGGGAGGGAATAAAAAAGGCAGAATAATTCAAGGACAAAATGCTTGCTGGAACAGGAGAATTGACTCTTGCGAAACACTCCTCGCTTGGCAGCAGTGAGCTGCTTTCACACGCGTTGGATAATCAAACTGTTCCTCTGTCAAGGTCACTCCAAGGATGTCATTATTCATCCTGCGTAACCTTGTTGAAAGGGAGAATCACAGCAGTGTAAATAGAAGAGAAGATCCAAACAAAGAAGAACAAATCACAAACCTCCAGGGAACGGAGTTTAAATCACTGCAGCCCTTTCAGGCACAACTTCCCTTCTCCTGTGGCAGAGCAACATCTTCCCAGCAGGGTCATGGGTGTCCACTGCTGGAAAGCAAGCCAAGGACCTCCTCTCTGGTTGACTTCGGTGTATTCTCATCATGAGGCTTCAGAACAGTCTGAATTGGAGGATTTGCCAAAGCAAAGGGCTTTCTTGTATTGGGAATTTGCTATTTTACCGTATTGTAGCTGCACACAGCCAGAGCAATCCCTAAAGAACAGCTACTCTGCACTGAGAACACGCACACGGCTGCTTGGAGCAGGAATGTCTCCCTAGGGTGCTCTCCATCACCTCCTTCCTATGTAAACAGACCTTGAGCATCTCAAATGCCAAGGTGGGAACTTTCAAGGATATTCCCCCAGCAGGGAAGAGCAAATAAACGGCCCTGGAAAGATGCATCACCCAAAGGACCTTTTCTGTTCCTTTCTTTACAGAAAAATAACCCCAAACCACCCACCCACCAAACAATTCAGTGCTCAGTGAAAGGCAGCAGCAGCCACAGCAGCTTGTCTGCAAAATAGCCGCTTCAAGGGTACATTCAAGCTGCAAATAGGCTCAGCAATACCCAGTTTGATGCACTCCCAGTCCGCAAAAGCACCAGTATGTTCTGGGGGAGACGAGGGAGCTTTGGAGACCTTTGCAGCCCAAAGTGCTTCAGAGATGTTTTGCCTTCCTGCTTGTATCTAAATGCATGTATAGGCAAACAAGACAAACCTTAGCAAGAAATCCCAGCAAGCACCAGCCTCCTTCCCTGTCCTCACTGTCATCAGCACTGAAACGTTAACAATGAGCTTTTTAAGGTCATTCTGATCACAGAATCTTGGCTTCCTGATACCATCCATCAGGTGACTGCCACATGGAGCAGTGTCCCACGATTCCTGCAGGAAGACATCCCCACTTCAAGAGGTCCAAGGTCACCAAAGAACCACCAAATCCTTCGCGGACCAAAGGCTTTTGGCCAGGAATACAAACTTCAGCATGGTCAGTCACATTCTTTAAAGTGAGAGCATCGAAGCATCAACGTGTAAGCATTTTATTTACCAGTGTCTCCGAGTATCCAAATACAGCATTGGGCACCTTTGACCATTGTAGACAGTGGCTGAAATCAGTTTTGTTCTTCACAGGAGAAAACCTTCCTTCTCCTCTCACATTTTCTGCCCAAGACATAAATCTACCAAGTGTATTTTCTGTTTAAGAGTGATTAATGCAGCTCAACAGAGCCATTAGAGAACAGCTGCTCCACTCGACCATGAGGGATATACCCAGCAGAGAATGCACAAGGGCTTGTCTCTACTTGAGCAACTCAGGTTACAGCAGGGTGTGAATTCAAAGCTGCTCCGGAGTATCTCTGCGCAGATAAGCCATTTGTTGCAATTAGAAGTGATTAATTGGAGAATGCCGCCGAGGAACACACAACCCCCAGTAAAACCAGTGTGATCTTCATGAAAGAAAACGACCAGCAGCAGATGATGGGAAGAATGAGTCCAAAACAACAGCCGTACAAAACCCAAGACCATAACAGCAGTGGCAATTATCGCTATCAATCTGATGGGGAGAAACTCAAGATCCAAAACTCCTCTTCCCCCCCCATTCCATGGACTAGAAAGCAGCATTCCCATGGAAGTGAAGGGGCCCTGGCCAACAGCATCCCAAAGCACAGCCTCTCCTCAGTTCCTTTAGGATCTGCTTTGTTCCCAGCCATCCCCGCAGAGCATTCCCTTGCTTGTGCAGCTATTTCTGGCTGGGAAACGCATCCTGACACTGAACACTCATCCCTTTGGCCAAAGCAAACTCAGAGGGATTTGCAAACTTGCTGGGAAGCCAAAGAACTGTAAAGATGGAGCAAAGGTTTTGTTTGATTGAATGCACCAGAGGGGAGGCAGGGCAGGAAGCAGAGGACAGGGAAAAACAAATGGTTGAGGGTTTATGTGGCTACAAGAGCGCTGCTTGCTGACTGAGGCTTGCAGAGCCAGGGCAGACGGTGAGGCTCCTTTACAAGCTTCTTTATTCCTTACCTGGGGAAAGAAAGGGGAGCACAACATGGAGGTTTAGCCTTGCCCTGCCTGCTGTTGTCTGAGACACCACTCAGCCTCTCTGCCTCAGTTTCCCCCATTGGGCATCCAGGGACATTCAAATCACAAACTCCTCACCCACCAGGCTGTAAGATCCACAAAGCACAATAGAGTCAAGTGCTCAGCGTGCTCAGCGCGCTCTGCTTTGCATCACTCAATTCTCCTTTCAGCCAGAGGAGCTGCAAGGGAAGCAGGAGCCCATCAGCACATTGGTGTCCATCCCTTCACCTCCTTCCTTCCAGTCTTTCTGCATTGGGATCAGGCTCCTGCCCAGACCAAAGCAGATGTGGCTGCCCTGTGCCCAGCCACCAGCAAGAGGACCCACCTCTCCATCACCGTGAGCACTGGGTGCTCCGGGGTCCTTCCATTGCATGCAGACCCAAAGAGAGCTGAAGGTGAGAGCTGGGTGACATCCACCCACTCCTCTCCATGCAACCAGGAGCTTGAGTGCTTCAGCAGCAGGTCAGGGGCACGAAGCAGTCGAGGCTGCCCGAGGGCAGCTCAGGTCTGCTCCTGGTGCTCTGGTGTTTGCAAAACAACATCGGTCTCATAGCATCAGGGTTATAGCACACTGCAGCCTCTGAGGTGAGAGATCTCACCTCACCTCTCCACTTGTGGGTGCTTCCTACCCCTCCTACCACCCTCCCAGCAGACAAAACCTGCACTGGGTTCACCCTGGGGTAACGAACTGAACCGCTTGCTCCTATTCGAGACTGCAACAGGCTTGCTGTGAGAACTCGTAGATTTTGGGAGCTCCCTACCCAGGAAGCCCCAGGGCACTCCAGCTACGATGAGGGGGTGATGGGCACCCCCAAAACCACACGCACTTTGTGTTTGCTGTCAACCTCAGCCCAGTCACACTGATGGAGAGATATTCCCTCCCCTCACAGCTCTCACCTCCCTTCAGGCTTTAGCATCCTTTTTACAGGCTCAGGATGCACTCACACCGAGGAGTGAAGTTTCCAGACAAGTATCAGGAGGGGAAAACATGAGTTATTATTGCTGTTTCTCAGAAGAGTGTAACATTAGCACTATGCCTTTACCTTGCTTATGAGAACTCCCATAGTGTGCAGGGTACTGGGAGAGCTCTGTTCACAACCGGATTTATTCTATCCCCTTCTCCTCCCTGCAGTCACAGTCATCAAATGATGGAAAAATCATAACTTCACCTCTCTTGCACTGCAACTAAAATGATGCAAAATCACCCACATCAGCTGCTGCTTCACTTGGCAGTCATATAGAAGAATATAGAACAAAGTTAAGTTCATTCTCAAAGCCTCACTTACAACGTGGACGCCAAATGCTGCAAAGGCAGAAAGGTCGATGCAGCCTCCAGCCCCACCAGCAGCTTTCCCAGCCACTACATGGGGAAAAGACTTGATTTTGGGAGCTAGGACCGCAATATTAGTGGAAGACAACAAGCTGGAAGTGTGGCTAAACCATCACGGTACACTGAAAATCCAGCCGCTTTGGGTACCAGCGGTGTTTTCAAGATGGGGCCTTAATCCCGAGTTAGATATTACCAATCCCTGACACAGTACAAATAACAAAGTTAAAGCTAACATGACGCACTGAGAATGGACGACGCAGTGGCACTGAGCTAATATTAGGAGTCTGATGCTGTCACACTTGGGCTCTGGGCTCTTGACATTATTCAAGGATATAGTTCCTGTTTCCCACCCACATCTCAAACCAAAGCAGGGCGGCACCAATGCAAACAAGCAAACCCTGCTCAAGAGCTAGAAAAGCCTATAGATGTACGCTTAGAAGCAAGTGGGGGTTCTGACCCCGGGTGCACAAGGAACACGCTTTCTGAGCCACACAGGTTTTCCTGCATGGAATATGTTCCTATATTCCAAAGAAACAAACCCTCAGAAGCTGCACAAGAAATGGGACTATAAATATACAGCAGATTGGTGCCACCGCATCAGGTTCAGCACTGGGGGGAAGATGTAAAGGGAACAAAAGCCCCACTGCCACCAGAACCCTGCTGTTAGTCCCTTGGAGGTGAAGGGCAGGAAATGCCCTTAAGCAGCAGCAGGATGAGGTAACATGGGAGAAGACCTGGGTCACCACTGGTTTGGTGGGTGAAGGATCAGCGGATACCGAGGAGGGGGAGACACCGGTGATGGGGGGAAGAGGTTGCTCAAGGATAAAGCTTTGAGCCTCCTGCTAAAGAGGTGCAGCCCTGCCCCAGCCTGGAGAGCCCCATCACCTCCTACCTCAGCTGCTCTCCAGCAATCATCACCTCTGCCCTGTAGTGCTGCTCCGTGGCTTTCTTCTTCAGGCTGCTGCTGAGGCTCTCCATGCCGGGCTGGAGGGGAGGGAGATGCTCCGGGGGCCCCCCGCATCCCATGGGATGCGGGATGAGGAGATGCTGGCCCCCAGCGTGGTCCCCAGCCCGGCTGGCAAGGTGCAGCCTGAAGCTCCCGGCTTCTCCCTTCCCTGCCTGTGGCCTCTGGAGGAGGAGCCTGCTGCAATCTGATCCCGGCTTTCCTGGTCTCTCACCCGCTCGTATCCAGCCGAGCTACAGCTGGGAGCAGGGAGGGTGCGGGTCTGCTTCCAGGGGACAGGGTCCTTTTGCTTGCCCTCTCTTGATGACTCCAGCGGGCTCTGGCCATACACAGGCTGTGGGATGAGTGGTTTGATTACCAGTAAGATGGACAAAACAGTTCCTAACGCTGCGACTTCCTCGTGAAGGGTTCAAGATGCGCCATTCCCCAATGCAAGCCACGGGGCTTGTTCTCATCCTCTTCCATAAGGGCTTTCCATCACTCCAAAGTGAGCTGCATCCAACACCATGGCCAACACTTGCTGAAAAGGGTGCTCGAAGCAGTTTGAGCCCTCCCTTGTTGAGGGGCCGTTGCAGAGGCTGTGATTAGCAAGAGCTGACACTGATGAATCTGGTTCCAAGCTGCTTGTATGGTGCTACAGCCTTTAAAACGTACCTCCAGGCACACACCTGCCCCAGGTACTACCAGCCATTTCCATGATGTGAGATGCCAGAGCTGACCTGAAGGTGATGGTGTTCAGCAAAGAAACAGGCAGAGGAACTGGGATGTGGAGATGGTTAATTACATCCATCATTGCCATTGGGTGCATGTGCAATTGTATTTCCATTAGTTAAAGTAGGAGTGAAAAATACTGCCTGGCATGGAAATCTAAACATCAAACATGCAAAAGAGGGGGGGAAACCCACCAAAAGAGAACCTAGTGAAGACAAGGGCAAGGGAAGGAAATCCTACCAGCTAAGGAATCTCTGCTTCAATTTGAAGCCTAATAAAGTAGCAGTAAAGTAAATGCTGGCTTTAATTAGATCATCTTTAGCAGCAATTCATCAGCCAGCAGCTACTTAGCCAGTACCTCAGCAGCACAGACACTTCCAGGCTTACAATCCCCTTATGCCATAGCACTGCTCAGCCAAACCAGCCCAGGAGCACAGTGGGCAGCAGTGAGCTGGCACCCAGGACCACACGGTCTTGGCACCCCCAAAGAAGCCCAGTGTCCTGCAGCACAGGCCTTCCCAGAGAGGGTACCATTGCCCACCTTGATAGGTGGACGTAAGAGGCATAACCATAACAGCATAACCATACGAGACATCAGTACCGTTGTCAGCAAGCAAGCATCCAGGGTGAGCTCTGCCCACCTCCAGGGAGCCGAGTACAAAGCACAGCCTGAGCAGACAGATAGAAAGTGGGAAAAGAGATGGGGGCAAAGCAAGAAGGAATCCCAGACTGGTTTGGGTTGAAGGGACCTTAAAGCTCATCAGTTCCAACCCCTGCCATGGGCAGGGACACCTTCCACTGGAGCAGCTTGCTCCAAGCCCCTGTGTCCAACCTGGCCTTGAGCACTGCCAGGGATGGGGCAGCCACAGCTTCTCTGGGCACCCTGTGCCAGCGCCTCAGCACCCTCTCAGGGAAGAGCTTCTGCCTAAGAGCTCACCTCAGTCTCCCCTCTGGCAGGTTAAAGCCATTCTCCTTTTCCTGTCCCTACAGGCCCTTGTCCAAAGCCCCTCTCCAGGTTTCTTATAGCCCCTTTAGGCATTGGGAGCTGCTCTAAGGTCTCCCTGGAGCCTTCTCTTCTCCAGGCTGAACAAGGAACAGGCAAGAAAGGGTAAAGGCAGTGCTGTAGCTGGAGGTACCTCGCTCTTCCTCTGGCCAGCATCACTGGCTCTCTGCTGATGGAGGAGCAGCAGCAACGTAGTAATTGAGGCTGAACCCACCCCGTCTCAGTGCTCCTGTCCAAGCCAAACAGGCACTGCAGCTGTGTGGAGAGCAGCAGCGGTGGGCTGCACCAACAAGGCTCCTTCTATCCAGGCTCCCCCATGTCCTGCTGATCACACCACGCCATAAATGCAGAACAGGCTCCCCTTGTGCGCCCAGGCAGCCTGGGGCAGCTCTTGGAATGCCTCTGCTCCCACATTGCCGATGCTGGTCTGTCCTGCCAGGTCTTTTAAGGTGCTCCCAGGACTTGTCCCTGCTCCCTGCTGCAGGAACCTTCATTCCTAATGTGAACATGCGCCAACTCCTCCAGCTCTGCCCATCCCATCGCAGCACAGAACAGGGCACTGCTGTTACTCACAGAACTGAAGCCCCTCACTCATCATTCCCCATCACTCCACAATGCTGACAGCATTGCAGGGTTGGGAAAAAGAACCCCTATCCCTAGGTATGTCTCCCCCACTCCCATACATGCCGGGATTGATCAGGTTTACTTATCAGCTAGATGCACAGATGAAAAGTGCTATTCGCAACATGGCTTTGGAGTCACTGAGTCTGCACACAGCACTGCAGGGCCACTTCATCTGCAGTGTCCGAATGTTCCTGTTTCAATAGATTAGTGATTTGATTCATGAGATGCTCAGAAAAGACAGCGGCACTCTGCGTACAGCCAAGTGTCAAAATGGTTAAAGGAGAAAGAAGGTTTGGCACGCACTGATTCCTTGATCTGTCTCCTTTTTTCCCTTGCAGGGCTGAGGAAAAGGCAGGAGGGAATTCAATGAGTTGGGTTTGAAGTTCTAAGTACATAAGAGATACAGAACTAGCAGCACAGTGCTCCCTTCCTGCAGCAGCAAGTCAGGACGGAGCACAGAGAACACCACGAGCTGTCACAGCCATCCCTGTCAGCTACTGCAGTATGCGCCTTAGTCCTTCACTTGGGCACTGTCCTGTCCTCCCCACGGCACCTCAAGCTCTGTATTTCAAGCAGGGAGCAGGAGGAATTTCCCATGCAGGGCAGGAGGGTTCGGAGACCGGCTGAGATTGTGATGTTCCCCTGCTTGGAGCTGGCACACAGGATGCCATCAGCTTGGCCCTGGCCCTGGCCGCCAGCCGCTGCCTCTCGCCCCACACATGGAATGTGATTGGGCTTCCAAATACAAAATAATCCCCACCACCACCATTGACACAATAAAACCCCCATTTCGCAGGGTCTGTGCTTCCTCTGAGCACGAAACATCCCCATGCTGGCCACGGAATGTATTCCCCTGGTCCCTAGCAAGGTGTGCTCCCCTGGAGCCCAGCCAGCCTTGCGTAGGAGCCAAGCTCTCCCTGCTGCTTACAGCAAATAGGTTTCTATTTGGCTGCAAAGCTCAGAGTCCAGCCCCGGGGCTGTTTGCTCTTAACTCATTGATGGCAGCACAGCAAGTGCTGGAGGCCACCTCACAGCGAACACAGCCATGAAAGCCCCACGTCAGCAATAGCAGGCGGATCCTGTGTGGAGATGTCAAATCCAACAGCACCCAGCGGAACGGTCTTGGAGTGGTTAAAGCCAGCCTTGAGCCACTGCACACCATGGATGTGTGTGGCACCATAGAAACGCCTTAATTCCTGTGTTGGAAGCTGTGAATGGGATGGGATAGCAGCATTCCTAGATCCCCAGAAGTTTGGGCAGATTTATTACCTTCTAGTGGCAGCAAATGAACACATTATTCAGCAAGCTCTCATTGACCAGTTATAAATCTGAGCTGGACCTCTCGTGTCATCGAGTGTCCTTCATTTTGTTCCAGGAGATACAGTGGGATGTTAGAGCACTGTGTATCGCTTCTTTTCTGTGCTGCTAATCCCAAGCAATCAAATGCGAGTCAAAATAATTTGGCTGGCTTCAAAACAGCAAATAGAGGGATCTTTGTTTCCCTTAATGTTAAGCAATTACAGCTCAGTTGTGGTTCACCAAAACGACAAAGAATAGAACTCCAACTTGCAATAAACCACCCCAAACCCCTGAAAAATGAGATTCTCCCACAACTGCACTGCTTCAGGAGCTGCAGCCTATGAAATCACAGCCAAATACTCACCTTCACGGTGAACTAATGAAAGTTCTCATTGGGAGATAAACCCAAAGAACAGCAACAACAAAAGAAACTCTCATACCACAGGGCAGGGAACCTGCGTCATCTTCACCTCCCCATTCCTCAACAGCTATTAGAAGAAACATGAGAGACTTGGAATAGGCCTCAAAGGGCAGCTCCTGCAGCAGTGTTTGGGTGTGAGACCTCGAAGGCCGGAGGAGTTTGATTCCCTCTGTTCACCCTCAGGGTGAGACTCTTCGCAGTGGTTTTAAGACCAAAGTGAGGTGTCAATCCTAGACCCACATCTCTCTCAGAGAAGAAACCCTGAGCCTTCAGAGGGGGGAAAGTCTCCAGTCTCATGCTGTAATCGTGCTAATTGCATTGCAGTCAGCCTGCACTGACCCAGCCAAAGGAACTGCTCCTGGCATGGCGAGTGTGATCTGTTAAAGAGCTGGCTATTGCTATGTCCCATCTGTATCAGGAGTGATGGAGAAGACAGCCCTGTCCCAGCTCTGTACCATGGGCCTGATGTTTTCCTGTTGTAAAGAAAGGGCCGTTACACCGGTTTGACAGCAAAGGGCTTTCGACCTACCATAGAACCTGTGTTTGTTACAGCTTTAAACTGCCTCCATCCAGCCTGGTGCGCAGAGGATGGAGAGCTGAAATCCTACAGTAGCAAGTAAAATCAAAGGAGTATGTGTATGCGGTTAAGGAAGAGAAACTCATGTCGTGAAAGTCAAAGGCAGAGGACAGGATGGGGCTGTAGATAAGCAGGTACAGGAGCAGGAACACATTTCTAACCCTGCATGCAGGTATGCAAGCCCCACTAAAGCTAGGCTCCTTCAGCAGCCATGCACGGTAACACCATCCCCTCTAGAGGAAGGAAGGAGAAGTGAGGCTCCTCCCCAGCAGCATCCCTCTGACCACGCGTTCCAAAAGGAGCCGGTAGATGCCCCGGTCCTTCATCACAACCAGTGCAAAGTCTGCCCTGGGACTGATCCGGAGGAGCTTCATCCCAAGGGATGCATCCTGCAGAACCCAGATTGTTAGGAATACATAAGCAAGTGGACAAGAGGGAGCACCCTTTGGCAGGGCTTAAAGGGAACGACAAAAATCAGTTTACAAAGCATGGAGAGCTGATAGCACTGCATTTTCCTGCTTGAGCAGCAGTCACGGATCCTGGTGAGGTATAACACAGCAGTGCTCTTGGCAGCCCTGTAACCAGACTCGGCCTCTCCCGCTTGTTCTCAGTGATTACAAGGAGGCTTCTCCTCTTCCATCTTTTCAGTGTTTAATCTTCTCCATTTTCACCCAGTTTAAACGTTGCCATTGTGGCAGTGCTGGTGAAATTCAGACACAGAGCATCATTTGGGGATAGAAAACCACAGTGGTTTCATCTCTCCTAACCCTAACATCAGCAGAGGAAGCTGCTTTCTTTTCCTGCATTACAGATGAGATGCAGATTCTTGCTGACAGAGCACGAAGCGCTGGAGCCAAGGCAGACAAGCAACATGCCTTGGCCTCCTTGTGAATGAACGACTTAACAGATGATGAATGATCACACTGCACAAACATCGGAGCTTTGGGGTTCAGAGCTTCCCAACAGCACAACCCAATCCCACGTCACCTTTCCTTCCAGCCTTCACCCAATGGCTGCCATCTGGAGATGGACTTTTGACAAGGGTTTGTACTGACAGGACAAGGCCTGGGCTAGACTTCACTTCTTCACTCAGCTTTTGCTAATTGCGCTCAGCTTGAAATCCAGAATACACATTACTGCTTTCCATAGCATTTTGTGTATTTCTAGGCCACTGGCCTCCACATGCTGTCAGAACAGAGGCCAAAACCTCCCTCCGGAACCAGCAGATGCTGAAAGCTTTGCATCCAACTCACAGAGCGGGCCATAACCGGGGTGTTATGACGAGAACAGACACAGTGTTATCAGTGGAGTGCGGCTACTCAGCCAAATGTCTACTTCTTGTGTGTAAACCTCAGTAAAATCACCTCTAGAAGGCAAACGGGATTCAGTCCTGCTGACCAAGAACATAATGGAAGATACTTCATGTTTACATAAAGCTCAGTGCAATCATCTGGAGTACTCACGTGGCTGCTTGGCTGATGAAGGGAACTGGAACCTGATGTTCAGCACCAGCACCAGCTGAACGATTCATCACAGGAATCACTCTTCTTGGCAAGGAAAACTGCTTTAAAAGTTACCTTTTCTCCTTTGCTAAGTGCCTTTGTGGACAAGCAAAGACATCAGAGCACATAAATCCACTTGCAACCACTAATTTCTGTATTTTAGTTCTCTTTAAATAAAGGAGGCAACCAATGTTGTCTTAAAACTGTTCCTAACTCAAACAGATCTCAAATCAGCATTCAGAGTATGAAATTCCATTGAAATATAAAGACGACAGACGTGGTTTGGGTTCTGCTGTCAACACCAGCAGCTTCCTTTCTTTCCTAATATAGCAGTGAAGAATATACACAACACCTTCACATCAGGACATACATTTGTGCTGTTAATGTCAGTCACTCTCCTCCAACATGACAAGTTCAATACTTTCCCACTTTCTTCATTCTGAAGCATCCCAGTTTGAGTTTACTCCATGCTGCTAACCACAGCAAGAACTAACTGCATTTAACAGGCCACATAAGCTACGACAATGCACGTGGCTTTAAAGTTAACTGAAGTCTCCTGAATAAGGGCTGAACACCGTTGTGCTCCATTTCTCTTTGCTTTATTATAATACTCTTTAAAAGCTGACACTGCAGTTCAAGTCCGGTACCACTCTACAGAACAATGAATAGTGTTCACTGAAATGGCCGTGCCTGTGAACGTCACAAAAACACAGTAGGAAGATTAAAGATACCGTACTCCATACTGACCAAGCTCCCATGGGTGTGACAATGACAGAGGGCTCTCCTAGAGGTCACTAAAACCACTACAGCCAAACCTTAAGAATGGCCATTGAAATGTTGCTTGATTCCTGTTTAAATCCCTGCTCAAGCCTTTCTTTCAGCACTGCCAAAGCAAGGCGAGAACTGAAACACCTCTGTAGACCACTGTTCTCCAGGAGGACAACTGTATCTTTAAATGCATCCTGGATTCAGCCAGAAAGGCTTTACCTACACTTGTTATATTACTGCACAAATCATTACACTGATAAATACATTATGAACCCATGGAATGTTACACAGTATGGCCTGGAAAAATGGCAGCAGCAGAATCATCCTGGAGGTCTCAACCATGAGGGAGAGCTGGCCAAGGACTGCTTGAAATGTAGTTAATTCTTAACAGGTTTCAAGAGAGAAATGAAACAAGTTTAAAGTAGTCCCAGACTCTTGGGATGAGGTTCCTGGTTTGGGGACATCCTCCAAGACATTCACCGTTTTGCAAGCAGCACTTAGTTTGAATGTCATAAAGTTTCTCTTGTATCAGACTACCTATAGGAATCCAACGACTGTACTTCCCAAAGTTGAAGCCATACCAAGGAATAAGCCAGTCTGAAACACCAGGGAATCTAAACCGAACACTGCAACGCCTGATTGTTGCAGTGATCATTTCACCTACTGCAATTCACTTGTAGGACTTACAACTGGTAGGAATACATGGTGGGGGCTTGAAAAGAAAATGGGAGTAAAGTCCAGCAAAACAGAGGCTTTAGAAAATGCCTCATTTCACCCTCTCCTCTGGAAGACACAGGAAAACACTCAGATTCACAGGTCATAAAAAAACACCCATCTGCCTGTGAAACTGAGACCAGCTGGTGCAATAGTTTGTGGCTGCAGTTATGTTTCATACCATTATACGGGTTTTTACTATCTTCCAATACCACCTTTCTGGGATTTGTAGCATTTTGCTGCCTCTCTACGGCACCGCAAGAAGAGAGACAGCAACTGCTCTGCCCGTCTCCTCAACTGGAAGACGAATCATTACCCAAAGCTTCTGCCTGAGCAGAGCTCTGGCTGTTTCGGTTAATTCAGTACATAAAGTTTCAAGAGATACAAAAATAAAACCAGAGGAACCAATGGCTCATGCCAATCACAGCTGCAAGCAAGGAAAATCAACCAGTTTCCCCCTAGGCAGCCCACACAGCTGAGGAGAACACACGCATACACATCACAGTATTGAGTGCTGATTCACTGTTGACTGAAGGGGCTGAAATAAAGCTTATCCCGCCACGAGCTATTTCAGGAGGTTTATGAAAGTGTAATAAAGTCATACACAGGAAGGTGGACCAGCTTCGCATCACTCCAGACAGACATCAGCAGTCAGACAGTGCAACCCATTGGATAGGTTTTGCCATCACCGCAACACTTCACAAAGACAAACTGTTGGTCAAGGACCAGGCAGTGCCACTTCCCACCCGCGTGGCACTTGCTCTGAGCACATGCATTACAGCTTCAGACTGGGCAGCACACAAATGACAAGTAGGCAACAGAGGTGTATGCATCAAAATACAAGGTTACGCTTGACATGCAGTTAAGCTATGACAAAGGTATACTTGGAACTGGAGGAAAAGAAGAACAAAAGCCTTGTTTCCCAAGTCAGGCTGTAAACGTCTGCAATGGTACCCACAAGCAGCATTGTAAACCGACAGCTCTCACTTCCGAAGGGTCAGCGTGGTGGTGAGAACGTGCCTCGGATGGCTCAGCCCGGAGTAGTGCCTGGGTCCTGCAGAGCTGCAGAGACCACACTGTCAGAAGCAAGGGGAATAAAGAGACATGCCAGGTCTCACGGGACAGGGCTAGAGAAGACTAGAAAAATACTTTGCTCACCATCAGAAAGATCCTACTAATAGAAATACAGAATGAGGCTATAAATAGAGCTACTCCTACTTAGACTGAGGCCTTTAAAATCTGCTACTTTTGAAGCGATCCATAATTTCCCTTCCTTTTAAATCTCTTCACATTACTGTAGGCTCAAAAACACCCAAGAAGAGAAAAAGAGATGAAGCAGTACCCAAGGAAACTCTGAGAACTTCAGTTGTTTGCTTGAGCAAATTAACTCATTTTAAGAAGAAAAGGCTTTTTAGGCATGTATCAAGATCCACAGTAGAGAACTCCATGCTGGTATTAAAGCAGACTATGCAATGACATCATGATTTGAAGTTCCCAAGTGAGTTGCTTGTTTCTGGGCTGAGCGTACATTTACAACCCACCCCAAAAATTAAATGGGATACATAGGACATCTTTGTCCTTAAAGTCACAGTTCTTCAGTAGAAGTTACGGTTTGTATCATGCAAAGCAGTTTGTTGGGTTAAAAATGAGACATAACTGAATCTTCTATTCCATTCCTTAATGCTGACAAGGAGTTTCTGGAGTTCCCAAAATAGAGTTTCTTTAACAAGATCCAGGAAGAAAATGTGGAGAAATCCGAGACAGAAACTGAGATAGTTTGACATATTAAAGATTCATTTGGAAAACATCTGCTTAACTTCAACTTCACTATTAAAGCCAGACATCTACTCATCTTGAAGGGGCTTGCTGCCAGCCTCTCTCCTCAACATCCTCATATTTTCCATCTATTTTTTATCACTGGAATCTTTTCTATAGATCTGTTTCACTGCCAAACTGCCAAACAGACGTCCAAGAGGCTGTGAGCAGCAGAGTGATTCCTATTTTATCTCTTCTGATAAAAATGATGGGCAGAAGGAAGAAAGACAAGAATAAAAACCAGACTATATAAAATAGTCAAACTAGGGGAAGGAGAACACCACAGACTGGCATTCTGTTTGTGCAGAAGAGCTGCACTGCACAAAGCCTTGATCCATTGAGCAAGAAGGGCAGGTAGAGCCATTCTGGATATCCCTTAAAGCTCAGGTCAGAACTATGAGTTTACACAAGGAATTATCTAGTTCTAGATTCCTTATTAAGGGGGATAAAACAAGTTTTAAAAGGCTAAAAAAGAACCCTCACAGTTTAAAAACAAAGCTCCAATATAAAATATGTTAATGGCCATCTTGAATTGCCAGACTAAATATAGTCAAAGCAATCCATAAGGCATTTGAACTACATCTATCCAACTGCAGTTCGTTATTTAATGGGTATCTTTTCAAGACAAACCCTGTCCTTCCTTTGCATTGAACACCCCAGGTCACCTCACGTTACATGAGGACTGGATGAGCACCTATTAACCTACACGTGCAAGGCTGTGCCATCAAGATGTGCTTGCACTGTTTCTTTCCCTTCGAACATTTGTATTAAGAAAGTCACCGTACCCAGCTTTGACAGTGCGAGGAGGATACAGTCAGCACTAGTCTTAAAAAAGGGAGAGCTACCTTTATGCAATAGAAGATTCAGATGCTACTTCTGTTTATCTAAACAAGGGTAGAAGAAAGGAGAATGAACAGGAAGCACAAAAGTAACAGATCAGCAAAGGTCAACCACGATACTCCAGTTGCATGTAAAACCTTCTCCTCTCCATCAGCCAGCACAGCCTCCCTTTCCCAGCTGTGCAAAACAGGGTTAACAGAGTTCTACCAGTTCTGGTTATCCCACCCATCACCAGCTGAAGATGCCTTTTTCGTTGCCTTAGGAGGTTTTCTGGTCTTGCTCTCTCCTCCTGCGTTTTCCCAGTTGGTTTCCCAGTTTTCCCAACTGTCGCTGTTACTGTTCTTGTTGTTGGAGACTGTGCCTGAGCCCCACACGTCCCAGCTATCGGAGCTCTTCTTCTCTGTGGAATTGTCCACATAGGTCCAGCTCTCACTGCTGGGAGATTTATGAGCTTTTGGTGGATCTGAGTTGCCGAAGGTCTCCCAGAAGCTCTGATCTACAGCATTGTTCTGGTAGCTCTCCCCACCACTGTTCTGGTAGCTGCCTCCCTCAGGGGGTCTGTTATGGGGGAAAGAACACCAAGAAGGTAGAAATAAATCAGTTATGACAACCATAATAAATGACCACAAACAAAGCAAACTATAATGCTCCTGCCCTTTGCTTAAACAAAACTGGAACTAAATGTATTGATCTGAATAGTGTAAGCTTTTCTTCTAATTCATAGATTTTTAGCAGCCTTAGTAAGCCCACGGCAAGGGGATATGCACTTGGAGTAACTTTAAAACCAAGCCAGGCATTATTTGGTTCTCAGTTTAACAACTGTTATGAATTTAGATCGAATTCCTCCCATACCACATGCAGAAGGACCACTAGCAAAGACAGAATCACCTCTTCCCATGTAAAAATTACCTGCTATTACTATACTGCAGAGAATATAAAGGTGATAAAATTACATGTTTAAAGAGACACAGATAATAATAATAATAATAATAATAATAATAATAATAATAATAATAATAATAATAATACCTGTCAGCATTATCGTCTGGTTTGCCAGAAAAGAAAGTGGTGACATCTCTCCATCCCTTACTCCCAACTCCCTGAACCTAAAGAAGAAAAAGGACATTCCATTGATTCGGAGTGAACCAACACCTCTTCCAAGTCCAACAGCAGAAGCCACACCACATTCCTCCACTTGTCCAGATAAAGAGAACACACTGCACCAGCAAATTTCACTCACAAGTCACTACTGTTCTTGATGGGCAGTTTTGTGGTTGACGTAAAGAACATACATTTGACAGAACTGTGATGCTGGAAGATAGGTGTAGTTGAAAGTTCAGCTCTGTCACCCATCACTGTCAACAGCAGTCAACAGAATTCTCTCCTAGACTTCCCTGTCAAAAATGCTGGAATTACTCCATATGTAAAATTAAACTTAATGGCAGCACCAATGTTTTGACGTTATGATTCATGTAACTAGTATGTATATTCCTACTGTTCTACAAAAGCATTTTCACCCTGTTTTAGTGGTATCGTTTCACTGCCCGTGGAAAATAGGCCAAAACCTGAGCTCTAGAATAAACATGACTGCTAAGAGAATCCTTTGGGGTTATTATAATGGACTGGCATAGGATTAGAAACACAAACTCTGAAGTGACAGCAATGAAAGTTACTCTTCTAAGTCACAGATACAGAGGATGATTCCCAGGATTCAGACTAAAAGTTGCTCTAATAAGAAGAGGTAACAGCACTTACTGTATTCAAATATTTCCAACATTTAAGGCACTAAGATAGAGCTTCCAGTGCTGACTTAGAAATTAGAAGTGTCAGAAGTACAGACCCTCCTAAGTAACACCATACAAGTCATCAAAACAGCTATTAGCTTGTGCAGGACTTCTGTACCTCACATTTGAGAGAGCACTTACCCCATTACCAAGCAATGACAGCAAAAGATGACAAAGAAAAAAGGTAGAGCACATTAGTATGTGTAACTGTACAAATACAACACAAGCTGTCTCCATATTCTCCAGCAGACATTTTCTGTTGGTGTCTGGGACATTGGCTGTCTTGTAACTCTACATCATGCTCCTGGTGAAACTACTACGAGGACTCCATCGTACCTGTAACAGCTTCATAACACCCCAGCAGTGTAATATTACACTTCCAAAATACCTGTATTTAACACAAGCAGAGACTAAAGCTGCATTGTTGAGAATATGGAGACTGGCTTTGTGTGTGTGGCTTCCTTAAGAGCAGGGAGGCCACTTCATACCTTGCTGGCCAATTGGGATACCCCCACGGTGACCTCCTCAAATATTTTCCCCTCTTTCACCTACATGAATCAAAGTATTAGTAATTAGTCACAAACCAAAGGTGTTGTTGAAACCTTAAGACAAACTTATTCGTGCTTAACAGCTATAACAGAAAGAGTAAAGACAAAACAAACCAAACTGAAAGTGACTCAAAATACAGGAAAACTAATAAAGTTAAGGAAATTACATATGAAGTTCATTGATCTATGATGGAGTGAACCTCAGTCTTTTGAAGTTTTTGAAGGGAATTATATACAGGGTTTGAAGAAGGTGTCACTACACTAATGCTGAGCATAGAAACACCAGTACAAAAGTATCTGCAAATGTGGCATGTTATAAATATATTTTATTAAATAAAAAGATTTAGTTTTGAGAGATTAAAAGCCTGTTATATCCATTATATCCTCTATTTTTTTTATACATGCTTATTTAGATATTAAAAGGGCTTTCAACTTTGATCAACCACAGTACAACTGAACTATTTGCTGTTTCCTCTTTGCTACTGTGCTGGTGTATGAAGAACACAAGGACACACTGGCAATCCACGCACTCATGGCAGGAGGAAATAGATCCCTCCCTAAGTGAACATAGCCATGTTCTGCAAGTAATTTACTAGTTCCAAAGTTACCTTTTCCTGGGCAGGTTTGAGAACATTTTCATTTAATGTCTGACCTAACTCTGATGCCTATTTAAAAGCAAAACAAAAACAAAGTCAGTTACAGTTTCCTTAAAGAAAACCCCAACCAAGCACCAAAAATCACAGCCAACATCTTCTGCAGGCTCATTTCTCAGCAGTATCTCCAAAAACACATGAAGGCTGCAGGAGGTTTGATTCAAACAAGCAGAATGAGCTGAAAAGCACACACAGTACAGTGCTGCAGGAAACAGTAAAAGAAAACACATGAAAACCAGATGTACATGGCAATAAGTTGTTGGAGATGCCCAGAGCCCAAGCGAAGTCTGACCTTGCACTGGAAGCAGAAGCAATGGTTCAACTAGCAACAGCCTCAGAGATGGGGCCCTTGCTAAACCCTGAAGCTGAATACTTGGAAGAAGTGATCTCATCCACCCTTACTTTTCCTTACTAATGGAATTACTTGAAGAACTAGATCTTTCTGGCCAATTTTTCATCCATTCTTCTGTCTCGTAATGCTGTATTGTCATCTTTAATAACAGCTCCACTGTTTCTAAGCAGCATGGAAGAGCCAAGGCTGTGACAGAAGGTTTCTGTCATCTTTACTTAAAGCTCCAGGTTTGCAGTGAGAGAAAACAATGAACTTCAGAAATCTACTGCAATGCAGAACAAGATGCATAAGGACACTGTACTTCAGAGGCATCTGAGGACATTGACAAGGACAGCAGGGCTTAAAATGCTTCATATGAAATCATTCCTTCCCCTACTACCATAATAAGCCTTTGACTGATGTAAACTTTTCTTCAGAATTGCCACATTACAAGGCTTACCTTTTGAATTAGCCCAATTGATGCAAAAGGGCCAGTATCCTTGCCTAAACATTAGCAGAAGCTGATGAAGTTTTGTTTCCTAAGGGTTTATATCTTATTGCTAACATTGCTTAGGGTGTGTGAGCCTTCCTTCCAGTTCTTCCTGGGAATGAAGCACCTTGAACATCTTCCCTCCACAGATTCCCTGGTGTCTAAGAAGCCTTTCCCTTTGCCACAGCACTTCTAGGATCTCCCCTCTACCCAACCACCATTATCTCCAGCACTTCTACTCCTTACCAGTTCAAAAGTTATTTGAGAAGCCAAAGGCAAAAAGGTAACCCCACTTCCACCTAGTAAGAAATGTGAATGCAAATACATAAGGCTTGTTTCCATAGGAAGGAAAGTGATAAGGAAAAACAAGGGCATTTGTGATCTTTGAAAAATCCTTCAATCTGATCTGGCAAACTGTTTATAACATAAAGAGTGTAATATACCAAGAGCTAAGAGGAGTCATTGCTAGAATTAGGAAGAATTCTTGTACGATCCTATTTACTGAACCACATAATTTTACAAATATGGAAAGATTTGGGTACAATTGTGTTTCCATCACCTTTATAAATATGGAAAGATTTGGGTACAACTGTGTTTCCTTCTTCACCTTTACTACTACTGAATTTAGGATAGCGTCCTAACCACCATTACAAACACTGAGTAACAGGGCACTTAGTAGAGTCTGCCTTCACACATCACCCCAGGGGAGGTCTTGGTATCCTGCATTCCTGGATGACACATGCAAACAGAAATCCTGAAATCCTCCGTGTTTATGAAGAGCATGGTCAGAAGTACAGCGAATTTTGGGAGAGTGCACAGCTTGGATGTCTCTATCCAATTTAGCCTATTTTAAGTCAGTCTGAAGGACTATTACTGTATGAAACACACAACGTTGTTCTGAACAGATTGGACTTAAGGCAAAAAAAGAAAAGACAGCTCAAGAGCAAATGCACATATTCAGCACAAACAGCGACAAGGAGCCCATGCACAAGAACACATGTGAGGGTGTTACCGGCTCTGGCTGCTGCTTGTAGCCCCAAAACTTTACCCAGACAGCAAAAGAGAAAGAGCAAGGAAGGTAGAAGCAGCTTTTAGCAAAAACTTGGCAGCAGTTTTTCAGGCAAGTTAAGTAGCACGAACCTGTTCCAACTTCACCATCTACTGACAAGACAAAGAGCGAACGTGTTTGCTCACTGGACACCCAATAGACTTTTAAACAATGTATTACATCAAAAAGATGTTCAATCTCTTCTACAGGGCAAAGGATCAGATGTTTCAGGAACAACATTTAGGCATCAGTAACACAGCTCAGGGTCTAGAGCACTGTGTTACTGTGGTCCTTGTCAGTACATGTGATGAGCTTTCACATCTAATATTGTATTTACATTTGGTCATAATACTAAAGAAAGAACAGTTGGCTAAAAGGGAAGCTGCTGGAAGGAGTGAAAGAGGAAGATTTGTGTAACACTTGGTTTTTTACATAAGCCAAGCAGCAAATACTTAAAAGCTTCTAAGTGGCAAGTCTGGGTGTTTTCACAAGACAGTTTTGTTGCAAAACATCCAACTTTGCTATCTGGAGTATTAATACAATACTGCAAACATCTGTCTGAGCACCAATACCTGCATTTCACACTGGTTTTGAGCAATACCATCCTACACAGAGCAGAAAGCATGCCAGGCTAATGCTCTACAAGTTAATTTCATAACAATATTAAGCAGTTCATATCTGTTACACATTATTAGCCTTTAGCAATGGCTTGCATTATATCATCAAGAAACCTACTTCAAGTTAGGGAACATTTAAGGTTCACAAACATAAAATAAGGGTATTTGAAGCCTGCAAGCATGCAAGAATTAAAGCATTTCATTGTACTGCCTCTCCAGTACACCCAACAGTTACACACAGCAGAGCAGCGCTGTTTATGTCTTGCTTGATTTGATCACTGCAGTTCCCGTTCAATTCCCATGGAAATCAAAGCAAGAGCCTAAAATTACTGTACACTACAAAGGAAAAACACACTGCTCTGTTCAGGATCAAATCTAAATCAATCAATGCAGGCAAGTACATGACATTTAAAGCCAGCTACAGTCAATAGGAAAGAGCAAAATCTATAATCACCTTTTGACTCGCTTGAGATCCAAATCTGGTAGCCTGTGAAAAGGAAAAAACATATTCAAGTTTACTAGGAATAAACCCCTTGCTTTTTAAATACACACACGTAGAAATGCTGCATGATCCTCTCCAAGATGAATGGAGCTCTGCCAGAATTCCACAACAAACAGAGGAGATCCATATGACAACCTCTGGCACTCCTGATTGCTCTGGGGAAGCACAGGTCTTTCTCAACTTACAACAGGGGGAAGAAAAGCTCTTCAACAGAGACGACACATCTCTTTCCACCATCATCCAGTGGACAAATTAACACAAATGTCCATCCAGAAGCATGAGAAATAGTTAAGGCAAAGATCTGCACTCAATATGCATCTACTTTATATGCCACAGGCAAAGATATACAAAGAGCAGAATTCAGTTTGCACCAATAGTACTTTTCAAGACACATCACTACTAAAACGCTAACAGAACCTCTGAGTTTACAAGGATTACACTGAAATACATTGTTTACTTACACCCTCTTTAGCAGCAGAGGCAATTTTGCTTGCTCCAGTTGTAAAACTGCTCCATCCCTTTAAAGAAAGCGAGAATGTTATAACTTAAATATCTATACATATACATTATATATATAATGTAGTGAATAACCCGGTACTCAGTATTACATGTTGAATTAAGTCAAAATGCTCTGCAATACAGCTTGTCCCATAGCCATAAGAACTATTCACTAGGAACAGCAAAAATTATACTCTCTCTTAACTGTAATATAGCAATGATCTTCCATTATTTGTGCAAATCAACTGCAATTTGAGCAAATCTGAGTGCTTCAGATGATACTCTTCTACAAAGGGCTACATGAAAAATATTCAGCCTCACTATAATCAAGGCCTTAAAGTCGCACTGTAATATGTACCTGTGGTCACAAGAGGGCATTTTAATCATAAATTTCAAGGAGATTCTGTGTTCAAAACCCATTGACAGTAACTGGGATAACAAACAGTGATATCTCTCCTTTGCTGTCTTAGCACAGCTGAGATACCTTATAGATGTGGTTTCTAATCTGAGCTCTCTGGTCTGCAATCCATGACATAACTAGAAAATAGCCAGCAGATCTGGACAAAGCACCCTATGGGATCACCTGGAATACTGGTCAAAGGCTCAAGCATTAACTTTGTCTATTGTGTTCTAGTGAGATTACTGTCTTTCTTAAAACAACAATGGAACCTAGTGTAGGTATTTAGACAGATGAGGCTCCACAGAAACCTACTGGCCAAAAACCCCGATAGAAAGCCTTACTGTATCCCAAAGTGACTCCAAATCCCAAATACTGGTCAGCACTGCCGCTCAGCAGCCTATCAAAGCCCCAGTATGTCCCTGACTCCCTCTGACTTTATCCTCATTTTCCTTCAACAACGCATCTTTCACCATCTCTACTTCAATCACAACTGTTCAACCATATGCTGTTACCTCTTCACATGCTGTCACTTGCATTTCAACTGTTTCCATCACTGCTCAGGGTTCTTGGCACCCCTCTACACACACTCTTCAGTTGTTTTCCACTGAACATACCTAATATGGCTAATCTGTTTCAAGCATTGCCAGCCTAACTGCTATTCCCAACAGGTAATTACTTTTATCTCTACAAGCCTTGTTGAGTTTTAGTTCTTAATCCATTTCTACAGCCTCATTTATTTATTTCTATGTCTAATACCAGACACAATTCCCAAGTTTTGTTCAAGTTTCTCCCTTCATTTTGCCTTTAAGGCCCACCAATATCATCTTCACTCTTTGAGAAAACAACCAATACTCTGCATCTCTCCGTATCTACCTGCAGGCTTCACTTTCTCTCTCCATTCATATTCTCCCATAATAGGGGATAGAAGAAAATAGTAACTGAGATCACTTAAAGCAATTCCTTACCGAGTACAGTGAGGACATAGCATTGTTCAGGAAGTCATCCTCTTTTTTGGGGGGATTTACTGTGTTGCCAAACCCGACGTAGCGATTCTCTTGGCCACTAGCACAAGGAAGTGAATAAACAATGTCTGTATTAGCATGTATTCATTAAAACCATGAAAAGAAAACCGAAAAGCATGAAAGAATGGCAATTGTTCAACAGACTTTAAAATACACCTGGAAAAAAAAAGTCTTATAGTACCTAGCACCTAAAATACAAACCCACTCACTTCAAAGATGTAACAACAAGAAGGATCCACTGGGAATCCTTGCAAATTAGAGTGTCCCCTAAGCAAGTTAATGTGGCTCAATTATTCCCCAGGTTCAATATCAGAAGTCTGAGTAAATCCTAATAAAGTGATACATGAAAATGGGAAAAGGAAAGAAAGAAGAAAATAGCGTTAGCTTTACAAATACTCCTGTTTAACTCAAGAACATACTATATACACTAAGAATTCCCTAGTTTGGAGCCCACCACAGTAGCATTCTGAGTTACAAGCTCTTTCTTCAATGCTATTAGAACATTCTTGTTACACAAATGCATTAAGAGGCACTTTCCTTCCTCTTCATTTATCATGTATTACCAACATATTTTTAATAGCAAACAAGATGTGTTAACTAGTGAATGAGGATCGCAGCTGTATAGCTGTAGTACAACATTCTAGTCTTTGTTATGCTGGAGGGCCAGGCACTCAAAAAGTGAATAAATATTGCATTACCCTTGGTAGGAACTGACATCGTCATTTAACCAGTCTTCAAAAGCCTTGTCAGAAGAGGCAGTTGCAGTCTGAGATTGTCCAGCATAACTACTGAAAGGAAAGATGTAAGAATCAAACTGAGTAAAGCAAAACTCCCCAGCTCAGTAGTGCAGCCTGACACACATCCTCATCATCTAGATGCAAAACTGATTATTTCTTCCATCTATCCAGTAGGGAACTCTAATGCAACCAGTAAAAGCCATTGGAGTATTGGATGAATAAAGCAACAGTAAACCTGGACACAGACAATGCCACTCAAACTACAGCCAGCCCTTGGACTTGCTGGATGATGGCCAGGCATGAAGCACTTGTTCTCTTGATTTACAACTGCTTTTATGTTAACTTGATTCTTTAGTGCAGTGAATAACAAATGCTACAAGCAAAAGCAGAATAACAAAAGAGCTGTGGTCCAGCTTTGATGCTCCCATCAGTAATTGGCAGCATAAAGAAAGCTCTGCTACCTCATATTCCTTAACTTCAGCAGAAGAAATGCTTGTTCAGACAACATCATCAACCAAATAAAACCAGCAGACATTCAAACACTAGAATCATTTTGATCCTGCTGTGGCTATATCAATATGAGATAACAAGAATACACACCGATGAGAAGGAGAAAAAGATGTTTTAGGCTGAGGTGGGGTCCAGTTCCTTGCAGGAGAAGTTTCAATCGACCATTCCTTGCCTTCAGCTACTGTAGCTACCTAGAATAGGTAGGAAAATAATCAAGAATGCTAGGTCAGAGTTTTCACACAAGTCATACACTGGTCCTGGAAAGTGGACAAGGACAAGTCGTTTTTCACATCTCCTGCCATAGATCCATTCATTTGTTTTCACAAGAAACCAATTTGCTTCTGAATCTTTAGAAATGCTGAATTAAACACTGATTTCAGGCAACTTCTTCAAACAAATGTGGTTTGAAGAGGAAGGATTAGATTCACAAAGAGAGGTAAGCACTAATCACAGAATAATAATTGCAAGAAGTGGATTTACTCTAGCATAGGTCAGCTAAACCACATACACACATTTAAGTGTCCTCACTGCCTCCTTTAAAGAAAGGCCCTGAACTTCATCTCTTCAGCCCCTACTGCTTCTCCAACCCCAGTTACAATTTCAGCAAGTTCATATAGAACTTCCAAAGGCCTTGCACAAAAACTCTACAGTTCCTCTTTTTACATACTGAACAGCCTACAGCACACAACTTAGGAATTCTTGGCTTTCATCAAGCTACTCCACTTCAGCCAACCATCTCCTATTCATAGGAACTTCTAAAGATGCAAGAGACAACACACACAACTCCAAAGCTGAAGGGATACCCCCGCAAGCACAGAATGTACCTTCTTACCACTTCCATAGCAGGGTCAGCACAGAAATAAGAGTTATCTTTGTAAATCTCTTTGTAAACTGTTTGTAATTTTGGTTTTGGAAATTCCAAACCTCTACAAACCGATAATTCCATTACTATTACTTATTTATTTGGTTATGGGCCTGCCAGCGTTTGCCAAGTTTATTTACCATTTTGTTACTACATGCACAAAAGATTTATCAGCAGCCACTTCAGATAAAACCCTACTGCGCAAGTAGTAAATTCTCTGATGGGGGCTGGATTCACTGCAACAAACTGTGGCAGTGACAAACTGAATTACTTCAGCTAAACGCAGAAAAGAAAGTTCCTAAACGAAGTTCTTACAAGAGCTGCGAAGAAGCACTCCAAGACTTCTCCATTTCAAGAACCACTGGGGAGGTTCAGGAGGCTGCTGCTTTCCCTCCTCCCTATTCAAAAGTGCTTACAAAGTACTTGGATATTTGCAGAGAGCAGGGAATGAAGACATGTGCACAACTGACTTACTTGATCCCTAAAGAGAGCTGCAGCTTTGCTGTTGTACTTCTCTTGCATTGTCCAGCAGGGATCATAGTCATCCTGAGACTCCAGGAAATCTCGGAATTTGCTGTTACCTCCAGCCTTCATCTTCTCCAGCTCAATATCCTTCCACTTGTCCATGGTTACAGAACGTACAAAACTGAAAAGTCAGGAGGGAATAGAAGTGAGACATCATCCTGAAGAAGACTCTTTTAACACTTGTACCTTGATCAATTTCTTTCTTGTAGTCACTAAAGAAACACCTTTAAAATATCCTCATCTCAGCAATTTCATTTTTTCTTTCATGAAACATATGGAATAGTTCCAAACTCGCATCTCCTGAGCATTTTCTACTTACTAATGAGCTTCAAATCACCCCTTGAAAAGCAAAGTGTGTACTTCTGAACAGCCTTCTTGCTTCAGTGATTTCCCTCCTGGATTTTCTTTCCCTTTCTCACTTGAGTAACTACCCCATGCTCTGCCCCCATTGTATCTATACACAGCGAGTCTGCAACACATCAACAGTTCTTATTCCACAGATTCCCATCTCAGCTGATATTATACACTTGTATACCCTTACAGACCCATTCTATAAATACACTGTGACTTTGTGTACTCAACTCCCAAGCAGCTCTAACTGCTTCAGTTTTAATCTACAAAGATTAGACAAGATGAAAAGAATAGACGATAAGGACTAGTGCACTATTACCAAACCTCAAGCTGAAGCTGGAGACATTGCTTTCTAGAACAGGGCATGACATAGCTGCAGTGGTGGAGCACACACCCCAACTGATTATAGACAAGGCACTGAGAGTAAAGTTTGCTTTGGAGAGGAGCATGAAAGAAAACTGCCAGTTGGATTTGAGATATCCTATACCCTCTCTGTTCACAGCCGTAGTGCATCCTGAGGGAACACAAGCCAGTCCATGTCTGGCTGAAAGGCTCACCTGAGGTGAACTCCCAAGCCTCGGTGTTTTCCTGAGCACTCCAGACAGATCCAAATTCCATAGGTCACACTCACCCACTGGGGGTTAAAGGCACCACACTCAAAACAGACCTGTGAGAGTGAAAATAGTTACCTCTGACACTCGCCCATCAACTCCTCAATGTGAAGTTTACACAGTGCAGCTCAAAAAGTCAAATCGTGAAAGCATTACGCAGAAAATCATCAGAAAGGAGAGTTCTTAGTGCTTGGAAACACTTGCCCTGACAGCATAAGCTCCCTTCAAGTATTTGTTTGTGCTGCATAGAAATACTCATTAACTTGTCTGACTTGAATCATAAAAATTACTGTGCCAATACCAAACAACAGTAAGGAAATACAGATGAGCAAAGTGAAGTGAATGAGCAAAGAATTCAACTGGATTTCATTTCCATATTGTCTTGAAGGAGGAGAATGCAACCAAACTGAATTCTTGAGGTTTTCTTGGCAAAATAAAGATGCAACATTTAAAGTTTGGAACATTCATTCAGTCATGCTGCAGTTTGGCAGTAAATGATAGAGCTAAACAGACGTTTTTCTTAAAAATAGCTCTATTGCTCATATAGAGCAAGAAAGTTCCTATGATTGGAATTATCCTTTAATGTTTAATGCACTGATATAACTAAAACTGAACCTGCCCATGGGCTATCACATTTAAGATAGTGTATAATCAACTGCTTGAAATAGATCATTTTAATTAAGATGTGCCCCAGGAACCACTTGTTCAACAGACTCCAGGGGTTACAGCATTACTAGAGTCTGAAAGACTTGTGCCAAATTCACAGTGATTTATAATGAGTAACAGCTACTGGAACTATCACAATGGAGACATCCAAATTGTTACCAGTAGTTAGCCATTCTAGTGCTATCAAGACGATGGCTGTAGTAGACTGCAGCATCTGGAGCAGCTAAAAAGAAAACTCAATCTATAAAACAAATGTAAAGAAGATGATGCTTTTCTCACATTGTTCTCATCTTGTGCTCTGACTTCCTTCAGAACTTTCCTTGTTCTTGGACTCGCCATGATTCTACAAAGGGAGAAAAAGAAAACCAAACAACTAAGTCATCATCAAGGATTTGACATTGACAAGATGGTCAGTGCCTTGCAAGTATATCTCTATGAAAAAGAGCTGTCAAAAAAGGGGATGGGGGTGATAAACACAGAAACTCTTCTAGGGAATATGTTCTATCAAAATGGATTCTTACTCGATGCTGCTCCCAGACCCATCCAGTTACCAATTGAATTCTAAGAAAATAAGGCAATTATTGGGACCTTTTACACAAAATAGAATTCCAGTTCCAGCAGCCAGGTCTCAGTGGCAAAACACATCATCTCACTCTGAGTTTATAAAGCACGGAAGGCAGCAGCAGGCTGCAGTGTCAAGCCACAGATAAAAGATTGTATTGAGACAAAACTATGATTCACACACAGTACACAGCCTGGAAAAACTGAAAGTACACAAATCACTCATGATTAAAAGGAAATGCAGTGCAGAGTGCAGCATAAGGCTGCAATTCAGGTAAGAAATTAATATTTTCAACTAATTCACAGATTCGCAGACTGGTTTGGGCTGGAAGGGACCTTAAAGCTCATTCAGTTCCAATGCCTTGCCATGGGCAGGGACACCTTCCACTGGACAGTATTCAGATTAATTTGAAATAAGTACCTTCTTCCTTTTTACTTCCAGTCCACCCCTTCATTTCTACCCCAGAAAACAAACTTCTAAGACACAGAAGTCTCCCAGCTGACTAGAAACAGCACCAACTCCTAAATGTCAGCTTATTCATCAGTCAAGGTACCGAACGAAAAATAGCAGGTTGACGTTTACACCAGATACTGTTCTGAGAGGCAGAAATGCCTTTCTGAAAGCCTTTAACACTTGCTCATTGTCTTGTTTGACTAGTCATGAGTCCTTCAGTTATCAACAGGATTCATAATCTTGCAATGATTTTGGGGAGGTAAATGATTAAGCATTGCATACAACTGCTGTAACCCAGCAGGGGATGGCGGGAGAACATACCTTTAATTAGAAAAGGAAGAAAACTGCTACAGATAAGAAACCATTCTATTTGCAGGAATGTGATCAGTTCTTCGACAATTCTAAAGCAGAATTCCCAGGAACCAGAACCACAGCAGTACATAAAGAAAATTACATGTACCACCAGCTCAGCCAACGTGATTCAGAAAGGAATCATCATTGTACCGATGTATTATCACTGTCAGAAGCTAAAGCTATTTGCTGCCTTTGATCCAAAGCACTTCCTCCTTCCTGAACGCCCTGTTGACAACTACTTCATTCTGTGTTTTTAAGGGACAGTCTTTTCACTAATGTCTAGAATATGCTTCCTTTCAATCTTAGTTCATTTGTGTTAGGCAGAAACAGTTCGGTGCTATAGACTGAAAAGGTTACTGTAATTAAAGGTGAGTAAAACCTTCCAGTCATCCTGCACCACATTAAAACCAAACAGAATCCTTTTTCTCAGTAATCAAATGGAAATTGGGCACCTTCCAGAAAAGGGAAACAAAAGCATGGCAAGAAACCCTTTGTATCATGAAACACACTTTCTCCCATAGCATTCCAAGACTTACATTTAACTTTATATAACTTATTCATGTGCATATAAGGAGGCAGATCACACTACACACAAAATGTGTTTGCTCATACCCTACAAAGACCACAGATGCATTTACATTAATTGAAGTATTCATCTTCAACTCCTCCATTTGTCACTGTCAATACAAGGGAAAAATCTTCCCCAGCAGTACCAAAATGAAGTAAATAATTCAGCAGTAGCAGCCAGAGACACAACTGTGAAGGCTTTGGACCCTCTTCTTTGCCACACTTGTTACATTCTCTTTGCATGCCAACTCCCCTTCCTCAGGGCTGTGCTTCCCCAGCAACTTGGAAGTTACGGCCAAGTTACAAGACCCCTCTCTTTGAATGCCTGCTCACTCCCCTTTCCGCTATCTTTCCTTTACCATCCTTCCTCCTTTTCCACAGGTTTGCATTCAGGATAATAGAGGCAGACCACACGCAAAGGCCTTCCAGCCTCACCAGCACAAGATCATGGCTACAGCTGAACAGGAAAGCCTTTTCCACTCCAATTCTGCATGAGCCAGGAATTCCATCCTGCAACAGCCAATATCCACATCATTTCAATGCTTACAGAGATCCCAAGTTCCAGATGTCCGACTCCAAACTGACAGAGGAAGTGACTGCTTTGGGTCTGCCATAACTGTTTGCTTTGATACAGCTTTTTACAAGAAAGACTTCAGGCTACTGAACACAAACCCATCCAGACGCACCAAGGTCCCCAATCAAACCGCATCTGTCTGGTGGGAAGGCAGAGCTTCACCCGCACCACATCATCCAAGAAGAGGAGGGGGTAACTACAGCCACCAGCTTTCCACCCTTCTCTCCTCCACCAAAGCATATGGAAATGAAGGAAACGGAGGAGAAGGAAAAAGTCACACTTAAACCTTTCTAACAGGTTTCTTTTGAGGCACAGAGTGTGTTTTCAGCTATATTTGCCCATAAACTTGTAAGTGATCAATTTATCACAGTTTACCACCCAAAAGCTGAGCCATTGCAGCTGACTGGGCACACAGCCACTGTGCTGTTTAAATCTCAGGAGTAAATACTCAAGCAACAACTGTGCAGAGACCTTAAATATCCATTGTTTAAATCTGATGTAAATGGACATCAACAGCAAAGAAAATGTTTAATTTAAGGAGAAGTTTTCATTGAAGAATACAAACATTTTAAAACATAATATAAACATTTTAAAGTGCTCCTGGGTGGAAATTTACAGCTCCACACACCACACCAGTGGAAACTGCCATCTCACGCTCCTACTTCCTCAACAATCAGTTTCCAGAGAGAAAACCGGATGGGCTCAGTATGAGTTTCCATGTTAGGAATGCTAAAAGCAAGCAAAAAGGCAGAAGTGGCACTTTTAAGTGGAAATGAGGTAGAAAAGGACTTTGCTCCTCTGCTTCAACTCACACGGCAGGAAAACCACGCAGCCAACCTGTAAAGAGCTCTGCATTCAGCGCATGAAGTGGGTGACGTGGTCTGCGTGGCTTCGTGGTCCTCAAGGCTCCCTCTGCACCCCACCACGGCAAAGCAAGGCCACAGAGGCCTCGACCCAAACGCTGCCACTCGCCTCCAAGAGAGCAGGGCATGTTCAAGCTCGAATACACATCTGAATCACTACATGCGTTTACAATCGTGCAGGTTTGGGCACTAAAAGCACAGCCGCCTTACCGAGAGCCTCACGGGGAGCACTGGAGGACTGTCTCTTCACGCACACCCGCGACACCGGGATCCGAACCGAGTCCTGGGGGCCTCCCTCAGCACATGGCCGGACCCCGGCGACCACGCCGGCCTCTGCGTCTACAAAACAGCACATACAGAGATAGAACGGGGCTGGGAAGGAAAGGCCGCGGTGGAGCCGCGGTTGAGCCGCTCGGGCCTCGCCCCGCCCCGCCAGCCAGGCACCGGCACCTCCCCTGGGCCCGTCCCGTGTGACAGCCCGCGGGGGCCCGGCCCAAGCGGGCCCGGGGCTGAGGCGGGGCTGGCGCGGAGAAAACTCGCCCCGGAGCCACCCCAAGGGAGCGGCGGGGGCCGGGAACGCACCCGCGGTCCTGACGCGGCGCCCCCGGTCCCGGTCCCGGTCCCGCCCCGCGCTTTACGTCGCAGCTGCGACCGGCGACGTTGCACGGCTGCGGGGTATTGTGGGTGCCGGGGTTAACCCCCTGCGGGCCGGCACGGACACCTTCCAATGGAGCAGGGGGATCCAAGCCCCGTCCAACCTGGCCTTGAGCACTGCCAGGGATGGGGCAGCCACGGCTTCTCTGTGCCAGCGCCTCAGCACCCTCCCAGGGAAGAGCTTCTGCCCCAGAGCTCATCTCAGTCTCCCCTCTGGCAGGTTAAAGCCATTCCCCTTGTCCTGTCCCTGCAGGCCATTGTAAACTCCATCTGTTTTAGCTCTGAATGAAGGTTGCCCATAAAGGTGAATTAAATCATATTATGGGGTCTTTTCCAGTCAGTTCTTCCCATGAGCTGACGGGGTTCGCAGCCGAGGCCCTGCGCTGCTTTGACTCTGAGCAAGCCGGTTGGGCACCGGTCTGAAACCACAGCCTATTCCAGGGACAACACCATCCATCATTCCCCAGGGATGTGCCCCGATGGGGTGAACCGGCTGGAAAGGGGACCCAGAGCTGCTCTACGGGGCTTGGTGGCATATGGCAAGAGAGCGCATTTATTCTTCCGCTAATATCTTTTTAGCCATCAACTGAGACACAGAGCAAGGCTTTGGCATTTACATACGAATCCCACAGAGACAGTATTCTGCTCATTTCAGTGCAACTCCTAGTCTGAGCTTTGCTCTTATTAAGTAGGCTATTATCTTCTATCAGTGCAGGGAGATGAACAGGAGCCATTTTCATTACCATTAATGGTAGCTCCCTTGCATCAAGGAGAAGATAATGGGCCTTTAAATGTGCGAAGGACAGAGGGAAGGGGATGAACTGTAAAGCAAACACAGCTTAAATCATTTGCTTTTCCTGTTAAGGAGAAAGTGGTCTCTTCTGATAAGCACCGTTATTTTCTGGTAAACATAAGCCAGTGGGCAATGAGGTTCCCATTATACAGATGCTGTGTTATAGTGTCTAATGAGAATATTAATCTGCTTTTCTGTGTAATTCAGTGATAGTCCAGTGATTGGTGTTAATGGCTGTTCTGCAGCAGGCCTGGAAGGGTGCGTGTTCCATGTTGTGCGCTCAGCCTTGGGAGCAGTGTCAGGAACATATTTCATCCATTGGGATAGGGGCTAGGAGGCTGATGCCTCTGATGGTGTTACACCAGATGTGTGTTCATGCTCTGAAGTGTGGCAGCTTCGCCTGGGATCAGAATTGCTGTCACCAAAGAGACACAAAATAGTGCTTGTTTTCACTGTAATTTACCCTAAATCAGGAGTTATCATTAAGATGTACAAACAGCAGCAAAACCCCACATGAGTGGAGGCTGCAGGATGGGACAGTCTGGTTTTCAATAGGAAAGAAGGGAAGCCACAAACATTTGCCTTCCTTAGCAAGCACATAAATACATGCCATTCCCAGGCAAGGCCAGTTTGCTCGGTTCCCGGAATTTGGGATAGGTGCATAGCTCTCTTCCCATCTCTGCAATGTGCGACAAATGTTTACTTGGCACGGATAATGCCAACAAGAAACAGCGACCAACCGTTCTATTCCCTACTTCTTTCCTTTCTCTAGTTATGAATTTGTTCCAGCTCAAAACTAAACTACAGCTGTTTGTAGCACAATTGCCATTGCTATAATTGTTATGCCCACTCCCAAGCACGTATGAAATGTGAAGATAAGGGTAAAACAATAAAACAAAAGGCAGGAACAGTCTCTTTGGGCTGTTTTCCATCTCGAGATTTTTCAGATAGAATTCTACTTGGCTGTGGAAGGATAATGCTCCCGCATGGAAAGGGTGGTCCAGGTTGAGAGCACAGAGAACAAGCAGAGCTCAGTTCTGCAAAGATCTCAGGAATCTGTGCTCTGTAATTGCAGTGAAAAAGACTGATGGCAAGTGAAAGCCTATTAAGATAACCTACCTAGTGTGTGATTTTGCTTATGAGTTAATGGTTTGGAATGATGGCTTTGAAACGTCTTAGGTAAAAATACCCGAGAAGTTTCTGCAACAGGATTTAAACCAAAGAACATTCTTCTGCACTTGTAACTCTTCTTCAGGTCTCCCAAACCCTTTCTAACCTATTAATAAGACTTGATTTTGGCTATTAAATATTCTAGTTAATAAAGTGGCATTACCCCTCACTTTAAATTGCACAAAAACCTCTCTTCTAGGATAGCTGCCAGCATGAGCTTCAAATAGTAAAGGAGAAAGAGAAACAACAACCCCCTATTTTGACTTGCTTATTGACACCTATGTGGGCTGAATACATCACTCAGTTCTAGCAGCGCTTGTCATGGACTGAGGAGCTGTAGGGTTTTATTGCCTTCTTCCCTCCCAACACAGCTGAGATTAGCCACTACATCAGAGTAATATGCAGGATGTCACAACGCTTGCATTGAGGGGGAACAAAAGGAAATGTAAAGACTCTTGTTAGATAAATCTATTTAATAAATCTGAAGAGTGAAGAGCAAGGAATGGACCTCTTTGCATGATAAATGTCACCATTCAAGTTCTGAGTTGTCATTACCTATGATGTATGTAACTGTAACTGTGTGAAGAATAATAAACCCTCCCAGCTCAGCCCTTTTAGCTCCATGAGTAGTCTTGTTAATTGATGGGAATGTGATAACACCCTTTGCTTGGAGGGCTTTGTGGTGTCTCTGTGTTGCATGCTCTGAGTAGCACCCTGTGTAAGCAGGTTGTCACCTGAGCCACCAAGGACTCCATCTCATTTTCAACTTCATGGCCTTGAGAACTCAGGGTGACTTCAGGGGGTTGTCTTATCCCTGTAAATCTTGAGAGAAGCTCATTCCTACCGACGTTATGCCACATAAAAACATCATTAGGAAAGTAATATGTGAAATATCTCCTGCCATGGCATGAAACATCACTTGTTACTAAATGTTTAGTTTTTATTTTGCTGACTAAATAAGATTTATTTTTATTAAATACAGCATCCAAGTCTATTGATATTCATTGCATTTGGCAGCCACAGCACAGCAGCGCTACCCAGCTGCAATGAATATTGCCATTAGGTTATAGAAATACCACATGCACTTCATAAAATAATCCCATCCCTCTTGTTGCACAAGGGAACATTGCTTTTCCCTTCCTTTTCAGCTGCGAAACTCATGTATAAGGGCTTTTCTGATACGTCTGCAGTTCACTTGGCACTAGCCAAATCTGAAACTACGTCTAATTACCTGTAGCAGTAATTACTAGTGACATACACAGGCCTACTGGTGTTCAGGCAAGAGGAGCTAGGAGGGAGTTTAGTCCTACAGCTGCAACAAGGAGTCCTGCCTACGATATGCATTCACCGGCACTTAATTTCACATCCAGCCCTTCAAAACACAGACAGGATCAGGACAGTAATCAACCCCTGTCCTTCCACTGCATATTGATAGGAAAACCACTGCTGGTTTGAGCTCCTCTCTGCAGCTGGGAGTGCACTTTGATGTGTTTCTGCTATCAATCAGGTTATGAAGACATCCTTTTGTTATGTGTCTCCACTTCCTAGCTAGAAAAGCTTAAGCAGATGTATTTAGAGACCCCCATCAAACCTATGCACGTTATTTGTGTTTCAGTAATGAGATAAAATGTGGAAAGGTTTTCTATGAGACAGCAGGAAGCTTTTTCTCTGATATTAAAACAGCAAGCAGACAAGCAAAAGCTTTCATTTAACAAGCAGTGGTTACTACGCACAGCTTTAATTCTGTGTTAATGTCACATACATGTGTGGCACATCACAGTTTGCACCAGTGTCAATCAAAGCTGTCAGAAGTGGCCATCTAGCATGGTCGGGGCAGGGTGAAGAAGCCTGGAAGTGCTGCCAGCTGCCTGTGCGTACCCTGTGGATACCCAGAATGAACTTTGGGAGCCTGCTTCAAGTGGCTTATTTCCAAGGCAATTAAGTCTTTCTACATAAATGTGTGTAACGAACACTCCTGCAGCCTGGTGGCACCTGGCACTGCTGACTTCTTAATGCATATGAGCCCGCGCTGGTTGGGGTTGAAAAGGGTATCACTGGAAAGGTGGCAGAAAAGCAGCTCTGTTTTCTGTGTGCGTGGCTATGAGTAGCTTCTAACTGCACATTTCATACCTGCATTGGGGCTGTCCTTGTGTACGCTGGCTCCTGACACCATACACTCATGCATACACTGCTGTAGGTGTCCTTCAGACGACACTCTAAAGGAAACTTGTTATTGATTCCTTCTCCATCACATCACATGAGACTTGTTAAATTGGCCTGGGGAAGTTCATAATCATTTGAGAGGGAAAAAAGGTTCCTAAGGAAACGGGGAAGGAGCTTGTCCAATTGAGAGCACCCTGAGCCATGAACTGGAGGCTGCTCTCACCCTTGGGCTCTTTGGTTTTGGGTCATATCATTTGAGAAATGCAACTGTTGCATGGAAACCTTGAATAATCATTTGGTATCAATACCCAGGACCTTGGCAGCTGCCTTGTATTACTCCATGGTCACACTGCCTAGTGGAATTGCAGCTGGAAATGTGGCTGCAGTCATGCCAGCTACTCGGATTGCATGGGCTGAGATGCTGGGGTGTCAGCTGTGACAGCTTGCTTGTCCTGCTGCATTAACCCTTCGGGCTCTGCCTCCTCTCCACTCCAGGTTATTCCTATGAAAGCACCCAGGAACACTGACATGCAATCCCCAGGGCTGCTGTGGCCCTGATTCGAGCAGCTCTTCCCAAAGTAGCTCAGGAGTTTCATGTTCTGGGTCTCCATGTTGTAAATAAGACAGAGGAGGAGGGAAGTTCTTTGGTGCTCAGGGGAGGTGTTGGTCCATGGCACGAGGAACCCTCCACAGACAATGGTGCTGATGGCTTCCAGGCTGTTTCTGTCTCAGTGCTTTTTCTTTATAGTCACAGAGAAGTAGGAAAGGAGCTATTTGAAGAGCTGCTCGTGGGATGTTACGGCAGAATTGCCAAGGCATCTTAGCAAAGCTGTGGAAGCGCGCCTTTGAACCTTGACTCCACAGTAAATGGGTACCTACGTGTTTGATGCAGAGGGTGGAATATCAGTCGTGTTTCTTTCATACACGCCCCTGATCACACAATCAAGGTCTCCGTATCAGAGATGTGGACAAATTGTTCACCTTGCTGTTACCCTGACGTAGCAGAGAGCTCGGTGAATCTGCGTTCCGCCTCTGCCATCCTCCAGAAGCTCATCAGAGAGCACTGAGAATGTGTTGTGCAGCTCAGCAAGTTAATATTAGGGAATTACAAATGTGGAATGTAGATGATGGTGGCGGAGAGAAGCCTGATTAGGAGCTGCCTCCCTGCAGCATCCCAAAGCTTCACAGGGATCAGAGAGAAAATGATGCATTTCACACACCAGTTCTGATAGATTTTTACAGGGTGCCCTGGGCTGTGGGGAACCATTTCAAAGCACAGAAGTCATTGAGATTGCTTCTTTTCTTGTGTGGTGATGAGAACAATTTTTAAGCCGCTGCTCTTTGCTCTCCCAGGGCTGTTCTTCTCTGCAATGTATTCACCAGGCTGCAAAAGGAGGGGAAGAGCAGAGCATGGTTCCTTTGGACATTGCTTGCTGCAGGTGTTCCAACCCAGTTTGAGCTCCTCTGCCTCTCTGGTCCCGCTGGAGCGAAGAAAGACATGTCTGTGCTATTGCCACCTCCCTTAGGTCTTCTACTCTGATAGTCTTGGCTTTGCTGGCTGTGGTCACAGAGCAGCTGAGCTATGTAACGACTTTCTAGTTATTAGCTCAGGGTAATGGGAGGTTTAAACAATGACAAATTTAAAATTAGAAGGTCAAAAGCCTTGCCCTTTTTCCCTTATCTCTCTTTTTCTAGCTAGTTCAGTAACCCTTTCCTATAGAAAAAGTCTTCAGTGAGACATGGGAATATCCCAGAGTCCAGTTCTTATAGCCAGGCCTGGCTGCCCAAGGGGAGCAGTGGCAACCTCTGCTCACCAGCAGTGAGGCCCTGTCACTGCATCCAGCATTGTTCTTTTGAGGAGGCAGAGCAGAAGCTATTGCCCTTTTCCTCCTCCCACCCACGAAGATGCTTTATCCTGATCCATTTGCACCCATCCACACTTTAAGCATCCCACAGCTCAGCCACCTCTTAGGTGAAGATGTTCCAGTTGACTCTTCTGATGGTGTCCCCTGTGAATTACCACTGTGCACCGTGGAAGGCTGCCATCAGTCACGTGGCAGCTGGTGACAAAGGGTTTTACTTCTAACTCATGTTAGAGAAATAGGATGTGATGTGCCACCTGGGGATGCTGCTGTCTGCACTGGAGGAGGGGAGCGGGTGGCTCTTTACCTCTAAGGCCATAAAGCAGTGCAATGGACATGCTTTGCCCTTTGGAGGTGGCATCAATAAGGTTGGAGTGTTGTGACACTGCTGCAGTTGACCAGACCTCTCTAAAGGCACCGTGACCCAGGTGAGGTTATTAGATGGAATATAAGTGAATTGAGTGGAATAATGCACCCCATGTCCATCTTGGGCTCTAGGACCATCAATAGCTTCCAGCAGCTGTGACAGTTACAGGGTTTGGGCTGTGAAGAGTCGTGTCCCCAGCTCATATTTTTAGCCTCTATTGCTCATGTTGATCTGTCAGAGCAAGGAGGCTGCAGAGATGAGAAATAAGCTCACCACGAGCTGTGGTGAGACACTGGTGCGTTGTCTCAAGGTTGCAAACTTTGTGTCTTGGCTTGTTCTGAAGTAAACCTGTGTCTTCTGGGAAGAGTTTGGATGTAATCAGCCAGGAACAAGTGATAACAAGGTTAATCTCCCATAACAGTGCAGGTGGATCCATGCAGCCCCATCAGCACAAGGAATTTGGATGGGAAGAGGTTCCTGATTCAAGCACGGGCTGAGAATAAGGATGTTCCGTCTCTGGAGCATCATTTGAACTCTCAGGGTAGATGCAGCACTCATTCAGAAACGTGGATGGCCAGGACTTCATGCTGTGTTTAGGGGATGCTGGTGGCTGCTGTGGCAGTTCCAAGCCAAGTGCCACTGTGTGGTGGTACATGAGGGTTACTGTTGACACACAGCACATCAGTGATGGCACTGCATTTTGGCAGCCTCTGGGCTGCCTCATCCAATGGTGCCTTGTTAATCTACCTGCTAATTAAAAAACCCAACTTAATTTGGATCCAAGATCCACGTGTTTTAGTCACTTAGGTCCAAACGCAGCCAAGTTGTGATTTCATCTCACAGAGTCTGCGGGAAACGTTTTATTTAGCCTACAAAGAGCAACCAAAACCCCAAACCTGTTGTCAGATGGAAACTCAATCTACCTCCGCTGGTGTCCGTAATCAAAAGAGATTGGAGACCAACGTTGAAGCAAGTGTCCAGGTTTCAATGCAAGTAGCACCAAGTGGGGCTGCTTGGTTACGTTAAGGCAGATCCTCTCCTGCTACCCCAACAGAGACAAGAAATCATCTGAATGAAGATCATAAGATCAGGCTCTGGGAGTTTTAAGTGTCTCTTTGAAATGCAGTTACGTTATCCCTGTGGTTTCACCCCCCTCAATAAGCTGAGGAGGGTCAGGGTGTTCTCTGTTGGCTGCACATGGAGTCCCAGATAGCACAGGGTTACCTTCTGCTTTCTTTATCAAGATGAAAGCGCAGGTGGGAAGAGTCCTGTTTATGTCAGACTCAGCCTTTCACAGTGATACCTTCTGCTGTTTCACACCGTGTCTGCTTTGTGGCACAACTGAGTTGGAAACCAGCCGTGCTTACGGGAGGCTTTCAGAAGCAGGAGGCAGCAAAGAGATGCAGGAAACCTTCAGAAGAGGCACAAAGGGCCTGTATTAACCTGCACTGCCGCATCCCAGCCGGCCCCACGCTGCTCCCAGCAGCTTCCAGAGCTGAAAACAGCAACCAGCAGAACCCAGTCTGCTTGCTTTGAGCTCCTCTTGTAATTCTGATGTCCGGTGGATTGACCCTCCAGTGCAGAGCCAGGCCTCCCGATGCAGGTTGTAAGGAATGCTTCATCTGCATTCATTACAAGCTAAACTACTGCCTCCATCACCCAAACCCATCTTTCTGGGAACACAGTTACTGCCAAAGCTTCTTCAGTCCACAGTTTTCTCAGTGAAGTACATTGATTTCTTCTCTGGGTGTTTTCCTTTCATCGGTGATAAAATGTGGTTTATTGTATCCGACTGCATTAATTGATGCCCTGGTTATGCACAGTGCACAGGGCAGATAATCGATGTACTTAACCATTTAAAACCAGTCGGATTTGTGGTCAATGCGGAGTCTGTCTCCTAATCTCAAGTATTCAGAGTTTGCTTGTTTGTTTGTTCTGTTTCCCCCTGTGGCTGATTTGAATATCAATGATGTTAATACAAGGCTTTTAACATTCATAGCGCTTTAGGATTAATCCTGCTGCCCTGCGGTGTAGGCAGGGGTGCTTTCCTCGGTCACTTCAGCTCCCATCTCCTCCTCACACCGCTGGAGTAAGCAGTGCGACTTGCTTGTTTAAAAGGGAGCCGGAACTGCTCACTCACGGGCCAAAGCTGCACCCATTTTGGAGCCAGAATCATAGATGACAGCACGGTTTGGGTTGGAAGGAGCCTTGAAGCTTCATGTGTTGAGCTTAAACATGAGTCTGTCCCGATCACAGCACGTGGGGCTGTTCCTGCTCCTTGGCTGGCCAGAAGGTGTAGGGCAGGAAGTGAGCCCTATCTAATGGGCCCCGCTTCTCCTGCTGGAGAGCAGGAGGCAATGCCAGGGGCTCGGGTGTGCAAAGGAGGTGGTTGTGTGCTCGTGGATTTACTGTTCTAGACACAGTTGAAGTAGATGGACGTGCTTTCCTACAGATGCGTTTTCTGGGGAGGGCTTCATAGATGGTGCTCAGGTAGAAGCTCTTCTTGGAAGAAGAGATGCTCCCCTACACCCCTACTATTCAGCCATGGTTCATTCACAAGCCTGGGCATACACTTCAAAGCACTCACAAATGTGCATTGTAAAGAATTCCTTGTCTTATCCCCCTTTCCAAGTTTATCTTCCATGTGTGACAAATTTTATGGGAAGAACCATTGTGTTTTAGATTAATTCTAGGTAAGTTTTAGGGTGAGCATGCCAGCACCTGCACGGGGAGGAAGGTGATGGGCATTATGTGGAAGGGGGAGAGGAGCTCCCGATTCCCATCGCTTGGGATGCCCCATTGGCTCCGTGTCCCGTAGACTGCCTGCAGCCCCCGCCCCTCCAGGAAAAGAGAGGGAAAACCAGGCTGTGCCTGGCTCGGCCTCCCGGGGGAGCCCGGCCGGGAGCATCCCATTGGCACCCCGGGAGCATCCCTCCGCGCCTGCGAGGGCAGCGAGCCCCCGCCCCGCCATCCCTGCCCGCCTTCGGGAGCGCAGCCGCGCCGGAGCGTTGCCCTTTTAAGCTGTGGCCCCACTGCCTCCTCCCCGGCTCCCGGAGGGGCTCCGGATCCTCCGCGACCTCCCTCCTCCTCCTCCTCTTCTCCTCTTTCTCCTCCTCCTCCTCCTCCCCCCGCGGCAGCTGCGGGCCGGGGCGCGGGAGCCGGGAGCCCCGGGGCGAGCCGGGCTGGCCCTGCCCGCGCTGCTCGGGGACCATGGGATGCTGCACCGGGCGCTGCACCCTCATCTTCCTCTGCGCTTTGCAGCTGGTGAGTGGAAGCGCCCCGCGTTAGGGGGGAACGGGAGAGAACGGGGGGTTCGGAACAAAAGCCCCCTCGGGGCTGGTAAAGGCTCCGGTAAAGGCTTCGGTCCTTCCTTACTTCATCCCGGCAGGGGAAGGTGGAGGGATGTCGGGCTGCGCTCTGGGGACGGGGGGCAGTTTTGGTGCCTGAAACTCGGGGAAACGCTTGGGGAAGGAAAGAAGAAGCGAAGTTTTCAATTCGTAAGTTTGAGGTTATAAAATAAAACTTCAAGCAAATTAAACGATCTCTCCGCGAAGGGAGTCCCGGCGGTGCCAAAACAAACCGCACTTCGGAGGTACCGAAAACCCACCGGTACCTTCAGCCCTGGTCGTGCCCAGCTCTAAGAAAGGGCTGGCCGCTGTGTGTGTCCCCATCCTCCGAGGACCGCCTCCGTGTCTTGTCCCCTGTGTCCCCCCGGCTCCCCGCGGTGTGTCCCTATCCAGGGGCTCTCTTCCGTGTCCCCCCGCCCCGACTCGCCGCTGTCCCCCCACACTGGAGAGGTTTGTGTTGGGTTGGAAGGATTATTCCCTCCTTTCGGGATAAAGTGCTTATAAACACACAGGGATTAATACAGGAACAAAGTCCCGGTGCGCGCCGGGCGCGGGTCCTCGGGGCATCTCGTTTGTTGGGGGGGGAAGAGCAAAGCTGCGGGTGCTGGAGCACCCCGCGGGGCTTGGGGGGACCCTTCTGGTCTCAGCTACTGGGCTGAGCGCTCCTCCAGCCTTAAAAAGGAAATGACAGCGCTGAGTCCCTGCGTTTCGTTTACTTCTTCCACATTCGCTTGGTTTTGGGAGCGTTACCGCGGGAGGAAAGGGCAGGCTGCTTCCTGGGAAGTTGTGCTCAGCAGCGAGCCGCTGCCAAGGGGTGAGGCTGGTTTAAACTCTTTGTTTTGGAGCTGCTGGCGCTGGCAGCCGAGTGTTTTCCGCAAAGGGATGGTGAGCAAGCACAGTGCTCGAAGCGGGAGAGGGAAAACGGGAACCTGCGAGTTTTCCATGTCAACAACCATCAGCCGAAAAGTGAGGGGGAGGAGGAGGGTGGGAATGCGACCCAGGGAACTCCGACCAGCCCGGTTGGAAGATGCAGATGGAAGATGTGAGTCGTGGTTAAACGAAATCCGGACTGGAAGTGATGGAGTTCTTGGGCAGTGTCTCTCTGGGCATGTTTATGAGCAGGATGAATGGCCGGGGAGTGCATGGAGCCTCCTGGATTATTCCTCCTGATTTTTCACCCGTGATCACAGGAGGAAGACGCTGTTCCCTGTTGTACACGAGAAACTGGCATCTCCGCACTCGCTGTCTCTCAAACCCATCGCGGTGTCATCCTGCTTTAAAGCACACACACACTGGGGGGGGGGGAAGAATAAGGAAGAGAAAAAGCCAAGAGCTGCCGGTGCTGTTGGGGTTTCTGACGAGCGTGGGAGTTTGCTCGTATCCAAGATACGGGGACAAAGAACCCCCAGCATTTTATTTTCCTTCAGACCCTCCTCCTGGAAGAAAAGAATCCCTTTGGCTCATTCTGAAGCGAGTTTGGATGCCGAGGCCGCAGCGATTTCCCAGGGCACTTGCTGGGTGAATGGGTAGAGCTGGAAAAATGTGAACTATGGGGTAGGGAATTCCTGGAGCCGCACTTTGCTCCGATGGTGGGGAGGTCAGGAGGTACTGGATGCTTCCCAGCCAGTGCTGGGGTGAGGGCGAGATCCAGCCTGATGCTCTTCTATTATGGTTTAATTCTAAGCAAACTTTGCCTGTAAATCGTCACGTCCCATCCACAGCAGCACAGGGACCTGCAGGACTCGCTGCTGCTCAGGGTGGGTCCTGTTAAGACAAAACACTGAAGCGATCAGGCCAAGATCATCAATAAATTATCATGACGTGAACTTCCTTTGTTCCTCCTGCGTCTCTGCTCGGCTCCATTTGATACTTTGAACCCTTCTCAGTCTTCCCTGCTTGTTGCCAAGCTCCAGGTCTCCCACTGCCAAAGCCCCAGGGGTGAAATCCCGGCTCCCCTCTACTCTGTGCATGTTCTGCCTCTGCCTTAAAGAGGGGAGAGGATTTCAGAGCCGGGATTTCCCACTTGAGTTTTGTTTGCAGTTCAGTCTTTCCCCTGTGTTTCTTTCCATGTTCTCCTGTCTGTTCCTCGACGCTTCGCTGAGGCTTTTTATAACGATGAATGGGAACATGAAAAACACCCCCAAAAATATCACATAGGGAATTACAGTCGCAGTGCTTTGCAGAGATTGCTTTATTATTCGTTGCAAGTAGCCAAGGTGTGGGGAAGTGTTCACAGGCTGCAGCCTAAATGGGGAAAATAAAGGTGGAAAACAAACATTCATCATTGCTCCCAAAGAAAAAGTTTGTGATCCAGCGGGAGAGCAGGGCACCGTGTGAATCGGAGGAGCTGCTACACCGCGCGAATACCAAGTAGAGCCTCAGCCCCCATGGGCTGAGCGCTGGTGGCGCAGGCAGAGCGGCAGAGAATGCATCTGTCTGCAGGAAATCAGGGCTGACTCCCCCGTGGTTTGCTAATCAAGGGGGGAGGGAAGGCTGGAGTTGGAATAAATAATTTGCCGTGTTCCAATTTTAGGTTATTGTTTCCTTGAAGCGTCCACACTGGGCTCTTGTTTTGCTGATCAGAGTTGAGGGGAGGTGGAAAGAGGGCTCGGCTTTCCCTCCCCCTGATCCCAGTGGGGGTCACTATTCCTGATCCTTCCCTTCTTCCCCATTCACCTGTCTTCAGTAGAAGTTCGAGTGGAAGTTGGCCAAGGTCAGGGCTAACCTGCAGACGAGCTCGTCCCCAGCACAAAGGAGGACCCTCAGCAAGGTGATGGGTGGTTGTAGCCCACAGTTTGTGCATCCCAAGGGTGCTGTCACCTCCCAGTTCCTGCTTTGCCCCAGCACCTCTGCTGGTTTTACAAGGGCCTATAGGGACAGGGCAAGGGGAATGGCTTTAATCTGCCAGAGGGGAGACTGAGATGAGCTCTTAGGCAGAAGCTCTTCTCTGGCACAGGGTGCCCAGAGAAGCTGTGGCTGCGCCATCCCTGACAGTGTTCAAGGCCGGGTTGGATGGGGCTTGGAGCAAGCTGCTCCAGTGGAAGGTGTCCCTGCCCATGGCAGAGGTTGGAACTGGATGAGCTTTAAGGTCCCTTCCAACCCAAACCATTCCATGATCGAGGTGCTGGTGTTAACCATGGTTGATTCCCAGCCCTTGCTCATCCCTTTGGGCAGTTGCATAGTAAGAAACATGAGCAAAACTTCCCTGAGTCCTAATCTTCCCTAGGAAAAACCTCCGGAATCTCTAAAAGAGCTCTCCAGAAAGGGTTAAGAAATGTCTCTTATAGAAATCAGGGTTGAAAAAGCCTTGGCAAGGGCAGGATTTCTGCACCCCAGTGGTATGACAGTGACTGTTTCACCCAGCAGGGCTGTGAACTGGATGGGTCATGGTGAGAAACCACAAATGAGGGCTGGGTCTGAGGCAGAGTGATATGAAATAATCATCGATTTGCTTCTTTCCTCTGCTGGTGTGAGGCTGCACCCACACCGTGTCTGTGTCTGTGTCTGTGTCTGTGCTGGAGCAGCCACTGCACTGAAGGCACTGCTTGCATGTATTTCCACGGAGCATGGAAAAACTCCCTCCCTGCCTGTGCCCTGTCCCAATAAATCAAACAGCTGCAGTTTCTTTACATTCAGTTCGTTGATTGAGCGCTCAGATGCCAAGCAAAGCCTGGAGACGATTTTACAGATACATTATAAATCCCCCTAGAATAAGAGCTTCTAATGGAAAAAGTGACTAAGCCTTCAACCCAGCGCCGAACACGGTGCCCTGGGACGGGGCTGCGCATGGAGACTAACCCGAAGTAACCATATACCTTTATGTATTTATTTCCTGGTGCTCTCTTTCTCCCTCACTCCCTTCTCAGCGATGTCTTTTTAATCTCTTACAGAAGGGGGTGACCAGTTCTGGAAAGTATTTGGAACCAGCACTGATGCTTAACGACTCTCTTGTAGCTAAAGCGGTTGTGTTAGCTCAGCATAAAGTGATGGAAAGCAGGCAGGGTGAGGGCAGAAGGGGAGTGTGGCAGATGGGAGGGATTGCATGGCAAGGCAACATCTGGGCAAAACCCTGGAGTATCTAAAATAGGTGGATTCAATCGGATGGGCACACGCGGGCTGCAAGAGAGAGCTGGAAGAGCATCTTCCTGTCCAAGGAGCATTCATAGAGTCACAGAACGGTTTGAGTTGGAAGGGGCTTTAAAACTTATCCAGCTCCTACGGGCAGGGACACCTTCCACTGGAGCAGGTTCCTCCAAGCCCCTGTGTCCAGCCTGGCCTTGAACGCTGCCAGGGATGGGGCAGCCACAGCTTCTCTGGGCACCCTGTGCCTGTAGGGGTGACTGTGCCTGTAGGGGTGACTTGCTTGGCTTCCTCTTCTCCAGTCCTGGGACTTTTCAAGCTGGAGGCAGGATGGACAGAGCAGGGCCCATCTCTCCCCTCCCCTGCAGCTGCCTCCGGAGCCGGGGCAGTTTGATGCATGTCCGTAGGGAGCATTGAGCTCACACAGCTGAGCACAAAGCATTGGAGGAGGAGGAGCAGGTGCTGGGGGATGTGCTGTGTCCCTTTGCTTATCACCCTGCTCAGGACCCCTCCAACGCTACCTTGTGTTCTCCCCAGCTGTGTATCTTCCCCATGGCCTATGCTTAAAGCATAACCCCTCTAGGGAAGGCTCTGTCTCTCGTGCACCTAGTGGAGGCTTGAACCTTTCCTGAAGTCTTGAACAATATTCCAGGCTAAATAATAACGTAAGTGCGAAGACTCCGTTTGACAGATGCTGTCTTCTCCGTGTCTCTTCCAGACAAAGGAAAATTAAAGCTGTGCCAATAATAGCGCTCTTCAGCATTTTCCACTGGAGCTGACTTTCAGTACAGACCTGGGGATTTGACTAAATGAATATTTTCAGAAGTATCTGCTTTCCAGAGACAATTCCGAGTTTTTCTCCCAAGTTTTGGCCAGAATATTTTGGCCAAGAGTCAAAAATGTGCTGGCAAACGTGCACGGTGCTGGCAGAGTCTCCGGTTTGGAGCTGTGGAGCTTTCCTTCCAAAAAGGGGGATTTTTGCATGAGATTTTCCTTGGTTTTTCACTCTTTTCCCTGAGCAGCTGCACTCGGTGCTGCTGCAGCACAGCGGTCTAAGCCCAAGAGCAGCACAAGGGAAAGAGGAGCTTGGGGAATGTGTTTCAGATGTACCCCATTGCAGATTGTGCCCTCTCCCACATCCATGTTTCCTATTGCAGTGGCTGAGATTGCAGATGACTCACAGGAACCACATTTCTTTGTGTCCTCTAACCAAACCCATTCCGACCAGGAATGAAGTTTGGCACAAGCCAAGCCCAGAAGCAGCTGAGGGCAGGGTGGTGTCGAACTCAATTCTCCTTGGAGAACCAGGGCTTTATTTCTGCTGACACAGCATGTTTCCCTGACCACTCTCTGATTTCTCCGAGCTCTGCTCCTTTGCCTTTCCCTTTTTCCTCTCTCCAAGCACCAGGGCCATGCAGGAGGAGAAGGAGCAGGTTTTTCCCTAGGGAGAACCTCTCCCCCTGGCTGGTGTGGGGTTAAGGGAGCTGACGTTGCTCCATTGTATGCTAATAATATAGGAAACTCGGATCTTGTTGGCTGGGGTGCAAAATGGAGTTCTTCCAAGAATCTGCTCCAGGGGCCCTCAAGTAGGAACTCTTGGAAAACAAACTGGATAACAAAGGCCAGATTGTGATCGCTTTTCCTCCAGGAAAACCCTGGAATAGCCCATTGCTTTTCAAGCACTTAAGAAAATGTGTACGATCTAGCGAGCAGTAAGTGCCTCAGCTGTAGCATTCCTTTTGCCCGTTAATCAGACATTGGGTTTGGGGTCAGTAGAACTGAACCTTTCTAAGTGACAAAACCACCAAACTAACAAAAACCAGAGTTAATTTGTGATTTAATGCCCTTTTGCTGTGGGGTTCCCCTTGGCCCCACTCCTCCTGGGCTGCAGTAGATGTGATGAGCACACAAAACTGCACAGGTTGTGTCTCTGTGTTGAAGTTTAGTAGAGAGTTGCCAACGAAGTGGAAACTTTCGTCTCCGAAGTAGCTCATTCTTCTCCCATCCCCCATCTCCAGAACACAAGAAGGGAAAACCAGGGCATTTCTGGGCAAAAAATGAGAATACTCTGGTGTTTAGCAATGTTTGCTGAAGGTGATGGGGTGGTGCCAAACCCCTATAACCTGAGCTTTGCAGGAGTAAAATGGTGAAAAGTGTTACTATAAAGTAGTTGTTCTGGTGTTGGTTTTCTCTTTGGAGTTGTATGCTCTGGAAGTTCTCATCTCCAATGCCATTGTGTCTCCCTTAAGCCCAGCTTGTGTTGGGATTTGAGGGGAGAAGTCCTCAAAGGGAAAGCACAAACTTGGGGTGGTGTTGCTGCAGGGTAGTGTCTTGCTGAGTTGATCCATCCACTCATAGACCAGTGGGTTTGGGTACTTTTGTTGTAGAAGGAAACTCGACGAACAAACATCCTGCAGAATTGCCACTCGGAGGTATTTCATTATCATTCCATATCCTAATGTTACCTTAAAGTACACGAGGTTTCCGAATAAGAATAAATGACTTCTGCTTCCCTTGCTTATTGAGCTTTGATAAGTATTTTGTTGTCTTCTTGCTATGGATAATAGCAGGGATTGCAAAAGCAAGGATTAAGAGTAGTTAAACAGCAGGGCATCAATAGTAGTAAAGTAATAATAGGAAAGTAAGTAGTAATAGTAGGGATGAGAAAAAACCGAGTGATTGAAGTATCTGTCAGAAGTCTCTGAGCTGGGATTTCAACACAAGTGCTGCTTCTCACCAGCACGTTGGGTTTGTGTTTCATATTGAACACAGCAAAGTCAATGGTGATGCTGCTCTGGCTTCTCCTTGGGTGAGCTGAGCCCTGGGCTCACATCTGAACGTCCTTGTGAAGAACAGCAGGCTTATTTAGCTGCGTGTTCCGAGGTTTCACAGACCGGAGACGATGGGACAACATCAGCAGCTTCTCCTTTGGCTTTGTTGTAGGTCGTTAACATCCACTGTGTTTTCCAAAGGATGCTTTTTGGTCCCGCTTCTGCAAGGACTTAATTGCTGTTTTCCTGCTGTCTGGGGCTTGTTCTCAGCACAGCTGCTTCCATGTCAGGACGTCAGACACAAACATGTTGTTTATCAGGGATGCAGACATCCCAGATTTTCTCTCAGAGGTGAGGATTCATGGAAATGAGGGGAGCGGCTTTTCTGGTCCCTCTTCATCCTTCATCCTGGATGTTGTTTGGGTGAAGCCAGGTTCAGTAATTGAGATGTTGGACTCCCGGACGCCTTCCAGATGAAATGAGGGTGGTGGAAGCAGTGACCTCTGCTGCCATCTGCCATGGCTTAATGAAAATATACTGCGGGAACCAAGGCAACAGCTTGTCTTCCTCACCTGCTCGGAGGAGGCAGACACAAGGAGTTGCTGTGCCAGCTTCCTTTGCCACCTTTCAGTGATTGTCCAGCCCTGCAGGCAGCTTCCACCTGCTCTCCAGGCCACCAAAATACCTCTTTTCATCCCTCTTTTGGTTTTCCCCCTCATTTTTCCATCCAATGCCCAGAACTCCAGAAAACCAGGACCGTCATCGTACCTGTCCTGCACCAATGGAGCCAGCACACAGATGTCCACCCAGACCTTGATTTTCAAAGTGTAGGAGCACAAGTTGCCACCCCATTACTGCTGCACAGTGATGGGGGGGCTGAAGCCTAAGTGTGTATGTGGGATCCAGCCTTCATGCCCTTTCTGCCTTTTGGGGCAGCCCCTCATCATGCAGAGGGGACAAGGATGCAGCTGAGGATCCCACTGATGAGATCCCTGGGGATGAGATGCCACGGGATGAGCCAGGGCTCCTCATCCCAGCTTGCTCCATCCCATACCCGCAGAGCTGCCCATGAGCTCAGTCTCACAGGTTTAAGAGGACACTGCTCTGCAACAGGGCCTGTTCTCCAGTTCTCCAAGTCTCTTTCCCTGTCATTGTGCCATCCCTGGGACGTTGCTGACCTAAGGAAGGTCGGTCAGGACGACACAGGACAGACTCCTTCATTAATGAGCACTTGGGCAACCAGTCACCTGGTCAAAGATATGAAAGATCAAGAACTGGATATTACTGAAGACATTTGGGTTACAGTTCTCCTCAAGAGCTAAATACACTTCATAACAGATGAATCCTGGGGCTCAGGTACATGCACAGTTACAGCAAATACACCAAGCCTGGGAAGATGCCTCCTGTGACCCCTCTCTGGAGAACAGGGACGTGTCCTGTGTCTGTGGGTGACCCTGACAACAGTCTTGAACCCATTAAAGCATCTGGTGCTGAATTCTATTTCCTAAGTGCCGTTCTCTGGAGATGGTTCATCTGAAAGCACCGTTTCATCTGCACAGGGAAGGTGGCACAGAGGACACTGAAGAAGAGGATGGAGCATTTCATTACCCACACAGAACTTATAAAATATTGAGTGTAACCTTGCGTGGAGTGCTCTGTATGTGCATCCATCACGGATAAACAGCCTCCCACAGTTAACAGTTTGTCACTCTCTATCTTCAGCTCCACCTGAAAATTACCTCTATAGTAACCAGCTTAATACTACTGCTATGGTCCAGATACTCAGGAGTGTCCAGCTCCATAGTGTGGGGCTTGGGAGCATCGTTTCCTCCTTTCTGAGATGCTGGACTCTTGATACTCCATTATGAGAGAAATGGTCCCACTTTGGTGGAAGCACCACTTCCAAATGCTCCCAAGGACCAGGATGTAATCATGGACACATGTTCCCTGAGAAGGAATTATTGAGTGAAGCTGAATGGAGGAAAAACTCCTGAACCAAAGACCCACCTAAACAGGACATGAAAGAGCTGGCCTGGTTTTACTGACCTTGGCCTTCATGTAGAGACCTTTAAACCAGCTAACAGGCTCACAGAGGTAAGGTCTAGGTCCATAGGTCGATTAACCCTGTGGAGAATGACCAAGACTTGAGTCTTGAGCAGACTATTGCACCTCCCCAGAACACAAAACACCCTTGAGGTTCTGGACCAAACACCTCTTGTTCAACTACAGCACACAAGAGCTTCTTGTGCAGCTCTTCCATTGACGGTGAAGGGAATATCAAGATCTCTGGCCAGATTTGAAGACTGAATGTAGATAACTTGCACTAAGACCTGAACTACTGGCTGCCGAGCCAAACCGAACCCAGTTCCCAATTCCCCATGGCTACTGGTAATCCGTTAGCAGCAGATTTCCCTGTGGGAGATGGGAATGGGCTCTGACAAGCACCCGGCCCTGGCTAGCTCCAGCAGACAACGCGCTTTTTGTGATCTCCTTGTGGGAAAGGCAATGCACCTGCTTACATGGTGTATGTACAGAATTAGGGGAGAAATCTGATTATCCTCATTACTCAGAAATGCTAAATATGTGCAGAATACAGTCTGGCTGATTAGCTGGGAGCTTGCTGGCTGTTGAGCAGGGTGAGGGTATTGGGAGAAGCGTGATGGGAGTTCGCAGTCTGTTACGTGCCCTTTGCTTTCCAAGCATGGGGAGAGAAGTGAGCACGGAGCCTTGGAGATGGGATTGCTGGCCCTAAACCACATTGCAAAGCTGGGGAAGGGCAATTCCTTCACAAATGTCTGCCACTCTTTGGGCTTCTGGGTCTTCAAGTTTCCCATCTCATTATCCTGAGAGGAGCCATTGGAGGGAGGGATGGGTCTGCCTCGCTGTGCAAACAGCTGGTGTGAGCCCTGCATCTTCTCCGAGGTATCTGTTCTGAATGCTCTTTATCCTGGCTTTGTGCTGACACAGGCAGATTCTCAAATGCTCTCAGAAGCCTGAGGAGATGGGGATGGTGGTTGGTGCTGTGAGTGGTGCTGCTTTGTTTGCATTTAAGGGGCTCACTTGCACCATGGTGTGCATCTTAGAAGAGGTCCTCTAGCCCCAAAATCTGAGCTGCTTTTCCCAGAGATGCAGCGGATGTCAGGCAGAAGCTGGCCAGATGGAGGGTGGTTCATGCATCTCAAGGTACTAATCCCCAGGTGGGATTACATGCACCCACCAAGCAAACCAAGACCCTGTACAGGAAGGCTGCAGGAGCCACATCAGTGTGAGGTGTGTTCTGGGGTCCTACAGACTACACAAGCCATCAGACCAGAGCTGAAACCCAGATCTTCTGGATATAATGAGTGACCAAAATGCACCTTCGTCCCTTGCTCCTTGTAGCCATCCTTCCTTCTGTCTTTAAATAACCCTGAGTGGCTTTTATTCCTGACCTTTTCTAGCAGGTTGACTTTCCTGCTCTGAAGTCCCTGGCCATGCTCAGTGTGCTCAGGACCAGTCCTGCTGTCAGTTCAAAGCAACGTTAGCAATGAGAAGCTATAGAAGCGTTTGGGCTTCCAAAGCTGCCACTGAAATAGCTTAAAAACAAGTTGTGTGACAGCCTGAAAGAATAGATAGGATGATATAAAACCTCTGCTATGGCTTCAGACAATAAAGACTGTGTCTCCTCTCTGATGAATAACGGCTCTTTGTTTTATTCCTTAGATGACAGGGCTGTTAGAACTGCTGAGAACTATTCCAGTGCTAAATATATGGCTGTGTAATAAAGGCTCTGCAATCTATGAACTGGGACTCAATGGATACTTGAGTGAATCGTTTCGACGACAATGAATTTCTGAGGCAGGTCGTGGTGACAGGAGGTGGAGGGGCACTGAACCCCACTGCGGGTCTCTTAGCCAAAGGATGCTTGCCTTGCATGAGATGTAACCCAGGGTTCATGGCTGCCAGGTCTTTATCTTGTGGTGGCTTCCATGGCCATGCAAAGTTCTCTTCCAGTTTGGGAAAGCAACTTGCAAACAAAGGGGATTTCAGATGGAGCTCCGGTGTTTGATGGTGAGACACTGTACAGATTGTCCAGCAGGGATCCTGGAAACCCAATCCTGGCAGAGTCAATGGGAATGAAGCACCAAACCCCCCATTCAGCTGCTACCCAGGGCTGAAATCTCAATGGGGGTTTGCTGCACCCTATCAGAAACAGTGATAGTCTGGAGCCTGCTATGATAAGAAGGAAAATGCTGCTTCTTACTGCTGCAGCATGACCATGCTCGCGGAAGAGGTGATGCACAGATATGGTTATCACTGGTCTGGAGTTCACCTCAGTCTTCCCAGATTAAACTTCTCTGAAATGACTTAATGAAGCAGCAAGGCATTGAATTTCTATACTGTGGATTAGCACTTTTCTATTTTAGCTAATCCTTGCAGATTGCAAGCAAGGAGATCAAAAGGCTTGGAAAAAACTGGTCTGAAAGTTTAGATAGGGACAAGCCAATGATGCCATCACTCCAGGGATGAGGAATCATCTCACAGCTCTAACAAGAGCGATAGAAGCAGGGAGGCAGGGCTTTGGAGACACAAGCCAATAAAGGGAAAGTCTTTGTCCCCTTCTGTAGCTGGGGGAGACACAAGAGTTCATGAGTGCCCCACGTCTGAGCTGCTGCCACTGGTTCAGGGTGCAGTCCCTTCGAGGTCACCAAACTCTTCCACTGTGGAGATGTGGCCACTAAAGACCTGCTGCAAATGAACTTTGTCCTCCAGAGCTGCTGAAGTGGCTTTAAAAGGGGAGGGGGGGAAGGAAGGGGAAAAAGAGACGGAAAAGAGACTTTCAGCTTTGCTGTTGAATAAACCATGAGGCATTGAAGTCAGCAGGGGAGGGGCTGAGGCAGCGCTGAAATGAAGGGGACACAAATGTCATGCGAAAAGTGAAGCTCAGGAGGGGCCTGGCCATTGTGTGAGACTCTTGGAAGCCCTTGGAGAGTGGGTTGGTGGGAGGCCAGAGGATGCGTGCACTGAGAGGGACTCCATCGGCCTGAAAATGCAAACAAATTGGGTGGCACAACAGAGGGGAGAAATTATGCTCATAAACTCAACAATGGCTGAGTGACGCTGGATAAACAGTTACGTATAATAACGCCACTGTTTGGCTCAGGCATCCTAATTGGGAGGCTGGGCAGCATCCGAGAACGGTTTCCCTTTATAATGGGGAAGATTTTCCCTCCCCCTCAAAAGCCTCCCCTCGGTCCCATTTAACAGCAAACTCAAAGGCCTGGTTTCATTCTGCTTTCCCACAGCAAACTCCTCCTGGCAGGAACCGCATTAAGGAGGACAAGTAGAGGATGATAATAAATTGAGGACTTGCTCTTATTCCACCTTGCGACAAATCTATCCCGGGGGTGATAAGAGCATGGACAGGGCTGCTTCTTTCCTTTTGACGCTTGGTCATGTGGAAAATAACGCCATTCTAGCCCTCACTCAAAAGGCTTTCCTTTAAAAATAGTGCTTTTTAAAAGGCTCTGAATCCTTATTTACACTGCTGGAAAGGCAGCAGCTCGCCTCCATCAAAGTGAACGTCACGGGTCTCATTTCATCATCCAACTGGAGAGCAAAAACAAAGGGGATGACACATGGAAAGGGACACGGTCAATGCCATGAACACAAGTGGGAGAGCTTGTTAAACCTTCGCTTTTCTTTAGCATGATACTGTATTGCTGATAGATCCCTGATGAGAATCTTCTGTTTCATGGAACTCCTCTCAAGCACAGCAATGTAGGGGATGGGGAGCATGGAAAACCCCAGGCTTAGGGACTTCTACCCCAGCTCACTCTCACACTTTGAACCTGAGACTCCCTGCCTTGAATCCAGCACTCAGTCTGGTTTGTAGATGGGCTCTTACCCTTTAATGACCACCCACAGCAGACTGAACTTCATGACCCCTCAAATGTGCATCTAAACCTTTCACCGTCTCCATCCATAGGTATTTACTTGACTAATCTGTTTGGGCACTTCGCGTGTCTCTGTTTCCTTGCTTTTACTGATGTCAGAAAACAGAGCTGGCTGCCTCCCCTGTGGTGCTCATGGGGAGGTTACAGCTGAGGAAGACACCCAAGGGTGGTCACCATTCAACAGGGAACTGTGCTGCTGTGGCTGTGCCAAGGGACCGGTGACAGCTCAGAAGTCATTTGGGTCACACAGGATTGGCTTTGCCTCCTAAAGTGGCTGCAAGAGTGAAACACCCCCAGGGTACACATCTGGAGGGAGGCCCCGTGTGTGGTACCTGTGATTTCTGAGGGAATGAATGGATTATTTAAGTACAACTGGTTCGCTTCCAGTGGAGCAGAATCAGAGATGAGACTCAATAGTGATGGATTCAGTTTTCAGCCACTTTGTGGCAGGGAAGTTTTTTGTGGGGATTGTGGTTATTGGAAAATTCCTGCAATCCCCCAAAAGCCTCCGACAGTCCCTATTTGTAACAAGACAGTCAACACCGCTTGTGCTGCCATGTGTGTGAGCTGGGTGCCAGTGCACTGATGCACTGAGGCCTCCATGTTATTCCCATGGGATCTTCTCTCCTGCTCCATCAGAGCCAGGTTTTATAGAGCCCTTCATCACGTGGCTGCAGCTGGACAGACACTATGCCTCAAGCCAGCAGATGCTCCAGCGCTTCACTGAATGAGGGTTTATGTCTTTCTGAAGGAGCTGCTGCTGCTCATGGCATTACAGTGGGGCAAAATATTCACGTGTAGATGCTGGCAGGTGGAAAAGGAAAGGAAAATGCATCCCTTTGGCTCCGTATGTTTCTCCCTGACCGCCCCAACAACTTCACAGCTAGGGATGAGGAAGCAGAAGTGCCAAGAGCACTTCCCTGTGTCCTGGTGGGGGAGATGAGGTCTTGCTCTATGAAACAGGAGCTGTTTGTACAGTAATTACCAGTGGCAATTTCTGGGTGGCTCCTGCTGCAGGGCGATTGCCAATGGGCTTTCCTTGTAGCAGCAAAGCTGCAGCAAGACCATGGCAGATCCCTGTTTCCCAGATTGTTAATAATAACAAGATCATTTTCTCTCTCCCTGAGTCCTCCCCCATCCTGCGCTTCCCTTTTAATGCATTCTCTTCTCTGGCTGCAGACTCCGCAGTGACACCAGCCTGATTTGTAATGTAAATGGGCACCCAGCGGAACCTCGACCCGCAAGAGCACCGCAGGGCTCTAATTAGAATTTTCATTAAACTCCTTCTGTTTACGAATATCCAATCTGGCACTGCAGCAGGAGCAGGAGGGAATCAAAGCACTGCTACCACTTAGCTGCAGAGTCAGGGAGCGGGGACTCAGCAGCTGAGCAGAAACCGAAACAGGGTTCCTATGGAGGAAGTTTGGAGTTGTTTCGGCTCTGGCATCCTTCCTCGCCCAAGCGTTCACCTCTGCTGTATGGGTTTCTTTCAGAGGATCCGGCTGGTGCAAGTGTTCTACACGTGATCGATTTGTGACCTCTTTAAGGGGATCAGCTGCTTGAGCTCCCAGTGCAAGGTGCGGGAAGGAGCTGGGGGAGCAGGATGGGGCCACTGGAAGGCGCAGAGCGAAGGGACATCAAGGAAAGGGAAGAGCAGGGACCCCACAATAGACCAGCAACACAGAGAGCATGCATCCATATGTTCTGGGGAGCATCCTGCTGAGCCGAGTGCTGTGCTGACACACAGACCTAAGCACGCTACACAGCCACCAGGAAAACTTCATCCTCATCTTCCCCTGAACAAGAAAAACCAGCTTTAGGTGGCTTTCTGCAGTTGCTTTGCCTTAAGAGAGGCACTTTTGTAACTCAGGCTGCAGTCGACCCTTTATGAACAGAAAGCACTGCATGTGCCAGCCGTGAATTAGACTTGCAGGAGATACCGAATGTGAACACGGGTTCCTCAGGCTGAAGGGAGCGGATGTTCCCGGTGTCACTCAGGCACATTGAGTCTCACTTGGGCTGTGTGTGGACAGGAAAAAGCTAAACCTGAGCTTTTCAAGCCTGAAGCAAGAGTTTCTTCCCTGCTTGGGAAGCTGCCAGTAGTATGTTTAAGGCTTTAATTCAACTGTGGGTAACCAGAGGCAAAGCCAAATCGCAGTCTGCAGTAAGTGCCTATAAAAGAGCCATAACTTTGTCTAAGCTGGGTGAGTGCAGCTCGTGTCTCGGGGGCTCTGTACACACTGTGAGCTTTGGTCCAAGCCCTGAACGATTTTAAGTCTTCTTAATGCACTTGGGAGTTCATGGGAATCTCTGAGCTGTTCCCAAACTGCTGCTCCTACATCCAGGAGGCTCCAGAGAGCTGCACCATAAGGGGACAGGTTGGGCAGAGGTGGTGGCTCTTTTAGCTAGGCAGGTGATGCTTAAGACAGCACATCCAGAAGGTCTATAGGATTTATTTCCTATATCCAACAACCCCCTGGCTAATTCTAATGCGTTTTCACTTTTTCCTTGCATCCCTATCATGTGAATGAGCCCAAAGTTTGGACGCTTTCCTGGCTGCGCAGCGGCAGGGATCACGGGATAGAATGAATGCCCTGTTGGTAGGAAATAAATCTCTCTATTAGAAAATTAAATTCCTTCTGATGTTCACCACTGCTCTGCCTCGCAGCCTTTTATAGTGTTTAGATGGCTTCATAAATGGTGGCAGATCTCCTGAGGGAAACGGCTGGTGAGTTAATGGCACATCTTTAATATACTTCACTCAACAGGGAAATGGGAGAATGTTCCCCCACCAGTGCTAACACTGCTCTGTGTGGGGAGAAACAAGGATGTTTGCCCACAGCCATCAGTATGAGGTGGGCTAAGATAGGGCAGCAAGTCCTCCAGCAGGCAAGGAACTGACTTAAGTGTGGAGCTTGAGCTTGGGATAAAGCTGTGCCTTATGGAGCATCTGGTGGGCACAAATGTCAGGCACTCATTGAAGGAACTCATTATGTCTGATGCAAATACAGTTGTGTCCCTTCCGTCCCAGTGCCCCCTCTCTCTGTTACAAAGCTGGAGAGCCAAAGCTGAGCTGTGAGACTGAGGGAGGAGAGAAAAGCTGCGAGGGGGAAGGGGGAGCATCATAGGCACAACAGATTAATTATGTTTGGGGAACTTACGTTTGAGTGTTGATGCAGGTTACAAATAACTCAAGTTTGGCATTCCTGTCAGAGTGCTTTTTTGCCTGGCTCACAAAGGCACCTGTTTATTAATTTAACCTGATTGCTAATCTCAGCAATCAGCAATCACAGCGGCATGCAGTACTCAGATGCTATCAGGAAACACAGGTAGGGGCGAAGGGACCGGAGCATCTCCGTGGCTGATGCTGCTGCACGGGCACGTGTGTGTGTGTCTCTGAGGTCTGAGCCCTGAGGTGGATGTGACCCAGGAAAACCAAACAGGCCAGAGGCTGTGTACAGGGCACAGGCACATAACTGACCCTGATTTAGGCAACAGAAGGTGATAACTGTACTGAAACATTCCTCCTCAGAAGCAGTCTTTTTCCTGGGAGCTGTATTCTGAGCACCATTCAGAAAGTCAGTGCTGGGCAACCTTTGGTCAGAGGTTATGGGGCAGGAGAGGAGCTGCCCCACTTGTATGGGATGTGCCATTTGGTAGGGACCACGCACTCCCAACCCAACACTTGGAGTAAGAAGGTACAAGAGGTCTGTGTGTATGACTGCTTGCGCATAGCCCACAGCTTCAGCTGAGTGAGGCTGGTGGCTATATGTGATGTACCAGGAAACCTCAGTCCTGCTGAAGCTGGAGCCTCAACTCCAGACACAAACAAGCAGGCTTCTGCACTGCTTCAGTGCCAGCCTCATCCCTTCTGTTCAGCAATGATTGTGCCTTTCCTGGAATGCTAAGCAGCATTCGGGCATGTGGGACTGAGTCATGACATTTCTTTGCAGCTCGGATGCTTCCGAAAAGCATCAGCAGCAGAAAGCGAAGGGATCAAGCTCAAAGCACTGGCACTCCTGGGAGCATTGTTACCAACACACAGATGATGCCAGGAGGGGAGAATCCAGAGCACGAAGGTGCCAGACCAGGGGGGATGCGGAGGTGATGGCTCAGTGTCACTGTTGAACAGCAGGATGCCTTGGGCTTCAACAGAGAAGTTGTGCTGAACCACATGGAGTGGTTAAGTCTGCCCAGGCTCTGCACAGGATGATACTGGGGTGGGAGCAGTGCTGATCCTTTGCTATGGCATGGTGCAGTCTGAAAGCTGTGTTTGCTGTAGCATAACACCCTGCAGCAGGGAGCAAGCTGATATGGGGCTCACACCATCAATAGGGACTTCCCCAGCTGCCTTTTGGGGGCCTTTGGTGGGCACTGGTCTTCCAGGCCATGCAGTGACCAGAGTTTGCTTCTGAAACTTAAATGATTTAAAGAGATGAGGTCTGCTGTTGGAGGCCTCTGTAGTGTCTGTGTGAATAGAAGGGGTTTGAGCAGCTTCTGGGGAGAAAACAGACCAAACCGAGCAGAGAATGGGGCTTATTGTGTCCAGTGGCCAGAGTGACCAGAGATGTCTGAGAGACAAAGTGACAAACAGAGACCTCCTGTGCAATTAGTCTCTTGACCTCTGTGCTTCGTTGAGGGATGCTGGGAAAGGAGCTGTGGATCACAAGGCCCCAAGGAAGGTTTCCTTGACAACACTGAAGAAAAATGAGATCTCATGAATGCAGCCGGTACTGGCATGTGAGGTGATGACTGTGGAAGAGACAAGGACGTGGCACCTCACACAATGAGCCCCTCGGTTGGGGGGGTGTGAAGTAGTGGCTCAGCAAACTGCTTTTCCAGATCAACTTCATTAAACAGCTATTCCAGCCACTGATATTTACTGAGAAATGCAGCCACTGCGGTAAGAGGGGACTTAGAATCATAGAACCATAGAATAGTTGGGGTTGGAAAGGACCTTAAGATCATCCGGTTCCAACCCCCTGCCATGGGCAGGGACACCTCCCACTACACCATGGCACCCAAGGCTGTGTCCAGCCCGGCCTTGAACACCGCCAGGGATGGAGCATTCCCAACTTCCCTGGGCAGCTTGCTGTTGAATAACTTTTCCACCCACGAAAGCTTCTCCACCTTGAATAAGCACTGGCACAGGAGGGAATTTGCTGATAGTGGTGACAGCTTCACCACACTGCAGCTTGGGGTTAGGACTCTTTAGATTGTTTCACCAATGCAAAGCAATGGTATAGAAAGCCTATGAATAATATAATCATCACCATAATCTATATATTTATAATATGTCATAATATTACCAATAATACCAACTTAGTAATAATAATAAACAGAGCATGCAGGTGGTTGGTACTGCCAAACTTTAACTGGATGGAAGAACCGAAAGTAAAGATATTTGTGTTCAAAACCTAAATAGATAGTTTTTAAATGATGCATTTGAGACTTTTTGATTTCTTCCTGCTGTTTCAACCAGCTGGATTTAAATTTCATCCTTATATGGTGTCTCATAGGAATAAGAGCACCATGACTGTCCTGAACTCAAGCCAACACCCATTACACAGCCAAATACCTCGGGAAATCAGTGCAAGCTTTTCCTCTAGAAAAGCCCCAAGACCTCTTTCAGGGGAAGTCTTGGCTGCTCCGGTGGTGTTTGCACAGGACACAGACAAAGAGCATCTTCTTCAAAAGCAAAGCCAGTTGGCAGGAAATCAAACGCTGAATCAAGGCTTTGGGAAGCAGCATCGCGGGAGCGCGGTGGTGACCGAGGGCTGGAGCTGAGGCTCTTCCTCAGCTCAGGCTGGAGAGAAAGTAAATACAGGGGGTTACGTTGCACATCTTGTCTGTGCTGTTGCTGTAGGTACGCACACAGAAGTCCAAGGGGGCTGTGTATGCCACTGAACAAGAGCAGCGCAGGAACCGGAGCAGCCTGTGAGGGCATGTGTCCTTACAGCAGGGACAGGCAAGGAGGAGCATAAGGGTTTTCAAGTTGGGTTTTTATAGGGCAAGTGGAAAATTGTCTCAGTTTCTGGGTAAAAGAGTTTTTCTTCTTATTCTTTTGCAGCCTTTCCCATTTATTCCCTTTATTCCACACTTGAAAACTTATTTCTAAGGAATCCCTTATTAAAGCTGAACTTGGAAAGGGTAAAAGCAGGTTTGCTTGCACACGGTTGTGTGTGTGCATGTAGGCAGGACATCCTCTTTGCCTATCTGTACCTGTCCCTGGGCTTTCTGAGCATCCATCCTGCATGTGTCCGAGTCATGTCAACATCTGGAGGGTGATATTTGTTATTCTATGTCCCAATTGATTTCAGAACTGCAGTGAAAGACATAGACCCAAGCCAAATAAGATTAAAGGCTTTAAAAGCTTAATAAACTAAGAAGAGCAAATCTAGCTGTTAACATGGCCTTGATAGTCGGCTGCAAAGGACAGGGAGGTAAAGAACTACAGGTGGCAGACTTATTCATCAGCACCCCTCTTCCTTAGCAATACGGAGGCACAAGGGGAATGGGTTGAACTCTCCACCTTCTCAGCATGACAGGAGACAAAGATGAGGGGATAGAAAACATTTGAGGGGCCAGAATTCACACAAGCACCCTAGTTGAATCCACTCAGAATGCCCTGCGGGTGCCAACAGGGACACTGTATTGCCAGAGCCATGGGAAACACAACTGGGATGGTTTGAACCCCCCAACAAGAAACTGTTCCACGTTTTGAGATGTTTTCTAAGGCCGTTTACCTATTCTGCAATGGGCTCCATCACGCAATGCTCCCCTCCAGGTACAGCTTCCCCCTGCGGTGAAGTTTTAATGGTGTAAAGACCTTGAGCACGTCCTACCACGCTGGCTTACAGAGCCTTTCCTTGCTCACTGTGAGCTAAGTGATACCCTCTGTCAACTGCAGAACATCTCTGCCTTTCTTATCTTTCCCAGCCATATAAATGAACGATGGCCCAGCAGAGAGCTTTGCCTTGTTCAGTTTGCCTGGCTAACGATTGCTTCGCATGGTTATTTGCTATTGTGGTTTCACCCAGATCAGCAGAAACGTGGTTTATTTCAAGAGAGGGAGGTCTGCCACAACTATTACGAGTTTAGTACTGCAACAAATCATTTCATTTCGAGAATGAAAGGTAAAACTGTTCTGTGGGCTGGAGAAGCAAAAGGAGCAGAAGGAATCCTGGTTTTAATAAGAAGAGTCATAAAGAAGAAAAATGTGTCTTCCCTGATGGAAAGGGCCTGTCAGGTTTGGATGGGATGAAACCTGTGCCACAATCTGTGAAATTCCTCTTTACAACCAATCTCTCTGGAATATAATAGGCTTTCTCAATGGAATGGTGTGAATCATCATAAAGAACGCTACAGCACGGGTATTACTCTGCAGAGACTGCAGCAGCAGCAGCAAGAGATGGCATTTCCCTGCACAACAAGAGGGGTCCAAGAGAGGTTCAGTACGAGGTGGAGATGTACCAGTACCCATCAGCAGGGCAAGCCCTGCCCCTGCCATTTCTGAGGCAGGCTGAAGGCACCAGAACTGAAGGGTACCACCACATTCTTCATATCCCAACCCCAAACTGAGGAGGCTCTGGTGGCAAATACCCATTTGTGAGAAGAAAACACTTCTCACAGACATAGATGCCCTGATTCTGGAGTGGGAAAACTCATGGCAGAAGGCACGGGTAGGAAGGATCTGTCTTTATCCTCCTTTTCAGGGCCTGAAGGCCAGAAGCAAAGATAACCACAGGGTGTTATCTCTGTGGAACACCCCCATTGTGTCCCCCCAGCTAATTGATGCTCTGTGGTGCTGGCTCTTGGGCACAGACTCCCATGTTAACATAACACACAAAGCCAATTAGATGCCTGATGGGATGAAGCGGTCACAGCCAAGTGACCCATTGCCAGCCAGTCAGGAGGCAAAATGTCCAGATATCATTAAGGTATGTGCCTTAATCCCCTCCTGAGAGATTAGGCATTTAACCTATTACTGCTGTTTGTGATGAGATACAGCAGCTCTCCTGTGCTCAGGTGGGGGAGAGCAGCTCGGGTGGTGAAAGCAGCAGTGCTTGCTCCATTCCAGCCTCACATGTGAATGTGCAGCACATCTCACAGCATCCTCCAGCTGGTTCAAATGGCTCAGAACAGGGCAGTGTGTGCTGCTTCAAAGGGAAAACTAATTCCTTTGCAGAAGAGATTTGGCGACTGCCTCCATTCCCTTCTTGCTCTCTCTGCCTCCCTTTGCCTGTGAAGATGGATGTCAGAGAGGGAAAGCTGTGTCCCAGTGCCCTGACTGATCTCCCTTAGCCCAGGCTGCTATGGATGTCTTTGAAATACAGATTCCGGTTGAATTTACAATGTGTTGTTGGGAATTGCAATACCTTCCTAGCCCAAGAGAGGATTGAAGGTGATTTCCCCACCGATCTAGGAAGAAGGAGGAATAATGGTCATTTAATAGATGTGACTTCCCTCATCATGTAGCTTGACTGGGACCTGCAACCACTCGCATCCATAAATGCTTTAGGCCATTACAGAAGCTCTGGTGCTTGCTCTGCAGCTGCCCTTTAAAAGGCAAGCCAGGAAAAGATGTCACATAGCTGATTGCACACAGCAGACTGGGATCACCCATGGTTAATGCCTAATTAGTAGTTACATTAATATTGACTATCGATGGTAAATGGGAATGATTTCTGTAGGTGAAAATAAATATGAAATGTCATAATGCAATCTCAGTGTAGGACTATTGCCCTTCTCATTGCAGGGGGTTGGGACTGGATGACCTTTAAAAGTCTCTTCCAAGCCAAACTGTTCTGTGATTCTATGATTCGCTGAGAATTAAATACACTTTAAATCTCACCCTGGCAAAGAACTCTCCTGCTGTGCCTTAGCAGTGGCTGGTCAGTGAAGGGGGGGGTGTTTGCACTGCGTTAGTGAAGACAAGCAAAGAGATCTCTGTGTGTAAGGCTGGGCAGTGCGGAAAATCCTACAGGAATGGTCTTGCCCCCTCTACTTCCTGTTCCTCCTATAGACATGGTATTTAAAGGTGGTGGCAATGTAAAGGCTACAATGAAATTCCATGTTTCTTATGCTCTTTCAGCTGTGTAACACAGCGGTTTAGCTCCAGTGACCAGGTGTTGCCTGATGCTCAGATGATGGCTACAGATGAAACCCACATCTTTATGCAAATATGATTTCAAAATCAGGGCCAGCACTTTAACAGCAATGGAGTTCTATTTCTAGAACATGGTATTAGCCTGGAATCATGTTATTAGTGCTGGAGAACAAAACAGCCTGTCCTGGCAAACTGATGCGTGTGCAGAATTTCTTTACTGGACGGCAGCACTTTCTGTGGGGTGAGGGTGGAGGAGAGAGTTTCCTCCTTGCTCTGACTTTGATGGATGTGTGCTGGAGAGCAGAAACATGAGAGGTGCCAGGAATGATGGAGCGATGCTGAAGGCTCTGACAAATGAGCTCTTGAAAAGTCCTACTGCAGCTATTTCAGTGCCATCAACCCTCTGCTCACCTCTGCCCACTGCCAGGGCCACCTCCCCGTTGCAGAGTGCACAGGACGCTGGAACTAAGTTGGATGCCTTAGCTTAGCTGTTGGAGGAGAGGGGATGAGTACAAAGTGGAATGGGGGGCATGTACACACATGTTCTGTCCTACTGACCTGGTTCATAGGCAGTAAATGCTTTGGAATGGAGTGACATCTCCAGCAGCTGCAGTGATTTGCTCAGGGAGCTTATCACAACCTTGAGAATAAACAGCACGAGTCCAGAAGCTGTAAATCTCTTTTTCCTTCTCCCTTCCAGCTTGCTGCATTAGAGAGGCAAGTGTTCGATTTCCTGGGATACCAGTGGGCCCCTATCCTAGCCAACTTCCTCCACATCATCATCGTTATCCTCGGCCTGTTTGGCACTATTCAATACAGGCCTCGCTACATAGTGGTGGTAAGTAATGCTTGTTTTGTTCAGAGCCATTCACAGCCTTTGCTGTGCTGGGAGACAGCATGTGATGAGGAATTGAGTAAAGCCCTTGGGAAACCAGGCAGGAACACTGCAAACAGTAGCAGGAGGTGCTTGGCTGTGCTCAGGAATGCGTTCACTGCGCTGCACTTTACTATAGTTACATCTAACATGGGAAATTATGAGTGGTACCAAAGTAACACCAAGACACTGCTAGATGCTGCACAAATGCATGGCAGGACCTCTTCCATGCCCTCCAAATCTCCACCCCTGCATCTCTAATCAGGCAAAGGACCATCTGCATACAGGAAACAAAGGAAGAGGACAGGATTGCAGCGCTGGCTCAGGGCATTTAACAACCCCCAGCTAGATCACACATAGATAAGCTAATTCCAGTGACTTCCTGATGTTTACTGCTTCTCTCTGCCCCCCCCTTCCTTTTTAGTATGCCATCTGGACTGCAGTTTGGGTCACCTGGAACATCTTCATCATCTGCTTTTACTTAGAAGTGGGAGGGCTCTCAAAGGTGAGTAGATATGATGTGGATGAATGGCCTAGGTTTGCATCAGGGGCAATGGAGTTTGACTGTGAGGTAGTGGAGGGGTGGTGCATCTCCTCTGGATGCGGCCTCAGAGATGATGTGGTTTCCTTGTCTTAATTCTTCCGTCTGAAATCCAGGGGTATTTATGCATGGCTGCTGGCCAGGGGTGTTGTGTGTTAATGTGTGAAGCTCTTTGAAGACTAGCTAAGCCAGGTATTGCTGTCTGCCTAATGAGGGCTGAGCCAGAAATAATCCAAATGGCAGGCAGGCCCTAAATTAAGCCTGGGCTGCAAGCAATGAATTACCAAGTGTTGCTGGAGCTTAGCAGATTCGGAGTGATTACAGGCTACAGGTTCATTTTGGAGCACTCTACATCTGCCTAAATTCCAAGGTCTTAAATCTAAGTTGCAGTCATAATTGGAACTGCACTATCAGGCAGACAGCGAGTCATGAGTGACAGCATAAATCCTTTGCAGATAAGAAACTGTAACTTCCTAATTCCTCAATTAATCTCCATTTCCCCTCTCAATTATCCATGGAAGTTTGAGGGAGTTCTTGCCCAAAACAGTGATTGCTGATGGTGTAACAGCTCAGCCTGAGAGCATCTCGGGGGCGGCTGTGACCAGCTGAGAAAGAACTTTATGCAACTATTTAAACACTCCCTTTTGCTTGATAAAATGCTCTGGGAGCTTCTCTGCCAGCCACGGTTTGCTTCCAGCCAGCTGATCACTTGTGTTCCCTAACCCCAAGCTACCCCACAACACATTGACTGCTGTTCTGCACTTCAAACAGCACAGCGAACCCCGCTTTCTCTGCTACAGAGGAGCTTCAACTCATAACCTCACCGTGTGCTGTGGCTTGTTTTAGCAAAGCCAGCACATCACAGAATCTTAATTTAGCCCAAAGGATGACACTTGTGACTGGGGACTTTTTTGTATAATAGAATTGGGCTGCAGTGTACGTTGTGATTGACTCAGTGGATTTCCCTCTAGAGCTGCAATGAGAAATTCATGCTGTTAGTTTGGTGGCAGCTGGCAAAGACAACAGAGCAGTTGTGTTTTACAGCCTGGCCTCTGTTCCTACTGAGTTACTTTCATTTAGAAAGGCTGCCTTGTAAGAAAACCGCATGCTGCTGCTTTCTCTTCACCTTCTCCCCTTTAAAAGAAGATATTTGGGTCTTTGCAATGGCAAACCAAACCTGACTTCCACGTGAGAACAAAAGACATATCTGAAACAGTAACTCAGGTTTCTGTAGGACAGTTGGTGCTTTGCAGGCTGGGCTCAGGGGTAGCATTGCTGCATCTCTGGATCCAAAGGCAGAGTCTTACTGATCTTGGTCTTGGGATCAGACCCCAAAAGGACATTTGGGCTTGGATGAGCGAGTGTTGGGCAGGCTCTTGGAGGGAGCAAGGGCAGAGTAGTAAGAGCCAGGGGGTTATGGCAGCAGTGCTGCAGAAGAGAGGAACCTCTGTGTGCCCTTGGGGCCATTGGGATGAAGCTGTCCTTTGGGTCCTAATAAGAAATCAAAGTCAAAGCTTGTGATTAGCCTGGCAGTAAGCAGGCAGATTGCACGTTAGAAGAGCAGCTTTGGTGGAGTGAGGCTGATGGAGCTGGTCAGGTATCACTAACTCATAAGCTGTCAGACTAGTGAAGACACTGGGGAGCGTTTTGGGCAGGGCTGTGTTCTCATGCAAGGCCCTTAAGGGGCTGATGGCTCTGAGGAAGGTCTTTGGTTGCTGTTTCCTCTGTGATTCCTCATGAGCCTATGGGATAGTAGCATTCCCACCAGCCCTGTGCCCACCCCTCTGTACTCCTGACAAGGGCAGCCTGCTGGGGAGGTCTCTGTCAGCAGGCAGCTAATTCATGATGACAAATGCAGGCATGGCGGTGAGCTAGAAAGAATGGAGTTTGTTAACTTGGCTGGTGACAGCCCAGTGCAACTGGGACAGGTCATAACTCAGGTGGGGGGAGAAAGGGGAGAAAGGATCCAAGTTATACTTGAATACCATCATTATAACAAACTCGTTACAACTGTCAGGAGTTACTGTAATTGACAGGGAAAATGCTCTGTGAATCTGTTCTCTGCTTCTTGAAAGAGCCAAACTGACCTGATTTCTATCATTCTATCCTGTCACTTTTAGCTTGCAATCTTTTCTCAGTAGGAATAGGAGTATGAAGCATGGCACAGCAGAACTTCGTTAGGTGGCCAAAGACAAATGGATGAGCCTAAGTGCCTAAGCCAGCACCTCCCTGTTGCTGCAAGGGCCTCCCTAAGCACGTAGCCTCTGCCAGCTTTCCTGTGAGTGCTTTGCCAATGAGCAGGCAAGAGCTACAGCAATCTGGAGCTGAAGGGCTGCTGCTCAGCACTGGCAGAGGGATAGGGATGTGCCTCCGAGTGGCTCTTGGCAGTGTTTCCTTTCTGACTTGCTCTGCTCACGCTTCCGAGCACACTTGCAGTATGTGGGGGAAATGCAGCCTCTCTGGAAGTGCGGTACCACTGCTCTGTGCTGGGGCTCACAGCTGAACTTCCCCATTGCTCCTCCTCTGCTCTGTTCCTGTTCCCTCTTTCCTCTTTATCCATCTGGCCATTTGGTGAGGCGAATTGTCAGGAGCTCTCTCTGAAGTTTCTAGGCTGTGCTTGAAATAACATGCGAAGCTTCCCCCTGTCTACTCGAGTGTGAAACGGTCCCCCCTGCACCCCCCAGGCTGAGTTAATTATTAAAATCCTACTGTTAAGACATATGAGCATCTGTCTGTCCAGCTGCCACGCAACTGCCTCCGCATCGTGTACTTGAGAAACGTTCCGAGAGGTTGGTGTTGTGTATTTCAATGTATTCCTTTGTCTTTTCCCTCTGGAATTATTCATCTTGGAATGGTGATCTATTTTTTTTGCCCTTCCTTTATATTCTGTCTTGTCTACGCAGTGCTTTGATCTGAATCCAGAGCCATGGTGGGGGTCAAAATCCTCTCTTGAAATGGAAGCAGCTCTTATGAGCCAAGTGGGGGGTTATTTGTATTCCAGAGGATCTGGATGGCATCTTGGGATGACTTTGTACCTGGAGAAAGTACTGTGATAAATGCATGCTTAATTGCAACTGTCCCTCAGCTCCATCTAAATTTAGGCACTGGAAGCCTGGGATTTGGCCTTTAAATGCCATGGCATTGTCACCAAGCCTGCTGAGACAAAGAAATCACTGCTCTGTTGTCTCAGGCAATACAGCTATTCACCCCACGAGTGAAAGATAAACATGTTATTTCCTATTATGATAAATGTTTCCAACTGAAAAGATTGCAGATGCTTTTGCTGTCAGGCTCTGGGGGCTCCCATAGAGGGTTCAGTTTGTTTCCAGAGCTCTTATAGTGCTGGCTTGCTTTATAACTAAGGAAATTCCGGGGGAGGTGGTTCAGAAGGCTGTTAACACCAAGAGACAGCCCCATCTCTGATGGTGCCCCTTAGAAAATCATTTCAGAACAGCTTTCAGAGAGCTGTTTTAGCAAAGGAACACAACTGACTCTGTGGGTGTCAGAGGTAGGTGTGAGTTTCCTCATGGGACACAGTGGGATGAGGCTTGGAGCAGAAAATAGGCTCTGTAAAATGCAGTTTTAGTGCTGCTATCTTCCTTCCCATGTTGCTGGCAAATGGATGGCAACCAGGTGCTACAGCAGTTCAGAGTGATCTGTGATTTCAACATGCTCCGGAGAAGGAGCTCATCCCACTCTTTGCTCATGTTTCTCTTCAGGCTGAAGGTTAAGGAGGAGGTGAGAGCCCTGCAAATAGCCTGTCAAGAAACCAGGGGGAGCGCAGTTACACACGGATCACGCTCTCCCAACCGCAGGGCTTGCTCACTTCTGGGACTGATTAGCATCTCGCAAGCCTCATACTGCTTTGGGGAGGATTTAGTGTGTTCGGACTTCAAATGTGTTGCAGAAAGGTTTTGGGAAGCTGCTGTTCCCTGAACATCCTTCCAATTGGTTCTTTTCTCCTGATTTCAGTGTGTCTATGTCATAGTTTCACTTCAACCACCTCCAACAAAGGAAGCTGGCAAACCATAGGAGACATCTGGGCATTGTTTTCCCAATCTCCCAGCAAACACTGAGAAACTGGAGGTCCATTAAGTGATCTTCTTGAATGCTCTTTTATTGTACCCCATCAGTACAGGTACCCCCTGAGGAACATCCAGACAGGAATGGTGTTGCTTGGCTAGTTGAGACCCTTTCATCCATGTGCCTTGCATGCTTGTTCGGGACAGTGTCTCTCTGGACCTGAGGGCATCCACAACCCCAGTGTGCAATCAGTGTTCATTTTACATCTGTGAGATGGATGGCTCATGTGTGTGAATCCAAATGTGCTCAGTTTTTCCAGTCAGTTCTGAAGTGTGTATATATATATATATATATATATATATAGTGTGTATATAAAGTTTGTGCAGAGCTGGAGCATGATTGTAGGTAAAAAGCCGTAAGTGCCGGTTGGGACCTACTGTTCTTTCACTCACCCACCTCCAGCCCAGCACTTGCTCTGCTTTTCCAGGCTTAACTCCCAAGCAAGTTCAGCTTCTGCAGCAAAGTTAAGCCAGAGCCAATTCTGTAAGGACTGACAAAAGGGAAGTTCAGGAAGGAAAACAGCCTGTTTCTTACTTTGCCAAATACACATGGATGCCTCTGTAAGGACTGGAGAAGGCACCAAAGGGGTTCTGCGCATAAGTGAAGCAGAAGGTTTGGGAAGGCACCATCTGTGAGCTGGGAGAGGGAGGCCCTGGGGACTGAGGTTAAGAGTAGATGCTGCAGTGCCCTGTGGAACAGCTTGCTTTCTGTGCTAATTGGGGGAAGCCCTGGGCAAAGAAACAGGAATTGAGTCTCCCATAACCAAAATGGCTTGTGAGAGGGAGAACACAGCAGATTGGAGAGCTGGCTGGCTCCAGGAGGAAAGCTTTTGATGGGGAAGATCCATGTGTCTCAGAACATGCAGACTTGGGAGAGAAAGAATGAGCTTTGCAGAGAAGATGGGATTTGGTGAGTACGTGAGAGATCTGCGGGCCACGGAAGAGCGATGCCAGCAGAGGGAGCAAGCCAAAGGCTCCTCTGCCTAAGCTGGGAGAAGCTGGAAGAGGAAACTACCTCCAGAAATGAAGCTGGTGCAGCACCTTGCACTGTGCGCATTGTCCTGTAGCTGCTGAGCTATAATGAGTCCCTTTAAGATGCAGACAGCTCCCTTTAAACTCCCAACTGCTAATAGAGTTCTCCCTATTGTCTTTGCTGATTCAGGCTGCCTTTGCACTGGTGCCGCACTTCATCTCTCTGCCCTCCTCCATGTAAAGCACATCCCATCTGTTGTGCTGATTGTGTCAGGAGTTTGGCAGCTGCCTTCTCACTTAATTGTCCACATTTCTTAACATGTGCTTCCTGCAGCAGATTTGAATCACAGCTCTGCAAAGTGGTTTGGAGTATCTGTGGTGGAGTGGAGGCGCCTACACAATGTGCATAGCGGGGCAGTTGGTTGCTATCCACAGGTTTTCTACCCTTGTAACTCAAGCTTGTCCATAGATACCAATGTGGACTGAGCAGAGTGTATCTGCAGGAGTACCTGGCAAGGTTCCCTGTGCTGGCTGCAGAGCCAAGTCCTTGCCAGGGGGTGATTTGGAGCAGGAGCCTGGATCAGATGCTCTGAATCTGGTTTTCCTTCTTGATTCTACTGGGAGCTGAAGCAAAGGAGCTGCCACATGAGGTTTCTTTCCCCTGTTAGGAATTGTGAATACCCCAAGTTCTGACTGCTGCTGGTCTGGGAGATGCTTCTTTCCATCCCTGGCAGTGTTCAAGGCCAGGCTGGACGGGGCTTGGAGCAACCTGCTCTAGTGGAAGGTGTCTCTGCCTATGGCAGGGGTTGGAACTGGATGAGCTTTAAGATCCCTTCCAACCCAAACCATTGTAGGATTCTTTCCCACAGGGACTTTGTAGGACCCTGGCATGAACTGAGTGAAGTAGTATATGGATATGTGCTAAAACTTTTAGTAATGGTTAGAGGGGCTGTGTATATCCAGTACCTATCTGTACTCTGTAGAGACACATAGAATTTTATAACCTATCCTTCAGAATCAAGCTTCCAACCCCTGCCTTTGCTTTGTGGACAAAAGGGGTCCTTGATTCCACATCAAAGTGACCCAAGAGAACTACTGAGGCACCCAGCACTTCGCACTCCTCTGTGAAGTGATGCAGCTGAGCTCTTCAGCCTGTTTGTCTTTTACCGTCTGCACGGAGGGCTCTGCCATGTCCTGTCAGCTCACAAAAGCTCTCCCAGGTATTCCATCGAGCCCTGCTCTTTTCTCAGGTGTGAGGAAAGCGTTGTCATTTCCAAATGACCTGCTCGCAGGCCAAACTCCTGCGGCATTTCACCGTGTAACCCCCATGATGGCATGGGTTAAACTATGCAACTGGCAGAGATGAGAAGAGCAACACAAAGAGCCTCTCCCTGGGTAGGGATGATAAGGAATAGCTGGGAAATGGTTGCAGGAAGCTGCAGTCATCACCTTGGGGTCTGCCCTGCTGGGTAATGTGACCTGAGGCTGACTGAGTAAGATCAACAGGAGATGCAGAAGCACCATATGTGAAGAGTGTGGATGGAAATGGGACAGAAATGGCACAGGAACTTGTTAGACGTGCTAAAAGCTAAGAACAGAGGAAGATCTGTTGGGTTTTGAAACTCACTTTGGGGTTATTAAGTTCATATTCTTGAGTTCAGTGTTGAACCTGTGCTGGGAAGAGCACACCCACTGCACATGATTCTGTGACAACACACTTAGTGCTGCCTTGTTGACCTTTTTCTTCTAGATTTAATCTACCATACCCAAAACTTGCAGGTGTAGGAATCACTAGCAAAGTGGTTCCATTGATTTAATATGACCTCCACCTGACAGCATATCTGATGCTCTTGCAGTAAATGGAGATCTCTTTGCAACTCTTCTCTTCAGGACAGTGAGCTCTTGACATTCAACATTTCCCGGCACCAATCATGGTGGAGTGAAAATGGTCCTGGCTGTGTAAGGAAGGAGGCTTCAATGTCCGGCATCAAAGGGCTGGATGGCCATTCCTACATCTCTGTGATAGGCTGTGCCCTGGAGTACCGCTACATTGAGGTGATGCACAGCTCCTTCCAGATCCTGATCGCGGTGAGTACATCACTGAGAGCACTGCGGGGTACCACTTGTTCAGGAGATGCTGTTTGGCTGGGGGCATTTTTATCCAGGCACAGAGGCTGGCCCATACTTTCCACCCCATTTTGTATCATCTGATTTCAAAGGCCTCTGTAAATGTTCTTTTTGTTTGTTCTCCTATTCTCTCTTATGAACAATATTGCTGGAAAGACCTGGAAATGGACACCAGCAACCTAACACCTGAAGTAATGCACCACATGCAACCATACAGTAACAAATCATTCCGTATCCCTGTTGTGTGGATGTTCCTGTTTTGAGGACAGAGACCCTGATTTCTCTTACTCCACGTGATGAGTGGCAGAGCACGTATGTGCACATTTGCTGTGAAGAAATAAAAAGAAGTTCCTTATCTGCAGAGAATGAAAGAAACTCTAAGGCAGCAGAAAGCAGTGTATTTTCTGCTGACACCTCAGATAGATGCACTAAATGTTTTCATCAACTTCCTTCATCAGTCTTCCACAGGGTTTCTTAAGTGCTCTGCAGTAATTCAATGTCCTTAATGTTCACTGTTCATTAAGTGCTTCTCACTTGTCTGTGAAATTAACTGAAACAGAATGTCCATTGTCCCCCTTTCTCGGTGCTCCTGCATTCTGTAGCTGCACTAGAGTCAGCAGCCCGTGTCCTCCTAATCCGCTTTGGTTTGTTACTTCGTGGTGAATGACTTTAAGTACAAACGGACATGGACTGGTGAAACGTTCACATTTCAGCCTTGGCTTAAGAAAAGGGTGACTTGTCCTGATGAAATGCTGAAGGATAACAAAGAGAGGAATTCCAAGCTTCTGGAGTGCCAAGTACTTCTCTGCACGTTTTTAGTACAACTTTCCACTGTCTTGATCCTGCGTTTCCTATTAGCTGGGATGATCTGTGTGACCCAGTGAACTGCAGGGAGAGGGGGAAGACTGCAACCCCTTTCTTGCCATGTCACACAAGAGGCAGACAGAGAAGCTCCTGTTTCCTGAGTTGGATGGGCTCCCTGGCATGTGTGCTAGCTGTTAATGTTTGGATAGTTCTCCTTCAGGGAAAATGATCTGCATTAAACTGTCAAGAGCTGCTTCAATGCATGTGTATGAGAAAGGCACTTTTTACAAAGGCATGCAGGGACAGGACCAAGGGGAATGGCTTTAACCTGCCAGAGGGGAGACTGAGATGAGCTTTTGGACAGAAGCTCTTCCCTGTGAGGGTGCTGAGGCGCTGGCACAGGGTGCCCAGAGAAGCTGTGGCTGCCCCATCCCTGGCAGTGTTCAAGGCCAGGTTGGACACAGGGGCTTGGAGCAAGCTGCTCTAGCGGAAGGTGTCCCCGCCTGTGGCAGGGGTTGGAGCTGGATGAGCTTTAAGGTCTCTTCCAATCCAAACCACTGTGATTCTATCTATAATAGAGCCTGTTGTCTGGCATAAAGATCCAGGCTTTTAAAGTGCAGTAGTATGTCACTGTTAGCATTCTTCTGAATCACCTGAGCACAGTAGCGGAGCCCTTGTGCCCTAGGCTAGCGTTTCAGACAGCAAATGGTCCTGAGTTTGTTTGGAACAAACCTTTGTTTCATGGCAGGTTACTAACTTCAGCCCACGGCCCTTAGCTAAGTGCTCACACTGATATATAGAAGCATCTCTGGGAGTGTTTTCTCCTTTGCTTCTTCCCAGAGGCACATGACAATATTCTTTGTGCATCTGCAAAACAACACAAAGGGCCAGATGGGGAGAAAGAGGAGGGAGCTGTAAGATAAAAGAGGATCTAGGTAAATATTCTTTCTCTCCTTCTAAGATTAAAGTTGCAGTGGATTTTTGAATCCCAAAACAAGGGAATGAGACTAAAACACTTGAATGCAAGAAAGCCATATGGGCTGAGCTGTGCAGAGTGAACTCAGTTTCTACCTGCAGTAAAGGTATTGAAACCCCAGGTCTCTAACTCCTGCTGGCTCTGAAATGCTCGTATAATTCTGTCATGTAGTGGGAGAAACAGAGCTTTTCCTCCCTGCTTTGCTGAGGTAGGGAGCAGACAAACCTTTCCGCTTCCTCACTCAGACCTTGCCTGAGAAGTCAGCCAGTTCTCTCCCTTTTTAGTCTCCGAGGGTCAAACTCTTTGATCCCTGCCAGGATCTCTTTCAGTTCTCTTTATCTCATGTTAAGGCAGATTTCATTACAGGCTGCTGTCCTCCCCGGAGTGCCTGGCGGGTGCTGTGCTGCAGACAGGCAGGGACACCAGATCGATAGTACAGAAACCACAAGTGCCAACCTGAAGGCTCAGGGGATGCAGAAAGGGACATGACCTACTTCCCTCCTTGTCTGCCATGCATTTGAGACTGGAATAGTCAGTTCCCTGTTAAGAAGGGCAAGGGACAGGCAAAATTGTGCTTTATGTAGTTTCAGTTTGCTTTGCCCCTCATGGTTTTAGAGGGTGTTGGTTGGTGCATGTGTGTGGCAGGGGGGGTGTTACTTTATTCAGATATAGCAGTGTGAAATCCATGTTCTTTATGCAGTGCCCAGCTGTGGGCATTGTCACTGTTTTCTGGAAATGCCAATTCCTTGGGGTTCTTGAGGAACTGTAGTGCACCATACTGTGTACCTGGGGTAAGGCTCACTGAATTCCATCCTGCATGCCAGAGGAGAAGGAAAGCAAACCTGAACCCGTATGGTGAGCGCAGTGTTGGCTGTCATCCTGACTCCTGCTGACTATAATATCCTGCTCCTGGGCATACATTTGAAGATACATAAGGTCTCCATCTGCTTTTGCTCAGTGCTTGTCTGTACTCCTTGGAGGCGAAAGCAACCCCTTTAATCTGGAATGCGATCAAACTTGGGCGCATCAGTCACCACGCATGATACAGGTAGCTGCAGGGCCAAGGATGAAAATCTTTCTCAGTGCTTTAGCGCAGAGAATGTTGGAGGAAAAAGCTTATTGTAACAACATCTTATAGTCTATACTGGTACAGAAACGTCACTGTAAAACTAATCCTACCAACCCAATTAGGAAATGCAACAGCAGCTACTTTGTCAAGAGAAGAAATCTGCTTTGGTTTTAGCTCCGAAAGGATTCATCTTGCATCTCCCTGACTTGCCAGCCAGCTGGGAGACGAGTGACTTCTAGTTCTGCAGTACCTGGCATAGCTCTGGGCTGTCCAGATGGTGGATCTGGGAGTGGGGAGGGTTGGGCATTTCCTGAGGCTCTACTGAATGGGATGGAAATTGGAAATGTCTTTCCAACAGAGAGAACTCATTGCCCGCCTGTCTGCTGTTTTCACTCAGACTGACAGGTTGGAAGGTTCCCAGGAAGGCGGCAGCACAAGCCTTGACAGCAGATGTTATGTGAGAAGCAATGTGCAAGTGATGCTTTGCTGTTGGCAGAGGCTAGATTTTCAGCGGTGGCAACTGCATCCAAAGAGTAAAGGTCAAGGAATCAAAGAATTCTGATTGCCTCTTTTTAGCTATCTGGTCATAGGAGCTCTTGCACAAGCTGGCGTTTGCTTTCTTGCAGCAGAGATCTCATTTTCCCCCTTTCACACTGACCAGAGCACACACACTTCATTAGCACTGATTAGAAGTGAAACCTAGAATATACTTGCCCTGAAGGAGGAGACTCTGCACATATTCTCTGTGGTGGAAAAACCAATGGCAGAGAGAAAAGTTGAAGAGCCCAGAATCTTCACTAGGACAGATGCAGACTGAAACTGAGATCTCACACAAGCAGCAGTACCTCCTGCTAAGCTTCGCCTTCCCATCCTTTGCGTCTTGTGCACACTTGCAGCCAGTTGGTCCCTTTCTGTAGATCCTGCTGTAATTCAGTCTTCCTGGCTCCAGCACTTCAGTGATGCTGCTCTATGAGCACTTTTCAACTCACTATTAAAAAGTTAACTTCAGATGACTGAGGGACACAGGGATTTACAGACTTATTTCCTCATTCCCTTTGGGCACACTTGTCTCTTCCTGTCTTTCCTGCTGTTTATTTGCCTGCAGAATGCTTGGGACATCCCCGCTCTGTCCTTTACTGTTCACGTGTGTTCCCAGGCTGTCAGACAGACTGACTGAACACACCTGCCTACAACATGTGTTCCTAATAAAACCCTGAATCGGATACTTCTGCAGCCTGGAGGAAGCTGGTACTGAACACACAGAACAAGTAAAGAAGCAGCAGCAGAGGCTACAGCCCAAGAACATTCTTTGGTGAATTAGAGCAATAGCTTAGTGTCATTTTACATCACTGATGTTTTCCCTCCTCTCCCACCTCCCTTACAGAGCTTTGCAAAATCTAAGAGCTATTGCTATTTCCCCTGGGAGAGCACAGCTTAAAACCTTCTTTCCTATAGAAATCAGCAACCAAGCGGCACTTTGAGCAGGAGTGAAATGACTGCTAAATTCTTGGCCTCTGAAGCTTTCAGTTCTATCTTAATAACTGGTAAACTTGGTGATGTTGGGGGCTTGACACATCTTCATCAAGGATGCAGTCAGAAGGGAGCTGCTGGTGCCTCTTGGAGTCTGCCCATCCCGCATTCTAGCAGCTCTTCCAGTGAAAATGAGTGGACAACAGGAGCAGCATTTCTCCTCTGCCGCTGTATTCATAATTCATGCAGAAGATGAGACCTGGAGAGTCCCAGGAGTTCATTTCATCCCTGAGGTCACGGGTTTAGTTGTAATTTAGGTCAGCCCCTATAACAGTGCCATTCATGTTTATGTTTTATGTTTCCTTCCTCTTTGCCACTGAAATTCTCCCATTCTGACCCAGTCACAAGAGTAGCAAAACTTCTTTGAATAAGAAGTGTTATTAAATAAGCAAGTTTGTATTGATGAAATGCATGTAAAAAAGGATTAGAAAGAGAGATGAAAAAGAACATTTTGGGTACATGTTGCCCAGGGAAGTTGCGAATGCTCCATCCCTGGCAGTGTTCAAGGCTGGGTTGGACATAGCCTTGGGTGGCATGGTTTAGTGGGAGGTGTCCCTGACCATGGCAGGGGGGTTGGAACTGGATGATCATAAGGTCCTTTTCAACCCTAACTATTCTATGATTCTATGTTATATAGTATAGTAACAGTGAATGAGTTTAGGGTTAACATTTTGCATGGCTATTAAGCAAAAGCTGCTACTGTGAGGCATGATGGAAAACCTGGGCAAAGAGAAAACCTTCCTGGATTTCCCTTGGAATCAGGGCACATCTGCAAGGCAGAAGCAATGGCGAGCAGCCCCAGGGGCTGTGTCAGCACCATGGCCAGATCTGCCCAACCCTCCCAGCCTGCCCCAACTGCAGGGAATGGGAACTATCCCCAAGATTCCTGTTTGCCAGGCACAAGCGATAGCAGAGAAGAGAAAGCTCTCGTTATTCTGATGGGTTTTCTTGGGTTGTTTAAATCTGAGCAACGATTCTACCCAAGGCCAGGTTGGACTGGGCTTGGGGCAACCTGCTCTTGTGGAAGGTGTCCCTGCCCATGGCAGGCAGTTGGAACTGGATAAGCTTTAAGGTCACTTCCAGCCCAAACCATTCTATGATTACACTCGGAAGCATGTCTAAACAGCAGCAGGTAAAATTAGATTGGCTACTGCAGGTGGCCTTGCCGTTAGCATCACACCCAGAAGGACTTACTTTTACATGCTGTAAACTTTTACATACCTCATAGGAACTCAGCATGAAGCAGCCCTGGTTTCAGAAATGAGCAGCAGGGGAATGAATGAGCCCATAGAGCCACCTCTCCTCCACTGAGGATGCGATTCCATGAGGCTCACCCAAGGGGAAAGGCAAGTGCCAGCTTGGTTTCCACATGATCATAGAAAACAGTAAAGGAAATACAAGGTTTAGTGATGCTACAAAACCATTCCATTTCCTCCCAGCAAGGTGTGTGTTGTCAGGGAGAGCTGGAGAACTCACAAATGCCTTTATAACTGCCCAGCACAAATCTCATTATCTGCCTTTTGCTTTCTGGTGTGATGCATTTTTCTGTCATACTAAAAATGAATGGACTCTACTTTTCAAGCCCCACCATGCATCATTCTGTCTTCCCTTAGAGTGACTCACTGCATGTTACATTCTAACTCTTGTTCGGAAGAACTGAGCTCACAGCGGAAAACTATTACGTCTCACAATAACTTCCCTAATGCAGTTACTGTCAACCGAGATCTTGCTAAGTGGAGTGCTATGTAAGGATGTGAAATGAAGGATGGAGAGGATATTTGATTAACAGGAAGAAGGAGAAGCAAAATAAATGCCTGCTGGATCTAGGATGCTTAACTCCCATAGTACCACAAGTTTGTTTCGCTATTCAGGCTGAGTAACAACTTGCTACTGAAATAGAATGAGTCAGTTCTGATGCTTCAGAGCTTCTATAAAGCTAGCAGTTAAGGACAGACCCACCAGGCTCCTTTAAATTGCCTTTTTTAATGTTCACTCTAGTTTTCTGCTCTAAAGACTACTCTGAGCAAGGGGTTGACATGAGGGCCACATCACAGCTGTTACTAGAGGCACCCTGTTGTTTTACTGCTCCTACCCTGTTTCTAACTGCTTCCCAGGAGGTGGCACTGTACTGCTAACCTACACAATCTGTGAATTAAGACCATTGCTATCATCTTACCTGGTTCTCACTGTGCTTTGGCCCATTTACTTTGCAGGCCCAATGCTTGATTAGTCCATGCAGAAGTGTTTATTCTCCAAAATAGACCCTTAAAAACCGGAAACCTAGAGGAAGAGTGGGATTTCTTTCCAATGAAGTTCTGATCTCCAAGCCTAAGTTACTGAAGACTTCAGTGTCCCTGAACACAGCTGCCAGTACCTCACCATTTTTATGGTTAACCACATTTCTGTCTTAGCATGCATACCCCTTATAGCAGGAATACAGAGCTGAGGAGTGCTTGTCCCTGGACCTTCGCTAATGAAACATCCCCTGTATGTCTGTCTGTCTTGTACATAGGCATCTGCCTAACACGTTACACAAGATGTTCTCCTGTATCCCCATCACCTCTTACAGAGATTAAACCTAGTTTCAGTGTCAGCAAAGCCAGCTCATGCTCTTGCCAATCCTTCCAGCTATAACAGGCTGCTTCTCTGAAGGTGAGGACGGGTCTTGCAGTGTGTAGTGTGCTCCCAGCAGCGTCCTCCATTAAGCCTACACCTGCCTTAGAGCAAACAGGACTTGGCTCCACCGTTAAAGTAACGCTGCTAAGCTGAGGGTAACTATTGGCTGTTTAAGTCTTGCCAAGTGGGTTTTGATCGGCCTCAGAGACTGAAATGATTCCTTCTCTCTCTTTTCCAGTTGGTGGGCTTTGTCTACGCCTGTTACGTTGTTAGTGTTTTCACAGAAGAAGAAGACAGCTGTAAGTATTCCCCACCAGATCCCTTGGCAAAGGTTTTATTCAATGCTCTCTCTCTCTCAGATGTTTGTCGCTCAGGACTGAGCTGCCACCAGACTTCTTTCCATCTCTGCACCTATGCGATATGGCACTACCTGTCTTTCAAGGATCGGCTGGTTTTACTGGGAGGCTTTTTCTCCCCCATGTCATGGGTTAGATGCTGTAATTCTCCTGAACTTTCAGCACCAAAAAGCTTAGTTTGGGCTTCTTATCCAGGCTGAGCTTTAGAGAAACTGGGCAGCTTCTGTTCTCAAGCTTATATAGTTTAATGCTACTGAAATATCACTGTTGAAATGAAGAGTACCTACAACAAAGAATACAGCTTCAGTAGGCACCTGCTGAGTATCGTATGCCACAAGCTGAGGATGAAGCAGAGCATGAAATTTCTTGCCAAGGACTAAGCTGACCACTTAATTTCAAAGCAAAGGAAGTCCTGTATTTGAATTACAAGGAGGAGGAAGGAGCTGACTCAGTTGGGTTGGGTGTATGAATCTCTTAAGTGTCTGACATTCACTATGACATTGTCAGAGAAGAGCAAAGCAAGGAATCACTTGGGTTTATGCAGACATCCATAACCCAGTCCTGGATTACTTTGCCCTTCTAAAACTCCCTTTGAGACCAATAATTACAGAAACAAAAGAATGGATGCATAGGGTTCAAGCAAACACGAAGTCTGGTTTTCTTTGGCAATGTGGTGGGTCTAGGCCAGTTTACAGCAGCTAAGGACCTGATCCAAAGGCTTTCAATCCAAGTATAACTTCTTTAAGGTATTCATTGAGTTTGTGCAAACAGCTTTGGTGTTTTAAAGAGCAGCTGGCATGGATGTTAGCTGTAAAACAAGAGCTTTGGGCTGAATATCTGAGAGTATGTGAAGAATGATAAGCTGCACTGCTTATCTGACTGGTCCTCATGCTTTTCTGTTCTTTCCTGTGTGCCTGAATTCATTCTGCTGGCTCTATGCATCATTTCTTTAGAGCCTGGCAGTGCACTTAGCAAAGGTGCTATATTGCAAGTAGTATTTTTTCAATTACCCTATAGCTGTTCTATTCGCTAACATATATTAGCTCAAAGAGTTCTGAGCCCCTCTTGAACAGCAGTATCATGACAGAGCTCATTCTTCTAGTGGGGCTCTGTTAGGAGAGGCAGCCTCATGGAAGGAAGCAGTATCTAGAAACACAGAAGCTGTTCATTTCAGGATACTTATTTCTTCCCCCCACCAACAAATTCGTTTTCCCTCCCAGCTTCCCAGCTTGGAGTTAAAATGCCAGCTTGAATAATGAACAATGACAAAGCATCAATATTTCACACTCACAGTGGTGGATCCTGCCAGTGACCCGAATAATTTGAGCTGGGTTTTCATTTTCTCTTCCATTTGTGGTTTCCTTTAAACATCACTTTGCTGTGCACCAGGCAGGAATTCTAAGCGCTGAGACACATTCATCAGGAAGCTCAGGCTAACGTGATTCTCATAAGAAAACACAGCAATAGGGATCACCTAATGCTGAACTGTGGGCAAGAATACGTTAGGTGTGCTAATGCACTGTAATATACTGCAGCAATGAACCCCAGTTAAGATCTTTTGGAAGTGACTTGGATTTTGAGTGCTTCCCTGGTTGGGTGCTCAGATGACAGGAGTTTTGCTTGCTCAAGGTATTAGTTACTGAAAACTGCTGTTCTTTAAGGTTTCCTAATTCAGACATCCCACAACAGAGGTAATATAGTTAATATATAGTTAATAACAGGGGTTTATAACTGGGAACTGTCTTGGTTTTAAAATACTCAAATGTTTTGAAAGAGGCTGAGAAAAGGTCAAGTCTCACTGGAACTATTGGGGAATTATCCCTGCAGTTAGCTTAAAACCTGTACAGATTTCCCCCATTAAATGACAGTTGTCCCAAAATCACAGTGTCAGCATCACGGTGTCCATCAAGAGGATATGCTGTTCTTGGGCTTCTAAATACATTCCAAGGGTTGGGTTGTGTTTTTCATTGCCAATATATATAGTAATTATTTTTTCTATTGTTTGCTCACTGAAAAACACCAAACCTCTTCAGCTACAATTTAAAATCACAGTGCAGGAAAGCAACCCCAACAGGCATTTATATAGTTAATGTGACTGGTTACTTTTAAATGGCATTGGAAAGGGATGGCCTTCCCACTCCCAAATCAAACGCGTGAACTTGGCACCCAAAAGGGCTCTAAGCTGGATCTATTTGAAAGGGTTTTGCTAGGTCAGTCCCAAATCACACCATCTCACACCCCTGTGGCCCTGGCTACGTTGCCCAGCTCAGTAATATAGGCTTGGCCTAATTCCAAGGGAACTAAGAGACTTGGGAAATTCTTCTCTGGCTACCAAGGGAATTGTCACTTAAACCTTTCCTCCTTTAGTGACATTGCTCTTATGTGAATAGTGGAGAAGGGAAGCATTGTTCCTACTCGTGTACAATTAAAACCAATGGAGTTGGCAGAGGGGATGTGAAAAAGAGCAGAGCTGAGGATAATGAGGGATTTGCAGTTTTCCAAAGCTGCTGTTGCCTGGCTTGCAGGGAAGACAAGTGGGGCAAGCAAATTCCCACTTCACTGCAGAACCTTCCTGGGGGTTGCTGTGCTGCCAGCTTCTCCCTCGCATTCACTCACAAGTCATTCCTCAGCTCCATTCCTTCAGTCTATCACTGAAGGGCTTTGTTTGCCTGGCTCTCATGTGAAGTCACAGCATGGTGGTGATGCCCAGAGAGGCTGAGGGAGCCCCTCTGGTTTCTCTGGAATCTTTTGTTAGCTCTGCTTCAAGTCTCTTGTTAGCTGAAGCCCCTCTTTGGCACACTTGCTCATCCCAGAAGAGAGGTCTGCACAGGCAGAGATTCCCCCCAGGCGATCCATACCTGAACACTCATTCCTCTGTTCTCTCACTGATTTTTGTGTTATACCATGCCATGCACCGACGTTTCCTTTCATTTCCTTTCAACTTTCTGGCCATGTTTGTTTGTTTATTTGAGTTTTGATTTTTTTTCAGTTGATTTCATTGGTGGATTTGATCCATTTCCTCTCTACCATGTCAATGAAAAACCCACCAACCTTTTGTTCAAGCAGACATACCTGTAAGTATCATCTGTGCAAAGAGGCTTCCGTGCCTCTTAGTTTGACGGCTCAAGGGTGCCACAGGTTTGGGGTTTTTCCTCCTTGCAGGTTGATTTCTCCAGCAGGATTTGCAGGCATGGAAGGAATGACCAATTGGACACCAGAAGAGGTGAAACTGCCTCTGCTCAGCCCCAGCTTGCCAGGGTGAAGCTGGTGTTGCTGTACTTGGCTTGTGGCAGTGCTGTTTGATAGGAAGCAGTGGGGACAACTATAGGATGTTACTGCATACAAGCTACCAGATGCCTTTTCCTTGAAGAAAGCCAAGAGAGGCTTTTCAGCAATGAAAGGTACCCAAGCAGGTAAAGGAGCTGTGAGGAAGGAAGAGTCAGCCTCAGTGGATGCTGAGTAAGCCATAGCAATAGCAGAACATGAGTCTCAGTCTCAAGGTTAAAATGGAGTCTGTGAGACAGAGAAGATCTTTACTGGGGTAAAATTTATGCAACATCTAGTTATTTAGGCTGTATTTAAGCTCTCTGCACTGTCATAACTGAACTCTGCCCTACATATCCATGCAATTTTGATCACTTGCCCTCTTTTTTTGTCATCTTCCCGTAATCTTCTTGTGGCAGCACTGCAGAATTTGACTGTCTTGAGTACAAGATCTCCCAGTACCTGCCTGTGCTTCTAGGGAACGTGTAGGGTACAAAGCTGACACACACCAGTGAATCGAATTAAACTGAGCATTAGATGGTCTGCATGCAGGATGGCACAGATCTGCTTTGTTTAAATTCCACTGCCCACAAGAACAGAGGGTTCCATGTGTGGGGCAGAATTCCTTAAGAATGCAGCTGAGAGCAGGAAGCCAAAAGGGGAATTGTCCACAGCAGAGATGCAGTGTTGAATTCCAGCTTCTGCCCTCTGATAATCCCTCTCCCTGCTGAAGACACAAGATCTCACTTTCACATTGTCCACTTAAGAGCTGGTTCTTTGGGAGATTCTCAAACATAAAGGCCAGCATTAGCTGTTTAAAGCAGTACCTAATCTGCTGCGTTGATACCCTTTACATTGAGCTGCAAGAATGAGGTTCAGCATGCAAACATTGTTAAAGCAGCTGCTAAAGGAGGTTGTTTTGGGGGAATAATGTTACCAAAGCCCTGCCAAAAAGATGGATATAAGGACATGGGAGAAAAGTGGGGCTCAGGGAAGAAAAACTGCCCTCAAATAGATTTGTAGATGTGGCCCTCTAATGCTGTACAGACTCACTCCCCACTATATCACTGCAGCACAAGAGCAGGAGAACAGCTTTTGCAAAGCTGTTAAACTCCCTGTAACTTTGGGGGTTCTATAGCGTTATACTACAGGAGACTAAATATTGATTCCCCTCTCATTTTGTCACAGTGGAATGGAATTTTCCATGGTCTGCAGAAGCTGTGGAGCCAGAAGCAGCTCCCTGATTTACTAATGTAATGTAGCAGCATGCTGAAAAACCATCACATTTATATAGCATGGGGTTTGAGCTGCTGCTTTCTTAAAATGACCCATTCCATTGTGAAAGAAGCTGGTACTTAACGAAGGAAGATTTCTCTCTGGAGAGGCTGTAATATGAACAGAAACTATCAATGTGAAACTTCAAAGGTCTCAGCAAGACTGTAAGCTACTAAAGGACACGAGTGATTGTGTTGTTCTTCAGACCATCACTCAGCTACGGATAGCCTCTGCCAGCACAATGTCATATTTCTTCCTGGCTAACAGGAGGTGAAAGCAGCTGCTGAGCAGCAGATAAGGTGACCCTCTATAAATCTCACAGCAGTCACCAAAGAGCAACATTGGTTTGTTTATTTCAGCCCATCTCTTACCTTTCTTCCACATGTATGAAGGGGAGTGAGAGGAGGATTCTCAACTCTCAGTGCCACTGAGTTCTGCAGTGTGGGGCACTGAGGTCAAGCTTCAATTCATCAAAGAGCTCTAGCTGAGGAATATGGGCTTTGTGGTTTGAACTCCTTTTTGTTGAGGGAAATGTGAACGAACCCAAATCTATTCTGCAACTGCTAATGTATAGCTCACTGCAACCATGGACTTTCATTTTAGGACGGCATCACCCACTGTGCAGTCAGCTGCTCTCCCAGTGACGCACTTGCCTTGCTGCCACAACAACAGGATCACTCTCCTTCATTTCCTAATGAAGTTATCCTATCACTCCAGTTTTATCTGTCCTTCTTGATGAGATCACACCCTCCCTCTCCTCGCAATGTGCCCTTTCCCTTGTCCTGGCTTGCATTTTTCCCTAGTCTGTCCAACAATATGAGTGTTCATAGATCTGAAAGCCCTACAGAGGACATTGATCTAAACCCATGAGCACAGCTTAAGACCAAGACCACCCCCTGTAACCTCTGGATCAAGCACACAGCCTATGAATGAGAGAACTTTGAACTGTGACAGTCTATTTAAAAGATACTAAAGGGAAACTGCTGTGTTCCTACTTCAGTGGCTATCAGCTGCTGAACTCAGTATTCAGAATGTACACCCCATTTCTGGCCTCCAGCTTCATCTGCTACACAGAAAGAGGTTTTAAAATACCTGTGCTACTCCTACCAGGAGGAAAAAACACATCTCCAAACTCCTATTGATAACCGGATTGTGGGCTGGAAGTACCTATTATCGTCCAGCTTTCCCATGGTAATCCACTGACCTCCTTGATTTCAGTTGCAAGGCTCCAGGTAGCGGAAAACCTCAGAAATTATGAGGTCAGGTGGTGGTTTTCCTTTTCTAACAGCCAGCCACAACAAAAACCAACCAACAGGCTTGTAGCGTTGGTTACAAAGGCATGATTTAAACGTGCTTCATCTCCATTAGCACCTCCAGCACTCGTACAGCAACAACAATATTTATATATAGTTATTTCTATTGCAAGTTCCACAACTGCTTCTGTTCTACACTTGACGCCAGGGGGTTTGGTTGTGATAGTTCCTATTGAAGTCACAAGGTTAAGTAAGAGAGACTCAAAAGTATCAGCATAAAAACTGCTCTGGAAGGTTTACCATGTAACAGAATTACCTTAATCTCACTGCTGCTGCCCAACCAAGGCACTGCAGTAATCACTTAATACTAATGTATTAGGAATCTTGATAGGAGATATGTTGAAGTCCTCAGTGCCTGAGTTTCTGGGTCAAAGTGCTGGCTAAAGGATAATAAATCACCTCTTACAAGCCAAAAAGTACTCTCCTGAGGCCAAGAGAATGTTTCCAATGAGTTCTTCGGAAGGAAAGGCTGAGCTCTTACCCCTCCCTTAGCTAAAGCTCAAGTTCAGGCCCTGCCTGCTTGCATCACTGTCTCTCTTAGGCTGCACAGGACAGGCTATCAGCTTTGGGTTGCTTTTCTCCACCTGTAGTAAAAGAATGGACAGGTTTCTACATCATTTGAGGGGAGGAAGCTTTCTTGCACTCAGAACTGTGGAAGGTTTAACCAAGAAAACTTTGAAGTGTCTGACTAAAGCTGTTATCTCCCAGTACCCAGCATGTGCCTGCCAAGACAAAAGAAGGCCCAGAGCACCAGGGTCATTTGTCGGCACTTCCTGCCTCCTGCATCCATTCAGGCTTTTGACATCATTCCCCGAATTTGTTTCAGAAAGCAGCCCTGTGCAATCTCAGTTATAGAGCAGAATAGCCCCAAAGCATGTTTCTGTATGGAATTTAGTGCTAAATCAAGAACCTGCCAGATGACAGAAGGTAGTCTCCATTTATTTAAGAGGTAGAGATGAGCAATAGCTCTTCCTGCTGTTTAAGACTCTCCTTATAAGGCCGAGCAGCGAACTGCACAGTTGCGAGGCTCCAGTGCAGAACACTCACTGATCTGACACCTCAAGTATTACATTAATGGCTTAAAAGCTTTGAATTTAGTTGCATAGCCAGATTTCACCCACTTCCCTTTCCTCAGATCTACCAGTGGAAAGGGACAGATGGTAACAAAGGATGTGACTTTTATCAGCTGTAGACTTCAGTATTGACAGGGCAGCAACAGGAGGTGTGGGTTAATTCAATGATCTCAGGCTCCAGTTGGCAATTGCTCATTTTAATACTCCCTGATCAATTCTGTTGTGGGGCAGTCTGCTAGCCATTGGCAGCATTAAAGGACTAGACCCCATATAACAGGGATGTAGTTACACATTAAAAGTAGGTTCTTCAATAGACCAAATGACAGGTAGACAAATAACACTCTTGAATTCAAAATCCAGTCTGAAACACTGGTGGAGAGAAAGGGGGAACTCCTTTAGGATCTGTTTTCCTCCACTCCTTCCAAACTTTGATGATCAGATTACTTTACAAAGGAAACCTATACATGAAATAGGAAAAATCCAGCTTGTTTGAGGAGAGAAAATAACACAAAGTGATTCTGGTTTTCTTTCTAGGTAGACATTTGCCCAAACAAACAATTTGCTGAATACCAACATGAACTTGCAAACTGTTTTGACCAACCTGAAGCTGCATCTTTAAGAGGTGATGTTTCAGCTGAAAACATTCAGTCATCTTCACTGCTGGCTACAGACATAGATCTGCTCATACTGCTGCACCTACACAAGAAGCACATCACTGCAATTCCAAGAAGCTGCTCAATTCTAGAGATGAACCATAGATTTTAAAATGCCTAACCAAGTTTTAGGTAGCTCCGAATGCTGAGGGTACATGCATCTAACACTTTGGCTCCTATCTATTCCTTAGTCTAACTGCAGTACATTCAGGTCTGGGGTAGCATTCTTCCCAGACTTGAAGAGTACTTAACAACATTACTTCTGAGCTCTCAATCCTACTCATCTGTAGTTGATCATATTTAAAAACCCAGAAAGGAAAAAAAGTGTCTTAATTATTTTGACACCATTTCTATGGTCTTCAGTAAGCAACTTAGTACTCACTCCATACTGATGCCATGCCTTCACTTTTTTCCCTTCCCTACAGGCCTGCATAAGTAAAGAGGAGACATAGAATGGATAAACCTTGCACTCCAAAGGTGCTGCAGGAAACAATGCCCTGTGGCCTGGATCTTTGGCAGAGGAAATGCAGGAAGGTGAACTCCATTCCATTTTTTGTTCCCTGTCTTCTTTCCAACCTGCAATGAATGTACATTGAAGAACAGCCATGAGGTTGGGGTTTAATTCTCCAAGTGCCCTGATGAACCATTCCTACCATAGTCTGGTGGTACCAGCTGATAAACGGCACAGACCTGAAGACCTCCAGCAGAACATGTTCACCAAGAGCCTCTCTCAAGAGATACAGGTGGAGTCGGAGCTGCTTCCTTGCGCCACGGATCCATAAAGCAGGAAGCACTGCATAATACCCTGGGCCATTTCATATGTTCTGTAGTTAGTTTCTTCCCCTTCTTTCCCTTGTTCTGAAAAGAGCCTAAATCGTCTAACACAACTTCATCTCCTCCCTCCCTGGCTAGAACTAGGTGGGGGCTATTTACATTTGAGTTCTTTAGGCTTTTTTTGGTTTAAGTTATAGATGAGAACTCTTCCCTTCTCCCCTACCCCATTCAGGACTCCCTTCCTCATTCTCTATTCTTTAGACATGGTCAGCACCTTAGCAGTAGGCATTTGTCCTGGATTTCAGTGTTCAGTGACCTAACTCCTATAATGCTGAACAGCTAAAAACTAGTACAACCACCAAATCTTTACTCAGCATGGAGCTTTGCCCCATTTCAACATGCCAAGCCATTCTCAGAGCAGATGTAACGTACTCTGGGTTTGCCCATCTACATAAAATTAACACTGGGGTAGCCATATACACAGCTGATGCCTGCTACAGGACACTGGAAGAGGCTTAGTTCTTCATGGATCATAGATTTTTGTACCTGCCTTCTTCACCGAGCAGCCGCTCTTATTCCAGGCATAAGACTGGCACCATCCTGATGGGTTTTCTTGTGACAGGATAATTTTGAGGGGAGGGAATGGGCTGAGGGAAAGGGGGAATATAAGTGTAATTAAGTTGCATTAATGAGCTGCAGCAATTAATAAAACAATAAACAATGCTGTTTTGTTAGCTCCATCTCCCAGCATGTGAAGTGTCAAGCAGAGACGGAGCACTTGTCACTGTCTATGGCATTCCTTGGCTGGTACGTTCCAAGTACTATTGTAATTCTTTGTCTTGCCTGATCTGTTTGAGATTACTTGGATGAGTGATGCTTTTCAGAAGAGCTAGGGAGAGGAGTGACAGGAGAATTAAAAGAAATACAACCATTAAGTGCTAAGGCAAAGATGCACCTTTCTTTCAGAAGGAGCCCCAGAAGCAAAATCCTCCTTTATAAACCCAAGAGTAGAAGCAGTAAGAGAATCATTTGTGCCCCTGTGCAATTTCCCTTCCACATACCCACTGCAAACCCTGACATCCCAAGTTCCAATCAGGTGAAGCTGTGAATAAATATCGCTTCTGGAGGTATTTTTCCTTCTTCCAGACAGCAGAAGCAACAGCTTCTGACTGAGCAGGCCAACTGACAGCTGCTGGGTTGATACTGGCTTTAGTATCTGGAAGAAAAAGCTCAACCCACTAAATCAGCTGTGCCTGACAAAACATAACTACCTCCCATATTAGCCAATACAGGGCCACTACAAAGTTTAAAGATATAGGGGAACACAAGTTACTGCACCATTTGGATAGTGCATACACAGTGCTCTGCATGCTATCTCTTAGTGCTTTGATTCAGTTCATTCAGGAATTACACTCATTCCTACCTGCCCACATGATGTTCCCTGGAGGAGCAGAAAAAGGAATGGAAAAATAACATATCCTCTAGTCAATGACATTGTTCCTTTATTTGAAGCTTTTGAAATCAATCTTCCTTTTCCTCATCAGGAACACTGACTTTATACTCTTTTGGGTTAATACAATTTCTTTTCCTGAGAGAAAGATGTTGTCCATCAGATACCAGAACTCTTTAGTGGCCTTGTTTGAAAGCAACCAAATTCATCACAGATTGAGAGATCAGGGAAACTTTGACGAAAGGAGGCATTTCTCCAGTAGTTTCAGCAAGGAATTCTTCTGGATGGTAAAATGAAGTGAGAAAGAACTCCCCGAACTGTTTTGAGGTCTGCCTGTCTTGAACACTATGCCTCAAACTGACCAAGCCTTGATGCCATGTCTACTAATAAAACTGCTCAGAACCACTTGTCGAGTACTCTGAAGAGACTATGCATCAACCTGTGCACTTCACAGCATGCCTCGACTCTAATACACACTGGGAAAGATCCGTAGAAGAGTAATGACTGAGTAGCTTCGTAACTACCGCTCCGCATTATGAACACAGGTAATAAAGTATTTAAATAGATGTAAAATAAATGATAGAAGCAAGCCTATAATATTTAGTATCAATGACTACCATAAGCCAGTAAGAATAGCAGCCTTGAGAAGGAAGAAAATAAGGCAAGCCACCAAAGACCATATTCCACACTTTATTACCTCCTCTAGGGTTGTGAGCAGAGCCCTCCTGCTCTGATAAGCCTTCCTCCTGGCCTGCTTGTGCCAGACCTACCCTAAGTACTGTGAGGTCATGCGATGACCCCGTTCTGGGAAGGGAGAGACATCTCCAGTGTGCTCTGGGAACAAGGAGCAGCCGAAGGTTTGCTCCAGGGGTTCCCTTATCTCCATGTTCGGAGTGCCCTCTATTGGGGATAGGCAGCACTTGAGATACTCCTAGCCAAAACCACTTTTCTGAAGGGAAATCTTTCCACAGGAAAAGGCTCCATCCTTCCAGATGTGGCAAAGTCACAGTTTTCAAACGTGTTAAATAAAAGAATCACCAGAAACAGCTGGTGCATTCAAAGCCTTGGAGTCCTGGTGATGCTCAGGCAAGATTCCAGCCACACTGAGCTAAATATTAGGAGGAAATAACACTATTCCAACATTGAGCTGCTTTTGTTTTCCCTTATCAGATTAACACCTCTACTTAAACTGTTTTTGTTATTTAGAGGCAAAATAAAGCCGGTGAGAGCCTGAACCCAGCCACAATACCTAGTTTGGCACAGTGATGCCATTCCATTCCCTATGAAAGCTGCTGCTTGGCAAAGACCCACAGATTAATTCCTCCAAGAGCTGGAGAATTCAAGCTGCTCAACTAGTAATTTTTCTCCTCTTTGCCAAGAGCTGCATTAATATTACCTTCTTCTGAAGGCAAGATATGTCCTTCCACATGGCCCAAGGATAACTAACACCTTAAAGGTACTCAGCAACAAGCCTTGTTCGGTATCCAGGCCTGGAACCAAAGAGAAGCAACTCAAGAGGCAGTGTTCCAGCCTCCACAGTTGTGTTTAAGAGCCATGTACCAAAACTGCATGGAGTTCAGATGCAGAATTATTCCCCACTTACACAGCTGTGTGTATCAGTCCTTATCCTCCTGCATCCTTACTCCTTTTGCACTTAAGGTAGTCTGGAGGACCCATACACTGCCTTGTGAATTCCGGAGGAAGCTAATGGATGGTAGGAATAGTTTTCTCACTTATGCCCATCTAATACTGAAGGACAGAAGCAACCTAAAACTTGATGCTGCTCCAACATTTTAGGACACCACCACACTCCCTCCCCTGTAGGGCATTATGTTACAATCAGATACTCAGAGCTCTGCAAGACAAAACAACAACTTTATTCCATGAAAAAGAAGTCAATTTTAAAAAACCTTATTTCTCTTCCCCTGCAGTTAAACTATAGATTGACAAAATTTCCTCTTTTTGATTACATGATAGAATGTTCTATTTAAAAGAATTATCAGTTAAGCCAGCAACTAGATGTCCTAAAAAAGGTAAGTTTCCATAGTTACCTTCTATGAGGATAGTACCCACCAGACAGGAAAAAGAAGCTCCCAGGAGATCATCTAGTCACCCTCATCATCAAAGAGGCTGTCATCTTCTGTCTGGGGCAGTCAGCTGAGAGTAAAGAGGTTGAAAAGTCTACTACAGGCCAGGCTTTTCACTTACAGTTATGCAGATTTGAGTATTACTGAAGGATTCTGTCAGCTGTTGACAGTTCAACAAGGGGGGGAAAGACAGCAAAGAGCTCAGAAGGAATAGCTAAATTCTCCTTCCCACACAATACATTGAGACTAGAATACTCATGAGCAATGGAATGCATTTGGTATGAAGACACAGCCGTTTGACTCAGACTTACTGAAGGAAGCCACCAAAGCTAGCAGAATAACCTCTAAACAGCTGCTAAGTGAGTGAAAAAGTCTACTGAAAACAGCCTTTGATTTCAACACAGAGCAGGGATTCATGTGAGAATGCAAGAATTTGGAGAAGGAGAATCCATCAACAAAAGCCTCTTTTTGGATGACAAAAGGAATCAGCAGTTCTTCTGGAGCAGTCCTACAACAGGATTAGCAGGAGTACAGCAAATGAGCAGCTCTAACTGGAAATGCTGCACGTACACAGGAGGCACATTTGGTGAGGTTTTACACTTATGCCAAGCTACCCTGCAAGTAGGATTGCTCCAGCGTCAAACTATTTACTCAGTTCCTTCCTCTGCTACATTAGGAACAGGTCGTATGGACTTATCTCTCCCCGTTGGCACGTCATGGTTCAGGACATGAAAGTCCTCAATCTGTCCTGGATGTCTGCTCTGCAGATAGGACACGACCTCAGATTGAGTGCACATTCCCTACATGCTACCAGATGGCCACAAGGAACAAACACCACTGAGGCATCTTTGTCCAGGCACACTTTGCACATCCTCTCCTCTTGCAGGCTTCGGAGCTGTTCTTCTGTGCTCAGCTGAGACTCCTCTTTCCCCCAAAAAAAGAAAGGAAAGCCCAAGCTTTAGTATTTTAACAGCCCCAAAGGGACCGTCCTGTCATCTTAGGCAGTCACACTGCAAGTGGCTCAGCATCTCATTCAGAGATTGACTTAAGATGACAGAAGTACCTCTTACACGAGCTTCATTTAAGCTGTAAAGCTACAGCTGTTCTACAGTCTGGTTTATCTACACAAGATTCAGTGTATCTACACATGATCTGTCCCTGCTCAGTCCAGCAACATGTTTTACCACAGTGTGCAAATTACCCTGATAAACCAAGGTTTTAGTACAATTTTCATCACAGTGGAACTCTAAACCCTGAATAAGGGTCTCCGCTCAGCTACCATTCAAGTTAGCACACCTTTCCCTTCAGCATTAAAACCAAATACAATGACCACTAATACCATTACTAGAAAAACCCATCCCAATTATGACTAGGCTCAATTTCACCACCACTGTCAGCCCAGTGCACCTGATTCTCTCTGTTGCACAGACTGCATTTCTTCTCTTGAACTTGATGCTTCAGTGTCTCTCCAAGCAGCACCTGTATAACCAGGAAAGAAGATGGTATTAATTGCTACTCCTTCTCAGTGCTATTTACAAAGAGGAAATACTCTTTATTTCAGCAGCCCCTTTACTCTGCTGTTTACTTCACACAGAGCCTGGTGAAGATGTTCTCTGTGGTGCTTCTATCACTATGCACACTAACCTCCCTACCAAGAGATGTCCATATCCCACTGTTTCCTCAAATTTGGTTTATCCATCAGGCAGCAGGAGCCATCAGCTGCTCATTCCTGCTCCTGTGTTACTATTTAATCCCACTTCTGGTTTGTGGAAATTCGTTTGGGGGTTTATGTTTCCGTTAGCTAAAGAAGTAGCAGATGATATAGAGACAGGAGCTTTGCAAAGCAAATTTCCTACCAGAGAAAGCCTGTGTGCAACTGCATCTTCAAATCAACTTCACTTGGCAGACTCCACAACACAGTAAGAGACATAGATAAGGGGAATATATATTATCTAAACAAGTATTGCTATTTTTGATCAAGTCACTGATTCAGTTTTAAATAGGCTTAGAATACTTATTCAAGAAGCCTTGCTTCAGCTAATTGCATCAGGTGTGAAATTGCACACAAGCCTCCTCCCTGTCTGCTACAGCAAGTCTAAGGGCAGCAGAAAACATTGAGGCTATCTATATCATAGCCCACTGCAGGCAGATATAGTTATTGATAACTCGAGTAATCACAGCTCCCTCAGGTTTCTTTCAAGCAGAACCTCATTCCCAGCCTCTCAAACAAAGGCAGGCTTCTACTCCTAATTCCAGTTTAGGAAGAGAGGAGGCAGATCCACAGGACATGCCAGGTGAAGTGAAATAGAGGTTAAGCACCACCAGGTGTGTGGGTTTGAGGCATACCTCTGCTCTCTGCACTGCTGCTCTCCTCCCTGCCTGACTGAAGCAGATCAGTCAGCTCAGACACAGAGATGCAGGAAGTCCCAGTCGTCATGCGTTTATTCAGTAACATCTTACACACCCAGGTAAGGTCAAAGCCCATCTTGACGGCACTAAGCATTACAGCAAACTCTTCCAGGCAATTAAGAGCCTGAAGTATGAGGCTCATCAGAGTTTCTGTAAAGCAGTGAGCAGATAATTTACCAAAAAGGCTAAACTTCAGGGAAAAAGTAGATGAAGCTCAAAGCTGTTTTAAATCAAATGGCATTAATATGATCTAGAACATTCCTCAAGCTATCTATATAGCCAGAGGAACGTCCAGATTTAGTTTTAACTTCCAAACACAACTCACAAGAAAGTCAAAAGCAACTTCATAAAAGGCAAGAGACTAGTTTTAGATGGTTTATTCTACTGTACCAGTGAACCAAGTCTCCTATTTGGCCCCTGTCCAGAAGCCTTATCTTTGTTTCCACATCCCAGAAGTCTCAAAACTGCCTTCATGAAGATGAAGTGGAACATCCCAATTGAGCTACCTCCTACCTCACGCCTAGCTCAGCCACTCATCAGTAGAGACAGAAGCAGGAAATTCAACTGTCAGTCCATTCAAAGGACTCAGTTTTTGAGCTCATCCTCTTGGACAGGATTTTCAAGAGGATGAGGAATATTAGTTTTCCACAGTTACAGAAGCCAAATTTCACCTATTTCAATTCCCAGGAACAACTGATGAATGCAAATAATCCCCAGGATTAATGCTTTCATGAACAACCAGACCCTCCAGCTGTTCCCTGGTCTCCTAACAAGGAGGTTTAAAATGCTGTGGTGTGAAAGACTACAGATAGACACAACATCAAGAGCATGTACAAGTCAGGAAGGTTAGGCAAGCACCCAAAAATCACATGGCTATCTCGAATAAATGTTGCTTGCCTAAGAGGTCTCACAAGAACAAGCAGCTTGATTTTTGTGCTAGAGACCACTTCCTGAGAAATGGAGTGAAAGAGCTTCTAGAACATCAAAACACCTCACAAACACCATGTATACAGAACACACAGTAGTGGGGAGGGGTAGGAGCAGCAGGACTGCACCACTCTGAACAGAAGACACCACCATGTCATTACGGCACTGACCTCCGGAAGCAGACAAGTTTTGTCCAGTTCGATCCCCAGAATCTCTCTGAAAATGATAGTCACAAAAGCGTGAGTTCAGAACTCCCCCTATTTACCAAATCCTCAGACCCACTAACATACAAAAGTCTTGACTCACTGGAAATGGGGTGTTAGAGAGGGACTCCTGAACACTGCTAACGAAGTCTCTCCCCTTTGACCGCAGTAAGAATTCACACCTATAAGCAGAAAGATTCAAACACATTAGTACAGGATATCTCAAGCAACAGTAGTTTGAATTTGAGAAGCAAAGGGTGCTATCAGGTTGTGAGCAAGCTGCTATATTCCTTAAAGATGGTGTATTATGGGTTTCCGCCACTCCATACACAAAGGGCAACAGTAAGAGGCTCATGATTTCCCCCCTTCTTATGAAGGAAGAAACCAGTGTGGAACACATGGCTTATCTTTTGGTCTTGCAACAAGAGACATTTGTCAACCGAAACTGACTTACCCTGGAAACCATTTGGCATGTTCCCACCAAGGGTCACTGTCAAACTGCCAGTTCCTCACAAGTCCATTACAGTAAAAGCACCTCACTACATCACCTCGTCCTGAAAGAGACATCAAGAGATTATTTGACACCAGAGATGCTGTATGCTCCGCTAGCCTTGGATGAGAGCCTGGGGCAAGATTCAACACAAAACACAGGCTACTGGACAGAGCAGATCAGCACATGACACTTGACCACTGCTGTGCAAGTTGATAGGGCAGGAAATCTGATGAGAGTTTGAACTCCCAGAGCTGCAGCTGGTTGAGATGATTCCAGAACTGGGTCACAAGCTAACAGGCAGCCTGCATGTGAGCCCCACAGCTCCCATGTATGCACACAGCTATCCAATCCCTTCTTGCCTGCATTTAGAAATAGAATTAATTATACCTATACTCACTTCCTCACCACAATCTGACATAACCAGCAGGAGGCATAGACAGAAGAAATTAAAGCCACAGTTAAACACTACCTACAAATGCCCTGCCCCAAGGGCAATTGAACAACAGCATCAGTAAAAGTTGCCACTGAGTTTGGGTCACAGACACAGTATCCCAAACACTCTCAGCTCAGAGCACAGTTTGGCTTAACCCAAGTGCTCAGTTCCAGAGTTCTCCTGCTCAAGCGACCACAGGGGAGTGCCATGTCACGCTGCTGCTGCTGCCTAATGAGTCCCCAGGGTCAGGCTTGTTGTGCTTCAACAAGAGTGCAAGGAGTTCAGGATGAGGAGGTTTGGTTCTGCTGAGGCATCTTTAGTTTATGGACCCTGCCTGTCACTTCCTTCCACATCTCGGACTGATGTGCAAATACAAACCAAACAGATTCTTCTATGTAGAAGTCGCACAGAAATACCACAATATCAGCAGCTTTCAAAGAACTGAAGGGTTCCCTCAATATTTAATTACAGTCAAGCATTAATGTCACAGAATCACAGAATAGTAAGGGCTGGAAAGGACCTCAAGATCATCGAATTCCAACCCCCCCGCCATGGGCAGGGACACCTCCCACTAAACCATGCCATCCAAGGCTATGTCCAACCCCACCTTGAACGCCGCCAGGGATGAAGCATTCACAACTTCCCTGGGCAACCCATTGCAGGGCCCCACCACCCTCACAGTAAAGAATTTCTTCCTCAGATCCAATCTAAACCTCCCCTGTTTAAGTTTAAACCCATTACCCCTTGTCCTCTCACCACAGTCCCTAATGAAGAGTCCCTCCTCAGCATCCCTATAGGCCCCCTTCAGGTATTGGAAGGCTGCTATGAGGTCTCCACGCAGCCTTCTCTTCTCCAGGCTGAACAGCACCAACTTTCTCAGCCTATCTTCATACGAGAGGTGCTCCAGTCCTTCCTCTGACTGGCCAGTGCAGGGACAAGCACTTCTACAAACCTGTTATCTAACCAGCAAAGCCTTCTCAAGGGTAAAAACAATGCTATATTGATATTCAGATGCATTTAAGTGTTGCCTATTTTCCTCATAAAAAAGGACCTTCTTTATTCCTGTAAGTCCAGGGTCCTTACAGCCAGTAACAGCCAAATGGACTGACTACCTTCAGGTTTAGGTTTCTGAGAAGAGAAGGCTTCAGTTCAAGACGGAGCTTACACAAAACACACCGAGCAAGTGCTTCAAGTCCTTTTAGAAGTGCAAGTAATAAATAGGCTCAATAAATCTTAAAGCACACATTTTTCTGCCAGTAAAGAACTGTTTAAAACATGCCACTTCTCCCATTCCTGCTGGTAAGGGAATTGACTTACTAGTGGACCCCTCAGTACCCAAACAGGAGTTAACACAGTAGTGAATTCTACACAGGCAACAAGTGAAGCAGCATAGACTGAAGGAAGGATGGGCTTTCTAATTATGCCACACATACTTGCAAGTATTTGTATGAGCAATAAAACACAGCAACACCTTTAAAAGTTAACTTGGATCAAGGTTAAACACATTCCCCCAGAGCACCTACCTGTGTAAAAGAATCCTGCTCTAGCTAGTGCCTCAGAAAGCATGGCAACATGTCGTGGGCAGCTATGAAATGTCAATAGTCTTGCCTCCTCTGTTACCATCGCTGGGTATTCTGGCTCACTGGGCAGCGCTGCCTCCTCACTGTCCATCCCCGGCAAAAGGCTGAGGAACTGCCCATCCACAGTGTCAACAGCTTCCTGAGGAGGCAGCATCTCTTGGTTCCCGACAGCCTCACCACGAATGAACTTACAGGAAGGGAAGAACTTCAGGTGCTCTGCTACTGGGCAATCACCAGGTTCCCAGTTCTTCAGGATACCACCACAGCAGAAACATTGTACTTCATCTCTTGGGCCAACAAAGAAAAAGCCAGCCTTGACCAGATCTCGAGGGCATACAGGTGAGCTTGCTGGCCACAGCCGAAAAGTCCTCAATCTTCTTGCTTCATTCCTCATGCTGCATTTAAACAGATGGCAACAAGCAGCCTTGGGCTTCGTCTTCTCTGCTTGTCTCCTGTCCCCCATGTTCTTGTTCTGAAAGAGAGGAGGGGACAACCCAGAGCTGTCAGCTGGATTCCCAGTGTCAGGCAACACTCACCCTGTGCTATTTGTTTCCCATCCCCACGCATATTCCAGAAAGCTCCTGGTCTTGACAAAGCTGAGCTTGTTTGGGAATTGCAGCCCCATGAGAGGCCTGGTGCTTTTGTACTTTGCTGTTGAGCTTTTGCTGAGCCCTCACTAGTGTCTGAGGGGAAGAGACCAGAGCTTTCTAAGCCCCTCTGCCAACTTACAAGGGCAATGCTTGCAGGAACAGAGAGGGCAGAGCCTGTGCTTGCCCCCGGCTGAGCCAATCCAGCTTCCAGCATCTAATTTGCATGATACATCCCCAGCCCATTGCTCTGCCTTTAAATTAACATAAAAAAGCTCTGCCTTCCCCCCATCCCAAAACCAGGTTTAAGAAGACATGCCATAACAAAGCAGAGAACAGCCACACCCAAACACCACCTCTCAATGTTCAGCTTAAAGCAGAACACTACACAGAATATAAGTACATTTTTCATAGCCTTGTGATAATTAAGCAGTGAGTATATAGAAACAGCTCTATAGAGAAAGGACTTCTCCAGGATACAATCTGAAATAGTCCAGTTTCTATGAGGAGGTGACCTAAAATCAGTGGTAAGACACTTGCTGCCTGCACTGGTTCTGTGCAAGAGAGTGAATTAAAGAAGTTACTGACTGCCCAGTTACCCAGCTCTCATTCTACTGAAGGTAACAGCCGAGTAAACCAAGGTGTAACTGCTGCTTCTAGTCCTTTCTAGGTCTGGTAAACACACTTTCACAAGGCCATACAATTACACAACAGTCAGGATCAATTTAACTAATGACTCCAAAGGAATTCCACTGCAATGAAGTCACTGCACATGATTAAGTGGTAGGTGCAAACAAATCTAGCTTAAGTATGGGCCCTAAAAAAAAAAACCTTTACCACTCAACTCAATAGGTCAACTCACCCAAAAGAAGCACTAGCTGCTGGCTATAGAGCTAAGCACTATAAGCACACAGACTCACAATATCACATAAGCAAACATATACATACACATATATATACACACAAATAATACATATACACACTCCTAAGAAGATGTTTCTCAAGGCTGGTACACCACATAATAGGTAACTACTGTAGTGCCCTCTATGAAAAAGGCACAGTGTAAAAACCACTCTGCATAGCACTACTCTACAGTAATCACAGAGATATTAAGTGGCTCTCAGGCCAGTAGCATCTCTGAAATACTATTTCCCTTAGTTAAGTACTACAGTACATTTTGGGAGGGGGAAAAAACTTCCACAGCATTTTAGCTGCAAGGCCTGAAGCCAGGGTTAACAAATCCACCCTCTACAGGTATTACTACATGGTTAGCAAGATGTTAAAAGCAAGCTTGCTCAACCACATGCCTCTCACAGTAAAAGGTAGCAAGGAAAAGTTCATTAGCAACTAGAATTTCCTTCTATCATCATAGCCACAGTGATAGGAAAGAAAGACTCCAAAACCTTTGGAAACCATATTTTAATACAATAAAGTAATACACTCAAGAACTATGACATTAGCATAGAAACATATAGAAAAACCCCTTAGTCTCTGATACACAACAAAACTTGCAAGCTAAGCAAGCTTAAGAACATGCAATATTTGAGCCTGCACTGCAGATTTTGCTCTCAGAACACAGAAGCAAAGAGTCTTCATCAGATGCAGCTCCAGAGCATTAGTGTTGCTCTCATCAGAAACCCTAACAAAAACAAAGCTGTTAAACTATAACAAATGCTATTTCCCACCTGGGAAACTGAGTTCTTAGCCTCCTACCACTTTGTAAAGGGGTATCAGAGCAAACCTCACAGCAAAAACACAAAGAAAGAAAAGGTTTCCCACCTAAAAGCTTAACAGCTGAACCAAGCATTTTTAAAGTAAGAAATGCAGCACAAGAGAAAGATACCTTTATCTTTGTGAAAAAACACATGATAATTTGCTTGCAATGAAAACATTTGCATGCACTATAGAGCATGCACTAACTTGGCTAACAGGGCTCTCCAAACCAATAGCTTAAACAGATACACCACTTCTAAAAGCCAATATTCCTCTACAATCCACTACTTACACCTACAGAGCAATACACCATCAAGGCAACACAAAAGCTAACACCAACAATTCCCTAAGATTAAAGCAATAAAAAACCCCACTAAAAATACTCACCTGCAGTACACTAAAAAAAGGCACAAAGCACTTCCAAGTAGAAAACCTCTTCCAGGCTCTCCTCTCAGCAAAAAAGCACTCCTCAAAGGAGTACAAACCCCTCTAGGACACAAAGGATCCCAACCGACCCAGAGGCCATTTCTAGTGCTTCGTTTTCCCCAATTGGTTGGGTCTGTGCTGAAATTCTCCATTGGCTGAGGAGCCCAAACTGCATCATTATAGTGGAGGTTGCTAGGGAGTGTTTTGGATCAATTCTGTTGCATTTGTTTAGGGAGAGGTACTCTTTTGCAGCTTCACAACTTGAAATTATTCTATTCCTTTATCTTCCTGGGGTTCTAATTTGGAATGAAGGATTTCAAGGTTAGTTCTGAAAGTTGTAGTTGCTTAAAAGCACATTTTCATTTACCACTTCTCTGCCTGAGAAGATGCATGAATCTTCTATGTGCTTGACAAAACACAGGTTTGCTTTGTTACTGTAAGAACACAGGTGGTTTATGTTTGCAGGAAGTGATAGATAAGGGCTTTTCTTCTAAGCAAGAAGCTCCAGAGCTGGTTTCTCACAGACAAAGAAGTATCAGCATTCCAATTAAAAAAAAAAAAAACACTGAAACTTGTTTAATTAACTGTGTTTTAACCAAAATCCCTGAGCAGCAGAGGGCAGTGCTCCTATTCAGAACTTGGTCTTGTAACAAGTGAGTGTGGTTCTTTTTTGTCTGTAGTAAGTTTATGTTTAATTGCACATTATCTCCTGCTCCACAGATCCTGTGCTTTATAATGCTATATTGGTTTTTGAGGGATGGATCTGAAAAAGGTAAGATACAGAGTTAAAATCTCTCTCATAAAGGCTGTTGGGGCCTCTGCTGAGGGGTTGTAGTGAATCGCCTGTTAATAGGTAAGAGTGATTGATAGTTCTGACCTTATGAAGCATTTTACAAGCCATACTGCTTATAACCACTTGGGAATCAGGAAGCATCAACCAGGAGCTCAGGACCGATCAGTAATAATGATCAACAGCACCATCACGATGCGCCTGTATGAGAAGTGTAGTAATATTTACATTGCTGAGCTCCTTCCAGGCATAACTAGAAACCAACGCTAAATAGTGAGTTGAAACTCTAAGGAGAAAGGAATGTAAATGTTACTAATCAATGTTTGCTAATATCAGCATGATTTGGAAGGAAAGTGATCAATAAATACAAGGAGTATAGCTGGGGGCAGCATTATAAAGAGCTTGAAAGGGTTGAAGTGACTGAAGTCCCCGGAAAAGCTCCAGCAGAGTTCAGCATCTCTAAGCTTGAGGTTCTACACAGCTGTAAGGGGATGAAGCTGCCCTGTATGGTTTAGCTCAAGGAACACTACTATGCTTTCATCAATATACTAAGAGTGAATAAAAAATTCCTGAGGAAAGTGGCTTTTATAACAGGGGGGATAAAAAAAGGTATCAGTTGGCATTATTGAACAAGCAAAGAGGCTGGAAACGCAAATAGAGATGCCATAGCTTGCCACTGCTGCAACTGATGTGTCAGGGGGCGGGATATCAAGTACATTTATGGCATCATTCCTATTCCTACTTGCTCAGAACCACTGTGAGGACAAGGATCCATCTTTCAGAATAAAACACTCAGGCCTTATGACAGAATTGCTCTCAGACTGAAGCAGAGCAGAGAGCATTGCATCTGTAGCCACAGAAGTAGGTGACTGCTGCTGTTTCTCCATTTAAGGCCTTGCTTTTCCTCTCCCGGCTGCATCTTCGTTGTCTGTTGTCCTTCATCTTCCTTCACGCTGACTGGCAGTAACACAACGCCTGCACTCTGCAGCCCTCCTAAGAGCTGCTGGCACTGTTCTCTTCAACAGTAAAACCTGTAAGTGTGTCTCTGTGAGAGTTGCCTTCAGTGCAGCCCTGAGGGAGCAGAGCACATCACTCTCCACTGACACAAAACTTCAGGGCACCCATAAACCCATCCCTGAGGACAGTGATCCAACCCAGTGAATAATGATGAGACACATTAAAAAGTGACTGGTCGCACCAGAGACAAACACAGAGTCACTCCCTTAGGGCAAGGAAGCCTCACTTTGCTTTTTCATCCTGCTCAAGGTTCTTTTACTGCAAGGAATGTTGCTGTACATCTAAACGGCTCTTCTCTACCTATCAACATTTTACTCCTTGTGCTTGACTCAGTGGATTTGTCAATACGTGACAAATTCAACACATTAATAATGATTTATTGCTCCAACCATTGGCAATCATTAAATCAGGAAGCCTGAAAAATGTTGCTACAAAGTAAATACACATACTATTCATATATACTGCCAAAACTGATGCACAGGTGAGTAACGGATCTACGTTTTGTGAGGTGATGTCCTAAGATTCAAACCTCTCAATCTCCTCCCCTAATTCTTTCTTCTGATCTCCATTACCACAGCATTTGGTTTATGTATTGTGATAGGAATAGCATTTGGTTGCCTTGTGGTGGTTTATGTATTGTAATAGGAACAGCTAAATGTAGCTGGCAACATGATTCATGAAAGTGCTTAAAATCCAATACTATTAATATACCAGCCCACAGGAGCAGAACACAGCACATATCAAAAGAAAGATCTGCAAAGCACAGCAGATATGCAAAAAATCAATAGAAGAACCCCCCTTAAAATCCTGCTGTGGTTTGAGAAAAAGCAAAGTAACATTCTGGCTCCTTGGAAGGAGGAGAAAGGAAGTGTTTCTGCCACAAGGCATAACTGTGCTTTACATTGTTCATGACTTCACGATTTCAGTGTCCAGTTTATTATACAAAATGTTTCTGCCGCAGAAGGTGGAGTGGGCTGAAAACTGGTCACTGCTTTTCTAAAATGCAACTGTTTGTAGTAAACAAGTTTCATTTTAGTTTGCTAACTGGCTTTTGGAGCTGAAAAATCTGAGAGTTTCTTATTCAAGGGTCATTTTTTCTCTTTATTTGGTTTTCTACCCCTTCTTGCCTTTGGCAGTGGACGTCATGGGGAAAAGACTAAGGGATGTTCTACCATTCAGCCATTAATTACCTTTAAAGAAGGATTTGTCAGGCATTGTTATGACTCTAATGGAGCTCATCCTACTTTTTAATTGCTGGAACATCAGCCATCAAGAAACATGGAACATCTGATTTTCCAATTAAATTCTGCTACAGTTTGAAATGTGTTTCATTGCAGAGACATGTGCCTGACTGCCAGGGTATTGCTTGGACAAAAGGCAAAGATCTATTCTTGAGCTACTCACACTAGCAATCATCTGGTTTTCTCCATGCAAATTGACTCAGAATAGGTTTAGTTTGTCTCTGTATCAATAATCAATAGTAAGATTGACAGATGAGGAAAAAAGACAACAGTGAAGGACACTGCAAAACACTGAAGTGAAAAATGGGAGACTGTACCCTAATGAGTAGCAAAGACATACTCACAAAGACCTTACAATTTAATGGAAACTACATGATAGCAGTAAGAAAGAGTTGCCATTGATGAAGATGGAGAAGGAGACATGGGAGAGTCCTTGTGATCAGTTGTTGTTCTGTTGAGGTCCTTGCTACAGCTTTTCAATGAAGTTGTCTTGCAAAGCACAGCAGGTGCAGTAATGGTATCAGCTGGTATCTGCACAAGCCATGCTGTCTGCATATGATTTCACTTCTTATGTTTTCACAATGTGTTTGTGACATGAAAAAAAGGAAAGAAGAGATACTATGTGTGTCTGCTTTTGTTTTTCCCCCTGAAATGATGGAAATCAATGTTGGCTCCCCGCTTTGGTTACATTCCACGGAGGTGTGAGGTGCAGCAGGGAAATAGTTCCAGCATGGCAATGTTTCATTTTACTCCCTTGCTCATAACAGAGAGCTGCATAAAATCCCTGTAAAATCTAAATTAAACCCCAAAACAAACAAACAGAGTATTCTGTAATTGACACATGAAATCTATACTCCTGAAATTTCAGAGTGCGTTAGCAAAGGAAGAAAAAGATGCCCATAACTTTTTCTTATATTAGATCATACCACTTTATTTCTCTCAACAAAGCCAAAACCAAACAAAAACCTGTGTTATCCCCTAGGTTACAGAGTCATACGCCAAGAGTATCTTCAGTTGATATAATTCTGAATATTGCCTTATCTATAATGTAATTTTACTGGGTTTGTGTCTAAAAGATTGTGCTCTTGTCAGTGGATAGACATGATCATTTTTAAAGTTACCAGGAAGAAGCAGTAACTCACATTTTCCTAATGCAAAAGAAAAAGATATTCCTCAAACCATAGCCTTAGGCACATATATATTTATGTGCCTGATATGCTCTGTCTTTGACTCTAAAATAATGGGTACAGACTAATAGCTGTACCCTACACCTTAGGATGCTGAAGCAAATCCAGTTCTAGCATTCTGCCCACATACACTCATGGCTTGGATGATTCATAGTCACATAGTTTCTATATCAAGACTAGTGAACATACACAATCACATGGACTTCAGAGCAGTGCCCATCACCCAAGAACCCAGGACAAGTCTTTCCCTTCCAGGCAGATCTTCCACTTTCTAGGCATGTTGCTCAGCTTTTTCTCTCATTTGTTTTGGAAGCACTGCTCTATGTCAGCCTTTCAGCTCATTCAGGGACTCTGAAGAGGACAAATCTGCTTTGTCCATAGCTACAGCATATGGCAAACAGAATTAAGATAACACAAACCAATTACTACTTGCTACCTAAGCCACACAAAGCATCCCAGGTGCTGAGGATTAATGCATTCCTCTTTCTTCCTCATCTCTGGATGACTGAGAAGGAAAAGGACAAAAGAAAGAAGACAATCTATTTCACATATTTTGTTAGAATAGTAAATGCAAACTCAAACCAACAATCTCCAAACATGCAAACACAGGGACGACTCTGCTTTTAACTGCATCTAAAGGACAGGATGATTGCATTGTTTAGTACCTTTTGCGAGGATGAGAATTTGTCACTTTTACCCCCAAAATTAAGCACTGAGATGTTCTGAGTAAGATTTTGTAACTTCTGGAACTACTGTCTGGTATGGCAGAGTCTTACCTACTTTGGTCAGGACTCTAGTTACTTGTGAATGCACTGATGAGACTGGATACAAGCAGCACTCAAGCTGGTACTCAACCTAGTTTGGGTCTCAACTGATTACCTCAGGTAATAACACAATATATTATACACACGTTGAAAGCCTGATTTTGATTAATCTTTCTCTCAAATATGTTTGGATATTGCTCATTCCTAGAAATTGTAACTAGTGCATGTTTGTGTCAAGAAACTAAACCAAGAGGTATGTTCAAAGCCAAAAGGACTTACCAAACTACATGTCTGCAGGTATTTTGATACCTTTAAGAAACATTCAGGTTTCCAGCCAATTTAAGGACAATTATTTCCATTCTCCAAGCAGATGTCAGACACCTATGTAACATGTTCAAAGATAATCTCAGTGATATATTATTGATGCAAATTATGTTACAAATCCTTTTACTGCATCAGTTTCCAAAGGAGTCAAAAGAAATTGTATTCTACAAATTACACTCAGCTGCAGTCATCTGGTACCAGTGTTGTGTAGAAGCACTGCAGTGGTATTTTCTTGTGTTGTGGTATGAGAGGCTCCCAGTGCACCAAACTGTCATTGAGCATGGAGCGAACTATCGTGTACTATGCTTGTAAGTCAGCAGGACAGTGAGGCCTCTGGGTGTTACCATAATACAAGCAAAACAACCTTGACTTCTGTTTCAACACCAAACATTTCCTTAGGCAGAAGCTCTTCCCTGTGAGGGTGCTGAGGCGCTGGCACAGGGTGCCCAGAGAAGCTGTGGCTGCCCCATCCCTGGCAGCGCTCAAGGCCAGGTTGGATGGGGCTTGGAGCAAGCTGCTCCAATGGAAGGTGTCCCTGCCCACGGCAGTGGGTTGGAACTGAAGGGGTTTTATGGTCCCTTCAACCCAAACCAGGCTGTGATCCTATGATTCTACGAAAAGAATCCCTAACAACCCACTGTGTACAGGGGCAGAAATACAACCAGTAATGAGGTAGAACTCAAATGCTAGAAAGGGAATTGCTTTCATTTAATCTGATTTCTCCTTAAACCGGTCCTCTCCAAGTGTTACAGGTTGAATTTGGGCACAAACCAGCCCCGGATGGTTACACCTCGGGCAGTTTATTCACTGCCGGTTCATTTCCTCCCTCTGTCAGAGGAGCACATAGGAAACCGACCAGACTCCCTGAAACTTACAAGGCCTCTTCATGGCCCTGCGAAATCAACATGAGCCCTGCTAACGGGTCTAAGGTAACACTTAAATTCTGCAAAACACCAGCTATACGGAAGGTAAAAGATATTAACGTGACAAAGTGCAGCCAGCATCCAGGCTGCTTGTGACCCTCTGCCAGAGGATCCCAGCCACAGCTACCGCGGGCCTAAGACTCAATCCCCCCCGCTTTGGGCTAACTGTGAGGGGAAGACCGGCTCTCCCTAAAGGCCTGGAGCCAGGGGTGAGCGCCCGCACGAGAAGCTCCGGGGCTGCGGAACCCGCCTCCAGACCCCCAAAGGCCGAACGCAGCACTCGGACAAGCACCGGACCCGCTCGTCCCCCCAGCCGCCCGCCCACCGCGCATGCGCACCACGCACCGCCGCTCTCTGCGCGCCTTCCCCCCCCCGCCTCCGCCCGGCCGTGCTTTCCCGGCGCGCCCCGCGCGCTCTCGGCGCTGACGTCACCGCAGCCCGGCGCCCGCCGCCATTGGAGTTGGAGGCTCCGGCTCCGTCCCTCGCTGCGGCCTCGAAGGCGGCGGCGGGCAAGGCCCCGGGTGGCGCGGCCCCGGGGGTATGTGAAGAGACGGGGCCCGGCTGGGTGTAGGCGAGAGGAGGCGCGGTGACCGGCGCCGTCCCCCGGGCACCCTGAGGAGGCGCTGAGCGGCGGCGAGCGCGCCAGCGGCCCCTTTCCCTTCCCCCTCGGCCCCGGCCCCTTCCCCTCCTCGGCCGCCGCCTCAGGGGTGAGGCACCGCCGCCCCTCCGCCAGGCCCCGGAGCTCCGCGCCGCGCCGAGCGGCCCCTGCGTTCGCCCCGCTCACCCTCCGGCCCTGTCTGCTGAACCACGGCGGCCCTGTACATGAATTATGTCTGCCACAAGCGTTGACCCTCAGGTAAGCGGCGAGGCGCGGCGCGGGGCCTGCCGCCTCCCCGCCCGGCGGCGGGGGGTTTCCCGTGGAGGCCGGTGCCTGCGTCTGGCCCGGGCGAGGCTTTTCTCCTCTCTCTCGGCTTCACTGGACCTGAATCTTCCTCTTAAAGTTCCTCCATGGGCACAGCGCGTTCCCACAGCCTTTAGAGAGCCGTGGCCATTTGTAAGTGCGGAAAGATGCGTGGAACATACTCCCGTTTAAACAAGCCCTGATGTGTTGTGAGCCATTTTTATGAGCCTCCGACCTCAAAAGCTCTTTGTTTTGTAGTGATGATATAAGCGCTTTTCTGAAATAAACTTTTATTTGTCCTCTTTTTTTCTTTTCCCCAATCATGTGCCATGGCTTCCTAGAGACCGAAAGGACAGGATAATAAAGGTGAGGATCATGCTGAGATCTGGTCGTTTCAATGATTACTGTAATAGATGAATTATGCAGGTGCCTGTAGGTGAGCAGTAGGGTATGGCGTTTAGTCCATATGAATGACATCTGGAACAAGAGAAGTTGTGCTTTGTTTCAAAACCAACATAAACTGTTACTCATACAAGCTTGATTGCATCCTGCTTAATGCTCCTGATTTAACAGTGGGAAGGACTTTGTGTTGGTGCTAAACATCATAATGCTGTTCATTTCCTTAAAATAAAACAGATTTCTACATAGAGTCACAAGGACATGAATATTAAATGCATAGTTTTACATACTTTTGCACAGTTTCTTCCTGCTGTATGAATGCAGTTTTGTTAGTGGTGTGCAGTTCACTGATAGATGTGCTGGTTGTATATAAGACTACAAGCGTAATAATTTAGGGAATTTAAAGTAATTAAATTTGATAAGATAAGCTTATAATGATAATGCTTTATTTTAAATTGAATTTAATAGCAGGTCATCTAAGAGACCTGTGTTAACCTCGAGTGTTAACTGAGATTGCTAGTGTGTATGTGGCTCTCTAGACTCAACAACTAACAATAGTCAACTCCTAAATGCTTTGTAATGTGCTGTAACCTGCATTAAAAATCCATCTGCTACCAGTTACAGAAAGTTTGACACTTTTGTCTGTGTTTGTAAATACTCTTTGACCTCTACTTTCCCTGACAAACTTTGTAGCAATATACTGGTCAATTCCCAGACTTGTTTCTTGTCAATTCCCAAACATCCCATTTGCTGCAGTGTCCTGTTTAGTTCAGCTGCTCTGTGAAATAGGTGAATAAAGCAACTGTCACATAATGTGTTTGACCTGATTTTCTTAAGTAAAGCAAGCAAAGGAAATTATTTGAAGTGATGCAACAACACTTTTGTGTATCTTTCAGTAATAGGTTTGCATGCTTCTCACACAGGGTTTTATGCTGAAGTAGACGGGTATCTCTGTTCTCCACATGAGAAAGCAGAGGCATAGATTTTCCTGAAGACATCAGGGTGCTGAGGCACTTAACCATTATTTCATAATTAAATGTAACCTCACCTCATCTTATTTTACCCAACTTCACTTAAGCAGTGACTGACACATGCTGGCAGAGCTCTGAATTACTTGCTGAGAGTTCTAATTGTGGACCATAACAATAGATGTTATTTCCCAATATTCTTCACAGAATTCTTGTCAATAATTATTTCTTTTGTTCAGAGTCAGTTCACATGGGTTGTCTATTCACTACTGGCTGCAGAATTTTATTTAGTTCCAAATTTACTCGAATTTGTAAGCAATAATATAAAGAGAAACTGTTTGAAGGGAAAATGTCATCTTTGGTCTTTTTATGAGCCTTCATGCTGTGAGGAAGAAATATGGCTTTTCATAAAATAACACAGGGTGGAACTCTTTACTGCAGTGCTATAAACAGTGTTATAACATGTTGTAACCTTTTTCTTCTAGTACAAAATGGTTCGTTACATCAGAAGGATACAGTTCATGACAACGATTTTGAACCTTACCTTTCTGGGCAGTCAAATCAGGTTAGTGTATTTTTAACTCGGTTCTTTTTTCTTCTTAGGCATGCTGCTGGCACTCAATTCATGGGATTGTGTGGAGGGAGCAAATTCCTTAAATAGAAATGGAAAAAGAAATGACAAGCATGTTGTGTTACTTGGTAATAAAACTAGCATTTGAGCTCACAAAGCTAATAGTACTTGGCATATCCAGATGGCCGCAAGTGAAAATGAAGTTAATGCTCCAAGTAGTGTCTGTTAATTGTGGATTATTGATACAGTTGGACTGTGACAGACTATTTGATCTTACAGTTATTTGATAGATGAATTGCATGTGGGTGTCTGAAGGTTCTGCTTTTGGGCTCTCCTGATTTGTATAATTCTGGAAATCGGTGCAGTTGCAGTTTGTTTTCTAGGGAGGTTGTAGAGTGGTCCCACTTGTTTTTTACACTTCAGCAAATATTGTTGTTACTTCTTGCCCTCTGAAATACCTGAAGAATTGAAGATGTATTATTTTATGAGTAAGGTATTGTGATGTAAACTGAGTGTAATCCAGCGCATTATAATGTACACTAAATCAACAACCATTACTTAAATAGCATTATAATTGAAAATATCTTCTAACTGAAATAATTTTTGACTCAACATTCATATCTTTAAAGTGAACAAGATGTAAAGAAGCTGGAGATGCAAAAAGCTTTCTTTTACAAGTGTGCAGTACCATTTCAGAGAGAGACCTACCAGAAGTGCCTTTTCTTGGCAGGAAGGCAAAGTATTATGCTTTGAAAGGGACACTTATAATTCAGCCTGATGCTGAGAGATGCCAGTATTAATATTGTTAACATCACTGAACCTGCATGCAAAAGAAAATCATATGGTAGAAGAGTCATGTGGTGTGCTGTTCTGTTTAATTGGTGGAAACTGATTTAATCCTGAAGATAAACACCAGAGCAAACAGGATCAGTTGGTGTTCTGTGTATTGATTATCTTCAAGGTGTGCTAAACATTTCTGTTAGGACAGTTGGATAGATGGAGCTGGGTTACAAGTTTGTCTTGGATCATAGCAGGGTACAGACTTTAGCACAATATCTTACTTGGGCTTGTTTCCATGCTGGAAGCAATTTAGACACAGCACTGTGGAAGCTGGGATGTGTGTGTGTGACAACATGAACTGCCCTCTGTACTGGGTGAGTTCTGGCTCCCAAGCTGAGCTTCGTAGTCCTCTGCAGCATAAACATGATCTCCAGACTTACACTGTTAAAATAAATGGGAAGCATTCCCTCTTCCCTGGAATTAATGTGCTGTAGCAGGTTTAAAAGCACAATATTTATGGGGGAAAAAGAGTGTAAAGTTTTCTTTTCTAATGCAAAATTAGTTTTGAAAGAAATTGATGTTTCCACCTTCCTCTGATTGAAATTGTACTTCATCACATGTATAGTTTTTAATTACTTAAAACCAAGATATGTTTTCCTGATGTAAAATCTACTGAACCTCAAACTTCATATAGGAAAAATGTAGAACCATCAGTTACAGTTTAATTGTAGGAAATCTGTCAACAAGCCAAATTATTAGATTTAAATGGAAAAATTGCTGTGACTCTTAAGGAATTCCATAATTCTAATGAAGTTTTCTTACATGAAAGTGTTGCTCCACTGACCGCTGCATTTGTGCTGCGGTCAGGCACTGGTATAGAAACAATATCATAGAACACATGCTGCAAGAAACAATTGTGTAGGTTGCCTTCCAAGTGGAAAGTGACAGTTACATTAATTGGGACTGTGAGATTTTGTACTGAAGACAGCCATGGTTCTGAGCAAAGCCTGATCTAGTTACTCAGTCATTTATTCAGCCCTTTAAAACTACTGGAAAATACAAGTGACTTACAAAAAAGGATTGGAAAGCAACAGGATATTAAAAGAAAGTACATAAGAAATTAAAAAGGTCCTTAACAGCAATATGTTTGACAAATCAAAGATCAAATGTGGGCTGGTAATCCTGTGTTAATTTCAGTTTTTAGAAGTAAAGATTATTCTCTAGAATGAGTATTGAACTTGTTATATAATGCAATAAAATGTAATATTCTTCTTTCTGTTGGAAACTGCTCCTCAATAGTGATGATGCCTTTTCTTTCCATAAAAGCGCTAGTATCCAAGGAGCAGTAGTTAATACAGATCCAAAAGCAATTTTAAGTGCGGAGGGAACAGAGCAGAGTATTTGTATGTAGAGTTCTACTCAAAGCAGGACAGGCATCCCCCATGTAACATCGTCCAGAACCAAAAGGTTGCTGGTGAGGAACAGGGAATTAGTCTTGAGTAGCATACTTTGGGAGAAAGGAGGATTCCCTTCCTGATAACAGAATAGTTGGGGTGGCTTTTTGTGATGTCTCTCTTTAATTAAGCAACAACAGAAATGCAGAAGGGCGCAGGAAGGTCAAGGATAAGTTTGTTGAGGGAAATGTTCTGCTGTTGCAGTGAAGGAGTTCTGTCATGTTTCCTTTTACACACCCTGGCATAAAGCCAGTCAGAAGAGATGGGCTGTTTTGTAAGGATGTCTGCAGCAACTTTCCTTTAATCCTATTGGAATCCTTGTGGAAACTTTACTGGCTCTGTGACAGGAGGTGTCAGTCTCAGGAATCATCTGGAATCCTTTGCAGAAATACTGTAGGAGAAAACACCTGCCTTCTCTAAGCTTGTTCTTTTGGGTCTTAAATCTGTAGAATATATGAACATGAGATCCCCAAAACTACTTATGTCTCCTCTCTATCACCTGCATTTCTTTTTACATCTTTTTTACGTATTAAGACTTCAAGACATAACACGTGACAATCTCTAAAGTCTTTCAGGGAAATGTTTTCCTATGCTAAATATGGATTATTTAACTGGGGACTGCCAGGAAATTGAATGTGTTTCAAAGGATCTTCTCATAGAAATGTGGATTTTGTATCTCTTGTTAAGGATAAAATTTGCACATAAATAAAGGCACATGAACAGTGGCAGAGATTGTTTCTTTGAATCAATAACTGGATTCAGGCTGTTTAAATCTCAAGTGCTTGCGGTGCTGTCTGTGATGGAGGCGATTGATGGTGTCATTCTGGATTTGGAAAGTAAAGATCTTGAATTGGTCTGGCTTTAGGGTGTCACGGAAGGGAGTCCATGAGAAATGAGCGGTGGAAATGACTCAGTTGGGTATTGTGCTGGTCTGCAGCAAGGAGGGGTTTTTACTTTTTTTTTTTTTTTTTTGAAGGAATTGAGAAATATGTTTTTTTTGAAAAAATATCAAAGTTCCAATGCAATTTTCCTGATTTAGCAGAGTTTTGGGTTTTTTTTTTCCCTCATGTTTGAAATTTTGCAGTTTGAAAGAAATCTTGGTTCCTCCACTTCAAATAATCTTTTCTCCATGAGTAAGGAAAGGGTAGCTGCTGTTTGACTCACAGGAGTTGTTGACCTTCCCTCCCCCTCACTGGTAATTACAGTTGGAGTGTCAGTTTGGAAGGTCTCCAATATATATATGCTTCAGGTTTATTTAAAGAGGAACAAACCCCATTTTAGGATAGTCTGCATTTGTTCTTTTGCATAGTTGAATATAAGAAACATATGGAATGCTTCAAAAATCAGGTGTCAGCAGAAGATGCAGGGTTGAAAGAAAAGCTGCTCAGCTTGGTCTACGAAACAGTTGAAAGGGAGGAAATGCTGGAATTGCAGAGGGGGATTTGCTGGTTTATAACTGCTCAAGTCTATTTCATGGAGTGGAAAAGATGGGCTGTTTGAAAGGACAGTCAGGAACAGTTTTGCATGTTTATGACTTTACTGCTGAGGGAGGAAGAGACTTTTGCAAAAGGCTGAATGGGGTCTTTCTCAAACAGTTTGGGTGGCACAGAGCACGTGCTGTAATTCACATGTGTTTGTTTCTAGTCGCCTTAAGTTCAGTTTGTAGTTGTTGGGTCTGCCTAGTGTGTGATCTCACTGTGATCCTGTCTCTGTCAGAGGTAGCCTTTGCATGTTTTATTTCAGGAATGTTTTGCTTGTTGGGGAGTATTGCGCCCTAAAAACAATCCCATAATGTGGCCTGTAATAATATGTTCTGTTACATGTGTTGTCATATTAAAAGTAATTGAATCTAGAGCTTCTCCCATGTGGCAGTATAGGAATGCTGGATATCCTTAGTTCTGTGAAACACAAAATACAGTGTTATAGAAGTTTCTTGAAATATTTTGGGGTATTGGTAGATTTAACAATTCTAGAAGCAGCCGCTAAGCAACCTTAGTAATGTCACTAAGCTTACATGGTGTTAGAATCTCAAGCACTAACCTCATTCGGGTCTGTTGTAAATGCCCAGATACTGCAGCCTTCCTGGAGTGTGAACTAAGATCTGTAATTAGAAATTAAATTACCTTGATTCTATTTCTGTTTGGTGATGAAGAGTGTTGTGGCTGTTTGTAAATGAAGGGGGGTTTATATCTGAAGTTACCTTTGTTTTTTTTCTTTAACAGAATAGTAGCTATCCATCAATGACTGATCCTTATCTGTCCAGTTATTATCCACCATCTATTGGGTTTCCCTATTCTCTCAGTGAAGCACCATGGTCTACAGGAGGAGATCCTCCTATCCCATATCTCACCACCTATGGACAGCTCAGTAATGGAGATCATCATTTTATGCATGATGCTGTTTTTGGACAGCCTGGGGGTCTGGGAAACAATATCTATCAACACCGGTTTAACTTTTTCCCTGAAAATCCTGCCTTCTCAGCTTGGGGAACAAGCGGATCCCAAGGACAGCAGACTCAAAGCTCAGCCTATGGGAGCAGTTACAGCTACCCACCTAGTTCACTGGGTGGTACCATTGTGGATGGACAAACAGGATTTCATAATGACACGTTAAATAAAGCTCCTGGAATGAACAGTATTGAGCAGGGAATGGTTGGACTTAAGATTGGTGGCGATGTTACAACTTCAGCAGTGAAAACAGTAGGTTCTGTTGTCAACAGTGCTGGGATGACTGGTGCCCTCTCTGGTAACGGTGGATCTAATGTAAACTTGCCAGTATCTAAACCAACCTCTTGGGCTGCTATTGCCAGCAAGCCTGCAAAACCACAGCCTAAAATGAAAACAAAAACTGGACCTGTAATCGGAGGAGCGTTGCCTCCTCCACCTATAAAGCATAATATGGACATAGGTACTTGGGACAATAAGGGTCCTGTGGCGAAAGTTCCTGCCCCCCAACAGATACCTTCTCCTCAGTCTGTTCCACAGCCGCAGCAACCGATTGTTCAGCCTGTTCCAACTCAGCCTCCTCCATTGACTCAGCCACAGTATCAGACCCCTCAGCAGCCACCCCAGAATCGCTGGGTAGCTCCTCGCAACAGGAATGCAGCTTTTGGCCAAAGCGGAGGAACTGGTAACGACAGCAGCTCAGCTGGGAGCACCCAGCCTAACCCTGTTACAAGTGGCGAGTCCCATCCTGTGCTTGAAAAACTGAAAGCTGCTCACAGCTATAACCCTAAAGATTTTGAATGGAACCTTAAAAATGGACGTGTGTTCATAATAAAGAGCTATTCAGAGGATGATATTCATCGTTCCATTAAGTATTCTATTTGGTGTAGTACGGAGCATGGCAACAAACGCCTGGACAGTGCTTTTCGGTCCATGAATAGCAAGGGTCCAGTCTACTTGCTGTTCAGCGTCAATGGCAGTGGACACTTCTGTGGAGTAGCAGAGATGAAATCACCTGTGGACTATGGCACCAGTGCAGGTGTCTGGTCTCAGGACAAGTGGAAGGGGAAATTTGATGTCAAGTGGATCTTTGTGAAGGATGTGCCCAACAACCAGCTCCGACACATCAGGCTGGAGAACAATGACAACAAACCCGTTACAAACTCCCGTGATACACAGGAGGTGCCCTTAGAAAAAGCAAAACAAGTGCTTAAAATTATTGCTACTTACAAGCACACGACCTCCATCTTTGATGACTTTTCTCATTATGAGAAGCGCCAAGAAGAGGAGGAGGTGGTGCGGAAGGTAAACTTCTTAAAAAGTTTCTTTTATACACAGATATGGGGCAAATGAAATATGAAGGCTGTTATGGTGGAAAAAATGTAAGTAGGAATTCAAACTGCTTTTAATACATCTCAGCTCGATGGCTTTATGTGTGTTTAACAGCACAAGAAACAAACTGATGCTTATTTGTCTGTGGCGGTTTCATAGCTATGAGTTTCCAAGCAGTAATGCAGATAAGGGCCGTTATATCCAGGTTTTTGGGGTTGGATTTATTTTTTAATCTTAAAGTGATTAATAAACTAGGAAATAGTTTCTGTTTCACAACTGGATTCTGCCAGGTTGTCATTCAGTTTTTCGTCTTAAATATGAAGTGTTTTCACACTGTTTGCCTGGAACTGGGCTGTCAGAATTGATGCCTGTATTGGTAGTTGAAATTTGCGTCAGTGATTTGGTGATTTACATCGCCTTTACGAGCAAGAAGCCTGATCTGTTCAGTTGATCTCTCTGAAAAAGAAAGAGTTGCATAAAACTGCAGCAGTGCTAGACAGATTGTGTTTCTGCTTCTGAAGTAATGTATGTTATTATTTGGGTAAATAAAGGTTTTCATTTCCCAGGTCCAGTCTGTCTGCTAATTCTTGAAGTTTAGACTGAAGATGCAGTAGGAGAAATTTGAGCAGCAACTGGGAAACTGTAGTAAAAACTTTATATATACTTTCATGGCTCTTTAAGCCTGCCATCTGTCCCTATCCATCCCATGACCTCAGTTTCAAGAATGCCTTTCTCTAATTAGGCAGTCTAGAAGTAATGGAGTGACAAAATAATAGGTGTTGGGATGTGTAGCTAGTAGCTAAGTAACACTTTGAGTTGCTTTATTTGACAGGCTAATTTAGTGCAGTTCACACTGCTTAAGCAAAGACTTAATGCATGTTGCTGGAGCTGAAATTGAAGTTGCCATTTGGAAGATTTTATTGCCATTTAGAAGTGCAGATAAATTGCTTTAAAGTGTCTTTGTAGAGCATACCCTTAAATTACGAGAGATGGGAAGATCAGTGTCTTAGGTACTTTTTAGCTCAGCTTCTCCAAGCTCTAAGATGTGCTGTGCATAGAGTACCTCATCAGGGCAGGAGAGCTTCAGATTTGTAGCTTTTCTTGTGTACTCCCTGTGGGCTTCCACCAGTTAAAACCTAAAAGCCTTTCCTTCACTACTTCATTCCTTCAGTAGACAATATGTATTGCAACCTGTATCTGAGAGAGGGGATCCCTTCAGTAGGTGAGAATGTCAAGCCAACGCCTGTGTTCCTGTGGTGGTTACAGTGTGTGTGGTGTGATTGTTTTGGGGTTTTTAATGCTGAGTCTGCCTGTGATTTGCTGCCAAGTGTGGAGAGGAGAGTAATGCTGATGTTTAAGGAGTGAGAGTACTGAGAAAGTGACAGCGGGTCTAGTCTTGGAGCAGTTAACCCCAAATTGCCTTTGTAGTAGCTCAGGGCTGATGTTCAGCTATTGGGCTGATCCTGTTTTGGGTTGTTCCAACATACACAACGATTTCCTGCTTTCAGTTCAGGTGCTGATACAATGCTCTTACCCAGCTCACTCCTTTTATCACAGGAGCAGCTTTTCAAAATGCATTTTGTCTGCCTTGTGTGACTTGGTCAAAAAATCAGCTGTGCATAATGTAATGTTTCTTAGGTCCCTCCCAACAACTTAGAAAATAGAGCAATATGCAGGCAATGGAAGTACACTGAGGAGGGGGATAGCGCCAGAGAGGTGAAGCTGCTCAACACTGAGGGGATGTAAAATAAGATGCTGCTTGTCAGGTTACAGTCTATAAAACTATTGTCTGGAGAGAGAATATTTTCTGCTTCATCAGCTAAATGAATTTTAGAGTACAGCTGATGACTAAAAGAGGTTTTCTACAGGATAGTCACATGCTTAAATTCCTTCTTGTTGAGAAGTTTGTGCTATGAAGTTGGAACCTTCCTCTTATGCAAGTTGCACCTTGCTGTGACAATAACTTTAAGGTATTTTGTGACCTAAGTGACGTTTTCCGATGGTTAACTTTAGAGGCGCCATCTGAACTGGGCCTTAAGTTGCTATGGTCTTGTATTCCTTATGCTCTGGTTAGCTGTAAAGTTACTTGTTGAAAGTTTGTTCTTCCATTTCACCACTTGTGATTACAAAGGGCCAGAGTTCTTCAGAACTTGCCCATGGAGAGCTTGAATGCTTTGATTTTATTTATACACACTTAGGAGGAAGAATAACTTCATATAATCTGTACAGTGTTAGCTACCAGCATTTCAGTTCTCTTCTGAAAATGGTTAGTTATTGCTAACCGATGTTTCCTTAACTAATGTGAGCAGAGTGAGCTCCAGTGAGTGCTCTCTGAGTTTACTGATCTGGGAACCTCTGTTAACACCGGATCATCAAATGAGGGTTTGGCAGGAATAACGCTGGAGGAAATTCATTCAAGTGCCAAAGATTCATCAGTGTTAAGAGCATTGCTTAAGGGCTGTGTCATCATCTTGAATTGTGGGAAGCTTTGGTCATGCTGGGATGTTAAATCCAGCTTTTGATTTGCCATCTTAATAGACTTTGAGCTTACTCTGGTAACCCAGAACCTGGGAAGGGAGTGTTGGGGAGGGATATTGTGTCTGGAATGAAATAGCAAATAGTGGCATGAAATCTCTGCTGACCCTCCTCAGGCAGTTTCCAGGGCCACTGCAGTGTCCACAAAGTGAACAACCTCTGTGATAAAAGCTCGTGCTCTTCTAACATAAAGCAAGCTGCAAGTTGTGTGGGAAGGCTCCTTTAAAAAGAAAACACAGTGTAATGGGTCATTAATTCCTCACATTCCATAGAGACATGCTTGGAAAAGAAAGTTGTTGCAGGTTTTGGTGGCTTTAGTTGCATCTCCTGTGGTGGGACAGATGGGCTGAGGTACTGTGAGGATAGGTCTGTATTTAACTGGTCACAGCTACAGGACTGGGCTGCTGCTGCCACCTCTGGTCTGTGGCAGGGCGCTCACTGTTCCAAGTTCTACATGTGGTGTAGTATTAGAAGAGCTGCATAGTCTTATCTTGGAAAGCTCTTGACTCACCACATTTATAGTTTTTCCTTTTGGGTGATTAAATATTGTAAAGTGTTAGCTAGTGTGTGTTGGCACTTGGAAATACTCATTTTCTTCTGGTATTGAGTATTTCCTTTCAGTGTGCTTTCTGTGAACATGTTCATTGCTGCAGAACTTGTAAGGGTAGAATATGTCCTCCGGAACTGGAGTTAAAAACCATTTCTGTCTTAAGGTTAATACTAACTGTGTTTCCTGATACAAATAAAACACTTTGTGTCAGAAGATGAATACTTTCATCCCACTGACCTTAGCAAATAAAGCTTAGTAGGAAGGTTGACCACTACCTCAGACTGAGGTGAAGGGAAGGGGAATTTGACAGGTATGAGTGTCTTCAAAATGGAAGCTTCTGCAGGTTGTATGCAAACCCATTTTTCCTATGTCTGAAGTCTACACGCACTGATGTCATGAAGGAGAAGTGTGCAACACCGTGAGATACCAGAATTCCCCTGGAGAAGAGAAACTGCAAAGGCTCAGGATGGACCTTCAGAACCAAAATGAACACAGCTTTGTTAGTTGCTTATAAAACTGTTCTTGCTTGCAGTAGTGCTAAATAGCAGTACGGAAGAGAATGAGAGTTGGGGCTTCTGAAAAGCAGCCCTGCTCAAGAGCACCAGGAGTTGTTGCATCAGTTTCCTCCCTGTCAGTTTGTATGTGTTCAGGCACTTTAAAAGGAAGACTCAGATTAGCCCCCTGAGAGCGAAACAAGCAGCAAGGCAGGAGGAGCTGCTGGATAACCTGCTCAATAAACAGCGCTTATTTACTGAGTTATAAAGCCTGAGCTGAGTCTGTGAATGCCATGAACATACCTTCTAGGTACCAGGTAGAAGTCTCAGTACCAGTCTGTCTTCTGGTTATGTGGGACTACTCCAGGAGAGTGGAAAACTCGGATTATTTTTAAGGAAAGTGGAATTCTGAGGGTCAGCAAATGACTACACAGAAATGTTATGGGAGGTGGCAATGGGAAAGAATGGGCTGTGAAGCAGAGGAACATTTGCCACCTTAGAAATGGAAGTAGGAGGGAGCAAGTACTTTGCTAGAAACCTGAAAATGGGGTTGGTATCAGGCAGCCATAAGCTCTTTTTCACTAAGAACATACACCTCCTACTATGTTCTGATACTCTGTCACTAAGATAGGACTTTTATTGGCAGTTCATCATAAGTCAGTAGTTGAAAGATAGGAGGAATGTAGATTTTCAAAGCAAATTATAGCACTTTACATGGTCTATTTGTTGATTTGCTAAAACAGCCATTTAATTCTGTCTTAAATCAGGGATTAAGAATTTATGCTGTACTTTGGTGACTTAATATTTCAGTTTTCATAATAAAATTACTGTTATTCTACTGGAGACAGAAATCTGTATATTCCATTATTAACTCTTTTGATGTTGTGGTGTGGCCAGCTGAAGCAGCAAACACAGGCTGTTACCTGTATCATGTTTGGTATATTTGCAACTAAGCGTTCCACTGCCACAGAAACAACTTGGAAATGAATCTTACACAGAAAGATTCCAAGTAAAACCTGAAGGTGGTAGTTTAGGGGCTGACTGTGGTTTATGCCTTGGCTGTTCCACAGTTTTCTTCCTTGAAATAGCATTTGGTGCCATGTTGGTGCATTCCAGTGCAGTGCATGGAGTGGTTTTTGCACTATACAGTGAGTTTGGAACGCCATTGGAATGATGTGGAAAGCAGTGAGGCTGAACCCTTTCTAATCAGTCTGCCTGGTGTCTTAGCTAGAAAACACGCTGGTTGAAGACAAGGCAGCGTAATTTACTGAGCTTGTCTTGGTGCCTTCTGCCATTCATGGAGCTCCTGACACAATTATCACATCCCTCCTGTTTTGGTAATGTGTTGCTCAACACATCAATGTAAGCCCTGTGCAGGGGCTGCTCCAACTCTGAGCAGGGGCATGGTTGCTAGCAGGGGCATGGCTGCTTGCTGCTGGGAGTACAGCTCACTCAGATGAAGACTTACCACAGACAAGGAATCCCTGCACATATCTCTGAGGTGACCTTTATCTGTCTTCAGGGTTTGTGGTTAGCAGGAACTTTGAGAGACTTCAAAGAGCTTCCTGCCTTCCGTGCTGGAATGCTTTTAGGGTTCAGCCTAGTTGTGCTGGTTTGTATCAGACCATACAAAAGCACATCACTTTTCTTCACATCCACCTGATACACTTTTGTTTTCTCCACTGTCTTAAGTGTTCTACAGTGCCTCCCAGAATAGATAGGGAGAATTAGGAGCAGAATTTCTAGAGAGCTCAAATCCCTGTTTTTATTGACTGGGACTAAACTCCAATGTCATATGGGTGCTCCAAAATCACAGCAGTTCTGTGGAGTTCACCAGTCTACCATCTCCTTTCTGCTGGTGCATTGGTGATGCTACTGCTGCAGTAACTGAATTAGTCCAAACAGTAGAATATTGCAGTTCCTATTCCATTTAGGAGGGCTGATATTCCACACCTTTCTTCCTGTGACCTTCATGTGCTGTCAGTTTGCAGTGTCTGTGCAGGTATTTCTGCAGCTGTTCTGCTTGAAAGTGCACTTAAAGTTATCAAGTCCTGGGGTGTGTCAGGTATATACAGCGTAGTTCTAAAACGTAGCAGGAATGATTTGAAGTGTATAATTATACATATTATAATTACCTGGGATCTTGTTAGTGCTGTTACACTGAGAGCTTTTTGCTTGCTCATTTGACGCAAATCTTAACTTGTAACTTTTCTTCTCTTTGCAGGAACGTCAGAATCGCAACAAACAATAAGAATAAACACATTCAGTTTGATATATATACTAGAACTGAGACTAAATTCGACTATGAGAAACAAAATTAAGTTTACTGGTGCTGTATCCTGGCATCAGGACAACTAAAGCTTTCAGCTCCAATATATCTTCTCGTGCAGGGGAAGTTAAGTTGTCGCATCTTTAAGTACATTGTAGTTTATTTTTTGCCCAAGTGGATCTGCATTAATTTGTATCTTTTTTTTTTCTATGTAAAATTCTGTAGAAATCATGAATAAAAGTATGTCTGTTTTTATTTTTTTAAGTTGATAAAAACAGTTATATTAACCTAATGTGGACCTAAACATGAGGATACTCAAGTGTCAGTGCTTCCCAAAGACTTCATTTTGGCACAAATTATGTTCCTAGCCAGATATAGAGATTATGGAGAATACATGACAAATCTGCCTTTATCCTCCTCCTCCCAAACCCTCTTCATGGCAGAAGAAACAATGCATTGATTTTTGTCATTGAAAAAGAAACTTTTTAGGATACTGCACTCCTGAACCGTGACCTGAAAGGCCGCCCTTTCAGCTCACTCTGTGCAGCAGCTCTGCCTCTTTCTTTACCTGTACAATTACACTTGGACAAATGGCTAATGCACCACGTCGGTTTTTTTCTTGTCTAGTAGCAAATTCAAATTGTCAGTGAAATTGTTTCTCTGGAAAAGATTTCCCTTCCCCGTTCTGTTAAGCAGTGCTTCAGTGTGCATTCGTTCTACCATATCCTGCCGAGGGGGAGCGCGACGCTTTCTCTCCGCCATCCTTCTGCTTTACGGTTTTTGTAGCTTGATGAAATAATAATGTGATGCTCTCGACATTGCAGGGGGTTTGGACAACGTGTTGAAACCTGTTTCAGCTTTCAGGTGTTCTTAGTTAATTGCAGATCATTTTTAATCCTTCCCTTCATTATTCCCTCCCACCCTTCCCAAATCCTAATGCCATTTAAAGGGTTTTTTTTTATACCAGTAATGCTGAGCTTTAACGTAGGAACTAATAGTACGGATACTATGATGGATTATGCCTCAGATGTTTAAAATTGACAGTGTGTATGTCTAATTTTTTTTTATTTTCTATTTTTTCTGTTGGATGAGTAAAAAAACCTGTTTTAAGAAACTGAATTTGCTGTCATGTTTTTGTGGAGTGAGGGGACCGTCGGAGAACCTGTCACCAACTGGAGTTCCAGTTAAGCATGGAAATGGTGCTCATGTCCGCTGCTCTAGCACACTGAATCTGCACGTGTTTATTGTAGAGGATCTTTTACTATATTAGAAAGCAAGTATCTTCTGAATACTATTTACTCCAAAAGGACCTCCAATTTAAATGAAAGTTTAATCTGTATCATTTAGACTTGTATTTAGAACGTATAACTCTGTCTCTGGACTGTTACTGCCTGTAAGGGGTAATGGACAGCATCAGATTAACTTTTTCCTCTAGGAGAATACAAGCCTTAATAAACAATACATATTTAGCAAGTTTGATGTCATTTTCATTTTTTCCCCTACTTTCACATGTCTTCCTGTGTTATAATCACCCTTTATGGCGACTCCTGAATTAAGCTTAATTTGAGAGGTGTTCTGATTGAATAACTGAGGTGTTTGCTGTCAGCACATGTGGTGACTGCGGAATGGTTTCACAGGATGCTGCAGAGGATGTTTAAGCTGCTCTGAATGTTGAACACGTGTGTGCAGTGCCTGTCACTTGTACTTTCCTTTCTCTTTGCATGGTAAAGGAGCTGAAAGAGTTGGAAGTTGTGCTGTAGCCCTCAGGAGGAGTTAGCACAGATGTGGGTCACTGGGCTGAGAAAAGAACTTTCCAAATAGAAGTAAAGCTTTGAATGGTTTCTTTTATGGCACTTGGCTGCATTTCACAGCTATAACTTTAGTAATTTGACTTTTTTTTAACTGACTTTTTGAAGCAATGTGATAAACACGTTACAAACCATCTAATAAAGTACCTGCTTTTGGTTTCAGTTGGTATGTCGGGACACTTAACAACTGGTGATTCCAAAGCCAAAACATTCAGCTCCATCTGGATGCTGAAGAGAAAAGTTAGTTACACAAATCTTATTTCTTACTTCTTTTTTTTCCTTCCAGATCTGAAGGCTTTGCTGTGTTATTCCTATAGACTTCAGGTAACTATTCCCTAAAAAACCCCAAAACCGCCAAACAAATCGTCAACCAACAGCAAACCCCAACAAACTGAGAGCCTTTAGGTGAAACCGGTTTGGCTGTATGGTTAAGCAGCTCTGTGATGTGTTTCAACCTGCTTTGTGTGTAGCAGGAGAAATTGGGAAGAGCTTCAGCATGAGGAGATTTCTGGGGCTGGGTTGAGCAGCACCATCTGAGGTAAGTGGGGAGAAGATTTAACAGTGAGTAAAATAATGCTGTTCATTAGGACCACATTGAGTGTTAAGGTAACTGCACTGCTGGTTGTTCAGATTGTCAGTCACCTGTCACCTCAGTTCTAAGAGATGCCTTATTTCTTTGTTCTGCAGTGTTAAATGACATTGTGAGGGGGAAGAAGCATTCCTCTGGTGCCTGTTGTAGAATAACTTCATGCCATAGGTCTTACTTATCCTTTATTTAATCCAAGTAATAGTTCTAAAAGAACTTGCCTGCCTGCTTTCAGAATTGGTGCTTAAATTCCCTCCTTAAATGAGTTTCTGCTGTTTAATGTTTCTGGAATTGGTGTGTGTTGAACTATATCCCTGGTGCCGTCTGCTTCAACCCAAATGTAGCTGGTAGCACCAAATGCTGGTTACAGGGTTCAGTGAAATGATTTCTGGTTGGTGATGGCAACACGTTGAAGCTGTGAATGTTCATACATCATTGGGGGGGGGAAAAACCACCACATTCTTTTGCCTGTAGTCAAACCAAAAGTAATAGTACTAAATGCTTAATCTTTATGGAGATTGTTGCTGTGAAGGATGGTGTTAAGTGACTTGAGCTTGTAGACCAAATGATCAAGTTAAATCTACACTGAGATGTCAGGACAGAAATGGGCAAAAATAAGCAAGCTCGTGGTCAGGATTACTGCTCTGCTATAACATGATCACAAATTAAGGTCAGACTTTGGTTTTTACCTTATTCTTGAGGGATGGAAATGGGATGTAACATTCAGAATCCTAATGTTTTCCTTTCACTCTTCAGAGTTCTGCTAATACTGAAGATTCTTCACTAAACACTTGATTTTTGATTGGAGAGTTTAGGCAAAGATATTGATGGATTTACTGGAAGATGTCAGTGAGATCTCTGTGAAAAGAAGACTATTTCTTAGCATTAGGTGGACCACAGAGCGCTAGGGAGCATGGACAAGTTGTGACAGGACATGTCTTTGCTTTGCCTCTTTTATTACAAGTGATTTTACGTGGGTCAGGCAAGATGGACATTCCAGTAAATGTGGGCATTGAAGAACTTGTAGGCAAAGATAGTACAGAACTATCAAGAGAAGAATGACTGTTGTAGTGTTAATGCCCTTTCCTTGTGCACCTATGGAGAGAAGTAGTTGAGAGGAGCGAGGGAAGCTTAGATGGAATAGCAGATAAATGCAGGAACAAAGCACAAATAACACTAAATGGGGGGAAAGGGTGTTTTGATCTAATGCTCCTTTTCCTGGACTCAGTTCCTTTGCGTTCTTTCTGTTGAACAATCTGTTTCTCTTGGAGCAAGCTCTGGCTTTTTTCTGACAACAGCGCTCAACATCTGCTCATTTGAGGAGAAAGCTCTTTGCTGTTCAAGGGGAGTGCAGGGTTGTGATTGGCATTTGTGCTGCTGCCCAAGAACGGCACAAGTGTGGCTATGGCTGGGTCTGTGATACCCACCTCAGCTGCAGCCTCCTGGTCCATGCTTCCTTTGAGGAAGAGCAGCTCTTGTTGGGCCTATTCTTAGAATTAAGGGAGTTGCAATGACTTAATCGAGGAGGGACTTGGCAGAGGGAGATGCTGCATTTCACCAGTGCCATGGTTCACTGCAGTGGGCTGTTTCGTAGCTGACAGTGTTCTCACCGTGCTACTCACAGCTTCGGGCACTTTGACCCTGTGTTAGGGTGAATGGGATTGTTCCGTGTGGGAATGTTCCTGGTCCCACAGGTTGCCTGTCTCCAGAATACTTAAGGTGAATTTATAATTGACTTGCATATTGCGTGTGCAGTGATGCATTGTGGATGTGATGTGTGACAGTCTAATACTCATTTCCTAGCAAAGGTACGCGCAGGGCTTTAGGAATTCCAAGAACATCTTTTGTTCCCTGGTATGATGCTGGATTAATTCCCTTATTTTACGTAGGATCATAATTTCAGGCACCTTTTAATCCCTTGGGAAAGCCTACGTATAAAAAGTGCCGACTTGACTTCTGCATCAGCTTTTTGCTTCCTGGATCATCCCTGATCTCCCTTTTGTTCACATTCCTGAGGTGAGTTACTGGAAGACCTGGGAGAGGTGCGTTCTTCTGCATGCAGGATGTTCTAGAACTGTCATCTACCCTGTCTTTTACTGAATCTCCTTTAATTTGGAGGGCGTAGGAGGGTTTATGCCATCTGTCTGTTTATAAGTTATTCAAGGAATTATTTTTACCTGGGATGTCTCCATGACAACAGACGGTTGGTGAAGTCTTCACCAAATGCCTTTCTAATGTTGTCCAATTGCTGCTAAATCAGTAGGCTCTGGTGCTTTGCTGTGGCTTCAGTAATGAAGACAGTGTGAAAGAGGTGTCCAATGCTTGTTCTGCCAAGCTCCCCAGGTATTTTTAGAGTGTTAATGCAGTGCATTGGGCACTAATACATAGTGCAGGCAACCTCGATTTCCTTCGCCCTGCACCATTCTGTGGGGGAGGAATAGGAAGAAAGTAAATTTAATCAGTAAATGATATCTCTATATGTATGTTATGAGGGAGCTTTTGTCATCATTTATGTCTTCTGCATAGTCCCTCCATTAAAGAGGGCTGGAGCAGCTCTGCTCTGGAGCCAGGCTGAGAGACCTGGGCTGGTTCAGCCTGGGGAAGAGAAGGCTCCTGAAGGGGAGACCTTAGAGCAGCTCCAGTGCCTCAAGGGGCTACAGGAAACCTGGAGAGGGGCTTTGGACAAGGGATGGAGGGACAGGACAAGGGAATTGCTTTAACCTGCCAGAGGGGAGATTGAGATGAGCTCTTAGGCAGAAGCTCTTCCCTGTGAGGGTGCTGAGGCGCTGGCACAGGGTGCCCAGAGAAGCTGTGGCTGCCCCATCCCTGGCAGTGTTCAAGGCCAGGTTGGACAGGGCTTGGAGCAACCTGCTCCAGTGGAAGGTGTCCCTGCCCGTGGCAGGGGTTGGAGCTGGATGAGCTTTAAGGTCCCTTCCAACCCAAACCATTCCGTGATTCTGTGATTGCTGCATCACTACGCTCCCATTTACAGTTCTGTAGCTGCAGCAGTTTTGACTTCTGTGCTCAGCTCTTGAGGATGTACAAGTTGTCACTTCAGTTGGTTATTGATAACACTGAGCAGAGCTCTGCATCTCCCTCAACAACAGTGGTCTGCAAACCCTCTTCAGTTTGAGGCTGCTGTAGGAAGTGGTGTGGGTGCTGTGGGCTCCCCTGCAGCACCATGTTCTAGCTGAAACCCTGAGGCAGGGGAGCCCAACATGGTGACTCCTGCAGCTGAGGGTGTATTGCTGAAGCCCTGGTGAGTGCTTCTGAGGGGTGATTACAAGGGGTGGGTGTCATTAGGTTAACGAAGCAGCTTCACTGCCTACACCTGGCTGGAGACTCCCCACGGTTGGAGTTTTGCCAGCGCAGCAGCTTCCTCATCGCTCCCTTCGGGGTGAAACTACAGGATGATCAGCGCAGGAAAAGGGAATTCTGGAAGTTCTAGGATTTACGGAGGCTTTGGCTTTCTTACCCCATTGGTGAGTATGGAATTCCTTTTCCAACATGGATCTTTCATTTAAATCTGTAAAACGTTGGCAATGCAATTACGTGAGTGCACAGTCTGGTGTTTAGGGGGACGAACCCTTCAGAGGTCTGTAACAAATCAGTGCTTCTGAGCCTCACAATCTACAGCACAGGCTTTCGGCCATTTCTAGATGAGCTGATTATCAGGAGCCCTTGGAAACATGAGGAAGGCTGATGTGGTTTGGTGTTTTGGTCTGTAATAACCCTCTTTCATAAACACTTTGGTGGCATTTATGGCTTTTTTGTTACTTGTCTTATAGGTGTAGCACCTGTTTAAATGAGGTTCTATCAGTGTTCAGTCTTTGGACTTCTGGTTCATGTATGTGGATGGTTCATTCTCTTGTCATCATCAAGGTTTTGGGCTTTTTGGTCCAAAAGCTCTGTCTTTTCCTCCCACTGCCCCTTCAGAGCTAGGGGGTGGTGGGCAGGAAGTCAGGAGAAGCAGCAAAAGAGCAATTTTATCAGGTGGGAGGAAAGACAACTCCAAAAGATTTCCTGATGCTGAGCAAAGAGCAGCACTAATGAGCCCCTGTGGGAAATGTGATCTGCTCGTATTGAGTCAAGTATGGATGGGAAGAAGAGGAGGGATTTTATGAGCCAGGTATCAGTTCAGACTTTTCCTTAACTCATTGACCCTGCTGAGGATGGGAAAACACGGGATGTGCCAATTCAGTTATTTCAGAGCATGTGAGAGCGGAAGATGAATCCTAGAAGGAGAGTATCATAAAAGACTGTTAGGGTGATCTTCAGACAGGTTTTTAAATTATTAGCATTAATCTCTTAGGGTTTATTTGAAATAATAAATACGACCAAAGATGTGAACCTGCACATCACAAATTGCTCAGGGGTTCCTCCTTTCAAAAGCTTCCTGGTTAATGGCTTTATCCTGCCCGAGGGGAGACTGAGATGAGCCCTTAGGCAGAAGCTGTTCCCTGTGAGGGTGCTGAGGTGCTGGCACAGGGTGCCCAGAGAAGCTGTGGCTGCCCCATCCCTGGCAGTGTTCAAGGCCAGGTTGGGCAGGGCTTGGAGCAAGCTGCTGTACTGGAATGTGTCCCCGCCCATGGCAGGGAGTTGGAGCTGGATGAGCTTTAAGGTCCCTTCCAACCCAAACTAGTCTGTGAGTCTATGAAACTGGAGTGGGTTGTGAGGCATAACCAGCCTCAGAAACATACACAAAATGATCATTGCTCTGGTGGGAATGACCTGGGTTATGACCTGAGAGAGTGTTCAGTCTGGTTCTCAGCACCTCCTGACAGACTGATGCTCTAGGAACTAAGTGGCCTATAGAGGTAATGAGTAAAAAGATAGAAGGTGTTTAGGCAGCAGTGCTTTTGTGCTTTCAGTTGTTGGGCAGATGCAGTTTTCATTCTGAGATACTCCAGACTTTGGTGTCATTCATAGTTAAAAGCTGGTAGAAAAGCTTGCTCTGCAAGTGGGGCATGTGAAACGTGAGCAAAGTGGGGGGAAAGTGGCAAATGTGAGAGTAATTCTGTGATTTTTCTGCTCTTCAATGCCATTTATAGTGTGAGAGTGTGGTTATGTTAGCTAGAAATAAAGGAGGAGAGAGAAAAGAGGGCATGCACAGTGTGTATGGTCATCAGCTTCACCAACACACCTGCAGTGAGAAACTCAGCTGGGCTTTCCTGAGAGCCTGGTGGCTATTAAAGCGTGCCTTGGGTGCCACTCACATAGTGATAAAGAAGCAGTTTGAATTATTCCCTGGGCCCCAGCTGTGCATTAGTCAGTCTGGTGAAGTTTATCCAGAGGCAGAAAGCTTCTTGAACCCAGTGACTGCAGGAAATGATCTGTCTGTTTGAAAGATGAGCTACAAGAGCCATCGCATCGCGTAGAGAGGCAGCATACAGGCAGCACAGCTCTGACACCTCTGCCCCCAGGACGTGTTGTACAAATAGGAGCTCCGGATGGTTGAAATGGATTTTCTTGGTGATCTAATGTCCCCATTTCCAATGCAGTTGGTTCTGCAGCTTTCTCAAGCTTCATTCTACAAATCACTTCTCAGTCAAATAAGAACATTCTGCACATAATAAGCCATTAGTTTTTCAAAGAAATCACACTCTGGAATAAACACCAGGATTTCTTCACTAGGTAGCAGCTTTTGTGTATATGAGTGTGTATATTATGTATGGATATGTGTATACATATATATTTGTAAGCTTTGAAGCAAGGTACAGTAAGATATAGTGCTTTTTCTTCATACACCTGGGAAGGTGGTAACCACTGGCATGTGTCTGAGCTGAAGGCAGTTGGCACAGCCACAGACACTGCTGATTTCAGTAGCTGACAATATTCCCCTGTTTCTTATGAGAAATGCATTAGAGGTATTAATGATGATAACAAAGAGAGAAGTGGGATGATTAAAAATGAAATCAAATCGGAGGGAGGAGGTCTGGAAGGCGCAGTGTGCAGCAGAGACTGTTCCAGAGATAAAACCAGGGAAACCAACCCCTTTTCCACATTTTTAGTGAGAGCACATCCCATGGGGGTAATCACAGCCCATCCCTGAGAAGGGGCTTCTGCAAGGATGTGGTTTCCTTCCTGCAACAACTTGCAGATAAATAAAACCACGATGGGTTTGCGAAGCTCTGCAGTTCTTATCAGTGCTTTTACACTGGAAAAGATAAGGGGTTTATTTGGTGTTATCTTTAGTACTAAAATTGGCTTGAGACACTTCAGCTCTCTCACACTGAGGGCTGCTCCCCTTCCCATTACAGCCCTGCCCATACTTTTCTTAATTGAACCCTAGTTGTAAAAACTACAATGCTTTATTTCAGGGACTGGATTTACACCCAGCCTGCAGTTAGCACTGCTGCTGGTGGGTGAAGAGTAAGTATTAGTAAAGCTGGAGAAAATACAGTAGCAAACTGCATGCCAAAAACCCTACTGCAGAGGTCCTGATGTCTCAGTGGTGCTGATTTGGTCATTGCTAATACAGTTGATGGTGGTGCCATTTCAGTGATCAGTCAGATGAGCTGAAGGGAGCTTGTCTGTGCTGTGACTCCTGCAGGTCCAGCTGCACATTTAGGATGCCTTCGTAGAGATGTTTGAGACAGGGCAAGGCCTCTGCATCAATTTAAACTTCTAGATATATATAAATCACTGGGATGTGACATGATGTAACTGATGAATTGTTCCAAGAGTTCTTAACACCCTTTGAGACGAGAAGTTTCAACTTCACAACTATGTGAAAATACATTTATGTGCTTCGCTTGGCTGCCACAGGAAGATGTGACTTTCAGAAGGCAGGAACCTCCTCTGCCTCTGATGTACCCAGAGCTGAGAATCACTCTGCCTTGTGAGTACAACAAGCAGTGAATCCAAGGACTGCAGCTAAAACCCCCTCCTCATCGCTCCAGCATGGCTGAGACTGGAGTTCTCTGTTACGTCTGGGTTACAAAGCCCTGCAAAGTGGGATGCTTTTTAGGTGTCATTTGCTCCCATATGCAGAGCTCTTACCCAAGATAACAGGTACTAAATGAGGACTTTCTGTTCCTCACCTATGTCCTGGGTTCAGCAGCAGCAGTCATTTTTCTCCTCCTCAGTAGCTGGTGCAGTGCTGGGGTTTTGACTTTCAGCCTGGGAACAGTGCTGATAACACCGATGTTTTCAGTTGCTGCTCAGTGATGTTTACTCTGACCAAGGACTTTCTGAGCCTCATGCTCTGCCAGGGAGGAGGGGAAGCCGGGAGGGAGCAGAGACAGGACACCTGACCCAAACTGACCAAAGAGGTATTCCATACCACAGCATGTCATGCCCACTGTATAAACTGGGGGCAGCTACCCAGAAGGGTTAGATCACTGCTTGGTCTGGCTGGGTATCGGTCGGCGGGTGGTGAGCGGTTGTATTCTCTTCCCTTGTTATTTCCCTTATCATTATTATTGGTGGTAGCAGCAGTGGTTTGTGTTATACCTTAGTTATGGACTGCTCTTATCAACCTGTGCGAGTTACGTTCTTTTGATTCTCCTCCCCATCCCTATGGGAGTGGGGGGGAGGAAGGGGGGGAGTGAGCGAGCGGCTGCGTGGCTGAGTTGCCGACTGGGCTTAAAGCACGACAACCTGCTGTTCCCTTTTGCCTGCAGAATGTGTGGAGGGAAAGATATGGGGAATGTAACTCCCAGTTAGCACCATCTGGTATAGCGTGTGCTTGGGCTCCCCGTGATGCGATCACAGCATGTAGCTGCTCCATCCCCGTGTGGATGGGGCCCAGGCGTGCTGCTGGCACTGCGTGTTCTGAAAGGTGTTTCTTATTTGGTTCAAAAGAGGAAAAAAACACATACCCACAACTATTAGAGCAGAAAAACAAGGGAGAGAATGCAAAAAGCAGAATTCCAGCAGCTCTGTTTGAAGAAAAGAGAATTGTTTGTTTGGGGCTGGAGAGGTCATGGAATGTGATGTTCTGAGCTGAAATACAGCCCCCTGCCCATAGGAGCTCTGCGTCTTACCTTCATACCTGTTCTGCTCCAGACAAGCCAGCTGTGTAGCTCCATCCCAGGAATCATTTCCTTCTGACATAGGAGGTGTTCATTACTACCTTCCTGCTTGCATCTTTGTTTCTGGGCAATTTCCAGAGCATTAAGCCACAGCACACCCACTTATTCTGGGACTCCCCATCTCAGTCATTAGCTTCTTTTGCAAAGCCTTGACCACTGCGTGCTGCAAACCTAATTGTGCTCTGCCTGTTGCCTCCACTTTGACTGCTGTAGCAGTTACAGCCTCAAAGAGCTCCATCAGATTAACCACAACTGTTCCTAGCCTTAACCACCTTGGTCCTTTTTACTCAAGCTGTGCTTTTGCATTTGATCTTTTAAATGCTTTGTAATGCTTACCCCACCGTAGACGTGGAGCTAATTAGAATGTAACTTCCTACAGCATTCCTACATCTTTTCCTGCAATAATGCCAAAAGCTTTTCTGTCTCTGGCATCTGCACCTGCATTTAGCTGTGAAGTGACAGGCTGCCAGGAGGGGAAGTTGTGCATCAGGGTTTTGGTACTGTGAACGTCTGCCTTTGGCTGGCCGTTACTTGTTGGCTGCACTAGGAAAGGGGGAGCCTTTGGTGTGAAGGGTTTGTGCAGCCAGCAGACCCAGCCTACAGCAGAAGGCTGCCAGGCAGCCCCATGGAACAGCCCCTGTGTCTCCTGCTTCCACTGGCCAGTTTCCAGTGGTGCTTTAGCTACATCCCAGTTTCTAATGGTGTCTATGTGTGTGTCCCCCTGTCCCTTCCCGCCACCTCCTTATTCCTTATTTTACTTCCAGGCACTCTGGTGTCAACTTCTCATGTCTTATGCTTGCATGCCTGTAAGCTCGGTTGCCCCTGGAATTGGCAGCCTTGTGCCTTGGCATCAACCTCTCCTGCTGCAAGACCCCGTGCAATGTGTTTTATGAGGGTACCAGGCTACAAGTAACCCCTCTAAAAGGGATATTACCCATTTACCAACATGTGATACAAGTCCTCACTCTTGTGAGCTGATGTATGAGCTTTTGACAGATTCTCACGTGCACATCCCCCTCCTTTCCCCTGCTTCTAATTATTTTCTTATCTAAATGCAAGAGATTTGGCACATCACATCAGGTGACTTGTGTAGATCTCATTTAAATATCACTCTTCATTTAAAGATGCTGTCCCAGGAGCAAGCTTCTTGTGTCATGTAACAGCTAAAATCAAGCTCAGCAGTTGCAAGCAAGCTTATGAACGCTGCAGGGCAGGTTGGACAGGGCTTGGAGCAAGATGCTCTAGTGGGAGGTGTCCCTGCCTGGGCAGGGGGTTGGAACGGGATGAGCTTTAAGGTCCCTTCCAACCCAAACCAGTCTGGGATGTTGAATTTTGCCATATGAACATTTCTAAACCAGTTGGCATTTCCATATGGGAAGGGATACAAGGTTCCTGGTATGAGATGGTGGGGTTACCCTGTGCAGAGGAGTGTTAGGGAGCATCCAGTCTCCCTGGAGGCTGGGTACCACAGTGAGCTCGGGAGGAGTGAGGCTGGGGAAGGAGAGGCTTGTGCTGTCTCTGGGGATGGAGATGCTCTTCTGTGGTTCCCAGTTGGGAAGCCTGTGGAGATGAGCAACGGGAGGGAGAGCTCTTTGCTCAGCTAAGGGTGAGCTGGGTGAAGACTGTAACCTTCTACCCTTATGGGGAGAAAGGACTTCAGGTGGTCTGCTTTACCACAGCACTAATTTGCAGAGGCAGGATGCATCCTTGCATGCTTCCAGCTGTGTCAGTTTAGGTACAGGCTCCTGGCCAGCATCCAGAGCATCCATGGAAGTAAGTGATGGCCCTGGCATCCAGCCTTGTTGCAGTGAGATGAAGGACCTGTGCATGAGCAGGTTCGTGGTTTGTATCCAGAGAGGGGCCGGGGTGTGCATGGAAGGAATCGGAGCTCGTATGTTCTGACAGGAGTAGCCCAACGCCTGCTCCGCACCTCGCAGCTCCTTCCCTGTGGCTCCTGCAGGCTCTTGCTATGATGGGGAGCGAGTGCCACCTTGTGCACAGCAGCAGCCTCTGCCCAGCAGCCTCCTGCGCCTCGCAGAGGGACATCGGGCTCTAGGAGACAGAAGGGATGGGAAACGGGCTGGCTGCAGGATGCCTGGCCGTGTTCCCTTTGTGAGACCGAGCGGGTTTCAGAGCCGGCTCACCAAAGGGGCGAGGATGATGGACTAAAAAGCTGGAGTGAAAGAACCGGATAGAACACCACTTCTGGTTGGTTCTGTGAATGGTGGCTCTCGCCGCTGAGGACGCAGGGCTGCACGGGCAGGAGGAGGCACAATTCCCTCCTTAGAATGAAATTTATTTCAAGCCACAGTCTTGAACCCAAATTCGTAGCTCAGGGCTTGCATAAATCCCAGAGACTGAATCATTCATGGGTGGTTAGTGACAGAAACGCCACCTGGTTTATCAGCACTGCCTGCAGCACCCTGTCCTCTCCGATTGCCGGTCCTTGCATCGGCAGGATGTCCCTTAAGGAGAAGTGGCAGCAGTGCCATCCTGCGGTCAGGCCGGCCTTAGCAAGAGTGGCCTTATCCCTCTATCCTCACCCTGCTTCCGCAGGAACTGATCCCTGTGCTCCGAGTCCTGCCCCCACTCCACAAAGAGCATGGGTGAGCTCTGCAGCAGGGGAGGCTGCCCAAGCATCCCTGACCTCCTGGTGTCAAAGCCCCAGCGGCCAGGCTGGGAAAGCTGTGCTGAGGTGGGGTGAATTGTCCTCAGAGCCTAAAGAGCCTCTTCTTCTCTCCCTGGACCGTGGGGCAGAGTGCAGGGTCCTGATTCAAACAGTCATGAGTTTGAACCCGGCCGTGTCTGGCTCTGCAAGTCCCCTGGGCTTGTACTATTCAGGGGGGACAAGAAAGCCACGGATATAGCTGTATAATATGTGTATGTAATCCTACATGCATCGAATTGTCACTGTTTTCCTTTGTTTCTGCAAACATGCCCTTGAAGGTGGTCAGGGAGCTATTAAGAAGTGAAAGAAAAGAGCAGTCCCTCTGGAATGTCTCCAGAGGGTATTACACCTTGGCGATGCTCTCAGTTGGTTTCAAGCTGGTTTGGGACAAGCTGTGTGAGGAGGTAATCCCAGATAGGATTATTTCCACAGGACTGATAATGGCACATCCCATTCCTGGAAAAAGAGAACACCTTGAATTTAATCACTTCTTTTGGGATGCCTCATTTTGTTCTTATATAAGGATGATGAGTTGGGCCTTTATAGTCACTCTGCTCTGTCATTGCCCCTTGACCAGTGGTACCATTCCAGTTCTTTTTGGTGACACAGTTAAACCCTTTGGGTTTAGGAAAATACATGAAGATGACTGGGGGCTTTTCCAACCTTCCAGGGGAAATAGATGTGTGATGGCACCTTCTGTGTAAGGTTGGAGGGACCAGTTCTGCCTTGAGACCCCTGCTTGGTGCTTCCCCGATGTCTCCCCTATGCAGAGATTTCTCCTCCTTCCTGTGTTGTTCCAGTGCTTCTCTGCTCTTTCCACCAGAAGGCTCTTTTCCTAATACCTCAATCATTCCTGCAAGTCAGGCCCCTCACTACTTACACAGCTATGGAAATCAGGGGGTTCCCTCCCCTTAGAGCAGCTTTTGACTGGTACCCCCTTTCCCCAAACCTCTTTCATGGCTTTACCCACCCATGTCATCAAACCTTCGCATGTCGTGATTTGAGGGCACGGATGCTTGGTTTTTAACCTGTCCCTAAGGACTGATGTCAGGACTTGTATAGGATGAGGCAGTCATATGCAAAGCCATTCCCTGAGCAGTTGTTCTGTGAATATAGAGTGGAAACGGGTGCTTTGTGTACATCTACAGGGAAGGGTGCTTTGGGGTTGAAGGTAAATCTTCCTTCTCTCCCCAACTTGGCTCTGGCTGTGCTTTTCCCTGTGAGGGGAACTGTGTAACTCTCCTAAGTGTGGGCCAACTGTACAGGGGAAATAGGATAGTAGTTTGACCTCTGTGGTGACTCCGTCATGGAATGGACTGATCCAGACCCCCTGTTGCACAGACCAGCTCATATTCCCCAAGGCTTTTCCTTCAGGAAGGTGGCCAGGGCACTGGGGTACATCTGACCGTGGATAAATCCTCCTTCTGTATGGAAAGGAGGTGGTGCCTGTGGCTGGGGATGACTTGGTGCCGGTGCTGTTCATGATGGTGATGCTCTGGGGGCTCTTTTCATCTCACCAGCCTGCAGGAGCCAGCCTCCGAGCCAGCTGGGAATCGCTGTAGGATTACTGGGAACCCAGGGTAAGGAGCAGGCTTTGTGTCAGAAGTGGGACCATACCCCTGAGAACATGGGATCCCACCACTGAGCAGAAAACAGGATGAAGGAGGCAGGGTGCTTTATGGACATACCTAGGCCTCTGCACAACAGCCCTCTGCTCCCGGGTGGTTGAGCCTTGACTTACCCAAACAAATAGGGTCAGTAGATGAGCAGAAAACACAGTGAAACCACGGCTCCATCACTCTTCTATCTGCCCACCACAGCTGATGGGGCTCTTGCTGGCTCGTGCTCTTGTCTCCCTTGATTTCAGGGTGGTGTGGAAGGCTCAGTGCAGTACCCAAGAGCCCATGACCGTGCTTGGTGGGGTGTGTTTGAATCGGCTCCACTTTGGCCATGCTGTAGCCATTGGCTTGTGCACACACAGCAGGGAGTGCACTGGGGCAGTTCTGCATCCCCAGCAGCAGCCTGGGAATGGGGACTGCTATTACCAGGCACGGTGGAGCGATACATGCATCAGAAGGGGTTTTGTGTGTGGGAAGAGGGGAAGGTCTAAGTGATCTATCTCCTAAATCCCTTCTAGGATAAGGAGAAGGGACACGTAGGAAGCCCAAGGAAGGAGAGAACGTTTGAGAATCTAGGCAGTCCTATTTGCTGAGGAGGCTGTGTTATTCCCTCCCCCTCAAACCTGGAGAGGGATCTGGTCCAGGGTGAGCATCTGGCTTGTGCCATTTTGGCATGAACAAGCTTGATTCTCAATGCCCATCATTGCCCAGTCTGGGGACCAGGCCAGGTCTGGTCCATCAGGCCCTGTGCAGCCCCCCAGTTACCTGTGTTCCATCGGATCTGTCCTTGGCCTCTCGGCAGTCCCTGGAGGAAGCCAGCAGCTTTTCCGCACTGCAGATTACCTTGGATGGACTCGCTCCCTTCTGTCTCTTAATGCCAGCTTTAGGTTTACTGGGGTCTGTCTCCCTGCACTTAGCTCCTCATCCCTCACTACCTCCCTTGCAAAGAACCAATGATGCATTCAAGAGCAGAGCTGCCCCATGGCTGGAACCCTGCCCCTGCAGGGTTACATGGGAGCAATCAGGGTGGGTGTCCCTTCCCCCTGCAGTGAATCCAGTCACCGCAAAGCCCCTCACTTATGGTGGGGGCAAATGAGGTCAAAATGCATCCTGTGACCTTGCAGCGCTTGACGGACATGGGAGCAAGCGGGCCTCCAACCCCTTGGTGCTTGCGCTGATCTACTGGGAAAGAGGGAGGGGAGAAATCCAGCTTCTCTTAAGGATCTCTGTGTCTCTAGAGCCCTCCTGATGGAGCTGGGCCCTCCTGCACCGCGCAGCCTCTTGCCCTGTGCTCTTCCGCAGTTACATAGTACCTGGCCTTGCTGAAGCAACGCTCAGGATCAGGTCCCCGGGAGAGGAATGCGTTGCTGCACCGCTCGATGGAGCCGTATGGGCATCGCGCGCTTCCTCACTCCTGCCTCTTGCCAAGGTTGGAGGCATGACCCGTTCGCAACTGCTTGGTTGTGCGGTGCCTGTGCTGCAGAACAGCCTCGGGAGCCGAGGGCACTAACAGCACTGCTGTCCTCCGAGGCTGTGTCCTCCGCTTCTTCCCTTGCCTTGTCCTGCTTCCCCCAGGAGCCCTACCTTAAAGTGTCTGTGGCATGAAGTCAAGTAATCCCACAACGTACAGTAAGGTTTTTCCTTTCCCCCTCTCCTAAACAAGGAAAGTGCTCTCCTACTGACATCTCCACTGCAGACAAGGTCGCGTGTCCCATGTCAGGCACTGCAGGGATGGAGGATGGAGATGCCTATGGACTCGGTTCCTTGGCCAGACGCAATGCTGATGAAAGTGGAGCAGAGATGAAGAGGGGAGGGGGTGCAGAGAGTTGCGCGTATGCGGCTGGATCCAGCTCTATGGCTTTTTGCAGCCAGATAATTAAATCTTCCCTCGCCCAAGCACAGCTCTCAGGAGGCTCAAACTCAGGGGTCGGTGTGTCTATAGGACGCTGAAAACACGAGTCTTAGAACAGAGATTTATTGAGGTCTAGAGCCTAACCTGAGAACCGCTGTGGGCTACTGCAGTCTCACTGGAGACTGCACAAGGGGACGCGTGCCACCATGCGGCTGCGCTGGCAGGGCTGGAGGTGCCACCATGGCCCCGTGCCTTGCCGGACCCCTCCGGCTGTTGGAAAATAGTGGGATCATAATTCAGTTCAAGGACCGGTTGAGTTGCAAAGGAGCTTTAGGGGCTGTGAGAGTAAGATAGGGACCATGGCTCCGTTGCTGCAGCTCCATGGCCAAGCCCCTGCGCAAGGGATGAGCAGTGCAGGGATGCAGGAGAGGGGCTGAGGGGCAAAAATAAAACCATAAAACCAAAATGGAACAACAAAAAAAAGCCAAATAGGAAAATAAAGCAAAAAGCACCCCCCTCCCCAAAGCCCTCCAAAGGGGTGTTTGTCCAGGGAGCTTCTGAGCAGTGTGGGAGCCCAGCGCTCCTTTCATAGCGTGGGGAGGATGGGGGGTTCCTATGTCTCCGGGCGTCCCTGTGCATGGGATGGGGGTCCCTTGCTCTGTCCCCCCAAACCCCTTCGCCCCTTGGGGCGCTCTCTGCCGCGGTCCCCCCGGCCCTGCCCGCATTGTCCTGCCTCTCCTCCTGCCCTTTGTCCGCCGGGGGCCCCCCAAGCCCCAGCGGGCCCCCCCCTGCCCCCAGCGCCCCTTTAACGCGAGGGGCAGCTGCCCCGCCGGGCGCTGCCGGCATTGTTACTCCCATTTGTCAAAAGGCTGAGGATGCTCCATAGATCGCTCCGTGGCTGTTGTTAAGTGTAATTAGAGGGTTTATGTCCCCAATTTCCATGAAAATGAAGCTGTGAGGCTCCTCTCTTGGCATTCACCGCGTGCCTTAATTGTATGGACATTAAATCAAGGTCCGCTGTGAACACGCAGAGAGGGGCTCGGGCTGTCCCCGCTCGGAGCGGGGCAGGCGGGGAGGCGGGGGTGGGGGGAGAAAGAGAGAGGCTGTCAGTGCAGAGCCCACCCCTCCGGGATCACCGGGATCCGGGATAACCGGGATCCGGGAGCGCCGTTCTCCATCCCGCCGCCCGGGCCCCTCTGCTGGGGCGGCCGCGGAGGGGGAATTGGGGGGGTTTTGGGGTGCCTACAGCTGGGTTCCGCTGTCACCCCCCTTCTCCTCGCTCTGCCGGGGTTAGCATCGCCCCCCGGGTCTCCCCCCCCCCCCCCCCCCCGACCCCGGCTCCGGTGCCGCTGCACCGCACCCGGCCAGATGCTGAGCGGCGAGGGTAGCGCCAGGGAGGAGGGACGGACAGACGGACACAGCCCGGGGTCCGGCGGGAAAAAGGCGGCTGGTATTCATAATTATTATTAATGATAATTAATAATAATAGAGCCGATAGCGCCGAGCGCAGCTCGCAACAAACCTCCGGCTGCCGGTGCCGAGCGACGCGTCCCGGAGCGGAGCCGCGGCCAAGAGACCCGGAGATGCTACCCCGCTACCCGACACCCCCGGTCCAGGAGCGGGAACCCCGGCAGGGGTTGTGGGGTCCCCCGTCCCCGCCATGGCCCGGAGCGGCATGAAAACACCGCTCGGTGCTTCGCTTTGCTCGCAAGGCAAAGGAGCCGGTTTGTCTCCTCGTGAAGGGAAACTGGCGGAGGTGAAACGCGCGATTCCCATCGCTCCGCCGCTGTTCGGCACAACGATCGCTCCACTTAAATAAAAAATAGGTAATAATAATAGGAAGAGCAAAAATAACATTGAGGGATTGCAAGGGGGTAAAGCGATTAAACCGGTTTCGTTGATCGCCGTCGCACTTAGAAGCGCCTTATGAATTTAGGAAGACAGCGCGTCTGAAAGAGCCTCACCGCCTCCCGCCCTCCCGTCCTGCTTTTTTTTGGTCCAAAACAATAAAAAAATAGGAAAAGCTAAAAATAGGAAAAGATTAAAATCACAAGCCCGTTACGGTCGCTTGCACAAGGGGACAGAACGATTCCTGCTGCTTCTCCAGGTCGTGGGCCCGAGCCCCGCGGCCGCAGCTCGGAGCGGATTTACCCATCCCGCGGCTCCGGCGCTGCCGCCTCTCTCGGATCCGGCCGCAAACGCCCTCCCGTGGCTCCGGACGCTTGTTTTTGTGTAGGCAAGCTGGAGATGAATAAGAAAGGCGCCTATTCCCTCATTAGCTTTGAATTTCAGACTTTTTTTCCTCCTTTCTTTTTTTCCTTTCCCTTTTCTCTCTCCTCTCTCTCTCTCTCTCTTTTTTTATCCTCCTCCTCTCTTCTCCTGCCCTGGAACAATGCAGAAGGACCCCATCAGAGTGAAAACCAGGCTCCCGCTAGGCTTTAAAAGCAAGATGAACTTGGTGCACCACCCATCTTTCTCTTCTCTTCTCCAAAGCTCTTTAAAGGGGTTATGAGGCGTCTCTCTCAATTTATCCCTTTTCTCTTGATCTTCCTAGCAGAGGGGTTTGGGGTCTAGTCCTGGCTGTTTCAGCTGATCTCATCCAGTCTAAGGGATTAGAGCTTCTTCTCCGCATCCCGGCTCTCGGCACATCTGCTGATTGGGTTCAGCACAAGAGGATTACATTGGGACCCAATGACGTCACCGCTAGGACATAAGTTCTCCTCCATTAACCAAATCCTCATCAGCAAGATGTCCTTGAAACTGGAGGAGTAACATTCAGGACTCCATCGCCAGCCCGTCCCCACCTTCCTCCCGGGCGGGCTGCTGGGGCGTTGGGAACAAATATTGTTTAAGCTTTGAGCACTTGCAGCTGCATCAATAACGTTCCGCTGCGGGCTGGAGCACTGGGGCCTTATAGGAGAGCACGCACCCTATAAATAGGGCTCCGCACCTAAACTGTTAATCAGAGGAGCTTTATATATTCCGTTGCTTTTCCCTTTTTTTTTTTCCCCTCTTTTTTTTTGGTTGGGAAGGGAGGGGGTGGAGGGGCAGAGGGGGAGGGGAAAGCTGCATCCTACAGTTACATTTCCCAGCTCCAAAAGACATCACGGATGATTTTCTTTAAAGCTGACACGGATTTAATTTTAAAGCAGGTTTTTTCTTTTCCTTTTTTAAGAAATGTGTAGGATTTCACCCCCGTTCTCTCCGAGAAGAGACAATGTGTCCTGAGTTATATAAAGTAAGAGCTTCCCTTTAAATATACAACCTGAATTTTACATCTCAGGGTTTAATGCTTGATTTTGCTTAATATTACACGAGCAGACTCGCAGGAGTGAGGACCTCAAAGGAAATGGCTTTGACTTTCAATTGCCAAACCCAGAGTCTATATATGATTTTGTTGGTTTAAGTGAAGGCTTCCTGAAAAACCCCCAAATCACCCATAGATTCGCTGCCCTCACCCTGCTCTAACCCGCCGCATCCTGCACTCACGGTTTAGCTGGTGTCTCGCTACATCCTTCCACCACATCCATTTTGGAGCTGGAAATCAGGACAGAGCCAGAGCTGCTGCCGCTCCTCTCAGATTAAACTTCCAACCCTGAGCGCGGGGCGGCCGTTACAATGGGAATGGGCACTGGGGCTTATTTACTTCTCTCTGAGGTCACCAAATTTCACCTCTGGGGACAGAAAACGTGTTTCACACCAGGCAGGCGATGCCCAGCTTGGAGAGCTCTTGCGTAGAAGCCTTGCGCGTGGTTCGTTTTCACTAAGCGAGCTGCTGCTTCACTGTTCATTCTCCATCCTTCCCGCTCCAGCCACACAACAACCCCTCTAAAAAACGTGGATACACACACTGATTTTTGGGAAGGGAGGTGCAGGGCTGTGTGTTTCTATACCCCTCTATTCCCCGTCTAAAGTAACTTTTATGGCCAGTGATGCTATGCGCATTTGCCGGAATAGCTTTCAGGTGAGGATTTATTTGCCCGGGTGTATTTCCATTCACTGTGGTATTTTCCATCATCTTAGGAAGGGGGTAAGGCAGGGGGAGGTGGGATGCAATTGTTTTCATGGAAGGTGTCTTGCTCCAGGTCTGGAAGTCTCTCTCTGCCCCAGCAGTGTGAGCATTTCCAGGACAGATGGATCATAACCACTGGAAGAGAGATGTATTCCCTTCCCTCCTATAGGAAAGCAATTGTTTTAAGGATGGCATCTCCCTCTCTGAGAGCTGGGCCAGCCCAGGTCAGGCTCCGAGGGGGAGCTGCCTCTAAACAGCAGCTCATGGGCCACAAAATACTCTGTGGCGAGGTGAAATATCACCTTCTGAGCTCTGAAGCTGCGTTTAAAAGGCAGCTCCAACCCTGAGAGCCTCTGTCCCTGTTAGTATGCATTTTGCTCTTCCTCTTTTATAATGCTGCAGCTCATGACATAAGCACCAAAGCGAGGAAAATCAGCGTTTGACAGTAGGCAGTGGAGGGAATTTTCCCTTAGCTTTTCCTCTCCTGAAACTTAAGGAAAAAAAATGGAAATAAATCTGCTTATTTAGGGCCTGTTCCATATTGACCTATTTACTCCCACAGACCAAAGCTCGCAATCTTTTATCGATTTAAAAGAAAACAACCTAAACAAATTAACACGGAGGAAAAGGCTTTCCTTATCCCTAGGGATTCCCGGTTGCTCTGGGCCTAACCCCGGTGCGGGGAGGCCCGGGCCTGAACCCGCAGCCTGCTCTGAGGATGCTTCTGCCCTGGGTCGGCGGGGAGAAGCTCGGGGGATGCCCGAGGCCTTTCCCCCGCGCTTGGTACCCGGTTCCCGGCCGGTCCCGGCTCCGCTGTCCATGGTATTGAAGGAGCGGAGCCGGCAGCAGCGCTGCAGATGGGCCAGCCCGGGGGCGGGGGGGTCACACACGTACACATACACAGTGGTGAGTTCCCCCCCTTAAAGCAGAAGGTGTTTTGTTTTCCTCCCTGCCGCTTCCCGAGGGGTCTTTACAGCCGAAGGGCCCTATGGGGGGAGGTCGGTCAGTCAGTGTCTGTTTGTCACCCGTGCGGGCACAACGCACCCCCTCTGCCAATCATCCCTGAGAACCCAGCGGTTTGGGTTTATCCCCCTCCCTGCAGCGAAGCGGGGATGGGTATTCTGCACCCCCCATCAATGCAAAGCCCCGTGGTAGTGACATAGCCGCGGCGTACGGCAGCGGGTTCCTGCTCTGCTCCTTTATTTCTCCTTGAAACCAAACCCCACCATCAGTTCAGCACCTCTAAAGTTTGAGCACCCCTATCGACTCACCCCCCCTCCCAGCGCCCTGTACCCTCAGTTCCTGCTGTAACAGCAGCCTGGGCTTTGGCTGTGATTTCATTAACCCTTCCAGTGAGACATTTTATCTCCAGCACGGCCCTTCCTGCATCTCTAACGCAGCATTTCTATATCCCAGAAGAAAATTGTCAGATGATTTGCAAAGGGCCATTTTTTTCGCTCTCGTTTCTTTCTTCTTCTCCCCCTCTTTCCCTCTCTGCCTTTTTAAACCTACCACCTACTGTTCCCTGAACAAAGAGATCCCAGAGACAAGCAACATGCCTCCACTTTCCTTCCATTTCCAAACCCCGGCTCCGCCATGTGTAGATGACCACATTAGAAAAATATACAGGATTGAACCCGAAATCAACTGCGGCACAACAAACCATAGCAAAACCTACGCTCAGCCCTGTCCCGGCCACCGTGACACACACGTACACACACCCGCACGCACCCTCACTGTGGAGCGCTCACAAACACCCCTAAAATTCAGCCTTCTCATCGTTTCTGCTCAATAAGTCAATCACCAGCCAGCCTTTGTCTGTCTGTCTGCCCCCAGGACGTGGCCTAGGTACCAGCCCCATCCCCATCCCGAGCATCGCCTCTGCATCCTGGAGGAGAAAGCAAAATCTCTTTAAAATGAAGCCCGGATCTCTTTCAAATCAGAGAGAAAGGTTTGGCACATTCTAGGCCTCTGGTTTCTGCCCCACAAATCTCACTGCAGAGGAAAGAGATCAGCAGAGTTCAGTCCCTGTTATCATTTCACACATTCTTCTACATATTCCCCCCCCCCCCTTTTTTTTTCTTCTCTTAGAAAGCAATTCATTGTCTTAGAAAGTAATTACACTTACAAGAGGTTGGGGAATGAGATTTTCTATCAAGTCTCCTCTCCCTCTTTTCCTCTCTCTGTCTCCTTTTGGTCTTCTTGGCTGCTGCAGGGCTCTCTAATTGGGTTTTTTTTCCTCATATCTGTAATAAAAAAATATCAATTCCCCCCTTTCCCTCCCCTCTTCCCCTCGAAATCTACAATTTGCTGATTTGCAAAGCCTCTTCCGAGGTGGAGGAAAGCAGCCCGCTCTCCCCACGACTCGCTTTCCTGGCCTCCCAGCTCCTTGAGAAAGGAGGAGGGCCTTGTGCATTACAATTCCATTCAATCTCATTCATTCTTGCCTCTTTCTAACGGTCTTTGGGCAGCAAATCCACACCAACGGGGGGTCCGCGCCCCCTCCTCACACCCCCCCCCCCCCAGCCTTAAACACACACAATAGCCGTCAGCGAACAGCACAGCAGCAACTTTGAAACATTCAGGCTTGTGAAGTGAAGAATGCCCGCAGCTCCCCGGCCCCCTCCCCCTCCGCTTGTTCCTGGGTTTGACATTTAAAACGACATCAAATGATCTTAATTTTATAAAGGGGGGGGGAACCCCAAGATCTTAACAAAATAAAAGCCCTCACTTGGGTCACACACGGTTTCGCAGGCAGAATCCTGGTGTCAAGCGGGTCCTCCGCGGGAGAGGATTGCTCCATCACGTAGCTAATTACCTGCTTCCCCTCTCAGCGCTCCGTGCTGGAGAAAGGCTCTTTTTTTTCCTTCCCCCCCCCCCCCCCCTTCCCTTGAGATGTTTCTGCGGTTGTATCAGTCACCAGGATGGTTTCCAGCCTCCTTTTTCCCAGTCACCTGGTGGAAGGCACAGCAGAAGGCTGGGAGGTGATGGGGGGACGGTGCAGCACGGATCCACATCCTCAGCATGGGGGGACTGGGAGCTTGCTTAGGGGTCACCCCCATCCTCGTGTAAAGGGGGGTACGTGGTCTCCCCCCCAGCCAAGGGGGTATGACTGAGGTGAGGGTGCATCCCGGTAGGGATGGGGTATATGAGCATTGAGCCACCATCTCATGACCTCGAAGGTCTTTCCAACCCAAACCATTCTATGATTCTATGATCTCCCCCCAAGAAATGCTGCCCCTTTCCAGGGGCTCGCTCCCACTGCCACATTCCTGTCTCTATCCCCACCGGCTGCTGTGTGGTGCCAGGGCCAGCCTTGGACAGGCTTTTCCCAATTCCCCCACACCACCACCTTTGCCTTTGAAGCTTATATATTTTCTTCTCTTTCCATTTCCTAAGTGAAGAAGGTCACTTTCACTGTCTCTAACCCTCTGCTCGCCCCTTTTGTGCCCAGGGAGCACCTCTGATCCCATCAATGCTCTCCCAAGCCTCAGAACATTGTCCCAGGATGGGTTTTGTCTGGGAATGAGGAGAAGTCCCTGTGTGTGGATCCCACTGCTGGTCTCACTGTAGTTATGGTGCCGTTGGTTAAGGGCTCAGCTAAGGGCTTTGGTAGTGGTGGTTGTGGGGTCCCTGCCCTCAGCACCCCTCGGTCTCCAGGCACTGCTGGCTCTCCTGACCAAGGCCAGAGCTGCTGTCCCCTCCATGATGGAGGGCGACAAGCCCAAGGGTGCTTCTGTCCCTTGGGATCAGCCTGGCTCCTCTAGCACTCGCTGAGATGGAGGTTCCCTATCCAGAAGGAATGGGGACCGGGGCAGCGCAGGCACCTCATGGTTTGGTTTTCTGGAAGGAAAAAGGGAAAAGGATAAGGAAAGGAGAAGGGAAGGGGAGCGGGATGAAGGCTCTGCTGTCCCCGCTGGCTTCTGCACTGGGATCTTGCAGCAGCAGCAAGCAGGAGGGGGAGGCCAGGGCTCCACTGTATGTATTTGAGGGAAAAGTCCAGTCCTAGAGGCAGCCCGTGGCTACTGCAATGCCTTTAATACAATTAAAAATCAATGACACTCTATGCACGCACACAAATAAACATCACCCCTCTGCATCCCTGCTTCCCTGCCCACCCCCTCTCGAAGCCGGTGGGGAAGGCATCTTCTCCAGAGCCTGTTCATTACCGCTCTACTTAGGTGGGGAATTGCTTAACCGGTCTTTCTCCAGTAAATCATATTAACTCCAAGCACAGCTATTTATAAAATGTTCCACAGCCCCAGAGTACGGCATCCAGATCACTCGAAGAAAATGAGGCGATTAGGCGTGCATAATCCAAGCCCAGCGCACCTCTGTACAAAGCCCTGCAGCCGGCCTGCCTTCAGCTATTCACTGACATTAAAGACATCACCGCGTTCCTTGGAAGCTCATCCCAGGCCCAAGTCCCAGCCGCAGCCACGGAAATAACCTTTTGCACGGCGCAGCATTCCCGGATGGCTTCTTGTGGCTGGGGAATGAAGCCCAACTTGGGAATGCCTCCCCTCCTCAGCCCTGCTTCGTGCAGAAGGGCCCCTCCAGCCACATAAAATGAAGCACTCCAGGCTTCTCCCCCCCGCCTCCTTTTGCGACCCATTAAACGTCTTCTATACATTTCCTCTTCATCTTGTCAAGGCCAGTTGCTCTATGACTGCTGGTTTCCCAGGCAAATCACACCAATTTCTGAGTTGATGTTGAAGGTCCACATTGGCTCAGCAGGGGTGCCAGCGAAGCACTCATCCATGGAGCTGGGGGTCAGGCTCTGCCCTGCTTCGCCAGCTGAATTATTATGATGTGTTTTTTTCCCTTGAAAGTCTTGTTGCTCTTTGAACATTTACAGATCTGTTGGCAACGGGAATAACAACAATAACCAAAGGAAGGGCGTCCTCGCTGCAGACGTGCTTCTGAGCCTCGCTCGTAGCAAGGATGCTGAGCGGGATGCGCCTTTAGTTCAACCTCTTAAAGCAAAGAGGCTCCTTTTAGGAGGACACTAATGGGGTGCACATGTGCAACCTCCAACACCTAACCCCAGGCAAGAGAGCACCCTGTGCTCCTTGGGGTCTGCCCATGCACACCCAGGGTTGCATTCCCGTTTTAAAAGCATTATTTGCTGAAGAGCATCTAAATGCCTCACCCTTGCCTAGGCACACATTTGGCTGTGGGCGCAGGCAGGAGCGCATCGCCACACACCCCGGCACTGGATGCTCAGCGATGTGATGCTGCAGAGGTTAAAAAGAAACCTGGTTCCTCTTTACACTCTTTCTGCTCTTTTTCCCCTTTCTCCCTTCCCCTTTGGCAGCTTTAGCATTTTTAATTAAATTAGAAGCCTCAGTAATGTTTTCCTAACTACAGGTCCCCGCTTCCTTGTGGAGCAGCGTGCGGAAAGGTGCAATTTTGCAAACAGTTTCTTTAAGAGCTGGGCCTGAAGTACCATCAGCGCTGTGTGTGAATAGAAAAAGAAACACCTCCACAAAAGGAGGGATTGTTAATGGAGGACAATCCAAAGGGGGCCCACTAAGGCCTGTCCTTTACAATAACGACGGAGGGCGATGATTTGAATGCAGGGGGCCCTACTTTCAAATCTGGACAAAACCAAAATGGTAATAAGGGTTGAATCCCTCACTGGTCAAAGCAGTGGGCAGCAACTGGTCTCTTTAACTGCCCCCACCCCCTCCTTCCCCCAAATCAGACCCCAAACAAGAGGAACTCTCCTCCTCCTCCTCCTCTTTAACTTTATTTCCTTGATTAGCTCTAAAAAATTAATCACCCGGGCGGACTTGGGGGAAACCTTTTAGGGGCTGTTTACAAGGAGAGGGCTCCTCTTCTGCAGGCGGGGAGGGACGTGCCTTGCTGCGGGCAGGTAAGCACCGAGGGGCTTCTCTTTCTTACCATGCTCGGAGGCTTTCCAGGGGCTGCCCGGGATTCCCATCCGGAGCAGCAGCCGGGATGCGGCTCGGTGCGGCCCTTCCCATCCATGCGGGATGCTCGGCGGAGGTGCTTGGGCCTTCCCGGTGCCCTGCCTCCAGATGTTGCATCATTTTGTGGGGTCAGTTCGTTTTATAACACCGCTTGGTGCTTCCTTGTCTTGGAGCCAATTAAACCCTCGCATCTGAGGTGATGGGGAAGGATGTGGGGGGAATTAATGATCACAGAGCTGGGTTTAAATCACCGCTTATTTAATGGGATTCCTGCAAAAATATTGGTGAAGGCTCTGGAAAAGCAGACGCAGGGCACTGAGGGCTATGGGAGGGGGGGGTCTGGCTGGGAATGGGACCTGGATGCTGGGCAGAGGGTGTGAGGAGTGTCCCTTGCTGGAGGCATCAATGGCTGGTGCTGTACCCTATCCCAGTACCCCCATCATCCCTCCGGCTTCACTTTCCCCTGCAAATCTCCCATTCAGCCTGTCCAGGGGGGGATTTATCCCAGCCAGGGGGTGCAGGGGGATGCTCAGTGTCCCCCCCCATGCCCCAGCACACTTCCAGGTCCAGGCATGGATCCACCTCGGGGGGGTGAAATGGGGATGAATGTCCTGACGATGCAGGTGGGTGAAGCCAAAGCCCATGTCCCACGCATGGAACGCTGCCCACTTGTCAGAGACAGTGATTTGTGTCGCCGTACCGAATGTATCAGGGATTATTTATGCGTGTAGCTCTCTTTAATTCAGATATAATGGGCTAGTACATGTATTTATATGGTGTGTGCTCTGTCTGTGCAACTCACATGGTCCAGCCAGTTCATGGAACACGTACCAATGTTATGGCCATAGTCTGTGGGACGTGTCTTTAAGATCCCTTACCTCTGGTGGGTACCAGGCAGTCGGTCCTGCTGCTGTCTGTTGGTCCCCATTGCTGTTTGTCTGTCCAAGCCTTGGCAGCCCCATCTGATCCCATTTTCTCCTTCAGTTTCCCCCCTGTGTTTGGAAAGCCGCATGGCTTTAGGTGCTGCCACTGGGTAGGCGATGGGAAGCCCTTTTTCCTAGGAAAAAACACATGGATTTTCTGGTTTTATCATTTATTTGTATGTAATTTTTTTGCTTTTAGGGAATACATTTATCCCAGCCATCCCCAGGAATGTGCTTCTGGCTTGGGGGGGCTTTGGGGAGATGGTTTTACACTAAGGAATGGGGCAGGGGGAAGCATTGTCACAGTAGTTTTCCCACCCTCTCTTAGAAAACCAGCCCATCTCCCTGAAGAAGGTCCCAGGGATGGGAACAGGCTCCCGCCTGCTCCCAGTGCACCGCTCACCAATGGAGGGGCCAAACACCCCTTTGTGTGTAAGACCCAGACATCACTGTGGTCCCTTCTCCTTTCCTGTTATTTACCAGAAGTGCCTTGGGAAGGGAAAAAGATCCAGTGCCAGCATCAAGTCCCACCTCTCCTTAAATATCTGCCCTAAAAATATTGGATTAAGGTGGAAGCAGGAGCTTCTTTGATTTCAGAGAGATATACAAAGAAACTCAGCATCCTCACAGCATCCGCAGCCCCCGTGCTGGGGCTTCAATAGGGAAAACCCAGGTGTAAATACCTGCAAATACCCCTCCTCTGACATCTCTGCCTTTGGTTCTCTCACCTGAGTTCATAATGGGGGGGTTAAACTGCTGAATCTCTGCTGCTGCAGCATCAGTTCCCCATTTTCTCCGATGGAGTGGGGTTTTGTTTGGGTACCTATGTTTAATGCTCATTGAAGCAGCGCTTTGGTGCCAGCTGAAACCATTGGTCCTGTCTATTTGGGATTCTGGGCATGGTTTTATTCGATTGTGCTGAGTTTGGTGTGGTAGTTTCCAGAGGGAAGAGGGTGTTTTTAAACCCAGTCCTAGGGATGGGAAAGGACACATTCCTGGAGCTGTGTTAGTCCCTTTTTCCCCATGAAACGTAATGCTAAACCCCCTTCAGTGCTGAGATTCCGGGTGGAAGGAATAACACCAAATAATTCTTTGCATGGGGAGAATTCATGTAATGAAGAATGAGTGAGCTCAGACAGAACAAGACCGCATTTAACAATGCCTGCTTAAAAACAAAGAGGAAATGTATTAATGTAATAACGAAATTGCTGTTATAGGCATCAAAGCACTGGGGTGCTTTGGGGTGACTTTATTTCCATCAGTCTTTTTAAAGAGCTCACTATACAAACTGAAATATCCCTCCCCATCCCACCTCCCTGAGCCCCTCGTTTCACTCATTCATTTTGGAATTAATCAGTTAAGGAGTTCTGACATTGGGTTAAAGGGACAAGGAAATGCAATTGTAATGCAGCCTAATTTTAATACGTGATGGTACAATCGCTCTTTCCAGCCCTGGGCCTGGCCTATGGGGTGTAGGGAACAGGAGCCCTGTGGCTGCTGAGGGACCCATTGGTGTCCCCCTCCCATCCCATCCTGGGGAGTCTGTGGGGTGACCAATCAGCGCTTGTCCAAGCCTTTGGGGGTCCCCCAGTGCCGCATCCCAGCTCCCCAGATGCAGGTACAGAGACATTTCTCCCTATTCCAGACCCCTGGGAGCCACCTCTGCCTGTCCCTGCCTATTTCTGCCTGCCCTGTTCTGTTCGTCCCTTCCCTGCCCTTGCTCTGCCTGTCCCTGTCCTACCTGTTTGTGTCCTTGTGCTGCCTGCCCCTGCCTGCAGGCTCTTCCCTGTTCCTGGGGCAGAGGGGACAGCAGAGGGTGGATCTGGAGGGCGAGTGGATGCCCTTTAGGATGGGTCAACTGCAGAGCCTGTCCAGGGAGCATCTGGGGGAAGGAGGAGGTTTTCAAGGGGATCCAGCCTCACCCCATGGCCCATAAAGGCCATTTGGGCACTTGCATCCCAGAGGCTTTTTCCTCTGAGCATGCACCCAGTGGCAACTCGATGGTGCCCCCAGTGACAGCCCTGGGTGCCACAGCCAGTGGCTGGTGACGTGCTCCAAGCTCTCTCCTCCAAAGACACTGTTTGTCCATGCAGGCAGGGAGCAAGTGCCACAGCCAGGGATTATGTGTGTTACAAGTAGACACATCCGATGGATTATTTCTCCACCTCTGCCTTTGATCTCTGGAAAACCAGACAGCTTTATAAACACCGTGCCTCTGTTTCCAGCCATCTTGCATGTCCTGTACAATTAATGTACAGGAGCGATCCATTTCTTTCCTTCTTCCAATTCATTCCAGAACAAACAGGCTCTCCTGTCCGCACTGTCTCGCTGAGATTTATTTCTTCTTTCTCCTTCTGTCACTATTGACACAATAAAATAAAAAAATAAGGATTTTGCTGGATAATATTGGAAAAATTATGGACGAGGTGCAAACCAAACCCAGTTTCTATTATTCATTTGTAAACCTGGCAAAGCTCGCACATAGAAATGGATGCTTTATGCTAATTATTTAGGAAAGGGTTATTTCAGCAAGGCAGGAAATCTCCGGAGTTTCTGCATTTGTTTTGCACTTAAAAGAACTTGGTGCAAATGTAATCAGCACATTAAAGTGCATCATCCATTAGAGGGCAGGGAGGGAGGAAGCCTGTCCCACCCGCTCCATGCCATCTACCAGGTGACCTTGGAGCACTTCATTCATGTGGAGTTCTGGGTTTTGGGTATTTCTACTGTTACGACTACTAGTACCATGATTGTTATGATTATTATCATTCCCTCTCTTCCCCTCCCCATTGCCCGAATTCTCAGCCTCTCCGAAGGCACTCAGGGAAAATCCACAGGGATAAAGTCCTAACTTTGCTGTTAGAGCTGTGGGCCATTGCCTCTGTGCTGGAGGTAGCAGAGGGTAGTGGGGAGAGGGATGGGGACCTGCACCAGATTCCAGCACTGAGGGGACCTCTGCATCTCATTTTGTGGATGTGGAAGAAAGCAAAGGCAAAGGAGTTTTTCCGGGAGAGGAGATGGGTTGGGGTGGGGGATGAGGAGATCTTGAGTGGTTTCTGTCCAAGTCATTCCTGTTACGTGCAAATAAACCACAGAAGATGTTGTCCCTTCTCTTGCTCTGCACAATGACATGAGAAGGGGCAATAGGGAGGTTGCTGGGGCAGGGAGCTTGTGTAGGACCTGCTGGGCTTCTCCCACCCTGTTCCCTGCCCACCTACACCCTGTCTGCCCCCTGCAGCATCTCTCATTCTCCCTCATAAAACAAGATCAGCAGAGACCTTGTCCTGCTTCTTTCTCCTCTTGCTCTCTCTTCCCCTTGTGTTGTTCTCTGCTCCTCCCTTACTTCTCTCTGTTAATCCTTGCCCTCTCTCCCTCTGCACACCCTTTCTGTGGGCAAGCTGTTCTGTGCGAGCACGGAGGTGAAAATCCAGCCGGGGACAATAAAATCCACGGGCTTGGCTATTTCTACCCCTAAAGGTTGTTTGTCAGTGAGACACAAGAGAGAATCAGACATCGTAAAGCCTAAGCTGGGAATTTTAAGTCCTCAGGACGGAGACCATTTCATATGCTGTGTGCTCGTGCAGATTCAGCACAAGGCAGGGACCCTACTGTTATTGCCCCAATATTTCCACTTCCCTGACTCCCACATTGCCACCGTTTCATCTTTACTAGAGACACACGTATTTTTACATCCCTCTTTTTCTTCCCATGTATCTATCTGACTTGCTTTATGGGGTTTATAGTTTTAGACATACTGTTTATTATTCATAGTATTAATAACAGGTATCATCCTGCTACAGCAGTTAAATAATTCAGGATCTCATTCCAGTTTGGTTAGCCCCATATGGCAGGAATACACCTCATAATGTGAAGGACTAAACACGTACATCGCTGGGCACTAAGTGTTAGGTTTAGCTTTCCATAAATTTAAATACGTGCATTTCTTCCCCAGTCAGATCCTCCACAGGCCCATAAAGCAAGTGACACCGTGATCTGCTCTTCAGATGCAGTAAGAGCTTGGAGAAATTTGTCGAGTGCTACTTCTGTAGGCTCTTGTTACCGTGAATCACGGATGAGATTCATTGTTTGCCTTCACATCCACTTCTCTGGGCTTTCCCAAGCCCGGGGTAGCCTCTCACTGGAAACAGGGAGCCTGTTTGTGCTACTGGGGTTTTGAGATGCTGCTGAAAAAGGTTCCTTACCTTTACTCTCCACCAGCTGATCCATTGCAAAATGCTCCTCGTGCTACCCTGACCCCCCCTCACCTGCCCAAGAGTCTGGGGTGGATGGCTGGACCAGCGCACACCCCAGATGGTGCAGCACATGGATGTTAAACTCATGAAGTAGTAGAGCCCAGCCTGCCTGAGAAAGCATCTCCCCACTCATCCATCCTTCGCTGACTCCCCACTTGGCAACAGATGTGGTTTCATTATGGCACAAGGAGTTCCCAAGGCTCAGAGAGGCTGGCATCGGTAGAGACCCTTCGCTGCATTGAATCACAGCCATGTGCAGATGCCAAGTGGAATTTTCTCTCCCTCAGATAAAGAGGAGAGGCTGAAGATTGTGGGAAGAAAACCAACTATGTTTGAAGGGTGTTTTCCGTGCCTGCGTTAGGGCTGTGTTAGGTTCAGCTGGGACAGCCAGAGCTCTGCATCTTGGCATGTCCCCACCACCCTTCTGATGAAGGGAGATAGGTTGGATTTTCAGCCTCTTCAGTTTGCTCTTCCCCATGACATGACAGTTCTATTCCAGCAGAAAGTTCAGTGTTTAATGGCCTGATTTCATTCTTGGACTTTTTCTTCCCATCAGATTCTTTCTGTGCTTGATAATTCACTTGTGTCTTAGCAGAGCCAAATCCTGAGCGGTGCAGAGCTGACCATGGCCATCACTCATGACCCCTCAGATTGAGGGGCTCAAAGCAGTCACCACTGAAAACGATGTTAATCACTCCCTGTCACTTTGCTGTCACTTAGCTCAGATCATAGTTGCAGCACACCCAAGGAAAGATTGAAAACCTCACATTAGTAAATGTAGATACCCAGTGATGCAGGTAAACCAGTGAAGGTGACACACAGACCACACCAGTACCTCTGAGGTGCTTGATCCAAAGACTGGAAGCTTCTAAACAGGACAAAAAAGGGAAAGCAATGGCTATCCATGCTTTTAATACCTTTCTCTATCTTGATGATATAAACATCTAAAAGGCTAAGATATAAGTTATTGATTGGAGTCAGGGTAAATAGTAAAGGAAAAGAGAAGTTTCCTCACAGAAAGGTTAACTGGGTTGTGGGGTTTCTTTTCCCTTTGCTCTCTTTCTCCCCTGTGTGTAAAAGGACAAACTTTGTCCGTACACCGAAGTTCAGTAAAACTGGACTGAAACCCTATGGAAGTGAAATTCTCTGTAGGAATTGGTAAGACCTGGTCAAAAAGTCAGTGTTAGGAAAATGAAACCAAACTGTTACAACCTAGAACGTAGAGATATATGGATATATTTAGATAGATAGATAGATAGATATGTGTATATATATATATATAAAATCAGGTGGTATAGATACAAGGTCATAAATGCTGGGAACATTAAAATGAATAGGAGAGCTCTTGAGTTAATGAAAAGCCAGTTAGGCCAATAACCATCTAAAAACCCACATAGAAACAAATATCCATCTCCTCAGTTCACCAAATGAGTGCAGTTTCCAGCTTCACCAGATTTTAGGGCTGGTTCCTGTTGGAGTGGCAGTAACCAAGTGAATCAGATGGTCACTGGCTGGATTTCTCAGCTGTATGTGAGTCCAACAGTGGGCATCCCAGGCTAATTGCTGAGCATCCATGGGAATGCAGGGACACCGTTTGGGTGCAATATGCATATGGGTATAGTCATACACCTGACACCATCAGACTGAGCTGATAGGTTGCGTAAAAAGGAGATACCAATGTAGGAGAATAGAGAGTCCAGCACCAGCCCTGAAGGCAGAGCTTGAAATCTCTTCTACATAGTTAATATCCAACGCTGGCCTAAGGGCTGGAGCCTTTCTGCTCAGCCTAAGTCTGAGCCCATGTATTCAAATGATAACAGATCAGTCAAGAATGCCTCTTGTCCCTTCTTTTATTTCACTCCAACCTCCCTCTGCACATGTGCTTATCCAGAGAGGAGCTCATACCCAGATTCAATATTCACCTGGTGAATATGGTGTGATGTCCACCTTGGCCACTCCATGCTCCATCTAAGCGTGATCTATGAGTTACTGAGAGCCTTGAATTTCACCCGAGTATATGCAGGGAAGGGAGGAAGGCTGCAGTTTGCATTTTAAATCCTGAAAACATATTTTAAGGGCTCTGCTTCTGTCTGTTCTCCAGTTCCTGAGAAAAACTCTGCTAAGGAAAGATTTTGGTAGAAACCCAAAACTGACATTCGCCTGCCTTTTCCAGGTAATGCATATGCATGCATGCAAAACTGAGGCATTGGTTGTTTCTGCCTCAGGATTAAAAGCTATGGCATGAACAGAAATAGAAGCCCATCTTTACAAAATTGCTTTTAAAAATTCCATATGCCAGTTGCATACCCTGCAAAGATGGAGAGCTTGAGTAGTGGTAAGGAAACGGGGCTGCCAGCCAGGAGCATGAGCAATAAGCTCAGCTTCCCAACAGGTCTGTTCTTTGTCTTTGGGTCATTTCGCCTTCCCCAGCCTGTTTTCCCATCTCTAGAAGGAAGGACATTAATGCTAAGTATTTATTTGTGTCTCGGAATAGCCCTCAACAGGAACTCTTTCTCTGTGACCAGGAGCTTGACCCCACATTTGCCCAAATATCCTGAATTCCTATGAATGTTCCTAATAAAATATAAGGATGTCTCCCAGTTCAAACCCAGGTGGGTCTTAATGGCCCATTGGAGTACCAGAAGTTATGTCAGAAGGTGTATAGGACAGTAAAAAAGTGGGATTATGTTGGAAGGGAAGTAAAATTGCCCTAAATCCTTCTGGAATTAAGCAAAAAAGCTGCTCTGACTTTGGTTGTTGTTGGGAAAACAGCAAACCAAGTGCTGGGTGTTCTTCATCCCGCTCTGAATGACTTCTGGGTAGAATAAATCTTTTCTGCTTTTAAAATGAATGAGAGCTTCACAATGCCAGAGCCATTTGAATCTACAATGAAATAACGCCTGGAAACGATCTGGGCTCCGATTTGTATTCCCGGTGTTTTCCTGCAGCTGAGGAACACAAAGTTACACTTTCTCCCTTGGCTCCGTGGGGAACGTCCAGCCTCGTCACTCCACAAAGCTGATTTGAATGTAAAAGCAGGACCCGAAGGAGTGATCGGGGGCAGAGGATGGGATCTGGCTCTCCCGAGAAGCTGGAAATGGAGCGTCCTCCTCAAGGTCACACCCCATGAGAGGCTTTTCCCTTCCCCTGGATGCCGAAGGGGATGGAGCGCCAGCTCCCTCTGCCTCTCCGCACTCTTTGTTTATCACAAAGATGAGCTTTCCCGGGAATGCTGCGAGCAGCGCTCCAGGAGATGTTCCGCAGCTACAAGGTTTAGGGGTTTTGTCAATGCCATTGGAGAAATACCCAACAAAAACAAGCCATCAAATCACATGAACTAAACGAGACGCAGGAACATTGCAGATAAGATACTGAAATCGTTTGGGGGGGGGGGGGGGGATATTTCCACTCAGGAGAATGGAAATAGTGGAATGGTTTTGTCATGCCCGTCCCTGAGCGGTGTTGCACTGTTTTGGAGTGTGCATTTTCCCTCTTTCCAGGCACTCACCATGGAAGGGATTTCTCTGGGTTGCTTAGGAAGGTCTGGGCATTGCCATTTTCTCTCCCTTCAAAGCGCTTATTGGAATTGTCAGGACCCTTCCCTTTGATTTTCCCAGCCCTTCATTAATCCATTTGCCTTAGTTTTGTTTGAAGGAAAACCGAGGCGTTTCCTCCTGATTTCTAACAAAATTCCCCAGCCTGCTTTTGTAGCTGCTTTTAATCTGAGAAAACGGTTTGAAGTGGTGCATTTTTAGCCTGGAAATTTGCATTGGCTTTAAATGTGTTTGTGTGATGCTTAATTGCGGAAGTTTTCTATTTCCCAGAACTTTCGTGATGCTTAAAGTCAATGAAAGGGAATTATCTTCGGGAGGGGTGGCTGCAAATACCCTCAGTAGAAACCATTTGAAATAGGTTTAGTCTTTACTGAACGGTTTCGGTTGATCTGGGTTGGAGCCTCCTTCTCCTTGTGATTAACTGGGGCATCGCTGTTGTCTCGATAGAAATACCAACCGGCGCCTTCTTGTTAAAGTCTTTTGAAGTCAGTTCGGAGGATAAATGCCCAGACCCAAATTGCTAATGCTGTCCTGTGACACAAAACAGAGATGATGCTAACAGGCAGCTAAGAGAGCGAATACCTGTCCGAGATGCCCTCTGAACAAAGGCGAGGGGGATGGCAATGTGACCGCACAGAAACTGAGCGTGAGGCTGTGATATTTGTTGCTATATTTGTGTTTTCAGACTTGGGTTAAGGTTTTGTGTGGGTTGTGAGCAGGCTCAGTGGCAGGCAGGTTCCAGCAGGACAGGGGCTGAGCCTTTGGGTAGAAAGGGGCAAATAGAAGAGAGCAGCTGAGGGAGTTTTACATCATTAAGGCATGAAAGGGAAATACCCATAAAAAGGGCATTTGCATTACCTTCCATTGGGGTGATTTCTATTTTATTTATGGATGTTGAAGAAAATAAGTTCTTTATTTATTTTCCTTTAAAGGAAAAAAAAAAAAAACCTCAATAAAACCAAATAGAAATTAGAGCAGATTTGAGTAAAGAAATCAACACCTCAAAACTCAGCTGAACTTCCCCATTCCCCCTCCTGTCCTAATTTTGCCTAAGCTGGATCCATTTTCCCCCACTGCAATCAGCTGTGAAGGAGAACTTCCATTGATTTCAAGAGGAACAAGCTAAAACATGTTATATTTAAATATTTGAATCCTCAGCTGTGCTACCCAGGCATGTCAATCTGTCTTAACACTTTATTTCAGGTTATTATATTAACAAAATTCAATGACATGCTATAACAAAATTGCATTACATGCTGTCTCTGCGTTCTGAGCTATCGCGCTCTGTACGCGCTGGCATTCCTTCTCCGTGTGGGAGTGATCGGATGTGAGCTCCTTCCATAAATTCACTTTGAATGGGTTTAGTTTTTAATTCTTTAGGAAAAGGAAATAATACTGGAACAGCAACCAGCCAAACACACACGTTTCTTAGATGGTGAAAACTGATTCTCTCAGGTTTGTATCTCAAATAATGCAGAGAGAAGGAACAAATACTCTGGGGCTGGCTGTAGGCTGTCACATATTACAGCAAGCAGCACTGAGGGATGCTACAACCAAAAGAGAACCCAAATTAGTGACCTATATTAGGAATAAGCTGGTCATGCACCACAAGCGTGATTCTGTAATTAAACCCCTCCTCGGTACAGGCACAATTGATGCAGAGTGCGTGCATCGAGGCATACAAAGCAAAACAACTTCACTGGGAGAGTTAACTTCTTCACTGCAGTTCCAATGAAAGGTTGCAAATACAGGCTGGAATGTTTAGGGGAGCACCAGGTCTTCCTAGCCCTCCGGTATGGATTTGGATGTATTCATGGCGGCAGGGAAGGAAAAGCGAGGAAGGGAACAAATACAAACCATCTCCAAATGTGGAGCTGAATCTCTCTATTATTGGGAGGCAGAGAACCCGTTGCTGCACCCCAGCCTTTCCCAGTTTCAGATCTGTACCCCAGCTCGGAAACCCTCTTTTCCTATACTCGGGCTGACTGCATGGTGTGGTTTTGGCTGTCGGAGCAGTGTGCCCCGGGCTGCGCTCTCCTCTGCTCGGGGTGAATTCCAGCGCTGCTTTGGCATCGGGCGCCTTTGCTGAGTCAGGTTCTGCCGCACGCCCCAGCTCCACGCTGCATCTGCTGGGAGAGGGCAAGAAAAAGAGTGCATTTTTAACTCTTTCATGCATGAGGTCACCCTGCAGCGACCCTCGCGCTGCAATGGAGCCCGCACCAAGGGACGGTCGCTCTAGGAGCTGTCTCTGTGGAGTCTTTCTTCTCCAACAGACGATTTAACCCTTTCAGCCTCCTGACAGCTGAATAAATAGGCAAATGAAGCAGGGCTTAATCTAGTGTCCAGCCCCTCCAAAGGCCCTGTATTTAAGAACTTAAGGAACTAATTGCTTCTGTTGTGCTATTGCTGCCCTGCGACTGCTGACAGGCTCCTGGAGGTTTGTCTTCGGTCTATGCTCAAAGTGCCAGCCTTATTTTGTTGGAATTTGCTATATTTCCATATTAAAACAGCCAGGCCGAGGGGGGGGGGGGAAATATGCGAGAAGAAAAGGAAAAGAAAAAGAGAGACTCATTAAAACTGCATCATGTCACCCGGCTGAACTTCCCATCCCTCCACTTCCCCCTTCAATCAGCAGCAAGGATAACAATTAGATGTGATCGCTATTCCTAATAGGCAGCAGTTAGCGCTTGCTGCTCCAGCTCAGACTAAAGCAGAAGAACCTCAGCTCATCCCTGCGAGTTCACGGCTGATAAGGCTCTGATTGCCAAATAAACCTCGCCCAGGCAGGATAGGAACCACGGGGCTTTATCCTCTCCATCCTTGCTCTGGTTTCTGTTCCCTCTCAGCACAGCAGCAGCAGCGAGTGGCAGAGCCCAGCCTGGCCTGGGCTGGGGCTGCAGCTTCAGGTCGTGCCCTGGGAGCTGAAGGACCAGCACTCAGCATCACTCAGCCAGAAAATTTGGTATTAGGAGCAGGAGAAAAGGTCACCTTGGAGGATCAGAGATGGAGAGTTAAAAGAAAGGGGCTGGGAACGGGAGAGAGGGGAGGAGGAATGGGGGAGGCTGAGGAGGGAAGGGGGGAAGGGGACCTAGGATTTCTAAGCAGGCCTGACCCGGGAGGATAAAATATCCTGTTTTCATTGGTTCAAATGAACCATTAGGGAGAGAGTAATTTGTTGACCTTTTTGCTGCCTTATCATGAGATGAACAGCCTTAACATGGGCTTCACGTTTGCCTTCACCCCACCGTAAATCACAGAAGAATCGATTTTCTTCTCTTAATTTTCATTTTTTTTCCCTCTCAAAATATATACATAAAATAACAACCACCAGGAAACCGGCTCCTCTGCTGAGATGATTTAGCAAAGCAGGGTCAGGTAGATACGTGCATTGGTTAGACCCTGCGGATGGCATCCTCCACCTTCCGTGTTTGTTTTTGTTCTCTTTTGGCTAAGCAAGTGGGAACCAGGGCTGTGCAAAAGCTCTGCTTCCTTTGGGAATTAAAACTGGAGGGCAGTGATTTTCCTCTTATTTCCATCAGCCTGGCTTGGCAGTGGTTCCGGTGAAGTCAGTTTGAGCTCTCCTAAAGCCAGTCTCTTTCCCCAGCTCCTGCAGATAGTCTGGCATGATTTTGGCTTAAGAAAGGCAGGACCAACGTGAGTGTTTGGTTGAAATGGCAGTTTCAGAGTTCGCTATGGACCTTCCATGCAAGGTTGCCATCTGTGCAAGGAAATGGAGCTCGCAGAGTTTGGAATACATCAGCTCGCTGGGGATGTACCCAGGGGCTGGTCGTTGCTGAGCCCAAGCCCCACTCTGATCCTCGTGTTTCACTCAAAACCTTAGTTTTCAAGCTGTGAAGGCTTCAGAAAAATGTGGACACTGAAAACCAACCACAGCCATACTCAGTATATTGAAGTAGACCCAAGTATTTGCCTATAGCAAACCTGGAGAGGGGCTTTGGACAAGCGCCTGTAGGGACAGGACAAGGGAATGGCTTTAACCTGCCAGAGGGGAGACTGAGATGAGCTCTTAGGCAGAAGCTCTTCCCTGTGAGGGTGCTGAGGCGCTGGCACAGGGTGCCCAGAGAAGCTGTGGCTGCCCCATCCCTGGCAGTGTTCAAGGCCAGGTTGGACACAGGGGCTTGGAGCAAGCTGCTCCAGTGGAAGGTGTCCCTGCCCATGGCAGGGGTTGGAACTGGAGGAGCTTTAAGGTCCCTTCAATCCAAATCATCCCTTAATTCTATGATTTTCAAAAAGCGTTGGAAGTTTTGTGCTTTGGCATAGGAAGAGACCACCAAAAACCTTTCCCTACACTGCAGGTTGGGTTTAGATTATCAATCCAAGGGGGTTTTGCATTTGCTGTGCAGTAGCTGTTAGGGATGAGATGAGATCCTGCCAGATAATTCCTGTGCTTTGAGGAAATTCAGGCTTGGCTGCAGCTCCTCAGCCACGGCTCCTGGCCGGCTGAGCCAGTTCAATGGTTCCAGTGTGTCGATAGCGTTTTGTTCATCTTCACTGGCGATAGTTCCTTGTCTCTCTGGCACCACTGGAAAAAATTGACCAGCTCCAAACAGAAAATGACTTGAAATTGTAGGTTAGCCCCGATGTTTTACTCTGCAATGCTGGTATGTTTTGTGCTTCCATTGAGTCTCTTATTATAGGAAATTTAGATATGGAGCAAAAGCATCTGGCCTTCAAAGAACTCTGAAATTGCCATGGGATGTTATGATAATGCTGCTTTTATGTGGCTGATCTTTTCCATTTGTCCTTTGCTCTCTAGGTAACAGCTTGGAAAATGTCACCTTTTGGTTGGTAAAGGGAATGTTATTCTGCGTAAGGGCTTGCGATAGCAACTTTTATTATAATCATTCTACACGAGATGCAGATCTTTGAGCAGGCAGCACATTCTTGTCGCATGAACCCAGATCAGGAAGGTCAAATGTTCTCATGGAGAAGGCGAGATAAGGACGACTCCTGTGCCTGGTCTTGAATATAGCATCGTCTTTGATTGTTCAGAAAGATAGTTAAAATTACTCCTAGCAGCAGGCTGGGTAACAATATCCCCGTGTGTGCCAGGCTAAAAATAACCATTGGAACTGCATTTGTACTACGCCGTCAAGTATGTGATCGCTGGGAGAGGTTTCAGAACTTCCTTGCTTCTTTGCTTTCTGCCTTACATTAATTACACTGTTCCTACATATCTTTAACACTCTGGATGTCAGGTTTTCTTCCTCAATTGCACGTTCACCTTGGGTTTGGGGAGGTGTTGCTAGAGTTTTAGTGGTAATGTAGCTGTTATGAAGGTGGATTTAATTACATGAGAAGTTTAGAGGAGTTGCTGTTAAAATGGATTTTATATATGTATAAAGAACAAACACATAGAAATAGGGTTTTGTAAAACCCTACAGCAATGGCATAGATCTGTAATTTAACCAAAATTCAATGAAAAATCTATTATAAGCTTTATTTTAAAGCTGTTCCTATGCAGTGCTTGCAAAGTAAACATTACAACATGTAGTTATATGGGAGCAAAAGATGTATTAGTTAATCCAGCTCCTAAGCCAAAGTGGGAAGTGAATGAAATGGGTGTTCAAAGGGGAAAAAAAAGAAACACAGAGGAAATTAAGGGGGAAAAAATTCCCTTGTACCAAGCTTTCTTTTCTGTATTCGGTTTTGTTGTTTAACTGATAGCATCCTTGTACTGAGCTTCAAAGTAAGACTGTGTGCATATGGAGGGGAAGGAGCACTCCTCAGGGCTGGAGGACATCATGTCTGCGACGATGTTTGATCTTCATCCCCCTTCACACTCAGGAGCAAGGTCTTCACTTTGCAATGGTGCAGCACTGCCAGTGCAGATTGTTCTTGGGGATGGAAATCTGGGCCTTTCTGGTGCCTTCATGGGGCCTTTCATCCTCCTTCATGCAGTCCCAGTAAACCAGGGCTCCTGCTAAGGGACAGAGACATCCACAGCTCAAGATGCTGCAGTGGTAAAAGCCACCAATAGTTCCAAGAGTGTGTAGGTTGGATCAAGGCTCTGGCCAAGTTTCTGCTAGAGGTGCAGATGTAATCAGAGGGACTCTGGAGCTGTGCAGATCTGGGTAGGATGGGGATGAGTATCCGGATCTCCTGAGTCCCAGGATATTTCGTACCCATGGCACGATCCCATCTGGCTGCTCTCTTTGAGGCACAGCTACCCCAGAAGAAAGCAGGTTGGAAGATCTGTAAAGGTGCAACCGAAGCTCAGTGGAAACTGGGGCAGTTGATGCCTTTGGAAGATCTCCATCCACATCCCCCCCACCGCATCTTGTGTGTGTGCCTGCTGCCTACTCATAACCTACTGTGGATGCACTTACTGTTGTGGGGACAGGCTTTTGCTTTCATTTCTTTCCTGTTTCTCAAAAAAACCCCTCTCAGTAACATGCCCATAGAGAATTTTCATTCCAGAAGGTTGTGAAATTTACTGTTGAGGGTTTTTTATTAAGCACCTTGAAATCTGTGTAGTAAATACAGACTGTTAACAGCAAAGAGAAAGCAAAACATGCCGTTTATATGGCCAGCAGCAAGCTGGGAGTCCCTATGGGAAAAGAGGAGGTGTTTGTATCCCGTTTGCTATTGGGGAAACTGAGGCACGAACTATGGTGGCACAAGGAGAAGTCCTAAGTTGGGATGAGGACAGGGCTGGGACCTTGTGGAGGAGCCTTAGGGTGTGTGAGGTGCTGTGGGCTCTGCCACAGCCCCTTTGGCACTGCTACGGCTGAGGCATCACCAGCACCACCACATCCACGCCGCATGCAGAGTCCTTCCCTATGGAGCTGCCTGGATCACAGGATCACCTTCATCCCTGGATCTTATCAAATACCTGAATCACAGCAGATGCTGTTCACACCTGCCCTAAAATGTAAAAAAATGAATTCCAGGTTCCGTGAAGCCCAAAGGAGACAGGGAAGAGGCTGGATCCATCTACCCCCATCCCACTGCCGGTGGAAAACAGCCGGAGGTGCCTGGCAGAAGCTATATTTCGAATGGAAGGAACATGTGTACACAGTTGTTTTCCCTGACTGGGGTCTGTGTATTTCCTCAGAAGGTTAATAAATGGTATGCAAATCCTCTTAAATGGCCGTGTTTACACCAGAGCTTAGTGGCTCCAGCCATGTCCTCTACTTTTAACTCCCAAAGTTTTAGCGCAGAAAGATTTTGCTACCCCGAGCTCTTTGGAGCTCTCCCAGGTTTTGTCCATGCTTTTGTTCAGGTGTCTGTTCTTGGGATCAGAAAGGACATCATCGGAGGAGGGAAAAAATCAGCTAAATTTGCCTTATTGAGGGGAAAAAAAAGGGGGGGGGGGAAGATGTTTTGCTAAAAGACAGGAGGTTACTGTAGTGTAAAATGAATGATTAATAAGGAGAAGAAAAACCTAGTTCAACAGGGCAAATGCTCAGTAACAGCTCGTTTAATCACTGGCAGATTAGCTGCAAATGCAAAGTGTCTGCTGCAGCGCGGTGCTGGCACGGGCTGGAAAGCTCTGGCTATTTCTTTAATGGCAGCTGAACCTTTCCCTGTGCATTTGGTATCAAATCTGGTCCTTACGTGTTGGAGCGCTCGATTTATTTCTTTCAGGTTATTTTGCTCTTCTCCTGCCCTCAATGGATTTTACACCACGGAGTGTGCTGTGAGTTGTGTCACCTTTGCAAACACTGCTGGCCCGGACTTGTGTCTATGGGGGAGAATCAGATTTCCTAAGGTACAGGCTCATCTTTGGCAGCCACTGACTTCTCACTCTTGATTTCATTTTCTGGCAGCGCTGATGCTGTCCTTGTATAATTGTCCTTATGAGAACCAAGTACACCAGAGCAAGTGCGTTCGTTTCCATGAGGAGAGCTGTCTAGCTTTGACAAAGACCCTGTTGTAAGATCTTCTCTGGAGCAGCACAATCACTGCAAACAGAGGATCTGATTCATGAAGGTGCTTTTTAAAAATAGAATTATTTCTCTCGCTAATTGGCCAAAGGGTCATTTGCTGTATGCAGTTTGCATTCATGATTTGCATTTGTGATGAACATAGGAGGAGTATCTTTCTAATGGGAAGTGGGCACTTTGAGGTGGAAGGAAAGGTCTAAGAAAGGTCTTTGCAGCTTTACGGGGTGGTGATGTGCGTTCACAGCTTTCCAAACAGGGGGAGACAGTCAATGGCATCTCCATGCCAGGTTTACAAGGCCAAACAGCGCAGGCTTTCCTGATCTCTTCTATAAGAGAAGGAGCTGTTTCCCCACATCATCTAAGTAGTCCTTCTCTGCACCTACTTCAGCTTCAGTTTACCTTGCTTATGCATGGAGTACCACATCTGGGTTAGTGTGGGACATGACTAAAGGTATTGGTGTAAAAAAAAAGGAAGGTTTTGGCCAAGTAAAGGTGTGGAATTGGTACTAAAACTGATACAGAGAGCAGGGCAGGGAAGGAATCTATTTGTTATTCACAGTGGCCTCTGTGAGCAAGCCCTGGTGCACAGGAACACCGCGGCTGCTCTTTGTCATGGCTGTTGTGGGACTGGCCTCATGGCATCGCTCCCCACGCGCAGGGAAGTTCTGTGACAACAGGGTAAGCGCGAGGCAATTTCCCTGATCCCACATGAAACATTTGGTTTCTGCTCAAATGCCCAGCATAGAGAAAAAGCGGTGCTTGGGAAAGGCTGGGTGAGCAGAGCGCAGACGTAAATCCTACTGCGCAGCGCTGTTAATAATGATTCTAGTTTGTGTTAGTATTTCTGGTGAGCAGCAGCCAGAGAGTTCAGATAGCAGGGGCTGTTTGTCAATAAGGTGTACTTTCTAACCACGCTCACCTTCTTTCCCCTCCTTGAATATGTTTGACCATGTCTCTCGGCAGTCCTGCTTCATGTTGCAGTTCTGCAGATCCCCTCTCACATTGCCGAAGAGATAGAAACAAAGTGGTGCGTGTAGGAATTTGATCATTTCAGCCGGTTTTAAGCTCATTTCAATTAACTCAGTACACTACGGGAGATAAGCGCCCCTGCCTGGAGTCACCTTCACTGATCGTAAAGGATGTGAGATGTACGAAGTTCACCATGGATTCACATTTACTGCAGATACCTACACAGTGATGAGAGGCTGATAATGCACACTCTGTCATTAGCTTTAGCACTTTATGTATATATTTGGCTTCCGTGGCAGAAGCGTTCTCGTGGCTGTTGTAAGTGAGGCATCACCTGTGTAACAGATTTTCTGGCGCTTCCACTTTCTTCTCAAACTCAGAGTAAGAGGTGTGAGCGCGACGGGCTCCGAAGGTGGTGGGAAGGCTGAGGAAGAGATGGAAGAATCGCAGTAGCTATCAGAAAGTCTTCGCAGACTGGAAGCGTTTGTGTTCCCTGTTTGCAGCTGGGACTGTATCACAAAATCTGCTGGTAGGTGCACAACAGCATTAGCCCTCAGTCCCCAGGGCTTTCCAAAGCCCCTGACTGCCTTTGAGAGCACGAGTGCATGGTCTATGGCCTGTGGTATCATAGAATCACAGAATAGTTGGGGTTGGAAAGGGCCTTAAGGTCATCAAGTTCCAACCCCTAGTATCTGCAGAAACCTTTTCCTGGCAGCTGCCTGGGTCTCTAAGACATCAGCATAAGCAGCTCCATAGAGTCATAGAATCACGGGATGGTTTGGGTTGGAAGAGACCTTAAAGCTCCTCCAGTTCCAACCCCTGCCATGGGCAGGGACACCTTCCACTGGAGCAGCTTGCTCCAAGCCCCTGTGTCCAACCTGGCCTTGAACACTGCCAGGGATGGGGCAGCCACAGCTTCTCTGGGCACCCTGTGCCAGCGCCTCAGCACCCTCACAGGGAAGAGCTTCTGCCTAAGAGCTCATCTCAGTTTACCTATAGATAATGTAAATCTAGCTATGGAAATCAAACCCAACATGAGCAAGGGTGTCAGGAGCTTCACAGCTATGCTGTTTCCTAAAGCTTGATTGCTTTTAGTCTTGCGTGAAAGGTTGAGCTACCTTATAGCCCACCACAGCCAAATACCTGCTTTTTAAAACCATTCTGCAAGGAAGCTCTGCTGCAGCACATGTTAGGTAGTTAGAGGCCTCCAAGCATTGGCAATTTTAGAGATGATCTCTATTTTAGAGATCAAAGCTCGTGACAGGATGCAATTATGTTTAGAAGAGACAGGTGATCAGGGACTAAAACTTTGCATAGGAAAGACGAGCTTGGCATAGGAAATACAGAGGAATGCTGAGATTTCTTCTTTGGCTGTGGGTCACGAGTGGAGGAGTATGATTATGAAGATACTACCTGTGTTCCCGGAGAGGGAATGTTCGCTGCAGGTTATTCAGCTGTGCTGGATGCGCTGAGTTCCCATTCTTCATATCCCATCCAGGGCTTTTTAAAACCCCAAAAATATAATATGGTTAAGAAACACTTCTTTTTCCTGGAATATCCTTTTCCTAACTTATTATTGTTGTTTTGAAAGAGAGCATAAAAATCTAGGTACAGGCTCTCTGTTCCCCTAGGCCTGCTGTTTGTTTCAGTATAAGGTGGCACAGACATTAGGCTTTTGCTGGTGTTAGAAGAGACAGGGCTGTTATGAGCAAGGGCAATGGGTGCTGCTGGGCCCTGCAAAAACAGCTTTGCTTTCCCCCACTATGGGGAATGTAGCCCAGCTGTATAGAAACTATGACAAGCCCTGTGGATGATGTGGATGCACTGACATACATTTCTGATCTCTTCTGTGTACATCGGTGCAGTCTATCTGTGTCCTCTTTTCCATGTGTGCTTTCTGTGTCTCCCTGACACCAGACCTATGCTATTAATGTCGGGCTCTCTCTGGTGAGGAATAGGGAGTGGGATCAATAACCAATACGTATTTCATAAACACTTTAGCCAAGGTCAGTAAAACAAACATAGGGACAGATACACAGTACCCTCTTGCTAAGTCCATAGGTCCCTGGGGCATATTCATTGCTATTGGGGTGCAGGTGTTATTTCTGCTTCTCTGTTTTAATTCGGTTGGTCCCTGAAGAATCCTTATGGGCTTTGGAGACCTTCTGGCCACACCCTTTATCAGCTAACACCATCCATCTGTGGCACTGTGCTGGCCTTTCCTGTGACCTGTCTTCTGCGTGACCTTGCTGTTGCCCCACCACTAATCTGTGGAGTCAGTTCTGGCCCCTCAGCTATTTAACCCCTTAGGATTGTAGATGTGATTTTTCTTGCACCACAATGGAAGTGGGAAACCAGCTGTGCCAGCAGCTCCTGCTGCCATAGAGATGTCCATAAGCAAGGGAGGCAGGTGGGCACGTTTAACTAATGAGTTTTGCTGGAACATTTGGGTCACTCATTGCAAACAGGGGCTGAGGGATCATTGGGAACACTTGGGTGTGAAGCTGGGTGCCTTACACGGGTGGGACCACTCAAGTTTAGTGATGCAGTCAGCTTTATAAAGCCAGTAAGAAGGGTGTCTTTTTCTCTGTGATCCTTGAACCACTACATCTTTGTGCTCATGAAGCCAAAAGGTAATAGCTCTATCTTTAATTCTCTTACCTTAGACTTTTCTCTTTAGAGAAATTGTTGGTTGGACTTGCTTCCTAGGCTTTGGTGTAGCTAAAATATGGACTGAATATTGGGATTGGTTTGGTGACTTGAGAAACTGCCATCCTAAATAAGAGAGTATATCTGCATGTTGGTGATTAGGCCCTGGTGCTGCTTTGCTCAGATTAAAAGCCCTGCTTCTCTTCCTGTCAAATGCTGTGAGGAAGGAACTTCATCTCAGTAAACCATCCAGTTTAAGTATTTGAACACTAAGTGGAAGTTTCTGGTGATCAAAGTAATTTCCTTGAATAATGTATTCATACATAAACCTGAAAGAAATGTCATAATTGCAATAAGGTGTCTCTAGGGAGTTTGGTTATCATGATATAATCACATCTCTGGAGAGGGAGAGGCATGAGGCATAGCCTTGTGCTTAATAACACCCCAAGGGTGTGATTATCTTATAGCAATTGCACCCTCATTGTGCCATGTGGCCTGAAGAGCTGCAACAGGGATAGGAAGCCATGAAATGTTTGTGGAGGCAACAAAACCATGAAAACCTTGGGTATTAGGACACCAATTTGTGCACTTTTAGAGGGAAAAGGAAAAAAGCAGGGAGCAGCATGGTAAACAGCAGAGAGTGAAGCTGTTTCCTTGCAGAGCAAGAATGGGATGCAGTATCTGTCCTCAACCATCTGCTATGCCTTGTCCTGCCTTTCCTTTTCTAGTTATTTACTTATTTCCCAATCCACCAAATGGAATGAATGTGGTAGGGCTCATGGTGATGTTGCTCGGAGTTAACGGTGTGTTGGCAACGCAGCAGTTACCTGGGCTTGAGAAGCAGATTGCTGCCTTCTATGGAGAAAAGGAGAAGGGATGGAGGATGGGGAGCTCTGCACAAGCATCCTCTCTTCTCTCCTCCAAATCCTTCTGCTCCAGGGCAGTGGGAGAAGAGAGGCTATAAGGCTGATGCCTCGGTGGGATGCTGTGTTAGATGGTAGCTGTGATGTTTGTGTAGGAGGCTCAGGACCTTACTTCTCAGTGTGGATCTGTCAATGTATCTGTAAGCTGGATATAGAGGAGAAGCTTCCTTGCAACAGCTACTATGGCTTTTGATGTGTTATCTTCTGCGCAGCTTCTCTGTTGGCTTCCATGGGGGTGCAATGGGATGGAAGGCTGTTAACAGGGTGTTCTTTTCTCGCTGTGATGCTGTTGCTCCCTGTCTGCAGATGCAGAGCATGTTACAGGGCCTTCAGACAGTATTACCGAGGCTGTTGTTGAACAATGGAGCAATTGGGCGCAATATTGAAAGTTCGCTGAGGTTTGGTTGTTTTTAAGCATAAGGACAAGAGGAAAGAGCAATGCATTCCCAGCCCTATTACTTTGGAGGGAGTCTCCTCACGCTGCTTTTGGAGGTGATTTCCGAGATCCACTCCCACATCTTCTCCTAAAATGAAGCTCTGAAGGTGTGCTGTGCTTGTCAGGAAAAGGAACAATCAGAAATGCAAAATACCTGGAGTTTATGGTAGATATTTCCCTTAATTCTTAGGCACAACCCACATAAAATATAACCATATGGGCCCGTGCTGTAGAGTTTGATTGGAGGCATCTACTATTCATAAGGGAGAGTCAGCATCTTGCTTCTCTAAGTCTCTCTTTGTCCCTGTAATTGAAAAGAGCCACAATTTGACTCTCATTTGATAATGTAGCAATAAAGTGGTTACCCAGAAAATGGGGTTTATAGCTCTTCGCCTTGCTCTCCCTGCTCCAGCTCAATAAGCACAACCTTTGTGTGCGAAAAAGAGGCACCTCCTATATTCACAGGATGCTGCAGGAAATATATCACCTTTATAGCTGTTAAAAACCCCCCAAACTGCTTTAATCTATCGTGTGCTTTTTAAGGTTTGCAAAATCAGACTTGTCTGCGAGAGAAATCGTGAATTTACTTTCTGGTTAACTGAAAGCTTAAATGGGGATGTAGGTACAGAGGGAAAAGATACTCCATTGTGTGCTTTGTGGGGAGGAAGCAGGAGAAGGGCCAAAATTCCAGCAGTGCCACGGTGCAGCATTTCTGGGCCATTTCTGATTGTGGCCTTATAAGTGTTTGTTATGAAATCATTGTATTCTGTGGTATGATGAGTTCTGTCAGTGCTGTACTCTGATTTTACTGGCTGTGGAAAATAAGGGAGGGTTTTTGATAGCTAATAAAGCACCTTGAATCACCTGGGGTGGCAAGTTTGTGGTTTTGAAGAGGCACAGAAGTCTGCTGGTGCTGGGTATGCTTGGATCGTAGAATCATAGGATAGTTAGGGTTGGAAAGGACCTTAACATCATACAGTTCCAACCCCCCTGCCATGGGCAGGGACACCTCCCACTAAGCCATGCCATCCAAGGCTCTGTCCAACCCGACCTTGAACACTGCCAGCGATGGAGCATTCACAGCTTCCTTGGGCAACCCATTCCAGTGCCTCACCACCCTTACAGTAAAGAGCTTCTTCCTCATGTCCAGTGTTTGCTTTGGGCACTGGATTCAATAGGTGAGGGCTGCCTGTTTCCCCAGCTCCACACTTCATCCTACTCTGGGAGTTTATCACATGCTTCTGCTTCATCTGTGAGATCTTCCACGTATCTCACAGGTTGATGATGGGCTCAGTAGGGCTTTGCTGTTGGGTATCAGATCAGACCTTGAGTGACGGGCAGAGAAGGTGTTTCTCTTCTGAGCAGTTACTTCTGCATTTTGGGTACTATGGGAGCCTTGTAATTTGGCTTTGGGGAAAACACTCCATAAGGAAATCTAGTGCAAAATCCTGGAGAGGGAGGAGAACAAACCAAAGCAAATTTGAGAGGTTGGGTGCTTATTGCCCACTCAGTTTATTAGATTTCTTCTACAGTGGTTTTAGAATGGGAAAGCCCCAAGGTAGAAGGAGCATGCTTTGTGTTTTTATAGAGTCTGGGCAATTTCCACAAATTGAAAAATCATTTTCGGCTTTCAGAGCGTGTCAGGATGATGAAATGAGTAAATCCTGTCTATTTTTTGATGACATTTACTCATTCTTGCACATGGTAGGCTTATTTTTGTTTACTGTTAGATTACGTCCGTGAGTTCCGAGATGGGTTGTTTGTTGTTAATATAACAATGTGTGCTTGATTTGAGGGGGGGAATGTATGTTGGTGTGGATCCAGCACACACAGGAAAGCGAGGGAAGGGCTGGTCATGCTGACCGCTCTTGGCAATGTCTCTTTAAGAAAGCTCGGTACTCTCTTGCAATGTTAAAGTTGCTAAGGTAACTGTGCATTTTTTTAGAGCACAGCAAAGTAAATAGGTACATGACCTGTATAAATTCTCAGTGCATAAATTACTACAGCCCTCAAGCTAGAGTAACTTATGCACTTCCTTATTTCCAAATGACTTTTTAGCTTCTCTACATGTCTAATGCAGAAGAATTTGATGTGCGCTGTTCATGCTGCAAAACATTCATGACAAAACGTGGGGCACTGCTTTCTCCTATGGTTTGGGTGCGAAGAGGAGCTGGTCTGGCTTAATGGGGTGCCATGGGCCCTCAAGGAGAGGAACAGTAGCTCAGTGGTCTTTGCCCCTCCAGACTTGCACCCCAGCAAGTCTTGCCAGCTCATTTCTGTGTGGAAGGGTCTTTGTGTTTGGCAGGCAAAGAAGTTTGGGCTCTCCTTGGAAACCTGTATCTTCTGCTGGAAGCTTTGCTTGATCATGTACCTGGGTGCAAATCCATGACTAGTTTGAAGTAGGCTTGGTTGGGTTCAGAAATGGTAAGTCCAAGGTATCTTAGGAAGCTCTACAGCACGTGTACAGGTCTAGTCTGCATCACTCACAGCAGCATTGTTCAGTGGCAGCTCTGCACGGTACCTCTTGTGTACTCCTTGGGTTGCAAGAGGTGAGACTTAGAAAAACTGAAGCTGAACAGCTTCTGCTTTGGTGCCAAATTCTACAACCCGCATCCTTGTCTTTTGTCCTCTTTTGCTATTGTATTTTCACAGCATCCCTGAATGCAGACTTGCTGGAGGGGATAACGCAGCTCAGTTAATTTTATGCCTGTGCACACTGTTGCTGTGTCTGCACTCAAATTGGATGCGTGGCTTCAGAGTGGTGCTGAATGTCTGAGTCCTGCTGTCTTATGATAAAAGGTGTCCTGCTCCTGAAGGAGGTTTCTTGTGCAGAAATATGTCCATATACACAGTGTAACACACGTAAAGTGATTTTTCAAGCTGTGTTAGGCCCGCTGCACATATGCTGCAAAAATAGCTTGACCACTTGCAGCAAACCTGAATGTGCTGAGACCTGTGTGTGCACAGGGGCCACTTTCCTGGGATTTCTGGGTGCCCATGGGGCCAAAATCATACTCCATCCAGATAAAATGTTCCCGAGATGGCATGGAATGGGGGCATAGCCTCGGTTTGGTGGCACTTACTGCTGCTTTCAATTAGGAGATGCTATTATCTTATTTCTAGAAATATCTGCTTGCTAACACCAGACTACCCACATGTGCCCACCAACATCCAGAACGGAGCTCTGCGGTGAGGTCATGGACCACTGCGGGGAATGCAGGACTGGCAGTGCCGGTTCCACAGGCTCCTTGTCAACAATACCATCTGCTGGATGGATCACTGCTTGGAAAGGGGTGGGAGGACGTGGCATCTGACCGTGACGTGCAAGACTTATTTTCATACTTACCTGTGAATACAGAAGGTCCTCGGCGTAAAGAAATGCTTTGGCAAGGTGGCAGCTTACTCCCCTCCCCCCCCCCTTGTTCATTTCAATGCTATCAGTTACTAAGGGTCTGGCTGAGATTACTCAGATCTCCAAAGTGGAATCAGCTTGTGCTGAAGCAGTCTCAGGGGACGGCAGGTTGGAGAAATAATTTAACTTGCTCTTTTCCTTCGGTTCCTGAGTCCTTTCTTCTTTCTCAGCCAAAGAAACATCTCTGGAGACTTCTCATGTGGCGTAGGAGGATGTGAGCAGGCTGATGCTCATGGGCCTAAGTGGTGCCTGAAGGTGGGTAACTTGGAAGGGCAGCTCCTTCCCAAGCACCAGGACTCAATGTATGGGCAGGTTCACTCTTGCCAATGATACACAAGGTCCCAAATTAGGTCTTTCATCCTCAGACTGCAGGTTCTTCCTTACGTATCATGGCTTTACAAATGATAGTGGTCACCCACGTCAGGCTGGGGGGATATGAGTTGAGAGCACATCCCTGCAGAGAAGCTGGGAGCTGAGTTTAGGCTAGAAATCTCAGTAGAAACCATTTCAGGAGCAGGAAATTAAAGGAACTGCTGTGGGGAGAGCCCTGAAGCCACAACTGGAAACTGATCTGGTGTTTGCTCACATTGTGTATTGTCTTATTTTTAAGACAGAAGTAAGTTGATCTGCTGAAGTCCCATCTGCTCTAGCAGGGATGGAGCTGGTAAGTTCTGGTCCAATTATACTGAGCCTCAGTGGAAGCTATTGGAGAAGTTATGCAGAGATTTCTTTTTTTTAGCAAACCAACAGGAGGTGGGAACGCTCCTTCCCTCAGCTTCAAAGGAGAGTTGCTGTCTTATGACTCCTGCTGCAGTGAAAAGTTACTTCCTTTCTTCAGGGCAGGAGCTCTGCAATCAGATCCCCTTAAATCAAGCAGGAAAACTCATCAGTTGATGCACTGGTTTCTCCCCAAACCTTGTATGTTGCTTTCTGGTCCCGTGGGGACCATCCGTAGGTCTCCCATCCGCGGTGAGCGATGGAGATGCGTCCGTGCAAGTGCATGGGGAGGGTGTGCGGCTTATTTGTTCTTCTCTTTACATGGTGCACTATTTTCAGGAGGAGATGGACTGCGCTGGCGCAGGGCCAGAGGCAGCCCTGTCCTTGCCAGGAAGCCAGATGCATGGTCACATTGCCTGGCTCTCCCTGGCAAGGCTGGGAAAGCTTCAGCAGGTGTGATCAAACAGCATGCGGGAGCCGCAGGTTCGGAGCAGGCTGCCTCCGAGGTACCGCTAGCTCTGTCTTCACGCCGAGAAAGCCCCTGCACAGCAAATGTCACTGCATTAAAGGCAGAAAAAGCCCTTGGAGCGGGTGTCTGTCCTCCCCGATGAGCCTGGTGCATCCTCCATTGGGCTTGCTGTGCTCTGGCTTTGGAGCAAGGAGCAGCAGCAGGATGAAAAGGCTCTTTTTCCCCTGCCCTTCTCCCCTGCAAAGCCTTCCACCTCCTCAGCAATGCTGCGGAGGGAGAGCAGAGACTCACAGTCAGCAGCCTGCAGTGACAGATGGCAGGTCATAAGCCCTCTCGCTAATCTAACACTGCAAAAGAAAATAGGGGCTGGGGGTGATTCAGCTGCTAGGCCTCAAAGCGAGGGGATGATGGGATAGCATGCTCCTCTGACATGTCCTTGAAGGATGCTGCATCCCAGAGGACCGCGGGAACAAAAGTGAAGTGGCGATGAAGCAAAAATCTGTTTGCAGAATAAGGCAAGTTTTTGCTAAAAAAGGATAATGTGCTCAGAGTCATTCTGAGTAATTGGATTTCTATTAGTAAGATGCAAATATTACTAATAGAATTCTCTAGCAGGACTAATGTGTGCTCTGGATCCGAAGCAACCCAAGCATCGTCGTCTTCCCATCCTTAATTGTCCACTGACCAGAGCTGTCTGCACCCTAAATGTATTTATCTATCAAGCTGTCTCTTTGTATATGGGGATCTGAAAGCAAGCTGAATCCATTTAATTCAGCACAGCATTCTGGAAACATTCATGTGGCAAGAGGAATTTCTTGGCATTTATAAGCTGCAACTTGCATTTAAAGCTAATGTGGGCTTTTTTTTCCCCAAGGAAGAATACAGGCTGCATCCCAAGCTGCCTGCTCCTGCTGGCAAACACCCATCTTGCTGAAGGGGCAAAGCTTGTGACCCCATGTTGGAGGCCAATGTCAGAGACTGTTGGTTGCCTTTATCCTACCATGAAATGGGTTTAAGGTTGGGAGATGGGAGTTACTGATTCACAGGAAAAGCCTTGCAGGGGGCAGGGAGGATGTTAATGCTACAGATGCTTCTGGGGTGGATGGCTCTGTTGAAACTGGTGGGGCTCTTTGCTTTGTGAGGCCACACATTAAGGAGAGGACAAATCAGACCTCTAAGCGTCTGGGAGTTGGGACTATGGGCCAGGTTTGCAGGTATAAGGTATCTGAGCTCTGCTGAAATGGATAGAACTATGAACATTGTGGTCCTGCCTACTTAATGTGCAATGCAAGATGTGTCCTATTTGATGTCTGGCTGGTAGCTGTCAGGGCAGCTACCACTATCCCTGCTCAGTGACTGCTGATGTCACCCTAAATACCAATAAAAATCAGTTTCTTTAAAAAACTGATTCCTGGAGAGAGTATTTTAGGGATTGTTTGAATGTCTCTTCACTGGAATGAAGAGAAGTACCTGTACATGAGGTTCTTTGTATTATCTGAGGAGGAAAATGCCCCGCTTGCTTTCAAAGAGCTTTTGCAAAACGTGTTCTGGGGTTTTGCAAGCTATAATTCAGTTGTTTGTAAGTGGAATGTTTCAACTGCTGCGCCCAAACAACTTTTCAGTCTTGGGAAACATTTTAAAGTGAAAGGGAATGGGGAAGTTCTACAAAATCATTTTGCTGGAGGAGAAACTTGCGGGCTGGTACCGGGCTTGAGATCAGTTCTGATTTTTAATGTAACAACAAGCTTGAATTAACAGAGTTCTGGTCGTTCCTGCCTGCTCTCGGCTTCCTTCTTGGAGGAGGAAGGGAAGATGCCCCCCATTTGCAGGCTTCTGTATCCTGGTATTGTTATAATAGGGAAAAAGGGATATAGAGAAGGAAAATGTTCTTGTCACAGTGCATAGCTGGAACATAACAGAATATAATATTGCAATCAAGAACATAACATTGGTGCTTCAAATCCGTAGGAATATTGCAAGTGCTGATGTGGCCCAAGTTCATGCTTTTTCGAAGGTCTGCCCTGAAGTTTGTCTTCATGCAGAGGGCTTTACACAAAGAAATGGTGTTGAAAAAGTACCATGAAAGTAGGTGCTTCTATTCCAGTGATGTAGAAATGAGTATAAATGTTCACTTGAAGGCTTGGGATGAAACTCGAGCCAAATGGTGTTTGCAATGATTGCGAAGGCAATCCACCAGGATATCAGATGGAGAGAAGAGCTGGTTCCTTATTTGCTTTGTCCTTGAAGTTATACTCTTTGGCGACTTCATATAGTCCAAACTAGAGGCAGGAGGTCACATGCCATACACCAGCTTCTCTGTCTTTTGGTGTGAAACAAGTGGTGTGACCACTGACAGGTAACCATGTGAGTGGAGGGGAAGGTCTGAGAGGATGCAGTGGCTTCTCCCAGCTCCACGAACACTTGTGAGTTGTGCAACTCTATTTCACATCCGAGATCAATCCATCCCAAGGATCCTGTACAACATTGCTAATGATCAGCTCATTGACCTGATGGGAAAGGTCCATTTAGAGGTACAAAACCCTGAACAGATGACTAAATGTAATGATTCTTGTGACTGTTTCTTGGAGCAGATTTAGCCTTTCTGTAATCCAATATAAATCACCCTTTGCACCTGAGAGCTATAGAAATACAACCCTTTGCTAAATGCTCTGGCCTTTGCATTGTAGCTTGATCCTGGCTGGAGACACCTTAGAAAAGGGTTTCACCAACTTTTTGTCTAGGCAGATGGCAACAATGATGGTTGAGGTAGGCAAGGAGCAGTATTTTAGCTCAGTAAAGATGTACTTTGCAAGAAGGTACCATTTATAGGAATAAATACCATCAAATGGCCCATTTTCTCTAATGTTGGTGATGCGGAGCCTTTGGTTTATGTAGCCAGTGTCTTGCCAAGAACCTTTTGTCCTGTTTGGGAGTCCTGGGAGAGTGAGCACAAACTATTCCTATCTGCTTGAAAGTCCAGAGGACTGGTTTCACTTATGTCTTGTTCTTGGAAAATCAGGTGCCATTATCACCACTGAAAACCTGACCTGGGAAAATAAGTGCAGATGCAGAAGGTAAATCTGTGTGCTTTGGCATGCCTGCTCTGCTGAATACTGAAACATATGGGATAAATATATAGGGGTTTAATGGAAAATAAAGCAAATATAGAAGGGAGATGAACCAAAAAGGTGTTAAACACAGGATCCTGTATTCAGAGTCCTAGTGTAAGTGTAGCCAAGGCACTGGAGGTGAAAGTTGCTGGCTTCAGTTATGTGATGATAATAATAAGTGGAAGCAGTGGCAAAGCTGAAGGAAAGAGCTTGGACGAGGGAACTCTCGCTGTGTAAGTTGGTCTGTGTAATTCCCACAGCTCTCCTTATCTCCCTGTGCCTCTGGTTGGCATATCAGGCAGACAAAGAGCTTAACACAACTTGGCATCGTGACTGGGGAAATGGTTTAAAATTTCCAGCAACTGGAACAATTAAGTAAGCTTTCAAATGAGGGAGAATGGTTGTCCCCTTAGGATTCCTATTGCTGAAGGATAACATGTCCAGGCTTTGTCCAGCAAGAGATGTCACTTCATTTACAGAGATCTTCACAATGTTGAGGTATATTGGGTATTGGTTATTACACATGAAAGACTATCAGGAATCATCTCAGCTGGGCTAATTGTTCCCAGGTTCAGAGCTGATGGAATTTTAATTTCAGTAGTGGTGAAGTTGCCCAGAATTAGAAGAGATGATGGAAAAGCCATGGTTTTCAGAAGCAGTGACAATGTCCTGGATTCAGGGGATTTATTAAGACTTCAGTCAAATGCATCCCTGAATAAGACAGATTCCTGAACTGGGACTTGCTGCTGTCAGCTGCCCCTTTTGGGATGGGAAACTAGTGTGTTCTCCAAGAGGTGACTGTCACAAGGGCTCGCTTCCCAAACAGTCATGTTGACATCATGTTCTGCAATGTTTGTTTTTATAGCTTGCAAAACCAATGTTGCCCTATTTTGTGTCACTCGTGATCTTTACATTCTTTCTTGGGTGCTTCTCTTCCCTTCCATTTTTCTTTATTGAAACCACACTGAGGATGTCATTCCTTCACATCCTTTCGGGGGGGGGGGGGGGGGGAAGGGGAAAGAGATGGGGGGGAAAGCAACAAGATGACTCTGTGGTACTGTATAAATAGTTGCTTTATTATCATAAAAAACAATTGCACTCCAAAGATTCTTTGGATCAAAACATACCAAAGAAAATGTAAAACAAAATTAAAATGAAGTCAGTATTCACATTGTCAGCAGTTATTTTGTCATTGCAAAGCATCTCCTCAAAGGAATATTGTGCAGCACAGCAGCAACCGAACGAAGCAAGCGGCTCCGGCGTTTACTTAAAAGGGAAGTGCAGGGACATCTTCAAGCCACAGTAATGGATCCCTGGGGTTCCTCTAAAGTCTGGTAGTGGCACTGACATTCCCTGTGAAGTTGGAGGCTGGCAGGTTGTGAGAACTCGCTGGTTTTTAACCGCATCAGGCGTTGCTGTGGTTTGTTGAACGTACAAAATCACTTCTCCACCTCCTCCTTTAAAAAAAATATCCAGATATCAATAAAGAACTTGAGAGAGGAAAACACTATAATTATAGCCAAAAAAGCTGGCACAATGCCTGCTGTATAAACCCGTTATTTTGGTAGCTTAGAATTTGGTACTGGAATAATTCTCTGGGTGGAAACTTGGCAAACATGATCTCAGCCTGTGAGCTAATCTTTTCTTTTTCTCCTCCTGTAATAACATTTCTTTTTCCCCCCCTTCTCTACAGATTTAGCCATTTTAAAACTGTGCATCCTATTACCGAGATTGTGTATGCACAAATGACCTATGTTATGGGCCTCTGGGGTGATGTGAATGTAGACAAGAGATCTGCACGTTAGATTAAAACCCCTTCGCTGGAAAATTGGTACCCTGTAGATTCAAATACAATTAGCCCTGATCTGAACTGCTGCCACGGTGGGAACTGGCTATAGCTAAGGCTGTGCGGGAGGACTGGGGCCAGGAGAGCCTGGGCAGTGTTTGGGCATCAGGTTTGTGGTTTGCTGTGTGATGGGGAACATTGCTGGTTCAACTCCTCCCTCTTTCAGTCTCAATAGCCTTGCAGCTATTCACGTGCTAGAGCTCACTGGTCTTGAAGTAAATGACTAAATACTTGCATAGATTTGAGGATCTGGGTCCTTTGTGAAATGGAGATTGCTCTATCTCCATAGCATTGTAAGAGGCTTCATGAGCCAAACACAAATAACTGGCTTTATTGCTAGCTCTTATTTTTAGGAGCACTGAGGCACCCAAACACCTCTATGAAGCTGTAAAGAGCTCAGATAACGCAGGGCTCTAGGAATAATTCTCTATTTTGACCTACATATTCAGTTTTTACAGTGTGTTTGCATCCACTTGCAGGTTCTGGGAGCTGCGGATGCTATAGGAAGAGAGCAGGGCTTGGACTGAGGTTCTCATCAGACTGCCATAAGCATCTTTGCAAATGAACATAAGATCAAATCTATTCCTGCCATTGTCGTTGCTACTCCCATAGCAGAGAGACTGTCCGATGTGTTGTCACTGCCGCAGTGGGAGCCCGGGGGGCAAAACTGGCCCAGTGGTGCTTCAAAACTGCAGTGTAATTAGTTCCACTTCCCTGCAGCGGAGAGGGGGAGGGCTGCAGCTGCCTTTGGAATCTTCTCACCGGAAAGTGGGATGTGCAGTTTGCTGATGTGCTCATTTCGGAGAAATCAGTCCCTTGATGGGGGATTTTCTTGGGGTCTTGAGGGGGGGAAAAGTGCTGTTGGAGTTGAAGCCGACTCAGACCAGGGATGCTCTGTAGCTGCTTGTGCTTTGGCAACAAACCTGCCTCTAGCTTTTAACCTTTCCACCTGGGGACACATAGGTTTTTCCTCCAGCCTATGCATGGGACTAACTTGGGGGGTTTTGCTGCTGCTCCCAAGGTGGTGCTGAGTACAACTGCAAGAAGCAGGGTGCCTTGGGGAGTCAGTGTGAGCAGCGCTGGTGCTGCCCATCAACCTTCTGTTTATTGCCTTGTCCTGTAGTAAAGCTAAGTGTGATTCAGGGTGAAGAACCTAACACTGAAGGCACCTATGTGATCACAAGATGTGCTTTAAAAAGATGATGATTTTTAGGTAGTGTTAATTACTATGACATTACTGGAGCAAAGGAACTTTTGGTGCTTTGCATTGTCCCTCTGTGGTGGTCCCTTTTGAGTCTTGCTGACTGCTAAAGGCAGTGCTCCGTGTGCTTTGGTTATTGTGGAGAAGACATAGCAGGCTTTGAGGCAGGAGCAGTACCTTTAACAATTTACCTGTTTGAGTTCTGGCTGACAAAGGAGAAAGGACTTTGCAAACACAAGGACAATACTAAAGGTGCTGGTGGCATGGGAGTTAGAAGCCAGATCCGAAGCTTGGATCCACGGAGATGACAGAAAAGCTACAGCACCTTTGGAGGGACCGACTGCTGTCTCCAACATGATGTGACTGCAGTCATGTGCTGCTCTGGACTTTAAGGGTGCTGAAGGGATGAGGTAGGGTATCGTATGCTGTGTGTGGAGAGTAAATCCCAGTTCAGTGCCGCAGGGCTCGTGCCACCAGCCGTTCCTTCCAGGCTGCCATGTTATGTGCTTGAGGGGTGTGTGTGGTATCAGTTGGTGGGAGAAGGAGCAGCAGCCAGGGAGGGTAAGGGGAGATCATGAGGGGAGAGCAGCGGCGGCCATGAGAGGAGCTCATGAGAGGACAGGACAGGCAGCCGTAAGGGGTGAGTGGAACTTGTGGAGGGACAAAGGGGTGGCCATGAGGTGTGAGGGGACAAAAGAGGTGGCCATGAGGTGATGGTGAGGGAAGAGGTAGGGCAGTCATGAGGTGCGAGGTGAGATCTTGAGGTGACAAGAGAGGCAGCCATGAGGGCTGAGGGGACAGGAGGAACAGCCATGAGAGTTGAGGCGAGACCATGGTAAGGCAGGAGGGGTGGCCATGAGGGTGAGGGAAGATCATGAGGTGAGAGCAGGGGTAGCCATGGGCTATGAGGGACTGCCATGGGGAGAGATCTTGAGGGGAGATGAGGGGTGGCCATGAGGGGTAGGGGCAGCAGCTATACAGTGTGGGGCCACTATGAGGGGGCAGATGAGGGGTGGCTGTGACCGGCGACCATGAGGGGAGATCAGTTTGTCCTCGGTGACATGATTTAGTGATTGGTTTGACAGCCTCGAGGTGGTGGTTGTTCTCTATGATCTTTAAGGTCTTTTCCAACCTAGTTGGTTCTATGGTTCCATGCTGGCAAGTGCAGTCAGGTGCTCTCAGCAGGGCTCTTCGGCTCCAGCCAAAGAAAGAAATGGGGCAAGTTTAGAAGAGGTTGTCTCATGGGAGGTAGAAGATCTGCCATGACGGTGCAACTGTTCAGGGACGTTGTTCAGGATGCTGTTCTGCCCGGGGCTGGAAACCGCAGTCACCGTTTTGGTACAGAGCTGACAGGTTTGTACCAATTCTCAGTGTGGGGCTTGGGAATGACAGCTTGAGAGGGCTTTGGTCCTTGAGAAACCCCCCAAACCCTCCCTGCGGCGCTCCAGCTGCGACCGCCAACTGAGCCCTGAGCCCCAAGGGAGCAGCCAGTGAAAGGCATTTAAATATGAGGCTGATGAGCTTCCCTGGTGGTACCTGGGTGCAGAGTCCCTGCGAGTGTTCATGAATCACATGAATCATGCTGTGTGCCTCATAGACCTCATGCTCAAAATGTGCTCAAAGGGAAGGGAACCCTTTGCTGCTTTCTTTTGCCTTGTCCAGAGTTTGCTTTTAACCCATGAAGAATTCCTGTTTGTGCTGCAAAATTTCTTGGGAATAACGACAAGGGTATTATAGATAAAAAACCCAGAGTATTAACTTTCCTCTGCAAACCCAATTCTGCCTTCCAGGAGGGGAAGGTGTTTTGGCGAGGTCTTGGTCCCTGAGCAAATGGATTTACATCCTTCACCTCTGCTTAATCCTATGGAGAAGAAGGAAATAAAAGCCCCAACCCTCAAGTATTTTATCTTGTTCCCCAGGACCCCAGCAGATCTCTCCCCAGGGACCATAAATTCTTGCCTGACTGTCACTGCTGCTCCTGAACTCTGATGTGGCTCATGGGGAGAGTGAGCTTTGTTCCTCCACAGCGCAGAGGACATGCCACAAATAATTTAAGGGACCATTTTTCTTCTGCTATGACGTTAAATATTCTTTACTTAAGGAAGGAAAAAAACCAACCCACATCCACACCACTTGGCACAAAGTAATATATCCAGGGGAAGGGCAGATGCTGTTTAATGGAAGACACTGCTCTTGCCTCTGCTCTGTGTCTAACCTCCTGAATCTTCTCCTTGGCAGTGGCAGGGAGCCAGCCCGCTCGCACCTCTGCTGCGAGGGGATGAGGCAGGCCAAGAACAAGCTCAGCGCTGGTCCAATGCTCTTTAAGGACATTATCTGTACCTGCAATTTGGCTGCAGGAAAAAGGAAGTTGTGATTTCACTGAAGGTGGCTGGAATGATGATTTTTGTGTCTTACATCTTCAGGCATCTTCCCTGCCTTTGGTTAAATTGTGTATTTGAATCCCAGGCTGAAGTTGGGGGGATACAGAAGGCTGGAGCCCTTTGGGGGATGTATCCTCTGCATCTTGCTCTGGTTTCTATTTGGAGGGTGCAGTTAAGTTTGGAGAGGGGTTTTTAATAGTGGTAGAGACCTCACGGCTGGGAGGGAAAGTCCTCTTGCTTTTAAAGTGGAGATGTGACCAAGAAAGCTGTAAAAAACCATAGAACTCCTCTGCTGGTATATTCATACAATGGTTTGAATTGAAAGGCATCTTGAAGCTCATCTAGTTCCAGCCCCCTGACACAGGCAGGGATGCCATCCTCTAGAGCAGGTTGCTCCAAGCCCCATATATTTGTTTGGTCACTTCAGTGGGGAAGCGTGTAATAAACTGTCCACAGATAGTGAATACAGCAGTGAAAAGCAGAATGTATAAAGGATAAAAAGCCTGATTTCAGACTCACTTTCTCACCTCTAGTTTGGGGGGAATGACAGGGGCTTGTCCCCCCACTCTATATCTTCTTTTTGCTTTTCCTGCCCCAGAAACAAAATTGGGAAAAGTTATACATAAGGAAATGACAACCAGAAAAACATTATGGAAAGGAGTGAGTCAGAAATGGAGTAACACCAATCCAGTTGTTCTTCAAAGATCCTAAAAACGTCGTTATGATTCAAGCAACTGAAACTTAAGGACACCTTCAACTTGGAGAAAACAGGTTATTTTCTACTCCTTCACACAGTCATATCCTAAACAAACCCTCTTGAAAACCTATTTCTCTAACCTTTGTTTCTTTAATGGGCTACTTTGTTTGCCACCTGCTTATCTCATTCCTTCTTTGAGCTTGTGAAAGGCACCTCCACTTGTTCCTGAACCTTCCCTCGGGTGTGAAGGTATATATAGGCTTTACCATGTGAGCAGAGAATTTTGGAAGCAAGACTTGGCAAATCTTCTAATTTCCAGGTGAAATGGGAAGTATTTTCTTGCAAATTTAACTACTGTATTGAGACTTTAAATATATGGGGGGTTTTTCCCCATTATTTTTTGGTTTTCTTAATCTTCTGGTTGGTTTTGCCTAACATCTTATTTATCGTTTCCAAGCAATTTGATTTGGGTATCAGAACTTGCGTACTGGTGGTTCAGGACTGGATGATGACTTGCCAACTCCAGGTTGTGTTTGGCAGCTTCTTATTCCTTGTAACAACTTAACTTCAAAGAGCCAGAAAGTCAATTTCAGAGCAGCACAAAAAGAGTTTCTTAGGTGGCCTGCACTCAGTCAATGCAAACCCATCTTTGCCACTATAATGTAAATGCAGAAGCATGCCCATAGATTTAACTATGAATATTCCAAAGAGGTGTTAGCAGCACTGCAGCATCAAAACTGTCAAACTGCTTTTCCCCTTCACTTTCATGTGATTTGCCATGAATGACATAGTATGTACTTGCGTGGTTTTATACTTATGTCATAATGCGTTTCATCTGGGTGCATCAGGCATCTGCCTTGCGTGGTTCCCATCTATACCATGTTAATTATATTGCTCTGGTGACATAATAAACACTGAGCGAGTTGTGAATAGATTATTTACGATGCCACCTGAACTCTAAGTAATTATAGCTGTGTAATTTAGCTTCCCCCTATTTCATTTTATATATAATGCAATATTTCAAAGTATTCTGTTGCACATCTATCTTTAGCTCTGTGTTTGAATGAATAAATTGTGATTCTCTTTCACAGGTAATATATCAGCAATGCCCTTAAGGGAGGGCGCTGTAGCTCTGTCAGGAACAATCCATAAACTAATTCACACATAAACAGAGACAATGGATACTTAGAATGAAAGCACACCTTCATTCACAGAAAATAATACTGTACTTACCTGTCTCAGTGTATTTAAATCTAATCTTCTCCTGTCAAAGCACTAAAGGAGGGTTTACAATACATCTCAGCCTAATGGTTTTTAATAGAGGATTCGTAATTTAAGCTGTTGGGACAAAATTAGTATCAGACAACAACTATCTCACAGTAAATAGAATGGAAGTATTAATGTTTTCAGCGTAAGAAGTGACTTGTATCAGAGCGTTGTTGAGGCTGTTGGTATTTGTTTATGGGCTGTAAAGGTTCAGCTTCAGTGCCTGGTATTTGGGAAACCAGACCTGCATTATATAAGTTATTAAATAATCCAGAGTTAGTGCTGCTGGAGTGTGAGAGGACCTGACAAAGCTGATGTGAGCAGGGTGCTGGGTGGCTCGGGGTGCACCTCGGGTGGGATCAGCAGTGCTGGGCATTGCCAGCAGTACTGGGAGGGTGCTGGTTCCTTTTCTACTGCTCCTGGCTCTGTGGGAGTGTCTCAGCTCTGTTCCTTGCTCTGGTGCTCCACAGCCATTAACTTTTGGACCAATGGTCCCAACCTCCCTTTGCCTCAGTTTCCTTAGCTGTAAATCCTGTGAAATAATACTTTTTAAATGGATGAGGCTACATCATTCACTAGTCAAACTAAGACAGTTGCCTCTCTAGAAGGTTCCGAACAAGCAGTTACAGATTTAAGTGATGCTTTCATATTAGGAGTCAGGAAATTTGCCTTATATTTGCTTTTTTGTTTTGCAAAGTGCTTTGAGTTCCTCCTCTGAAAGGCAGTGTATTACCTTGGTATATCCTTGAAAACCCATCCAGCATGATTCTGCCCTCTTTTTATTTCCTTAGAGCCTTGTGGGCTCATTCTTCTACTTCCTTAACACAAAGCCGTGGCTAATGACAGTGGCCTTGAATGGGTGAGTAGCGTTGCTGGCCTTCATCCTGCAAGAGCCCTCACACCAGGGGCTCCTGCAGCACCAAAGATGTGCACACATTTATGTCAATTAAAAGAGAATCAGAATCTTTTTTTTTTTTTTTTTTAATTAAAAATATCAGGATTCAAACTTTACACGGGATTTGTGATGGCTCCAATTCCCAGTTGGCATGTGTTGAAGCAGCACCCAGGAGATTTGAGGTTTCCATGACATCATACGGTAACTGTGAGCCTATCAGTTAATTAAATACTATATCCATGTATTCTAGTTAATTGATGCTTCCTTTACATGGTTTATTGTGCTGCAAACTGGTATTGCTTCTGTCTCACTGAGCAAACACAGAGAGGGAGAGAGAGAAAGAGGTGGTGGGATGCTCCGGCTCGCGGCTGGGAAGAGGGAGCTTCTGGCACACGCGCTGTGCCCAGGGGCATCCTCGAGGAGAGCCCAGCGTCACCTACACCCTGGGGGTTTGAGGAGGCTCTGCGGGTCAGATGGAGATCTTTTATGAATGAGCTGAGCCTTGGGAATGAATCACAGGCACAAGCAAGCTGTGCCTTTTTCCAGGTCCAGCTTTGTCTGGGGATTCTGTGGTCCTGGCTGCGCAGATGAGGACGTGCTGAGGAGGGTGCTCTGTTGTACTTATGCAGTGTGCAAACGTGGCATCACCTCTGGGATAAGCGTCCTGCAGGAACGTGACTCTGTGCAGGCCAGGCTCTGGATGTAGCTGGACCTCCTGCACACCAGCCTTGAGGGACTGGAAAACATAGAAACATCATCTTTGTATTCGTAGCAAATAGTAGTATTTTAGGTCAGGAAATCTGCTTGGTTGGGAGCTGGTAACATGATGTGGTCTGGCAGCAGGGTCTGACCACTGACCTCCAGCAGCACACCTCAGCCTCCTACAGCTTTCCTGAAGGGTGTTCGACCCCCAAGGCAAAGCAAGCCCAGGTTGGCTGCTGTGGTCAGGCTGCCAGCAGAAAAGGGCAGGGCGTGCCACCAGGCTTGCCTAGAGAGATGACCATGGTGTTGAATGATGTGCCTAGAGTGAGCATGACCATTGACAGCAGCACTGTGTGGAGTGGAAAGATGATAAAAATTCCTGGTGACCACAAAGATGCTACCTGGCACCTGCCTCTTTCCCCTGCCCTGGGAAAGTCCAGCGCTGCCTTATCCTACTTGTGTGCACTGGAGCACACTCTTCTGCCTGTTCTCCTCAAGCTTGAGACTCAGCTACCACTGCAAGGAGGAAAGGGATTGTTTTGAAGGGACTTCAATTCACACTGTAATTTCAGCAGCTCTTTACGAAGAGCTGATTTGGTTTGTGGTCCGGGGCTGTGACATCTTCTGGTCTCCTGTTCCGACCTCTGCAGAACTGGAGTGATTTGTGTGCCTGTGTGTGGGAAGGAAAAGGGGATTTGTTCAAAGCTGAAGCAGAACTGAGAGTGTTTAATTCACAGAAGATGAAACCAAACCCAGTTTTAGCTCAGAGTCCAGACGTGGAGCTCTTAGACACAACTGTATGCTGCTGTGCGTTACTGTGTCCATGTTTATAGTGTAGATCCTAAAACATGAGACATTGTCAAGATGGCAGCGGGAGCATTTCTTCACTCAAACTCCGGAAGAAAAGCTATTCCAGAGGTTTCACATTAGAACATTTAAAGGAAAAAGAGTCATACCCTGTATGCAAACCAGACATTGGCTGCCTTCTCTCCATCTTTCTTTGTCCTCTTCTATTCTCTCATGTCTTCTTTCTCACCTAATGTATAATTTCTCCTCTTGTAAAAGAAGCTGAGATACTGCAGGTGTAATAAGAAACACTTGTAAGGATTAACTTGTAAGGTTTCCATGTTTATCCTGTCTTGGCAACTTCCAGGCGGAGTTTTTCCAGGCTTACGGTTCTTGTCCACTCGCAGCTCTGTACTTCTGGTGCAGGGAAGAAGCACCATGAGAGCTTCCTTCCCCAAGATGTTTGCATGTTGGCGCTGGCCTGGTCTTCTCCCCGAAGGCAAAGTGGCCCAGCCCTGTGAACAGACACTATAGAAGAAGCCAGTTCAGAATGATGGGGGTGGATGCAACAAATTTCCCTACCATTTCAGTAATGCCCCTCCAGATTATCACCCCTCTGACCCTACCACCCCAAAGTGCTGCAGTGGTGGTGAGCTATGGAAAATGGTACTGTCTTCTATTAAAGGCAGGTATTTTTGTTCTGTAATTCTCTTCAGTGTTGCCTTTGGAGGCCCCTCTATGTGGCTCCTTTCACTTCTAATTACTGCACTAGGAGATTACAGTGTGGTGCTGGCGACAGAGAGGGAGAGGAAGGGGGAGGAATGGGATGGTGGAGAGGGAAAGATTTCTGTGGTAATTTGCATTTAAAGCTGGCACTCAGCATTATATCTCCCTGTTCACCCATTGTCTATAAACATTTTAGCTCTTCCTTCTGCCTCATCAGAATGAATTAAGCATTTTCATTGCACCACCAGCCTAATTAGAGTCATTTACTATGTTGACACAAAGGGGTTTTTTATGAGCATCTCAGCTTTAATACACTACAGCAACATTGGAAACCTCCGATCAAAAGGTAAATGTTTGGGGGTCAGAGATATTTTTCAACATTCTCCCAAGAATACAAACAAGTTCCAGGAGAGGTGACGTACGTGCTCACGGCTCTGTGAGCTTGCACCACTGCACTCGTGTGCTGCTTCTGTCTCCCAGTTGCACTTGCTGGAAGGGGTTGGCTCAGCACAGGAGTGGCATCGTGTTCTTCAAGTGCTGAGGATCTGTTGGGTGAGAGGGCAGATACTTGTATGGGTTGATGGCAGAGAATGGGCCACTGACTCTGAAAAGCCAGTGTAAGTTGAGCATGTTTGACTTATGGTACATCTCGGGGCTTCCTTGGAGCTGCAGTCTCCACATGGACAACATATGCATTGAGGTGTGAGGGTTTTGAATGCATCTTGGTGTCTTGTAGGCTGCAGTTTCAACTGAGACAAAGCGCAACCTCTTGTACGCACCGTTAGGACAAGATAGCAGCATGCAAAGTATTCTCTTTAATGGGCACCAGCAGGCACACCAGGAACTAAGATTATTGTGTCCTTATTTGAAGGCGGAGGCATTGCTTTTGACTCTCCCTAGCCTGATTTTCAAATGTGTTTGTATTATGTCACTTGGAGCCAAATCTAAGTGAGTAGGAATTGGTTTCAAGTTAACTTCAAAGACTTCTTTATTCTGTCCTTTCCCAGTACGTGTTTTCCCAGTGTCACTTCTCTTATGCAGGAGAAGTTTTTGGTTTTGCCTGATTTTAAGGGATTTGGGAACTTTTACACAGGGACTCCTGGAGTGGGGATTTATCAGTCAGGTCTGGGGAAAGTACTCTCTGGTCATTGTCTCTGGGCAGATTGCTCTTAATACCTGGCCATGTGCATGCAGAAGTTGTACAGATTTGTGCAATAAACTGGCTCAACTGTACCGTATATCATAACTCATACAGTATATCATAATTTTGGAGCGTGGTCATCAATCACAAGAACAGAGATGTGCAAGGGCATGACACATGCAGGACAACCCAGAAAATCCTTCCATACGTGCATTTTCACTAGCTTCCAACTTGTCAGCATCATGTTTGATGGCTCTCCAGCAGCCCCCTGGGTCAAAGCTGACCTCGGGTGTGTTCTTGTATGAAGTTTCCATTCACTTTGTATTGGAGCAATACCATCCACTACACAATCACAGACACAGCTGACTACAAAATGTATTGCTGAGAATCCTGTGGAGAGCAGATAGCGGTAAAATGTGGTGGGACACTAGCTATTTATTCCAAGTTAGAAGGGATGGGTCTCAAATGACTTTTCATTGGCTGCGTTGACCTTTTCCATGTCATTTGAGAAAGACCAGCCCCAAGGTTCTTGAGATAGTCTACTGGCAACTTTACCCAATGTGAAAGGTTTTTCTCCTTGTTGCAACCAGTTATGAATCTAGAAGGGGATGTTCCTTCTTATGCTACAATAGTTCAGTTTCTTTAAGAGCTCTTGGAGATGGCAGTGGCCAGAATATTCTCAGAGCTGTGTCATAACCACATTACCTTTGCGTTGGGTGAGTTAGTCACACCTCCCACATCTACCACAGGTCTTAGGAGTTTGCGTGTGCATATGCAATTGCAATTATATTTTGCTAGCTGCACAAGTCATATTAGCAAGTCTGTAGTCCTTGGTTGCAGCTTTAGAGCCCTTTTAAGAATTGCTGTGGCATTTCCCACCTGTATCAGAGCTGATTTCTTCTTGGATTCCTCTTATGACGATGTACTTGCCCAAGGCAAGGATGCCACGCTGTTGGTAAAGAAGCTGGATGTGCGCAGAAATCTTTGCTGTAGGCTTGATCCTCCAAAGTTCTGAACAGGAAACGTCCCCAGGTGATCTGGTTGTTCAGGCTTCTCACAGGCACCCGTGCTTTTATTGCAAGGAAACCTGGATAGCCATTTTACAAGAAATTGTGCAGGTTGAGAGAACTGTTTGTTGTCTTTGTGATAAAGCAATGGTTTATAAAGTCCTATTTCAAAAGTGGAATTTCATCATGAAGATTAATTAAGATTAAATATCTTTTTAAAAGCGAATTTCGTAGAACCACAGGCTGGCTGAGATTTGAAGTGACCTCTGAAGATCATCTGGTCCAACCCCCCTGCTCAAGGAGGCCCACTTACAGCCAGTTACCAGGGATCACGTCCATATGGTTTTCTATCTCTGAGAATAGAGGCTTCACAACCTCCCTGGGCACCCTGTGCCAGGACTCAGTCACCCTCACTGTAAACACAGTGTTTAGATAGACCTTTCTGTGTTCTGGCACTGGGCACCACTGGCTCCATCCTCTTTACACCCTCCTTAAAGGTATTTGTATCCATTAACAAGGTCCCTCCAGGTTGGACAGTAACAGCTCTGACAGCCTTTCCTTGTGTGAGAGATGCTCCAGTGTCTTCATCATCCGTGTGTCCCTTTATTGAACTCTCTCTTCTATGTTCATGTCACTTTACTGGGGAGCTTGATCTGCAGGCATTGAAACGATGTTCCATGCTGGGAAACAGCTTGAACAGCTGAGGTTCCTCCAGTAATCATCATCACAACTATGGTCCACATCAGGAGATCTCTGGATAATGTCTCTTTCAGAGCAGCACCCTTTTCTGTGATGTGCAGGTCTGAGCGGGAGCTGAGTCCCTCCCTGACTCTTGCTGTGTGATGTAGGCATTGCATGGTAACAGTTGATGATATCAGCTACCCTGTGTTTTATTCTGTCTAAATGTAATGTGTAGCAGATGTTAATTTGGGCTATGAGAACTTAACTCAGGTTTCTGGACTTTTAAGTCCAGAGAAAGCTTTGGGATTTTCCCCCTTATTTGAAATTGTTCTTAAATGCAGTGTTTGCTTGATCTGTAGGAATGGCAGCAGTTTCGTAGTGGCTTTAATGCTTTAGGTGTTCACTGACTTAGTGGCGGGTGCTTTTATCTTCTGGAAAGTGAAGCAGAATGTCCTAAGCTTGCAGGATCCTTGTGCCACTAGGTCCTACATTAGTCCTTGCTCTGCATCTCCCTGTCCCATGCAGCGGCTTGATCCTGCTGCCATGCTCACTGCTCCACAGGGTCAGTGCTATCCCCATGAGCCATGCAGCACAGCGTGAAACGAAGGGCACTTATAAGGTAGACCTATAACTTAAAAGAGTGTGAATTTGTTTCTTTCTCTCCTCTTTGTGAGAGCTGTTAATATCTTACTGTGTAAACTCCATTTCTCCCCTCCTCGAGTGCCATGGTGGAGCTTTTGTCGTTTCCTCATGTGTTGTGTGTATGTGTCCATGGGTAGGCACACATAAACTGGCCGCAAGCTTGTTCTCTTGTGGGAAATTAAATACTTATTTCCATAATCCTGCCAGGCCTAGATAAAGCCTGATGCTTCCCCTGAACTCCTTCGGCCAGTTGCTCTGCTTAGATGTTTGTGTCTTGCTCTTCCCAAGTTAGGGCTAAATTTCAGCCAGAGTGAATAGTTCCTACAACACAGAAGAGCAGTGGGATGGAAGGAAAAGCCAGATCTTATAAATATATCCCTGGGATCACCAAAGCCTCGGGCATCTCTGGCTACATCTGCATCTAGTAATTATTCTATAGGCTATAAGGAACAGTGAAGTGTTGCTTTAATTTACGCATTTTCTGGCCTCTCTACATTTGTTTCTTAGTCAGAGACTAATGGGTAAAGCACTGAACTGGAACCCAGGAGACCTAATTTATTTCAGGCTACACTACCAGCCTGCTGGGGAGCCCTGACCAAGCCTTTTCCTTCACTTTGCTGTCTTCTTCCCCTCCATAAAGCAGGGGGTAGCAATAGTTTGTAAAGTTACTGATAAAATAGTAAGATTGAGTATTAATGATGTAGCTCATTGCTGTGAAAAACTGATTTTAGATACCAAATTAATAGTTACTACCTAATTTAAGTGCTAGTAATAGGGGGAGAAACTGCTTTTTCCTCTGCTATTTTTCTAACCAGTCTGCTTTGAATGTCCTTGGACCCGAAACTTGGTGCCAGGATTAACGTGTCCAATAGAGCCTGGAGGAAGGGGAAGATGGAGGGAGCAAAGATTGGGGCTGAAAAGGAGGGGAAGGTGTTAGAGGGGGAATATTGGATGGGAAAATAGAGCAGAGTGGGCAGATTGGAGAGCGACAGATTGTGAAAGCGGGGGAGAGAGAGCGGGGAGAAGAGATCCTATTAGGAATACCATGTGTGTGCATCATAGAGGGGTCTGCACGCAGGGAGGAAGGGACGTGGCATCTACTGTAATATTATTCAATCACATGTATCGTGTATTAGATAACTCCTCTGGTTGGTTAGTATTGCGAGGGCTGTAAACGTGTTCTGCTTTAATCCCAGACACATCGTGGGTTTAATCTCGAACACATCAGGCTTTTCCTGAAGGGTTTGGGGAGGGAGGGAGTGTGTTTTTCGAGAGCAGATAGATGTGAAAGTTGAGTATCTCTGCAGCTTTGGGATGCTCCTGATGGTTTGGAGGGGGTTGATTAGCCATCAGGTTGCTGGAACTGAATGAGGAGAGATTTATTCTGCCTGGGAAAATGGCTACTGCTGTGACACAATGCGCACAGGTTGACTTGGGGGTGGGGTGGGGAGAGATTCGTTGGGAAATAACCTCCTGGAAAATATGGCATTTCAAAAAGCGGATTAGAAAGCCCTGAACCCTCCTCCTAAATTGTTGGAAAAAATCAAACTTTAAGGGTCTGAATTAAACAGGTGAAACAGAAGAAATGTTGAAATCGGGCTCAAAAACTCAGTATTGACACCATCAGCCTTAATTTACCCCAGAGTGCAGGAATAAAAATTCATAGAGACATGATGAAAGGCTGAGAGTATCAGACAGGAATCCAGAGACTTAACCCTGAATTTACTGCTCCTGCGATGGGTTTGCGCTCCGAATCTTTTCCATTGTGCAGATGCAGATTCCCAGGTTGTATTTCCATGATTTCTTTTAAACAGTTGATAGAATTTGCTGTATATCTTCGAGCCAGGATAGATGCTGTTTCCTGTCATTTATCTCTGTGTGTGTGTATACATGCTCACAGATGCCTTTGAGCATTTTTAATCTCCGTATCATTCACAGTATAAGCACAATAATCATGTAGTTCTTACTCTTGTGTAGGTTTGGAGCTAAAATGCTTTTCACAGCTCAAGGATGCAAATTTCACCCAAAATAACATGATTCAAAAATTCAAAAAAAAAATAAAAAAATCCTCCTCCAAATAGAGAAAGGGAATTTGATTCACATGGAAAGGAGATGAAGAGAACTGGCAAATTGCGGGCAGGTTCTGGGCAAGCTTCCTCCATCTGAATTTGTTAATGCGTCTTAATCCTGACCTGCAACACCCTGCCTGGCTAATGCTGTGGCCTCTCATGACCAGGACTTGCAGACTGCTGAGTTGCATGGCACTGGGGTGGGTTTCTGCCTTTTTTTGTCCCTTTTTCCCCCTGTTCTGTAGGTTGCTGACTCCATTTCATTTGTGACCCAGATAGAATTTGAATCCAATTCTCTGCATTTTTTGTAAGAACAGAATTATTCTCCTTTTCTTTGTGTGTGCTTGTGCATCGATGTTTGCATATTGCCCCCTGTGAAGAGATTTCCACTGCATGTAGATGAAAATGAATTATTTTGAGAAACATCCCCCAAAATATATTTCTTTTGGTTGAATGTGGCATTTTTAACACATTCCCCTTTCTGCTGCTCTTTTAATTCATAAATAGGCAATTATTTGTTGGGGTTCTTCAGATTTGGGTGAATGAAACGTGTTACCCCACAGAGCTCAGTGTTGCTATGCAGAGTTCTGATTTTGATGGCAGAAACCTAAAGCTCTGTAAAGGAGGGCGGCATCTCGGCAATCCAGGAAGGTGAACACCAGATCCTGCCTGGGATTCCATCCTTCCCGCAGCATTAGCCACGGGGGGGGTGAAAACAAAATAACTGGTAGAGTCCAGAGCGGTGCTGGATGTTGGGATGCGAATGAGAAGATTAAAAGTTGGGATAATGGCGTTAATAGAGGGATGATGTGCAGGCAGCGCGTGTGCAGAGAAATGCTTGTAGTGCTCCCAGAATACAACTGGCACAAGAAAGCATCGTAATTCCCTGTTTTCCACAATTTAGGGGCATGCTGGAAAAGCAACTGTATGTTTTTATAATTGTGGATGTATAGAAATACATAAGTATGTGCATCAACCAGCAAAATAACAAAGAACCCTGTAGGTTCATGGAGTTTATCTAATGGAAATTGATTAGTTTTTAGTTTGCAGCTAAATTCAGTTATGCTTCGTCTCACTTCATTCCTCTTCCACTACTTTTCCCTCTTTTTTTCCTGCAAGTAGCTGAATTGCACACACAGTATTGGAAGTCAGTGTTGTCCCTATCCCGCCGTAGGCTCTGCCTTTTCCTGCTCCTTTTTACTTCAGTTGCTCACAAAGAGATGAGCCCAAATGCTGGGTGATTATGTTCAGGTTTCCCACTCTACCCATCAGATATATAACTTAGAACTATGAATAACTCCCCTCCAGGAGAGTCATAACTATCATGTAAATGCATTTTTCTCTGACACATTTCTATATACATAATACAGGAACCTGAGAGAGTTTTCAAAGCAAGCCAAAGAACACAATGAAAATGACTGTATATTCCCAGGTTTGGGGTGTAAAGGCTGAATTCACAAACATTGAGGTATTTTTTGGCCAGCAATTTTTCATGTATTTTTAATTGAATTCTATGTTTTAGTTTTCGGGCACATCCTGACAAATGATCTTTATGAAATATGCAGTCCTCTTCGCAGCCCTATTGCATCATTACAGCGCTGAAAGACATCTCTTTAAATTGAAACCCGTTTGTAATGAATTGTTGTTTTATTTTAGCATCCCTCCAGTTTTTCCCTGGAACATTCGCTCCGAGTCATCTGTCTGAAGGAATCCTGAGCTAACAAATCCCAATCAAAATATTCAGCAGCCCTTGACCCTGCTCACAGCAACTCCCTGTGTTATAAAACAAAGGGCTGCGGTGATGGGGGAGAATCCCACTGTGAGGTAGAAAATCAGTGTTATTGCTTAGCTGTGGATTTGGAATTAAATCGCATGTGTGATTTAAAAACTTGATGGGAATCTGTGACCTTCTGGCTCACCTACAACTGTAGTGGAAGACAGTGACCCTAGAAGAACATGATTTACTGGTGGAATAAAGCGAGCTGTAAAATCTGAGTGGGGTGGGTTACAGTCAGTAAAAAGCATAAAGACAAGAAAAAAAACCCCCACATTTAAACCCTAATCACCAGTGTAAGGAAATAGAGAGGAGGAAAGAGGGAGATGAAGGGGAGAACAAGAGCATCCCCAGTGGCAAAATGGTTAAAAAGAGACGACTAAAATCCAGCAAAAAATCAAGCAGTCAAGTAGTTAATTGACTTTGCTTTAATCAGCCCAATGAATATTCATTAGTGTGCTGGTCCTAATCATGGGGGCCATGTTGTCCGCATTTAGCAAGCGCACGCTCAGCATCATGCATGCCTCAACAGCTTCCCTTCCTCTCCGCACTGACATTAAATTTAGAGGCTTTGCGCCTTCCCGCTCGCAGGGAGCAGGGATTGGCCCAGCTGCTCCGCTCGGATGCCATAGCAACCCCTGGCTCGTTGCCTTGGCAACAGGGTTTTTTTTTTCCCTGTAAGGGCCTGAGCCAGTAATCCATAGGCTTAACGTGGAAAATATGCCTTTGTGGGGCATGTGGATATAGATATATAGATGTAAGGCAGAGATTGAATGGGCGGAAGGCGTGCGTGCCTTCTATTGTGCAGGAATGGGTTGGAGGATCTCCTCCGCGTCATCTCGAGCTGTGTTTTGGGTTAGGGGCTTTATATCATTTATTTCATTTTACTTTTTAATGCAAAATGCACCAGCTGTCTGTGCGGTTCATTTCTTTCAGGTCCCTTCCAACCCAAACCGTTCTATGGTTTCCAGACCCATCCAAAGGGAAGAGAAATATTTCTCTTCACCATAATACCTCCCCTATTCCCCATCCCAGAAAGCAGTAGCGACTGCTTTAAGAGATAAAAGACCCTATTATTCACATTGAGTTGAAGTTCCTCCTCCTGAAGGAGGTGGGTCTGGAAATGAGCTGCCCCATAAATCAATGGAGAAGTGCAGGCATGAAACTGGAGTCACGCAGCGGTGAGTGCGGCTGCTGCTCCTCACGTTTGCGGCTGCTTTTCCCTTCTTCCGAGCAGGGGGAGGCTCCTGCAGGAGATTGGTTCAGCCAATGCAACTCCAATCCTGCTCCAGTCTGTTAATATTCCAGATGTTGCTGGGGAAAAGATGATGTCCTGATCCTGGTGGTTTAGGGAGTAGCTTGTGTTTCTACCTTCCTGAAAGCTAAACATGAAATAGCAGCGAAGTCCTCAGCTGGGTCAGACCCAGCTTTAAAAGTAGAATTTAAAAGGAAGAAAGGACACCCTCTAATATATTCAGAATGTCTGCAAGGAATTTTGGAGCTGGGAAATCCAAATGGTTAATGTTGGCTGGTAAATAAAGCTCATCCCTTAAACCAAAATCATAAAGTCCTGCCCCAGTGAGGCATCATCTCCAGTGGAACAAAACAGCTGCAGGGCAAAATGAGCAAAACCGACCCATCCTCTTTGGGCTGGGAGTGAGGTGCCCTGTGAAAGGCTCAATGTGAAGATGAAAGCTGCATAGGAATCCAGAAATAGTGCTGCAGCAGATGAAGCAATAGGTGCTTTCAAGAAAGTATTAGTAATTTCCTAATATTCCTTTCTATCATGCCTCTTATTTTTAATAGCTCTTAAGGTAGAGCAGAAGTGGCTACAAGTGAAAAACTAATTCAGAAGCTGCGAGAGGAATCTGGTTTGGTTTCTATGAGGGTTTTTTTAATGTTTCTATTATCATTACCCTAAATTATTCAAAAGTGTCATTTCGAGCTCATGGTGCAGGCATATGGTTCAATAAAAGCACTTGAAGAAGGATCCTCCTTATTTCAAAGAAGGGGAGCAGTGTCCTCACTCCTGTTGTCTGTAATGGGAAAGGTTCTGCACTGTGCTGTGGGGAGAGCCCAACACAGGAGAGGGGGCTGATTTTCTTGGCCTATCAGGAAAATGTTTTGCAGTGATGCTCAAAATTTAGGGATATTTGGGGCTGGTTTCCAGGGAAGTTGTAAGGCACTATAGGAAGGAGCAAATTTTATCTGCCCCCAATTCCCATGTACTAAATGGCACCAAAACCCTACTCGAGGTCTGTGCAGCATGTGGAGTGCTTAGGGCTCAGGATGGCTTGTTGTGTGTTGGCTAGTGGTCCAAAGACTGGTTCTGGCCAGTGTGGGTGGGAAATTGCTTCTCAACATCTGCATCTGCACATAAGAAGATCAGGTTGATCAGCCTCCGAGTCCCCGCTCGAACAGAACTACTGTGGTTTTGAACATTTTTAAGTGTGAAAGGAAGAAATCTGCCACCCACGACCAAATGTCAGAATTGAAGGCTGGTGGCTTGATCTCTGAGGTCTTCAGCAGCTCCCATCTGGTTCAGGCAGCCCTGCTGCCATGTTGAGCGCTGATCACCGGGGGTCATTTGGCAGGAAGAGGTGGAGGTTGTGGAGGGAGTGGGGTTTAGGATGTAGTTTAGGTTATTGGGTTTTTTCTTAATAAAATGAAATCCACCAGTAATTATAGCTGCGAGAGAGGAGAGAGGGGAATTGTGAGACGCATGAATTGAGAAAGAGATGATTTAAAGTGCCCTATCAGAGTCACTGATGGTAAAGATCATCTTATCCCAAGAAGCATCGAGGCAGAAGGACTCAGGATGTGAGAGTGGCAGAGCACTGATGTGAGACAAAGAGCTCCCAGGGAGGGCGGGAGGGAGAAAAGTAGGTTACAAAAATATCTACAGCGAATTTCCAGGGGAATTTTTTAGTCCTGATAAATCCATCTTTCTAAAAAGGCTGTTTTGGGAAACCTCCCAAACGTGTTTAAGAAATCCAGACCATAATACTCAAGAGAAACTAATTCACGTAGCCCTACTGGGTCGTATTCATAAAAAAAAAGAAGAAATCATGAGGAGAATAATTATGTTTTTGTGATCATATGTTGTTGATTCAAATCTCTGAATGGAGCCTCTCTGCTTCCATCTGCCTAAACTCTGAGAGGTGGTCCATTGAAAAGACATAATCAGTTAATTTTACATAGGGAGCGTATAAGTACTGAGTCTTGTGACCCTGTCCCTTAAGCTAGTAGTGCCATGGGCTTGGTGGCTTCTCTTGGTGCTTTCCTTTGGTTTTGACATAGTCATTTGTACCAGCACAAAGTATAGGAAGGGTGGAGGTGACGGACAGGACTGTTAAGCTTGGGAATAAAAGGCAATGAGAAGCTCACAAGGGAAAGCAGCACGTGCTGCTCATAGGACCCACCTTGACTCCTTCACTCTGTGTTCAGAAATGGTTGAGTAGTTTGCCATAGTATTGATGGAACTGGAGGAGATTTCCCAGATCCACACGAGTGATCATCCTGGAAGGTGTGCTGATGGTACCTGGAAGTACATCTTTTGTTAGCCTTGCACTGCTTTTATTGTCCAGTTGGGGAGCTGAAAAATTACACTGAGTTTGGTGATAAATGCCTTTGTGAATATAAGATATTCTGGGGCCAGATGCGTTCAAAATGCGGCAAATGGTGAGGAAGGAAGGGGCAAAAGGAGAGGAACAACACTACAAGTGAATAGAGATCAGTGTTAGTGTTGTCCAGCAACAATGAGGATATACCTGTGGTATGTGTAAGTTTAATCTGATCAGCTGCAATGCTATGTAAAAATCAAACCATAAGACACACGGGTTTTTAAAGATGCCATGCTGATACAATTTCTTCTTTTAATTTGTTCTGACAGTGTTTTCCTTTTGCTCCTCTAGCTACACAAAGCCCGGTGAGGCAGTCCCTGTTGGGACAAAAGAAATCCCAAACCCAACCAGCCAAAATCCAAGGTAAGCATTGGGTATTTTTACCTCCATTCTTAAGTTGTCAGTAACTCAGGTTTCTTTAAACGGGTTCTAACCTTGGAGTATGACAGTGTTGTATCTGCTGAGCCCCAGAGCCAGTGTCTGCACTTAGTGTTAGTATTCAAACCCAGGGAAACATTCCTCCCCAGGTACACCCATCACAGGTAAGCACACCACATAGAGTGCAGATATGACTGCTCCTTCTGCACAAAGGCTGCTTAGAAAAGCACGAGGCATCACTGCTGGTACCATTTCACGCCTGGTGCCTCCGACAAAGCTGAAGGCAGAGCAGGCAGGAGCGGGAGGTCAAGGGGCAGGCTTGGCTCGATGCATCACACAGCCTCCCCTCAAATCTTACCTGCCCAACCTGCGATGCTTTTGCAGCAAGGCAACGCACAAACCAGTCCCTCTTTGTGATTAAAGATGGAAAAATCCCTTCTTTTATGAATTGTGTCTTTTTCAATCTCAATTTTGTCGTTGGCTGACAGGGTGGGAAAAGAGATGGGAAAGATGGGGAGGGAGGCACCAGGGAAAGGAAAATTGCCCCCAGATCAGGCAATTGAAGTGAGGAGGGAAGAAAAGGAGGGAGAAGGAGAAAACATGCTAATTCCTGAAACTGCCCACTAAACAGAGCTCAGGCTTCTTTACAGGTGCTTGACTTGTGAGTCTGTGTCAGGATAAAGCCCAGGCTTAAGCAGGTTTCTCTTCCAAGGAGGGCTCGTCCCCTAAGTTCAATCAGCAGCATCAAGCAAGGTGCTTCTGAAAACACAGCATGGCCATAGTTGTTAGTGTAAGGTGGCTTGCATCCCTGGATATTTTACCCTAAAATCCTTTGGGGCATCATCTGAATGGGCCATCACTATTGTGTCTGTTGTGTTTCCTGCTGCAACTGGAAGGAGGCTTAGTGCTTGTCTTAAATTTACTGATTTAGAAAGATCTTTAGAGGCTGAGATTTCAGAGAAGTTTGAGGTTTGCCTTGGAAGGGTTGGCTTTTTCCATGAGAACCCAGCTACTCTGCAGCAAAGCTGCAAAGTCTCGAATAGGGAAGAGTATGTTTGTGTTAAATTGTTCTGCAGAACAATGGTTTTGGAAAACAAAACAGCAGCAACCAGAAAGAAAACCCCAACAAACAAGATAATATTTATTTCTGCCATGGCAGCTTTGTGAACTGCAAATGGGCTGTTTTGTTTTGCTGGGCTTGTATGCAGAAAGTGATTGTACCCAACTGCAGACAAAGAATATATGTCTGGGCCTTGGAAGGGGGAAGAGGAGGGTGGGAAGATCTATGTCTGTAGAATCACTGATGCAGGAAGATGCAAGTGCTGTGCTGTGTCTAGTTGCATCATGTGTGAATCCATCAGTGACTTAAAGAAACAGCAAACTCGGTGCAACCTCTTACTGTGGTTTTCCCATCTGCTCTCTGATCTGTTGGTGATGGATGTTCAGCTTTGCCATCTCTGCCCTCAAGAAGTCCTTTGTGGGAGCTCGTGGTGATTTTCCTTAGCTGGAAAAATACCCAGGAATATCTGCAAACTTTGGTGAAGAAACCTGTGTCTGATTGTTGCAGCACACACTGCACTGTCGTGACGTCAGTGAAAAGTGACGTTTGTTGATGAGTTTTATTAGGATGTCTTTTAAAGGTTTTGTTGTATCTTGACTTCACACACTAGTAAGACAATTATGGGTTGAAAAGCATCTGCTTCAGCTTCTAGTTCAGACCTTTGGGCTCAAGGGTGGGAATAGAGCCTGTAATGCGCTGATTATGAGGTCAAAGCCACTCAGTGAAGCTGCTGATGGAGGTTAGTCTTAGAAAGAATTGTTTTCCTAAACACTCGTGCATGGCTTAGTGTTTCACTCTAACACAAATCATTCTCTCTTATGTTGCTCATAGAATCTCAGGAGAGCTGTCTGCCTCCACAAGGAATCTGTCAGCCTGCTACCAACAAGTTCATATCCATATCTTGGCCTGCTCAGGAACTGACCATTTTCATTTGTAGCCTAGTTTTTCTTGGGAAAGCAGTTCTGTGCCATCCGGAGCAGGATGCAGGTGTCTCTGCTTATCAGTTTCCATACTATTCTTCAAGGCTGTCAGCTGATTTCATCTAGTTTTGCCAGAGGTAGAAGTTTCAATGATGTTTAATGCCTACAAGTTATCCACATGGGCAGTGGGGGAGAGGAGAGACTTCATCGCTGCTCCACCTGAAGGGAACTGCACACTTTAAATCTCTATTAGACCCCACCTCAGCAGTAGGTGTTTGAAAAATCAGGCAGATAGCCATTGTTTCATTTGCTATTTGCTCACTTACCCACTGAAGGATTTGTTTTTTCCAATGAGGCATGGAGCACTGACCATCAGCTTGATGCTTCTGGACAGCTTTGGCTCTGTGGTGTGCTGGGCTGGTCTCAGCACATGTGTGTGGTAGGAGCTGGGTCAGAAAGCTGGGTACTTTCTGCCTGTCCCAGGCCCTCCTTTCCCTGGCGATACAACATTTTCATTTGTAATGATTGCAAAAGCCTTTTTTAATTGACATTTAGTACAGCCTTAATTACTGTTGGTGGTTTCAGTATTAGTCACGTTGGTTCCACACTGATTTTGGTCATTGTGCAGGAGCACCTATGATTTCACTGACCTGTAATGAGAGACAGGACAGTGCAGAACCCTCCAAACCTGGGCCCATCAGGCCTTTGCTGTGTAGCAATTGCAGGAGTAGTTCATTAACATGAGACAACAGCATTACATTGATGGACAAGCTTTGCACTGCTGAACTTTACACTAACGCCTGCATGAGAATGACTCGGGCAAGACAAGAAAGAAGCTGAAAAACTGTTCACTGCTACTACAGAGATCCTATAGCGGTTACACATCGACTCCATTGTGCTATCATTTGTGCACACGAGTATATTACTATAGAAGGACCGTTGTATTAGCAAAGGCTATCCTCAATGGTGGTAATTTGGTTTTGTCATGGTAATACAATGCCAATACACTGCAGACACAAAAGTGAGTTCTGCATGGCTTGGCAAAGAGATTTTCTCATAGCTGCTGGGTGAGTCCATTGGTTTCTCAATGTTCCTAGACAGGAATGGGTCAATGGTAATTTTGAGGAAGGCAGATGCCCCTTGCTGAGCTTGTCTGACTATAAAGTGCTACACAAGACATGCGATGTACATAGCATCCTCAGCCCCTCAGTGTAACTTGCAGACTGTTAAACCTGCACAGCGGGAATGAGGGCTCTCTTAATCCACTGAATTTGCTGTTTAGCATGACCTGAATAATCTGGTAGGGCTAACGTGATCTTCAGCTCTAGCACTCAACTGCCTGTTATCCTCTTTGAAGCTGCAGGGTATCAAAAATATCTGACTGGTTTGGACGGAAGAAAGTTGCTTGGATGGTGTCTGTGTGTAATTTGTTTTTCAGTGGCATTGTTCCAGGCTCTGCTCTACTCGATGCCAGTAAGTCTCTGCTTCTGTGTGAACTTTTAGATAGAATCTCAGTCGTGTTGCTTCTGTTGACCACAGCTGCCTGTTCATCATTACTTCCTTTGTGTTTTGTCTTTGGTGGGGAATGAAAAGCAGAGGAGAGCAGAGTCAGTGTAGGGAAGTTAAAAACGTGTCAGTAGCTGCCTAGCAGGAAGCAGACTCTTTCCTTCAGGTTGCCGGATACATGAAGGTAGAGCCTTGACTGGTGTAAATTGCCATAGATGAGAAACTATTCTTATTCATTCAAATTTATAGCAGCTATGTTGACGTGTCAGTACTTCCCCCTGTTCAGCAGCCCTGTGACCAGCAGCAGCACAAAACCAGTGGGATGGTGGTGAGGAGGAATTGGACCAGAATGTCTCTTCTCATGGCTGGTGATCCTGGTGGTCAATGTTTGCCTACATCTTTCCAAGCACAGGAACTGTCTGAGCCTGTGTTCTTCCTTTCCTATCTCCCTTAAAGAAATAATCATGTGGGGAAGGGAAGTACATTTTTGGGAAGATTCTCCTGTTTTTTCCACAGCTCTTTGACTCTGCTTTGTAATCTACACAGTCCTTCTCATCACTAATGTTAAGAGCTTCTCAGGGGTTATGAGAAAAGGATGTTGATAAGGCAAACTTTCGAACCTAGCATCCTTAAGAGGGCATCCAAATGCTGCACTGTACAAAGGAATTGAAATTAGCTCTAAATGCAGTTGGCTTTACCAGCTTTATGAAAGAGAGAAATATATTTTAAAAGGATATGTTTCGTGTAATCATGCTGGGTTTATCAAGTGCAGAAAGATGTCTCCTAACAATACCCGGGAAGATTGCAATTGTCAATCAGAGCAGAGGTCCTGTTCCTGCCTCTTCGCCTCCCTCCCCTGCTGCTCTGCTTTTCCTGGGCATAGCAGCACTGCACAAGGCAAAGAGTGTAAAGAACTATTTAACCATCGAAAGGCAGTGCCAGCCAAGCATGGCACTGAATTTCAGCCCCTGAATGTGCCAGTAATGAAGTTTTTGAAGGGAGGAGCATGCACAAAAGCAAGCGTGGAAGCCATCCTGTGTGGTCCTGTGAATGGTACGTGCTCTCCTTCTGGGGCTTCTCAACAGCATGAGGGCTGCTGCAAAGTGGGCAAAGCTCTTCTTGAAGCTTGAAGGGCTCCTGGAGGTTTTCAGTTCATTGCAGGATCCACAGAAACCCTCAGCATCCTCCTCCTCTTGGCACCGTGGGGTTGATAAAATCAGATCAAGGCTTAGCATTTCTAAACAAAAGGGAGTGGTTAAATGGGCTTTTACACTGGAACCTGTCCAGCTTGTTGGGAGGCAAAGCCTGGAGAGGCGGGGGTGAAGAGAAAGCGCAAGGTGCCAAACTCGGAGTAGAGTGGCACTTGTGAGCAAAGTTGTTGGAAAGTCATTTTGTTGCTTGTGTTGTGCAGCGGGTGTGTGTGCAGAACAGATTGGCAGATGCCTGTGCCCACGAAGCCGGGCTGGGGGCTGGGGGGGGGCTGCTTTGGAAAGGTGCCAGTTGTTCCATGGGCTTTCTGCCATCAGGGTTTTTTTTCCCCCCTCTTCCTTTCCCTCCCCATCCCAGCCCCCAAACGCACACGAGCAGGCTGGCAGGAAGAGCATGCTGAAAAGGATCTGACAGTTTGAACAACACTCGATGACTTAGTTTGTTTTCCCTGACTTTGCGCCAGCAAGCAGGTCCATGAATGAAAGACTTTATTAGGCTTTTAGAGCCACTGACACAGGTCTTTCTTTGACCTGAGGTACTTGAGAAGAAATGAAAACAACGTGTGACTTTCATGGAGTTGAAAGACTGCCCAAATCGAAGAATACGGTTTACAAGGGATCCAAAGTATCACAAAACGCTTCCCAGGGTGAAGCGCGGCGGAGCGGAGCAGGGGGAGAGCCCTGGGCAGAGGGAGCAGACGTGCACTCGCTGCTCGTGCTGAGGAGGAAAGCTGAGCCAGCTCAGGAGGGTGTCATGAGATGATCAGATCCAGAGGAAGGCGTGATAACGAAACACCAGCTTTCTGGGTGTCCAATGTAGGGAAGCGATGGAAATGAGGGGCTGGAGCACCTCCTGCATGAAGACAGGCTGAGGAAACTGGGGCTGTTCAGCCTGGAGAAGAGAAGCTGCATGGAGACCTGAGAGCACCTTCCAGTGTCTGAAGGGAGCTACAAGGATGCTGGAGAGGGATTCTTCATCAGGGACTGTAGTGATAGGACAAGGGGTGATGGGGTTAAACATAAGTAGAGGAGATTAAGGTTGGATATAAGATAGTTCTTCCCTGTGAGGATGGTGAGGCGCTGGCATAAGGTGCCCAGAGAAGCTGTGGCTGCCCCATCCCTGGCAGTGTTCAAGGCCAGGTTGGATACAGGGGCTTGGAGCAACCCACTGTAGTGGAAGGTGTCCCTGCCCGTGGCAGGGGTTGGAACTGGATGAGCTTTAAGGTCCCTTCCAACACAAATCATTGTAGAATTTGATGATTTCCAGGAGCCCGTAACCATGGAGGCAGTGCCAGTGCTGCCCAAGTACCAATGTGGGGCTGGGTGCACAGCACTGCAGCTTCTGTTCCACCCCTCTCTGCCTAGACCTGTGAGGAGAGCCATGGAAGAGCAGCCATGCACTGTTAGCGCAGTGGTAGCATACACAAGGAAAATGTAGGGCAGTTGGATCCTCCTCCTCCCGCAGTGATGCTGGTGAGTCTTAAAGGGGTCAGAGCCAGTTCCAAATATTTCCTAAATTATCCCCTCTTCAGTCCTCAGGGGTAGAGGGAGGATTTCTCATTAACTTTCTCTATGCCGCCTTTGCTCCTCAAGGAGCTCGGTTGAGGGATTTTAACAAGAAAACCAGGAATTGGGCTTTGGTTATAAGAAATAGAAACAAACAAGCCCCTCAGTGAGGAAATAGAAGGCATCAAAGAAGCTGTAGGTGCCAAAGAAGGACTGGTGCAGTGGATGGTAGAAGGAAGCAACTGTGTGAAGGAGTTTCCCACTTGGAAAAGTAAGGAAAAAAAGGGTGATTCATCCTTTTTTTTTCTTTCTAAAACCTCATAGAAGGAGAAAAATGTCAAGGTAGGTTTGTAGAACTGAAATAGTCTCTCAAAACTGGAGACCAGATGACTGAGAAACAAGTGATAAGGATGCTGGCTTATCAGTCTTGGAAAAGAATCACAGAAACTGAAACTGCATCTATTTAAGCCTGAGCAGGCTGGGGAAGGAGGTTTCATGGTTACAAGCCATGACTGAGAAGTTTTTCTGGAGCTCATGGAAGGCCTGTCCTTCTTCAGACTGAAACCAAATGCTACAGCCAGTGAAGACTGGGGCTCCATCTCCTCTGCGATGGGCCGGAGTTTTCCTATGAGGCCATCTTCTAGGAAAACTCCAGGAAACAGCAGTATTTTCCTTGCAGAGCTAATAACACCTTCTGCTCCCTTAAAACCTCGCTCTGTTGGTAGCACAGACGGATGAGGACTTTGACAAGGCCCTGTTCAGCTCTCACCATGGCGGATGTGACAACAACCACCTCTGCACAGAGCCACCACTACCTTCAGTCACTTTAGCACAGCTTTGCCCTCTCCAGTTTGCTTGTAGGTGGGATTTCCAGCAGGTTGATATGGAGCTGTGGCTGAGTGGAAGGCCAAGGTGATACCTACTGACCTGCAACCCAGGGAGCTTGGGTTTGCACCCCCAAATGCATCATCTGCATGGATGTGCCTCACTGGAGAGGCTGGTGCTCTCTGGGGTCTGTGTCCCATGTGGAAGCAATACATGAGCCATCTTTTCCAAAGGTCTGATGGTCACAGTTTGCTTGTGAACCCGCAACCTGGAGGAGGCTGACTCAAACATGGAATTTGCTCCCATCCCTTTTGTTTGGGTCCCGGCAGCGCCTTTGTGTGTGCCTGTGCAGAAGTGCAAGGACATGTCTGTGTTTCTTGTTTCCTTTCTATAGGACTGAATGTTCTGAGCGATCATGTTATTGTATGTGTCTGATGAGCCATATGGAAGCTGGGAGGCTTCGGGAGTGTTTTGGGAATATAATGCCAGGAACTGATAATCTCAGCAGTTCTTCCTCCTTATTATCGCATTGCTTTTGCTGCCATACCCATTTAAAGCTGTTTAAGCCCCTTCACCAAGAAGCTGGTATTTCCCCACCGCAGCCTTCATTCTCCATGGGGTGGAAAGGCTTTGGGAAGTATCTTTTGAGGCTCATTATGACTCTGTAATGCTTTGCAGAGCTTGTTCTGTTGTCAGGCTGCCTGCGAAGGGTTTGAGCATGAAATAACTCAGCCTCTGATGGGAAAGAATCAGGGTTTGGAGTACTATGAGGCAGACAAAAGGTGAATTAGCCCCACTCTGTGAAACAGCCCTGACACAGGGTGGTGCTGCTCTGTCAACAGCATTATTTCACAAACTGGTTTTCTACGGTCTTTGATTCCAACAAGGCAACTCGCAAAACACACAAAGGATCAGATTGTATCTCCTGGCGCTGGCTGGCGTTTCCTTCCAGTGGGACACCGGCGGCTGCTGCTTTCTCTCTTTCCACACCTTTGCCTCTCCTGACCTCCTTCCAGAAAACCCACTGACAGTGGCTTGACAGTTGCGGTAGAGAGTCGGGCAGTGGGCACTCTTCCGTACTGTGTGCTTTTCTCCTCCTGTGCTCGAAGAGCCTGTTCTTCCTCTGCACCTGTGGAGCTTGTTAATCTCTGCAGAAGATTCAGTTCTTTGACTGCCATCCAAGCCTGCACCATCTGAAGTGAGCTGCATCCTCCTGCCCTTTGAGTGATCCTGATCTTATCCTTCTCTCTGGCTCAGCCCTGCACAGGCAAGGGACAGAACTGGGGTTGGATCATGTGAGGAGCGCACAGATTGGAAAATTATAATCTTCCTTGCTGTGCATCCAGTTGACATAACACTTGGTGAAGATGGGGCTTAATGTCTCCCCTCTATGGACATGACCTGTTAACATGGCTATACAGGAGAGCTTTGAAGTACCAAGAATTATGATCCCTGTGTGACTAATGAAGAGCTAAGCTACCACCGGGATAACAGTGCTGTCTCCTTCAAGAGTCCTTATCGATGTGGGCACTTACAGCCCCAGTATTTGACCAGAACATGTCAGTGGTCCAGCTCTTTTCCAGGGATGAGCTCTTCAATGTCCACTGCAGCCTCAGATCAGTCTGGAGCAGTTCAGGATCATTTCTGTTTGTGAAGTGACTTTTTTTCATGCAAAGGACAAAGTGAGACCCATGTTAAAAGTTTGCCTCTCCTTTAGTAAGTGAATCAACTTAACTGGGAAAGTTTTAATTACTGCCCGGGTCTTGCAGCACTGGGGGTGTCTAACCTGGATTAAGTGCTCCTTGAATCCTTTTAGCTACTCGAGTTGTCTTAACCCCTGTGATATATTTCGTGATCCCTGCAGCCTGTGTGCTGTGCTGGGTTTAAATGCCAGGCAGTTTTAGCATTGTGTGTTACGCACCCAGCTCATCCCTCTATGGGCTGTTCATTTCCATATGAAATATTTCTTTAAATAGCAACAATCTCAGGGGCTGATTTTATTGTCCTTGCTGCGGCTGATCTCAGTCATCGTGCCCTTTTGAACATCCTGACTTATTGTTCATTTCTGGTGATCTTTTATGGCCCCCTCATTGCTTCTTACCCATCCGTTTTTCATACCAGAAGTCTTACACTAAATCTGGTCCCCAACCTCTGCCACGTTTTGCTGGCGGCACGTGTCTCTGAGCATGGATTTTGCTCTACCTTGGAAATTCTGGTCTTTGATGTGTCTCAGCTTCCCCAGGTCTCTCTCCAAAGGAGTAAAGGGGCACATGCATCACTTTTTGGCTGTTTTGGAGAGAAGGGGGAAAGAAACCCTGTCCCAGTAGGTGAGGTGGTGGGGAGCACCATGAGATACCCGTGCAGATGACCTTGACAGAGGTGCCTGTATATGCCCAGGGCAGCCTTGGTGTGCTGGGAACCGAACCACTGCTTGAAGGGACTGAGTGTAGCAGGTGGTGGGGAGAGTTCAGAAGCAACACACAGCACTTCCTAAGATAGAAAGACAAGTCAGTGAAGGGAGTATTTTAGTTGAGTACTTCTTGGTGTTTCTAGGAGGACTGATGTTGAAAAGGTTTGCAAGCAAACAGGTTTGCTTCTTCAGTAAGTCCATTTGAACGTATTTCTGATAATTAAACCATTTTGTGTACGTTGCCCTATTTCAATTTTCTTTATGACTTAAATCTCCCTTATAGGAAATGAATGTGCCTGATTATCTGTGAATAGCTTTTCTGTTAGTCCTAGCAAAGTTGTCCATATACACACATACATATTTGTGCGCTGATCTTCAGTGTTCTTTTAATGTCTTCCAGGAGATTACCATTCCCCACATCAAGTCTTCATAAATTGCCTCTTTAATCCCCAGGTTTTTAGTGCTTGGCAATGCTGCTTGTTCAGAAGTGCTGTGATGGGAAGGTGGAGGGGTTTTTTTTCCCCCTCATTAGCTGCTTTTAACATTCACCTCCTTTGTTTGTGTATCTTCTTTAGATTCCCTTCCCTTTGTGGGCAGGGCTTTGCTCTTCTGAGGTGTTAATAAGCCTCTGGCAGAGATGACATCTGTGGCAGAGGACATTAAGTTCTGAAAAACATACTTCTTGTGTTATGCGGCCCGTTACCTCATCTGAGCAGCAACTACAGCTTTTAAAGAGCAAGGACAAAGGAAACACTGGCTTAGGGCTGCTTCATGGTGGGTGTGTTTTTTTTCCTATATCAAGACTCCAGCTCAAAGTGTTTGTATGGGAGAGGGGGGAAGAGACTGCCAAGGGGGGGAAAGAACATGAGAGGAAAACTTGTGAAGGGGAAAGGAAAAAGAGAAGAGGCTATTTAAAAATACTGTGCATTGCTTAAACCAACACCTAGCAAAGGATAAAGGCTTTACAGTGTCTATACGTGATCCATCCATCTGTTCATCCCTTTTATCCAATCCTATAGTCATGGGTATCATAAGAAGGAATAAGCGTGGTTAAAGCCTCCCCATCACAGGCATGTCAGATGTTCCACACTGAACAAGATCAAAACAGGGATTTGCAGCCAGTGGGATGCAAAAAGGTGTCATGGAGGGATAAGTGCACTTCCCTTCCCATAGGGACAAATGGGAGGGGATCGGTTTCAGCAGGATGGGAAGGAGAGTGCAGGCCCCACCTGCACAAGGGGAGTTGATGGCTGTATTACCACTGTGTTGCTACCAGGTGTAAATGTCTTAAAGGTTGCAAACTGAGTTCATCAAGACCTTATGCTTGCTCCTTAACCATATATCTTGATATGACTTATCTGCTTAATGTTTTGGGGCAGAAAGAGGTGCTAATTCCGACTCTGGGTCTTTGCACTCCAGCATAGATTTGCATTAGATTTTGCACAGTTTTCTCTCTTCCTCCTCCTCCCATTTCACTCTCCTTTAAATTTCCTGTGGTTTACCTGGGAACATTATTTTTGCAGTGTTTTCATTAATTTCACATTGTTCCTCAGGATGTTGTAATAGAAACACGACAGTATGCTTTCTGGACTGTGAAAGTCAGTCTGACATGACATTCTAGCTGACATATTCCAGTCTATCTTCAAGGTATCAATTACTTTGCTAGCTGAGCACCTTGTTGCCTGTCAGAGGGCTCTGTTATAGCATTTTCATAGTTGTTGGTGTCTTGAAAGCTGACTAAAGCAAAAAGGTTCATTGCACAAGATGCAGATCTTGATCTTTCCATCTCCAGTTGCACAGAAGTCCTTGCCACAATCTGGGGGGGGCCGACTGATGGCAGTTACATTGTTGTGTCTGAGCCATGTCATGCCTATGCCTTTGTGCAGCTCTCAGCAGCAGTGGGGGGCTTAGGCTGTGCTGCCTCAATGCTGCTTCTTCACCTCATCAAAACCCCTCCCCTGCCCTCACCCATCGCATGGGATCAACCTGGCAGCCCTCAGCATGTGTCCTTAGGCAGGCAAAGCCCTTTACCTGGGGGCTGCTCTTGTCCCCCCAAGGACACCTTTCCTATAGTCTGTTCTCAACTCCTGAAAGGCATCCAAACCCCTGTGTGAAAACTGAAATGAAAAACTGGCTGGCACATGTTTTCACGGTGGAAGTAGGTGACTTCTGTGCCTGCAGATTGACGGTATCGCTGCTGCTGGCATGACAAGTCTCTGCGTGTTGTAACCCTGGCACCAGTCAGTGCCACGGATGTGAGCTAGCCTCCTCTTTCATTACTCTCAGTAGCTCCTTCCCTTCCCTGCTTAGGAAAAAGAGCTATTTATGGACCTGGACAAGGTGACCTCCATATGGCAGATTCTGCCACTCACCGTGGGGACTCGAGCTAGGCACATGCTCCTTGGGCAAGGCAGAGAGACACTCACAAGCGGTGGGCACATCCAAGTGTCTGTTGCTTTCAAAGCAGCAGAACATTTGTTTAAGAAGAGGCAGTAACAAAATGTAAAATAGACTCAGGAAGCAAGGACTCTTGACTTCCCTGTGGATTTAGGGAAAACAGTGCATTGCTGCAGATTGCACGTTTAATATTTCTGAGTAATTGGGAATATTATGAAAAAAAGAATCTTTATATATATATACACACACAAAAAATTATATTACATACACATATACCCCTGGAAGGCAAGACCTTTATTCCTGTGTGAAGATAGCTTTCTCCCTGTAGCATCAATCTCTACTTCATTCTTACCCTGGAGAGCTGCACAAAAGCAGGCTTCATTGGGCAAAGCTGTGCTGTGTAAGCAAGGTGACCCAAATTCTTCAGTAAAAGGAGAGGCTGAGAGGAAGGGTGAGGCAGGAAGAGGAGCAGGAGGAAGGATGCAGAATCCCTCTGGATGCAGAGAGACAAGAGGCATGAGGCTGTGTTTCTGCATCCCATCTGTTTGATTTGATCGGGCATCAGTGGAGTTACGCAGTGACCAAAGGTAGAGGAGAGGAGCTCTGTTCCCTGCAGATTCAGACAGGTACAAATGCAGATTCCCACCATCCTTTGCCTGCTATGTCCTAGAAAATGTAGGTTTTCATGCCAAATTCCACTCTTTGGGATGAAAGTAATGCAGTCCTATGTGTAGAAATGCACTTCCACAGGTTTAGGCGCCAGCCAGTATGTTTGTTTTTCCAATCACATCTAAATAACTGTCAGTATTACACTAACAAAACTGCAGTTTTAGTGAAGAATCAGTTTTATGGGAGCACAGATTCCCCTGCAGCTCTGCAGCCCTGATTTCTAGTGGTGGGACCCAGGTTTCCCCTAGTGAGTATTTTCTGTGGAACCCTCTGGGGGTAGTAGTAGGCTTTCAACAGAGGCATTACGTGCTGAGAGATCCTGGTTGCACAAAATGGCTTTAAAAATACATACGTGATCTATAAGGCAAAGAGGAGTGTATTCTGCCCTGCATACCATTGCCTCCCATTGGATTTCCTCAAGGCAGTGCAGTTCTCCACACACAGCTTCCCAAGTGGAATGTGCTGTTTGGGTTGTTGCAGGACATATGCAGCGTACAGAAAGGCAAGATCTTGTCTTGCTATTTGTGGCAATTTATATTTGGAGCTGTTTGAATAATTCATGGCAGATCTTAACTATTTCTTTTTATGCAATACTTATTCAAAGGTATTTTTCCTCATTATCTGTCTATTTTCCCTTACATATTTTTGGGTATATGGTAATACAGGTAAACCAGTAAGAATCAGCTCCATTTAATGCTGCACAAGGAACTTTATTGCAATGAGCGACCTGGTAGCAGCTCAACAGTTTCAGTTTTATTGGGCACCTGAAGAGATGCGTTGTACCATTGTCTCTCTCCTTTTCTGCTCATCTCCTCGCTAATGCGCTCATCAAAAGCAGGTATCCTGCTCATAAATCCCTTCTTCAGGCAGCAATGAAAGCGAACAGGGTGGATATGTATTCTGCAGCCAGCAGCAACCAGTGCGCAGTTTCATACATTAAAAGTATTTCAGACTTAGGTTTTCAACAGAGCCTTTAAAACTATCTTTCTGTTGATGTGTAAGTTAATAATCTGCATGTGTTTACCAATCTGAATGCCTTATTTCATGTGTGAGGGGTGTCTTCAGATGCTATTCCAGCTCCCTTTGTGCAGATGCATGTGAAAACCCACCTTTTGCTGATCGCAAGCATCGTTCTGTGTTCCTGCCAGTCGGGTCTTGCTTCCCGGCGTGCCCACCCCATGCTAGGTTCAGTAAAACAGCAAACGAGGCAGATCCCCTTCCTGGGGGAGCTGCAGGCCCTGTGATGTTTCAGCCTCCCAGCGCACATTCTAGACGCTTCATTAGAGCAGCCACATTTGGAAACCATTCTCTAGGGACGCAATCCAGTGTCTGTTGAAAGGAGGAAAACAAAACCCTCTCATTGACATCAATTTTAGGAGGCTTTGGATCAGGCCTGAAATGTTTCTCTATGCAACGCGTTTTCGTTTTCCTCTTATGAATTACCTTTTCTTTTCCTTCCCTCCTCTGTCATTCCCTCATCCCTCCCTTTTCAAAATCGAAGCTGGGACATGATTCTGCTTTTCCAGGGTGAGCAGGTTCAATGTGTAATGGGAATTTCTCATAGCGTACAGATGTGTATGGAGCACATGAACTGTCCTGTGTGACCAGCTGCCTCTCACTCGCTTACGTAATTTATTTTAGGGTTTTTTGGTTGTTTCTTCTTTTTTTCTCTTCGGGATTTATATCTAAAAGCACCTCTCCTAAGCTCTAGATGCTTCCTAACCCTGCCCGGCAGCCTGCCAGTTCCAACCAGCCAAAAATATATCACCTTACTTGGCTTGTGGGCATTTTTGTGTCTTTAAAAGTTAATCCAGCTCTAAGCTGGATTAATAATGGAACATCCCTTTAACCAAAGGCATGTAAGGTCAAGGCAGAGCTGTGTGGATATTCTAGGCTGGTAACCACAGTAGTGATTTCTTTTTTTGTCCTATATAGGATCTGGTATGATTTATTTCCGTGATATTTTTCCTGCTGGATGAAGGAGGAGCAGAGGAGTGAGGACAGGGCTAGATTTAAGGAAGAACAGGCACCCTGAAGGTCAGCGGTGGTATGGAGATTGGATGAGCAGATACCTAAAGGGAAGAAAGACCAGAAAAGCATCAGCCTTTCAGTGTGGGAGAGTCTGGGGACAAGCTGAACTCGTTGCAGGGATTAGAGGCAGCCTGGCATGAGGATGCTTTTTGAGATGCTGGAGTGACAGCGAGCACACTCATTCGCGTGGTTCATGTCGTCACCAGGGTTCTTTGATGTGCTTCTAAGCCCCGGCTGTCTGTCATTTATTCAGCAGCATTATATAATGTGCTGTTAGGATCACTGACTGTGCACCCTTGGAGCAGCAAAACGCTTCTCCCTTTTACCCCTTGAACAGAGGAAACACACGGAGTATCCTCAGATACTCTCCTCTTCCCACTTTCAGTTTAGAGCCTTGAAAAGTAAAATCAGAAGGAAATGGAGAGCCTGGGTTTTGCTTCCACGCAGGGCAGTTTGTATCAGTGGGAGCCAATTGCATTGCCCCAGGGTTGGAAGGGATGTGAGAGCAGCGCTGGGCCTTTTAAAGCCCCCGAAAATGCAATGGTGGTGTATTTGTAGCGATGTGGTGTCCTCGTGAAGCGCGCATTGGGGTTGGATCCAGCAGTACAGACATTAAACCACAATGGGCCTGAGCTGCCACTCCTGAAGGCAATAGCAAATTCTGGTAGCTTGAAGTCTGTGATTTGGGGGCTGTTATTTTTCTCTGGAAACATTATTCTGTTCCTTTTCCTCTCTTGAAGCCCAGAAATCAATGCTGTTAAAAGATCCCCAATGGATAGGTTTCTGAAGTGTTCTCTTTATTGTCTGTTTTAGTGCTTTTTTCCCCTCCCGTTTCTCCTGCTCTCTGACAGGAGTTGCTAGGGTGGTTGGAGCAGGGAGGACACACTGCATCTCATTGCTGAGAGACATGGGGCAAACCATCCTGGCTCCTTCCATGCTCATTGCATGGGCTGTGGTCATGGTCCATGGTTAAGGGCTGTGCCTAGCTCCAGGGCAGTGGGTGCTTTAGGGGTCCAGGTGGATGGAGGACTTCAACTCAGGGGGCAGATGCGAATCAGAACTCAGTTGGTTTTAGTCTTTGGGGGGAAAAAGACTGATTTGGTCTTGATTTCTCCACCCAAAGCCATTTAATTAATTCCCTTTGAGTCTTCCTGCAGAGCCCTCTGCCATTTTGTGCTTTAATAAGGCTATAAAGAGCAAATGATACAGCAGAAACAGGCTGTAAATGTCTTATATTAGGGGATTTGAACTTCCTGATGCTTCTAGGAGCTAGGACAGCAGTGGCTAGATGCAGGGTCTTACTGCATCAAACCTCAGACCCTGCCCTTTGTCAGAGTACGAAACTTGGATTTGAGTGTAAAATATCTTGGACTGCTCTGATGGAATCGTGCTGCAAACGCACGTAGGAAACATTCGTCTGTCTCTATGTATGAAGATACAGTTATTGCTGCTGAAGCATGTTTATTGAACGTCTCAGCGTATTTATCAATGATGGATGAATCATTGATATTTTTTATACCAATTCCCAAAAATACTACACAAAATGTGTTAGGCAGCGAGATCACGAACAGAGCCATGCAGAGATCTAACCAGGCCAAATGCTTCTTCCTTACCTATAAAAACCCATGTTATAAGATACATTAGCTGTAAATTCCTAACAGATGGGGCTATAACAAGCTGTTAGAGAGCATCTCCTCTGCTGTGGGGATGCACTGCTAAAATAATGCCACGTGGCTGTCTGATCCCTAACGAAACTGAGACGAGCTGGAGGAGGAGGCTGTCATCTGTCTAGGTGTTGATGTCCTGCTCATCACCGAGAGATCTACTCAAGCAGTTGACCCCCTGTTAAACTCACTCAGCTCTTCTGCATATTTACAGAGGCACGAATGCTATGAGGAGAGTTTCCTCTTGTTAAACATGCGCCTTTGCTGTCCTGAACATTTCACAAATGATTTGGCGACAGTGTAGAGAGCACAGGGCAGAAGAGATTTGGGGTCATTGGTGGCTGATTATGGAGTGTGTTCTGTTGAGGGTTCTTTCTTCTCTCCCACTTTTTCAAGTGCTGGGGTCCTGTGGAGAGTGAATGAGGTTTTATGCAAGCTGTGACTGTGCTATCATACGTTCTGCATGCACATGCAGAGCTGTGGTGTAGTGTGTGCAGTTATGGGAATAATAAAAGCAGCAAAATATACACAAACTTATATAGATGCATTTATGTATTTGTATGATGAGCAAACCTATTTCAATGTAGGAAGAACTGAGGGGTGGCTCATTTTCCCAGGAAAGGAGCTTGATCTACAACTCTTCAACATGACAAAATAACTAAAACAACCACCATTAGAACTGCTTTTGTTCAGAGGTGACATATTTCATTAACCCTGAGCAGCCCCTTAAAACAATTCTGCTACTCACTCTGCCTAAGGAATGCACTCATACCTATGCTGCATTTGAAAAGACAATAGATGCGTTTCCCTGTTTTTATAGCATACGTTGGCCTTAATCTTGTGGTGTTGTCCCCGGCCCCAAACAAACTGTTCTTCTGATGCCCTGTAAGTCATTGCTTCATAATCCCATAATGAAAAGAAGGATTGCCTCTAGTGTAACACGTGCAGGACACATATTTGCATGATGCTCATATTGCGCTCGTTACCTGGATGGAGATCTCAGTTGCCCCAGGCAGGAGGGACACAGAGGGCTCCCCAGGCTCCCTTGACCTCTGAAGGATTTTGGTCTACCATTTTTTGGCTGTTTGCCCTCAAACTGAATGAGGATCAGGAGTAAATTTAAATACTCACTAAAATCACATAAAAATATTATCTGCTTATATTTTATTCACCAAATCCATGAAACTACCATCCCGAAGTCAACTGTGCATCATTCTTTAATGGCGTGGATTTCATATTTGAAGCTCAGCCTCAGCTGCTGGGTTTAGGCTCTGCTGTATCAGCGGGTTGAACTTGCTCTTCTCTGTATTCAGCGCTGGTGCAGATGCAGCAGGGCTGGGAAATGGGCCCCCTCTGTGTGACTTGTGAATAATTCAGGTGCCTCCAAATCCCACAAGGGAATATCTCTTTTTCCTTTTTTTAACTAACACCTAATCAGCCCTTGGCACACAATGCCACGAGAGTTTAATGAGATGCCAAAAAGAGCCATCTCTAAACAGCTGCACATTGAGCCCCTGTGTGTAAAATACATCATTTTGTGTATGAGTGTGTTTATATGTATACACAAAGCGCACAAACGTAAGAAAAGATTTGGGGACAATATTCTTGTGGATGCTTTAAGAAAAGGGGGATTCAAATGAATGCGGTGCGACGTAGCTGATAGGCTTTCTTGAAAGCCATCTTCTGAATCTTCAAGATGTCCTTGTTTATTTTCTTTGATTGTGCTTTGATTTAAAATTCTAGGCTCATTAAATGCCATAAAAAGAAACATTTGCATAATTTACAAGCTCTTTATATGAACATTTTAATAAAAGAACACACCTTTAAATCAAATCACAAAGGCATATGACATCTTTGAAGGAGAAACTTATATTCCCAAACACAATAAACAGTCTTCTATTACTATGTTAATTTGGAAAACAGGTCATGGGAAATTAAATTGCTTAAAATAGGTCACCAATTATAACTCTGCATTCTATTAAAGCAAATGCATCTCTGAAATCTTTATTAGTTTATTTTAATTAAAGGCAGAAAAATATTCAGTGTTAAATTATTGCCATTTGTATGTTTTACGTTGATATGGACGCACATTTATTATGCAGCGTAAAATGCTGCACATCTCTGTCATTATGACGCTTGTACTGTTCTTAGTTACTTTACCCATAAAGTAAGTCGATCATAATGTTGTGTTTCAAATATAAATGGAGGGGATCCAAATCAAGTAATGCTGCAAATTTAACTTATTCATTTATAAAAGGAAACACAAACCCAAGCGCTGTGTTTGAAAATAGTTACTGACCTTAAAATAGTGTAGGAAAGGCCTGAATTCCATTTGTGTCAGGTGCTCGCACACAGTATTGCAGTTCATATGTTCCTAAATTAAATACATTGGGGTATATTCCCCATTGATGTTCTCTCATCAATTCATTAATAGCAATGGTAATTATTGTACAAGCCTATGGTGGGAGCCAGGATCTACCCCTCATGCCTGTGTTTGCAAACACCATTCCCAGATTATGGCTGCAGCCTTCAACAGAGGTTGAAATGAATGAGTTGAGTGTCTAAATCCCCTGGGCCATGCTGAAACCCCAGAGTCAGCGTGCGTGCATGCACACTTATCCCTGCACAGACTGACCTGAGAGGCGTTTAGACAGGCTTAGATATAATCTATTCCTTTGGGCTGAAAGAGGCTTCTAAATTTGGTTTGGCATCAATAAACACCAAAACCATGTGAAGGAGACTTTCACCAGCAGAGTTTATAGGATCATGTTTAGGAACTGTTCATGAGTGTACTTATGCATGAATTCACTTTATGGTCTGATGTCGAATATGATTGCCCAGCTTGGCTGGAGAAGGTCACCAGGGCTCCACAAAGCTGTTTAGAAGTGGTTTTCCCAGATGCCGCAGAGGAATTTTATGCTGTAATCCTTCTAAATCAGGCTGATAGTCTTGGGCACTCCAAAGAACTAACAAAGAAATATAAATGCTCCTTGGTTCAAATTCAGTCTCCTTTCATGCTCAGTGGTCTCTAGGCCCCAGGAGTCCTCTCCTTGCTTGTAGGGCTGCTTGTAAGCCCTTCTGCAAGCTCCTGGCGAGCTGGTGGGAGGACAGCAGCTGGACAGGGTCTTCTTCAAGGTAAGGTCAGACCTGCACCTTCATCTTTTGCTCAAATTCTTGTCTTCTGCAAGAGGAGGAGCAGGCAGTTCTGTTGCTCAGTCCTCTTCTGTGAAGGCAGAAAGCAGAACAGGATGATGGTTTTGGTTTCTTGCCAATGGAGTCACCTATAGATTTCTTGTGAGCTATTTTTTTCTTCTCTTAGCTGCTCAAAGCACGTCCTTAAAAGAGGCTCAAGAGATCTTTAAGTCTAAACAATAAAAGACCTATTACTTACCTAGGAGACCAACAACAGCTCTCAAGGGTAAACCCACATTAATTATGTATTTGAACATTTGTATGTTATGCATTTAGATAGCAGGGGTGTTATTTACTGAATAGCTGGTAATGGCTGGGAAGCGGTTGTGATGATCTAGGGTAAATACTAATGTCTGCCGGTTGAGGTGAAGCAGGCGGAGACAGAAGCTGGTGATGGAGCACCAGGTATCTCACCTTCCTTGCCTGGCTGTGCTGTGCCTACTGCTGATGTTTTGTCAGTCTCAGGAGGCTGTAAACATGAGTGGTGCTAACAGAAAACCACGTGCTTTTGCTGTTAAGGTCCTCAGAGTGTTTTGTAGCCAGAATCTCACCTTTCAAACCCTTTAAGCTGTATTTAGTTTGATGGTCGCAAAGGGAAGGAATACTTGTTTGTGTGCGAGTCCCAGGAAGATGGGAGCCTACATTGCCTTAAAATCCCAAACCACATATGGTACTCCCGTCTGAATGCAGTGCTTCCTCTGTAGAACTGCACAAAGGTTTCACAGAGGGTTTCAGAGTTTCACAAAGGTTTGCTACCAAATATTGCTATCTCCTTCACTGGTTCAAAGCAACCGGTGTCGGCATGTCAGATTGGTGGCAGAGCCACAAATGGAGCCTAACCCCCAGCCTGGTGCCATTGCCTGTGTTCCTGCTGTCACAAATCTGGATTCAGCAGAGACTCTTGTAGAGAAACCATCCCTCTGCAAATCCATCTCTCTCAGGGGACTGGCTGGTAGGGAGAGAGGTTCAGTTTGGTCAGTCCTCCTTCTCTTCATTTCATACTAAAAGGTGTTTCCAAAAGAGATGTTCACTTGCTGAATGACTCTGTTTTCCTAATCCTTATTCAAATGCAGTGTTGTAAATATGAATTAGATGGGTGTATGAGGATAACGCTTATTAGTGACTATGTAGCTGTTATATCAGGTGGCAGTAAAATAGAACAAGCAAATCTACAAAAATTAAGAGCCATCAAGCACTTTTGTTGTAGCTCGTCTGGAATGAAATTTGCTGAGGCTACATAAAAGCGCATTGTTACTTCCCTGGAATAGTGTGTATGTATTTCTTCCCACCTTTCTTACAGCTGGAAGCAGTTCCTTGTTTTCAATAAAGGTATAACTTAAGTTACATCCATTATTGATAACATTTATCATCTCTATTTCTCTCTGTGGACCTGATACTCTTTCTGTTAGAGCCAGTGAGCGTTTACACTTCGGTTTGCAGTTTTGACTCTGATTGAGGAATTTGCACAGGCATAAGGGGCCTCATATCACAGGGGTTGCTTGGTATGACTTAAGAGTAATGGGTTGCACGATTGGGTCCAAAGATGAGATGTGTTCTCTAAAGTCCTCAATCAAGAAGATACTTCTTTCTGAGAGGCACTGGAACATATGTCAGCATGTCACTGCAATCAGTGGGATTTAAACGTGCTTAAACTTAAGAATCATCTCAAATATGGATGGTTTTCAGCCTGTTCTTAAATGATTTCCTGAACTGCAGTTTGGATCTGCTCGTTTTTACGCTGAACTTGTAAAAATTGCTATATATTCAATACAAAAGACAGTCAGTTGAATGTGCTTACCAAGTCTGCAGCTTCAGTTCTGTATTTCGGGTTTTGTTTGTTTTAACTTGCAAGGTATCGGGTTTGGATTTGGTTTTAAGTCTTAGTCTCGGCACTTCAAAATGAAAAAGTTTAAATTATACAACTGTGCAAACAGCATTACTCTAATCTGCATAAAGATGGGTGCAGAAGAGCTGTGGTATTAGCAATTCATTAATATGCAATGAAAAGCTTATTTGCACTTTGTCTAAAAGTAACAGTAACTTCAGCTTCGCTCTCATTTGCATAAATGATGCAGCACAAGGCTAAGCCACTCCAATAATAGTCCTTAATAGGATAATCATTTAAAGATTTCATGTATTGGCTACTGAAGTGTCCATTTAGGCACACTGGAGTTAACACATAGCATCCAGGCAGGAGGATCATGTTAAGGAATGTCCTAATTTGCTGAATCCTGTTTCTCAGGCAGAGTTTACAGAGGTTGCTTTTCATGAGCAACCGTAGCCACTTAAATCATAGTATTTCATTATAAACATGAAAGGCTTCTGTATGGTGGGGATCATAAAAAGGCATCAAAGCTGCTCCATGCTTGTGTTTGCCTTCAGCTTGGACCACTGAGGGGCTGGGGGAGCATCGTCCCTAATTTTCAGTCATGAGAATTTTGAATGTATTTATAGCTTCATACCAGCAAAGCTCAACATGTAATGGTGCTGCTAAACCCACGTGAACAACCAAAATAGTCTTCCCTAGAGGTGCACTTGCCCTCTAGAATATAAATCCTCACCTCTAGTAGATAAACAGCCTTTGCTCACAACAGTCCTGCTGCTGAGAGCTGCAGTGTGGAGCTGGGGAAAGCAGCCTCTGAAAGCTGCTCCTCTTACGCTTCTCCAAAGAGATTTTGGTGTGTTTTTAGCTTGTGCTCATAATCCTTTGGAGGTTTTTGGGATGGGATGCACTGGGCAGCCAGCACTGCCAGGATTGATCCCCTTCACCAAAGCATTTAATCATTCAGTGTTTAAGGAAAACATGCTTAATTTCAACTTTAAACCTGTCTTTAAACCCAGCTGGCTTCACTGGGCATGTTCGTCTGCTGAATGCAGAGCCCTACTCTGTGCTGGGTGGGGAGAGGATGCTCAGGGTTGAAATGGGCTTTAGACAGGCAGCGGCTGCAGGGGGATGGATCAGATACCTTCCCTTATCCTTTAGTTTTTAGCAGAAATACCTTCACTTTCCAAGGCACATACCAACTGCTCCCCAGTGGGGTTTTGCAGCTTAACCTGTGGTTTGCCTGCTACAAAACTCCTTGCCTTTTCCTCTGGTGCTGGCCCTTGTGCTGGGTGCACGTTGGGATCACAGCCCTTCTGCACTTGTTCTGTTAGAGTGAAAACAAAGATCTTTTGAAACGAGCCGTGGGTAACAAAAGGAATCACACTGATCTCAGTGCTGTTTCCCATGTGCATTTAAATGGTGAAACTTGAAGGAACAAAGCTGAAGGTGTTGCCTGCTGCAGATGAGGAGATAGCTGTGAAAAGCCTGTTTCAAAAGTGTAGCAGCTCCATCTCCCTCCTCTCCTTCCCTTCCCTTGGTCCAGCAGTATTTCAGCTTCAGAGCTTGACCTGGAACAGCACTGGCCACTCACTAATGTCAGGGGCTTCAGAGCTGCTGATGGCTACTGTTACATCCTTTTAGGCAAGGTTTTGCTGTCGGAAGGGATTTTTAGTGGCGCGAAGCCATTGATTCCTGTGTGTTTGGCTGCTGAGTTGCATGCGAGTGCCTAATCAAGCCTGAATGTCTCTAACTTTTGTAATAGTCGCAACCTCTCCGCAGATGAACTCTGATCTGAAGTATTCATTTTGGTGGCACATCTTAATTGCGTTGCAATTATTTCTGAAGTTACTCTGAGTGCTTTTCCTTTGCTGCCTCTACATTTCCCATCGACTCTTACAGCATTCTTTAAATCATATGGTGCTCAGATACCATGGTGATGGTTGACATTATTATGGGTGACCTCTTTCTTTTGGCCTCGGACAGCAATGGCTGACAATAGAGAAGAGCTTTTGCTGTTCCTGTGTTAGGATATGTGGGTGTTTTACAGTCCACACGTGAGATGGTGGGCGCAGATTAAACCAGGGATTTGAAATCATAAAGCAAGAAGAATAAAGTTAAATGTGCAAATGCCATTATCAGAGGCTCAGCTGATTTCTTGACACTGCCATCAGCAGTCCCTGACATCACGAATTCCAGTTACAGGGAAAACAGATGACACCATTTTTGCAGGGGTGGAATATGTATCTGCTGAGAAAGCAATGTGATTTTCTGCCTTGGCTTTGTGTGTGTGCGAGCACGTACCGGGTTGGGAAGGGTTAGATATTAACATCTTTTGCTTCCGTAGCATAAATGTCTTGATTTAGTCTTGCAGGAAAAAGCCAGGGTAGGAAATTCAGCCTGCAAGTGTGATCTCATAGGGGTGTCTGTCAATCCATTTTTCAGCATAATATATGTATGTGTACACACAAACACAAAGCGATGTTTCCCTTTGGACTCCAACATTTTCATTCCTTTATGCACAACAGCCCTGGTCAAGCACAGGAGAATCAACTGTCAAATTCTACAGTGTGGATGGATCTATAAACCCAAAAATCCTTATTAAAAACCAAGCAAAACACAAAGAATCCGAGTCAAATTCCTGATGGTTTTATTTGACCACGAGTAAGGTTTGGAATTTGCAGCCTGAACCTTGGACGCTGGGAGCTGGAAGAGCGACTGCTAAGCTGGCAGCCCAGCCGGCAGCTCCGCTCCCGCGCTGAATGTTTAAACATCCCCAAAACAGAATGAATTTTTCATCTATCACTTCGGCAAACAATCTGGCTCCTGTGTGCTGAGGGGATGAACAGCCAGGCGTGTGGGATCTTAATGGGAAAAGACAAGAAAGCATGAAGTGGTGCTTTTTAAAGAGGGTGAGAGGAGCCCATCTCGCTCGCGTTTCAGGATGTCAAGAATCGCATTTCGCAACAGCACGACTTAATAAGTGTTCCCTTTGCCTTCTGTGATGTCTCCTTCTCCGACAAAGGGCTTTTTGCTCCGTGCAGTTTTAGGCTGGAGGATTTTGCTTTGGGTTTTGGAAGCTCCCACCCGATTTAGAGAGGCTGTGACAATGTCTATTGAGCTATCGCTTCCCTGGCTGATCTTGCATGTGGTGCAGGAGGTGTTGATAGAGCACGTCAGCACACACCTTCCCTTCTGCAAGGCTGTGATGAAGGTGTCCAAAAGATGGACCATCTCCCAGCTCCCTTCTGTTGCAGAAACACAGGCAAGAGAGAATATTTATAGACATGAAAACCGCTCTTTATAGTTCCCACCCCATTTCTTGCTTCCTTTTAATCGTTCTTCTGCGTATTGGTGACTAACTATCAGCTTGGCTTACTATTTGTAGCACTCTGATTGTTGTAAAAATAGCAGATTTCCTATTTTATTTCTTCTATTTTTCTATTTCTGTTTTATTTTTGTGCTCTCAAGGTTTTAAAATTAATTTCCTATTTAAAGAAAAGTTGTTAGAGCAGTGTGATGCTGCAGATCTGATCCTTTGGTTGTCCTGATTCAGAAGTCCTACACACACTCACTGGTCCATATTTAAGAAGGCTTGTTATGAGATCAGTTATCGAGCCTAAAAGTAAGGAAGCTCCTGATCACTGATAACATATTTGAGGTAGAACCAAAGTGCCTTTCAAATGATGCTACTGCTAACAATAACAACAATAAGTCATCTAAGGAAAAACATGTGGGATAGAATTAATGGAAAATGAGTTATTCTTACATTAAATTTTAGGGAAAAGTAACTTTAAAAATGTATGCAAAATTATTTTTGCAAAGATATTTCAGCATACACACACTGACACTGTTTGCTGCTATTTCCCTGAGAGTTTTGCTTTGGCAGGGAGAGCGTAACAAGTTCATGTAGTTTTGATGATGGAGATGTAGTCTCTGGCTTGTCTGGTCTGGCAAAGGTGCTTGGATGCAGCTTGTGGGGATTAAACACCAAATGATGTAGGCAAGGATTTGGTCAAAGACCCGTGAAAAGTTTGCATATTACAGGACCACGTTTTCATGCCAATCTCCAAACAAGTGAGAGAGAGATGGGGCTGGAAGAATCCTGTTGGTACGGAGCAGGCTGTGACCAGCGCTCGGTGGATACCAGAGCAGCAACAGTGATTCATTTCATTGACAGCAGCCTCTCTGGCTGCTGAGGCTGATGCCAGGAGCTGCAAAGAGCTACTTGGGGTAGTAAAACTTAATGTCACATGTGGCTGTGCAGAATGGGGCTTCTGGAGCTGCTTTACTTGGGAAAGCTCTCTTTTATGCATGTGTTTATGCTGTCACCATTTTAGTCTCAATGCCTGGAAAAGAACGTATATATTAGAACTGCGTGCTGCAAAAATACACCCTAAAAAATCAAGTGTGAGGCATTAGCATCCCCTTGTAATCTCATTTTTATGGTTACACAAACATACGCTGCCAGTCTTCAACTGCAGCCAGCGCTCTGCAAAGCAAGGAGAGGGATACCCTTGGTATGTAAGAGCTTGGCCAGAATTAGGCAACGGCTTTGCCTACCCGCAGCACCCTTGGTGATTTCCTCCAGTACTCAGTACAGTCATTGGTATGTGCAGTGCATTAGTTAATTACAACAGCACAGAGATTCATTGCAAATTGTTCCTAGTTAAAACTGAAAATTCACTGGAACAAGGAGTGCTAATTATATTCCACTTGTTACTGCTGTGTCTAGTTAATATTCCAACAGCTGCTTTGGCAAGATAATGATGGCTCCAGCAGAAATTACTGAACAAATAGATTTTTAAATCAGTAACAACATATTTACCAGGATTTTTTTCCCCCTCTTCATACACAAAGTTAAGCCCTGCCAGAGTTGAGCATTCATAGTCACTGAAAAGTAGAGATAAAAAAAATCAACATTGCCATTATTGTGTTAATTTGGCACAATTCAGGAAAAAAAGAAAAAGAAGATAAAGCTAAGCAAGGAAATATTATTGATAAATAAATGTTCCTGTCCTTTATAGGGATATAGTGCTCTTCTCAGGTTCATGAAAGCAGTGTAGGTTTTTGGTTGGCCATACTCAGATAAGCGCCCAGCACTGCAGAAGGACAGCACTGAGGATGCAGCAGGACCCCTGCACTGGACCACTGTGGTACGATGGGGATTTGGCTGCTGCTCACACAGGGCTGCTCCTAATTCATCACTGCAGAGATGTGCAAATGGATTTTAAAATTGCAATAGTGGCATCGTGTGTCTCTTACTGCTCTTGGAAATGGAGTTGAGGCATTCAGGAGGGACTCAGGTTTCCAGTGCCTGCTTCTAGCACAAGGTTTCTTGAGTGACATACAGCAAAGTCTTTCTTTTCCTATGGACCTTAAAAGCGCTCAAACTCGCTGCAGAAATTGTAGTGCGGATCTTCCTCTTCCTCTGCCACCTGAGTAATGAAGTTAAATGCTAGTGAGACCTTATAAGGTGGAGAAGTGTTTCCATTAAAGCTGTGGAACTATGCCATGATAAAGGCAGGAGCTGCCTTCTGTGCTCTGGAGGAGCAGTGGAGGTTGTTTGGGCTCTGCTTTCATAGAACCATAGAATCCCAGACTGGTTTAGTTTGGAAGGGACCTTAAAGCTCATCCAGTTCCAGCCCCCCTGCCGCAGGCAGAGACACCTTCCACTAGAGCAGGTTGCTCCAAGCCCCTGTGTCCAACCTGGCCTTGAACACTGCCAGGGATGGGGCAGCCACAGCTTCTCTGGGCACCCTGTGCCAGCGCCTCAGCACCCTCACAGGGAAGAGCTTCTGCCTAAGATGTCAGCTCAGTCTCCCCTCTGGAAGGTTGAAGCCTTTCCCCCTTGTCCTTTCTTAACCCACAGCACATGCAGCACAGGGAGACTCTTCAGGCAGAAGTTTCAGCTTGCATCTAACACACCAGCCCTTGTGACCTGAAACTGATCCATTCTGTGTCTGAGACAGACAGTGTTTTGGGACTTTTGAGTCTCAACATCTCTACCTGTACAGGTGCTCAGAGCCTCCTGCAACTGAACCCAGAGCCTGTCCACGTGCGGCAGCTCGGACCAGCACCGCATCCAAGCAGTGATGCACAGCTGCGTTCCAGCAGGACACGTGCACACGATCAGCCGGCTTCTGTGCCTGGTTGCACCCATGACAACTCATCTTCAAAGTTTCCAGGTTTTTATCAATAGAAGAGCATCTGCCTTACAGAGGCTTGCAAGGCACCAGCACATTCATCCTGCCCTCTGGGTAGCAGAGGCTCAGCGAGGTGGAGGGAGCCACCTAAGCTCACACAGAGGTTGTCACCTAACTAAGGGTAGAGCTCAGGCTTTGTCACCCCTCCCATCTTGTGTCCTTCTCTCCAGGCGCTTACAATAGCCTGTGCCTATGAAAAGATGCAGGACATTTTTTAATGAGTCGTGAACAAGAAGTTCAGCTGGTGCTGAATGTTTCAAATCAGAGGCAAAACAAACATGCTAGAGTGTCTGGGGTTCTTTTTAATGGATAGCACAGCTTCTGGTTTATTATTACTGCTATTACAGTTTGCAGCTGCAAAATGATCTGAAATTTCAATAGCAGCATGCCTCTTCATGCTGCTACAGGAACGTATATGCTCAGTTTGTATAAATCGACATGCCCCTCTCATCCAACCAGGCTGGAGCTCTGGATCACACCATTTTCCAATTCATCTCCCAAAAAGGGGAAGAGAGAGGCTTTAACACCTCAGCTAACAAGGGGGAATGTTTAGCAGTGCTACCACTGAGCGAGCCTCTCCTCTTCGAGGGAGAGCATACAGCAGGGCTGCCTTGCTGGAATTACTTCCATTTTCAATTAGTTTTCTTCAGAGAGAGGATTTTCTTCCCACTTAGTCATAACACCGGGATGTGTTAAATAAATTCACGCCGGGTTCTTCCCTGTCTGGCAAAATAATTTGTGAATCAAGGTGGGGGGAGAAGAAAAGATCTAGTTAGCAGCAATTGAACATACAAAGTGGGGGAACCAGTAGCTCTCTGCTGCTGAGCCAACATTGATATATGTCCTACGGTGTCTTGTGGGAGGCTTCTAATTGCAATATGAGTTTTGCGGAGTAACCTACTGGGAGAAGGGGGAGAACGCAATTGCTTATCAGTTTATCATTACGACCTTTTATTAAGGTTTTTTTTAATTAAAATGGAGCGACAAATGTACACTCTTATCCCTATAAGCAATCTTATCTAGTGTGACTGCTGCTATATTAGTGAACTAAATCCTCTTGATTACATTGGATGTGATCTTATGAAGTATGACAGCTTTACATATTAATAATAGGAACTGTCTGAATAGGCTGTCGCATGACCCTCTTCTCTGTGCCTCTCCACCAGCACAGTTTTAATCTATTTATCTCAGTCACTTCCCAAGATAAGCTGTCATCCTGGCAGGAAAGTGTGGCTGTCCCCATGTCACAGATGGGGACAGGAAGCACAGAGTCCAGGAAGACCTTGGACCAAATTCCCCACTCCAGCACTTCGACCAGAGCCCCTTTGAACCAGAGGCTCCAGATGAGTCCCTCCCTTCTTTAGAGGTGCAGAGCAGGAGGGATCTATTTTATTCTCCTGATCTCAACCTGAATCTCCTGGTGTTGCCAGCACCAAATTTCTACTTGTATGAGATGAGCAACTGCTTCTTTTAGTCCCTTGTGCAGCACCAGGAGCAACGGGGCTGTGCTGGGTGACTTGCCTGGGCAAAGGTGCACCCAAAATGGGTGTGCAAGTGACTTTGTGGGTCCAGGCAGTTCGATGCTCTTTCTTAAGCTATTTTTGACTAGCATTGCTCTGACTGAGAAGAAAATGAAGGTCTGTGGCATGATGGGAGTGATGAAGGATGAAGAGTGTTCTTGTTTGCTAGCTCATTTGCTTGCCTCCTTTCTCTCACTCTGAATTAGGATTCCCTTTAGTCCAAGGGAAACCAGAGATACCAGTGGATGACAGGGAGGCATGGGATGTGTGATGCAGTTTAACTGTTGTAAGGCCCTCAAATCATCAATGAGGCTAGAAGTGATCTCTGAAATCCTGCACCCACCATCAAGCCAAAGAGAGTCTCAGGCACTTACGGGCTTCTGTGATTGTGTCTAAATTGGGGTCTGAATGTCTCTTCCCACTCACAGCTCCATGTTGCAGCGTAGTTCCATTAATGCTCTATTCCTGTATCATAGAAAGTCTTGGGGAGGTTATGCTCTGATTTACCCTTACAGATAGTGGTACCGTGCTCTGTAACATCCTTTCACTTCTTGTCTTTGCATTTTAGAAGGGCTTTTCATTATTATTTCTACATTAATTTCATTTTGTTATTTCAAACTTCACCTACTTAACAGGAATGACCTGCTTTAATAGCGATATTTCATGAACTACAAGCAACTAAAAGAAATAGCCTTGTTTCCTAGGAAATTCCCTAGCTATTACAGCAGTATTCCGCACATGTTTATGTGGGGTTTATGACTCTTTTCAACCAGGCTGGTTCAGAGGACCTGGAAGATCAGCACTGGGCTTTGTAGGGTAAAGTAGATGAGCGGTGAGGTTTATTTTCTGCATGTACAAAAAGATGCATGAGGACATGTGCAGAGGAAAAAATATATCCAGGGATATTGGAAGCACTGATGCCCAATGGCTTTTCCAGGTCTTGGTGGGGGTTTTGGTTGGTGCAATTTGACCATAGTGTTTGTCACCTATTCACACCAATGGTGCATCCTATAAGTTGCTGAACATTTGGACACCTGGGAAGTAAAACTGCTTAGGTAATGGTCTAATAGATGGTTTTAGAGAGAATCCAGTTTGGGAAGCTGGCTGTTAAATAAATCTAACAATAAACCCTCTGTACTCAGATTTGAACATAAATCTCTCTACATGTGACAAAAAGTATCAGCATCTAAAGATCATTACAAATAATCAAGTTCAAAGAAATGTTTTCAATGCTTGGGATAAAGTTGATTGAGAACCGTGGCTGCCTCTTCCCGTGATTCCTCCTCTGCTTTAACAAATAACCACCGAGCACTGAATCTAAAGGGCCTCAGATGCCCCAGCTGAACGGTTGACGTGAATAATGGTTATGGCCCCACATAATACACAAGGATCATAAACAGTTAATCTTCACCAAAAGGGAGAGTGAAATATTGTTTGATATCATTTTTAATAAAGAGAATAAATTAGGCTTTAAATATCATAACACATCTTTAAACGCTGGTTACAGCTCCTGCACGCAGAGCGAATTAGCAACTGAATAAGTGTGTCAGGGGTTATCGGCTGAATTATTACCTCCTGGTCCACTTTGCATTATGCTGGCCGTTGTGTCCATGGCAGCTAGCAAGCTGGCCACCTGCTTCCGATGCCTGTCCAGATAACCAGCTTTGTCTGATGAATTAAAATGGTGCCTTTAATCTTGTAGTTAATTCCTAATTCCACTAGTAACAGCAGTCACGTGAGGGGCGAGCGCATTGTTCGCCTCCATTTACTTATTGATATTTTAGGGTTTGATGATGTCCAATCTCCCCGCAATGGCAAATTTAACTCTTCAGGTCTGGCCTGCAAACGTAGAGCCGCGGTGTTTTATTATTCACCGTAAACCCAGTGTTGGCAAACAAAAAAGGAAGGGGTTAAAATGGAATGCAGTGCGCACGTCCCTTCCCTCTGGCTGTGCATCAGATTGAATTCTAAGAAAGATTGATGGTGGGCTTTAAAATTAATTGCAAGTACAATTGTTATTATTAATACACATGCATATAGATCTAATAACGCTACGCAAGTCTTAGAAATAACCATGCTATGAGAAGGTAAATTAGAAGTAAATGTATAGTTTGGTTGTATTTATCAAATAATGCCCACCTTTGTTATAATGCTGCTTTCAAGAGCATGAAATAGTTGTTAGAGCAGTTGATGTGAGGAGGTTGATTATGTTGGGGGTTTAGGCAATCCATGAGAAACATCTATTAGCAGTTCCCACAACAGCAGTTGTGGGAAGTGATGTTGTTGCTCCTTGCATGGGGTTGTATTTGTTGTACACTCTGATGTATCCTACTGCTTTAGGACCTCTGCAGACCCAGTGAGCAACTCTGTCAGCACTGACTTGCAGTGCCTTGGTTTCCCTCTTTACACAATGGAGAGTACTTCATGATCTCACCTCGCAGATCAGTGGCCAACAAACCACATGATAACTAATACATAGCTCTAATGTTAAAACTATCGAGATATTCCCCCCTTCTTTTCGAAGCAGAGGGACAAATGCTGCTAGTAGATATGCCGGTGTAAATCCATGATGTCCATGTGGAAGCCATTGGTAGTGTGATTCATCACTAAGACCAAGCATAAAAGGCAGCATGGTGCAAAGCCCCCAGCATGGCTGTGTGAGCTGCTGGGAGCATTGCTGTCATGCCCAAGCAGCACTGTAGCTCAAGCATCAAAATGTGAACCCAACTATGCTGCTGGGACTCGGGCTTCTGCTCAGCATTTCTCTGTACTGTTCAGATGCAGCCACTTGGCACTTGGACAGGGATCCCTGCCCCATGTCTGTGACTTGCTTCAACACCAGCATCCTCCCTGTTTTGTCCTTTGGGAAGAAGCCCATGAATGAGGAGTGACTCCACCATTGCCCAAGTTGTTCTGGCACTGAAGGCAAATCAGTTCCTGTATTTCTAATTCCTGCCCATCACGTGCGTTATTAATTACAGCACCTAAAGCACATTTCCAGAAATATACCCATTTCTCTGTTGAAAAAAAAACCAAACCAAACCCTCCATTTTGCTCTGCATGGTTTAAAATGGGGCCAAATTTGAGCAGATCAGGAAAAAAATAGAACCGGAACAGTTTTCTTTGTCGAGAATTATTTGATCTTTTTATTTTTGAGGGGGAGGGGGGGAAATCATAAACTTTGCATTTCAATGGATTTTTTATAAATCCATCTGTGCACACACACACACACAAAAAAGACTTTTCTGTTCTGTACAAGGCACAATTTAAGGCATCTTTCAGAAATAAAAGGCAGAACAAATGTTATTGTTATTCCCAATATACAGATGTTTATTCTTATCTTTCCCCCCCCTTCCTTTCTTTATTTCTACTACTGTCTTTTCGGTGACATCATAAGTAGGACTTGTCTCTTTATCGTCTTGCAAAGACTTTTGTTTTCTGGGACAGGAGCCTATTATGTCGTCACACGCTGGAACAGGAATAATCTCCCCCCTTGCTAGGAAGTCTTAATAGAAGACAATGAAAGAAACCATATTGTTTTCTGCTGGCACTAAATAAAGGAAGCAAGGGAATCTGAAGGGGGGGAAAATTACATGAGAGAAGCAGTCACTCTGGCATTTTGCTTTCTAAATTAATGTTTGGGGTAAAGAGGGAGAGGGTTTCCACACTGAATAGACAAGGAAGGACATCTTAATTACTAGGTCAGACATCAGGCTGAATGGCACGTCAGGTGAGAGGACCTGATCTTGGAAGGAGCTGGGCATGCATAGGGAAATGATCTCTGTTCCTTACCTTGCAGTATCTGGCTGCTGTGGTTTGCCTTTGACACAAGGTGACATTTTGCTGATGCTGAGTTCATGCCACCCCAGCTATCCAGATGCTGAAACACTTGAACAGCTCCAGTGCTGGCCTGTCCTCTCCAGCTGTGCTGTACCTCCTCACAGCTGGATGAGTGGGCTTTCAGACGCATTGAGGTTCATGTTGCTTTGCAAGTCCTTCCCTGAAGCAGGAGAGCTGGCACAGCCTTGCCCTTTGCTTTTCCCTCAATAGCCAGTGTCCAGGGGAACATCTGGAAAAAGAAGAAATAGTTTGCCTATACCTTTCTCATGGTCACAGACACATACCTTCACCAGAATCTAACTGTATTGTTACTACAGGACCTAAACCTTCACTCTAGTTTCTGTGGTGCTCTCCTCTTTGTCTTTCCTTAAAGCAATAAAGGGAGGGCTCAGAATCCCAGGGTAGGAACAAGCCCTGGAAGATGTACCAGCTCCAAAGAGCAATGTCCACCTAAAGGCTTATTACTGTATGCATGTCTAAGTTATGATGATGAGCATCTGGGTCACCTTCTAACTTGCTCTACCTTCTTCTTTCTCCCTCTGGTTAGACAGAAATGATTTCTTGAGAAAAGAGGGTGATGCTGCAGGAGGAGAATGCTTTGAATAGGCAGGATTTTAACTTCCTGTGGGCAAACAGACTGGAACTACTGAAACAAAAGCAATTCTTCTTTCTTTTCTTTTTTTTTTCCCTTTTTTCTTCCTCTCATCTGTATATTAGGAGACAAGCAGATAATCCCCTTACTTACTGTAACATTGTGCAGCAAAGAAGGCAATATAGTAATATCATATGGGAATTCAGTGTTCTTCACATTGTGGCTGCCCCTTTAGGAGTTACCGTGTCTAATGTGTTATCCTTTTTTATCTCTGATTTTCAGACATATTGAAGTGCTTGAAAAGGAAGATAATGTATACAAAATAAATGTACATTAAGCTATTACTGTGCCACAGGAGTGAGCCTTGAATCCCATTGGTTAAATAAAAGCTATAGGAAGAAAGTTTGCATGGAAAGGGGACAAATTCTCTAGGATGGGCTTTGCTCCAGCTGGAGAGACCTCAGTGTGAGCAGGGCACCAGCTGGGAAGGAGAGAGATCTGTTCTCTATTTCTGTTCCTGCCATCGACCTGCTCTATGACCTTAACTCAATGCTTTGTTTTCTCACTCTTTAGCTAAATATATCAGCTCACCTAAAAAGCAGCTTTTGCTTCTTGTTCTTTTGGAGCATGGCTGTGCCAACAGCCCTCAGAGCTCTCTACCCCCATATACACCCCTGAGCAATAATGAAATCCGCTGGTTTCACCAAGTCTGGGGCTTCTGCATGGGACAGGTGAGACAGTGCTTGTGTTCTCCTCATTGCCTGTAAGGGTTGGAACACAGCATCACAGAGTGGTGTTACCCCCTCACTGGCAATCCTGGTTCAAAAGGGAAGCCTGCAACTCCCAAAGCATTACTTATTTCATTTTTAATTCTAATGAATCACTTATATCTATAGATTGCATTGAAAATATCCATCTGGGGAGCCCCATCAGCACCAAAACCCATCCCTTGGAGAAAAGCAATCCCAGAGGAATTTGTAAGGTGGTATATAAGTAACATAGCACCAATGCATGAGCAAAGTTTTTCATTGAGGTCAGTATTTTCCACTAAGTTTGCTGTGTGTGTTCCTGTATCAAATAATGTTTTCATGCCTAGCTCTTAGAGAAAGCAAGGTCTTTTATCTTAGAAAGGTAATCTCTTCTCAATTGGCCTTAGCTCTGCTACGACTGTGAACAGTAACAGATGCAAACCTTATGACTTGGAGCATGTTGTGTGGGTTGCATAGAGTCACAGTGCACATTTCTGGCTGGGAGATGGTCACAGATGCTTTTCCAGAGGCAAAACTGCATAAAATCATAGAATCATAGAATAGTTAGAGTTGGAAAGGACCTTAAGCTCATCCAGTTCCAACCCTCCTGCCGTGGGCAGGGACACCTCCCACTAAACCATGCCACCCAAGGCTCTGTCCACCCGGCCTTGAACACCGCCAGGGATGGAGCATTCACAATTCCCTGGGCAGCCCATTGCAGTGCCTCACCACCCTTACAGTAAAGATTTTCTTCCTCATATCCAATCTAAACTTCCCCTGTTTAAATTTGAACCCGTTACCCCTTGTCCTTTCACTACTGTCCCTAATGAAGAGTTCCTCCCCAGCATCCCTACAGCCCCCCTTCAGATACTGGAAGGCTGCTACTAGAGTGAGGACTCTGTCTTTATTCACAAATTGCATTCCTCCTCTCTTCCTCCTCCTCTCCAACAAATAATGTTTTTCATCCTCTTTGTGTCTCCAAAGTGAATTGTGAACACTTCCTAAGGGGCTGGCTTCCAGTTGGGGTGCTGGGCAGCTTTCTTGCTCCTGTGGTGCCATTGCTTTAGACTGTTTCCTACCCCAGCACTCGGGTACTTGGCTTCTCTTGGTAATGATGCAGGAAAGGCACTATTCCTTCAGAAAGGGTAGCAATCCTTGTGACGTTTCACTAAAGCCCTCCCTGAGAGGGCATGCTAAATTAAGTCTGTCCAGCTCTGCCGTCTCAGAAGCTGAAAAGTTGTCAGAGAAGTGGTAAATCTCACACAAGGAGAAAAAGGCATTTGGAGATTTTGGTCACAAAGTCCAGTGGTATAAAAGCATGGATGCATTTAGTAATCTGCGTGCAGTGTGTTCATCAGACATCTCAGCAGCGTACATGTCACAGGCTTGTCCCTTTAGCAGGTAAAGCCCACTCATTACTTTGTACGTGCCCACACATTGCAAGTAGTGACAGCAGAAGTGACCCGAATCACTCTTAAAACAAGTCCGTTATGGCCCAAATACAAAAGTCATTCATTGCCTTCTGGACATGTTTTCTTTCAAAAGCAGTCTGCATACCCTGTCTGAACCCTGCCTCGTCTTATTAACTCCGCAATACCCACACAGGTTTGCAGTTTTGAGCACTTGTGGTCTAGGTCAGACCTGCAGAAGAGTCCAGCTCCAGAGCTGACGTATTCATAGCAATCTGATCTCTTCAGAGGCGTTTCTGGCATCCAACACAACCTTAGTGAAGCTCCCACTGTGTAACCAGCACCCAGCCTGCTGAGTGCTGCTGAAAACCTGGAGCTGCTGATACACCACGTTTATTTGAACACCTGGCAGTCTATGACTCTTAATTTTTATACAGACTCTGGCACTCCATCAGTATCCTCATCCATTTTGTCTTTTCAGTTTACTAACCATGCATCTGCGTGTCCATCCTCTTTCCATCTGTAAAACCTGCACCTCAGAGACAGCTTCTTACACACAACAAAGTCCTGGGTCAAAACACCCTGAAATGATATATGTTGGCCAGAAAGAAAGCTAAAGGCTTCTTTTTGGTGTCAGAACAGATAGAAGGTGTTTTGCTGGACCTTTGTAGGAAGTGTCATATTTAGCCACTGAGGTTTGAGATACATTTGCCTTTTTTGAAGCGGTTCAGTCACTCATTCGTGTCAACTGCCAACTGTGTCCTTAATTCCACTGAAGTAGAAAAGATGTTGCTAAGATCAGCTTTTGGTCTGTGTCATTAAAGCTTTTCTAAAAGCAATTAAACTGCATACTATTGTGAGGAAATGTGGAGAGCAGAAATCACCCTGTAGCGTTGTCGTGGCAGAATGATTAATGAGTGCCGTTTTCTCCCCTCTGCCTCTTTAAAGCAGGGCTGACTTTTGAAAGGGCGGGTTTGAGGCTGGGAAAATATATTGTTGGAGGTCTCGGTGCTGGCAGTGGCATCAGCATCTTGTTATATTGCTGATAACATTTTATCCAGGCTCTTCTCTTGGTTTGCTTTTGGTCAGCAGAGGAATGAGCGTGAGGTGCAAGGTTTAGGTGATGCTGATGGGTGATGGGTACCTGCAAATCCCACCTCAGTGCCTCCGAGGCTGTCACCTCACACCACTGTGGTCAGATTTACCCAGATAAAACTGATGCCACCCAAAATTGAAATGAGGGTGAGCCTGGAATAACTGCTCTGTAGATCTTGGGCTTCTTTTCTCCTCAGACATACAATTTCTCAGTTAAATTTAGCTAATAGGAGCAAGCTGCATATCTGAAAGTACTGGTGAAGACAAACTAAATTGTAGGTCAGGGATGCCATGATCTCCCAGTATAATTTAAAACTTGCTGCCTTGACTTCTTTAGTTTTACCTTCGAAACCACAAGCTTGCTTTTCTTGCACACTCCACATTCTAGCCTCATATTCAGATCAGGGGCTAAACCCAGATCTGAGCTCAAATAAATAATCTCCATTCTTGAAGATGTGATCCATTGGAGTCTGTGACATTTAACTTTTCCTTATGGTAACTAAGGAAACTCCCACAGGCTGATGTCCTACCAACTGCCTTTTGTGCTCACACAGCGACAGCCTTGGCTCTGGGATAAGAACATTCCACCCTCGTCTTCAACTTCAGAGCCAGCTTGGGTGGCTTTCAGGGCAACGCGTGGTTTCCAGATGCGTCTGTTCTAATCTGAACAACTAGCAGGGACTGACATTTGATTTGAAATTGGGTGTTTGTGGAAAAGAAGAGCAGAAAAATCACCGTCCAAGATCTAGCTCTGGAGTAGAGTGACGACCTTCTTATATCTCACCTCAGTCTGCCTGGAAAAAGTGGTGATGGTTTTCTACTCCTGCTTCTTTCCAGGAAGCCAATTTGTGGATAAGTTATGCACTAGGATCAGGACATAACCCTTGGCTACTGCTTCAGACATTTATCCTCTCCCAGATCAAGTGATGCTACTTGAAGACATTAACTTTCTCCAGCTGTCTATTACCAGCACTGTGGGTAGGAGTGATGGCGTGTGCACTCCCTAACCCACTTTGGGCAAAATCAGCCAGGTTAGTTTAAGCTGCCAGTGACTGCAGGTAGGAGATGGATGACCACCTGGAATTGATTAGGGGGTGCTCACAGTGCTCCTGGCTGTTGACAGGAAGAAAGGAAAAGCTGGAGGCTGGTAAAATCTTCAATCAGTTCTGCAGTTTGCAGAGAAATCTCTTTTTATGCTCTTTACTTGTGCTCTCAGCTACTTTGGAAACCTTCTATGAGGACGAGGCAGTGCCTGGAGCTGGGTGCACGAACACAGCCTTGTGATGGCCACTGACCGTAGAGAGATGGATGGGGCATTCCAGGAAACCTCCCTGCAGTGAGCGCTTCTCAGAATCGTTTTGCCTTCTCTCTCTTTTGATTTCGTTCTTGAAATTAGAACATCTCAAGGACAGTCTCTGAAACGAGAATGAAGAAGCATTTTTTTTGTATAGGGAGTACGGACGGTGCTATCAGGAGATAAAATGGGGTCAGTGATGAGTATTCTGCTGTGGGTGGTGATGGCCAAAAGAAGCTAGTCATGGGGGGAGCAAGGACGCACAGAATATCTGTTAGTGGAAGATCAAAGGAAAACGAAAATCTTGGAGAGAAAAACCTTTGTCTGGAAATGATTTATGGGCCTATGGATGAAGGTTGGTCTCCAGAGTTAAATGTGCAGGTGGCTGATGGGGATTATCAAAACCAGGAGAAAGATACCAAAAAAGATGGAGATAAGCATTGCCAGTTTATGGTAGAGATTTGTGGATGTGTTATGAATCATATTGACCTTACGGAAGCACCTTTCTCCCTCCCCAGCACCTCCTTTGCCCTTCCCCTTGGTGTGCTTCCATTATTAAAAATGCATGTTTCTGTCCTCAATTTCATACATGGGAACACAGTGACAGTCAGTCCCATTAGTCTTTGGAGCACCAAAGACATCAGGCTGAAGGTTTGAGCAATGAGCAGAGGATGCCAGCATCTGTTCTTTATCCTGGTTACAGACATCACTGCAGTCCTAGAAACATGGTCTGTGAGCAGTGGCTCTCCCTGGGTTTCCTCAGGCTCTTGCTTAGTTCCTGGTCCTAAGGAAGGTAAAAACCCAGCCTAAAACACAGCTCAGTGTGGCAGAGCAGGAGTTCATGTGATTCCGGAGGGGTGTCAGCTCGGGAGCTGTTATCCCCTGCCCATCCCTCCATTCGCAGATGCCTTTCCCGAATGTCAGGGTGTTTGAGAGTCCTGAAGAGCAGGGGGCAGAGGAGATGATCCCTGTTAGAAATAGGGAGAACAGAAAATATGAGAACAGGTTCATAATGGCAAGAAGCAGGAGGAAGGCAGGAATAAGGAATTACCTAGGATCTCTCAGAGGCATAGGGAAGTACAGCAGAAAACTGTCCTCCAGCAGCTGCTTTCCTTCAGGCAGGTAAAATACAGGGAATCTCCTCTTACACCACATGTTTTTCAGTTGCCTGTTGAGTACATTGTGATCCATCCCCACCCCCACTGGTAGCTATCGCTCATAACACAAATATACAAAATAAATTAATTAAAAAACCCCCACCACCCTTGTAATGATTTTTCCCTGCTTAAGTTTTCAATTACATCAGCTATCTCATACTCATTAGAAAGACATGAGCCCATATTCATTAAATGCAAAACTAACTTTCCAACAGCAAAAAGGCTTGGGTGAAGAGGGTAATGATTTAATTTTCTTCATTTCAGAGAATTACATCTTTTATCCTGGGGCAATACGTCTGTAAACGCAGACAAAGTGCTGCTTCAGACTCCGTTTAAATTCCTAATTTGGTGAAGCTACTCAGTAGGAAATCCTGAGTAAGGTCCAGGCCCCTATTTTGTCTTTTACGCTCGACCAAAGCAATGCAAAGTAAAGGCTTAAATTATTGAGGATTACAGAGCATTTTCAGAAGCAGCCATCTTCAGATGAGTATTTGTCTACATTCCTCTATATCCATCCCTACAAATGTTAACCTCTTCTCTGCCTTAAAATTCATAGAATCATAGAATAGTCAGGGTTGGAAAGGACCTTAAGTTCATCTAGTTTCAACCTCCCTGCCATGGGCAGAGAACCTCACACTAGACCATGTTGCCCAGCACTCTGTTCAAATATTGAAGTCTAGTGCAGGGTTCAAAACTGGTGGCATTCAGACATTGAAGAGTTTCAGAATGACAGTTTGCCCATACGCACCTTCAGGTGCCCAGATACTTCTAAAACATGCGGTAAGAATCCATCTCTGGGTGTGTAGATGTGATTTGTCTTTGTCGGAGAGGAAAGGACTTCATCTGTATGTAGAACTTCTACAATTGTCATAGGGATTTCTTCAACTTTCCTAAGTACAAAATTAAACCTCTCCTTAGAGCAGCTCCTCCGATCAGGTTCTTACCTGACTTCCCCTGTAGCTCTCCAGGCTTTTTCCATTCCCTGGCCAAACTAATGAAAGAGCTGCGTTTTTATCAGCTGCTCTCTCCACCCCAGAAAGCTGCATTGCACTGGAGGGAGAAGCAGTTTCTATATACAGTGCCACTTAGAGCCTTGCTACAGCACGTGATGTGGGGGCACCACCTGTGTGTAAGCTTGGCACAGCAGCACATGCTGCATTTCAACACACCTCTATATTGCAGTAACATTCTGAACAACAGCTAAGTGCAGATATTGCTTTCAAGCTGAATTTTCCTCTCTTAAAGTTTCCCACTCTTTAATAAAGGAGCAGCGTCTCGCTTCTCATCTCTTTTTTGCTGGTGGTGGCTCTGCAGGCAGAGTGATGAAGAGAGCACAGTGTTCTGAGCAGCAGCTCCAAAGAGATGTGAGTTTCCTTCTAAAATCTGGGTCCACGTTAATGCATAAAGATCAGCTCCAGTTCCAAAATAGCTTCATGAAAGTCGTCAAGCTCAGGCTGTGAAGTCAGCCACCCAGCATGGACCGAGCTAGAGGGTTATGTGCAGCATTTGATCATTTGGCCTTTTTCTTATGTAGTCATAGAGATAAAATACCACCACACCTCTCTAAGCTTATCAGAGGGCAAACTGCCAGGCAGGCAGGGCAGGATTTGCTTGGGTTTGCAGAAACTTTTGCAAACAAGAGAATGAAAACCTTGTTCGCATCTCAGGTGTGTGGCCCAGGCTTCATCCATTCAGAGCTGTGAAACCTGCTGCTTAAACACGGTGGTTTCTGCACAGAATTGACTTCTCCAATACACACTGGGGCACCCCCCAAGGAGCAACCCTTTGATATGATTTCCTAAATGAATATCTTGAGGTTGTGTTTAGTCAGGATGGTGTTCAGATTTGGAGGTCAGATTCTGAGTTTCAGTGAACTGCCCAGGTTTGGTTCTCTGTGGAGGGGGATTTGCTCAGTGGAGGATGTTTTCCCACATGCGGATGAGGATGAAGGATGTCCTGAGGGGCAGAGAAGTAGCTTGAGAGTCCTCAGGGCTCAAGTCCCTTCTCTGTCATAGCCTCCCCAGTGGCCTCATTTCCCCTGTAGAGATCCAGATCACAGCTCTCCCTTGGGATACTGGAAAACACCTTCCTGAAAGGCTTTGTTAGAGAAAATTTTAAGGCTTTCTGCTGTTTTGTGCCCTCCTGTCTAATGAGAATGACAACCACCGCCTTCCTTTCCTGAGCACAAGCCATTCTCCCAAACAGTTTACAAACCTCCTCCTTTCACTCTTTATTATGGCTTTATGCAGCACTGTGTGTGGAAGTTTGCAGCTCCCTAAGCATGTCCTGATTTATTCGGGAGAGGACAAGGGTGCAGTGGGGAGGGCGGGATGGAGGGAGGACCACAAGCCGCAAATCTCATTCTAGCCTCTTGCTGGCGGTATCCCCTGACTTCCACATCACAGCAATCTTGACGTAACCTTGGAGGAGAGTCAAGAAATCCCAAGGCAGCTCACAAACGCTGGGAGAGAAGGAAGGGGTGAGGGGAGGATGGGAGGTGCAGCCTTGCAGCTCCATGCTCTTTCTCTCTGTGTTGGAGATGTTCATCCTGGGTGTGAGAAATGAAGCGGTGCTGGGAAGACAGGGAAGCAGCAGTTGTGACTCTTTTAGAAGTTATTTCCTATGATTCAGGGTAGTTGGTTGTCATTTATTGTAGCCTAAAGCATGAAATGAATTTGACACATAGGCCTGTGACTAGAGCAGGGCGGGAGGCAGGATTTCCAGGGAAGTCCTGCAGGACCAGAGCAAAGCAGCCTCCAAATGCCTGCCAAAGTCTGAATTGTGCCATTTAGTTCCAGGTAACTTCATTTCCTTCAGCAGAGTGGCTCCTGGGCTGACTTCTAAATAACACCTGAGATATTTAAGAATATAAACCCTAAGTGCTGGATCTCGCATCTGATAACAAACAGGAGCGCTGCCATCCAACTCTGGAAATCCAAAGGGTATCCCCAGATGTCAGCTGGACCCCGCAGTGCTGCATTTGCCAGCAGCCGCAGGGTATCCCAAATCAATACAGCGGCACAAGCACAGGAGCTACGTGAACATGTTGCATTGTCACTTTGGGCTGCTTTTGCACAAACACCTTTCTTTCAGACACATCCGAAGTCTCAACACTCTACATGATTTTAAGTAGTGATTTTTCTGTCAAAAAGGAACTTTGCTCTCAAAATAATTAGCACATCATCAGTTGGAAAGAAGCCTCATCTTGAATACAAGAAGGGGTTTATGTGGGTTATTTTAAAGTAGCACAACAATATATGCTACAGGAAAAAAATGCTTAAATTATTAACATGGTTTACACTATTCTCCTGAAGAGCATCTTCAAAAACATGGTTTTTAAAAATGGCATTATTAATGGAGGGGGGGTTAGCAGTATTTTTTGAAGGTTTTGGAGAGCTGAGTTAATACAGAAAATGACCTCAAAACATCTCACAAGTATTTGTCATTTTACTGGCTTTCAGTTCATGTGTAGAGTTTGGGACTGTGTAACTGCTTTCCCAGGGTGGGTGAGCATCTCCTCATGAGAGCGGATCCAGGGCACTCAGACTTCAATAATGTGGGGAATCAGCCATCTGGCCCCAAACAAATGGACTTATCCCTTATCCCCCGGCCCTCCGTGAGTGCTGTTTTGCTCCTGTGAGTAGCCCAAATGCATCTTCTCATGCACGCAGGGAGATGCTCTGCGTGTAAGGAGATCACATTGCGCTTGGAGATGGAAACTGTGTGAGGGACAGCGCTAAACCAAACAGCGTTTCACGCTGTGGCTTATATGCACCAGCAGGGTCTGGAGCCTTCAGCATAAGGTTTGCTGGTGAAAACGAATCATTTCAAACCTCAAAGTGTGTTCCCTGGTTTATAAACCAAAACTCCCCCGTGTATGCCTGGGACGGATGCAGGGCTTTAGGGGGCACCTCCATCTGCACCCCTCCACAGTGAAGGACAAGCAAGATGGGGGTAAGACCAGGGCTGAGCTCGGCGCCGAAGCCTGACCCTTTGTTTCGGCGGTGTCTCTGTTGGTGACAGATGGTGATGCTGTCCTGGTGAATTTGTTACCTTCTCGATGACATGCAATATGTCTGCATCCTGACAGTGAGAGGAGAGACTCCAGCTGTCCCTCCAGTAATTGACAGCAAGGAGCTGTTTTCACTTTTGACAGAGCTAAGAAGCATTAGCATCATATTGGCTACTAGGAGGGGTTTTATTATTATGTTTATCATCTGAGAAAAGTCATTGTGATGTGGGACTGGGTGGGTTTTATTTTACTACTTTGCTTCTGCAGCCGCCTGGCCCTCGCATTGCAAACCGTCGCATGCTCCAGCGGAAAAGAAAGGGAAGGAAATACGGGCTCCAGCCACCTCGTCCCCAAACGAGCCCCGCTCCTCTCACACTGAAATGACAAAATCCCACCTCCTTTCTACAGAAGCAGTGGGGGGAAGGATTTTTTTAGGATAATGAAAGTGCAGATACTAGATTGCTGAGGTTAGCTGGGGAAGGTCCTGTTCTGTGTCTTGCATGCCTCATGCCAGCGGAAGTCACTACTCGCTGTTGTAGTATGGGTCAGATTCTCTGCTCCTTGGAAAAGGGAAAGGCCATAATCTTGCTTTGCCATGGGTTTTAGGATCTGCTGGCTGGCATTCTGGATGATTTATGTCTGGTTTGCTTCTCTTTCACTCTTCCTAGCTCACACACGTACTCCTCACTAGCAATAAAGGGCACCTCTTCCATACCCTCATGGACTCTGCAGTAGTCTTCAGTCTATAATAAGTCCTTAATAAGATTGGGGGAGTAAAATCAAATCCGAGCACATAAGTCACAAAGACATCCATACAACAAAGGTTCTTCCCCAAATTAGATTTGAGCTGACCTAAAACAAAGGTTGGGTCTCATTGCAAATCTAGCAATAGCAAAGCTACTGAAACAAGCAGTGGCTCCAGAAGGAGCTGAATATTTCCTGTTGGTCCTACCAGTTGTAGTTTGCTGTGTGAAAACCACACACTGCAACACTGCTGAAGTGATGGCAGAGGAAATAAGTCATTGCCATGAAATTTATTCAGGGTATTCATGCAATTATATCTATTGTCCCCTTGGTGTCTTCCAGACAGAGATATAAGCATCTCCTGTGCTTTTGGGACACTCTTCTGGGTACATCTAGCACCTACAACCATGGGACACTGTTCCTGTACCAGAAGGTGCCAATGTCAGAGGCTTGTGTCCACAAGCAGGTCTTCTATAAAAACAAATCCGCAAAGTAAAAACAATGCAAAAAGTATTTGTCAACTGATTTATTATTAACTTGGGCATTGTAACAGCAGTTGCTGCAATACTTTGCTGGTTTCTTCAAATGAGGATTGATTTTTTAGTTTCATTGAATACCTTTGTTGAAAGGTCCTGTTCCCAGATAGCTTTAAATATGCAAAGGTAGCACTGCGCTGTGAGGCTGTTTGTGCTGACTAAATTCTGAACTTATTGATCAAAAAGCATGGCACCGACCTCAGAAATTAGCTGGCTTGGGAGCCAGCATCAAGCTCCTAAACTTGTATCAATGTTGACATGAATGCGTGACAAAAACCCAAGCCAAGTTAGTGCTATGCAGAAAGCCTCATTGCTGGTCCTGATCTGAGGCCAAAAGCTTGCCTCATACCTTGGACCAGAGTTTGAAGGGGAGTAGGTTTTACCACCCGGCTTCTTCATTCAGTAATTCCAGAGATCCAAAGCTTGATGCAAAAGAAACGCACATATCCATATCTGTGCATGCTTGGATGCATGACTGCTGCTTTGCATTTGGGTTTAGGGGCAGTACTGGGATCCACCCAGGGATGCAGAGCCGCTGGGAATCCTGCTGCCTTAAGAGGAAAGTAGTTGGATGTTATGGAAGCCCCATGCTATCTGTTACATGCCTTTATGAGCTGGTGTGAAATTATTCCTGTTCCTTTCAAGGTCATGATATGTGCTGCACCTTCCTGGTTCCAGTTGTGAAAGTAAGGGTGAGGGTACAGGACCAAGAGCAAGGGGGGAATCTGCTGCATAACCAGCATTTGTCAGAAACAGGAGTAATTGTGGCTCTTTGTTGTGATTTATTGAGGTACCAAAGGTTAATAACAGTGCCACTCAGTCAGTTTATTCTATTCATTTTCATGTCATTACAACGTATCAGGCACAGTGCATGTTGCAGCTGGGGTAAGGACTGTGTCTCTCCCAGAAAGATGTTTCTTTTTAAGTCCTGACCACCAAAGCCCCTTGCTGCGGTTGGGGGGCTTGGAGCCAAGCAGGAATATGTCCATACAGGGTGGTCATTGTGGTGTAGAAGGAATGTCTCACTCTGCATCTCAGAGGCCCGAATTTTAAGGCAAATGATGGAAGGAGCTAGCATGAGTAGAAGTTCACATGGGGCCAACGTATCAGAGCAGTCTTTTGCTGGAAGCACGTAGGAGTAAGGGTTAGGGTGGGCAATAAGGGGGTGGGAAGCAGCCTGCGACAGCACATATCCCCATGGGATGCCCGAGGGATGGACAGAACTTCTGTGGGAAGAGGTGGATAAAGCAAAGGAGCCGTCTGTCATGCAAATGTGGTGGCAAGAGGAGTGTTCCTGGGTGAGCTCCCCGGTTGGCTCTGGGGGAGTGGGGAAGGCTTTAAAGTGGGATGCTGCTGCTCCAGCCCCTGGGGCTTTGCTGGGGAAGCCTCTTGCAAGGGGAGCGGGGGGGGGGGGGGGGGGGGGGTTGGAAAGGGAGCAGAATGGGTTGGGGGAATGGATTACTGTGTTGATTTGATTAGGATTTGGCGGAAACAAAACCCCAGAACTGAGAAGTCTGAAAGTGAAGGAGACTGGCACTTCGAACTAGGGAGATTCTTTGTCCATTGATGCGGCTGCCCCCACCTACATGAATTTGTATTTATGGTGTAGGGATTTCAAACCCATTCCAAGCTGAACTTTCATTTATCAGCAGCTTTCAGTGAAACCTTCTTGTTCCTATCACAATCTTTTATTGCAAAGAGCTATTTTAGGTAATTGTAGTATTTTCTCTGGGCTTGAAGAAAGAAGTCATCAGTGCCTGGAAACTTTAATGGCAGCATGATTCCCTGCTTTTCAGTGCTTCCCCCAGCACTGAGTACCAGCATCCCACATGTGCTTCGGCCGCACACACAACCATGCAGCTTCCCTCAGCTTATCCCAGATCCACCCTTCAGTTAACCTGCACCCACATGCTTGCAGTCTTTACATCTCCACCACTCAAAGCCCCCAGATGAACGGGTGCATGGGGCTGCTCTTTGTATGAGAGAGGGTTAAAGAAAACCCAACATCTTGCTACAGATCATCCCTCCCTTCCACCCACTTCGACGCTGGCAGTCTCACTCTGTTCTTTCATCCAAGTGGGCATCAGCACCAGCCCCATATTCGTAAGTGTCAAGAGGTGTTGATGCACACTGCATACGGCAGTCGGCTGCTTTTGCCCACCCCGGAGACTAAATGCCTCGCACCTCCACTCAGCTGCTGGGACTTGGCTGGCTTTCAGGTTTTAATTTTTAGAAGGACTTTGAATTTTTTCCAGCTCCGTCTCTGCTGTTTTTCACTTGCTCAGTGAGGTACCTGGGCTGCTTTGTTCTCAGAAATGCACTGGGAAATCAGCAGTGGCGAGCCATGGCAAACGCTGCTTTTCTACGTTGTTTTGACCAACATCAGCTCCTGTTATAAGACATGAGATGGACAGCAATGCTCAAAGTACCACAGAAGTGTCCATCTAATTCCTCACGCTGCAGTTTTAAAGAGATGATGTGGATGGAGTTAGCTAGAAAATAGCAAAGCGAAAGGCAAGCCTTCGCCCACTGTGGTCAAAGTCCTAATGCTGATGGTGGAGCATCCAGCTCCCATGTCAACTCAGACCCCTGCTGTTCAAGAGAGGTGGTCTCACTCAGAAATCTGCCTGCTGCAGGTTTCCAAAAGGTTCCTATGACAACATTTGGTGTTGAAAGAATTTTTGGTGTGGGTGAAAGTTTCTTCAGGTTTTTTTCCTGAATATACGTTGAAAGTTCCTGAGTGTTTTCTTGATGTTTTCTAACCCTTTGGGACAGACCATCAGGGTCCATGCTTGCTGATCTCTAACAGTCATGACAGCAACCCATGGAGGAATATCAGAGCCAGTTAGTGCTGCTGGCTTGGGACTGAGAGCAGAGCAGTAAGAGCTGTATGCAGGCCCAAAACTCAGCCAGGAGCAGTTTGGCATATAGCCCAGTGAAGAGATCTGTGGTTTTACAGGTATCTAAGCTAGTCTATTTAAATCCTGATCTGCAAGCTCGCAGCAGAACCATGAATGCATGCTGTTGCAGGTTCCCAACCACCAGGTCTACAGCGACCTTCTATAATGGCACTAAACCAGCCTTGGCACACTGAGCAGAATCCAGTTCCCTGAATGTAGGTGTCCCTTGACATTGGCAATGCCCTGATGCGTCATCAACTGCAGTACTGATGGGTGGAGGTTACTCATGGCTCCTGTGTCATATCTGCCAGTCCCTTGAGGATGACTTGGTTATGCTACAGGGTCTAAAATAGCCCTAAACATTTGTGTTGGGAAGGCTGAATGCAGCTGAAGGAGCACAGGGGACTATGGGGCAGCAGGGACAGAGGTTGAGGAGAGGATGGTCCTTGGGGTTAGAGCATGCTGCTTGCTTTGCTTTGGTGTGGCTGTGTTGGTCTCCTCCACCATCATCCTCACACTTTGAGGCATCAGCCTTTCAATCCTGAGCACCTCTCACTGTCACGTCAGCCATTTGGGCCCCACTGCTGTATCTTCTGTTAATCCTTTGGTGTTTGAAACCCCTTCATCCTTCTCTCCATGTCCAAAGCTGTGAATTTTTTTCCTTCAGATACCCCCGTTTATCCCAAAAAAAGGGAGAAAACCTTTTTCTTTAACCTCATGGCAACTCCCTATAACGCATCTGTGGACGTATGCCTGCCCTTCCTTTAGTAAGGAAGTAAATAACTTCTCTCTCCCCGTCCAGGTCCCATAGCCTTTGGATTTGCACAAGCCCTTGGGCTGGAGCAGGATGAGTCCCACTGACCCTAGATCAGCTCACGAATAGCTGGGTTCCTCCCATCCCTCCCCCATCTTGTACCATCAAGGTCTTTCTTCTCTGCAGCGAGGTTAGGCTCTATATGTCTTAACCATATGCCCCAAGTGAGGAATTCATTAGCATTCATTATGCATTCATAAGAAACAAACGGGCAGAGCATTGGGAGGTATTGCAATTCCTCTCAGCTGCTCCTTCACACCCGGCCTGCAGGGAGGGTCCCACTGTGCTGGGCCCCTGCCAGCCCCACCACCCTTGCACAACCGACCACCCTTGCATGCGCTTCTCACACCATAGGGTGATTTACACTCCTCAGCTGACAAGCCCCATCCGCCTGTGTGAGTTCCCTATCGGTCCATTTAACTCTACAACATAAACTGATTACGGAGGGAAATGGCTGAAGCCTCAACCTGGCTTCTTTCTCTTTTTCCTCTCTTTTTTCCATACCTCCTCCCTGGTAACACCTTGCTTTCTTCCCCTGCTTCACTTGCCATTTGTTCCCCATGCAGGGAAGGGAGGCGGCTGTGGGCATCGCTGTCCCCAGGTCCAGAGACATCCCCGTGCAGAGGGCATGAAAGAAAATCTTGATGGTTTTAAACAGTACCCAGTGGTTTTCACTATTTCAGAGGCACAGGGAGTGAGTCAGCTCAATCCTTAACTGTAATTAGTGTTTGGGTGAGAGTTTGGGTCAAAATAGTGTGAAACGCATTGTAATGGGGTGATGTCCTAGGGCATGGTGCAGTGCCGGACAGCCCATCACCCAGCTCTCATCTCTCACTGGTGTGAAGATTCCCTTGCTTCAAAAGCACCAGTACTGTAGCAACAGCAGTTGTGGACTGGTTTTTATTTCATCCCTTCTTTTCACTTGGGAATGACAAAAGGATTTCAGGCTACCTGTGAGAGCGTGTCATGAAGACACAGGTAATAGGCAGGAGAATGGTGAAGTGAGCTCTGATTTTTGTCTAAGGAGCTCCAGGATTGGGTCCAGCATCCCTCAGCAGGTTTGACTTAAATGTGATGTGGAACATCCACCCAACGTGGGAGAAACTGGCTGAAGGGCTTTAACAGACTGCAGCGAAACACAGTGTGCTCTGTCTCTGTTCGGGGTTTGGGCTCCCAGCTCGCTTGGGAGGAGGTTTTTGAGCATGCCTAGGTCTCAGTTTGTCAGTAGAGAGTCATGTGGACCCATTTTGGTCTCCTTTGTCAAAGCCCAGCCCCTGGAGCAGCAGAATTCTGCTAATGCTGCCTCCTGCTACTCCGACAGTGGTTTCAGCAAATCTACCGGGCAAATCCAGATATCCAACCCAGAGAAAAAATCTAAGCTTCATCTGATGTGTTCAGAGAGACGTTCTTGTTGTCTTTGCCGCCCGAGCATCATCTGCGGCCCCTCCATGGTGAAAGACAGCTCTTGGCTAGAGCCGTTGCTGCTCCTTGCTGTTCTGCTGTGAAGCCCGACTTGCCTCCTGGTGGAAGGTCTCATTACAGCAAGGACGGTTTCCAGCTCCGGGAGCTGTCGCAAAAAGCAGGATATGAGCTGCAAACACCTTCAGACGAGCCTGAGGGGGAGGTGGGTGACTGGCGTGGTGCTAAACTACAGCCAAGAAGTCCTCGCGTGCCCATCTCCACACGCACCACTGCAGCAGTACTTGATGCAGGGAGGAGATACCCATGTCACGTACACCAGCACAGGGATCTCCTAACCCAGCAGAGCCCAAAAGCAAAGCAAAACGAGAGAATAATAGAAGAACCCTCAGCCCTAGGAAGAAGTGCACGTCTGCTACACCAGCGATGCTGCTGCTCTCCCCACGAGCTCTCCTTTGGACAATAGAATGTTATAGAATAGCTCTTGCAACAGAAACAAAACTGCTTATGTGTTCTTATCCTGCTGAATGAGGGTAGTGCCAAGCACATAGGTTCTGAGGAGGACTACAGCAATGCAGCTCAGTGCCCAGCTGAACTTACAGATACCTCATGCAGAGGTTCACATGGTATTCAACCCAGTGAGAGGATATTGAAGTACATTTTATTCTGTGATCAGAGCAGAGGTTTTCCTTCCTGAACCACGGTGACACAGGCACAGCCACACACCTACCCTCCTGGCTTCCTTATCGGTGATTCTCTTCTCTTTGCCAAATCACTCTTCCCCTATCCAGCACCTTTTAAATGCCTGAGACATCACCACCATGTACACCGCTGTCCTTCAAAGGTGGTCCATAGGTGTAAGCCAGAAACATGTTAGGTATGTGAGGAGTCTTAGTGCTCTAAAGATGCCCGTGCACTAGGGGAGCACGAGCTGCTCTCTCCCTGCAGTCAGGTCTTTTCTTGCTTGCCTTATTCCATTTTTTCATAGAATCCCAGACTGGTTTGGGTTGAAGGGACCTTAAAGCTCATCCAGCTTCAACCCCTGCCATGGGCAGGGACACCTTCCAGTGGACCAGGTTGCTACAAGCCCCTGTGTCCAACCTGGCCTGGAGCACTGCCAGGGATGGGGCAACCGCAGCTTCTCTGGGCACCCTGTGCCAGCGCCTCAGCACCCTCAAAGGGAAGAACTTGTGCCTAAGAGCTCATCTAAACCTTATATTTTCATGAAACAGACTCAGTTTTTGACACGGAAGGAATTTTAAATGGTTGGTAGCTGCTCATACTTATTAAACTCTAAGCAGCGCACCACTCGGGCTGTGTGCTGGCTCTCTACGCCAAAAGGGCAGCAAGGCAGGGAGCAAGCATTTGCCTCGCAAGGAGCAGAGCCACTCTCCAAACAAACACGGAATCAGAGCCGTGTGGCCCCCTCATTAGCAGTCTAACATCAAGGACTTTCATGCAGCAAAATTAACTATTTTTTGTGGGATGTTTAACAAAAGAAGAGATACTAATGAGGTTAGTTAAAGGGTGGCCCTCTTTCATTAGCTCTGCTGGGCTAAGTCTGCCAGTGAGGAACTATCAAGAAGATTGCTTTTTTTAATTACTCTGTTAATTGATATAAAACAAAAAGGACGCAGATTAGTTGCATGCAATTAGCAAATTAATTCTTGGCAATTACAGACTTAATAATGGAGTACTTTTGCTGCTGCGTGTTGGATTCCATGGCCTATATTCATTGCCTCGATGAGCTGAATAATTCATTTTTTATTTATTTTTCAAAAGGAACAAGAGTTAAATGTAGCCATGTAGATGTTTCTTTGGAATGCTCTCAATAGCAGGATGAGGAAGATAAAGTGCATTTTTCACCTCTGACAAAGCAGGGCCTCATAGCATCTCTGTTGCCTTGTTAACACTGAAGCCTAAGGTGACGCGTAACAGCACTGCTATTCTGGCTCCTGGGCTTCTGACTTCAGTGACACAAGAAGATAGGCACAAGTTTCAGTTTCTTTCTGAATGGGGCTGATGGGCAGCAGTGTTGGAAATCAGGTCTTTAGGGTCTAAGTTCAATCTTGGGCACCTCCCAGGCTGCAGCACTCTGGCAGATCAAGTAGGCTGAAGAAATACCCCAATTCTCCTTGAAAAGTCACAGTTTTGACGTGGTTGCAATTGAGTGATTACAGCAAATTCTCTTGGCGATACATGGCTATCATCTGGATGCTCTTTTTCGTGGACAGTGCGGGAGGAGGAGGGCTGGTGGGTGGCGAGATGTCTGGTTGTTCCAGTCTGTTGGTCTTGGGTGGGCAGAATGTTGGGGTGAAGAGGTGATGGTATATATCCTCTGAATCAGCACTGGGACTGAAATACCTCAGTGTCTGACTCCAGGCTGGGTGAATTTTATGCTAGTTAGCATTCAGACCAAAGATTGCTGCTCTGCAAAATCCCTGTCAGGTTTCAGTACTTCGGAAGAGGCGGAGAAAGCAAAGCAGGTGGGAATACTTCCTTCTGAGCTGGACATTTCCATGAAGCACAGTGGCAGCAAGCCAGTTATCCATGCTCACAAGTCTTTCATTGGCCTCAGCTTTCCTCCATCTCTCTCTGTGTTTTCTCCCCCCTGCAGCTTTCCTTTCCAAGTGAACTTGCAAAGAAGTCAGTGGTCGTGTCCGTTGTTTGGCTTGTATTGCGTTCTGTTTTGCTTGGGTGTCTTCGCAAGCTGGTAACAGGCAAGCAGGGGTTGGGTGGGGAGAAAGGTCTTGGCAGTAAGACACACACAGAAATAGTGGTACACACTATATGGGAGTGCTTAAATCCACAGATGTTTAGAGGAGAAGAAAGATTTTCTCTCTGACTTTGCTAGGGGTCATCCTTTGGTGTGTATCTGGAGAGCACCTAGCATAGCAAAGCGCCAAGGTGGGGGCTCCTGCTTCTTTTTTCAGTTCAATTAGGATTAGCATCAATAATTCCTTATTCGGGTTGTAAAATGCCAGTGAGGCTGCCTGTGCAGCGCAGGTTGCAGGGAGGTGTGAACAAAGGAGTTCACATCCAGTGTGGTTAACCTACAAACTGAAACAGTGGCTGTATGTTCCGTGTTTCCCACTGGCTCCAATCTTTTCTGGCTGTAAAATATGATGCAGTTCCTCTGGTCCGATCAAAAATGTCCTCCCTGGGAGCTGAGATAGTAAATTTTGCTGGGTAATCGCTTTGATTCTATGCATTAAAATAGGGAAAACAGTCAATGAAGATGTTATTTGTGCATCTATTTCTCCCTGTACAAGCCCATGTCTTGTAAGTGAGGGGGTATTAAATCCTTTGCGGAGAAAGGACGCACATCTCTCATGGAAACAAACAGCCTTGCAAGGTTTCACTGCAGAGCACGAGGCTTCCTGCATCCATGCATTTCCCTTTAGCTATTGCAGAGCTTCCTGGGTTGAAATCTGCCTTGAAATCTCTATTTGGAGACTACCGGTTAATTCCGTTGTTACTTCTAAACTCATATTAAAAGAGGGTTTTTTCTTTAACTCAGCCCTTTTGCTGTTGGCTGCTGTGAGGAGCTTTTCACCAAGAATATTGAATTTTCATGCGTGTAAACCAGCCTGTTTCCACCTCATTTCTTCTAAAAACCTTTTGACTACCTTTTAAACCTCAAAATATTGCACACACTGTAAATGGCTCTGAGGCAAGCGAGGAGATCGCCTGATGCGTCCAGTGTTTTGCTTCCCATAAGTTCTCAGTATTGACAGGGAGGGAGACACCTGTGAAAGGAAGAGATCAAACTCGCTCATAGAGGACTCTTAAACAAGAAAACAACACAGCAGCCAATGAGTAGATAGATTTTATTATAACTTTCCAAGCCCACAGCTTATTTCCAAAGGCTCACTTCCAAGTACCTGCTTCTCAGAGTCGTTCAGCAATGTACTGCAGATTAGTTCAAACTTGAAGCACTGGTACCATGAGCATTAACATACAAGATAGACATGGCTTAATGTAACTGTGCCAGTGAGCACCGTGGATTCTCTGGAAGCTTCTCAATGTTTGCAAACAGATCTAGCAATCAGAAAGCAAAAGCCTGTAGATCCAGCTGTATAAAGAATTCAGGGACTTAACACCCAAGTGCTAAGTGTTTGCATGGCTGCAGATCTTGCATTGTCCCTAAGTTAATTGTGGCAGTTCTGAAGTTGGGCAGTAGGAATGGGCTGAAGCATCCCTGGAGACCAAATAGTGTCAGCCCCATCCCTGGCAGTGCTCAAGGCCAGGTTGGAAGGGGGTTGGAGCAACCTGCTTTAGTTGAAGGTGTCCCTGCCTGTGGCAGGGGGCTGAACTGCATGAGCTTTAAGGTCTCTTACAACCCAAACCGTTATAAGATTCTATGAAGTACATGATTGCAGCCTGACGATCAGGTCTTGCCCCATTTCCCACCCCAGGCAGTCTCTCTGACCCAGAGCAGGTTGTGACCCTCATGATTTTGGTTTTCCTTGATGTAGTATCCCAAAGCAGTGGCTTTCAATGTGCCCATAAACACGTTCCACTGAAAACTGAGCTCCCCATCATGGAGCAGGGAGAGCAGAAGCAGGACCGGGCTGAGGCTGAGTTTTGAGGAAGCAGCCATGCAGGAAGGCAGCTTGCCACTTTGTGCTTTCATTTGGGGGTGTTTTCTCTTTCCTCCTCTCACATGTCTTTAGTTCCCAGCCAAGCTCAGCTATTGTTTAGGGATATATTCCTTCCCATTTACACAAACTTTCAAGGGGAATTATTCGTTGTAACTGTCCTTTCCCTCACTACCTCTTTCCTGCAGAAACATGTGCATCGCTTGAAATCCTCTCTCTTTCTTTCAAATGAGACATCTTGTTTCTTTTTTCCAGTCTTTTTTCCTCCGCTTCGTGTGGCGGCTGCTTCTGCTGGTGCTGTGTTGCTGATTGCCAGAGAAATGGGTTTCTTTCACTTTTATTGTAACTTTGTTGGGTTTTTCCCCCCCTTATGGGCTCCCAACCTTTTGCTTCTACCAAATAAGGCACTAGGTTTAACAACATGCCACATACAACTTAGAGTTAAATTGGAATAATGAGGGTACGCTCATGTCAAACACAGTCAGTTAGAACATGAGAAGACCCAAGCCACAAAACAGAACCCAGTAGGATTATCTGCCTGACCTCTCTGTCTCTTCCCACTCATTGAGGACATCTTTTCTTGCACTTCTGAGGGGTTTCTGCTTTCCCCTGCTCCCTGGCTCCATAGCCAGCAGTCCTGCCTGCTCCCCATTCCATGTGTAAATGGGTCGTGGTTTGTTGGGCTCAATCACTGCTTCCTCTCCAGAGGCTCTGGGAAGGAAAGCCACCAGCAGTGACTGCAAGGAGTTTGCACCATCTCCTCTTTGGACATGGTACAGAAACTCATATGAGTTTCTTGTATGACTCCCTCCCGTACGATGCTGACAGTCCTTCAGGAGAACTTTAGTTGTTGTTTTCAGTGCACCTCTTCAGAACTGGAGGAGTTTCTTTCCTCTCCAGCTCAGGGTACCTTGGAGCCATGTCCCCACTTTCCCTGACCGCTTTGTTTTCCACTCCCTCTTGTGAAGGGCAATCCCCCTGCATGCAGATATCCCCATATGATGATCTAGGAGGCTACAATCTTCCCATCACAATTCTTCTGGTCCTGATTCTCTGAGGTGATGTTTTCCCATGGATCCTATTGGCTTCAGAACTTCATGGGCTGCGATCATATAAAATCCAGATATTTAGGGACTAACTTCTGAGTTCACTGAGCTTTCAGAGACCCCCAAGGCACATCAGGGACATTGATCAGCAGGAAGGGGAGAGGGGCGGCCATGAGAGGGAACCCATGGGCCATGAGGGGTAGGCGTGAGGGGAGATCTTGAGGGGAAATGAGGGGTGGCCATGAAGGGTAGGGGTGGCAGCTATGTAGTGTGGGGCTGTGACTGAAGATCATGAGGAGAGGAGATCAGTTTGCCCTTAGTGACATGGTTTAGTGGTGCGCTTGACAGTCCTTGGGTAATGGTTGGGCTTGATGATCTTAAAGGTCTGTTCCAACCTAGCTGATTCTATGAGTCACAGGAACTATGGCAGGTAGACTGGAAGAAACTTACTACGATGTCTGGCATTAATTCATATGAGAAACACAAAGCTTAGCAAGGGTTTCCGTGGATGGTGTTGCTTTTCTACAGAGCTGCAGATCCCTTCTGCCACTCTCCCCTCTCACCTTCCTTCTCCTGACACATCACTGATGTGTGCACCAGGGTAGGAATTGCATCTGTTAGTGCCATATATTAGGGCAAAACCCTTCTGTCAGTCATTTTTGGCTTTTTAAGCTAAGAAAAACACTTGTAGAACAGAGTGCTGCTCTGGGGCTGGGTCTCCGCATCACTGTCATAGTAACAATTATTCATATGCTGGGTTTTTCCAGACATATCTTTTTCACTGACTGCAGCAGGGCTGAGAAACCAAACCTCACTCCAACCGTCACAGTATCAGCATCTTTTTTGCAGATCTCTTTTTTTTCTCTTCATACACAGACCCTCAGGGACAGCAAAATGCATTTGCCAGTTGATAAAGATACACATTAGTCTTCATAAGTACAGGTTCAAGAAGTTGTGTCAGATCCTGCAAGTTTTTTCTTACACCTACGACCATATTTCATCAATAAATTTGCTATCTAGACAGTACACAAAACTAAAATTGGACCGGCAGCTGACAGCCTGGGGACTGAGCTGGGGACTGGCAGAGCTGGCAGCATTTGCTAATTGAGTTAAAAGACAGACATCCTTTTTCTTAACTGGGAGAGTCTGGCGCATTTTCTGGGGTCAGGCAAAACAGGATCTCCCCCAGCCACTTACCAAAGGGTCTCTTTTTAAGCAGTGAGTCAGACTTGAATGCAGGTATCCAAAAGCTCGCATGGATCAGACTGTGTTATTTGCTTTTTCACAGTCAGTAGGCAATCGTAGATGACAACAAAATATTGGATCTCGCCTGCAGCACAGGGTAGCCTTTCCCTTCAATGTGCCAGCACTGGGGGAGAAACTTGCACAAGTTGTGCAAATCACTGCTGGTCAAATGAGAACTTTGCTGTGGCATGAAATGCAAAGTGGCACCTTAGATACAACTAATGGAGCTATCGTGGTCCTAAAAGTAACTCTCAGGTCACCCTAAAGGGATTTCTTTCTTCATATTCAGCCTCCCTTGTCTGAAAGGGACATTTTTCATTGCTTGTCTCTTAGTCCTCATTTGGACTTGTTGTTAGTCAGGTGCCGGGACTTCCAGGCCTCTAAGAGCGTGCTTGGAGAAAGCTTGGATCATGCATCATTTCAGGTGAGGGTAATTCTGAGCTCATTATGACCTTGAATATAACACAGATAAAAACACTGTGCTAGAGGGTTTGGGGATCTGCTCTTGGGAGAGGATGGAGTCCGGCCACAGTCTTACATCAAGCGACAGTGCTTGATCAACCACCAAACTGGTCTAGCAATGGTGGATGTGGCCCGACTCACTCACAGCCCATCTTTAACATGCGGCCCGTTTTTAACATGAAGCCCCTTCATGAAGAGAAGAATCTGATTGTGGAAATGGAAGCAGAAACATCATTACATTTTCAGAGTAATGAAGTAGGCCCCCACCCTGTAGCTAATTAAAACTGTGGAAGCCTTGTTTCAGCAGTAATCAACCTAAATCTTAGCTACAAGCATAGTAAATATATTTTTTTTCCATGTGTGTGGCTTTGCTTTCATGTTAGTAAGTGAGCAGGAGAGGGGAGAGTGTGTTTTCCTTCACAGCAGGAGAAGCTGTTTTGGGCTTATTCTTTGACTGTGCGGGTGCTGCTGTTCTTACAGGGACAAGCACAGCCCTTCTGCTCTTATTTAGGCACAGCTACAAAACATGGAGCTATTTCAGTGTGTCGGGGTTTCACCCTCATCTAGGATGGGCAGATGCTTTCAAAGTAATAGTCAAGAAGATAGAAAAATAGGTAATTCATCTCTCTCGAGCTTCAAAAATGGGTTCATTCAAATTGCAGGTATGTTGCTTCTTACTTCATCTGTGCTGCCTGTTCTCCCCAGCTGAGCCACATTAATGCAGAGATTGAGATCTGCTGCCCAGAATTTCTAAATGGATGGAGAAATCCTCCTGAGCACATGGGAGGTGAAGATGTGTAAGAAAAGCCTCAATTTTAGTGTTCTAATAAGACTTAGGTATCCAGATTTCTTAGACAGCTTTGCAGTGTCAGACGTGAAGCACAAAGGGATCTTCTCCCTAGCTCAAGGGTATGATACACTCTGTGGACCAGGCACAGAAGAACTGCCCCAGTCTTCCCCACTCTCTGCAAATTATGGTTTTCTTCCTCAAAGGTTCTTAGTTTTATTGATATCATGAAATATGGAGCTGTGGGAAAGAAATCCTGATCCTTTAGCAAGCTGCAGTGCTGGCAGATAGTGCATGTGCAAATAGGGAAGAGATAGAGACCTTTTTCTGTCAGCTATTTTGGGGAAAAAAGGCACATTCAAAGCGCTAAGCACACAGACGTGTGCACACACAAACCCTCCAGCCCCTGCTCATGTATTCACCAGGGGTTCAAATTAAACTCCAAATCGTGCAAGCATGATCTGCACAGATTAGAAGCAGGCTTAGATTGCAATTAAGTCAAGGGAAGTCAAGAGCTTAGGTAACAATTATCATTTTTTCCTATTTGGAAGAACCAATTGGGGAAAAAAAAAAAAAACCACCAGAAACAGATTAAAATACACTATACCTGTGCACGCGCACTAATAAATTGTCATTAAACAGCCTCATCCTTATAGTACAAATGGAGATGCTATGAACTGTTTGTAATTAGCAACGCGATTTATTACAGCCGCACTCTCTTGGCTTGGTGCTGTTCCACAATCAAATGCAGGTTGGGATTTTGCAGCCAACCATTTTTTAATCACTGGAGCACTTCATTTTTAGTAAATCCATCCCTCATTTTGTTATCCCCTGCTGGGCTTTACTTGCAAAAAAAAGTTTAATTTGGTTGAGATCCCTCCAAATCATCTCTGCTTAATGCCTTCCAGCCTTCTGCACTCTGCCTGCCTGCTCTGTGCAACGCATCCAGGCGAGCAGCAATCAGCAGCTATACCTGGGTCTTGCATTAAGTGTCGGGTTTGTGCTTTGAGGCTTCTCATGTGCTTCTGAAAAGTGTGTAGCAGGATGCAGCCCACACACATACAAGGAGTGATGCAGCAGAAAAATAGTGTTCATTACCGGAGAGAAGTAAGTAAATGATGAGATGATTTAGAGATCCTGAACGCAAAATGCATGATCCAAAGGTTCAGAAATGGACTGCTCCTAGACTATTAGGAGTTGAAGGTCATGCCACATGTCATTGGAAAGGTAATTTTCTCTACATTTTGAAATAGGATCTCAGATTTGACCTATATGCCCTCCGTGTCAAGAACATCTGGGCATTCTTAATACATCTATTCCTGTTACTTTCTTCCTTGTTCCTTTGTTCCTTCTGCTAAAGGACAGACTCTGCTTTCAAAGAGAAAGAACTCCTGATTTTCAGTTTGAGCATTGTTATGGACATGTCTGTGACCCTGGACATGTCATTTCATGCATTTTGGTCCCCCCCTCCTTGTCAGTAAGATGGATTTGGTATAGAAATGCTAGATAGCTCCTACTTAAGTCTCAGTATTTGATTAATTAATGCTTGTAAGTTGTTTTGTGATCCTCACATAAAATAAGCCATTCACAATGCATTCAGAAGTGCTTCCATTGGTTTAACAGGTCTGGGAATGAGATTTGTCTCCTATAAATAAAACAACCTTTTTCATAGCAGTAGGAATTGAAGTGTGATCCCACAGGGTACAAAAGAGTGTGAATAATCTGAAATACTTTTATCTTTTTCTCTTAAAACTTCTGCTCTTGTCAAGCTCAGGAAGAAATACAGATGTTTAGCGCATCTGGAAGACAGGCCATCATTTTCCAAAGTCAAGCATCCAAATATATAGTTTTCTTTGAAAAACAAGGTGCCTCTGTGCTTCATTTTCCTTCAGTTTTAGACCAGGAAAAGTGAGATTTATCTATACAGTCTAGAAGGAGAGAGGAGGAAGAGAAAACAGAAAAGCTTCCAGACAGTTCCCGCAGACATCTTTCTTCAATATTTTGAGACACCCTCTCCATGTAAGTCACAATTTCTGTTTCTGTGCCAAAAATCAGCTCTTGAGCATACGTGGATTCCTGATTTATAGTGAAATCTTCAAAAACTAGATGGCAAAGTTGCTCCAAGGCTTGAATTAAAATCCTTTACCTTCAAGAAAGTCTCCATTTACACCATCAGCAATGTTGTGGTGTAAGGAGGATGAAACCCAAGAGTAACAGCAGTGTTTCAAGAGGGGAAACTCACTCTGTTGGTGTTGGGCATTTGCACCATGATGACTGAATGAAACCAGGAGAGCTGTACCCTGCTGATCAGACCTGAAAGCATCAGTGCTTCATTCTGCTTTAGGGTCAGGGTCCAGCCTGGACCAGCATGAGACTGGAGGTGTGCCGAACAGAGCCACTCCTCCTCCAGGGATGCTGTCCTGATGGCCAGGTTACCTGCAGCCGTGGTTGTCACTGGGCTCCTCTCCTTGGCTGCTGCCTCTTCATTTCTTGTTTCTGTTCATCTTCTCCTTATAAATGGAGCCTCACTAATGAGCTCGATAGCCAGGATGTGTGTCAGAAAACACATAAAAGGATTTAAATCCCTTTTCCTCCTTTAGAAAAGCTTTTCCCTGCAATGGGAGAGGGGTTCGTGCTTCTGCCTGCCCCCATAGTGCAGGAGAGCAGGGGGTTCAGTTGTGATATACGCTGTTTGCAGGCATGGACTTGGGGTTCCCATCAAATTCCCAGCTAACCTCCTGTCTAAGGTGAACTTAAAAACAAAGTCATCTTGCGAATGGTTCCCCCAGCAGGTTGAGACATGCTGTTGAGGATAATGTTAACTCCCTGCAGTCTCAGAGAGACAGGGAGAAAGCAGCTTATTTCCATATCTTAATTAAAATTTCCATTAATCCCATCTGAGGCCTCATAACTTCAAACACTTGGACAAAAAAACCCCAACATTTATTTCTGATAAATATTTTAGACCAACTGTTCGGAGGTAGCAGACATCTCTTGCTGGTGAATAGCAATGAGCTGTTGGGCTTGCCTACTACTTAAAGACAAACAGCGAGGGTTTTGCTTGTCCTCTGAACATCTTAAATGCCAAAGATTGGAGGCAAGGGGAGAAAATGCACTGGGCCAAGCTGTACATCTTGCATAGGATTGCTGTGATTGCAGTTCTGCAGTTTGGAGGCTGCTTTTTTGTCTTGCGGGCACCTTCCTGCAGGCTCAGCTGTGGTGCTTCCTGGGCATGGAGAGCTGCAGGGCAAAGCTCAGGACAGCATCTCATAATGATGCTGTGTCTTTATTTTCTAGGGCAGGAGGGTGTTTGATGAGAGTCAGGGACTTGAATGCAGGACAGCATCCAAACCACCCCAGTAATGCAAAGAGATTTTTAGCATCGAAGTGTTGGCTTTGATGAGGCGGAGAGAAGCAGGCGAGGGGAGCAGAGGGCTTGGAGGCCTGGGGGATGATCACCAAGTCTTGACTGTCCCTTTTGCATGGTGCTAAGGTCACCAAAGTCCATCTCTTACATCCCTAATTCCCCCCCCCCCCATTCGCTTTCCTCGCTGCCCAAAAGTGGGACAGTGGTTTGGGATATGAAAATATTAATTTAGGCTTTTTAGCATGCAGATAGGTTTGGGGAATGCGCAAAAGTGGGAATCAGTTATGTAGGGTTTGAGCTCTTTCCCACATACAACTCAGCCTTGTAGACAGCTTAACAAATGAATTTAATAATCTTCCACTTAATTTTAAATGCTATTAATTTAATTCATAAAAAGAAGCATTTATTACTGTTTGAATGCATGTAGTAGTAAGCAAAATGTGTTCAGGTTTCTGTTGGGCGCCAGGGTGTAATTGGAGAGGGCTCTCCATCCAGCAGTGCTGTGTTGCATAGAATTAAATGTGTTTAATGGCTTTTCAGATACATAGGTGAGAAACAAGGCAGGTAACTAAGCTGCAGCGGGAGGGATGAGGTGGAAGACAGCGCAGGTCAGTCAGGTCTTCTGCTGGGGTAAGGCTGGGAATTTGTGTGTCAGCTCCTGTATGGCGCGGCTGTCAGTGTATGGAAATGTGAAAGGGAAGAGCTCCTCTCCTGCTTTGCACTTCTCGTGTAAGTGGCAGCCAAGGAGAAGAGAAGCCATAATTAAACTGTGATGCTGAGCCCCAGTGTCCCGGAGGTAACATCCTTGAAATGAACTGAACATCGAGAGTGGCAAACTGCAAGGGACATAGTGACAGATTCTCTGTGGTCGTAGATCACCTCTGAGTGACAGAAAATTGGACACAGATCATGGGAAGGCAGGAGAGAGCGTTAGGGAGGAAGGGGAGAAAACAACCATTCCTGAAACGAGCCTGAAATCTGCCTGGTTGCTAGGGAAGTGGGACTCCTGGTAAGTAATTTCAATTTGTGCCTATATTTATAACAGTATGAAGATACGCTTTGTAATCTGTGTAATAAAGAACCTCATCAGCAACTTCTCAAAGAAACTTGTTATTATGGAGAATGACACTCTAATTGCCTCCAGACATTTAGCTTGTCTAGTAAGTGAAGTAACCTGATAAGCTATTGAGCTATTAAGTGATGTAGAATCAATTAATGTAGTTAGATAAGAAAGTAATACCCTACCCAGGTAAACTAAGTAGTACGTGTCAAACTAGTCACTATTAATTCAGGTCCAGAAAAGCGTAGATCTGTTTAAATCCCAGTAACCGTCACAAAATGTAGGAGGTTGTATTTTGACCAAAGAAAACCAGTTTTCCAAATATCATTTATTCATGACCAGGCTCACTTTCCCAAGAATATATTCCATATGGTGGCGGAACACTCTCACAGGGTACCCAGAGAAGCTGTGGCTGCCCCATCCCTGGCAGTGTTCAAGGCCAGGTTGGACACAGGGGCTTGGAGCAAGCTGCTCTAGTGGAAGGTGTCCCTGCCTGTGGAAGGGGTTGGAACTGGATGAGCTTTAAGGTCCCTTCAACCCAAACCAGTCTGGGATTCTATGATAAACAACTGAATAGCAGCACTGCAGAGATGGAAAATTGTAAGCGCTGACTTCTTCAGTCATGGACCAAGAGAGAGACATGGGGAAAACACCTTCAATTTGCCTGCATGGGAATGCGCACAGGACTCAGATAAGTGAGTGTGCCTGTGTCACCTCTTGCACGTGCAGGCTTGCACACACAGCAGTGGAGAGCAGTGCACGCATAACCGTAAATGTCTCAATATCCTTTTAGCTTAACAGCAGAATAGGTTTGTGTGGGGTGGTGAAGCTAGCACGGCTGATGTACGGACAAGGTGACAGATGGGGAAGGGTCACAGTGCCTTGTGTAGATACAAGCAAGAAATGTGTGAGGACCAACTTCTAGTTCCAGTTAATATTGTCCCTGTCTGATCTAGCTTCGGGTGTGATTATCTGGAGTGTGTTAGAGCAGAGGAAAGGAAAATGGGTGAGAAATTATCACCCTGTCTTGTCTTGCTGCTGCTGCAGGTTTCCTATCCTGATATATTATCTCTCTAGTTGGGGAGTGCAGAGGGAGGTTAATGAATCTTAAAACATTTGTAAGTGGCACAATGTAGCTCCAAGCAAGCAGGGAGATGAAGAAAAGCACCACGAGGCTCCAGGTCTGCATCACTGTGCTAATGTGGTGCTCAACAAGAGCTAATTAGCCCTACCTGGGAGCACACAGCACTGTGGGGACACGGCAGCAATACCAGCTCCAGGGCTGGCATCACTGCCACCAGCTCCACTGCCTCTGCATTTCCCTTTTGGGGGTTCCCTTCCATCTCCTATATTTTCAGAAAGAGATGTTTTCAGCTTTGAAATTACAATCTCATCTGGGTCTTGCTGTAAGGGTTTTTTCTCATTTTGTCTCTAGCCTGTCTTGTTATCTGCAGTTTGATATATATATATATATATATTTGGAGACCCTGGAGTGTATAGACTAGGGTTTAGGAGAGAGTCCAGACACATTTCAAGGCTTTGTCCCAAAATCAAGTCCTGTCTTGTTTGTACAGACTCTTTACTCTGCTGAGGGACTCAAGCTGTATGTCAGAGGTAGCGGGGACCCCTCCAGATCCTGATGGCACTGTTGGCAATAGTAGAACCTGCCGTGGTTAAGTATCAAACTTGTTTAAAGCTCTTAAAAAATCCTTGGAGTGGCTATTTGCAACTTGGGAAACTCAGAGTCCTTTGGAAATTTGGGACTGAAACTGAGAAGGAAATGGCAAACTCTTGCTGGAAGATTTATTGTGAATTACATTGTGGATGATCTTATAACAGAGGAAAAGTTTGGGAAAAAAAGACCCTTAACATCCCTAAAATGCCTTCCAGCCCATTACATGAGGTGTAACCCCATGGTAAACTCGATATTTCATCTATAAAGGACCACAGCAGTTCCCCTAGATGACACAGCATCCACAAAAGACCAATTGGTTGTGTTAAATGCAGAAACAGAAGAGTACCAATAGCGAATGTTTTAGTGCTTTAGCTCTAGTGATTAGATGTGGCACAGGATTTGAAATCTTGTTTCTGATCTCCTTCAAACAAGAACAACTCCGAGGCGTCTGAACTGATTTGCTTAATATGCTGTTCAACATTCACGGTGTAAATGGAATTGTGGGTTGTTAGCCTCTCTGCTTTTGCATTTGAGTGTTTTCATTCTAGTAGTACCAGCAGAGCAACCTTCCTTAACCACATTCTTCTCACAAGTAATGTTGATGCTTTGCACTCCAACTCAATTGATGTCATTGTGGCTCCTGACAAGAAGGCGCCTGTTAGAGTGAACAGGTTGAGACCGGATAAGAGGAGAGTGACAAATCAGAAATATCTCATTTTTCATCAGTGTTCATTATTTGATATTTTTTCCACCGATTTCCAGTTACTCAGTTCCTGCACTTCTGACAGATGGGTTTGCAGTTGCTTTACTTTGTACTGCCCCTCTTTGAAGCTGTCCAGGAACTAACCCAGTTACATCCTGAGCTTTGTGCTATCACAGCTGAAGCTGCAGAGGGCCTGACTTGGATGTGTCTGTACCTTTGCCTGCAGTGTCGAAATCTCCATCATGAAGCCTTTTGCAGATGAGCATCAACCCCATGATGCTCATGTGTCTGCATAGGCTTCGTGTGCACTGGGAGAGAGCCTAGCTTGCCCCATGCCTGCAGATTGTCCACAGAGCTGGAAACCAGCACCTTCTGGGGGGGGGGGGCTTTCTCCAAGTCATCTCTGGACCCATGTGGAGCCACTGTAGATTTGAGATATATAGAGATGTATAGATATATAGATATTTATATACGCACTTGAATATGCTTTTTTTATATATCTATATATAAATGTATATATTTATTTACTCCTGGCAAGATTCTGGCTGGACACAAGAGGACAATTTTTCACAATAAGAACAATCATCCATTGGAATAATCTCCCCAGGGAAGTGGTGGACTCCCCAGCTTTGGACACTTTTAACATTCAGCTGGACATGGTGCTGGAACACCCAGTCTAGGTTATGCTTTGCCTAGAAAGGTTGGACCAGATGATCCTTGAGCTTCCTTTAGCCTGGTATTCTATGATTTTATGGTTCTATAAAATAAATATTACTGGTTTTCACTACATTCATTGGGCCTGAAATAAGAGAGGAACATGCAGCACCTTCATAGCTGTGGACTTCTGGCGAGTAGTTAAAGGTAGGAGCTGTTTCAGGAGTCTGAGTCTTCAAGACCTTGTGGAGCTGGTGGTTTAGTGCTGCTGTGTGAGGAAGGTTTTCAAAGTGTGACTCTGGTGCAAACATTAGCAAAGAGCTGGTGCCTGGGTCTCTGTGGGCTGGATCTTGGTAGCAAACCAGCATGGGTGCAGCAGAGACCATCAGGGACCAGAGCCTTGCGTGGAGAAAAGGGGTAGTCGAAGTGACCCATCAAGAGCTGAGAAGTAGAAGGAGAGGATTTGCATGAGGAAGACTGAGTATAGGATTTTGGTTATCACAGAAGTCAATTTGTCACTACCAGACCTCAGCAAAGTTTTCAGTGATCTTTTACTAGAGAAAGGGAAAAGCAAGGCTCTGCTTTAGGATCTTCCATACATGAGTAATTGTCCTGACCTACGTGGTTTTCCGTCCTTCCCAGAGTTTGATGTTTCATACATAGACAGTTGCCAGGGGAAATGTTGCTTGCACCGTAATTTTCCATTTGCTGCTCCAATTCAGACAGAGGAGAGCAAACTGTTCTCTCTGCAGCTCAGGAGATGATTTTGCAGTCAGTGTGAACACCGAGAACCTTCTCATTTTTTCCCCTCTAATAACAGTTTGGCAAATCAAAGAGTTCTTCAGTCAGTCAGTGAGAACACCTAAGAACCATGCAAAAGAGTACACAGTGATAGAGATGGTCTGGGATTAGATATTCTCAGTGATTAGGGGTATTGAGTGTTTTCGTCTTGTCTGCGGTGAAACAGATGTGTCAAAGATGAGTACAGAGGGAAGAAACTAACACACAGAGACACACATTTACTAAGTACTTTAATTTACACAGATTTGTACTTTAATTTACACAGATTCCTTTGCTATATTTTCCTACGTGTATTTCTTACAAGGGCCATCAAGATACTTTCTGAAAACTAGCTGCTATTGAGAGGAGGTCAAATGGGATGCAAACACCCCCCAAAAACACCAAGAAGAGAAAGAATATGTATGCTTCATAGGGTAGAAGCAAGGTGGACACGATCGCGTTTCTTGCCTTTCAAATAATTGCCGTTTTAAGCCAACAGGAGGGAAGGATTTTCCCAGTGAATGATCCTTAATTAGTTTAAAAAACTGGTAAATTTTGAGCCATTCACTCAGGTTGGTTTATCCACAGTAAAGAATAGCAATAAACTCTCCCCCTCTACCTATATCTGGCATATATACAAGCGCATGCAAGCCCAGGTTAGCAAAACCACACTTTCTTTTGTTCTCTTTGTTCCCTTTGTTCACTATGCAGTAATGAAAAATGACAGCCATATTTCTTGTAACATTCCTCCAGGAATGCAGAGATAATTACCTGCCCTTAGCACAGGAGAGGAGAATGAGCATCAGCTCCATCTCCTTCCAGCTCCCTGGAATCCAACTGCTGTATTGGCATGAAATGCCAAGTGGAAGATGTAGGGAGCAGAGGAGATGTTCTGCCTTGTGAGGTTGTTTTTAGGGTCCAGATTTTTGTCTTTTGCAAACTTAACACCTGAGAAAAGGTCAAGCACCTCTATTAAAAGGAGGCTGCTTTGAATTCCACCTATATCCTCACCCATTTCTAAGGAAAAGGCTTCCACTGTTCATTTAACTTCATTGATATGGTTGTTTTCGTGAGGAGCCTTGCAGGGTCTGCCCAGACAGATTTGACTTCAGCCCAGGCCATTTTAGCAACGAAGGAGTCATTCTGCTTTCCGTTAAGGAAAACCCAAGCTTTGCTCTATGTGCTATTAAGAGGGGTTGTGATGTTTCTGAATAGTTCTAGGTTAATAAGCGTAGGAACTGAAAACCTTGAATCTAACAATTAAAGCACCAAGTTACCTGAATGGACCTTATTGTGATAGATTGTCCTTGCTGAAAAAAAGGTGATAGAGTTCCCTATAATTTCCTGCACTGGATCTTAGATATGGGGAAATGCTCATCCAAGTGCCTCCCTATGGGTTTTTGTGATTATTTTTAATATGGAATCCCTGGCAGTGTTCAAGGCCAGATTGGACAGGGCTTGGAGCAACCTGCTATAGTGGAAGGTGTCCCTGCCCATGGCAGGGGTTGGAACTGGATGAGCTTTAGGTTCCCTTCCAGCCCAAACCAGTCTGTGATTCTGTGATGTGTGCCTCTTCAATTAGAGTTTAAAACCAAGACCTATTTAGCCCTGAATAAGAAAAATCTTTTCATATCTTAATATTTTTGTCCTCTGCATTTATTTCCTCACTAGCTGGGATTTTTCAGGCTGATTATTTTTAAGGTATTAAAAATATAATCCATCTGATGTATTAAAATATAATTAAAATTGTTATCATATTTTCAGCAGCATGTTATGCCTGCAGAGAATTTACAAGTGCAAATGCATTTTGCATCACCTACACTAGTGAGGGAGCCCAACTTGCCGCTGCTAACACTTTTTGCTGATACGAGAACGGAAGCAAAAATAAAGGAGAAGGATTTTTGATGCTTCCAGGTGTTTCACCTCCACATCATTTTCTTTCTGATCCAGAACATCTCCCAGTGGTTCAACAAAAGGAGATAAGAAGTTCATAGCATGGATTGTCATGTTTTTCAGGTTCTAATAAAGAAGTTCTGGCATGGCAGTGTAATGGGAATGCTGCTGGCCCAGGGTTGCAGAGCAGTAGCTGTTTTGCTTGTCTAATCCCCTGCCTGTGGGAGAGCAGCATAGCTGTCCTGATGTGCATTGCTCTGGCAGAGCAGATGTTTATGGTGGGGTCTTGTGGACCTGGGAGTTGGTAGCAGTGTAGCCCTGCAAGTGGGAATGCGTGGATTAGTGGGGCTGTGCACCCAAGGGGGTCCTTCTGGAGACCTTTCTGTGCTCAAAAGGACCTCTTCACCCTCTCTATTTGACCCAACTGATACTTGTGACTGCATAGCATAGCCAGCACGCTGGTGGCATCTGGATATGGTCATTCACTACTGAGAGGAATGGGGAAGAAATGGGAGGAATCATGGCTCACAAGTGGGTCTTGACCTGGAGGTATCTGGAGGCAAACAAGACTGTGTGGCTAAAAGGGCTTTTTTGGTGGAAAGCCCTCAACCTCAACCTCTGTAGCCCATACTCAGAAGAGGTTGCACTGGGGGTACTGCAAACCCATTTATTGCTCAGCTGCTGACAGAGACATGAAGGGTTCAGAACTGGGGGTTTGGTGGCTGAAGGATGAATTGTCAGGTGCCATCACAAACAGCACTGGTGCTGGCAACGAGTTAAACCATTGTGGGAAAATCTGCTCACAGGAGAGTTAACAATAGGAAAGTAATTGAAAAAAAATATAAGGAAACTGCCCAAGTGTTTTGGGAACTCGATTCTCCTTATTCCTCCTCTCCTTTTTCTCTCTGAACCCCCAGGAACTTCTGTTCCTATAGCTCACATTTTCAACAGTCTTTAAATAAGTGTTTAATGGGATTTATAGAAACACCTGAGCAGGTTAGATAGGTTATAACTCCTGCTGATTCCCCTGACCTCTCCGGAGCTGGGACACAGGCTCCTCTATTGCACAGGCTTGTTGGAAAATATTATTCAAAGTATGCTGGAAAATGTTAGTCATATTAGATTTGTGGGTTAGGTTCTGGGAGGTGCCATCAGAGTTGAACTGATGCATAGAATTATAAATAAACATCAGGATGTCTCAGTACCTGCCTCTGTGTGTGTATGTGTGTGTACGGTCTTTAATGGTGACTGAAAACCCACTGCCTGCTCTTTGGTTTTCCATTTTAGCTGGCGTATTATCAGAGATTTCTGGAGTGTGAGTTTCGTAAGTAGAGGTTATCATACATTGCAGGCCATCTCTCCTGCTGGGGAGCAAAATGAAGGTTTGATAATGAGATCGCCCAAAGGCAGATAAGAGCTCGAGCTTGCTGAACAGTCCCTCAAGGTTTCCTGTGATGGCAAAGAGGAGGGAATGCAATTTATTATCCTTCTCTCCTTGTACCTTCCCATTGTCTGAGAAGTCAGAGCACCAAACTATGTGTGTTCAAAGTAAATAAATTAATAATCAGAGCAGGAGACCTGGCATGTTGTTTTGCTCTAAGAAGAAGGGCTGTGATTTGCTTTAGCACCATGAAGGAAGCCTCCGAACTCCAAACCCTGAAATTCCAGTTAAAGGGCAGCTCCCTCCCCCTCTCCTCCCTCCTTCTCCCTGCTAGGATGGATATTCTAAAATTGAGTCAAGTGGTTTATCTTGATAGAGGACGGAGGCTCCATAACCACTGCCGATAACCTCCCCATCTCCAATTCTATTTGCTCTTCTTTCATGCTAAATGCTACAAAGTGCATTACAGTGAAGTGAAAGGTCAGATTTAAGCTGTAAAACACAGAAGATTCGGAGCTGAAGTTGCCACATCATTAAGTCACAGCATCTTCATGCTTATGTTTTCTAGCACATATGGTATATAAAATCACCTAGTGTTTCACAACCCTCTTAAATAATTAGGCACAACAGGGTTTGCTGGGTGACCACCTGGATAAAGTCAAAACAGTGGCATCTGCATCAACCAGATGGGAGTCTGCTCTTCGCTGCCATCAGGAAATGGACAGCCAACTTCCACTCGAGTGAACCAAAAGCTGCCTTCTTCCAGATAAGAAAGGGAAAGGGCAGTTTAGCAAAGAGCAATAAATTTGTCTTTCAGTTTTCAGGTTACTGAGCCTCTACTGAAACCAAAAGGAAGAGATCTCTGTTCCCCAGCCTGAGAACCAGCAGGAAGAGGTAAGGTAAATTTGTACATAATCACCAAACCACGTACCTGGCAGTGGTTGAACAAAGGCTTCTGGCTTTATTTGTTTCCGTCATTTAAAAGAAGAAAGGACAGGAGGATGAATATTAGCAATTTAGTGTGAGGCTCCATTAGATCAAATCAGCGCCGATGATAGTCACTTATTTCCTCCATTTCATAATGATTTACTCTACAAATTAATGTCCGCCTATTTAAACAGACTCCGTGATTCAGCTCCGGGTACCATGGCAATATGTGACAGGGAATAGGGCTGAACCCACCAGTCATATGGCTCTCCGTGCTGTCATTATGCTGGATGCGCGCCGGTAATGGGGGGCTACGCGAGAAAGTAGACAGATATTATGCAAACATATACTGACTTAAGTATCAATCTGTCACTGGTGTAACTCATTGTAATGGCTCCACCAAAGTCATTACAGAGTAATATGCATTACAACATGTTAAACATCTATCATGGGTGGAGGTTCAGAGAAGCCACGAGAAGCTGTAAGAAGCTACTGACATCCAGATCTGGAAGATGCTCAGATGTAATGTTTTCAGCTCAGCAAATCCTGAGCAAAATAGTCCTTTTTTCCTCCTTTTCCACTCCTAAAAGATGAATCTGAAAACAAGGTCTCACAGCTTTAAGGAGTCAAAAAAGGAAAATCCTCTTGAGCTTGTGTGCATGAAGCACACGGAGTTAACTGCAGCAGTTGAATTCAGATCTCTCCCTTTCATAAACATACACACACGGAAATAAGGTTTGGTAGTGGGAGAGCTTTTTCTGCGCTAAACAGTGGTTTTAGGATGTGATCCCTTCTCTTGTTACCCTTAGAAATCACTCAGCCTGATTTTTGGTACAGAAGCAGAGGGAGGTTATAACCTGTGTGTCCCTTTTCAGCTGCCCCATGTCCTCTCCCCTGACACACCTGGGTAATACATTAACACATCCATAACCCAGACCAGTCCTTTCTCCAACACAAAATTAACCTGGTTAATAACCACCAGTTTTCAGTCCCAGGTTTTTCAGTGGTCATTCCTCTTTCTGGTGAGCAAAATCCTGTTCAGGGTAAGGTACCTCTTGGACGATGCTGGTACCTCAGGTTAAGCTCTTCCCCTACGCTGCATTTTTTGGTTGCTGTTCAAAGAGTGATGCTGCTGCCCTGGCTCAGTGATAGAAGGCAGGGAGAGTGTCTGGCACGGGCAGGTGGGGATATTTCATTGTTCAGTGCAGACTTGGCTGTTTTGCTAGCATAATATATGTTCTTCAGCCAATCCAATGGATTAGAAAAGTACGCCATTTAAAGGTTAAATAGTTGGTGCTCCATCAACATGTGTGGGAGGTGACACGCAAATCCAGTATGATCCAAAGTGACTGGCTCAGTCTCCAGCCAGCTGGGTGGTGTAGCCAAGGGTAAATGCAAGTGCAGAGATTTCTAAATTGACTTTACCCACTGCTTACTGCTCAGCCTGGGCACTCAGCAGTGCCTTTACTCACTTTTTTGTGGACTAATGCAGTACTGATACAGCTCACAGCATCCTCAAGCAGTTGTATAGAGGGTCAGGAAAGAGGCTTAATAGACAAAGGTGCCTGAATGCAGTGTTACGGTAAGTAACCTGCTCCCTACAAAGACAGACTGGTAGAAGAAAAAGCCCAGGGAACAAACACTGGATCTGTTGTGCTGTTACCATTTAACCTGCATTCACTGCCAATTGAAATGCACTTTACATTACTTCAGTCAGATACTTCAAAGGAAATCCTGGAGATGGGAGCACTTAAGCAAGAGCACTTCTGGTGGTAATGTGTGTATTTGAAAGCCTGGCAATTGGGAAGGTTGTGAATGCAGCAGCGTAGCCAAATATAGCTGTAGCTTGTTATATGTAAACGGCAAGACTCATTCTGATATTCCTGCTCCTATTCTGCCCTTCCTTCCTGCAAAACAGTGTGATTCCTCCATCTGTCAGCATCTCCAGTGTTTGTGTTTGCGTGTACCAATGTTCGCCTGTGCACATTACCCCACACGGCAGCTCAGTGAGAATAGCTGATGTAGTACCAGGTTATAAAAAGCCCAAAGGAAAGGCTCTTTGAGGAAAGGATTGCTACTTCTGCAGTGCTGCCTGAGCCTCCCAGACCCCGGGGGAAGGCAGGAGTGTCAGGCAAAGCCATGCGCGCAGCTGAGGGCAGGCAGAGGATACAAAGGGCTGGTGCCAGCCTTGGGCTTATTGGGTCAAGCATAACCAAGATGATTATCAGGTAATGGTGCAAAGCTAAAGCAGGTAAAATGCTTGTGTGGAAGCTCCCAGCTCACTGCAGTTAAATCCTCCTGAATGAGAGTACCCACATGGAGATCTGTGTTTTAATCTGTGTGTGCTGGGTGTTGGGTCCTTGTAGGTCTGCCATGTCTTGCAATGTGAGATGTGGAGTTTTCCACACTCAGACCTTTGTGTCCTGTCTCTTGCATGAGGACTGAAGAGCAGGCAGTACCTGCATCGGCAATGAACAGACTATTGCAGTTTGCTGGGGCATAATATCTCCCATTTCCCACCGCACGTTGGTGCATTCTGAGGCTGGTGTGTGTGGTCAGGTGTGCATGTGAACGTGCATGGTGATACTGGTGAGGCTCAAAGAACTCCTGGTTATTTGAACCTTATTGTAGGGTAAATCTGATGCAACCCATTGTGAGACGTATAAGACACAGGTCCAAGCACAACATAGGAAGTGCATCATATGGTGAGAGCAGTCTGTGAAGGGCTGGAAAATCCCAGTGACACAGTAAAAAACGCATCAGCCAAGCTTTTCTGGTTAGCTTTCTTGCAGAAATGCTGTTGCTGTGATGCATTTGGGCACAATCTAATCTCTGCCTTTGTTGTCGTGGTGGATGAGAGTCTAAAATACAAATTCCTTTTGGATTCTTGGCAAGAAATGTCTCTTTATGGAACGTGTTCCTGAAAAGTAGTCGAGAGCACCTGACTGTAGAATAAGGGAGTGTGATATCTTGGAGCTGGGGACAAGAGCCACATCTGCTCTTTTCCCTAACACAAATGGCAAGACTGTGAGAACACACTGACCTTTATTCAGCCCAATTAAATGTCATACAAATAAATAGCTCATTCTGTTTAGCAGCATTGCTGCTTTTATCTCCCTGTAGCCATAACCAGGTGAAATTCCCCTTTGCTGACCTGACCATGTGTTGACACATTCTGCTGACCATGTGTTGACACATTTAGGGCTGTGGCATGCAAAGGAAAGGTCCTGTTTGCTCAGTTGCTGAGCAAGGATGTCTTCTCCTCACTCCAAACTCTTACCTGTGATTTGGAAAGGCAGCTGAAGGGCAGGCATTGCTCCTTTTCCCAAGGGCAAGGAGTGGAGTGGGTGGGAGGAAAGGTTGTGCGCCCCCACAGTGTCTGGGATGGATCCTGCTTTGCAGGTGGATTATTGGAGCAATGATTGTCCAGGGAATGCACACAGTGAACCTCATCCAAATAAGGAACGTGTTCAGAAAGCAGCATCTATTGCAAGCAATCTAATTAGTAGCTCCACCTATTAAGTTTGCTTGACTTGTAAAGACAGTTGTAAAGACTCTGTGCCAGTATCTACTGATAGTATCTGAGTTTTGAACATATAATGATGTCTAGTTTGTACCATTCACATGTTCATTTGTATGTGCAAATGGTAATTTCACAAATGCATTTAGCACAGCCAAATTTGGACAGATTTTTATGTGAACTTCAAAAGGCAAAAAAAGCATATTCCCAACAGGAAATTTCAGGGCAAACCATAAATTCCCAATAAAAACAACTAAAAAGGTAGTCCTAGATTTAAGATAGTTGTTTCTAAAGACCTGGATAATAACCCCACTCCTACATTGCTCACAGAGTTCCTACATGAGGTACTAATATTTCTGGAGTCATTAGCAGATGCAAGCTGCATCTTGGGGGTTGAGAGCTTGGAATCTGGTGTTAAAGGGATGCTGAGCTCCCCCAGCTGCATCCAGGCAGCGTAACAGGGCATGAAATTCCCACTTCTGCATTACTGAAAATTGGGAGCTGCAAATTAGCACATTTTGGTGAACTTTCTGTTTGTGACTCAACACTTTCCTCTGTAAAGTGACAAGAATGTCACCCTTCTCCTAAATTAATGCTAAACTGATGAATGCCATAGTCAAGCCTGAGAGGAAATTAGTCATTGCCTCTGGAGCAGTGTTTGAGTAGTTTTCTGGAAGTAAATCATCAAATATGTGCTCTTTAAAGGAACTCTGTACTTTGTGCATATGGATACTTTGGAAAAAGCTGGTATGTGAACATGTAGCTTAAAGATCATATAACCATGTGTATTCCCAAAGGGATCCATTAAAACTTGTTCAGGTAAATTTAATTTGACATTTCCAGGTGGTGCATTACACAAAGGTTGCATGTATAGCACCTTTGTGCTCCATCGTCTCCCTGAATCCTAGATTTTTAGCATCGTAACATCAGAAAGAACAGTCTCCTGGTGGTGTTATGTTGCTCCAGGGCCAACTACCCATCTTCATGGTCTTCTCTTCTCCTCGTCCTCAGACCAAGCAAGCTCTTGGGAGAGTTTCCTATTAAAACTTATCAAAAGGACACCCTTGGCTCTAACCATGCTCAATGCTGTGATCAGCACTAAGCTCACTCACTAGGTTTACTTTTTTCCCTCCTTCCACAACCTCAGCTTCAAAGATTCAGCTCATCTTTATCTCAGACCAAAGGGCTGCATTAAGCCTGGCTTGCCTAGGGCCAGCCCAGCCATGAGTCTTCTTTCTAGCTGACTCTGAAGGCTGTGGCTTGAGCATGGCCAATGTAGGGAACATCAGATGGATGTGGTGCTCTTCTCACTGCCTTCTTCCTCCTTGTTCTCATCTCCAAACCAACAAAACTCTTGAATTGATTTCATTTTTAGTTTAATAGAATGAAATTAATGCTTCAAGTAGGAAACATTTGAGGACAAGTTTCAGCTCGGAGCACTTCATTATGGCTGAGTTTTAATCCTGGGTGCATAAGAAGGATTATGCTGAGGACACTGACATCACCTTAAATATAGCAGCACAAATGTGCCACTGTAATAAATCTTTTCAGCTTTTAATTTCAATTCAAGAAAAATGGTGGTCAAAAATATCTTCTTTCCCGGTACCATTCCATTGTCTGAATGTGCCCACGCTCCCAGGCACCATCTGAAACAGCACTGTCAGTCAGAAGGGTGAGGAGGTGCCATCACAGCGCACCTCGAGAAAGCCTTTTGGAGATGCAGATCTAACAGCAAGATGCTGATCTTACCTGTTGCAATCACCATCTGGGGAGAAGGGCTGATAAAGCATCTTGTTAAGCTGTAAGAGAAAGAGTTTGACCAGTAAAACCTGAGCTCACACTGGGAAAATTTCCCCCTTGCAACTGCTTTGGGGAGACATCAGGAAAGTGGAGGTGGCCTCAGGATATTGCTGCCAGGCTGTGCTCAGCAGGAGTTTGCTCCGGCAGCTCAGGAAGGGGGGTGGGACCCAGCAAAGTATCCAGGAATGGGAAATGTGATTTCTAACTGAAGCGTCAGCAGATGTTTTAAAAGGTCTCCTGAGAGTTTGCGACACTGTGGAAGAGCAGAGAGAAATAAAATGGAATAAAATCGATTATGGAGCCAAGTTCCTCTCCTGACTGCCACACTCAGAGGAAAAGGAGCACTGGTTCTCACAGGCAAAAGGGGTTCTGCAGCCAGGTCTGGATGCTTTCCTCTCCCAAAGGCGAGAGGTTGGGAATGATCCAGCTCAAGCTCAGGTCTGATGAACTGCTCTAGTGGAAGGTGACCCTGCCCATGGCAGGGGGTTGGAACTAGATGATGTTTAAGATCCCTTTCAACTCAAGCCGGTCTATGATTCCATTGCTCTCACCAACAGGATATGTGTTTTACTGGGTGTAAAAAACATCCTTCCAGCCACGCCAGTACTGTTTGGCACTTTTGTGGTTACCCAGAGAGATATGTTGGGACTACAGATATGTTCAGAGGTTTTCATGGTGACTGGAGTGAAGACAATCTCTAGGTTTCTTGCAGAAATGTCAGACATTGGGAAATTGGCCTATAAATAACGCAGTTTAGTGCTCACAGAGTATTTGCTGGCTGTTTTTTATGAATTGGCATTATAGTTATCATAAATGGAGTGCTATCGAGCCAGTTACTATGGTACATAGATTTCACCAGCTCTAGCCTGCGAGTGATGTGCTAGTAGTATCCTCTCTGGCAAGAGATGTGAAATGTTACAACACTCCTTTTGCTAGCAGAGAAAAAAACTCCCAGCTACGATATCATCCATCTTTTCCTGCATATGGAGTATTAGCACCAAGTGTCGATGCAAACACCTGAAGCTTTTAAGGCTGGCCTGATAACACACCTCCCATCCAAGATATGTGCAAGACAAACATGTGGAACAGCACCGCTGAGCTCTACTTTGGCAGCCAGTGTTAATGGTGCGGTTTGGTGCAAAAAGCGCAATTCACAGCATTTGTGGGTGAACATATGCAAATCAGCACATAAATCAGGCTGATGAAGCTGCAGCAGCCACCACACACCAAAAATAAGTGTCTCTTTTCCCTTTAGGCTAACACTAGCACTAGCTGAAGGAACAGCTGCGCGAGCCTGATGAGGCCCAAGAAGGCCATTAGAGTCTCCATCCGTGGTTTCGAGCGGAGTGGTCTGAATGCAAAACCCTCTCTGTAAATTTGTGGTCCTGCTAATTTGTTGTTTCGGATGTAGTTAGTTTGATCATCATTGTGCTGTTGCATGTTTTGCCAAAGGGGTCCATTACCTACGTGGTGGAGAAAAAATGACTTTTTGCGTTACAATTCCTAGTTCGAAATGAACATTTGCAGTCATTTAAAACAGGCTTAGTTTAGAGTTGATAAAACCTTTGGTTCAGGCTGATCTGTCTCGTTTAAGGCTGTCAGACTGAAGGGAATTAAAATGCAGAGAAAATTATTTAGAAGAGAAAATGCAACTTTGCAATTTCACTTGGCTCCAGGGATCAGGTTTTAAGGAATGAAGAGCAGTTTGGGTGTCTTTTGTCCTGGGAGCTCGAGGTTGAGCTTATTAAGCAGAAGCTATCTTCAGAAAATACTGAATACCCACCTTTGGAGAGCCTGTTCTCTGCAGGTAGCTAAAGATAGGCCCTAAACTTACTGGTTTGTTTGAAAGGCTCAGCTTTCAAAACCAAGTACAGAAAAATAACTGATACTCCACGTGCAGGAAAGCCAAAAGATGCTTTAACAAAGATAGTACCAATATAAAGGCTGGAGTGATGCTCATGTTAGGAGATGAGGTGGAAATAAACATTATTCTGAGCTAGCGACAGTAAACACACAAGTGGTAGAACAAGAGGGAAATGTGGCCAGTCTTCACCAGTTCTGTAGTCAAAGACCAATGAGGTCTCCAGGATCTTGGGACTTGTGGCTGCTAGTTTGAACCAGCACACATTTGAGGACCTCTGCTTGTATTTTCAAAGGGATCTGGCTGGTTGACTTCCTTTCAGGATGATCATTTTGATCATGTTGGATTGAACATCCCTGGCAATGTTCAAGGCCAGGCTGGACGGGGCTCTGAGCAACCTGCTCTAGTGGAATGTGTCCCTGCCTGTGGCAGAGGCTTGGAACTTGCTGAGCTTTAAGGTCCCTTCCAACACAAACCATTATTCTATAAGTCTATGATTCTGCTACATTAGGAAAGATAAATTCAGGAACTTGAAAGTTTGGGTGTGCGCCTCATGTTTTAGTTTAAATTTAAATTAATAAACAAGAATAAAACCAGTGATTTGGTGTCACTTCCAGAGCTGGGTAAAAAGCAGAACCTAACTAAAGCCCAGCGATGGTGATAAATAAGCCAGGAGTTTAAAATTAATCCCATTATTGTGCTCTAAAGCATTATTAATAGGTGCAGAGTTTTTGGCAAATCCTGTTATTTTAATACTAGCCTTTCTCCTAAATATTTCATACCCAGGTTTTATTTCTTGTATTAAATAGTCACTTTAGAAGAAAGATAAACTCCCTGTTAGTGAAGCTTAGAATCCCACGACTTGCGGGGTCTAGCAATGAAGACTTTTTAAAGGATCTGTAGGAATTAGCAGCCACAGCAAAGGAGGGAAGAGGAATTGCTGTGTGTGAGTGGTCATTGGGCTGGGCATCACTGCATCCTCCCATGTCTGTGCTGGCCCCAGCACATGGCTACACATTACTGCAGTGTGATAATATTGTGTTTTCAAGATGTTAATATCATGCTGATCAATTCAGAACCACAGAAGCCCATACTCCACAATCCCTATGCACGCAGAATAATAACCGCACTTTGCAAGTAGTCCCATTCATTCCAGTGGGACTCTCTTGTAATCAATATATTTGTTTCCAAATTATAGTGTTATTGGTCCAACTTGATCTTTATTCCCGTTAACCAATTGCATGTGCAGAAGGCCTGGAAACGATGCCACAGCAAGGGCTGCTCTCGTCCCACTCCCATTGTTCGAGGACTCCAGTCCTCGGAGTTATTGTTCAAGCTGCCAGTTATCTCCGAGTGCTCCCAGCAGATGTTGGGGGGAGGGAGCAATGTATTTATGGGTTTTTAAAGAAGTTTGCCTTTTTAAGGACCAGCCCTGACAAGAGATTAATTCAGTTTGCTCCCCCCTGCACTGTGTTTTGTCTCTTTTTAAGTTGGAAAATGTTTAGAGAGGAAAATGTGTTTTCTTGCTGTTCCAAATAATAATAATTTGCCAGTGGAAATTTATTACTGACTTCAAAGGGAGCCCTAAATTTGCTGATAGTAAATGAGGGGCAATCCTGCTTTCACTAGGCGGTGTAGCTGTTCTTGCAGGGTTTCCTGGGTGCTGATTTGAATGCAGAGCTGTCCACAAGATGGTATTTCCATTCTGTGAACATCCTTCAGAGTTCAGCATTTATTTTTGGGCTGGTTTTTAAAGGCATAGGATTGTATTAAGTACTAGTTTTCAAATCACAGCCCTGATAAGAAGCTTTCTTATAACTGGGACTATTGGATTATCTTAATAAATAGAAGAATCTTCTGGGCTATAACCTGATCTCTGGGGTGGTAGTCTTAGCTATAAAAGATGCAATGCTGAACTTCCTTCTCAAGAAGAGTTTTTCACTCTGCATCTTCTGCTTGATGATCTGCTCAACCCCAAACCCAGTGATGGAGTAGTACGAGTCTCTCTTTTCTGCTCTCTCTCATGTGCGCATGAGCTACAAACAGGGAAGTCCATAGGAAAGCTGGTTGGTATGGACTTGTCTCTATGGGACATTTTTGCCTTAATGACCCATCCTGGTTTGGTGACATTCCATGAAGAAGAGAATGTGCCAGCCACTTCTGCTTCAGTGAAGGTGAAACTCCAGGGCACCTTAATAACTGAAGCCAACAGGATCCACATGGAGAGTTCATCTCCTACTCTTGGAAGTTCACATCCCATCCAAAAGGACCTTCTTGGCTTAGCTCCCTGCTTAGCCCTAACCCTATTGCTGAATATTTAACCAGAAACTAAACAAACCACAAAAATGAAGCCATGCCATGCCTTGATTAGGGATTAGAAATGTTAACTGCCCAGCGCCTTTTCCTGCAGGGGCATGCAGCCCCTATACCTTTAATTAGAGTAGCCTGTGGTACTTGCCATAAAGCTGATAAGTAATAAATAGCTGCCTTTGTCACATGCAAGTTCAGCATTGTGAAATGGCACACGGACGGCTTTAAAAAGCCTTTGATTAAACCCAGCACTACAGTAAATCTACAAACACAGAGGAAAGAAAAGAAGCTATTTAGTCTGTGCCAGTTCCCGGCATTAAGTATGCAAATTTCTCGGTGTCTTCAGCTCCCAAGAACAGCAGGCGCTGAATGCAGCAGCAGCAGCAAGCGGCACGACATCATTCATTTCAATCATTAAAACAAAAGCGGGATAAATCGCTACCTAATTTGTAAAATATGCTTATCATATAGACTCTTTGGTCTTTAAGAAAAGCACCAGCTGAATGAGAATCACTGCATTATTTGGGGAAAAAAATGAAGAAAAAGATGCTTGAATCAGTTCTGGTTTTCCCCCTTCTCCCAATGATTGTTCTTTTCTTTCTTTTTCCTTTCGTTTTCCTTCCCTTCCCCTTCCCCTTTTTTCCTTTTCCCTTCCCAATTTCAGGTGAAACCTGAAGCCTTCCCTCAAGTTCCAATCTCAATCCATGGAAAACCAGTCTATTTTACTGAACAGGCACAACTTGACATTCCCTGGTCTGTCTTCTCTCTCCTTCTTTCAATACCCTGAGGGGTGACACTAACCAAGGCCCAGCCAGGAGCTCAGTGCTGAGCATCCCTCATCACCCCGCTTCCACCCTGCTGCCATCCTTGTGCATCATCAGCAATCTACATTCCCCCCTGCATGGCAAAATACATCTCCAAAGAGCCCAATCCTGCATCCTGCTGGGAGGTGCCTGTCGAGGGATCCCAGCTGGGTGTTCGTCACCCCTCTACAGAGGGATAAAGCTGTCTCTGTCCTCTTCCCTGTCCCCAGTGCTCAGCTCAGACACCATCCCTCCTTTCAGAAAGAGTAGTAGCGAGGATTATTGTTGCACAGGGAGCATCATCCCTGGATCCTTAAAAAGGTTAAATTCTGCCCCATCTTAATGATGGTCTGCAGGTAACTGATTTTTCCAGTTAGACTGTTCCTTTTACATGAACCAATTCACCAGCTTCCCTCAGCTCGTGGCTACTTGTGGTGCAGAGGACACGAATGCTCTCACTAAGGCTGCCTCTGTAGCATGTTGTTGCTCCTCTGCCTCCACTCCATGATGTGCGTGTGATGAGCAGCAGGGCCAACAACCCTGCTCTTGTATGGAAAGTGTCCTTCGATGATTTCCCAGCTGTTCAGCCATTCGGCTGTTAAAGGATAGTGCCTCTGGCAGTACAGCTCCCCACTGTTGTTATGCTGGGGCGTCAGCAGATGGAGCATATCATGGTTATTGAAGTTGGATACAGCGACTGTCAGAAGCCTTGCATTGCCTGGCATATGCAAATAGATCCCAGGCATCTGGTTGTGTCTTGGGCTGGCCACATTAAAGAGTATGAAAAGAAACCTTTTGGTGAGGGGGACCCACTGGCTGTAGCTTGGATGTCACCGTGCAATAGTGACTGTGCAATTCATGATGTGGTAGATTAGCCAGGGAAGGAGGAATTTGCACAAGGAGTAGGTGTACAACTGGCCATGCTAAATGCCCACCCGAGGACAGACCTGAGTGCTGCTGGGCTTAGATGGGTGCAATAGCACAGTCACAGCCAGGGACAGCGCCCACATGGTGCCTGGGGATTGTTATCGAAACAGGGGTTTGGATTAAATAATTGATGTGCTTAGGGTACTTGGGCCACCTTTTACTTCACTTTGGTATCAATTTAGGTCATTTGTTGGCAGAACACTCTAGAATGGGGAATTGAATGTTAGTATCCTATGTTCTTCAGGGTGGCTGCATGTCACCCATCCAGTCATCATCATAGATGAACAATCCAAGTGTGTAAAACCCCAGCCCAAATGTGTAGTTTGCTTCTGAGGGTAAACTCCATGTACTCCACTGTTTACTCTGAGAGTAAACTCCACTGTACATGGAGCTAATGGTCATGCCTCAATTTCTACTAATTTCATGCAACCTTCTACAGCCAGCCTTTAGAGCTCTGCAGTTGAGTCTGAGAAGGGATTTTCAGCCTCAGTGCCATAGGATGGTGACTCTTAATGTTTCTGTGATGAGCAGCATTGGAGATGTTTTTGCATTAAACAGCACCGTTGCAAACCACCCCAAAACACAGCTTGATGCTGGAACGTTGCACTCCGATATGTGATAAGGGTCAACTGAGATTAAATATAGTGAGGTACAGGTAACCTCAGTGTCAATGCCGCAATATGGCGGATGCAGCAAAGTAAAACCCAACTCTTCCTTCATGGGGCAGGTTGAGGATGTTTCCCTTCCCTTCCTCAGCAATGCCTGGCATTACAGAACAGCTACCGAGAGAGTTTTCTTTGCTTCTCCTCTGGAGATGAAACATGTTCTCCTCTCCTCCTGTCTGCTCTGCTTTGTCCTGGCTCTGTGGTGGGTGTGAGTGGAACCAGAGCATCTCAATGCACCGTGCAGAGAAGGGGCGGCTCAGGCTCCAGTGCGGCACATCAGATCACCCCTCCTCAGCCCAGCAGTCTCCTGGCACTCTCTACCATGCAAATGCCTTTCCTAGCTCCTGCCTCCTCTGCTTCATCCTTGGCTCCTTTTGCAACATCAGAGGAACATAAAATGGGGGAAGGGAGAGAAATAGCATCCTGAATATTGTGCCTTCTAATTAGGCTGGCAGTAATCAAACAGCTTTTCGGGAGCACACTGTGTTAGGCTTGCTGGCACGGAGCTTTCCAGCCACGTGGGTTACTTCTAGGGGAAAAGCAACCTCCATCCCTGTGGAAGCAGCAGTGATCTCCTGGGGTCACAGAGCAGCTTTAACCAATCCAGAAGGGCCTGGATAAAGAAGCTGAAATCCAAATTCCTTCTCCATCTCCCGTTACAGTGTCCTTACCATAAAGGGACTTGTATAAACTTCAGTAGCACAAGCTGTTCCGGCGATGTTGTTGTATAAATCTGTTTTATGTATAAATATGCATTTGAATCCATGTTTGGACTCAAACCTGTCTGTTCATCCAGCTGTCGCGTAACCTCTGCAAACAGCAGGGTCCTTTGTGACAGATTGAAACCAAGAAAACCGCTGCCTGTTCTGCAAAACATATTTAATTTGTTAAAGAGATGGGAACTTTGTTGAATTAATAAGATGGGCGAGAGAAGGGAGCTGCTCTCCGAAGAGCTGGAGCCTGGTTACAAGTGCAGTTTGCAGCTTGCTGGTAATCCTGCAATTAAAGCTACAGTAGCAGCGTATCACAGAAATGGGATTTGCATAATTTGAAATTTGAGGAAAATCTCTAAATACTTTAATTTTGATAGAAACTGTTTCCACTGCTGACATGTGTCTACACCTATAATTTCGGTTGATAAATTGCTGTAATTTCTCTTCCATTTCATGTTCTTTCTAACATTAATTGTCAGTTGTAGAGTAAAACAGTAGAAAGAGAGAGAGAGAGGGAGAGAATAATGTCATTGTGCTTTTGTGGTGTGAATAGCCTTCTGAGGAATGATTATCTTCCGCACAGATGCAAATAAAAGAAGAGAGAGGGACCCCTTGGCTTGCACAGAACTACTGCAATGGGCATCAGTGTCCCACTGCGAGATAGGGAAGCAAAGGGTTAAAGTCATGTAAAGGACTGGATGTGGCTATTTCCCAGGCTGCTGGAAGAAAAGACAAGACTTTCCATTGGGATGTGACCTGGAGAGGATGCATGGATGCACAGGTTGGGCAGGAGGAGGCCCAAGCTGCAGGGTCCCAAGGGTTGAATCCCTTGATGCAGCCATCTCCTGCCTCAAGCAAGAGCCTCACAGAGCCATCAGCTGTGATGGACTCACCTGGTTGGGTTTCCCAGCCAGGCAGTGAGTAGGAGGTTGCCCACATCAAGGGGGATAAAGGCAAGTGTCAAGTCTCTTCATGGTGCTGCCTTGTAGAGCCTCATCCACCTGGGGTCTGCTCCCATCCCACCTCCCCAAACACCACTTTTCAAGCGACTTTTAAACAAAACACCCTTTCAAACAGAGGGCTACTGGTACTAAATTATTCCATTAATTTATTATTCATGATGAAAAATTATTCTAATAAACGGTGAAAAATTATTCTAATAACATTCTATCCTATTAATATTCTGCAGCCGAGCAGTTAAACTCACTTCCTGTGGCTGCTCACCTCCTTAGCGCTGATCTATTTCTCACAGAGTTTACTGAGATGAAAATCTGCTGCTTTGGAAATGTGCTGCATTTAACAAAACCAGTGGGGGGAGATGAGCTGTGAGCAGGGAGAGAACCAGGCACCGAGTTTTCCCTGCTGCTGACAGAGCAAGGGCTTGCACAATGTGGTATGTGCAGAGCAAAACCATGCAGCAGCAGGCAGATGGTCCAGCCCTGCGTCATTTGGGTGCTGTCACCCTGTAGACCATTAACTTTTAGCACCCAATATTGCTAACTCAGTGTCTCCCTACATTTCTCAGGGCAGGGAAATTGCTCTTTGCCTGTCCCTTTCTCTTGGCTGGTGTCCTGCAATCTCCACTTGTGCATCTACCTTGAAACCCTGAGCTCATGTTGCTTCTCATGCGTGTTCCTCACTTCAGAAGCCTCCCTAAAGCTCAAGGAGCTGCTCCATTGTAGCCTGGACCTCCATCTCCCTGTGGACAAGTAGAGCTTGTAGCCAAATCACGGATAAGGCTGGGAACCCTGCTGTCACTTGGACCTCAGGGCCAGTCCTGGCAGCATCCTGCCCCCCCTCCTCTCTGCAGCCTCCCCGTGTGCTGGCACCACGCGCTTGCCAGGCTTCATGCCAGAGATATGTTCCTAATGGTTCCTCTGCCTGCTCTGCTTGCTGCTCCCCTCGCCTGCCAGCTGGCTGGGGTGGTCCTTGTCATTGCAGGCAGCTGGGAAGGGGTTTCATGGGTATGCAGCGCTTGGGAGCACTGTGTACAGGTGGCAAAGCATCCCAGCGTGTCCTCTGCAAGGTACCCAGGGAGCCCACTGCTCTCCAGCAGGATCCAGGGCACTGGCTGGGTACTCACTTAGGGAAAAGAGATGTGATGGGGGAATTCCTGGTCCTCAGAGCTTGCAGTCAGAGATGCATTGAGGAAGCGTCTTACAGAGGCATTGCAGAAGGTTTCTTAAGGGCTGTAGGTAACTCAAGGTTTCTCTTGCAAGTGGATGCACTGTTTGAGTGGACAGCAGATGAGCAAGTACCACTACAGTGCCTTGTCATCTGGCTTTGCTCTCCTAGTCATCCATATGATTTAGAGGAAAGCAGGCTTTACAAAGGGAGCAGCATGTCCATGTCTGTGGTGGGTCAGCTGGCCAGAGGTGTTGCTTTCCCCAAAGCTTCTCTGATCATCCTTGGTTCCGTCTACACAATGTCTACCCCATACCAGAGCCAGCTCACCTTCTGACCTTCTCTTTTGCCCATCTTTTATCTGGTTATCTCTGCAAACTTAATAATTCCCTGCACAAGTAGATCAGGTTCTACCTGCACCTCCCCAGCTGGCACGATTAGTTGTGCCAATTGCTCAGTAAATGAGATGCACAAGTGTGTGTTAAATGTTCCTGTGACTCTAAGTCCTAATAAAAAAGCTAACCTCCAGGTGACATTGTTACAGCTTTAACAAGTAGAGCGCCTTAGTAAAAGAACTTCATCTCAAAGGACTTTCACTGGAGCCATCTTCTTCTTTGTGTGTTCCTCCCTCGCAGCGTGGGTAATTAAAGGACCAGCCACAGCTCAGAAGATTCCTTAGCATTTGCGTTTGAGGGTATCTTTCACTCTATTTTTTCCCCTCTTCTTTGATGGCATATTAGATCAAGCCATTAAGCAACATCCTCTGTTTCTCCTGAGAATATTCATCAATAATAATGCATAGTACTTGCTCCAGGGCTGCCCCCTCCTTGCCCAGGAATATCACTGGTACATGATACAACCCTGTTGGAATAACTCTGGCACTTGTTTTTGTTTCTGAGATTCATTTAATGTGTGATTTTATTCCTCTCTGGGACTGTGGAGGCCCTGCTTTGTTCTGGGTTTGGAAGCAGACAGTCAGCAGAAGCTGAGATTTTATCTGATCCAGTGGGGAAAAGGGTTTACATCAAAGTAATGCACAAGTGGAAAGTCCTTAATGCCAATTGACAGCACCGCTGTACAACTGCCTTACCTTAATTACACGTGGACCAGCTGTACCAGGCATATCTCTTCTTGTCCCAGTACAGTATACTTATTTAGTGGGCTTGCATGACAGCAGAACAAAACCAAAGTGCTTCAAACTGTTTCTTGGTATTGGGTTATTATATTTAGGACACTAAACACAGATGGCAATCTCAGAGCAATGCACAGTGCAGTCCGTAAAGGGGCTTCGCTGAGTGATTGTCCTGCTCCTGTTCAACAGGTGATGGATGAAACCTTGAAATGAAGATTCAGTAAGTAAAATAAAGGATTGGACTCAGGAGATGCAGGCAGTGCTCCAGAATTAAGAATAGGAGCACACATCTATAGCTTCTTTGAGCACTAAAGCAGCATGCCTGTTGCATAAGGGATTTTCAAGGAAGTAACTACATCAATTGCACAAAGGAAAATTATAGTAGACAGTACCTCAAGCTCCATTTGCCTCATACTGCTTACTTCTTCCTTCTCCAAGAAGTTAATCAAGAGGTTTAATTCCTGTTGGTAAGGTTTTTTCAGCTGCCCTAGAACACAAGTAGCTGCCTGGTCCTCCCCCACTCCATCTTGGGGATGGTCGATATTACTCATGGATTTGAAGGGATGAGGGGTGCAAACCCAGTCGAAACCTGCTTGTGTATGTAACTAAGCAGCTCATGTTCCTGAGTTCCCATGTTTATCCCAGACCCTGTTTGCCCACGGTATTGCATGAGCTGCTGTTTTCTGTAATTGTGCTGTTGCAAACAAGTGACTCCATCATTCCCGGCCTCACTTAATATCTGGGATCAAGCACCTGAGGCTCTCTGAGTTTTTCTTAGGCTGCTGGCTTGGCCTTGTTATTGTTCAAGCATGATTTTAACTTTTGCAAGGTGAGCACTTGTCCCCGAGACGATTATCACAGCGCTGAAGGGCAGAACACCCCTCTGGAGCCAGAGACTCCCTGGCTGCTCTCAAGAGCCTTTGCGCATCCCTCCATGCTGGACCGCTTTCATGCAGCACGGTGCCTCTTGATGTGGGGATGTTTATCTCCTCTCAGTGCTTACCCATTGGTGCGTCTCTCAGCTAAAGTGCCTTTAGTCTGATTGTGAAACCCACTGTGGTCGTGTCTTTGTTAAGAAGATAAGCTACAGCGGGAAAGCAGCAGCAGCAACAAATTCCTCTACTGTGTTATATCTTTTCCTCCCAAGGAATATCACTCAATTTGGACAGCTACTGTAATGCTAATATACAAGCCAAAACTCCAAGGAGCAAAATAGAAACATCCAGCCATATTAAAGAAGTTTTTGCGTGTGTTTGAAAGCTCACAAACAAATCTGGGTATTAAATTGATGTCCTGGCACTTGGGCAGTGTAACGGACAGATTCAATTAACAGAAGGAAATACGTCCAGCTTGTAGTGCGGGCTAAGCAGCAGTAAAAAAGCAAATCAATTTTTCCGGAGTTTCAAAGCCTGGTGCAGATTTCCAGAAGGCAGAAACCCAAAATGCGTGTTTAGAAAAAGACCTGAGAGGCTCAGCGGTGACATTTGAACCAAACTGCTGCACCTTCATGATGAGACACTGTCACGATATTTTGAGCAATACTCCATAAATAATCCATTTATATGTATAGGTATAACGTGTTATATATATAGAAATAACTGGGTATGCTTATGAATATATTGCATATTGAATAGATTCATATATTGAATATATTCACTTTATATTCAGTATATTGAATGTATTCGATACATTGCACATATTCAATGTCGTTGATTACTTGAGAAAGAGGCAATGGTTTATTTGAAAGAGGTGCCATGGTATACTGCAAAAAAACCCACAGAATAAGCTAAGTTATGGTCATTAGTGTGGTCAGATACCCAGTGTAACAGTAGTGTGTGGTTTTCTCTATACCATTAAATTAGGGAGCTATATACACATATATATATCTGTATGTATACATGTGACTGTGTGTATATAGTGTGTGTGTATATATATCTATATGCATGTACTCACAGACATATATTCGGTTACACGTGTGATGGATTCCTGGCAGAATATTGCAGATGTAACTATGCCAAAACTCCTGGTTTGGGATTCTTAGATTTGTCGTTTTCTGTAAGTGAAAACCTCATATGGTGCTGCTCAATGTGCAAGACTGAAATCACAGTTTATCCAGCCAGTCCAGTGCAGGACCAGGAATGGCAGCTCAAACTTCCCTACTCTCCTCTGGTCATACCCAAAAAGCTTTAGAAATCAAAGGGTGGGGGAGTCCCCACCTTCCTTTTACTCTGTAATCCTATTCCAGCAAAGTGTCTGCAGTTGTAATCCCATTGAAGTCAACTTCCAAACTCCTGGGGGAAGAGAAGAAGGGGTTTCCACAAAAAAATACCCCATACTTTACGGGACCTATATGAGCTTTTGGTCAGTAGTTAGCTGGGTCAAATCTAGAAATCACGAATAGCAAATCCTGCTGCAAGCCACAGACTCGACCTGCTTCTGGTTAATCCCTAGCAACTTCTGCACACGCTGCATCTAGATGGATGCTCCGCCATCCAACCAGCTTCTAACACTTGTGTGTGGGATTTTTACTGCCTCTTTTCTTTCCCCCTTTGTTTTTTGTTGTTGCTGGAAACAGGTGATCATAAAATGCTCCACTGTCTTCAGGCAGCAAACTGAGAACAGATAATTTTCTCCTGTTACACTGAGCCACAGATTTATTTCCCTGAAGAAACCCAAGTGTGACTGCAAAGATAAAAGGAAAAAAAACCAGAGGGATAAGCAGCATGGTGGTGATGATTAAGGTGCCCTTCCAGGAAATAAATAAATAAGCCCAACCTCCTGGCATCTTCCTGCAGGTCTGCCCTGCGCCCTGTGTCATTACCCCGTCTCTCTGTATAATCAAGACGGGAAAGAGCTGAGCAGAGTGAGGACCTCCCATTTCAGAGCCTCAGTGCTAGAGACAATATACACCCAGCTGGCAGGATGGATGTGCTTTTATTTAAAACACAGACAAACATGCACTCCGAGGGGAAGAAGCCCTGCAAAGCCAAATTTGCTGCTAAATCTGTTTACGTTTTGCGAGGCTCAAGATCACCTTGAACCATCTTTGCTTTTGCTTTTCCTTTTCCCTTTGAAGTTGCAAGTTCTACATAAGCCCTTCAGGAAAATAAAAAAGAGGAATTAAAAGGAAAAGTGGATAAAGAAGCTATTTGTGAAGTGAATTTTTTAATACTGACATTTTAAAAGGTTGAAATGTTATGGCGTCTTTTGCAAAGTTATGCCATTTCAACAGGATAACATGCATTTTCCTGTTAAAGAAAAGACCCTCTTCTTCCCTCGTACCTTGAACACTTTCTCGTTTTGCAATAATATCCTTCAGCTATGTGGCTCTCTGTTCTTTTTCAAAGGGAGGACAGCATCTCTTCTAATTGTGCTTATGATACCAATTAGCATTGGGGGTTTCTGCTTTTATTAATAAACAGCCTTTCTAAGAGCACCGTGGCTGTCCTAAATATTTTTCTCCTATATGGGAGTCAGGAAGGACTCGTAATTAATTCCTCTTTCAGTGGAAAAGCAAAGCTATTTTAAATTGCGTGCCTGATTGAATTACCGAAGTATTAGACAACTAACAGTCTTTCGTCTTATTTTCATGTTCTTTCCCATGCAGATTCAGTTTAATGCTGTTTTCCCCTTCATCCTTTTCATGTGTCCTAATTGTTAGTTAAGTAGTGTCAGGGCTCCGTGTTATCGGCCAAGGCAGGTGTCAGGCTTAATATTATTAAAGATGCAGTTACTCTTTTCTCGAGCACAGCTTGTCAGTTTGGCTCATCAATGTATATATCAATACATTTTTAAGTGAGGGAAAAAATATCTCTGTTTTCCATCCATAATTATCTCCTTGGTATCTTGCCCCTTGTTTTGGTAATGTCTCTAACTGTAGTACACAGGAGTCCTGGGGAATGTGATGAGGTCTGACAGCCTGAAGTAGCTGCACAGCCAAATTCTCCAACTTGGAATCATAGAATCATTTAGGTTAGAAAAGACCCTTAAGATCATCCCCAGATCCAGCTTGAGAGGCTCCAAGGATGCTCTCTGCTGCATCATCTCCCAGGCCTGCCGTGTTGAATGAAGGGATCTGTGAAAGCTTGGGGGGGAAACCAGTAACTGAGGAGTTGGGTGATCTCTTGACATTGCACCTGCATCATGTAAGGGTGCTGGGAAAGTTGTAAGGGAAAATGTTGGGTTACGGTGCCCATACCCATAAAAGAGACAGGAACGAAGGGCTGGGAGTTTGCATGCTGCTGAGCAGTGCTTCAAGTGCCTACTCTGGAGGCAGTGCAGGGGAAACCCTCTGAGCTATGTGGAGCCAACAACTGAATTCCTTCTTTTCTGCCCTTGAAAACCAGAGGGCTTGAAATGCCACCATCCACAGCTCTCATTTATTGCCCATTCCCACTTGCATCTTGACTGGTCAGCATGAGGATGATGCACGTTCCCCAGCCGGTGTCCATCAACCATGGAACTTTGCAGATATTCTTTGCTGTGGGACCTAATCCGCGGCCAAATTGCTTCTGAGCAAACCCAACTGAGAGTGCTCCAGTTTACAAAACTGTATAAAAAGCAATGGGCTATTTTACTGAAATGTAAATGTTTATGGGAAATCCATGTTCCTTCGTTGTTTTCTCTCAGAAAGTCGTAATCACAAAGCACTTCCACCAAAGGAAACAGCAGATAATTAGCCAAATGTAAGAAAAAATAGCCAATGCTCCTCTGCTCCCCCAGCTCTTTCTGATTTCCATTGGGGAAAACTGAAGTTTTCCTCTCCTTTGAAATTTGCCACCCTTGAACTCTAGCTCTGAAATTTGCTGTCATGAGGCAGTTGTGTTACTGCTCTGCTATGACTCTTTGTGTTCTATTGGCAGTAGCATTAGATTGTTGCAGTTTGATATAGCTGAGTAGATAATCAGCATATGCCGTTCACTGTGGCAATGCCACGGCAGGTTTTGGTGCTGCAGCTGGAAATCAGCTCGTCCGCTTGACTGTGTTGCACATCAGCTGCTTTCAGGCTGGAAGCAGAGCGGGAAGAGAGCGGCTCAGTTTTGGGATCATTACTCAGTGATTTCCAGCTATCCTTGATTAATGACAGCTCTTTGGTGGGTCACACGTGTCCTCGCATGGGGTCTCCATGCTCATGTGAGTGTGCCGGGTCGCTTCCAGCATCCATGGGATCCTCCGGCTGCCAGCTCAGCGGTGCATGGCTGGAGACTGACAACTAATGGTTAGTTTGCAAATAGCTGCATAAAAGATCAGAGGATAATGTGCGAGGGGCGGGGAAAGGAGAAGGAAGAAGGGGAGTGACTGGTAGTGCTTAAAGAAAATTGAGTCCCATTTCAGTTTTATTTAGTTCAATATTAACTCTCAACAGTACGGTTTTTAATGCAAAATTTCACCCGGCTTTCAGGAGGTATCAGGGCCTGGTGATGCGATGGAAGCTGTGACTGTAATGAAGAGGGCCGCATACTCATCTCAAACTTAATTTCTCTAGGCTTAATTCTCTTCCCAACCCAGGACAAATCAGAAATAATTTCATTTCCATTAATGCATTTCCCAGCCATGTGAATCTGATGGAAGAGCACAGCCCTTCAAGTCCTCCATCCGCTGTTAAAGAGAAGACTTAACATGTGCTACAGCATTCCTGAGAATAGGAAATATGAGATCATTAGGTTAAAGTGATGAAGCTTTGTGATTTAAGGTTTTGAGAGAGACAATGAAGGGGAGAAGAGAGAGCACGACCCTTTTAAGGAGACAGAGCAACTTGGTAAAATTTACCTTCATGCAAGTAGAAACTCTGATCAGTTCTCATATTGTTATAGACAAGAAGGGAAGAAAAGGGAGGTCTCCAAGGGGAGGTCTCTATAAGTCCTTGAACACCACCCAGGATGTGAGAGCATCTGTGTGCCCTCACAAGTTGACCAGATCCTTCAAGCCCGTCACTTACCACCCTTTCCCAGGGATGCTGCAGGAAAAGTTCCTATAGGTCCCAGGAGCCTCCCAAGAGGTCACATCTGAGCACTTGCATCTGTGTGTGGCAATAGGGAGATCTGGGGAGTCTCCAGCACAAAAAGCCTGTAAGATGGGGCTTCTGGGAGAGCACAGGTCATTTTGGGAAGACAGGGCAGGAGGAGCAAGAGGTTCTGTGTCTGTGGGCGGGTAACAGACTCTGTGTCTAGGGAGGGTAATAGAGAGGTTAGAAAAGGAGGGACCCTCTGAGCTTCTACACCAGAGGCTGAGAACAACAGCCCTGGGAGTGCTGCAAAGAGAAAGATGAGGAGGGGGTTCTGAGACACTGAAAGCATTCAGTTCTGTAGGAGCTACCTGGATCCATCTTTTCCTCACCTTTGAAATTCGTCACCCTTGAATTCTAGCTCTCAAATTTGCTGTCACGAGGCAGTTGTGTTACTGTAACGCAAAGACTCTTTGCGTTATATTGGCAATAGCATTTGATTGTTGCACTTTGATATAACTGAATAGGTAATCAGACCACTCTTTATTTTAGCCTGAGGATATGCCTTTGATTTGTAGAGGTTGGCCATTTCTTATCTGAGTTTGAAAATGGGATTATTTAAATGTCTATTGATGTTTTTCATGTGGTCTAACTGTGCAGTTCAACATGGTAATTCAACTCATAGCTATACCAGATTGTTATCTAATCTGATAAGATATGAACAGCACAAAGCCGAGATGATGAAACAATCGGGATTGTTGACTCACTGGGGTCCTTCTAAATCCAGTCTGCTTTCATACTTAATTATCCTGTCAAGTTCCTGCAATCTTAGCTCCTCCAGTACTGTGATGGCGAGAGCAGTGGTAGTGACAGCACTTGGTGAATACATAAGTTGATCAAAATAACTTCAGCTGATACACTGGCTATTTATCCCTCAACTGCAATATGAAAAGCTACTGATTCAAATACCCTAGACTGCAAAATGGCCCTTTTAAGCATTTCTAGGATCACTGAAAGCCATTATTAAAGGTCTCTGGAAGTTAATGTTTTGCGAGCATGAGCTGCTACCTGACTATCGCATACCAGAGGCGGAAAAAGAGCAAGTGAATATTCAGCCTAATTTTCTTCCTCAGCTGGGCTTTTCATGCTACCTACACCAGGCACTTTACCTGACCCTGGAAACTTTGTGGGAAACCTACAGCCCATTCTTCCTGACACTGCTTGCATCATACTGTATTCTTATTACAACTGCCACTTTTATGAAAGGATAATTAAGCTGTATTGATCACACCTAAAAGGTGGATTCTAAAGCCTTCCCCCACCACTTGCAAATTGATCATATTTTCAGTCATTTTTCTTGATCAGCTATAGGATTAATCATGAGAGTAAGTGTGGTATGCCAAGAGGTGATGGCAGAGGTAATGGTGTCTATAGCAGGTATTTGGGGTATTCAGGAAAACAAGCATTAAGGAACAAGCAGAAGTGTTTAATGGTCTGAATTGAAATCATATTACTGTAAGTTTTACAGGGGTCTTTGCTGTTAATCCGAAGTCAGCATTTTGCTGTCAGTTGGTATTTAGTCGCAGAATAATCTGGGTATGAAAGAGACCCACTGATGGTGATGTTTTAAATGGTCAGGGAAGGAAAAAAAGGGCCCATAAGTGTTCATGGAAATTCCACAGATCAAAATAGCACTGTGTCAAGCATCTTGTACTGATTAGCTCACTGGCAGATTCACCTGTGGATGTATCTGGAGCAATCGTTAAGAGCTTTGTTACGCTATAGAGCAGCCAGTCAAGCATCCTTGTATTTAAAACTGACACTAAAAATACGCAGATATTGAAAGATGCTGCTTTATCTACTAGGTGTGTTTTAAAAGGAAAACCACTGCTCCAGTTAAAAGCCTTATCAACCGTGAGACTGAGTGATTTAGATCAAAGCTGTTAGTGTTCCCTCTGAGAGGCAGCACCAGGTAAAACCACCCGCTTTTCAGAGCGCTGAGCACTTCCCTATGAAGATCAGTACTGCCATGCTTCTCAACATCTAGACCGTGGAAGCTTCTGGCCACAAACGGTACAGGAGCCTTAATCCACAAGCCTTTCGTGTTGGTCCCCTTGAAAATTGTAGCTATTATGTTTAAATTAATAATGCTGTTTTCTGCTGAAATTGCAGAGTGCTGGGTGAGGGAGCCTTGCCCTGCCACAGTACGCGCTGGGTGACAGGAGGACCTGCCCTGGTCTTTCAGAAAGGCTGTAATTAGCAGGGAAAGAAAAGACCAACTGTTGTTTGAAAATGTTAATGCTAAAGGTCTCGTTTAAGCCGGCGTCTCTTGTATAAGCCCATGTTCCTCATATAAACTGATAAAAAAAGAAGTGATTTTCCTGCTCTTTTTCTTTCCCCCTGTGGGGAACTGTACTTTTCAGTGGCTCTTGGCCCTCCCTGGCTCCACCCATACCACTTCTCCAGCTTCCCCAGACCATTTCCAATCAGAAGTGATGCCAGGAGCCTTTCCCAACCACTGCTGCTGACCATCTCTCTCCCATCCCCTCCTCAGCCACAGTGCATCCTTCTGCAAGCCACTTCACCAATGAAGGGGGCAGCTTAAAGCCAAACCAATCCTGCGGGAAAAATCAATGGAGATTGATCAATAGCTGCTCAGTGAAAAAATAAGATGATGGGAAACCTTCTTGCCTGGGCACATACTGAAGTTGTGGCCACCCCTTTCCTTGAGACTGTCGCAGCTGATGGGACTGCAACCTTATGTTTGTCTCTGAACATGTGTTCAACCCAGCAGACAGACAGCAGGGCAGACAGATGCTGTGGCTGCAGAAGAGGGTGTTTTCTCTGTGCTGTCTCTGGGAATTACAGCCTAAGAAACCCAGTTACATGCACGTATATGACAAGGTTTCGAAACTGGATGATTAAAGGTGTGTGAGAGGGCAGGGTTAGAGGCATGCTTTTCTGTGCTTGTCCATATTCTTTGTGTTTGAAAGCCAGGGACTGTTCAGCGCAGGACCCTGGTCCTTAAATATTTTCTGATGCAGCAGAACTAAGCAAGCTCATACCCCTGGAGCATCCATCCCTTACGCTTGCAGGCAGATGGAGAGCATCAGACCTTGAGATACACATTAGTGTTTGGTTTGACTGAACCTTGCTCATTTGAGAACATTTTGAGTGTTTGGTTTCCTTTAGTAAATCTAAGCCCTCTCCTCATCAGGCTCATCTTCCACCCAAGAGCTCCTTTGTGCAGCTGCTGCCTCCAAGGGCTGCTGTCACATTCCCCCTGCGCACATGGACCTGGTGGTGACCCTCATTCCCAACCACACCTGGACTTTCTGATGAGGTTCAGAATGCCTTAAAACAGGTTAATTTGTAGGAAAGTGACAGAAATAAATTACTGGCACTTTTGTGTGCTGATAAGTTTAACCTTATTTTTTCCCCGAGCAGCTAAATTGCCAATCATCCAGAACCACACTGGAGTTCACCCATTACATAAAGGAAGCTGTTAGTCTCATTTAAAACAATATTGACCTTTTTCCCATCCTTTCCATTTTGACTAAATTACAGGGTACATATTTGAAATGTGGCTTTTGTCAGACTGTAAGCAGGTGACCCTGGTTTTTCCTCCTCCTTTTTTTGCCTCCCTTACTGCTTTCAGCCTTTCCTTTCTACTTCTAACACAGCTCTTGGTTTAACCACCGAGACTTTCAAATCCAGAGATAGTAAGAGTTTGCATGATATGTATAATTTCCAGCTACAAAAATCTACCCCTGGAAACTAAAGGAAGTGCTGGAATACATGGAGTAGGGGCACTTTGAAACACTTCAGAAGTGGCTCTGCTCTTCCGGATTCAGATCAGTGAGGGTGTATGACCTTCAGTTTCACTACAGTTTCATCTGCAACATTACCAATAGATTCTCTTCTGGGAGCAAAAATATTCTTCCTAGGAACAAATGTGTTATTTTCCCTTGGTTTTATCTTTGAATCAGGCTGTGAGTATGTATGGCTCCATGTAAAACCAGCATAACCCATTCTGAGAGATTGTTTCCTGAATGTTTTTTAGTCCATTTGGGGCATTGTGCTGATCTCCAATGCCAGCTTCTGAGGACACTGCAATACAAGAGTGAGGCCCAAGTTGTTTTTCTTTTAGCCAAGGCCTCTGATAACAGTGTGGCCTAATAGATCAATTCTATTTATGTTCCTGTCATTGTTCCCTTAAGACATACAAAGAGACAAAGTCTCCCTGCTTCAGCTTCCTTCCTTCCCAGTTAGTGCCTAGTGACCGCTTGGCATTGACAGTGTTTCCATAGGCTGAGCTGAAGCCTCAGCTGGGGTAAATCCCTGCATCTGCATTGCAACAAAGGATGGAGGTTTAGTTCCATCGAGTGAGGATCTGAACTATTCATCAATGTGCTTATGGCATTTGTTCCTTGTATTAACTGTTCCTGGATAAAAACTAAAAGTATTCATTCCCATGTGCGTTCTGCTGGCTCTCGGCTCACCCAGAAATGTATCTTCTAATGCCAAACTTGAATTGATGCCAGCATTTATCTCATTCAGATGTTTGTTAGCTCTTTATATACACCACTGAAGTGTGGGGTCTTTCCCACACTCAGTCCTACTTCAGTTGTTCCAGTGCTTTTTGCAGGAATTCTGAGACGAAGGAAGCTTTGGGAAGCTTTAGGATTCCCTGGTCAGGGAAGCATTTATACTTCCATTAAACTTAGAAAATACAGGCCTCTTCTATGGGATCGTTTATCGCACAGGCTTGATTCCACAATATTGAGAGCCAGAAAAGAACATGGTCTTGTCCAGCCTTAACCCCTTCAATATTTGAATCGGTGACACTGAAAATGGCTTGAAATGCTCAATCGTCTTCTCTAAGAAAGAGACATTCAGAAGCTAAAGTGCCTTTCAAATCAAGCTGCCAACAGAGAAGATCATTCCTTCAGGTTGGTTACTGGTACCGTGTCCAACCCTTCTGTGGGAATATTTGGGTTGGATTGCTGGGATTTGATTGACTCTCCTACCAATACCAACATTTTGATTAGCTGTGAAGGGACAACTGATTCCAACCACCGTGTCTAGGTTTTGTGACCAGGTTTTGGGAAAAGAGAGGAATACTTGCACTTGGTTGCAGGTGCAACCATGTCGGCTACATGGGCTGCAGGCAAATAAGTTCCCAGGTTAAACAGTGTGTGCTTCTGTGACATATCCATGCCTCTGCTCCTCCTCCTCTCCTTACCGGGCAAGGAGCAGCCCAGGCCTTCCTCCACAGGGCAGAAGCATTACATTTTCCCTTTGGGCTGGCAGAGCTGCAAAGATGCTGCCTTGGCAAAGATTTTGGGGTTTGCATTTAATTCCAGTAATGCTGGTAGAGCAATTTCTTATCTTTCAGTTTGACTGTAGAGCATCCGAACATCCATTTAGAAGCACACGACGCAATGATGTGCGCGCTGGACTTATACAGTGATAGGAATAAAATAATCCTACTGCTGTATGCAGCCTGTAGATTATCTAGTTTTACTCAGCATTAGTATATGCCTGCGTGTAAAATTGCCCCGCACAATTATTCAATCTCATGGCAACTATTCAGTTTGCAAAGCAAAAATAATCATGTGATTACCCTGTAATTAGCTGATAGTTACTAATCAATTACATCTGCAGAGTTTGCCTTCCACTGAAGAGGTGCGTTGTGGTTTACAGGGAAGGCACGATGCCTGCCCCGAGCAGCTTACAGGCCTCTAGCCTTGCTTTGCTGCATGGCTGAGCAGCTCCTGTGGCTCAAAGAAGACATATGGGACCAAACTCCTCATTAGAGCTGAATGGCAGGAGTTGAGCATCTCATGTACCAGCTCTAGTGTTGGGAGGGTCTGGGTAGGATGTGCATAATCTCATTGGGGGGGGTTAATGCAGAACAGGTTGGCTGCAAAAGTGTGTTTGAATGAGGCTGAAGCGGAGAAAGCAAATGTATTCCCAAAACTTTTGTATATTCCTGTTATCATTTGTCTTCTCCAGGCTTAGCACCAGGGCTGCTTCATTCACGAAAGGCGGTTTGACCCCCCTGCAATGAAAGTAAGCACAAAGAGATGTGTATTCTGCAGGTGTTTATTTACCTTAGTATCCCCGTTTTCCTGAAGGGATGAGCATTACAGTCTACACACAACCAAGAAGGAAATTCTCCCATATATGCTGGCAGTGCAGCTTTGCTCTTCTGGCATGCAGCTGGGAACAAGGCACTGGGTTTACCTGTCCCTTGCCTACTGAGCGGCAGTGTCCAAGGCTGGAATATTTGCAATCACTGAAAAAATGGGATTAGCAAATACCTTTGAACAACCACAGAAATGTGGTAAAGCCCCTAATCTCTGGATGTGCGCTCAGAAAACTCTCCCAGAACATCGGCTCGAGCTTGGATGTTCATTCGGCACACGGAGGCATGGATGATTTTGTGATATAAGGAGCAGTGCTGGGAAAAACGGAAGGGAGAAGTGAAGCTTTGAAGAACAGTTTGATAAATATTTCTGCTGTGAAAGGAGGAAGTAAGACATGACAAGAATAGAGCTGTGTCTGTGAGAAATTAGGCAGGAATTTAAAGGGAAGGCTGGAAAGCTCAGTGCTGCAGGGGAGAGGCTTATTTTTGCGAGAGATGGGGGAAAAGAGGAGAAATATGATGGAAGAGGGAGCAAGAGATGTACTCAAGGGAGCAAGAGGTGAGAGGCTTGTGGACCTTTGGGTAGGAAGATGTCTAGTATGGTGCAAAACCATGTCACCTGCCCAGCCAGTCATGAAGCCTGTCAGGACTGTGCTGTGATCCCACGGCTCTGATCCCTTGTGGCTGCTTCCAGTGTGGCTCTGCCAGTGCCAAGGACCCCAGTCCGGCTGGGAAGAGCCTCTCTGCTGAGGAGCAGGGCTGGATGCATGCACCTGCATGGCGTGGGGAAAATTCCTCCTCCTCTCCAGTGCTTTTCTCCCTCCCCTTCTATCATCCGAACCACCTATTAAGAAAGATCCCGACAACACCATTAAAATGTCTTGCGTCGATTGCAAACTCATTGTTCGCTGGAAGCTAATCAGAGCCCGGGTAAACACAACGGCCCCTTCTCCCCCAGCCTGACGTTTCATTTACACAAGAGCTCAAGCCCTCGCACCGGCGCTCTGCCATGCATCCGTCAAGCATTGATTATGCTATTCAGCAGGATGGTTCAATAATTACAGCCCCGGATCTCCAAACCACACCAAAAAGCAGGCTTACCACTGCTGGCCTTTGTTCCTAATTGTCCTTCAGGATACTTGAGATGAATTCCCGTGGCTTACATTTTCCTGGGTTGTTTTTTTTCCTTTCTCTTCTATTGGGATAAAATAAAGAGAAATCTTTCCACTTAGCGGAGCTGGACGGATCAGACAAGTGTAGCGTTGACTGTTGACAGCACTTCATAAGCAAACCCTCTGACTGCAAACTGTCTCATTGATATGTTCAGCTCGACACCTCGGATTGATTTTTGATTGTTTTACAAAGCTCACTTGTGCGTGTTTTCATTATCAAGGCTGGGCAGTTTTCATACTAACACTTACGAAATGTTAGAGCTATTAATATAATTTGATATCATCTAGACTGCATCTAATTGTAACAAGTAATCCAACAAATTAAGCCTCTTTCACCAAAGCTCTCCACAACGGATTGCACTTCTGATTACTCCTTCGGTTCGGTTTGGTTGGGGGCGCTTGAAACAGTAGCGAAATTATTTGAGCTCTTTTTAATCCTGCTACTTGTGGAGGCAGGATTAGGGATGGAAGTTTTAAATTCCAGACAGGAGAATGCGATCCGTGCTAAATCCAGGCTTATCCCAGTGACTTTATCAGGCAGGGGATGAGCTCATATGCAAACTGTGCCAGGCTGAAGTTTGGGAGGTGATGCTCAGGGAAAGAACATTGCCAACCATTCCCCATGCACATGGACTGGTTGGATTGATGCTTGACCTTCCTATATTAAATCTGCTGTCCCCACCCATCCGTGTAGTCTCACCCCTGTGATCCTGTTCCCCATGCACAACCTCCAAGCTCTGATCCACCCTTCCCCTTGCTCCTTCTCATCTTTTTCCAACAATGAAACCTCATTGGAAGCCTCCCTGATCCTCCAGAAACCCCATGAAGTGGGTGTGATGTTGCTTGGTCTTTCCCATGCAATCATTGTGCTCCTGCTGATGACCCCAGTGAGAGTTTTTGCCCAGGAAAAGCCTGGAGCCAATCCTAACTCCCCTAGAAATTTAGGAGGAACCTTCCTTCTTTCTAAGACGGATTGAAGATACAGGTTATGGTTGAGTAACATGACTGCTGCAGGTAGCTAGCCCACAGAGAGCATGAACTCTTTCTGCTAGTCTTGTATAGCAATTGCCCCTTGAAAAAACACTGCCTGCCCTACCTTTGCCTTTTTGCAAATGTGGTATGTAAAAAGCAGGAATGAAACCATTTAAGTTGAATTTGAGGAGGAGGCCCACAGTCCCTATGAGGAACAGTAGCTGATTTTGCACCCATACTTGCTTTATCTCTGCACGCAGCCAGTGTGATCACCCGCACAGGGAGCCGAGCAGTGCACAGTGACCAGGCATCCTCTATTCCACACAATTGTCCCTTTTTTCTCCAATCACTGGAGAAAAAACAATCATTTCCTATCTCTTTCCCCCCCTTTTTTCCCCCAACAATGAAAATTGAACATTCCTCAGTGCCATGCATCATTGTTCTTAACACAAGATGCAATTACCCATCTCCATCAGCTGGGCAGGGGCTGGGAATTTCCACTCATGAACAAATGCCCATCTTAGTTTTCCTTATATAAAAAAAAGCACGGCCCTAAACAGTGTGTAAGCACTCTCCTGCGACTGTGCACCCTCTTCATAGCCCTTCCACTTGAACGAAGTGATTGTCTGAACTGAAATCGCTTCACTGAGATGATTAAATTAGTTTCTACATGCCAGAGATGTACAGAGGTCTTGACATTTATATTTGGGTACTAGAGTCTGACATTCAAATGTATTTGTGTTTGAAAACAGCATAATTTAGAAAAGAGCATAAAATCCATTAATATACTGCGGAGAGAGGGCGATGCTTTAATTTGTTTGGGGCGGTTGCAAAGTGATCGTTTCCAGGGGCTGCAGCAAGGGCAGACTGTGCTGGCTGCCTGGTGCAGGCAGGCAGATGTGCTCTGCCCAGCATCCCTCAGATACCCCAATACCAGTGTGCTGGGGTGAACTATTAAACCCACAGACACCAGGACAAAATCAACCTTCCTCTTCACGTGGCTGAGAGGTTTCTGATTGCAGTAGGTTTATCTTGATGTTATACAATCCACTTATGTTCTTGGAGTGCACCCAGGGCTGGGATGGCAAACCAATAAACACACACAGGCTAAATCTCCAAAAAAGCAAATCTAACCATTAATGACATTGTTAATGAGCCCAGCAAGTGAAAAATGCAGGCAGCTTATTCCAAATTCAGCCAGCACCCCCAAAAAGTGAGTCTTAACCTGACATTAAGCCCTGTATTATGTGACAAGGATGCTGTAGGCTGATGGTTACCATTTAGAAACTGAAATTATATGGTTTTATAAATTACTTTTGGTCCAATGATACACTTATTTAAGATGTATATTAAAGGCTTCTGTCAGAATCTAAATCCCATTGTTTTATCACAGCTTGGATACTCTCTTCTGCTTGGAAATAGGATTTTTAACTTCAATACAGAGCAGCCTCGCCACTTTTCAATGTTATTTTGAGTGAGTGAATGCAAACAGCATTGTTCAATTTACAGAAGCGGTTTCATTCGTGATATGACATTAGCATCTGGTACCTAAAGGAAGCATTCTTCACTGACTGAACCAAAAAAAATCCGGTTGATAAATTCCTGAGAGCAAATTCCCACTGCGCCAGCAGTGAGGCAGCCCCAAAGTGTCATTCTTTTGCATCAAAACATAACTCTCTGTTGGGATAACCATGTTTTCCCAGGATATCCCTCAAATGTAGGGGGAAAAAAAGAACTTTAAAGATCTGGCCAGGAGCAGATGAGTGTATATGACCTAGTGGAATGATCCTGGGATCAATGTGCATACCCACATTTTGCTGGTGTGTGTCTGCACGTATTTATTATTCTCATCTGCAGTATTGATGACCAAGGACCAATCTCACTGCACATGCGCCTTTCTCCCCACATCCCTTTCCCTTGAGTGAAAAAAACACTTGGATATATTTTGTTGCTGTTTTGTTTGTAAGCAGTGAGCAGAATGCCCCCATGTTAATCCCAATGCATTTTCCCAGGTGGGGAGAAAATAAAGACTCAAATCAAACCAGCAAACAGAAGAATCAGGGCAGGCCACTGCAATCAATAGTGAACAGGGCTGCGAGACATTTTGGTTGGGACCAGGTCAGTGGAGGGGAATGTATTCTCAGTGCTAAATATGAGGGTTTTATTATGCAGGGGAAACCCTCATTTTAAAGTGGCAGGATAAATCCGCATTCAGGATCATGATTAGTCTTCAAAACAGTGGAAATTACTCACATGGGGAGGACAACTGGGATCTCTTCTTTGGAAAAACAACTCTTAATTAACCAGGAAAAAAATTGGCACAAGAATAAGTGTGAATATACACATGTATACATGGGGGGGTGTGCATATACATAATGCACTTATTTATTATGCACGTGCTGGAGTGTGTATATGAGTGTGTGTACGTATGATAAGAATAATGAGCTATAACAAAAATGAGGGGACAATTACTCTGATCTTTCGTAACCCATCTCGGATCTACAAATTATCATTGTGAGCAGTCTGAAAACAGAAAACTGAAGCAGAATAGACTACAGGGAGGCATATTTAAAAAATGAATTAAGGAATCAAATGCACAGAGACAGAACGCCACGTTTTGTTATGTCATTCCCTGCCTGTCTTTCTTCAGGAGAGAGATTTCAGATTAAATGCAAAACCTCTACTTTTAAATAAACAATGAAAACTGAATACATTGTTAGTATATATATATATATATATGTATATTTCCTCTCTTTTGTTTTTTAAAGTAATGCAGTACTGTGCAACGGTACAAAAAAGAAAAAGGAGGGCATTAGGTATCAGGATTCCAAACGGGATAGTACATCTTTAATGATACATATGATAATTAAAGAATACAATAAACACAATTAGCATATGTTTTAAACAGTTTATTAGTGAAGCTTACCATAAAATCAGAATATATAGAGCTCCAGGGTTTGTTGGGATAACAGCTTCTAATCCTTAGAGTCATAAAATCCCTGGCTTGGAAGAAATGGGCATCTTTAAAATGATTGAATCAGCAGGCCTCGAGTGAAAACACACAAATTAGCAAACTCCAGCAGTTGGGCACCGCGCGATGCTGCAACGCGCCGAGGTGAAGTCAGCGCTAACACTGCCCCAGCAGCTCTGATGGAGCACAGCGGGGATGTGGTGCTGCTGTGGACATCCGAGGAGATAATTACTTTAACTCCTTCCAGACCAGGGGCACCCAAATAATAAAATAGTAATCACAAATAAAGAAAGAAATAAAGAAATGTCCTTTATTTTGCAAACACGGGGAGAAATTACTGAATAAGTGAGTGATGGGTATGAAAGAGATCACGGACTCAAGAGCAAAGGCGGCTTGCTAGGTTTGGTCTGCCCTGCCTCCCAGCCCTCTGATGGCATTCCTGATGGTGTGATGGGGGGCAGCAGGAAGCTGCCCCCACCCCGGGGTGTGTGGGCAAGCTGCAGCCCAAGGCACTCACCACAGGATTTACTGGCAGTTCAGAAGTCAAATACTCGAGTTAATGGGTCTGGGCAGGGCTCTGACAATGCCCTTGCTCTGTGGACAATAATACTCAAGGCAGCAGCACTCTGTACTCCTCAGTCTTGCCTTTTTTTCTCTTCCTGATGTCCACATTCCCCCTTTATCTCTCCCATTCTTTCTTCCTGACTTTAGGGCAGTGTGAGCAGTCAGGATTTTTTTTCTGCTTATGATTAACATATAAGCTCTTTACATCCATCGGCCCACCTAAGAGATAATTTCTTCCCTCTTTTGTTACATGTTTGCTTGTTTGGAGGGGGCGAGAATGGGTTTAATCTTGAAGCTCGAATAATTTAGGTGTCTTAAGAGCAGCAAGGAAGGCTTCGGATGAGATTTGGTGTGGGCTGAGAGGAATGAAGCTCTGCTGAGGTTTTTTGAAGGGACGGGGCAAATTGTCAACCTTATAATGAATCCTCCTCAGATGCGATGGCTTCTCAGCTCAGCAGCAAGGGAGAAGAATAGCAGTCAAGCAGTGTTTGAACACATTCTCACGGGGAAATTGGAGTGTTTGGATCCTGAAATTAGATCTGAAGAAGCCAAACATCTCCATAAGAATGGGAGCTTCGCTCAAATGAAGGCATTTCAAGTTTGCTTGGTCCCAGTCTAATCTGAACAAATTCAATCACAGCTCAGCACAGAGCGAGCGTTTTGCTTTCCCTGCTGCATGGCAGAATTGGTGGGCACAGTGCTGCTTTGCATGAAAGAGACTGCCTGCTAATTTGGGTGGTTGGGAACAAATTCTTCTGAGTCATCTTAAGCATGCAAGGAATACTGAAAACACACGGCATGTGTGCATGCATGGAGACAACACATTGATTTGCATTGATCCCATAGCTTGGAATTTGTGCTTATGTTATTTTTGCCTGCAACCTCAAGTCCAGGAGATGGCTGCTCTATGCAGTAACAATGCAAATGCACAGCATAAGCTAGGTTTTGTCCCATAGATATTAGTCTGGTTTTGCCCCATAGTACTCTAAACACAAAAGAAATGGGAGGGAGGAGAAATGAAGGTCTGAAAAGATGGAAGTGACTTCCCCAAGGTCAAACAGCAGGACAGTGGCAAAGGCAGGAATATAAACATGAATTATATTGTCACTCTGCTAGAGGAAAAGGTTGAGATGCGGCTCATTTTTTCCTGGTAGTTTAGACCCAGCTTGACGTATCTGACCTCTATTCAACTGGCCAAGGTCCAGAGAAAGAAATATGGAAAGCAGGATTCTCCGTCTGCTCTGGGGAAAGACAGGAAGGTAAACTGATGCGTGACTTGTGTTAATTCAACAGCATTGCCTGCTTTAAGCAAGCCAACAGGAGGTGGGTCAGGGTCTAGTCAACTGGTTTTACTATTGACTTCGTTGGGTTTGAGTTGCATTTGAAGGGATAAAGAAATCTGGCCCAGCAACCTGGGAGGAGGGAAGGGAATGTAACTGCACCCATTTTTTACTGTGATGTTTCCCTATTGGCATTCCCACTCTGATTCATAGCTGGTGGAGCTCACCAGACACGAGAATCAGCACAGCACGAGGCAGCTTGATCGCAAGGCCTGAATTTTAGCTCCATCTCCAGTTTTTAGCAGAGGAATTCAGCATCTAGTGGAGCATTCACAGCAAATTGACAGGGAAGAAGAGACTGTGGTTATTCCCGCCTGTAAAACCCTCACCTAGGCCTTGCCCTTACCTGGAAGAAGGTTCTGCAGACCTTCATCCCTGCTTTTTGGGAAAGAGTTTATTGTTTGGGAGGTGTAATGTTGTATGCAGCTCTCTGGTTACGGCACATAAAGCACTCTGGCACAGTATGAAAGAATAAATAAGAATAAATAAATAAGTGTTAAGGAATAAATAAAGAATAATACGGAGCTGGATGGGGCTTTGAGCAGCCTTGTCTAGTGTTAAGCTCCCTTCCAACCCAAACCATTCTCTGATTCTATAATACTATGGTTCTATGTATAATATACACACCAAATGTAACCCAAATGGAGCTGGCCATGCTGGAGGGCTCCAGGCTCTGCTCCCTTGTGCCTCTTGCCCGCCTGTGTCCCCTGCTACGGGTAACAGGGCATGAGGGTATAATGGGAAATAACCAGCAGCAGAATACCTTCCAAAAATGAGCAGTTAGAGCAGTAAGAATGAATCTGGATCAAAATCAGGAACAAGATTTAGTGTCAGAATCTGGATCAAAATCAGGAACAAGATTTAATGTCAGTTACCCCTCCCTACTCTTTCCATTATAGACAGCCACAATGTTTTCTGAACTTAAGATTCTAAAGAAAACATTTTAAATAACATATGCACTGATTTCTTTTTTATTCAGGCGTGAGCATTAATGCACTTCGTTCATTTTAACCAACTAAACACGTGGCACATCACTTTTTCTTTTTGAATATAAGGTAAATTTAGCATATGAAGAATATTTTCCTGTTCCCTTTCCATTAGCATTTTATATTTATTAGTGAGAAACTCTGAAATGGTAGATAGTGGATTCAACTAAAAGCTAATCCTGCATTGGATGTTTGACTAAGACATTGACTTTAAACTGTGTTAGTTATTTTTATAGGTGTTCTAAAAATACTACCATAGGGTTTATTACCTAACCCGTATCACACATAATTCGATATTTGAACATTGGGGGCTCATCTGTATGTTAAAACAGTGCAAAAATATGCACTGGAATTTTTCAAGGCTTCTTTGGAATAACAATTAAAAGATCAGGAATTTATTATGTGCCTCCACTACGCTGCAACTTGAAACATTGACAGTGGTGGGTAGCCTGTACACCGACATCTATCAGCTCAGTTCCTCTGCACAGACTTTTAGGATGCTCTAGCACGGATTAATGTCTCTCAGCAAAAGAACGTGCTATAAAAAAATAAGGGATGCAGCTGATAAAATTAATGAAACAAATCATTGTTGAAAAGCATTTGGTGAGGTGTGAATTTTTGAAAGCTACTTTCCTAATACAATATTTGTAAAATAAACAGAAATTAATAGCCATCAATATTAACATAATTATCTTAACTGAGAACGTGGAACTGTTGCCTGTTTTGTTCTTTTCAACTGCAGCATCTCGCTACAACTGTTTTTGTAGCTGGGGAATAATCTGCTTGTGTATGCTGTAATGACACAAGAAATAAAACGTTACAAAAGGAATAAAATCTGAATTCCCATCTCAGCAAAAAGTAATTCCACAATCCATATATTTTTTGGTGGCTTTCCTCCAAATGAGGTGAATGCTTCTGTACGCCTTTATTTCCCAGACCCGCATGAGAAACTCATTCTGCTTAATACAAAAAGCTTTCCCCAGCTCTTAAAACAGCTCTGAGTGATCCCGAATTTCCTGAAGCCTTGGAGGGTGATGAGAGTAGATACAAACAGGAACTTCCCCTCTCCTCTCCGAGTGCAGCATTGGTCTCCCATGGGACAACCCCTTCTCCAGCCATTCCCACCCCAGGACGATGGATTTCCAAGTGGGCATCCCAACTTCTGTATACACATCAGAGGCAAACTTCAGATCTTCATAGCTCTGTGCAGAGCTGCAATTCAGACCAGCTAATATATGAAAAAATGTGACATTTTCCATGAGAAATGGCTTATTTTTAGTTCTGCAGATACCACAGTAGCTTCCTGGTGAAACCAGGCACGATCAGTGAGTATACTGATACCCCACAATGTTAAACCACAGACAGAAAAAAGGGAATTTCTTCTTTTAATCACTAAAGCATCCAAATAATTTGTTAGGTTGTAATTTGTTGAATCAAAAACATGGTGCCAGATGGTGCCGATGGGTGAAGGGATGAGAGGTCTTGGGCAGCCCAGGCGGCAGGACAAGCTGAATCCACCCCTTTGAGTTTCAGACATCTCAGTGCTAAAATCAGGGAGCAGCCAGCTTTATCACGAGGAAGCCGCAGCAAGATGGGAGAGTTTTAGCTTTGGCTTCAGCAAGACTTCAGCTCTAATTTGCAGTTTGCTAGGGCCCGCATTAGTGTTTGCACGCCTGCCCACACAAAGAGGGTAGCATATGTTTTAAATGGGATCCTTTCTTTGAAGCAAAATGAAGCGCTAAAGATTTCCATAGCAATATCTCCTCTTAAAAACCTTTCCTCATTCATCTCATGCAGATGTGAGTTAGTGTCTGTCCTCCGCATTGCCACTAATCATTGTGTAAAGTGTCCATCAAGTTCAGTCTGGAGGGACCACAGTTGTGGGAATAACTGAGTTTTGAACTCCTTGACTCAACAACCTCATTAATTTGGCCTTAATCAATATAATTCATCCAACCTGGAAAAAGAATATGGTTTACCTTGACATTTCTTAACCACTTCTATTATTACTATTGAAATCTTTAATGTTGTTTTGAGCAAAAAAAGCTCTGAAACATTTTGGTTTGGAAGTGTGGAAGGGAAACTTTTTTTAGCCTCTTTTCCAGCCTGCCACGTTGCCATATTTACCACCATGCTAACAGTTGTCAGAGATTATCTGGCTGAGTCACAGCTTTTATGGGCTCGACTCTGGTACTAGAGACGCAAAGCAGCTCCTCTGCAACCCAAGGTTTATGTTGGCATAAGCGAGATCAGAATTCGCCCTTCTGTTTACCATTTAGCTGAATCACCCCATCGCAGACCAACTGTCATCTGTCACTCCATACTTTTAATGGTACATTGCACTGATGTTGTCTATTTTTTCCCTTTCCTAGCAGCCCTGTCACTCTGGTATGTGCTAATCGCTTCTTCCAGGCTTCTGTTGGATCCCTTAATGATAATGCCGCTGTGATTTGGGTTTTTTTAAAGGAAAATTAAGGCAAGAGAGACTTTGGGGAGCTGGAGGCAGAATCAGTTTTGCCCTAGAACTAAGGCTGCGGGCTAAATGGACCTCAGTCTTTTGGAAGGTACCTCCCAGGATGTGTTTCCTCCTCACAGTCCCAGTCATTGCTTTGGCTGGGGAGTGAAGGAAGAACCTCTCCCGCCGTCAGAATGGGGCTGCATCCCTCTCACGAAGTGCATGGCAGAGAATTAATTCATTTTAAAATCACATTCTGTTCCTAATACCAGAGCCTCACTGCTGCTCCGTTCCTATGGCCAGTGGACCAGAAATCTTTACCCAGCCCTCAGCTTCCTTGGGGCCATGGTGATGACAGCACTTCAATGCTTATTAACCCCTGCAGTGCCAAAGAACTCATGTGGCCCTGGCAAGAGGCTTTGCACAGTGTCTAGCACCCGGTTTACATCCCCAGATGGAGAGGTGCTTCTCTAACATCTGCAAGATGAATCACATATTCTGTGTTGCAATAAACAAAACAGGGAGAGTGATGCCTTGCAAAAGGCAATTCAGCTGTGGGAGGGACTGCCCACCCAGGGCAATGAGAAATGTTTCAAGATACTCATATTGTTCCCTGCCTTCACAGAGGTGTGTGTGGTTGTGGGTATGGGTGGCATTGAAGCTACAACAATCACCAGGGAGGTTTTCTACCCATTTGTATACAGTTCGATTGTTCATCTAATAATTTTAGCCTTTCTTTTTTTTGCTTTCTTCTTGCAAGCATCTACAACAAATTCTAAAGTTTGTTCGTGGCCTTTCCAAAATTACCCATCTGTGAAACAAACATTCGCATTAACACTGAGCAGTGAATTTAGTGTGAACTATCACTTTGCTATTGCGGGTAGCGCCTGTGAATGTTATCCCATTTGGGGGTCCACACGTTTTTATCTTGGCAAAGGTTTTTGTCCCTGCAAAATGCAAGTTAACATATGCAACGTTTCGATGAGTCCAAGCTGAGGGTAAAAATTGCTTCACTAGTTCAACTGCTATATGTATGCAACATACAGTATATACAGAAGTTGTAGAGGTCCATCTGGTAAGAGAAATAATACTGTGTCATTGCATAATATGTGTCTGGGTGTGTTTGTATTTCTCTGTACTCCTTCTTTGTCATGATTCCACGGTTTAATTTCAATACATGTTTCGCCTCTCTCCATATTTCAGGTTTATTACAGAATATGAAAATCAGGAAGCTTTTTGTTCACTTCATACATCTCTTCCGACAAAGCCAGAAATCAGAACCCAGCACAGACTCCAGAGTGATTATTGTTACACATGATCTATGGAGCAGATAAATTACAGCTTGATTTTTATAAGGTATGTTGAGCCTGCAGGCTTCAGCAGAAACAAAAACAAAACAGAACACAAACCCTTGGTTTAACTAGTAATTTGAGGAAATATGACAAACCTGACATGGAAGTCACAGAGCAAATAAATATGCACATCCATCATTTTGTAAAGTAATTCTTTTGCTGGAGAGACCTCTGCTTGCTGCAGTCTGCGGTATGGAAATTCTTTGTGGATTACTACTCTCAGATCCTGCTACACAAAGAATCAAGTTAGTTAGAGTTGAAAGAAACAGTTATATGTAGAAGAAAACCAGCGCTGTACAGTAAAATAGCGCAAATATCAGTCTGTGTGAATCAAAACTAAGGTGGTTTTAGGACATATTGTAATATTCCTGGAATGTTTAGATGTGGCTTTTCTTCATAATATGATTGCTAAAATACCAATTGGAGAGTCTTTCCTTTTATTGTGAAATAATTTAGTTCCTAGAAATAAAATCACCCGGTGGTTATTGCAGATATAAAATCCTACTTCATACAAAATACAACAAAAGGCAGTTTCAGAGCTATCTTCTGAGCACAATAGTTTTGTTGGTGCACTGGAAAGAAATTATGTGTGCAATTCTCTCCTCAGGAATCAGCTTGTGGTAACTACTATTTTTTTGCAGCTTGCCAATACTTGGAAGGATTTGTATGATGCTGAGGAACACCGTCAGTGCCCTTTGTGTGAGATTTCCTTCTCCAACAGCCCCATCCCTGTGGAGCCACAGAACTGCAGTTACCACTGAGCCTGAGTTCACAGCACAGAAAAAGGTACCTGCTCAAAGAGGAGGCTGTAGTGTGGCCATTGATGGGGATGTCCCCTTTGACATTGGGGCGAGGGGTTTGCTCAGAGTTTAAGGGTTAAATCTAGCAGTCTATGTCAAACTACCTATTGGATAAAGCACAAAACTGAACCAAATGCTTCACTCCTGAAGAAGTGTCTTCATCAAAGCCACAACCGCTTTCATGCTCCTGGTCCACTGAGCTGAGGTTTGGGCTGATCTTGTAGGTTTTGATCCATATGTATGATCCTATCTTTTGGTCTGACGCTGCAGTTCCTGCTCAGGCAAGCCTTATTTGAGCCACTTGGAGCACAGGGCATGTGAACAATCCATCATCTATTCCACTGCATCTTCCAAACTGCATCTTGCAATATAAAAGCAAAATGCATGTTTACTATTCTCAGCATTGCAAAGCCAAACTAACTGTTTTGTGCTCCGTCCATAAAATTGCCAGCTAAATATTCATTCTGGAATAGTTTCTCCAGGTGTTGTCAAAGATGTACAAAGCAGACAGAACATGTTTCGCATTTCGTATACCAAGTTGAGCTGCGGGAACGACAGGTTGAAAAATCTTGTTTGGGCTCATAGACTGAAACCATTTAATAGAGAAGTCAGTGGTGAACTATAAATATGGAAAGCCAATGGGCCATATTTTTATAGAATCCCCATTCTGCATGTCTTTGAAACATGTTAGTGATTCAGAGAAGCCGTAGAAGCTAAACTCACCGATTTTTGCTTTGAACATGTACAGTTCTTCCATGGGTGAACCTTCAGAAGCCCAAATGCCTCCACAATATGCAATTCATTTGACTGTGCACTTATATTAACTGACCCTGCAAAAGCCAACTGTGTTCATTTAGGCTAGGAAGTACCCAATTTGCTCACATAATCTCGGCAATTACATGTTCATCTTGTTTAAATATCAGACCTATAGTGTCATTTACGTAGTATCTGATCTTTTTACTTAACCTCAAAGATATTAATCTTTATTAAAGGGGATGAGAGGCAAAGAGGGGGAAGAGATGCTGGTGACAGATATTCTGACAGCTAGGAAAAGTCATTTGTAAAGTGAACATCAGTAAACATTAGGGGTGACATATTGATATCAGCACAAGTAAATGGATGGCCACGCTAGAATGAGGTATTACACCTTAAATTGTGGCAACCAATTTTTTTCCCAAGGTTGATCTTTCCTATTTTTTAAAGAGAAATTTACTATTATGCCTCCTACTTCCCCTATGGTAAAATGCCAGAAATTTGACTGAGATTTACTTAACATGACAGCAATGCCCAAGAAAGATGATTACTAAATGTCACGTCTATCTACCCTCATGTGGATCACTTATTTGACATGCTCGTGTCTAAGCTTCATAGCAGTTTGCAGCATGGTTTCTGGTGCTCTAAGGCAATTTGAAATCTTTGTGGTGAAAACGTGAGCTGGCCAATGGCAGTTCATTAAAATAAAGGAATAATAAGGTTGGGATTTGTTCCTCTCCATCCCAAGGGTGTCAGGCCAGAAGCAGGCATAAGGAGCCCTTACAAAACCAGACCAAGAGCGTATGCTTCTGGTCAGGCTGCGAGAAGGCTGTTGCTGGTGGGATGCTCTTGCCATCTCAGCTGCAGTATAAGCACACCAAAGAGAAAGCACTGATGTTTAACAGTGCTTAAATACAGAAAATAACCTTGTAGAACTGGCTTTTTAAATTCTTTTAGGAATCTATAAAATGGCAGACAAATCTGAAAGAGGGAAGAGTGTGGCTTCTCCCACTTCGCTATAGAACTGGCTTCTTCTTTCCCTTCTTTGATCAAGTTTCTGGAGGAGAGATGTGAAACCCAGCTGCGTGCAAACAAACCAGGAGCCACGAGCGTGAGCTCCTGTAGTGGGGAGTCCATTTAAATCTGCTTTGCTGAGCCTCGGAAGTGACCTAAAGAAAGCAAAATGGAAAGCAAGGTAGAGGCTTTTTGCACAAAATGGAACAGTAGTCATGAATAATTCATGGCTCTCTGCATTCTTTGCCATTTTGCCTCATCTTTTTCAGTAGTCATTGCCTTCCAGTCCAAAAGAGTGTCTGTAGATTGATAATTCATGTGTGGTTGCTGTAATGCAGCCACCTGAAGAGTCAAGAATTAAGGTGTGTGCTGAGGATGCGACCTCCCACCAGACCCAGCTTTCTTCAGTGGTCCACGCACAGAACCAGACTCTGGGACCCTCTTAGCAAGGACAAGGCTCTTTTTCCTCGTCCCCTTCTAAACATTTCTGTTAGCCCTGTTCAAACACAGCAGTTAATAATAAAAGAGAGGACTTAAGTTCTGAATGCAATGACATAAATACATCTAATAGAATTATACACCTTTGCATCTGTTTTAGCACCAGAGATTCAGCCAACCTGCACAGATGCCCATATATTTATGAATTTTGAGGTGTACATACTACAGTCACAAACCACAGCCACAATATTGAGTCAGGGCTTATTCTGTTGACTGCCCTGTATCATCCGTGTAGTCATAACCCCATCCACAATGTTTGCATGATCAGACTAATAGCAGCTCTATAAAATATTAAGTGCTTTCTTGCAGATACTCCTTTAGATGCCCAGTTGCCAGCTCACACACCAGCCCTCGCTTCAGTCACAGTTTAACTCCCAGAAAACCTGCAGGAGCAACAAAAACAGCTCTAAATATATCCTGTGGGCTGTGAAAAGAGAGGGGTTTTTTAGTGTATGGTGGAAGATTAAAGCCATTCTAAATGAAAGTAGACTGTGTAACTGGATACAAGATTTCTAAATAGGTGGCACATGTCAGCAGGCATTACAATGGTGTCTTTAGGTGAGCCTTTGATATAGACTGCTGAATAGTTCAGTGAGATAGATGCGACCATGAGAGAGTTTCACAGCCTTCATTTGTTTTCCAGCTAAAATAAATCTGAACAGAATAGGCTTAAATTACCTGTGATTTTTCTGTCTTTAAAAGGACACATAAAAGCTCATGAGATCACTGTGCTCCCTGGGAAAAAAGAAAAGGGGGGGGCAAAAAAAATGGAAAACTATGAAAGATTCATTTTAATGGAATCCAGGTTTAGCTGTTTCATATTTAATAATGTTTAATATTTCATTTACTACTGGGGACTCACCTTTTTCAGAAGAATGTATGATTCAAGGCACCATCGTGCATTAAGATTTCATGTCTGACTGTAGCAATATTGTAAGGGTTGGCATTGGAGCTGCCTAAGCCTGATGCAGAGAGCCTGGAAGCAACAAGGTTTCCTTCTTTCTTCCTACAGCCAAAATAGGAGCCCAAGCCCTAGAAAGTGATGGGGTGTAGCTGTGAATCCTAGCAACAGGCAGAGAGAGAACTGTACGTTTCTTCACATCCTCCAAGTGTTGGTGCCTTCTGGTACATCATTTACAGGAAGCAACAGACACCTCGGAAAGGCCCCTCATGCCTTTGCACCAGGGAAGGGCAAGGAACAATGGAGTTTTTCCAGTGGGGAGGGTGAGTTATTGCAATCTGGGGCAGGGGAAGCAAAGAACACAGCACTCCAGAGCTCGTCCTGTTGTTGTTATTGCACTTCCCTTCATCACAACGCATTGCCTATTGGTGGAGGGTTTTTTTTTCTTCTAATCTTTTTTAAGCCCTTCTTAGCGATAATATGGGCTTCTCTTTTAAAGCGAATGCTGAAAATTTACACTCAGAAGTGTGAGCACAGGGTTTTCTGCAAGAAAAATCCATAATTCTGCAGTCTGCATTGAAAGCTGGAGCGTTAAAACCTAGCGCCTGTGTTTGCAGCAAGGAAACTGAGACCTGAGCACATATTTCCTGGAAGGAGAGGCTCCTTTTAAATATGCAGCAGGTCTTGTCTTGCCAATATTAAACCAGCTTTTCTTCCTGGAGAGTCTGTCAATACAGTTTGACCTCTCTCTATGGATATTCTTCAGAGCCTGAAGCGCTCAGATAATCTAAAAGGGTCCCCTGACACCATCCTAGGATGGTGGTTTTCAGCTAACTGGCTTCCTCAGAACCTGGGACAAAGAGCAAGATGGGCTCTCCAGCCTCCCTAATCCCATCACCCCGTGCAGAAATGTAAGTTTTCCCAGCTGACGCCAGTTTGTTAGGATTTGCCACCAGTTTTCCTGTAGGAAAGTTTGTAGGAGTTTTGCCTGGGTACAAATTGTGGGAAGAGAAGAGCTGGGATTCAGGGTATTTCGTTGTGCAACACAGACTGCTGCTTCTGTTGAAAGATTAACTGTGTAGTAAGTAGCACTGGTGGGTTGTTGCCTTGGACTGGACCAGCTGCTGCAAAGACGAAGCACAGACTCAGACAGAAGGTTGCAGCAGAAGAGAAGGATTTGGCTCCCAGCTAGCGCCAAAGCTGAAGAAGGGTCCTGTGAGACCTTCTGTCTGATGGGACGTGTTCAAAACGCATTCCCCTCCCGGAGCTGCTCCCTTCAAGGTTTTCTAAGAAGATTTATTGCTAGGAGAGGGCAAGCTGCTTATTTTTTTGCTGGCAATTTCAGTTTCAGATCTCCTCGAGGGGCTCTGGCATTTGCATTACTTCCCACGGAAACTGAATCAATGTTTGACATCATGCAACAGAATCTCGGGCGTGATTTAGCGTTAGTAAGCCACCAGTCATCAGCACACTGTCATTCCCCTATGCCTGACGTCTTAATATAGTCAGCCCCATGCACACACATGTTCTTCAGCAGCAAATTCTTATGCTCTCACCATGCATGAGTTGTTTAACATGGGCTTGCACATACGGACATCCAAAAGACACTGATCCAATGTGGTCAATTTTCAGTGCTCAAAATGCATTTTCCTTTCAGGTAAGAAGGGAATTTTAAGTCCTTTTAAATAATTGAAGATGCTACTGATACAATCAGAAGTCAAGCTCCCCGAGATGAAAATGTCTAGATGATGAATAAGTTAATGGAACTAAAATCCCAGTTGTAGCTGATTAGGGGACTGGGAGAGTTTATCAGAGATGGGAATGTACAAGCCCAGTCACAGCCTGACCTTGTAACAAATGAGAGCTGAAAAGCAATTAATTGAGAAATTATCAGGGAAAAGCGAAGTTGTATGGTTGGTTAGGTAAAGCAATATGTCAATGGGCCAAGGATTGATTTGGCTGGAATACCTCAAGGTCTCTGTTCTGATGATTCAGGACTTGAAGGAACTGGCCCGAGCCAAGCAATAAAAATAAAACAGGGTTGGGAGAAGGAGTCATCAGTCAGTGCAGCGGATCAGTGTTCATGTATTATTTAGCTGATAGTTAAGGGAAGCTATCAAAGAGCAGTCCTTATACCCAACTTTTTCCCCCAGGGGAGAGGATGTGAAGGGAGAGAAGAGAAAATGATTCATGGTGCCCATGTTCACTGTGCTCAGCTAAAACACTGAGCTGGAGATGGTCCTGGGAGCAAGAGTTGTCCTGGGTGTGTAAGTCTTGCTGGGGACTGCAGTGAGGAGGTCACAAAGACCCCCACTGACTCTCAGTCCACCTCCCCATGCACAGCCACTGAATCCCAGACGCCGTCACTGCACCAGCTCCTTCCCTTGGCTTTTCCTTCCTCCCTTTGTCTGCTGGCTGACTTTTTGATGCACATTATGGCACAGGCAAATCTAGATGCAGTTATTCAAGCTCTGCTCTGCTTCAGTTTGACAGTGGGCATCATTCGTGCCTGGTATTTTCTTCCTTCCTGCTGCCTACAGGCTGCACAGGACTTCTACACAGCAGATACCACTACATCTCCCAGGCCACCAAACTAACAGTGACCTCATACCCCCTTGTATCTTGATTTTATCAACTCATCCACACATCAACCTCCCATGTCCTACACGTTTGGGAAGCTATTGCTGAAACCAGGACTTCAGCGTGTTGATCTAAGCTGCAAAATGTGTCTGGGAACACAGTTCCTCTCCTTCACAAGATGCTTTAGGATCTGAATATGAAACAACCTGAACGAGAACATAGTATCCTGTGGCACAGGAGAACAGCAAAGCAAAACAAATGATATATAAAGTCTTCTAGAAAGATCAGTGGGTTGGGTGAGAATATCTGTCTCTTTGCTTGTCTTGTGACAATTCACTAAATAACACTAAACTACGTCTCTCTCTTCCTGAAGACAGGAGAAAACCCCCGCAGAACCAGCCAGCACATGTTTCGTGGCAGGATCAGGGCCTCAGACACCACAAACTGTTCCTTTTTGGGATCAAGATCCTGAGATGGTGCAGAAAACTGGGGCTGGAGGGTTGTTGGAAAGCTACAGCTCGCTTTCCCATCAGGACAATATTTTCAGCTCTGGTTTTTGGGGGGCAGGAAGGCTTTCTAAATATTTTTTGACTTGATACTGGGTCTTTTTGTCATTTCCTTGACAAACCCTAACTGACAGCCGCCTCTGTGGCTGAAAATAGGAACGTCGTTAACATCAGAGCTATAGCAGGGCAGAAGACAGAGGTTTGGCAGGCAAATATGAAATGTCCAGTGATGCAGATATAGGGTGGGCCATTTAATGTTAAATCTAAAGAATGCTGCCTGGAGATAACACAGTAAGGAAAGTTTATAGCACAGAAAGAAACTTGCATATCCCCATCATAGCAGAGATGAGTTGCAAGGGGCTCTGTGCTGTGAAGATACAGGGGGGCGGGGTGGACTTGGTTTGGTTTTGGGTGCCTTGTGAAGTGGAGCCCCATATGGGGAATTGAAGGAATGGAAGGTAATTAAACTGCTCCCCATGGGAAAACAGATTCCTTGCCGAGAGTGGTCCCTGACTGCAGGGAATGGGCAGAACCCAAGAGCACTGGAGGCAGGGGGCTAAAACCCCCACTAATCAAAATTAGAGCAAAGCTGTGATTTTAGCTTGTTAAATCTCAGAGTGTAATAAATACAAGAAACTCCAGTATGTCACCACAAATAGCCATTGCTGCTGTAAACATAGGGTTTTTAGAAGGAAATTTCAGCAGCAACATGGAGATAAAGGAATGACTTTATCCCGCTGCCTATGGACATATCTCAACATGTGCTCATTCCTGGGGCTCACGGTGTGTCACGCTCCATGTAATACGTTTTCTCTTTGTCCTGACCTGAGAGCTTTGCACTCGAGGAGCAGATTCCCCAAGTGAATTCATCAGGAGGAATAATAACCAATGCACAAGCCTAGAGTTGCTGGGCCAGCAGATGCATCCTGCAGTTGTCAGTGTGCTGAATTTCAGGGTAGCATAAGCCCAGACTCCCTTACTTAAGGACCAGAAGGATGCTGTGATATTTTTGCTGCCTGTTTTACTGAAATGAGAAAGAAAGGATAAACATGAAGTGTGAACAGCAGCAAACAAGACTAAGGAGCAGTGCTCAGCAAGGGGGTTATTAGACGGAATATCTTTTGTGAATAAAGCAAAAAAGGTGACATGGTTTCTCTCATTCCAGCACATCCTCATGGTGTTGCACAGATGTGATCTGCTTGGGGGATGTGGAGGCAACTGAGACCCTTAATCCAGTCGGATGCAATGGGACACATGACCAACATGTTCTTTCATCTTTCCTGGCTTCGGGAGGTATGTGAAGCTTGGCTGTGTAGGAATGTTTCCTTGGATTTGTACCATTTTATGCCCAGATATCATTCAATCTAGCGATTAACTTGGGAGAAAGCTATGCCCATTTCTAGAGTGATTTACTACCTTACTTTCCTCAGCATTCCCACATAGGTGAGTAAGACAGGCTCAAAGCCAGTACTTGCTATTAACACTGGAACACTCTGAGAAGGGAAAACAGGTTTTCACCATGATGAGCAGCATTGTCTTTTCTCCTTTGTTTCCTTTTGGGATTGCATCATTCCTCTCCTCTGAGGCTGAGCTGCTGCAGAGTCACAGTACAGCATCAGGGAGCCGATGAGGTGGTAGTAGAAGTCCTGGCATCTCCTGTCTTTATCACATATTATCGCCTTACGATAATGATCAAAGCTGATTCCAAATGAATCCTCTTTGGGGAAGGTCCTTGGGCAGCCCTCTGCTCTGCAAATGCCCAAGGTACTGCTCCTGCAAACCCAGCAATCACCAGCAGTAAAATCAGTGAAATCCAAGATGTGATACTATATTCCTTGGAGCAGCTACCTGGGTATTATCACGGAGACATTGCACATTCCTGTTGTTATGGTAGGAATCAGAAAACATTTGTAGATACATATAAAAGTTCAGTCTGAAAGTGTTCTGTGATCCCTGATGGTTTATGTGCACACTTCATAGTTGGTGGCATGATCTTACTAATATGAGTTGGTGCAATTTGCAAGCTGTTTTTTTAACTAAAATATGCTGACACCTGAAATCCTTTTGTGCTTCAAACACCATTAGAGATAAGACCACAAAGTCAATGCAGAGGTGTACTCTGGTACAAGCAGAGATTCACGGCTCTTGGAGCATCCTGCTCCCCAGGTGTGCTGGGATGCACTCGGATATCCCAGAGCTGGGAGGAAATTCAGATGTTTGGTGTCTTTATTTTCTTTATTGTTTTCAGTGGTGGTCAAGGACTTTCACTGTGAAGGCTGAGATGTGCCAAGATTGTCACAATGTGGAAGGGCAGGAAAATGCCCACTCTGGAGTTTGATGTAGTTTCCATTATAAACTAAATGAAGAAAGCCCATGGGGGACACTTCACACCAGTAGTAGCCTTTTGTGTACTTGTGTATGTGAGAGACCACCAAGGGAGGGAAGCATGCTCAGTGCTACTGGTGAGGTGTTCTGAACTCTCACGTAGATGTCTTGTGCAGGTTCAGACAAGCCATTCAGCTCTTCTTTTTCCTCCAAGTCTTTGAAGATGTGGAATCATCCTATTTTCAACCCTAGCATCTGCCATAGCCCCAGTGGAGAGTGGAATGTTAATCCCAGGCACTGCTGGAGTGGGGGTCTCTGGCACCACTGCTGTATTTGCCTTCCACATTTGGAACAACAGATCAATTCATGTTTGTGATTCTCTGAGGAGAAGGAAATCATTCCAGCAGGTTGGCTCTAGGTGTCGGAGAGGATCCTCCTCTTAAAACACTGTGAACTAGACCCTGACAGAGCTTGGTGTGAGAGACAGGCTTCATTAGAGTTGTAAATCTCCCAGCTGGGCTGGTCGTTGTTGTTGCAAAGGGTTAACAGATACTGCAAAACATTTCTAGGATGAAGTGCTAAGATTTAGTGTACTGAATTAATTCTGAAATTAGAACAGGGGATTTGCACATGATTTCTAAGGGAAATTATCTTCTGGGTAAAATTAATACAGGAGATGCTTCAACATCTGGGATGGCATTATTATGAGCAATGATTACCCAGACATAGCCAGAAGAAAGAGAGCACAGTAGACTCTTTCTTTCCCTAACCGACATAAGCTACTCACCCTGAAGGAAGAAGACTATTTACAGAAGCACTGGCTTATTTGGAAATGCAAAAGAAGTAAATTCTACATGAAGAAAAAAGCTGCATGGTTGGGAAGCAGAACTGCAGGCAGCGAAGGTACCCTTTTATACATAGGGCTCTGGGCATCTGCCTGCCTTGCCTTTGAGCTCTTCATCAAAAAAGGGTGCTTAATGCAGTGCTACGGCTGTCCAGGTGTTTAATGTTCAGAGGATGAAGAGGAAACACACTGGCAGATGTGACCTGGAAAACCTTCGAAAGGGATGGTTGGTCCATCCGGTCCCTACACCCAGAGACCTCAACATTCACCCTAATGCCTGCTTTTGCCTTGCCTAAAGTTTAAATAGGATAGAGAGTAAAGCCAAAGCAGGACCTGCCTGAGTTGTTTTGTCAAAACAGTCACCCACCAGGAGAAGCTTATAAATATTTATTTGGCTTCAGAGTATTTCATTTTGCCAAGAAAGGAGGAGGGTGCTTGAGTGGGAACAAGAAGACCGGGGGCACGTTGGTCCCTGCTCCTTTCACAGGAGAAAGCACCAATGTTTAATTTAAAAGGGCATAAATATAAGAGAAATGCCTCTTTACTTTCATGTCAGTAGCTGGCTATTAAATTACATCACAAGTGCTACGTGTGGGACTAGGCGAGTGCATGGTTATTTCTGTCTTCTAAACCAGAGTGCAAGTCTCAGAGTAATTACTTTGGATCCAAGTGTAATTACCAACTGATCTGCAGGAACATACACAGTGGTGACATCCATTCGAGGCAGCATGAGAGCCTGATGATAACACAGCGTCATTAACACAGCTTAGCACTTCCACACGTGGCCACAGGCCACAGTTTTTCCTCAGGAAAGGGCTCAGTGATGGAGCCCGGAGAGCTCATCAGGAGTCACCTGAGATCCTGCCCCCGGTCATCACGCCTGCATCGGAGGGTATGTGTGAACAAATCAGTGCAGACAACAGCGAGCGTGATATCCTCATCATGCAGAATTAAGCCAGAACAGACTTCTTTACCTCCTTGGTTTGGTATCTCTGCAACTTCAGTTTGCCAAAGCACTGAACCCCCGAGAAGAAGGAAGATGCTGAGTCCTGCTGCCACCCCTGGGGTCATTACCTTTTCCTTCAGCTGTTCTCTGTTTTACTCTCCTTTACTGTAAGAGCATCACGCTCAGATTTTGGAGTATGTTCTCCTGAGCTCACGCCTCATCTGTCTCCTTTTGGAAGACAGCGGTACAGGGATTGTCTTTTCTTTATTCTTTTACCTTTCTTCCTTCCAAGGCTGCAAGCATCACAGTAAACAACTCATTTATTCTGATGGTCTTGAAAGCTTTCTGTACACCTTCAAGAAGGTCAGAGAAACACTTCAGAAAGGGAAAAGGAGGGGAAAAAATCCTCCTTTTAGAAAATTGCCTGGTTTGTTACCACACCTTCCTAGCGACGCAGCAAAGACAACGCAACCAGTGTTAGAATGTGTTAGACCACTGCTAGGAATTAGAACATACTAAGGAAAAACATTTTCTTTTTAAGTTGGTGTTTTCCAGTACCTTCCGTTGTGTCAATTTTCATAAATAGAAATGAAAAGAGGACAAAACACAGCTTGCCATAATTTTCTGTAAGTGAGGTATATAAGATTATACAAATAAGCAAGAAAATACCTTCCAGCTCCGGTGGGTAGCAATATATTCACCCATAACTCAGGTTCAGTGATGTTGAAGTGAGATTGACAGGGTAAGTAACCTCTGAAGGAGGCTTTCCTTCTGGGGCAGTCCTGCTAAACCATGCTTGATGCTTTGAATGAGCTCAGTTGCATAGAGATGTCTTTTTTCCCCCTCTTGGTTTTGCTGGTTTTATCAGAGCAGCTCTGCAGATGTCAGGGAGACGCATTTTGTTTTCGGTTACGTGAGCGTAAATCACAGCTGATCTACTGAACTCGGAGATACCAACTTTACGATGTTATCTGTGACGTTAAGGGTTCAGTGCCATGGTATTATGACAGCTTAAAGCCCCTCCATAAAGAAACAAAGTCAGGCTAAGCACTGTCCTGGAAAGCATTACAAAGCATGTTTGTTATTGCAAAGAAGACAGCATTTGCCTTGGCTGTGAAAAAGAAAACCAGCTCTGTAAGAGCTAAGATTTCATCTCTACCATTTATCCAGTGAGATTTCCAAGCCTCTTGCACAGATACCCTGCTGCTAACATAGCAGTCAAGATCAGAGCACTTAATCAATCATTCACTGAGGACAAATATGCGTAATCTAAATTAGAACAATCCGAGGCATATTTTATATGACAGCCGTACAGATCTTTTAAGAAAAAGCATTGGCAAGAAAATGGCATGAAAACAAAATTGTCTTGTGTTTATGCTTAAAGTGGTAGATTTCCTAAAGCCTCTGTGGAACGAGGTAGCCTTGAATGCACCGGGGCAAATTGTGCTCTCGCTGTTTTCACTTCCGCATTCCCATTAATAAAGCCGAGTTGCGTTTGCCCCCTCTGGCTCTGAGGCAGAAAGCCTGCTGCAGACCTCCATATGATGTAGAGGCCTTCTTGAAAACCTTTCATATTTTATGATCACTGTCGATTCTCTTATGATCAGTGTTGGTTCAGGCTCTCATGAATCAAAAATCAGCTCGTGGCATGCATCTTAGAGCAACCTATTTGTCTGCAGGTAGCAAAGGAAAGTGGCACTTTGAAGAATCAAAACCTTCTGCCTTCAGAACAGAGCGCAGGCTGCACAGGAGGCTGGAGCACGAACTGGCATCTTAGACCTCCTCTTCAGGCTCAGCTCTAGGCATGCTGGGTGACCTTGTGTTCTCCCATTTTCCTCTGGCTGAGGTATTATTTATCCATGATAATAAAACACAGGATGCTTCAACTGCAACACATGGTTTAATCTATTGTGGCAACTTGCACAAGCTCCCTTGGAAAATAAGCTACAATCAGAGGCATTAAAGGGAGTAAAAAACCAAACATCTTTAACTGAAGCCACACAACTTCCACCAGAGGTCAGACCCTTGTTACCCTGCCTCTGCAGGAGGATATCTCCATAGAGGAGCATCCTGGAGATGGCCTTTGAGAATAGATGACAGCTACTGCACAGCACACAGTGCCTATCCATTTTGGATGCTCTTCTACAAACCCAACAAGCAGCAGGAAGGCTCCAGCCCAGCCAGGACACCAATAGGGCACCAGCGCTGCCTCCTGAAAGGAGGATTTTTGCCAAAATGCTGAAGATACCTGTGCAAACATCCCTTTCCCACATCCCTCTGCAGAGCAAGCTCTAAACAGTTGCTCTGACTTGGTTCTGCCTCAGTTTCCCTGGAAGGAGCAAAAGCTCCCACAACAGTTCACACATCACCAGATCCTCCCGTGGGGAGTGGATTGCAGTTTATCCCCATGTTTGGGGATTTTAAAACCAGTATTTCAGTCCCTGTATGGAAGTGGGTCTGATCTGGAATGCAGCAGTGCTCATTTTCTCTCCTTCAGCTCTTGGTTTTGGAGAGACCTGTGAGGTTCTTCAGGGACATCTGTCAAGATGTCTGATTCTTCTCCTGGCCAGCATGCCAAGGTGAGGCATTGCCATCAATGCCATTGGCATGGGTGGGTTTGATCAAATGGGTCAGGGAGATGATGGTAGAGTCAATGACCCAACATTGCTTGAATTAAAGGCAACAGTGAATATCCCAGAAATCCTTGGAAAAACAGAGTTAGGGCAATACTGAGGACTTTGGAAATCATTATCTGAAGTGTCTAAGCAGGAATTTAGATGCCTGCTCACTCATTTTTGCATCCACAAGTCGGGTATGGATTTTACTAAGATCTTTAAGCAGGATAACTGAGTTTCAGCTTTGAAGATCAGAGCTGCATGTGAAGCTTTTTTGTGCTTAAGGACAAGACAGAGCCTTCATTTTGGTCTAAGTCCATCTCAGTGTGGAGAGAAACCTTTGCTCCTCTGAAGCCTTCCAGAGTCAAACCCCAAAGCGTTGATATCTTCCTGTTAGCACAGACACGCTCTATAAAATGCAGAAATGCTGTCTTTTGTCTGCAGTAGGCGGAAGAACCCATCCCAAACCCATCTCTTTTCAAGTGCTGACTTCTTCCTTGTTTGCATCGGTTTCAGTCCGCCAGCTCTTGACAGCTCCAATCAAACGTCTGCCCAAACCTAGATGGTCCAAGCAACTGGCACAGTTGAGGCGTGGTTAGAGTGGTTGAAGAGATATGGTTTGCATCATATCTTAGATTCACCACCCTCATTCATCAGGTACCATGACAGCCCAGTGGACTGGGCGTTGCATGAGTCCAAACTGACACCATCTCCCTGGGGAACAAAGAATAATCCCCGTGTTCTTATTGTCCTCCCTCCAGGTCGTGAAGCATTCATGCAGGCTGGAGCCAACTACCTGAAGCAGGGAGGAAATAAAGGCTCTGAAGGTACCAAAAGCAGTGCTCCCACTTTTCAGTAGGCATCCCATTTCCAGAAATCACTCTGAATTACATTCAAACTTAGATGCTCAGTTAATTCCCCCTCAAATCCCTGCTAAAGCACCTCAATGCTGGGGCTTGGGGTTTTTAACTTAGTTTTATCTTTTGTAACTTCTCAAGTGTTGACTCAGTCACTTGAATGGGAGGCTGCTGTGTGAAGGTTCTCGAGGATGGACTGGAGCATCTAAATGGAGGCCTCCAAACATGAGTGTTTTTCCCTTAACCTTCCTGCACCATTGGGAATAATAATTCCTCACGGGCTGTTGCACAGCTTGATTCATTAAGGCTTATGAAGTGCTTTTAGCTCCGGCTCTGGAAGGCTCTGCACAAGTTATTTTGGACTGCTCAGGTGTTAGGAGAGGCGCTGCAGAAGGAATACAAATAAATCAAGAAGAGAAACTGCCCCTTTCCTCCATCCACCCCCTGCCCCCCACTGTTCTCCATCACTATTGGTGTCAAGCAGTTAATTTACAAGCCCAGTGCTTACAAAGCCCCTGGAGCACCAATTGTCCCTTTCTCATGCAACATCAGCTCCTCAAAAAAGCCAGCTGAGACTCCAGGGGTCACCCCACTCCTGCCCTTCCCAAGGCAACCTCAGCCCCTATCCTAATCCGCCTGGATATTTGTTTTCGGACAAGTCAGATCCAGCATCACCCCCTTGCAGACTGGTGCTGACAGCACTGGAATAACCCCAGGGAGGTCTGAAATGGGCCATGTGCCTGGCCAGTGAGGCAATATTCAATTGGAGACAGTGACCCAGATATCCCACTCACCCATGAAGGCAGCATCCCCATGCACAGCATCAGAGCTCAGTGGGGACAAGGGGATGCTCAGCCTGGCAGGACAACCCAGGAGAGCGATAGGTAAAGAAAGAGGCTTGTGGCTTGGGAAGGTAAAGGCAATGGATCTCTCATGGCTTTTTTTTCCTCCCTCCCTCACTCCATCTCCCTCCCCTCCTCCAGTCTGTTGCACGGGAGCTGTCGGCCGTTCTGTTCCAGTTCAGGGGCTCCTGCAACAGAAAAGATCAGCTGTTGGAGAACCCATGGAAAGCCCTGGGGGAGAGCCATGGCCGCAAGGTAATCAGCAGGCAAAGTTATTACCATTATGCTGCTAATTAATTCCCAGCTCATTACGTTTCCTGTGGCTAATTTGTACTCGCCGCTGATTTGATTAAACTCATCTCTATGCTAATAAATGTGTTTTCCATTTGTTTTAGCGACTGGAGGAAGAGAGCCCGGTATTTACATATTTTGACGTTTATCAAATAAAACGCGGCGCCTGAATTAATTCTGCTCTGATTTATAAGGGAAGGGGGGGAATGGGAGCGAGGGGATGCTGAGGGTCAGGCATGCATTGCGTGTGAGTAGCGGGGTGCAGTAGGAGCGGGGGATGTGGGGAGGGGTGATGCTCCCGAGCATTTAATCCCCATCCTGCCCAGGGATGGCTCCTATAAGGTGGGAGCCACCTCATCATCCACTCCTCTGCTGTTTATTTCCCCTTCCTAGCTGAGTTTGGGGATGTCGGTCTTGGATTTGTGGGTGCATCGTGTGGTGCCCCAGCACCTCCTAAGGTGGATTTTTCTTTGTCTTTCAGAAATTGCTCTCAATGATGATTACATTTACACTGCAGTGACTTTGTTTTGCAGTTCCCTTTGGCAGGACTTGCTACGGTAATACTGCACAGCTCAGATTCCTACTCAGATAGGGAGGAACTGACACTTTGCAATGCAATTATAAATATATATATAACTTAGGCAGTATTTTGCCCCCTCTCCCCCTGGTAAACAGCAGGGCAGGAAGCTCTCTCTGGCCCTCAAGCCTTTTAAACCCAAGACTAAATCTTCAAGGCAGATCTCCAGCAAGAGAAACTCTATTCAAAACCGTCATCCGGTTTCCTGTAATGAATTGCTGCAGCATCAGTGTTCTCTTCATATGGGACAAATCCTAACAAAAAAAGAGTGTAGGTCCGTGGGATTTGTGCTTTTCCATCAGTTCAGAGTTTGTGAAATCCAGCTTTCCTTTTTCCAAGGAAAACTGGCGATCATCACCACGTACATCCCCTATCTCTACGTGTGTGTGTTCGTGTGTGTTGGCACACATATATGTCTATCATACAGGATGGAGACCAGAGCCCCTCCATATAACACAGACAAGGGAGGGCTGGGATGGAGGCAAAGCAGGGAAATGCTCCTCTTTTGGGGTTGGAAAAGGCATGCCAGATCAGCAGGGATGCCCTGGGAGCCCAGGGCAGGACTGATCCATCCCAGTCTTCTTCCCTGGTTTGTTCTGGAAGTTTGACCCAACCCAAGGGATATTTTCCCTCTGCTTGTTTGGTTTATCTGGTTTCTCTCTGAGGTTTGCCCATCACATCAGTGGCCCCCGGGCAGCCCACAGCTTTCATTCACACTCCCAGCTAAAGTTTCCCAGCAAAAAGGAGCCCCAACAATGCCACTTCTCACTCTGGCAGTAAGACACCTTCCACCACCACTGCTTCACCCCAGGCAATCTGGAAACAGCTTGATTGCTTAAGTAACAATTAACGGCCTTGTCTTTTGGGAGTGCTTCTGGTGCGCCAGGCGCATCCCCTGCTCCAGAGCCTGCGCACTCCTGCCATGGTACCCAAACCATGGGCATCCCCCAGCTCCTTCCCACTCCTCATCCTTCTGTGTGGAAGGAGTGGGGTTGGCTGCACCCATGATGATGTTTTCCCTCCTCTTGAGCTTGCTTTGAGGCTGCAGGGATGTGCCTGTGCTGCTGCTTTAGATGCATAGGACAAGGCTGTCCCATTGGCAATGCCACAAGGGCCCCTCGTAGGGCTGGATCCAGGCCACAGCAGCAGCTCCCAGGGTTGTTTCTAAACCAGGATCTCAAAGAGGACCTGGAAGAGCCCTGTCTGGAGTGATGGGGCGATGGCCTGACTCTGAGCACCACCCAGGTATCACACGGTCTTGTCTCCCTATCACTAGAACAACCAGCTAAGCCACGCAGCCGAGCGATTGCTTGACTTTTCCTATGAAAGGCTTTAAGCCTTTGCGAAACCCGGGAAGTATTACCAAGAAAAAAACCTGCCTTGTTTCACATTAACAGTCTTTGCTTTGCCTGGCGAAGGTGGGACAATAGCCACACGCTGCATGGTATCAGTGTCACAAAGAACGGACCCAAAAGGCTTCAGCTCAGGACAAATAAAAGTAACATTGATTCCTTTTTATTTTTCTCTCTTTTTTTTCCCTTCTTTTCCAGCTGGTATCAATGCATTAAACAACCACGCTGGAAAAGTGAAATTGATTCAAGGCCTTCAGCGCTCCCTGCCAAAAAAGCCTCCTGCAAGGATCTATTCTGTATTGAATTACAGTCTGGAAAAGTTCAATAGGTTATTGTACAAACAGAGAGCAAAAGCCCGTCAACAATGGAGCCAAAGTGATTGTGCAGCTCCTTTGTGCTCGCCAGCCCCGCGCCCCTCGCAAGCTCGGATGTTAAATCAGTTTAATTAAAATGGTGGGCTTCAAATGCTTCACAGCTTTTTAATGCACGGCCCTGTGTGAAGACATGTAGGCTGAGGTTTAAAGCTGCCTGCCTGCGCCCGCAGCCCCTCCATCCCTTTCTTGGTCCCTGCATTGCAGTGAATCTGTAGAGCTGCTGAGCACTTTGGGCAGGTGCTGGGTCTGATTAGCACCCTCAGCTGTGTCTGGAACAGAATGGAACAGTCCAGAACCTGTCTGTGCCCCTGCAGCCTGTCCTACAAAGGAGAGGGGTCCCCAGGCTGGCCACTTCTCCCTTTAGGTGTTGGTGACGTGGCTGTGGACACACACCAGGTGAGCATCTGAGGTGTGCTACCCTTTAGCCAGCCCCAGTCTTCACAGGCTGGAGCTGTGCTTTGGGGTACTATGTGTGCAGGGGATTTGACTATGGGACCTGCCAGCACTGGCGTCCTCCCCAAGGGACAGGGCTCTCCATGAGGGGTGAGGTCCCTGATGCTGCAGCAGGTCTGTCTCAGGTCCCGCTGCAGGGGCAAGAGGCACTCACAGCATTGTTTCTAAATCCCCCTCTCCATCTCTAATTAAGACTCAAATTGAGTATAGAAATCATGTGTAAGTAAGATGCTAATTATTAAAGTCATTGATCTCCCAGACAATGAAGCAGCCTCCCTTTCTGGCCTGCCCGTATTTTGAGGCAGCTCTGAGTGCCTGCAGGAGTAAACACCCGGGGTACATGGAAGGCACATTTGAGAAGCGTGTGAATGATTGATTTTGCAGGGAGGTGAAGTCCCCATCTTGCTTTGACCGAAACCTCTTTACAGCATCCCCAGCCCTAGCCAACCCTGGCCACACATCTGGCTGCCTTGATAACTGGAGCTCCTCGTAATGACATGCATTAAGCTTTCTTCCCCCACCTCACAGGACATCTCACTGATGCTCTTGTCCACGCTGCATCATTGCATTTATTTTCTCATTGGAGTAAACAGGATTTACTCCTTTGTGTGCACTCGGTGGCTTCTTGTGCTGATTTCTCTCTGGCTCAGGGCCATGCAGTAGGATCAGTGTTTCCTGGACAGATACAAGGTGTTTGGGGTATGTGGTTCCTAAGAGCACCTATAGACAATATGTGTGCATGGTTTTGCCAGCACACACATGACTGGAGACACAGGACCCACAGTCCTTGAGCTCATGGAGCTTGTGACAAGCACCCAAACAGCTGGGACTGTGGGCAATGACCCACCTGACTGCTGTGCCCTATGGAGGAGCTGTTGCATGGGCAGCAGAAACTGGTGGTGGGCAGATGGTTCAGAGCTCCTGCAGTCCTTCTCTGGCCGTAAAAACAGCCTTAGGAACAGAGTGTGTGTTTGGAGGGACCAGGACTCTGCAGCATCCTTATGAGGATGCAGTCTGTCTGTCTGTCCTCTCATTCCAAAACCATCCCCACTGTCATAGGCTTCAGGAGTCAGGCTCAGTGGGTTTGCTCATGAGCCATAGTGCAAACCCTCAGGGCAGGATGTATCAAGGTCCCTTGTCCCCAAACTAGGCAACCTTTCTGGCTGAGCATCACCCCCTGGAGTCATGGGGCTTGGGGAAAAGGGGCACATATATGAAAGGATGAATGCATAATTACAGGGAATGATCTGGAACGCAGAGCAGAAGCAGTGTGGGGCCAGGCTGTGAGGTGGAGAGGCAAAGCCACAAGTTGAGAGGGTGAATGAAGGTGGCCAGTGGTTTAGCAGCTGCAGCAAGGGCAGACTAGAGAAAGAAAAGGCTTGGGCTGCAGCAGAGAGGGATGCCAGCCTGGAAACACAAAGTGCAGTACCACACTGCACCAAAACGCTGGAATTAACATCAAAGCAATCCTGGAGCAAATGAGATTACAGTATGCATGTTAATGAGGCGGCAGTGCTAATCAGCGAGGATGCCGCGCTAGGAGGCCGGCACTGCCAGCTTGGGATTGTTGTTGTCAGGCTGGACCGCGCTTCCATTTGGAATGAGGATTCTGGTTTAAAAACCATCAGTATTTCTGTGGGGTTTCTGGCAGTCTCAGATCGGATTTGATTCTGTCAAGGAGATGTCTACCCCTCCAGGGTGCAGAGAAGAACTTGGAAATGGGATTGAGGTGGTCCCCAGAGCCAAACTGAAAACCACTCCAGAGCCAAAGAGCGGATGAAAGTTACCCAAAAATGTATTTTACTCTATTTTTAAACCTCATTGTTTTTAAGCCAATCTCAGCAGTCTGCAGAGAGCAGGATACACTGCACACAACAGGCAGTGTATTTGTGTGTTAAGATTTCCTCAGGAACATGAAGCCACTCAAGGTGCAAGGGGCCCAGCTCTGCTCACGCTTGGTGCCACAATGCTGATGTCAGAGTTACACTTCACTATTGAGCTCCAAAACTGGAGCTTTTGAAAGTCAAGAGCCCTAAAAAAAGCATTTGCTTGGGAATCATGTGGCTTCAGGCAAAAAGCTATAAAAGGGGCAGCCCCTCCGCAGGGAGGTTTGAGGAAAGGGATGGCAGGAAGGTCAAGGTAAGAAGGGCATCATGAAGAAGGAAAGGATTGAGATAAAGAAAGGGAGATAAGCTTCTCACAAGAATAAAAGGGCAGGACCCATAGCAGAGGATAGGCATCAGCCCTATTCCTGCTACCACCGAGCTGCCTGAAACCTGGGATGCTCCCAGAGGCCAGGGAGCAGATTCGTCTTGGTCAGGGAAGCTTTGGAGCAGGGTCAGGAAAAGGGGAAACCTTTCTGGAGCTTTTCATCTGTCTCTGTAGCAAAGTAACCCCTTGGGAGCCAGAGGAAGGTGAAGAAACAGCCGCCCCAGGGGATGGGAATGCTGCAGCGTGTGCTATGAAGGTGCAAATCACCCTGTGAAATCAGCTCCGGCCTCCTCAAGGCTTCTCTCGAGCCCCTTTTATGGGAAATGTCACTCTGATCAAGGAAACTAGCCTTGTTTTGATCTGTTTTTCAAACAGCCTTTTTTCTTGATTGGAGAAATTGGCTTAAATGGGTCTCTTTCCCTTTTCTTAAGCAAGGCTGCAATTCATTTCTGCTTGCTTCTCTTTTCACCGATAATCTTATTTGCTGGGATTGTGAATAAAACAGAATTTGGGATATTTGAGTGTTTGTAGAGCAGAATGAGATGTTTTATGTGCAATTTTGCCATGTAAATGTGTATCTTCTGCAGGTGGCTCTGAGTGATGTGTAGCACTGGGTGCCGGGAGAGCTGATACTCAGTTCCCAGCTTATCCAGCTCTATGAACAACTCTCTTTTTGCTTCAGAGAGGGTGATGCTGTGGCTCAGCTTCACAGAAATCATTCACGCCTGGATGCAAAGGTGCTGCAAGAACAGGTTCCCAAAGCTGCGTTTCCTTCACTGCATCTCCCAAGCAAACAGATCTGGGCAGAGCCATAGAGTAACCAGACGCAGCCCTGCGAAGGTGCAGATGTACCTCCCTTCTGCTGCAGATTTACATGGCTGGGGAAAGAAGCTGTTCAGTACTGCTTTCCATGCCAGGGAAATCATTAACAAATTAATCATTTACTAATTAAACGGCATGATACCCATGTAAAGGGAGTGTGATTATCCTCTTTTGTGAGTCAGGAAGCTAAATGGCGTTTCTGATTTTAAACCAAAATTGCCCTTCTTGCAACCCTGCAGCTTCTGCAGCCACAACCCTTGCTCTGTGGCCAAAATAGCATCTTTAGAGCACCCGTCTCTGCTTACCAGTGGGAGAAACCACCCCGATTAGCACTGATTCAGGCACCATTGCTGCCTGATGCTGTTAGCAGTCTCTTTTTGGGAAGGGTTGGAGGATTTGTTAGGTGTTTTCCCATGTCTTTTCAATGTAGTATGGATTCTGGAGGGCTGGAAGAGCCAGACAAGGAGATGTAGCTGCATCCTTGCTGGGCATCACGGAGGCTTGCTGGGTGCACACACACCCTTCACCACCCTCTGGATGAATCACAGCCTGCAAAAGCTATCTGCAGAGTCAGGAGAAGTGAGAGCAAAATGAGAGCCAAAGTCTGATCTGCTTTTTGCATTCTTCTGGTTTTAGTTAGACCTCACATGTGAGATTAAACCTCTGCTTTATCCCAAATGAGGAGCCTCTGGCAACAGGCAGGAGAGAGGAAACTTCATCTGTGGTAAATGAGCATAAAAAGCGAGCACAGGGAAGGTAGAGCAGTGGCACTGCTGGTCAGTGAAGATCATGGCAGTACCCTTCTCATTGCATGTTTAAAGTGAGTCCTTGGGATGCTGCTAAAGAAACTCTGTAGTCAAAATGCCAAGTGATTGCATTGCAGGGATGTTTGTCCTTGCTAAGACCTCTTGTACCACAATGTCTTGAGTGAAGTGCTCAGAAAGAGCAGAAACTCCCCAGAACTGAAGTTAAAATGCTTCCCCTTACTTGGTGGTCTCGGGGTGTCCAGCACATGGGCAGCCCCGGCCCTGTGCACCTCATGGAGTTGTCATAGGTATTTATTTTTACTAAGTGCAGCTCGCTATTCTTGCCTCCTCTGTAGCTGCAGTGCAATGAAAATTCATTCCCTACGGCCTTGCCCAATAACTTTTGGAACAATATGTTGTCCGCTTTTCTTTGCTTTGTGTTCTGGTTTCATACACTCAATCAATCGCGGATGTCATGCAATAAAGTGGCCCTACTTGCCACAGAGAGGAAAGCGCGCTGGACTTTGCTGCGCAGTTGTTTGCTTTGTGTTGTATACACAGAATAAAAGTTAATTCAGGAGCAGCTAGGAGAAAAAACACTGAGATCAGGGGCACGGAGGTATAATGGTCTGAACACTAAAGGCTTGCTGATTCCAGGAAAGTAAGAGACATCCAGGAGAGTTCCTTTCCCCATCATAACTCAGTACAAATATATAGAAGAAGGTGGATGGAAATGGAGTAAATTATTTCGCTGCCTAGAGAGACAAATGAGCAGAAACAACTGGGCTGGCTTTTCCAGGCTTTCATCACTTTGGCATGCTTTAAAAAATGCCATATTCAGTCCCTTGCTACTGAACTTTATGGTAGCCATCCATCCAAGGTTACAATAACCAGGCAGCTCAGCATCGTTTTCCAGCTTGATTTTGCAGGGATAAGGTGGCACTGGGGTGATGTCTAACAGCCTCCTCTTCCTCACCCTCATGGGGACAGAAGAAGCTCTTTATCCTTCGGGCACAACAGCAAAGTGTAGCTCGAGATGCCCTAAAGGAGCCGGATTTGGGCTTTGGCTCTGTTGGGAGGCTCTGCCGCAGCCTAGCGCTGATGCACACCCAGGACTAGCCCCATTTTTCTAAGTCAAAGCACATCTCTAATTCAAACACAAAGTGAAAGGATGCTGGAAAGCCACTGGCCTTTATGGTTTATTAAGCTCCTTGCGCAGGCATCATTTTAGCCCTGGTTTCTTTAGACGAGACCATTTCACCACTGTACTGCACCCCACAAAACCCACCGAGCCACTTCCCCTCCTTCAAAATGATGGCAGAAGTCTGGGGAAAATCCTGCTTTTGTGGCTGAAAGATGATGTGGCTCCATTTTTCTTTTTAAGAATAAGAATAACAGTCACATTTCTGAACAGCTCTTTATTAAACCGTCCAAACACATCATCTGCACTGGAGGATGTAAGGGCTGACACCAGACAAAACCATCAGATTGCTCCGAGAAAAATGCATTGGCTTGTCTTGACAATTTAGGACTCTGTGGAATACCCTGTTCATACTTGCTGTTGATTTTAAGACTGAAATTTGCAGTATGAAAACAGACATGTCCAAGAAAGCATTGCTCAGCTTAAACTTAAAAGGACAGAGATGCAAGATTACAACAGAGAGATGCAGCTCCTGGCTCCCAGCCCTTTCTTAGGAACCAGCTTTCACTTTGCCTTGGGCTTTTGGTCTATCAGCATCTAATGAAAGATGACAGTGCAGGCTCCCTTAGGGGCTAACGTGGGCAATTTCAGTTCTGGCATTTTAATTTATCTGTAACCAGCAGTTTTCAAAAGGGTAGAGCTAAAAAAGAACTTGGCTTGGTCACACACAGACAAAAAAGGGGGAGTTGTGACATAAAATGCATGAGGAGGTTTGCTGCATTTTAACTCCTTGGGATCCTGCGATGCGGAGCATCTGTAGAGATGGCCATCGCCTCTTAGCACGCTGGCTTGGTGCTATTAACCTATACACAAGGTAGCTGGTTTTTCTTTAGGTGAAGTGGATTCCTCCGTGGTTTATGGCTGTTGGGTTTAGTGCCGGGCACATCTTCTATATTCCTGACAGTTAAGGTCCCGACTTTTCCCGTTTATTAATCCCCAAAGTTGCATTCAGACACTGTAATGGCAAAAGGTTGGCTTAGGATCAGTAGCAGCCATAAATCCAGAATTAAAGGCTGCTGGTTCATCTCTAACCCACCCCATGGTGTCTAAGTGCTGCAGGGGGGTCACAGCCTGCTGTGAGCAGGCCTGAGCACTGACACACTCATTGCATGTATAAGCTGATGCTCACTGCAGCATCACGGGTAGCCTGGGATGCTCAGCCCGTGTCCCAGGGATGGAGGAGCATCTCAGTCCTTGATCCAGTCTTCCCATGGCATCTTCCTTGCCAGCTTTCCTGACATCCCACGTGCCTGGGAGTGCAGTTATCATGGCAAGCTCTGTGCTGACACAGCCCAATGCTGCAGCCCTGCTGATGAGAGCACCTGGCACCAGCTCACATCCGAACCTCATCAGTAGCTTTTGACACTGCTGTTTATTTGTTCCCTGGCATGTTCAATACTTCCCCAGGCACCTGGCTAGCCCCAAGGCACCCAACAGCATCAGTGGGTTCCTAATCCAGCCTCTGCCTGACCTGGACTGGGGTTGCAAAACCTCGTTCAGGATTGAATGGGTTAATTCTTTTAAAGTATATATTTTTTTAACTTCTTTCCAGGGGAGAATTTCACTTTGCCTTTTTTTTCTCCCTCCCTGCTGCCTCTAGAGGACCAGGCGATTCAAGGCACAACTCTAGCAGATGGTTTTGGTGATGTAAAGCACAAGCGGATCGCTCCCAAGAGCTGCAGAGGCAGTTAAGTCAGAAATGAACTGATGCATGCAGCGTGCCACAGCCCCCATCCCACCCGGACGTAGACACTGTCATAGAATCATAGAATCAAGTAGGTTGGAAAAGACCTTTAAGATCAAGTCCAACTTTTACCCCAGGCAGCCTGTGCTGTCGCCACGGCCCCTGCAGTGATTTGTACACAGAGCAGAGCATCTGATTCAAAACCTGCTGGAAGGGGCCATGAGCCCCTTCCTAAGCACCCCGAGGTGGGTGAAACCCAAATCAGACGTCTCTTTGGTGACCCTGCCACTGCTGCATCACTGCATGATCCACTGTGGGAGCTGCACCCGGTGCTGGGCAATGCAACCGGTGATCGTGCTGCAGAGCAGGAGATGATTATGGGGTTTATGTTTACATATTCTAATGTAAAACCTTAACCTTCTGTCCATGGCAAATATTGCCAAAGTTGTTAGAGACTGAGAAAAGCAAATCCATATTTTGTCAATATTAGACCACTGATAAACAAAATTTGAGAACTAAATGCATTCTGTGCTTAGCAAGTGAAAATTAATGTCTGATAGGTGAGAACTGACTTTCTCTTAACATGTCCCTTGCTTTCGTGAGATGATCTGGAGCTATATTAGGAAATACAAACATTTTGAAGAAGAAAATACATAATTTATAGAGAAGCAGCTCTGAATTAGCCATAGCATTGCCCTGAGCTTTACCACAGTCCATCCATCTCTCACCCTGGATCTCAGCTGTGCCCAATGGATCCGCTCCATCTCTCTGATGAAACCCTCTCCCAGAAACAGTTAAACACAAGAAACCAGAAATGATCCATAAATTAGGTCCAGCTATAGGTTCAAAATCATAAGTTATGGCCTATTGACCTCCTACTCTGAGGGGAAATCAGAAGCGTTTTTCCAAAGAGCCACCACTGGAGGAAGGGAGGTTTAATATATGGCACAGCCGAGCACTGATGCAAATAAATACAGCGCTGTGTAATTGTAGGGGGAATCAATAAACAAGAGGGTGGTTAAAATAAGGATATGCATAGTGAGGTGTCTGCTGTGTGTGTGAATGGCTGTTGCCCGAGAAAGGGAGGAAGAGCTTTTTCCTGCATAGATCCTCTAAACACGACAAAGGCGACGGCTCCTTTTATGAGGAGCAAGTTGCAGCTATTGTGTTCCTCCTCGCAGCTCTCTGCAGTCATGATTATTAGCATAATTAATAAGTACAGTTTGCTCATTGAAGAATCCCATCGACATTTGCCACTCAGGAACCACCATGTCAGAGCAAGGCACAAAAAATCCCTGTGACAACGGTTCGGTGAGTTAAGGTTTTATTGACGAGCGCCACAAAGAGCTGAAGCCCAGAGCAAGTCCCTTTTCACTTTAATATTTAAACCTCTTTTAAGAGGGCGTCAATAGTAACTCTGGTAATTGATGCTGACAGTTGACAGTCTGGCCATGAAAAAGACAAGGGTTATAATTAACATACCCTAATAATAGTAACTGTGATGTGCTGGCCACCACAGTGAAGGACACTGGGATGGGGGCAGCGGTCTCCTGCATCCCTGATGCCATCGAAGCAGAGCTGGTGATGCTGCCCAGGAATGGATCAACTGATCCAGGCAAAGCCCTGCATGTCCTGGATGAGAAACCTATCCCTGCTCAGCCTCGAGACCGGCCAATGCTTTTAATACCTAAATACCATTTGTAGCTAGTTAACCTCAGGATTTCCAGCATTAAAGATATTTCCCACAGGAACCAGGGAGCACTGGAGGAATGGATAAATGCAAAGTTCATAGAAATGGATGGGAAAGAGCACACAGCCCTTTGCAAATCCCAAAGTACAGGGAAAATACCCAGTGAGCGCACTCACGGTAGTTATTTATTGGATAAAGCTTCCTGATTTTCATTTATCTTATTCTGAGAAATGAATCTATTGTTTCTGGTTAAAACTTAGGCTAAAAGCAGCCAAAATCTGAAGCAATGTGAGATCTAATGCAATGTGCCAGATAACCTGAGTGTCATTATTGTTGTTGCTCAGTCTGTAACACAACCATGAGGAATTGCATATTGGATCACCATCTTCGTGTTTTAAATGCAGGTACAGAGCAGTTTTCCTGGCTTTGAGTTCTTCCAATACACAGAAAATGGCATAAACCCAAACGCAGGCAGGTACATGTGGTTATTAAAGCTGAATCGGTATTTTGAGTTTTGATTATTTTCTTTAACATTTTGGAATTAAAAGCTGAGAAACAACTGAAATATCTTTTGCACATTCAAATATTGAGCTGAGTTCACTACAGGGAATAATATATCACAAATAGAAAGCTGGGACTTCTGAGAAGTGAAGTTTAATAAAAACCCATCAGTAACAACACTTCTCTTTTTCTCCCCATCAGGCTGAATGGCTGCATAGACAGAAATCATTGTGAACAAACCCAAGGCACTTCACCAAAACCATTCCAAGTGCTTCCCCTCTTACATTCAGCCTTTAAACACAGCAAAAATCCTCCTTAGCCACCCTCTCCCAGCAAACCCTCTCCTGCTCCATAGGTATTTAAGCAGGATGTCCCAGCCAGACCCTTTTTCTGAGCTTCTGAATGGTTTTTCTCTGTGCTTTGGGCTTCTCCAGGCAGTTCTTGCAGAGGAAGATGCACAACACAGGAACTGGGATTAAAGAGACAGTGAGAAGTCCTAACTGCTGCCATGCGGCAGAGAGCAGGGTACGGATTTAGTGCTTACAACAGAGAGCTTTGTAGCAATTAAAGCTGGTCAAAACCCACCAAATACCAGAGAAAATAAGGGAGGGGGTTGGAAATCATCACAGTATTATGTGTGTAAAAAGAAAATGAAATCGATATTCGTATTGTTCCCTGCAAGAGCCTCACAAGGAGGGAAGAGTCATGTCCCCGTCTCAGGGCTGGCTGCAAAATAGAAGGTGAGTGGTGAGATCCTTATCAAAAATGGCAATGAGAAGCTTTTGTTTAAAAGGTCTACTCAAAATCACGCTCTCCTGAGTTATCTCTGCACTTGTAGTTAAAAGATGACCACCACGAACTAGCTGGAAGTGAATGAGTGAGCTTTAAATAATTCTATTGCTTTCTACAACGAATAATGCTAAGTTAAAGCTGTCCCTGTGTGCACACGTGTGTGTGCACGTGTGTGTGAGCAGGTTTCATGCCAAGGAAAAAGGCTGCTGGTGAAGACTTCGTGGTAAATGCTTCAGCGTCCTCTTAAGAGTTCTTTTCCACAAATAAAATACCCTGTGTACTGTAAACTGCTCCTCTGTACTGTAATGCATTTGTTACCACTATGGCTCTTATTTAAGCATCTGACTACAGTAATTGTTTTATACATTAACTATACTCCCTGATGGTTGCTCTATTATCTCTTTTTTTTTTTCCAAAATGGTGCTTGCAGATATTAGCAGCTTGATTACTCCTTTTATTAACAATTTCAACACGGTGTCAGTGTTGATTTGGGAAGCAGGGTGGTATTGGCAGTGCGAGGTTGAGTTTTATGGTGCTTTGTTACTGAGCTCACTGCTCCACACCGGCCACCCTTACCCCAACAAGCCGGGCTCTGGAGGAGTCTCGTTTTCTATCCAAGATGCAGGTTGACAATCCATAAGATTCAGACACTGCTGCAGATAAAGCATTTGCATTCAGCTGGCCATCAGGGCCAAAGCCATGCGAAAGTGATTTGTGAGGAACAGGCATGGAAATGATGGATTAGGAAAGGGAGATGCACAAAATCTCTGCAAGGCAAAGACACGCGCTCCCGGTAAACACCGTGTGTGCAAGTGTGTGTGTGTGTTTGTACATCTCTGGGTAGAAGCTCAGAAAGGCAGGACCAAATCGTACATGTCACTGCCTTTGATACACGAGCAATCTCCAGCAGCAAGTGGAAGGGAAGGAAGATGCAGGATCAGGCTCTGGAAAGGGGCAGGCGAGGGTGCTGCAGTGCAAAGCACTCCCCTGCCTTTGCTCATGCGTCATGTCTGTCACCGAAAGGAAAATCAGAGTCTGGTGCCAGTTATTAAATATCTTCATTATAAGGGCATTCCTTCCAGCTGACTTTCAATTTTGTTGTATCTGGGGGCCTCGTGTTAATAACTGCATGCTAAGGACAAGTGTTCTCAGAAAACACTGACTGTTTAAGTTCTCACACATAATATGCAGCTTCCTGCTTCTGACTGATAGATATATTGTGCAGCCAAGCCACCATAAAGGCAATAAATATACGTACTGTTATGGGTCATGAGTCTGAAAATTAAATCGAATGCAGAAATTGAGTCTTGACAGAATCTGAAGGGATAATGTCTTAGCTTCTCCAATTACGCAGTTCAACATTTGGATAAATCATATGAAAGTAAGTATTTAGCCCCATTTTTCATAATCACTATTAATGAGAACAAAATGGGAGCTGAGGGCAGAGGGAGAGAGTTCTGACAAGATAAATAGCATATGGGGTGTGTTGTCAGCCACAGAAAATCAAGGCTGTTTAAGCCCCCTAAACAGCACGAAGGAAAAATGCAGTGAAAAAATACATAGAGAGAACAGCGGTCATGTGTTCTTATCAGTGACAGCGTCTGCGTCAGGGCACCTGAGATCTGCCTGCCCAAACACCACTTAGGGCACACAAGTATCATCTAGAGCTCCCTGGGATGGTGTGAATGAGTGCTACCCAGAGCACACCATTTCAATACTGCCTTTTTTCACCCTGTAACAGCACTTAAAACCTTCCTAAAAAGCTTCATTTAAAAGAACTCAGGTTTCCCCCCTGGTCCGAGCCCTGTGGGGCCAGGACAGGTGGTCACATACACCTTCAGTGGCCATCCCTTTGTTTCAGGGCATTAAAAGCATAGAAGAAGTTGTGTCATTTATACCACGGGTTTCTGTGCAGGGCTTAAAGGAAGGAGGGGAAGGTATAAATTCTGTGGTTATTTTCTGTCATCTTCTCTGTCTTTCCTGCTTTTCACGTTGAAATCACTTTAAGCATCTGCGGCAGAATTATTCTTAGAGAGTCTCTCATGGAATTAGATGTCTCTGAATTGAATTCATTTCCACTCCATTTTGTCAGATGCTAACGCAGGGAGAGCCAGATCCTGCTCTGCTTGGCTTTGAGACATCATCCCCCTTTGTGCCCACAGAAGTTGGGGCTTCACACTTTTACCACCCTGAGTTCATGCCCTGTGTTTCGATACCACAGGGAGCATCCGGTGCTTTTGCTGGGACACAGACAGTAGATGAACTGTTAGGATGTTATAAATCCGAACAACTCACTAGGAACCAAATGATATCCGATCATTCCTACAATATAAAGTACATGGTCACCTTTCTGCACCGAATTAGTTACAAGATCCCCACTAAAGTCAACAGCAGTTTGTGATATTCGACATACGCACATACCCTCTGCCTGTCTGAAGATGAGCACTGCGCTGTAAACCTCTGCATTAAGCTATAAATACCCTCAGCAATCCAGGGCCGAAGGGACCATTTCGATATCTCATGCAACATTAGCAGCTCACAGATTAAGCACGTGGGGCCTGGGAGATTATCTCCTTGAATCAATATGAAGCAGGGAGCAAACAAACAGCTGGCTGGGTTCCCCCCAAATCAAAGCGTTTGATGGTGGCAAGCTTCAAAGCAACTGGTTGACACGAAATGGGTTGGGTGCTCTCCCCTGCCGTGCTCGAGGAGCAGAGGGGAGTGTGGAAATAAAGAAACATCCGAACATTACTGCTTCCTCCTCCCCCCGCAGACAAACACCTCCCAAAGAAAAGCAGGAAAGCAACAGAAACGGCCCCAGAACATATGGTGGAATCAAGCGCAGGATCCCCCGTAGGTTTGGGATGTACAAGTAAATATTAATCTGGGGGGGGATATTGGGGGCTGAGATCAAAAGAGCTGCTCCCGTTTCTATAGGGAAAAGGAGTGCTTTGATGTCACAGCGTCTTCGCTGCGCCACCTAATGAACTGAAATTGTGACACAGTGACATCCTGCGAGGCCTGGAAGCACTCAGCACAATGACACATCTTTGGGCTTTGCTGCTCTCTTTATCCATCGGCTCCCTTTGCGGGGCAGCGAGGGGAAGAGTTCTGCGGGAGAGGGTGAATAACAGCGGAGGTGATGGAGGGGGATTGGGGTGTGAGAGTGGAGTGTTTCCCCCTTGGTTACATACAAGGGAGAGGAAAAGTGGACTCACTCTATCGCAAGCCTGGCCAGGGAGTATCAGGTCGAGATACAAATTGGAGGGAAGCAGCACAGCGGGGTGTGCATGAGGCAGGGACCACATCCTCACACATCGTGCCCATCCAAGGCCAGACCGGAGTCATCCTAGCGCTGCACTTCATCCTTCACAACATCCTCGTGTGAGGATGGACATGAAAAGGGTTTCAGGAGGATGCAGAGTCAGGGGCAGGATGAGCTTCTCGCCCAAGTCCCGTGGAGACAGAACCTCCTCACATTCACATCAGGACAGCACAATACCCAAGAGGTAAGAAAACCATGGCAATAGGCGTCTTCCTCACAGAGGCTTCTCAGCCTGGTTTCAGGCAAACAATGGGCTGGAATGGTTCATACAGGCTCCCAAAAGAAACCTGCAGAAACAGAACCCTGTGTGCCCACCCCAAGGAGGGAGAGGGAGAGCAGAGAAGACCCTACGTGTGATGGTCACAGCTACCTAAACCCCTGTCCCAAAGGGCAAATGCTCTGGTGAGGAAATCAGAGAGAATGGGAATAAAATAAATCCTAATAAACTGTGCAGCAATGCTCTCAGTGCAGCCAGGGAGGGAGAATGGAGGTGAAAGTGGGATGGAGAGATTGGGATTTTTAATGATGGTTTAATGGATGGCAAAGGTGTTGGTGGCTGGCTTTCAGGTCTACCCGCTTACAAAGCAGGCTTTGCCGATTTTGGATGGATCTCCAGCTTTTCACCAGGAGGTGGGTGACCTGCCATTCCCTACAGAGCATGGAATGGTTTATTGGTCTTTTCTGGGAGCATCTTGCTACCCAATCCATGGCTCCTGGCGAGTACACAAAGCCCAGCAGACCCTGGGGTCAAGATGCACACAGCCACTCAGCCAGGGCAGGGTTAAACCCAGTTAATCCCAGCGGTTTATTCCAGATTAACCTTGGGAATTGAGAGCAGCGCTTGGCCCTGTGTGACAGGGCTGGGTTTGCAATGGCAGAGGACACCCAACAGCATTACCCGCTTAGGGGGGACACAGATCCGGGTGGGAGAGTTGCTGAGGCCAGAAGTTAGGGAATGTAATACGGGGAGGTAGAGCTGCTGAACCAGGCTGGGAAAAGGAATTGTATTCCATCATCTGCTTTACTTATTTCATAGCTGAGGAAATTCGTCTATTCCTTGGACTCGTTTGTGCTGTGTTGTCACGAGGCAAAGAAACTGTTAGAGAGAATAAAAAGGGTGATGCCGAGCTGCAAACTGCCTTAAAATGTTGCACCCAGGTAGGAAGAATAAAGCCGTGAATTAGGGAAAAAAGCTCCATGGCTTTCCCGAAGCCAAGGATGTGGTTTGATCTCTCTTCACCGCGTCACTGGGATTAGGAAGGCATTAACAGGAATGACAACTTGATGGGGTTTTAGCAAAGCGTCGTGACACTGTGACACCAGCTTTCCCCAAAACACTGCATTTAGGTGCATGTACACAGAAATACATGTGCGTATGTGTCAGTAAGCACAGGAGGGAGGCCTGTAAGGACTTGGGATTGAACTGTCCCAGAAGGGTTACAGAAATGAACCTGCATGATTCCATCGACTCAAAGGCACACGGAGGAGTTTGCTGTCAGGATGTTGCTGCTGGGGATACACAGCACTAGGGCTCAGGCACCCTGACAGCCCCTAAATCACAGGAAGGAGTGCAGGGTGGTTCCCAGCACACATCCACCCCTGTGGGAAGCAGTTTCTGGAGTGAGGGAAGAGATCGGTCACATGGAGCTTCTTTTACATAGAAAACCACTGAAACAGTGAGAGGATTTGGTTGCACAGAAAAGCCAGGGGCTGGATGCAGCTCCCAGTGCTGCTGGGTAGAAATAGTCAATAATAATAGTGGTAGTAATAATAGTAGTAGCAGTAATAATAATAATAAACAATAATAACATAACCACAGTAATTATAATGATAATAATGCAGTGGGAAAAGGCTCATCTCGAGCTGATCATTGAGGCAAATTAAAGCAACTGTGATGTAGCCTTGGGGTGGGCTTGGGGAGGATTTGGGTTGGGGAAATCCCATAACTTTGAGGCATCAAACAGCACCTTAGTGGGACCCAAGGGTAATTTGCTCAGACAACCTGCTGCAGAACTCTGGGTGCCTTAACAGCCATTCTCCCATCTTCCTCTTATTGCAAAGCCTGTCTGAATTAGATTAAATAAATGCTGCTTTTACAGCATGGAGGGTGATGTATGGGCTGTCTTAAGAACACAGGTGTTTACTGCCACTTTCCTTGGCCCATAGCTGTATTTGACCAGTGCAGGGTGAGTTAACCCCCATCCACTGATCCGTGAACATCTTGAAGGAGCTCAGTTATTTCACATTAGAGTCGGGCTGATACAACCATTCCCTGGGCTGGGCAGCGGGATGGACCAGGGGCACACAGATCTTTCTGTCAGCTTCCCTTGCTGTGTGGTGATGGATACCCCCACGCGTAAATTAAGGCTGTGATACTTGCATTAAAAAGTTCAAAACCAGGATGTAAGAGGAAGTTGGAAATGATAGGAAGCAGGTTGCATCATTGGAGTCTGCCAAGTCAATGACTCAGGCTTGGTTTAGAAATCCTGAGCATGATTTAGGCTTCCTTCCCGGGATATGAGGTCAGGGTGGGAATCCTGTCCATAGCCCTGCTTTGCTGCATGGTGAACATGGGAAACTGCAGCCTTCCCCAGCCACCACCAAATGATGGTCCTTCCACTGCCATGACCATGACAAGCAGAGACGCGGGGCTGCTTCCGCTGTGTGGCAAAACCACCACCGCCTCCAACAGACACAGGTGGGATGTGGATGCAAATGGAAATCAGGACCTGTGTTGCTCCAGGCCCTGGCGTGGTGCTTCCCTGCACAGGGGAGCCAGGAAGGAATGCTGGTGGCTGGGGTGGGCGATCAGCTCTGGGAATGGAAAGGGGTGTCCTGCACCCTGCCTGTAATCAGCCTGTGCAAAGCCTGCAGTCAGCCCTCTGCCTGCCGGATCCCTGCCCACACTCAGCCCTCACCCTGTCTATATGCTGCCCGCATTTATCCCGCCCTCATCCCGTCCCCATCCCTATTCCCATCCCGTCCCGTACCCCCCCACCTCCGCCCCTCCCTCCGCCCCTGGCAGGCTCGTGCGGGTGCTGCCCCCTGCCGGCGCTGCCCGCGCCCTGCAGCGGGCCCGTGCCGCCGTTGCCGCGGTAACAGCGGCGGGGGAGGCAGCGGCCGGGGAGGGGTGGGGGGGGGAGCGGAGGGACCGGTCCGGGCTCCGCCGCCGGGGCTCGTCCGGATACCGGGCAGAGCCATCGCGGGAGCGGGGCAGCAAAGCGGGGCTCATCGCTTTGTTCGGACAGAGAAGGGGCTCGGAGCATCCCCTCACCTCGCAATAGGAATTCCCTCTGCACCGGGGATGAGAAATCATCCCAGTGCCACCTCCTGGTCGCTGGGAGCCCGCTGTCCGCCGGCCGGTGCGCTGCGAGCGGCTGCTCTGTGCCCTGGCGCGAAGCGGGTGCCTGCGCCAGCATCCCCCTTCCCGCAGCCTGATCAGGATTCACCGCGCATCCAGGGGGAGCAGGGCCGCGTCTCCCGGCATGCACCCGCCTGAAACTGCAGCCCCATGGCTCGCTGCAGCGGCCATCTGGTTGGAAAACAAGAGTCCAAACCGCTTCAGCATCACGACATGTGTCCGCCAGCGGGGAGAAAAAGGGGGGGACACGCAGAAATACCAGGAAGAAGGAAGGCGGTTGGTGCGGTGGGACGTGCGAGAGGGACGTGAGATGTGGTTGCAGCAGCATCCCATGTGCTGCGGGATGCTGCTGGGGATGTGCTCTCCCTCCCGTCGCTCATCCCAGAGAAGCATTACGGCTCTCCAGGATTTCCCCCTCATAAATTAGTATCTTCCAGCTGTTTCCTTCCACATAAAAATCTCTCCTATTTCTTCTCTTATTGCTTTATATAAACAAACATGAGAGCGGCTCGTTCTAAATAAAGTTATTTGTCTACGTAAATTAATATATCATATTCTCTCCTGAAATATAGAGAGCTATTTGTCTCCAGAGAAATCATGTTGAGTGACACAGTATAACCCTATTCATTTGCATATGCAGATATGTCTAATTATTCAACTTGCAATTAAAGGCTTGTGTGTCAGCAAATGAGACTAATTAGAATCATAGAATTGGTTAGGTTGGAAAAGACCTTTAAGATCATTGAGTCCAACCATTAACACAGCACTGCCAAATCCACCATTAAACCATGTCCCCAAGTGCCACATCTACACGGCTTTAAGATACCCCAAGGGACAGTGATGCCATCACTGCCCTGGGCAGCCTGTTCCAATGCTGGACAACCTCTTGAGGAAGAAATGTTCCTAATATCCAATCTAAACCTCCCCTGGTGCAACTTGAGGCTGCCTCCTCTTGTCCCTTCACCAGCTCCATCGCCCTTCTCTGGATCTCTTGCACCCTCAATGTCTTTTCTTGTAGTGAGGGGCCCAAAATTGAACACAGGATTTGAGGTGCAGCCTCACCAGTGCCCAGTACAGGGGGACAATCACTGCCCTGGTCCTGCAGTACAGGGGGACAATCACTGCCCTGGTCCTGCAGTACAGGGGGACAATCACTGCCCTGGTCCTGCAGTACAGGGGGACAATCACTGCCCTGGTCCTGGTGGCCACATTATTGCTGATACAGGCCAGGATGCTGCTGGCCATCTGGTCACACTGACAGCTCACATGCAGGCACTGTTAACCAATACCTGCAGGTCCAAATATTCCCTGGTCCCGTGTGTCCCTCCCTCCTGGAACTGTCCCAGGTTAAGTTATCCAGCTCAAATCAGGAGAGGTGAATCCTGGAAATGCTTGAATTAGAAACAAAACTATTTGACTTTGGAAATCACTGAAACAAGACTTCCTGGCGTCAAAACTTCAGGCTCGACTTGTTCTGTTACACTGGAAGCAATCCTCAACTCGTTCATCACATTGTTATTCACCGAATGATATGAATAACATTTATCATGGTCACTCCCAATGCTATTTTCCCAATCTGCACATTACAAATCAAAACAAATGCGTGTGCAGATAACTGGTTTATTTCCAAAACCACATTAATCCCAGCAGAGCCACAGCCAATTTTTCACAGGTTAATGCAGAGTTACAAGCAGGAATTATACTTAGAAAACATCAAAATTGTCTCATTTTGATGATTTTCAGCCCAATACCTTTCTCTTTTCTGCTTTCAGGCCTCCAGTGAGGGGGTTCCTCTGTGTAACTTTAGCCATTGAAACTGCAGACTAGCTCCAATGACCCATGAGGACAAGTGGCATATCCTTCCCTCACATTCCCGATGACTGCCTTCCAGTGAGAGAAGCTGTTGTCTGGATGTGTCTCAATTTCATTTGGAAACAACCTGGGATTTAAAACAAAAGAAAGGGAAATAAAACAGCATCGCTGAAGGAAACAGTGGCTGGTTCCATTCTTTCGTTTTCTTTCAGTGAAAGGAAAAAGAAAGACAATTAATTTCTGGTTAATCCAAATACGTTGGAAGTTTCTTCTATTTCTCTATTGGGGGGAGAGAGAAACAGGAGGAGAGCAAGGGAGGGGAAGAAAATCTCTCTGCAGAAGCAGCCTTCTGCAAGTGTGGTTTAGAATCATCATTCTGCATTTTCTATCTGTTCCAAAAATTCTAAGGGTGAAAAAGCACCAGCACAAAACTGTTGGAGCACTTTATAGGGCCACAAATCCAGGTGAGAGAATTGGGATCTTCACCTTTCCGAGAGACCCGGCATCCCTCTTAGGACCCTAAATAAGAGCTCTGCTTTCACGGGAGCTCAAACTCATTTGCTCTCATCCTGGTGCTTATGGCACCTTTGAAAGCCCGGCGGCGCTGGGCACTTGGAGGCTAGAAATGTCCTTTTTGTTCCATGCTTCTTTATTACCCAGGTCAGTGGGATCTCATCCATCACTCGGTCTCTTAATGCTTTTACAGTAATAGCTGCCCTTTTCCCTCTTTAACACATACACTGTAAATGGAAATGATCAGGCCACAAACAGGGCTGTTGGCTCTGGCCAGGCTCCTGTTGCCTTTTGCTTCCTACATCTGGCTGAAACACAGTGGGGTTACACCATGTTTAGCATCTAGGGATCAGCGACAGGAGTAAATAAGTATTCTATAACCTTCTCCAAAAAGCATAACAAAATAATAACAGGAAAATGAGGTTAAGTGGAACCATTTCAATAATGTTACAGTCCTTTCAGTCAATGAACGCTGGGAAATTCAATGTCTTCAGAGGCAGTGATTTCATTTTCGCTCTCCCCGCTGCCGAACTTCTCCTCACAAAGCAATGACTTAAAGACTTTGCAGCAGATTCATAATACATCTGAAACGTACTTTTTGTGTTTAATATTCACTGGAATGGGTGACTTTGCTGGGTTTGGTTATCAAGAGGAATAATAGTTTTCAGTTTCATTGAAGCAGAAGATATAATTCTATTACCTCCTTTTTCTTTTCTGGATAAAATAATCTGGATGAAGTACAGCGAATGGGAGAAGAAATGATTCCATAGACCCTGTTAATTATGTATCCATCATATAAAATAGCAATAAGAGCATCGTAAGTTTTCATTAAATAGGGCAAGGGGATATTTGCAATCTTGCCCTGTCAAGTCAGAAATGGCTTAAAAAACTCCACTTGTTCTATTGCAATAATTCCAACTAATTTTGGAGCAATTAACAATAATTTTGGTGCCTACTAAGTAGGAATCTGACAATTTTGCAATTTTGAATCCATTTGTGCATTGCTCCGTATACAACAAACTTGAATTCAGGCCCTAAAGCTTCAGGGATTAAAAAGTTGAATGCCTGCTCTAAATCAGGTGTCTGAGCAATACAGTTTATTAGGGATGGGGACCTCAGGCTCATACTCACTGCACAGCTTTGCCACCAAGCCGCTCTGTTTCCCAGCCCTGATGCAGCACAACTGCATCACCATATTTTAAATGAATCTAATTGAAAGAGATGCCATTCTATTCACCCTGCAGGCAGCAGCCGATCCAGCATTTCTGGAGTCCAGGCTGGAAAAGAACTAACTCCAAGAAATTGCCAGTGTTTCATCTGAAATGCAAAGCTACGCCCCTGGTGCCCGGTGAGCTCTTTAGCCAGCAGGTTCAGGGAGCAGAAGGGCTGTTTTCTGCTCTGCTTTCCTGTGCAACACACCCATCATGAAGATGCTCGCAATGATCAAGCCTAGCCGGTGCACTGGGTAGCTCAGGGACACCTCAGCTCGTCCCCACCTCATGCGTCTGTCAAGGAATGCCGTGCCTCACGTTACGGGAAAACCCCCTTGCAGACAGAGAGAGCTGTTTCCCCATTCAAACGAAACCTAACAGCAAAGGCACGCTGGAAGACGCCGAGCAAGAAGGTTTGATCCTTGCAGAGGTGCAGTGCTGGGAAGGAAACCGGCTGCACGTTGAAAACAGACGATTTGATAAAGAGCTTGAGAAGGAGAAAAGCTGCTGCTGCAGCAGCTTTAAATTAAAATGCTGCATCAGCCATTCCCTCAGGACTTGATAGAAATCTAATTAGTCAGACAATCTGGCACCAAATGTCCTAATTTCCCCAATCCATGTGGGATTTGTGCGTTCTCTTATTCACTGCAGTTCTAAATTTCAACCTGAGCCTTTCTAACCCCTCTCTCTTTCCTGTGCAGACATGGGACTCAGGAGAAGGTGATCCCTATCAAAACCTAATTGTTTTTCATAAACCTTTAATTAATTAGACTCCAGTTCATGAAAGACACTTAAAATATTAACAGTTTGTTTAGAGACAAGTGCTGGGTGAGGACTGCTGCTGGATTTTCACAAGGAACCCAAGTGTAATTAATGTGCATGGGCTTACGCTCAGTGTGTGGGGTCCGGAGTCCTCCTTGGAATGTGCTGGGAGCAGAGGGAGGACCATGGCCATGGAGAGCACGCAGCCAGCCCAGGATGGAGCACGGGTGCCCTGCAGCCAAGGGCAGCAAGCACTGGGGTAGTGGGTACTTAAGAAAAGCTCCAAAAAAGCAGTGGAGCCCCCCCCCAGGTTGGCTGTATGGGGCACACTGAGAACAGCAAACTCATAATGCAACTAGCCCTGTCCTAGGGGACCACAAGCTCTTGGAGCAAGGTGCTGAGCATCCCTGAATCCCCCTGGCACCCTTGGAGTGAGGATCTCTGCTCACACAGGATTAAGCCATTCGGGAGCAACAGATTTGGTTTTTTTCTTCCTATGACCTGTCATGTCAAAGCTTTTTATTAAAGTCTCTTAATCCCCAGATTATCCCCACAAAAGTTCCACGCCCCATCCCAGATAAGGCAGAGTCCATTGCAGAGATGCACATCGGAGGAGTTTTAATCTGCAAATTATTGGCATGCAAGACCATGAGGGGCTGCTTTGCTGTGTTGCCCATTGCATCAAGGGGAATTGAATATGCATAAAGAAGGCTTCAAATGGGCCATGCACTGTATTTCTCCCCTACATGTGCCATTCCCAAGCGGCCCTGCTGAAAGGGAACAACCCTGCCATGCAGCCGCCACATACATGTGAAGTCTCCCAGAAGCCATGCAGCCTTCATGGAAAGAAGGTGAGCCCAGCCAGGGAGAAGGGGTTGGTTCCCTTCTCCAAACACCCCATTTCATCCCAATGGGATACATGATTTGATTTTTAAGAGAGGAATGATAAGAACAGGAAGGCAGAGCTGCTGATGGAAACTCCATTTCTCTCCTGAATACTGGGGGAGGACAGCAAACAGATAAAGTCCCTGCTAGGGATCCTTTGCTGACACAAACTATGCCATGTGGAGCGAAGGCTTATGCTGTATACAAAACTAATTAGCAGTTACCTTCTAGATGAAGGAACAACTCAAGCATCTGTTTCACTGAAGTGCTTGTAAAAAAAGAGGCAGCCCTCACTGGAACAGCCCCATGGCTTTGCAAATGTCATTGCTTGGGCCTGGGGGCTCCCAGAATCGGTGATGGGGAGTCCAGGAGAGACCATCCCCTCCACAAAGTGTTTCCAGGCTGGTGATGAGTGAAGCAGGAGGTGCCCTCTCTTCTCCCCTGCCATGTTTGCACAAGCACTCTGTTGCACCTCCCTGCAAAGGCCACCAAACAAAAATTAACAGGGAAATGCTGTATAAACATGTATTGATTGGGAGCATCACAAGCGTGAGCGGGGGGGGGCTCTCAGCAGAGCCTGTGACACTGAGCTCCCCTCAGTATGCGGGGGGTAGGTTATATATCCACACATTAATATATGCTCATGCATGCTGCAGGATGACCAGCTCCACCACCTCTCCCTAGCATCGATGCTGCTATACAAAGCCATATCCTGGCTATCACTCACAGAGATGCTGAGCCCCACTTGTTCCTACTGAGATCCCAGCTCTGGGTCAAGCTCGGCATCCATCAAAGCAGATCAGTCTCAGTGCTCAGCAGCAATTTGAAGACCTTCTCTGTCAGCAGATAAGGCTGAGGATAGTCCAGGACGTGGCTCTCAGTGTGTAACCTCTCATTGCTCGCTAGGTGAAGATGTCACCCATTCGCTGGGGATCTGGCTCAGGATCTGCAGACCGGGACTCAGCTCTGGCTCTGTTGCAGCATTCCCTATGACCTTAGGTCAGCTGCTTGCGTTTCCTCCATACCTGCTTCCCATCTGCTGGAAAATGGCTGGGTATATTAAAGGGTTTGTATGAAGATAAGTAAACTGCAAGGCTATTCTTAGCTGTTATACTGAGAGGGCCTAAATATTCCTATTTCCTGTAACAGCTCAAGAACTTTAGCATTAGGCAGAAAAAGGTGTTGGGAAAATAAAGCACTGCCTTTCTGAAGCCTCCTCGTAAAGGAGGGAGATGTGCCTTCCTTTAGAGCCAGCTCGTCATGCATTTTATGAAATGGCAATGCCCACATTTTCCCTAACAGCCCTCATTCCAGCACATGAAATGGCCCCAAGTAGCCTTTGGCTCATGGAAACCTTCCAATGTGCTTAATATGACTTGCAATGCCCATATTAATCATAGCACGCAGGTGCCAGAGCCACTGGAGGGAAGGAGAAGGGACAGGCCAGGTAATTTATCGCTCTACAGCCCCAGCATGAGCTGTTGCATTAGTTCAGAATTACTTTGCTTCCAGCTTCCCCAAGTTCTCGGGATACAGAACAGGAGAGGGGGTTATCTGTGAATCATCCATCATCGCTCCAGCTTTTGGCTACAACCTTGTCGTGACTCGTGGAAAAAACTGGGATTATAAATAAAGTGTGGGGGTGGGGAAGTGACTAATTGAGTGCAGTAATTAAACACAGCTCCCAAAAAAGCTGAGCGTGTGGCTTCAGCCATCAGCACCCCGAGTGTGGGGCGAGAATGCCTCCAGGATTTGCTCAGTGTAAGGGGCAGCATCATCTGGTACGATGCAACAGAGCCATCGACGCATGGGCAGCATACTGGGGTTTGCTATGAACAGGCCTAGTGATGGAGCTGAAGCAGGGAAGTAGCTCTTGTTGCTTCAGCTCCAAAATAAGGAGTGTGGAAATGTAGTGCAAAGACTGATACCTGCAGGCAAAACCAGAGCTTTGAGCATTCACCTGGGCCATAAGATCTGCAGGCAAGGCCACCAGCTTCCCCCAGACATGTGAAGGCACTAAATAAAACTGGTACCCACCTTGGAAGACTTCTGCTCCAGCTATCCAGCTATCTCAAAGGATAAAATACCAGCATCAATACACCCCAGGTGTTGAATGAAACCATTTGTACACACTTGTTCCTTCTCTGGTTCAATTAATAAAGGCGGCCAAAGAAATACCGAGCACATTTCCTGTCAGAAAGCTCCCCAAACTTAGTGACATTTGGAATAACACAAGACAGCTGCGCTTGTGAGATAAGTTATATGATGTATTCAGAAATAGCTCCATTCGGAAGGTTGCATCTTTCATAGCAGCCTGGTGCCAAAATCTGTGTTGTGTTCTTCCAATGTGGAATAACTCTTCTTCCCGGCTTACATATATTGATGAATACACTTGAAAGATGGCCGGATTCTGTATAGCACAGTGCTTTCTTTTCCTGACACATGGATCCATCTGCCAACATCACAGACCTAATTAGTACTCTCCTATTTCCATTCACCGGTTAGGAAGCATGTGGCATCTTTCCACAAGCCTATAAATCCTCACCCTACACAGACATACACCATATTGTGATGGGTGGGTTATAACCTCCGTGAAACTGGCAGTTGCAGTTGCCTTTCCACTGAGGCTTAATGTCATGAGAGCCAAAACAAGAGAGACCATCACCCAAAACACCGGCTGGCACAGCAGGGCGAGGGATGCAGTTCCGAGATTCCCAGCCCTCAGCTACCGTGCCCCTGTGCCCTATGAGCCGCACACACTGCTCCTGGGTCAATACAGTTGTTTATTGGGCTGTTGTTGAAACCAGATTTGTGCAATGGCCCAAAACAATCCAGCATAGAGGCTGGGTCATAAAGGCAGCAGTGATGTGTGCAGCTTAATATAATACAGCAAATGCAAGAGCTAGAAGAAAGAAATGGCAGGGACATGATGAGCCCTGGAGACCCAGCTCTGTGAAAGGAGGATTAGAATATCCCTTAAATAAAACAGAAAGAGGGTAGAGGCATATCTGCCTTCAGTTCTCCTCCAAACAGAGCAGCACATCCCCTCCCAAGTGCGGTCAGCCCCGCAGGTCACAAATATTGTGTGAATATGCGCTAGAGGTTATTGTTCTTCCCATGCTGGGGAGAGTTATTTGGAAGTCTCCTGCTGGTGTTAAATTAAATTACCCATATAAATAGCACCGGAGGTGACGGACAATAGATCCCACTGGTTGGCAAGGAGGCTGCTCTACAATAGGCTGAAAGGTAGAGCTATTGTAACATGCCCTGAAAGGCACCTATTTAACTTACATCTCATCAAGCTTCCACCTGGTGTAAGTTACTTTACAGACCTCCCCCTGCAACATTATCCAACTTCTGCTGTGCAAGAGCCAAGCCTACCAAATACCTATGGCGTTAGTAGCAAAGTGAATTCATTACTCTTATTTTGGGGTTTCCACTCATTTTGCTAAAACTTCATCTCAGCAGAGTCTATATTCAGATTTCCAACTTTAAATAATGCTTCTTATGGAAAAAAATAAATTGCCTGCTCAACAATTACTTTCTTTTTCCTTAAGCATCCTTGTTACTTTGCAAGGTCACTCCCTACCGCTCCTTTTTAAGATGAAAACAAGAAGTTAAAACAAGGGAGAGAATTAACATTCCCCAGGGAAAGCAACAAAATTCACATCCCAGCAAGCAGCATCTCAGGGAGCAGCGATGCCAGATACGTACCTATGATGTAAAATGCTTGAAACGGATCATGAGCAATAGAGAGAGTGTTTGCATTGCTAGAAAAGCAGCAACAGCAAAAGGCTTGGCAGTTTGATGCTCTGTCAGGGTTACGGGTGTCATTACTCACCAAATAAAGGCACAGATAGCATGAGAAGAAAACTGGAGGCTCTGCTTTTTAAAAGCAGAATCTAAGCCAAATTAACCTTGGCAGAAGCCCACTTAAGTTGACGGTGCTACTGGGCAGCCAAAGTTAACCTGGCTCTTTTGCTTTGTTTTCCACTTATTTTAGAGGAGACAGACTGTTTTCGTGTTGTTGGCTGAGAGAGAGTGTGAGGATTAATAGTCAATTCAAGGCTGTGAAGTGCTGCATTGCTGTGAAGTATTTAATCTAGAAGCTGGTTGTGTTTCTGAGGACGTAGCCTAAGCTGTCGGCACAAAAGCAGGAAAAGTGCAGCCCAGAACTTGCAGCAAGGTAAAAAATCAGCTACAAGGAAATGAAACAACACCAAAAACCTATCAGGGAGTGTGAAATTCACCTGGATCCCTCCTAAGGGGTTTGCACATTTGTGTGATTAGAGTCATATTTATAGGAAAATCTTGTCACTTCTCCTCACACTCGGTGGGGCTGTAAAGCGCATCACTGCTGCTCTCAGGCTTCAGTAGAGCTGCTGAGAAGAGGAGAATGTGTACAGGAGGGACTAAACCTGACATACGGAAGGGTCCCCCGGCCCAAAGTCCTCCATTTGTGGCTGTGGGTTTTAATCACAGTGAGATGCCAATGTCCGTGTGCCAATGGATTGCACAAGGGACACCTTGCTGGAACAAGCCAAAACGCTTTTGGACGCTGCTCCAGAGGCCTTGCCCGCTGTCATGGGAGGGAGCTGGTAAATGAGGACACTCATTTTGCCTCTGGCCATGGTTTGCAGTGCCAAAGCACTGCAGAGGGACCAGGGAAGCATCCCCTTTCTCACCTAAAGGGTCCTGAATAATGTACAAGAGCAGGGCTCCTGCTGGTACCAACCCAGAAGAAAACAGCTGGCATTAAAATAAGTGAGCAAAGAAGGCTCCATTAAAACCTGACATCCTCAATAACAGGACCTTGTTCAGATGTCAACTTAAAAATCTCAGTGATCTCAAAAAGAGTTATAAAATCCCATCATTGCAATTGCATTCCACAAGCACTTTTCATGATGCCGAGGCACAAGTGGTCCCATGAATATCTGGGGGAGCAGTGGAGAACCAGAGGGAGTGGGAGAAGTGGCAAAGAGGAGATCCCAGGTCTGTGCTGGCAATGTTCCTGCTCATCTAAATTGCCATTTGATTTCTGAGCACACCACAACGTGGCACTGACAGAGCTATTTGTTTTGCAGGGCTGCCCAGCTTTAGACACTCCAGGTTGAAACCTCACCTAACCCATTTTCCCCAGCAGGAGCTCCTCAGGCAGAAAAGGGGATATTTCTTTTTCCAGTTGTCACAGGGACGTGTTGGGCAGGTAATAGATATAAATTAATACATAAATAAAGGCATGCAGCCAGAGCCCTGAACCAAAGAGAAAAGCCTAAACAAGTGCACTGAAGTATACGAATAAATGGAGAGGGAAAAGCCATTAGGGACAGGTAGAGCTATGGAAAACAGTAGAAATAATTCTTCAGGAGAAAGGGGTGGTGACATATACCTTAAAGACAAAGAAACAGATGGCAGAAAACCAGGGAGAGCTTCAGACAATATAAATGACTTTCCCTGGTCAAAATTGACCCTGGCTGAGATCTCTGGTCCTGCACTAGGATGGGATTCCTGTGTTCTCTCTTTCAAGGCCTGGCTGCCTGAACACAAACAGCAATGATGCCACCACAAAAATAATAAACCAGCAATCGTTTTGTTGGCTTGTCACATATTACAGCTAATTATTTAATTACTCTAATTTAAAGTTTTACTAGATTAAGCATCAAAGCATAAAAATCTAGTGATTGCAGTGTCAGAAAGGAATAATATAATTAACGTATTTAGTAGTAACATATTAAACTGTTGATTGCACTGCATTAATCAGCAGAGATGGTATGATATGTGGTGGAAGCTATGAGAAATATATGTCTGGATGGGGCTGTGTTGTCTTCCTCCCCATGCCATCACTTATACACCCATGGGGTGCGATGTGCTGGTGTGGAGCAGAGTATGAGGAGAGATGCAGACCCAATTCTGCTGCAAGTGTCTGTGGAGGAAGCTGTGGGTGAGCTGAGAGCATCACTGCAGAGGCACAAGGCATGGCACCACAACCAGGCCCAAGGCACAGATGACAAATCTGGGGTCGTGCTTTCCTCCCATGCAGGGAAGGCTCTTTCCCCTAGGGATGAGCTGGAGTGCCCCTGAAGCTGCTCAGATTTGCGGAGACCTCAGCTTCGTGCTGCTCCTCCCACACAGACACATACCCCAGACTGAAGCATTTCAGTGAGTTATCCACAACCAAATTCAGAAGCAGCTGGGTAGTCAAATTCTTCAAGCAACAGACCCTTTATTTTGGCAGTGCCCTCCAAAACTGCCTTGCTGGCCACCAGGCAATTAGAAGTAGAGAAACTGTTTCTGCCTGACATAACCTAATAGCATTCATCATGAACTCCACTGCTCCAGAGCCAAGCAGCCAACAGAGGGAGCACAAATTCCTGAGCAGAGCTGCATGCCGGGGCTCTGTCATCCCCTCGGCTGTGTTCAACTGCTGATCATGCTGGCACATCAGCCTTGGAAGAATAATGTGCTCTGAACCCCCTTCCCCTGTGACAGGACATGGAGCAGCTCAGCTCACATCCATATAAGAGCCATGACCTGAAAATATGAAGGTGAAGCAAGACATCAGTGAAGAAAAGGCCAGGCTGGAAAGAAAGGATGCAAACCAGGGAGAGATCAGGGTTTATGTTTTTAAGCTTAAGTGCTTCTACAAAATACTTCCCTCGTCCCAAAGGGAAACACATAAAGATGGAAAAGATGTTCAGTGAAACATACAGGCGAAAACCAGACACACCTAATAATAAATTAGACCAATTCATTCTTTCAGATTCATTTCTGTCTGAAAAGAAACATTCCATATTCCTTTTTCTCCCTCGGTGGCCTGCTTGGCTCTTATGAGACCTGTCACATTCTCCAGCATCATGCAAATACATGCCCACAGCAGAGATGCTCCCTGTATCTGCCTGGTTTCCATCCCTACAGCTATCCAAAAGCTGTTTGCTCTTCAGCCGCCCCTCCATCAGTGTTTTTTATGACAGAGCTGTTTCTCTATCCCAGCTGGAAACACCATTACACTAGAGCTTTATCTAAAGCTGTAGATTATTGTTAGTATTCACAGACAGTACCACATTTGAACTTCTCAGTGTGCTGCTCAGAGACAATCCAGCACCCAGGCTGCGACGCTCAGCGATGAAGGAACTTTGCAGGGTTTCATAACAGCAATGAGTGATGGATGTGGAGAGCAGAAGGGCACAGCTAGCTGATGCTGGCTGCTAAATTCAGGACTGCTCCAGCTGTGTGCGACTTCTGATCCTCACATAAATGAAGCGTTGTTGCAAGATGAGCATAAACTGTATTCTTCAAATGAAAAGAAACAATTTTCTCAGGGTGGTGGGGTGTTTTCCTCCCAAAATAACAGAATCCGTCTATATTGCATGAAAAATTACATTTTCGTTTTCCACCTCAGTGCATCCAATGATTGTAGTGTGATTATTAAACACTTCATAAATAATAATGTGACATTTTTAGATTGTGCTTCTGATTAAGCAGCCATTCTTCTCTCCCTGACTGCAGCCACGGACAGATGAGATTGCTGCAGACGCGGCAATCTTTGTGCCTCCTTCCCTGGGGATCAGGGATCAGAAGTCACCCCTGTAACCCAATTAAATCCAAGAGGATATGAGCTGATCACTTTCAGGCCCGCTCCAGAGCTTGCAGCCATGGATGGGGAATCTTGGCACGAACTTCTCTGAACTGCAGAGCTGACCCAGGAGCACAGCTTGATGCTTTTTCTAGGGAGGATATTTTACACAGTGAGTCACTTTCTCTGCAGTGGGTAATGATTTTACTCAATTATGTATAATAAGAGCAAACAAGCAGTTCCAGATGAAGACAGAACTAAATCCAGGGAACTGAAATATAAGAGGAGACAGGTTTCAACTAGAAACAAAAAAAGTGAACCTGAGAGATAAATACCCTCTCAATGAGGAAGCAGTCTTTTGAGGATCAACGCATTGCAGAGACCCTCCTCAAAGAGTTTACTGCCCCTTTTTCACAGCAAAAGAGCTTAGTAAAGTTATCTATTACATAAAGAGCCCAAATCCAGTGGCACTGATCCCCTGGTTATTCCAGTGTCTGCAATGCAGCTGTGCCTCTCTGAGCTGTCATGTAGAGTAGCACAGATGTCAGTGAAAGGGACAATCTCTTAACCCAAATTCTCTCTTGCCTAGTGTAGCATTCGGATGAGTTAATCCCAGTCGGAAAACCCAAATGCTTTCTCTTTCTTTTTTCTTTTCTGAGCACAACCACCATTTCAGAAAAATGACCAAAGAAAGCAGCCCCTTTCCATAAACCCTCCCAACCATCTGTCTGGATATTACTGACCTTTCATATTATGCAGGCAGGAGGTGGAAAGGACGGGATAAGAAGAGGGGGGAGGTGTGGAAAAATGTCGTTGCTGTAACAATGGCTTATTGCATTTGGATAATCTCTCTCCTTGTAGCGCTGCTAACATGGTAATCTTTCTCCACCTACTGTATGTCAATAATGCAATAACCTGCCTCTCCCCCTGCATCAATAGCACACCAGCCGCTCGCCGCTTTCAGCAGCACTGATGAATTCTAGAACTGCAACAGCTCAGATGGTCCATGCTAGCTTGTTCCTGCCTCCCACCCTCATTACATTTTAATGTCACTTTAAAGACAGTTGCTATCAGCATTGTTTGGCTTCAGCCCCTGCAAAATAAGACTGGGATGTAGTTGAACTCGGGAGGTTCCGTGGCTTAACACAATGCCAGGATGTTTCCTATCAGTGCCATTTCTTTATATATCCTCCTTTGGAAAAACTGAGGCAAGATTCACCAGAGCCTGCAATGGCCAACAGCTCAATGTATGCTCTGAAGAAGCTCGGAGCAATCCCAGGCACAGCTACAGGTTGGGCAGAGAAGAGATTCAGAGCAGCCCTGCGCAGAAGGACTTGGGGGTGTTGGGTGATGAGACAATGAACATGAGCTGGCTGCAGTGGGTGCTCACAGCCCAGAAAGCCAACCGTATCCTGGGCTGCATCAAAAGGAGCGTGACCAGCAGGTCGAGGGAGGTGATCCTGCCCCTCTACTCTGCTCTCATGAGACCTCACTTGGAGTATCGTGTGCAGTTCTGGTGTCCTCAACATAAAAAAGACATGGAACTGTTAGAACAAGTGCAGAGGAGGCCACGAGGATGATCAGGGGACTGGAGCACCTCCCTTATGAAGATAGGCTGAGAAAGTTGGGGCTGTTCAGCCTGGAGAAGAGAAGGCTGCGTGGAGACCTCATAACAGCCTTCCAGGATCTGAAGGGGGCCTATAGGGATGCTGGGGAGGGACTCTTCATTAGGGACTGTAGTGATAGGACAAGGGGTAACAGGGTCAAACTGAAACAAGGGAAGTTTAGATTGGATAAAAGGACAAAATTCTTACTCTAAGGGTGGTGAGGCCCTGGAATGGGTTGCCCAGGGAAGTTGTGAATGCTCCATCCCTGGTGGTGTTCAAGGCCAGGTTGGACAAAGCTTTGGGTGGCATGGTTTAGTGTGAGGTGTCCCTGCCCATGGCAGGGGGGTTGGAACCGGATGATCTTAAGGTCCTTTCCAACCCTAACTATTCTATGATTCTAAGCTGCTCTAAACTCTGCACTTGTGAAAATCTCTTACTTATGCTTCAGCGTGTGGATGGTGAGTCAGACTGAGCTCCGTGTCCCCATTGCAGCTTCCAGATCTGTGCCAGTTGCATCAGTCCATCAGTTATTGATGAACGAGTGTCGGTTTAAAGCAGAAACATACACAAGTGCTCTCCATGGCCATGTTAAGGAAATCACTGTTTAAAAAGAAAATGATATAATAACAACAGCTGAAAAATAGTTAAAGCCAAGTGACAGGTCGACAGAAAAACAAGAGATCTGAAAGCATAATGAAGTAAGCTTAATATCAGAGAGCATATGGTAAAAAGATCTTGTAAGAGAATCCTTAATACTACAGTGGGCCTCACACACTGATATCACCTCCTCTGTATAGTCTAGCATGGAGGTATACAAGAAGCAGCTGATGATATTCAGAAACAGCGCTCCTCATAATGATGGAAGATTAGGTTTTGTGAGTTATGTTGAGAATTATTGGCAAAGGTTAGGTGATTTCCCACCGGTGCTAGAGGGAAAACATTGCTTGCAAATTACCAGCATTTGTCAGTACTAATACCACATCCCCCAGCCACCCAAAGTGTCAACATTAATAGGTGTCTATAGAGCAAAGAGGGGTGACGATAGTCAGGCTCGATCAGACCTTGAAATGAGAAGAGGAGCACAATACAGAGAATAAAGAAATGGAAATGTGCTCGCAGTGCCTCTTGCCTTGGCTCCCAGCATCCCACCCATAGCTGGCTGGGTGGCACCGCTCACCACGCTCTGCCAGGTATCACCTTTGCTTCCCCATGCACTCTCCTGCCCATCCCGTTCATTCACTGGGTAGATTTCATCAATTCCCTTCTATCCTCTCCCTTTCAGTCACTGCTCTGTTTTCACCTATCTATCATTAGTGTTTCTTTTTCCGAGAAGCAAATGCAAGATTCAAGATGTAAATGTAAGACATTTTCCTAAGAAAAACATGCAAGATGTAGGGCAGGAAAGGGTTTCTGGTGCCTGGGTACCACCAGGGCTGGCCACTCTCCTGCTTGCTTGGGCAAGCAGCACCCTGGATCCATTGGCAAGGAACTCACAGCAGGGAAGTTAGAAACAAGGTCCTTGCCAGGCTTCTAGTAACTTCTCTCCCACCTGGGCACGGCAGCAGCAGTATCTATCCTCTGCAATATCTTACCCCCTATTTCGGCCTTGAAAGCTTTCAGTATTAGGCTGCAAGGTTTGAGTGAGTCTGGAGAACAGCCCAACATGCAGCCTTCAACCCGGTCTGTGTTGGTTTTTATCTGAGATAGCTGCTGAGGGTCTACCCTCCTGGCAGAATGGGCCTCATCATCACAGGTGCTGAGCAATTAATTAGTGTCCTGCTAATGAGCTGCTAAAGCATTTTTCCCTCTGTGTGTGTCATGGTAAAGGACCTGCCATCCACATCTCCAGCACTTGAAATCCAGCTCCAGTGACCTGTCCTTGTTTCAAGCTGGCAAAACCAAACTGTGACTTCACTCCTTACATCTCCACCTTCCAGGCTGCACAGCCCATGAAACCAGGGACATGGATCAGCTTTGTCCCTAAGTTCATGCACAGTCTGACGTGTGGGTTGGTACCCCTACCAAGGAGAGCATACAAAATGCAGACATCTGCTCTCCTGAGCCTTTCAGCACCAGAGGTAGCATTAATTTAGGTTGGCCACAACCAGAGATAAAAATGATTTCCATTCAACTCCTCCTTCTGTCAAACTGAATAAAATATAGTTCACTTCTTCACCTCGCCTGGCCCCTTGGTGATTAACATGAGCAAACGCAATCAGCGCGTGGCCACATTGCCACTCTCCATTAATGCAAACCTGGGGGAGGGCCTTGTCTGCTATCAGCACAAAAAGAGAGCCTTACCTTTTAATGTGGTCATTCTTCACACGGCTGCTGGTGATAAAAGACGCCATCAGAACAGATGGACAGGCCAGCCCAGGCAGGGATGGGAGATTTCTGTGGATTTCTCAGGGAAAGAGGAAGAAAAAAGCATGCCGTGAGCACTATGCACATCCTCAGCAGTCACCACTCGGGCAGCAGGGCCCCCGAGGGTCATAAACTGAGCTCTCCTAACTCCATTCTTGTGTGTGCTCCTGCAATCCCATCTGCTGCCACCCTCTCCCCACCGCAGCACTCAGGCACCACGTTTCCCATGACAGGTCCTGTTGAAGAGTACCTGGCACTGGGAAAGAGGCACAGGAAAAGGTCACTGCTGGTACAGTGAATGCTGATAAACTCCGCTGTCTGGCTCACTTGCATGCCTGCGCTTGCACTGCACCAGCTACTAAGAAGGAGAAAAATGACTGCTACTGCTGAAGCCAGGACAATGCCCCACCAGTAGCCAAAGCTGTTTGGCCTGGAGGCAGGATTATTAGTGCTTCAGACTAGTATCTATAGCAGCTTTTCCCACTGTTGCAAATGGCAAATACACCATGATGTGCAGAATCAAAGGCCCAGTTTCATTTCCCCCCTCTACTCACTAGCAGTGAAGAGCAGGCTGACTACATAGCATTCCTTGCCACAATCTCTGCTCAGGCAGCTTTGAATCCAGATGCAAGTAGTGATTTGACCCAAACCCCTTCCTTTAAAGGGCCAAACCCCTACAATCACCAAACAGTTTGCACCTGAGGAGCATTTGGTCTTCAGGTTGTAAAAATCCTGATGCTGTCATCGCTGAGCTGTGAAATTCAAGGAAGTGCCAGGTTTAATGATAAATATCTCATCCTAACCCTGCCTGTGATCCCAGGGTTCTGGGGCACACACCATCCGCACAGGCAAACATCTGGATAATCTAAGAATTAATGAGGTCTCCAACCTCATTCACCTTCTATAAAATAGGGTGAAGTGGTAGAAGGTTCATTGCCCTTTTAGCTGGACTGTGGGTATCTGTGTGTGCAGCTTCATGGCTTGAAAAGCCACATGCGGAAGCTCAGCCCATATTGTGAAGACCTTTCTTTCCTTCAAAGTCTTTTCTATGATCCACACTTGGGTACCAAAAGTTGTTGTTTTAAGGCAGTTGAATTTATTATGCTTTTTGGATAACATTAAATGCTCAAATACATTTCTTTTTCTCTTTTTTCTTTTCCTTTCTTTCACTACACCCTCCTCTTCAGCAAATAGGACTCCCAAGTCCCTTCTGATCACTAATAACATGGCTTTCATACCTTCTTGGAACAAGTGAAATTTCTTTGACGTCTTAACTTTGCACAAATAGATTTTAATGAGGGAATATCACCTTGCCTTGAGCTAACTCTCTTGCTTTGCTCTCCCAAGGCTTTTGTAGTCATTTCCTTACAACTTACTGAACATTAAAGTTCAGCAAAGTGTTTGAACACCACATACCATTTCCCCAGGAACTTTGTTTGTTCACTGCAGACTGTCACAGGGGGGACATGCTTTCAAGCATATGATGTAAATCAGGCAAAGGAAGAATATCTTCTGCAGCCCTCCATTGTCCTGACACGGTCTTTCATGTCTGCTTGGGGGATTGTATGCAAAAGCACTCCCCATTGGGTGACAACAAGGGTGATGCTACTAATATAAATAAGGCTCTGAAGTGATGGTGAGCTCACAAGAGCTGTGAAAAGCCTTAAGTATAACTTCAGTAACATGCATGTGTTGAAGGGATTAGGAGAGCACAACAGATGTGAAAGACTATCTAGCTACTTGCCAGAGGATGTATCAGTTCATGTTCAAACTCACCATAGACCTAATGAAGTCAACAGCCAGAGAAGACATTAGCCTGTAAGTTCTGAAATTAGAAGAGAATATGAATCTGGAATTAGGAAACACGGATCCTGTTGTCAAATCCCTCTCCCAGAGCACAAAGCTGACACAACAGGCTGAGAAGCTATACATTCCCCATGCTGTCATTCCAAGAAAGGTTCCCAGCATGGAGAGACACCAAGGGATGGACTTTTCTCAGAATGGTTGTCCTCTGGGCTGGAGCAAAATGTCACTGTGAGACATGGCACAGCACTGGGATCCTGGGCAGATATTCACTGAACCCATGAGTGGGATTCAGCTGTCCCCCTGCAAACTCTTCCCTTTGCTGATAATTTACTGCAATTAAACCATATGTAAAATTCCTTCACTCTGTCAGAAGCAGGGACCTTCTGCTGCCCATATGCCAGAAAGACAAATGAAGGGCAAAGCTCACATGAAGAAGGCAAAATTTTGCTTCCTGGTTAAGGCACAGTAAAGATACCTGTCATAAATGTATCTGCTGGTGCTCAGATGATGCTTTGATATACAAGCAAGTCAAGTGAGACACAAGAACAGAAATAGCAAGTGACCACAGACTCGGTGTTTTCAGTTCCCCTGTTGCTGTAGGGATGGGTGTTGTCAGCACCAAGCTTTACCTCTGCACAGATTATTGCTGCTCAGAGCTCATACCATGCTAGGGCTTGCTCATTCCAGAGGCTTACACCTGTGTAAAGGGACAGCAGCTGTGGGAAGATGGGAAACAGCCAAAACTCTTAGTGGGTACCACTGCAAGGACAAGAAACACAAATGGAAGCACAAGAAAATCTGTTCAAATATATGGGGAAAAACTGAGGGTAAAGTACGGAAAACAGTTGCTCAGAGGGATTGCGGAGTCTCCATCCTTGGAGACATTCAAGTGGACATGGTCCTCAGGACTAGGCGGCCCTGCTTGAGCAAGGGGTTTGGACTAAGTGATCTCCACAGGTCTTTGCCAGCTCAACCCTTCTGTGAGCCCGTGAGATGAGCTCATGGCGCCGTCGAGCATGAGGGAAGGAGCCTGAATTCTGAATGCTTCAAAGTGTCAAAACTGGAATCACTCCCATCCTTAAACGCAGCAGAAAGGTGGCTCCTCAGCTTAGAGACAATTTATTCCTCACGCTTGCCAGACAGCAGCGACGAGTATTTGCTGTTGTTGATGTAAGTGCAATTCAACAACTGCAATAACAAAACAACCAAATAAGCTCAAACCTTTCACAGAAGCCGCAGTAAATCTTGAGTTGAGGTGGGGTTTAGAATTGTAAATATATAAATAAGAGCCAGAATGCGGAGTTCAGTGCAACAGAACCAGAAAGCTGATTCAGCAGAACAAGGCGTAGTCATAAAAGATTTATTACGCTTTATCAGCAATATCCACAGTCTTTCTGTGATTAGAGTTGCATTGTGTGTAATTATCTTCTAGAAATTCTGCTCTTTGATGTGCTTTATCCACCGTGCTGAAATACAGTTCAATTCTAGTGGGTTTTCATGGTTGACTGGAATTTACATTAATTCCTCTGGGCCTGCAGGGCCAGCCTGGTCTGTCACTAGCACGCGCTTCATAAATATTCATTCATATATATATATATATATATATATATATATAATTCTGTAATGTCTTAGACATTCAGCCCCCAAAACCGAAGACAAAGGGTCTGACTTCCTAGGAGAGCTCTTTGATTAGTATTCCATAGTCCAGCTCTTCTTCCATTGACCATGAATTAGGAAGTGACTGAAATGTTTACAGTGATTTGCAAGCAGAGGTTACACTGTGCATTTCACTTCAAATGCCCGAGCAAACTGAGGAAATGATTCCACCTCAGTTCATTAAACTTGATTTTTCTCAATCAGAAAAAATGCTCTCTTTTTTATGCTGCTTTTTAAAGTTCACTGATTTTTCCCTTACCCCCTATGCCCATAAAAGTGTTGCTATCAGCCAGAAAAACTACAGGTGCTTTGCAGGCCAACCTGTGTAAGATGCAAATGCTTAAAACTACCTTGGTTGTGTACCTGATTGTGCTTTTGTGGATTTCAGCATGGGGGATGTAATCACCTTCAATGGGAGCAGAGTCGATTTCCTGAATAATCACATAAGCTTTGGGAGATGCTCAAGCCTGTGTAGGAAGGAGAAAAGAATGGAGAGCAATGGGGGACAGAGGTTTATGGAGTCTGGGATTTTTTCATAAGCAAAGCACATTTTGCTCCCATGTTTGATAACGAAGTGGAAGTTACTCCGATTAAAGATGTCCAAATAACTCTCACAACTGTAGCTCTGTGCCATTTCAGGCAGCAGACGCAGTTAAAGGGAATGTAGAAGATGTCATTATGTCTGTTTTGCAAGAATCTCACCTCTGTCACCCAGCTACAGGTGTTATCCTGTGGATACAGTTTGGGTTTTGGTTCAGTCACTGGTACTAGAAGAGATGGAGCTTAAACACTATTTAATTCAGAGGCGCAAAAAAGCACAGAATCCATCATTGCGGATTGGAGGGTCAGGCCACTCGTGGGTCTGACCATACCCCACACATAGAGAAGTCATGAGAAACCAAAGAGCGTGGTCCACAGAAACCAAACTGTGCCACCAAAGGCCTCTCCCATTCCCTTCAGCGGGACCAGAGGTGGATCCCCATCTACACCACTGTAGGCTTCCCAACCTACAGTGTGATTCTCCTTGCCCAGTGTAACTCCAGCACCTTCAAGTGTTGCAGCTTGAGAGCTTATTCCACAGTCAAATCTCACCACCAGGAACATATACCCAACCTTTTCTACTTAACTGCAGGGAATGTTTCATCCTCTACCCATTGATTTCTAAGGTGTACATTGAATTAGATTAGATCCGAGGTCAGTTCAAGGAGGAAATAACATCCTCCATTACCAACTTGACCTGCTCCTCACCTCTTTCCAGCCAGGTCTTCTGGGTTCATTATGTTCTTCTTTTCAATTCTTCCTATGACAGGTTTCCTGAACAGCACAAAAGCATCAACACAGGTAATTAATTGGTGGTGGTGGTGGTGTTCACAAGCTCCTGACTTGCTTGTGGGAGGGGGAATTACAAATCCCATTTCCTAACTGTGCTTCTTGACAGATGAGATGTGATGGAAGGGAAAACCAGCCCAGACTCTCCACTCCTCTGTGGTTTTCTATCTGAATGGAAATGGGTTTGAGGAGGTTTGACAGAGCTGTGCAGGTAGGTTTGAGGTGAACACACATCGGCAAAACCCCTCTGTGTTGTGAGAGGAGAGGGAGAGAGGAAATCACTACATTCGAGTAAGAATTGAAACAAGTTAAGAGCTGTATGCTTATTAGCTCCTCACAGCAAAATAATCTGCCATTGAAAGCGGACAGGGAAGAATATCAGAACGACTGTAATGGAACACAGATTGGTTTAATAGTATCAGAAACTCCTTTGAAGGCAGCTGTGGAGCTTAGAGCAGGTGGGTGCAACGCAACAGGGAGGCCTATCTCAAGGTAGAGACTTTATTAAAGAGAAAAATTGGGGGGGGAAGGGAGAAATTGAAGTTCTGTTGTCAAGTAACATCACGCTTTAATTTCATGCCACATTATGACAATCTGGTCTGTAAGGCACTCCTAGTGTGTGGCTGCAGAGCTGCTGTATTACAGCGTCTGCTTGCAAAGCTGATAGGCCCGGGAGACCTGCAGCCCTCAGCTAATTGTAAACCCGATTAAACAGCAGTGTGAAGAAGTTTGATTAATTCAATCTATCTCCATGCATCAAGACCAGAACCAGACGTGGCACAAGCCCCAAATCTTGGGAATATCGAGTTCTTTGTTCTTCACGTTTAAAATAAGAATTCAAATGACATCTAGGAAAATAATGAAATTAGAACATTATGACATGATGAAACACGAGTGGCAATTCGACTTTTCTTCCTAGAAAATCCCCAACCTTTCTGACTTTAAAAAATAATGCATTAAAAAGAAACCCATTTCAATTAGCATCTTTATGTGCTTACCCAGATAAATTACCATGCTAATGAACTTCTGATAGACTTTCAGGGGCTGCTTAACCAAGGGCTTCTGATCCAGCTGAATGCATGGTCTCCTGGACAGGATGGACTTGTTTAATTTTAGTTGTTTCAATGGCAAGGAAACTGCCAATTGTTCTTTCTCTTCTAAGCGCATGTAAGAGAGAGGACGTAAAGAGGGACTATTCCTGTTAGCTTGGCTGCCCTGACTGACCTTTGGAAACCACAGCGTGCAATGCACTCTGCACAGAGCAGGGTAATTCTGTGCAATTCCCCATTCAATTCAATTATTTCACGACTGATAAATGCTTAGGATTCTGCCTTCCACTTCCTGAAGTACCGTGAGACTGGCAAACAGTGTAACCAACTTAGGAAGTTGTGTGTTTATAAGCAATTTTAGAATCATAGAATCATAGAATAGTTAGGGTTGGAAAGGACCTTAAGATCATCCGGTTCCAACCCCCCTGCCATGGGCAGGGACACCTCACACTAAACCACGGCACCCAAGGCTATGTCCAACGTGGCCTTGAACACCGCCAGGGATGGAGCATTCACAACTTCCCTGGGCAACCCATTCCAGTGCCTCACCACCCTTACAGTAAAGAATTTCTTCCTCATATCCAATCTAAACTTCCCCTGTTTAAGTTTGAATCCATTACTCCTTGTTCTGTCACTACAGCCCCTAATGAAGAGTCCATCCCCAGAATGAAGAGTCCATCCCCAGAATGAAGAGTCCACCCCCCGAATGAATAGTCCATCCCCATTCCCTTTTGACCAAGGAAAGTGTGAATATTCTTAGGGGACGTTTTTACTTTGCATGTTTGTATTTGGAGACAACTGCAGCTGCACATGCTTGAAGTCTTTGGGTCTTTTTCTCCAGTAGGCAGTCTTCATACTTCATACATTTCCAGCATTAAAGGAATGGAAGGATTTTCCCATGCTCAATTTGCAAATCAAAGAGAGATAACTCATCAGGTTGCTCTTTGCAGTTTCTTTTAGCCTCTCACTACCAACAGAGGTAGTGAGAGGCTGAAACAACTTATCATAGAATTATAGAATGGTTTGGGTTGGAAGAGACCTGAAAGATTACCTAGATCCAACCCCAGTATACAGGAATAAGACAAGAAAGAGCTCAGGAACGAGTGAGATACTCATTTCTCACGCAATCGCATGAAGTGATCTGTATACATGTATCTGATGCTCCTTTCCACTCTGTTACAGCCTACTGCACATGAAGTGGCTTAGTTCCTACCGCATCCCATATTAACAGTATGACTTGTAATAACACCAGTAACACAGCAGTACAAAAAGTAATATTAGATTATTCCTGTTATTCATCACTATCACGGTTGGACAGAATCCTCTTAAATCTACCTAAAGTGGCTTCCCATGGCTGCTAGTGCTACCACCAAAAATGATATATTATGCATACAAGCGTAGCTCATGAGCTACCCACCAGCTGCTTTTTGTGTACCATTATAAACTACCTGCATGAGCCCCCTAAACTGAATGTGATTTCATGGCAGAAGCTGAGCCACTGTAGTACTCAGAAGCCTTCCGCCTCCTCTTCCCTTTCTCCCCCACTAGCAAAGGTAGAGGACTTCCCAGGCCCCACCACTCTCCTGGAATGCATCCTCTCAAAACACCCACTGAACCTCAAATTATTATTCCATGGTGAGAAAAGCAGTGAGCAGTAGAAAATGACAGTTTACCTAAATGGAGGTGAAAATGCACTTTCTCCTGTAGTTAAAAGAAATAACAGCTTTCAGCAAAGATCTAAATCCTAGCAACAAGCACTACATAAATGCAAAAAGGTCATCTCTTTGTTATAGAGAAAGGTTACTTTGCTGAAGACATACTTGAAAAAAGAATCATCTACTGAAGGAAATGAAGCTTGGTAACATTTCTGTTGTATTTGCACGTGTACAGGACAGATCTGGGCACTCACTTTCAGTGCAAGAATGCGAAGGAAGGTTGATTATAATGAACCATTTTCTTCTTTGAGATACAAGGAAGAGAATCAAACCTGTGTTTCAAACAAAGGGCTATTTAGAAGCAGAATTTGGGCTCTGCTGAGCAAAGCACAGGTTGTCAGCTGTGAAGTCAACAGCAGAATGGGACTTTACCAACCTTGCTGGAAACAGTGAGTGCTCCTGCACCCCTGATGGAACCTTTTCCTTGTCCTCCTGCTGCCAGACCAATGTCTGCCTTGAAACAATGCTTGGGGTAAAATTCTGGTTCCAGTTGAGACCACAGCAATACCCCCTTCGCCTTCAAAAGAGAGAGAAGACCCCGAAATTTGGAAGATGGGAGGCTCCAAAGGCAAGAACCTCTGTTTGAACAGACAAGCAGGCAAGGGTATGGAGAGAAACAAAGGCACAGAGGGCTGATCTGTGTAAATCCTTACTAAGCAGGAGAGTACATAAGAACGTTTAATTTGACTCCCAGTCAATAAAGTCAGAGGCTCTGCAAGCCAAGCTGGGTAAGCTGCTGTTCAGAAAGAATCATGGCAAGGAACAGGGAAGAACAGGATGGTGAAGCTAAATGTTGAGGGGAGAAAGGAGGGAATACATAGCAGAAAGTCTCTTAGAAATAGCCATCAAGTCTTGGTGCTGCAAAGGATGCCAAAGAGAATACAAGAAATTATGGGCTGCACAAAACAACTACTCCAAAATACTTGGGCCTGATGCAGAAGGATGCTGATGGAGACACTGAAACAAGGAAGTGCCCACAGGGTTTATTACCCTGGTCTAGATCCATCTAATTCTTATGCGATTCAGTACAACATCATCTTTCCTTGACGAAGCTCCATCTCCAAGACAACAACTGATTAGAAACAGCCATGTTTAAACAGATGTATACAAGGCATATACAAACAGGTGTATAGGCTTCTTCTCTGGGTCTTTTCTTGCCTTTGGGTGAAGCTCAGTTGGAACCTCCTGTTAACTTTACTGGGAGCAAGGCTTAGATTGTCTTCTCATGAAATACAAACAGTTACCTCCAGAGCCGTTAAGAAATGGAGAATAGAAATCTCTGGTTAATAAGAAGCTAAGCCTAGGAAAACAAAAATGCAATTCTATGTCACCTTGAAAAGATCAACATCATTTGTCATGTGGTGTTTATTCAGCACAACAACAACTGCATTTGTGCTTTTAAAGGGAAATGAAAGGAGAAAGTAGCAGGAGGGGGGAACAGGGGAAGATCTGAGCACAGGAATGTACTGCCACTCCAGCCTGCTATCATTAAACCACATCAGAACTTCATAATCATGGTGTTTAATTAAACAACAGAGGCATGGGTTTATGCATTAATAATGAGGCCTGGCACTTTAGCATGTCAGGCTAAATACAGTTTTAAATTAATAATGTAGCACCGCAGCATTAGTGAGAAAATGAAATCTTATTAACAACTTAATAAAGTCCCTTATTTGCTAAAGTTCCAGCTCTCAGGGAACAGTGTTATAGCAAAGCATTTGCGTCCCTTAAGGGGGCAGATGGGAGGAGGTGCTGCTTTCTCACACCCTCTGTAATTCCATTATATATAGCTCATGTAGTCACTAAATATTGCCTCATGTCTGCCAAATAATGCCGTATGTTGCTTCTAAACCGAGGTGTGACGTGCAGAATAATCTGTACATGCTCCTTTTATCCACCCAGGAAGGACATTTACTCAGTTCTTTCTATTACTGTACCACCCTATCAGGCAGCACTGCAGAACATGTATAGGACTCTACACTATCAGTGCTTTACAGTCATTTGTATATGACCCTTTCAGGCCCCAGGACTGTCAAGGCTGCTATTTTTGAAGCATAGAAAGCAGCTGAGAGCATCAGGAGTAACAGAAAGCAATTGATGTACTGTGGTTTACAGGGCTACCACCCATCCGGTGATCCCTAATAACTGTCTCCGTAAGCATTCTTGGACCACTTTTCATTTGAGGGTGGTTCATTTTCAGACCAGCCTGAGAGTGCACATGATAAGGTACTCCAGCTCTGCTGAGAGACAAGTTCTTGCTATCCCACAGAAGCTCTAGCACTTTATAACCAGGTTTCACTAGCCTTTGGCTTCCTGACTCCCACTGATTTCAAGACCTGGGCCACCTCAGGCATGTGATGAATCAGTAAGAGACTGAAGACTGGAATCCCATCTGTTCAGCCCTACAGCAGAACCTGAAGCCCAAAGGCAGGTTTCCATTTGTCTAAGTGTTTGGCACAGATTTATCTACCAAATTCCCTGGAATACAGACAAACAGACGTGTGGCAGGCTCATGCATGTGGCAGACACACGCATACTTTGCAGCCTTTGGATAAGACCTTTGCAAGCCCGCTTCTCATGGTAATAACTCCCTTAATAAAAGAATAGTCTTCCATATTAAATGCCTCCAAACTTCCATCCGCATTTCCCACGTGCATCCTGCAGCAGGGAGAATACTGATCTTGCAGAAGCTGGATGGAAGATTGTTGTTATGCCCGTTTTTCACTCAGTTACTGCCCAGCTCCCTGGAATGAGGGGGGAGATGGGGCAGAATGAGAACTGCAGCTCTCACAGGAGAGCTCAAAGTAGGCAGCAGATTCCCTTGCAAAGCTTGTGTGCTTTAGAAGCCCTGATCTAGATGCAAAGGCGGCCTATGTGCTCCTCTCCTGCTCCAGAGACCCAAGGACATGGGTTTCACTTGGGAACCGCAGAGTTCATGGGGAGGAGCAGCTTGTGCAATGCTTGTGCAAATGAAACACCTAGGACACAAAAATCATCTTGGTGCGCCTTGTCTTCCATCGCCTGTGCTAAATAATAAATAGAAACCTAATGGAACTGACTGTGACTGCGGGAGGCAGTGTGAGCGAAGCCAGAGTAGACCTGCAACTTCCCCCTTACTTCATCCTCAGTGAGTAAATGGGTCACTGGTGAATGGGGGCTGAGTAAATCTCCATCCCTTTTATTCTATCTCTATACTCAACCTGCTGCAGTGGGATGTGGCTCAAACTCGCACGCTTCTGCTACAAAACACTAAGTATTACCAATTATTTCATCTAAACCCCTTACGTTTCCACTCTGAGCTCAAGAAAACTTGAGGAAACAAAGTTTTTCATTCCAGAAATCTTTCATTTGCTTTTTAATTGTGCAGGGGACGCCTTGGGATCTGCTCTCTTTCTCCCCCTTTTTTTTTAATTTTCTATTTATTAATATTTAATCTCGGCACGGTGCAGAAGAAAATCATTTCTGCAATAACATCAGAATGGGAGGGTTAGAAATCAATAGCCAAGCTCTCACAAGACACATTCAATCCCTTCTTAATCCATTTCCGACTGCTCCCCTGTCTTATTAGAACAGCCAAGTTTTCCCTCACTCGTTAGGCTGGGGTATTCACATTGCAGGAGGGAACTGAAAGCACCCAGAGAAGCAGAAACCTCCTGAAAGGCAGGAAAGAGAACAGAACATTTGAGAGAGAAATCTATACCTTATTCTGAACCCAAATCCCTCTCTAAAAACCTTCTGGTAGAAAGCCTGGCCCCGTGTCTGTGAACTGGGACACATCCTTCATCCACTGTCAGCCCTGACCCACACTGTGACATTGGTCCAGTTCAGTTTCCTTCAAGGCCATCTGTCACATCCAGATCTCTCTAACGCATGGGCCAGCTCTGCAGAGGGGGAAGAGCCACGCAGGCATACTCGATGGGAGAAGCCAGTGCCTTAGAAACTGTTAGCAGAAGAATCCCCTACGCCTTCCTTAATGCCTCTAAGACTTGAAGATATAACAACAGGGACTCAGTATCATGCTTGAGCACAGAAACCAAAGCCCGTGGTTGCCAGCCTGCACCAAGCTGACCATGCGCTTACAGTCACACTGTGCATCCCCCTAGCCACACCATGACTGTACAGCCATTCGTCTCTGAACGATCCACCCCTTCCTTCTGCATCCTACTGCTTTCATCACCACCTTCTTCTCAGCAAACAAAGCACCTGCATGCTGGTGTCACGCAGCTCCCTGTGCCAGGAGAGGACCATAGAAGGGCTGTCTCCTTTGCCTTGGCTAGGAAAGGGATCCCAGTGGCTCCTTGACATCAGCTGTGAAGAGTCACCAAGGTGCACGCTGACTTTAAGAGAGTTGTGAAGAACACTCAACCTTTCTAAAGCTTAGAAAGGGACTGTGTTCAGTATTTGGTTTGATTTCATTGAAGGAAAGCAATGCTTTTGCTTGGACCCTAAAGGGGCAGCTGAGGTCCTTGCCACTCAGTCTTCTCTTTAGCAGGTTTCATGTTCTGGGATTTAGTTCTGCATAAGAGTATTCAAACTCTCCCTGAAAATAAGTGCTTCCTCCTCTCTGCGCAGGGCTCAGTATCCACACACCCCTTCTCTTGGCAGAAGTAGCGATGAAAGCTGGTCAGCAAGTTTGTAAAGGGTGTACCCAGAGCTAAGTGCCCTCTGTGCATTCCTGGGTGCCATAGAAAACTTCGTCCTAGGGCTTAAGTAGTCTCAGGGGACTGGGAAGGAAAAATAGGAGAAGAGGCCTGGGACTTGGGAAACGCAAGAACTGTATATCCAGTTTCTATATCCAGTATCCCACCAAACCGGAGCTAAATGGGAGAGAGGATGATGCCTTCTTGCCCTTTCAAGGGGCAGGGCTGCCGTGGCCCTGTGCCCAGGCGGCACATCCGAGGCTCCTTCAGTGTGGCCCTGTCCCCGCTCCCGCGCTGCGCTAAGCCCCCTCACCTCCCCCCGAGGTCTGCCGGGCCGCCTCCGAGCCTGCAAGAAGAGACTTTGCCAGCAGAGGGAGCTGCAGACCAGGTAATGCCGCCTTCCACGCTGGAATATGCGCCGCCGCCTGTAGTCACCTAGTTTCGCTTCTCCTGCCTGGAAAAGGGATGTTTCAGGCACCTCTGCCAGTGCTTTTGAGCAACTTACTGCTGGTTGGTTTGGTTGTTGAGGGCTGTGGGTGCGCAAGGGCTGCTAAAGAGATCCATTCAAGCAGGACACCGCTGGAAAACTGCTTACTGCGTTAAAAAAGCAGTCCCTCAAGCGCTCATCTTATCGCTGCCACCTAGTGAAGGGGAAAAAGCACGACTATGAGTAATGCAGCCTAACCCAGAGGCTTGTGCTTATTGAGCACTTACTTCGAATAAACGGCTTCAAAATAACCTTCAAAGGTGCACGATCTGCTCCTTCCCTGTTGGAAGTGTCCTTCACAAAGCGCCCTGCTGGTCCTTGAAGGGACAGCTACTGACAGCGGCCTTGCTTCATCATCACTTGCGCCTGAAGGGCAACACAGGACTGACCATTTTGCTGTACTGAAACCCTTACAAGCTGTAGGAATTGGGGTGGTTTCTGCAGGATCAGACATAAAGGAAGCTTTCACTGCCTTTCACATTATCATGCATACGTGATTAGCATAACAACTACAGCAGGGGGGATCATAAGCATAGACTTTTTACACAGCCACCTAATTTCTCTGGCAGGTTTTGCAGTCAGGATCTGACTCCTTGTTGGCACCTGAGTGGGCTTCAGGTAGGACTGAGAACAGAAGTCTTCCACCCAAAGTCCTGCACCTTGACCATGAAATCTTCCTGCCCCAAAAGGAAAACGGGATGTTCCCGCATCACTCAGGGATCCTTTGAGGAAAGCCTCAGCTGTGTGACAGACAAGTGATAGACAGGCAGTCAGCAGAAACGCTAACACTTCAGCAGCTCCAGTTCTTCCTACACTCCCATCATGCTTCCAGGCAACAGCCGTGACCCTCCGGCTAGTCCAGACCTATCTATATTTGGCCAGACACCTGCCAGACTGAGCTCTGCCTGCTTTTCCCTGCCTTGGGTTTCTGTCCTTTACCCACCCACCCCTCCCAAAGAGCCAGGACCAGTATTACCCTAGCTTGTGCTTTCTCTACCTGGTTGGTCTTGTTGATCTTCTACCATCACACTCAAGGAAGTCTTCACCCACTGTTTCCAGCAGTTCCAGGTGAGCTTTCGGTAGAATAACTTCACTCTCCTGCCATTATTTTTATGCAGCAGCAAAGAATCCATTCACACATTTTGATGCTCAACTTCCCCTTTACTTTCCACTCTTCTTTATCTGGATAAAAGGCCCAAAGACTCGCTTGCTGCAGTGACAACGAACACCACGGACTGTATTTAGAGGGCTGGTATCCAAAGCGCAGGCCGAGACCCGGAAGAGCCCTCGGGTCTTGCTCTGTTCGTGATGTATCAGCGGTTTGCCTGCCCTGTCGCGACACCGAGGGGGGGCGGTGGGTGCCTCCTGAACGCGGGGGCTCTGAGGGAGGTGGTCGCTAGGTGTCAGCATGGGACCGTCACAACGCCACCAGCCCGGCAAAACCTCTCAAACCAGAGCGCGTTGGTCTCTCCTAAACCTCCTTCCCGCTGATCTTCCCATAAGGTTTTGTTCGGTTCCATCCTGAAGACCTAAACCTGGCTGATAGGGATGGAGATGCAGTTCCCATGGCGGCCCCCTGCTCTGATGGAAAAAAATCCATTTGTGAATTGCTCCCTCGGTCAAAAATGCTGTTATCCTGCAAAACAACTGAATTCTTTGCCTGAATGTGGCAGTCTTTGCCACTGATTTTCTTATACATATCAATAATTAGCCCACCACAAACTCTGAAGTCCTTTTACATTATAGAATCCCGGACTGGTTTGGGTTGAAGGGACCTTAAAGCTCATCCAGCTCCAATCCCTGCCACGGGCAGGGACACCTTCCACTAACGCAGGTTGCTCCAAGCCTCATTCAACCTGGCCTTGAGCACTGCCAGGGATGAGGCAGCCACAGCTTCTCTGGCACCCTGTGCCAGTGCCTCAGCACCATTAAGGAGCAGAACTTCTGCCTAAGAACTCACCTCAATCTCCCCTCTGGCATGCGGGAAGACTGAATGAATTCCTGTCTTAATGACAGCTGCAACAGACATTGTAAACACGCGATGTTGGATCCAGCTGCATGGCTTTAAGACTAGAACTGAAATTGAAGGAAATAGATCATTATGTGAATCCTTTTCTCCCTCGCTTTACGTTAAAGCTAAAATAAATTGTATTTGAGCTCTTCCTGTAGTAACAGTGCTACAATCTCCAAATTCACTTCTTTTCCCTGGAAAGATGAGAGCAGTTTCCAAGCTGCAGCTGAATCTGGAAGCTGCATCCTTCCAGATGTGTACACACAGCACAGGGGAACAGCCTCATTCCAAGCAGCAGCTCTGCAACCACTGGCGAGGGTGCATGTGTCACTGCAGATCTCGGCACTCTAGGCTCTGATGTGGAGAAGGAAGAGAGACAAGCTCATCATTTCACGTTAGTGCACTGTGTGAAGGAGGTGGTGGGAAGAGGACAAGCTAACTACGCCTTGTCTACCTTCACTAGAAGGTGACACAAAGCTTCTTACTGCAGCAAATAATCTACCAGGTACATATGCATCAACTGGTTGCATCTGCCTATGGGCAATATCCATCTGCTCTCATCTAGATGTCACTACACAGGATTCATCCCACCCTTTCAAAGCAGCCACTCGAGGGGCTGGGACCAGGCACATGCTTGGAGAAAGACTGATATGACCTTATACTGTTTTTATACCAAATTCAGTCGTCTCAGAAGCCTAGAAAATAGAGACTGGGACTTGTTTCTCTTGCAAGTAAAGATTAGGCCCTTTCTGTCATCTCAGTGCAGGAATCCAGGACAAAGCATCCTGATTATCCTTCTCTATGCAGCTATCACCTTTTCCAGTGCCTGCCTTGGATTCTCCTTGAGCTTTCTCTGTGGGGCAGACACTTCACCAGTCACGGCAAGGATTCTCCACTGTGGTGGCTTCACACATGCCCTGCAGGCCATGGTGTGGAGTGATTTGTTTCCTTCCTATGCTCAGCACTCACTGGTACCCACATCTGGGATGGACAGAATCCCTCCAGAGCGGGACTGCTTCACCAAGGTCCACGTTTCATTTTCTGGCACATGGAAAACAAAGTCTGAAGAAAATGGAAACAGATCGGACCTTTGCCTCGGAAATCTCTTAACACAACACGTCACCCCCAACCTAACAGTATGACCTGACCAGCCAAGCCCCCATTGACCAGACCTGGTGCACCTTGATCCTCCCCCAGCCCTTCCAGCTCCAACAGGTAACTGTTCGTGTTGCCAATTCCTCCTCTGCTACCTTATCCCAGCCAGCAAACACAACTTCTACCCGGGCAAGAGTTACTGCTCCCGTTTCCACTCACTTTTCACTGCTGTTCTGTCGTGCCGCTCCTCAGGCTGCGTCTCCTCTCACCTCCAGTGGCCATTAAAGGGTAGGGGCTCATCTTTCACCCCCCGTAAGGCGTGGAGCCGCGGTGAGGGGCGGCCGATCCCAACGGAAGCACTGCCCAAGCGGTCCCACTCCCCCGTCGCTTCCCTCCACCGCCTCAGGCGCTGCCCTCCGCCCCGCCCACCCTCCGCTGCGTCCTCTCTGATTGGCCAGCGGGGCAATCTCAGCGGGCCACTCTTCACCACATAAGGAGCGGCGGGGCCGGCGCGGGGCTCACTGCCCGCCCCCAGCCCGGGCGCTCGCGGCTCGGCGGGGCCGCCTCCTCCTCTTCGGCGCCGGGACAGCGGCGGACGCGGCTCCGCTCCCCGCCGGGCCATGGCCGAGCTCAAGTCGTTGGGCGGCGAAGCGTACCTGGCGCTGCCTCCGGGGTACGGCCCGTCCGCCTTCGCCTATGGGGGTGTGCGCGGTGGTGCGGAGGGCCCGCGGGGAGCCTACCCGGCGGGCGGCGGAGCGGACTTCCATCCCGGAGCGCTGGGCAAGTCGGCGGAGAGTAGCGGCGAGCAGAGCGGCGACGAGGAGGACGGCTTCGAGGCCGGGGTGAAGGGCGGCGCGGGTTTCGAGCGAGAGGGCAAGCTGAAAGGGGGAGCCCTGGGTAAGAAACCTAAAGAGCAGCGCTCGCTGCGCCTCAGCATCAACGCACGGGAGAGGCGGAGGATGCACGACCTGAACGATGCGCTGGATGGGCTGCGCTCCGTCATCCCTTATGCCCACAGCCCCTCGGTGCGGAAACTCTCCAAAATCGCCACCCTGCTCCTGGCCAAGAACTACATCCTCATGCAGGCGCAGGCCCTGGAGGAGATGCGGCGGCTGGTGGCCTACCTGAACCAGGGCCAGGCGCTGAGCGCCCCGCTGCCTGCCACCCTCAACCCCTTCGCACAGTCGGCCGTGTACCCCTTCGGCGGAGCGGCCTTGCCCGGCTGCCCCGAGAAATGCACTGCCTTCACAGGAGCCGCCTCCCTCTGCAAACACTGTAACGACAAGCCTTGACTTCTGCCTTCTTCAGGCTTTTGGGGGTTTATTTTATTTATATTTCGTTTTTTCTGTGCACTTTTCTTTCCACCACCATCAGCCCCGGCTTCCCACCATCAGTTAAGTCTGGGTTTTCTTTTTGCTCGTTTCTCTTGAAACACCCCTGTCCCCACACCCCATCTGGAGATGCTTGGCAGTTTATGTGGACCCCAAAAGCACCCGCTTACAACTTTTAATTCCCCCTCCACACATGCAACTCCATCTGTAGGGTTATTTCCTTCCCAGCCTGTTAGTGGACTGTGAGTGTAATGTTGCTTTTCTGCTTGCTCTGATCTGCAAAGTTTTTGAGCAGTTTATAAACCAAACTATAGGAAAACAGGGAGAGAGATTGATCTGGAGATGAAAACCTCAGCAAGTTCTCTTTGGCATGATCAACCTGTGTTGAAAAATAGATTGAAAGGAGGGAGGGAGGCAAAATCCAGCTGTAAAACTATGCAATGATTCAGAATCATGGGGGTGTGGGGATGTAGCCAGCTCGGGTTGGACTGCACCCACAAATCCAAATGGTAATGTCATTTGGTCAGCTTTTGGGAGGGGGGAAGGTTTGGTGCTCTTGGTAAAACTGTAGATGCTTCAAAATAAGATGCTTTCTGCTTTCTTTGCTCTTGAAAAGAAAAAACTAGCCTGTTTTTGGACTGAGAGGAACCTGTGATTGTATCTAATGCTTGCTCTTTGCCTGTTTCTCAGCTTGGTGAAGTTTTCCAGATGATTTTCCAAAGTCCTTGCTCATCATGATAAACAAAAGCAAAAGGTCACTTCACGTATTTATATGTATTTATAATAAATAAAAGACATGCATAACCACTTTCTCTGTCCTACATGTCTCTAAAGCCAGCTGGCAGTCAAAGCAAAACCCCTGCTGAAGGAAGGTAAAGCGGAGGCAGTCCTTTGCAGAGGAGCAGCATGGTGAAGTTAGGTGATGATGGGAATACTTGGAAAACGCTTGTGAATATTCAGCTCCTCATCAGCAAGGATTTGATTTTTCTCCAGTTACTCATGAATCGTGAGCACGCAAATGTTGTTCATGCCCGACATTTAGAGTTCGGTAGGGAGAGATTTAGCTTGTGTATTTTCATGCTTGCAGGAGTATGCTGTGCCCTGAAAGTGGTGTTTGAAAGGGGATATTGTAGCATCAAGCTTAGCTCTGTGGACAACCATGTAAATTGTGGCTGTTTATATCCAATCATTTCTGTTACATCCACAGTTTGACCCTAGACTTACATGTGGGGTTTGGGCCACTTAGTATCATGACTGAACTGATGATGTCTAGCCAAGCATTGACTGTGTTAGCATAAGTTACACAGTGAATCCCTCGCTGGCGAAGCTACGGATGTTGCTTGTGTTGGTTTAATTTGATTTTTCTGGTTTATGATGTCTAATGCTTTGGTGCCTTGTATGCTTCACTAATCACTATATAATAATAGTAATAATTAAGGTGCATCCAGTGATTTCTGTTCAGATTGGAATACCCACCCAATGTCAGAGCAACCGCATAAACTGGTACAGTCGCAGCCTGAGGGGCTGGAGCTGTCCCTGGCCATTTGTGTTAGGAGTGGGGTGTAACTATTTAGGGTTATTAAACCAATTTCCATGCCTGTCGCTAGTGTTATGCTAATGTGAAAAGGACTGCCATCCCTCTAAAGCTGCTTGTCTGTGGCACTTCATTTTAATTAATACATTTCCAAAAGACTTTTTGTGCTTGGAAAACCAAGTGTGTGATTAAGCCTGGTTCATAAAGACGGATGTTTAAAACTGGTTCCTGCACGTTTCCAATTTCATATCTTGGTTTCTTTTTTACAGTGTAGTTTTGCAAACAGTTGATTTGTTGTACTTTTTATTTATTCCATAAAAGCAAATCTTGAAAATACTCTTTGAAAGGCATCTGATGAAGCAGAAGCCGACCAAAACCACTGCTGAAGCAGAAATGACTGGAAACTGCAAATCAGCAAAGGTCATTTGCTGACTGAGTTGTTGCTAGATGATATTTGGGAGGAAGAAAAGGTCAGTTTAACACAGGCTCGTGAGTTTTAGGTTAATGTTTATTACTTCTGGTTAAAAATATAGAAGATTGAGCACTTGGGAATAGTTAAATGAAGATTAGTTTAATTGTTCATTTTTCCCCAAAACTGAAATACTTGGAGAATAAAGTATTTAACAGCTTAATATTAAATATGAGTTGAGTTTGGTTAAAGACTTGCACTGGTAGTAATGGAATTTAGAATTGGTTCTTCAAATCAATACGGCAACAAATGTGGCTTGCTGATTTTAGAGCCCAAAAAGTCTTCACAGCCTTAGAGACAAGCTATTTTTGGAACAAGGGTTTTTAGTATTGTGATGGTTTAAATTTTTCCCCTATAATTTACATGAGTAGAAAGCTTCCTCACATTACTGTATCTACCTAGAATCCTAAAAATACGCCTTTGGAGAGTCCTTGGAATATGTGAAAGCCCACTTTGAATTGAGCAATCTCGGGAGGCTGAACATGAAATTTCAAATGTAGGAGATAAAACCTGCATTAAAGAAAACTTCAATGGGAAAAATTGCAAGCTTGAGCATCGAAGTATTGTTAAGAGGCTAGGTGTTAAAAAAGAAACGTAGAACTTAGCAAAGCAATGCTAGAGGAACTTGTAAGTCATGATTAATGTCAACCCTAAAGTACAGGGGAGTTAATTCAGAAGTAAAAATTTCAATCATAACTTTTGCTGCTATGAACAGCATAATATTAACATAATAATGTTAATACTAAACTAAAACTTGCCTAACTTCTCAGTTAACCTGAAGGTTCGGAGCTCTGAGTTGCTTCTATCCACCACAGACTTGTAGGATTTTAACTCTTCTCACTCAATTGAATCCCATGCTGAGCCCGTTGCATTTCCCGTTGACAGGAAGGGTCTGTGTCGATGTGATTTATGCTTTGTGCTGAGCTGCTGGTAAAACTACTGCCAAGTGAATGCCTAATACGGCTGGAAAGATGATTTTGTTGGGAGGGGATGAGCCAGCATCTGATTCTTGTGTTTGTATGTGAAGCATGGTTTCTAACCTTGCAGATGTGCATGGTTATCCTGAGGATGAGACCTTGTAACTCATTATTTGCTTTTCCCCTTCTCTGGCATATGAAAAACAACTTACTTTATGTACCATGTGAGATTTTTAGTGTCTGCTTCCAGTTGATGTTTCAGTGGATATAAAGGGAAGACTTCAAAATGCTGAAGGTCTTTTTATTTCTGCTTAAGTGTTCTTGTTACGATGCCTGCTTTTGTTTTTTTCAAGAAGGATTCATGGTGTATGCTCAGATGGAACTGAAATACAGATCATGTGTTCCAATGTACTCATTATCCTGGTATGTTCATACTCTGAAGAAAACATAATACCAACTTGAATTAAAGATAATATATTATTTTCTAACTTCACTTAGTTTTCTTTAAGCTGCATAATTCTACTCACTAACTAAAGCTAAGGTTTTACTCACCAATCTATGTAACCTTACTAAGAGGGAGCTGGAAACTGTTGTCAATTTGCACGGCATCAGTCAAGATTTAACGTGAACAACCTTGAGCTTGCAAGGTAAAATCTTGTTGAATGAAATAAAGGGAAGCAACAGGTTTGAAGATGGAGGGCCAGGAAGGTGACTGTCTACTTCAGACACCAGCAAAACCTTAAATGAGTTGGAGTTCCTCAAAAGAAACCAAGAGCCATGTGGTTTCCCTTGTTCTTTAACCCATATAGCCGATATTCTGACATGCTGTCACCGTATCTGACTATTGCTGCATGCTGAGTTTGTTTCTGAGCCTTTAGAAACTGGTCAGTGTTCTCAGATAAGTTGTTCTTTGTTTTTTGAGTTGTTCTTTACATATATATATATATAATTTCCATTTTAAAATAGTAGTTGGCACTTCACAAGGGTAAAATGTACATAGGATCTGGTCCTGCGGCTGGTTTACTAATTGGCAGCCTTTCTGGCGCTATTAGTGACAGCAAGATGGGGCCTGATGCCGCAGGGCACAGTGGTGGTTTCTGAAACCAATATAATGCTGCCTTTAAGAGGCTCCAGAGGACCAGAAAAATCTGTGCAAGCTTTATCCCTTTACTGTATTAGCCTTGTAGCATAACTGTAAGCATAGGGCACGATGGACAAAGACCTCACTTAAAAGCTCTCACAGTTCCTGAGACCAAACCTGCTTATTGCCAGCTCAGCAGCAAGGGAGCCATCCTGTGTGTCCTGCAAGGCTGTGTTCTCACCAATGGCAGGTTTCTAGTTGTTTTCCACCACTCAGATTATTTTGCTTACTATTTAGGAGAACAAAACCGAGCATTTGACACTGTACATATCCCTCCTGTTCATATAGCATGTGTTCAAACAAGTGTGTTTCCTGAAAATAAGAGGTTGGACTTTGCAGTGTTACCACATTTATTTATATCTATGCTTGTTGTCTGCCATGTGAATTATCGGCAGAGAAATCACTGCTCTGGTCTCAAACAGGTGAAAACCCATCTAAAGAATACTAGAATATACCAAGCACTATTTTTAATTGTCAAAACCACTTTCACTTTGTTATCTGGCATTTGATAGAATTCTGATTAGTGTTGCACAGTAGAAAAGTTGGGGTTTTGTTTTCGCTAATCCTGCTTAAGGCTAGAAAACACTCTTGATTACAGTAATTTTAATAATGTAAATTTGTGATTTGTTCTTTAGTCTTTAATCCCCTTTGGCATTCCATTCAAAGGGAGATGAAAAATTCAGGGATTTATAACATTGAAATCAGTCATTCCATGAATGCTTCTCGGACAGTTTTCCTTCTACCTGAAATAAAAAATACCCATTGGATAATGAAACATTTTGCTATGAAATTAGAAATATTTGCATGGGGTTTTTCTTTAGAAAACAGCTTAATGCCAAGCATTTTCTCTTTATTATAAAGTGTATGTGTGTAAGAAAATAGAAACAAGTATCAAAACGAAGAATGTATTTGAAACCTTTGGCATTTATTCAGATGCTTTGAAGTAGGATTTTCACTATGAAGTTAGATCATCTTTTCGTAGTCAAAATTCACATTCAGTTTTACCCATTACCTCAAATTGTTACATCTGTTTGTATTTATGAATACATATAGTTTTAAAACAATCCAGTTCATTTTAGTGCTCTTAGCTTCATTTAACAGTGAAATTTCAGTTGATGTTTATTGCTGAAATGCTGAACAATCTCGAGCACAATTCTCAATTCCTTTCAAGCCAAATAGATTGAGATAAAGTGTCAGTGCTAAATTAATTTGTAGAGATATTTAGCAAAGTTATTTGAGATATAAAAAATATGTGGTTTTATTTTGTTGCTATGCTTAAATTAGTGAAATTTGCAGAACAAAGACTTGCAGAAGATAAATGACAAATATGTGATGTCTTACACAACAGAGAAGGAGAGTATGACGGGTTTCAAACTCCCTGCCCCAGTGAAACAGTTAAAAATACATCATTTCATTATTATTTAACATATTACTTTAATTTTCATGTCTTTATTTTCATCAGTGATTCATGTTCATTAAAATCTGTTTTGTTAATGCCATTTACATCTGCTTTATTTCTATTTCCCTCTGCTAACACTAATGTTTTGTGTGTATATGTACATCAATACAGGCTTGTACTATGAATATAACCCAGCCTCCCTCAGCTACCACTGGGAAAAAAAACCCTCTCTGCTCTTTTGCCTTAAGTATTTCAAAGGGAAAAACATGGCTGAGCAAAGAACCATCACCCCAGTTTTTCCTCCAAGCCCACTTTTGTCTGAAGTAATGAGGCCATAGTCAGTTGGCTCCAAGGAGCGTTGTGATTTAGTGTGACGTACAGTGAATCATTGCAGATCCATTCGGACTGCATTCGTTATTTTAATGAGACAGAGGCAAATCTGGTTTTTTGGCCGCAAACCTTAAGATGCAAGCATAATGTGAAATGTTTGTTGATTGCCACAAGGCAACTGACATTATAGATTTTTATCGCCATCATTATGGGGTTTAAAACTCACCACTTCCCAGGATATTTAGCCCTTTTTTCCCCCCCCTGCAAATGACAGGACAGTTACAGCGCTGACATTAGAAAGCAAAAAGCTCATCTATATATTTCCTGCACTTATTAAAACCTTATGTTGCATCCTAGGGTCTGCACTGGGTGGTTTTATTCCCGCTTTCCCAGAGGAGCAGGAAAACCCCTGCCGCAACGCGGTCACCCAAAAAAGGTCACATTCAGTTGGGCGACAGCAGCACTCGGTCCCCACCAGCCTTTGCTTGATGCAGTATGAGAAATGACACTGAGGCGGGCATATCTCTGCACAAACAGTAATCACAGTAATGGTGTTCATAGGAATTTACTAGTGCTCAACTTTTCTGGAGTCTGGAGTAATGTTTCCTGTTCCGTGATACCAGTAAAGAATTTATCGTGCTTGTAGTTGCCTTCAGGCAAGTGGCAGTCAATTTGTAAGAGAAAAGCTTCCAAAATCAGGCTACACTGATAAATGTGGGTGTATGTGCAGGTGTTTGTGTAAAATGCACATCCATGGGCAGGATATGTTGATGCGTATTTATAATGTCTTCAGGAATATTGCACCCTTGCCCAAAGGAATGTTTCTATCACTGATTTACCTGATTTGTCTCCTTTCCAACTGTTGGTGGTTTATGTTTGCATTCAACTTTGTACATCATTTAGTATGAAGTGTCCCTGCCTGTGGCAGGGGGTTGCAACTAGATTATCTTAAGGTCCTTTCCAACCCTAACTATTCTGTGATTCTATGATTTGATGGTAGCACGGACAGTGTCATTGCATAAAGACCTCTGCTCTCCTGAAAAATTGCTTTGATCGGTTCAAGCTGACAAACCCATGAATAATACTGTTCATCCCTTTGTTTTACCTCTAAAATAGCCAGAAATGATGTTTTGAGACAAGAGAGGGTGTTGGTTTCTCATTCTGCCTCTGGCAGCTTTGCTGTGAGAACAGCAGAGAACCAGGTACCTCTTTGCTTTTCCTGCTTTCCAAATGCATGCATCTTATTTTTATTGATATGCTAAAAGTAAATGTCGTGCCTGGCGCTCCTCACAGAGATGTCATGAAGAAATCCTTATGCCTCCTATTTGAGAATTGAATTACCTTAAGTGTGTTTTATCTCCTGGCAGCTTCAGTGTAAAGCAAAGCATGCAGCTGACAGCCATAGTGGGTGCGCTCCGTGTTTACAGCAGAACTGGGGCTGTAGGGGAAAAAGGTGAGAATCTCTTGCCAAGTGCTAAAATGGCTGCTGACTGGGAGGCCTCTGGCTCAGTTTTGCATCCTTTCCAGTGTCCAAGACAATAGAATTTTACTTCTAACAAGTTTTCCTCCTTTGGCTTTTTCCCCTTTCTTGCCTCAATCTGTTTCCTGAAAGGTTTGAGGATAGAAAACACTTTAGTTACAGGAGCTCTATTACTTCTAACAGTCCTTTTTGCAATTGAATGTGGCACTGTATAGAATAATCTTGGTACGAGGAGACTGCACCACATAGGTAAGCTTATTCCTGTGTGACCTGATTCCTCTTTCAGGTGCTTGCTCGTAGCAGCTCTAAAATACCCTTTTTTTCTTGGGGTGGGGAGGAGGCTGTGCAGCAAAGAGCATCTTTTCGCAAGTGTTTCTCTTTGCAGACATTTGAGGGTCTGTTTTATATCATCGCAACCAAAATCCCTTCTCAGGCAAGAGATTTTTCTCTCCTTTTTGAGCTCTTGTGTGCACTTGTTAGAACCAGACTGCTTGTTGAAGGTCTCATTCTTGCAAAACATCTCCCCTATAAATACTTCTGCTTCAATGGGATTTCGACCCAGCCTCAGACAGAATGGTTTCTATATCAGTATGTGAGAAATGAATTCTCGACCACATTGAGCGAGCACGTCAAGATATTTACTTGGTTTTGGCTTTAGAGTTAAACCACATTTGGAAGCAGCATCTGATCATTTTAATGAAATTCTGCTGCTTTTGACTTCCTCCTCTAGTTGCCTTGCCCTGAGGCACAGGACAGATCAAGGCGTTTGCCCATGGACACACACTGACTTGAGCGAGTGGCTCTCAGTATTTGAATTCAGATGATCGTAGCTTGCTGCTTTCCTAAATAAGCTGCACATCACGCTGCCTCCTCGACAGCATCCGCACTGACATTCCTCTTTCTCTCTCAGCACGCTTGGGGTCTCTGGGAAGATTGTGCCTTTATTGTGGCAGTGGTGTCACCCGAGTCACCTCCTGGTTCCTTCTGGAGCAGTGATAGCCAATGAGAAAGGAGGTGTAGCTTCATCTTGGCTATTTTCTAGCAGTCTCCTGCTGCTACAATAGCCTGAGGCGACTTGAACCTACCCTGGGGACCAGCCAGTCCCCAGCTGCTTCCAGAGTGGAGAAGCATAAAGGTGGCTTCAAGCCACCTTTGTTCTCCAATCCTCATCTTGCACTGAGCGCAGTCGAGTCATAGGGGAGAATCTGGGCCAGAGCTTATGAAATGCTTTGCTATAGAAACATGCCCTCACTGCAGAATGCAGCTTTCTGATTCTCTGAGCTCCTGTCTCAACGCCCTTTGCTTCTTGCCTTGCAGCGGGGGAAATGGCTTTCTCTGTGTCTCTGACACCATTTAAGCCGTAGGCTCCTACCTCAGAGAGAGTCCTGCGCAAAGCCAGTGACCCCAGAGGGCAAGACTGGTACATGGTGGGAGGAGGAGGAATTGTCACTGTCCGCACCACTCTTTGCTTTTATTTTTACAAGGAAAATGGGCACTTCTAACAGGGATTCTTTTTTGTTCATATACTCGCATCCCTACTTCAGCCAGCCTGTGCTTTTGAACCAGCCCCAGTTTGACCTCACTCATCTTGAGGTATTATACTTACACAGCTGCAATTCCCAGTTTAACACCCAACTTTTGGGTTTCATACCATGGAGTTAATCCATTTCCAGCACTAACGTTGCACCAGTATCACTCTCCTAACATCAGGGACCCTTCTCATTTTCAAATGAGACAAGTGCCAGCCTCATGGAATTCTCTTTTTGTGATCAGCATTATTTGGGCAGTCAAATTGTGGCACTTCATTTCAATTCTCTGGCCCTTCCCATAACTTCCTGTGTAACTCCCAGCATTGCTGACAACACACACACACACTTCAGCTGGCAGAAACACTTTTAGTGGCTGATTTTAGCTGTCCGACATGAAATAACTATTTTCACTTACCCAATGGCATTGAAGACTCTGCTGTGCAACAACATGAGGAGTGCTGTGGTCAAAAGGAGACAACCCAGCTGACCAGGTAAGGCACAGAGGATACTTCATTCAACCCCGACTAAAAGGTGCGTGTCTGCTCATTTGCTGAACATCACAGGTAGGTTCCACAGCGTGTAACTCTCATCAGGTCCTGCAACTGGAGCAGCACTCATCTTTTGTACTTTAATATCATTTAAAAGCTTCTAAAAGCTCCTCCAAGGGGCTGCAGGTTTAGATTTGGCCAGCAGAAGGTGGCACAGCCTCAGTGATGTGAGGGGCATCTGCTCAAACAAGGATGCCCCATAACCAGTATAATCACGGCAAAGGCTGATTTTTCTTGTCACAAATCTTCTGATGACTCTGGAATAACTTTCACCCTCTCTGCTACTGGCCTATGTTTCATTCACCACATTATCCGAGCTGCCAGCCGAAACACTCTATTTGAGTTAGACCAAAAGCTTATCCTGATCTCAACGTCAGTTCAGATGTGGTTTTACCCTGAATTCCATTTAGTTCAGCTGTTAAAATTAGAGACCGGTACACCCCAAATAGAAGGCACAGGATAGTGGAGTTTAACCCAAATTTGATTTATATTGAGATGAAAGTATGTATAGCTTGAGATAGCTGAAGACCCTCCATTCACATAAACTTGGTCATCACAACTCAGTGATCTTTGCTTTCTAGTACCGTTCTAGATGGCCACGGGCAGAGCAGACAGAGTATCTTCATTCATTCAGGAGTTGAGAAGTAGAAATTACATGTCTTTCCTCTTCATTTGCTCTGGGAAAATCTTCTGACTAATTTATGGAGTAGTTAATCTGGATTCGCACGTGTGCGGGTAAATGAGCATGTCATGTGTCTTTGCGTGCAGGAGGAAGAATTATTTCCTGATGGCAAGATAATGGAAACATATTGGGGGTGAGAGAAGGGTTTCATTAGAAAAGCACAGCTTCACGAGGACGGTTCTTGCATATGAATCACGACTCATCTGCTCCAGCCTGAAAAAACTCACTGGGAGTCAGATTATTGTGCTTAACTCAACAGCTAAAAGTCAGACAACTAATTAAGCCTGCGCTGTCTCCATCCTGAAGAATAATAGATAACGGTTTCCCAAGGGTAACTCATGTCACTGTAGAATAGGTGGACAAGTCGCCTTCTGGGGATGCTTATCTCTTGACATGCACTGCAGAAGCTACACAGGTAACTTAAAATAGATGCCTAGTTTTCAGACTCATAAACACAGTGAGAGCAGCCCCTGTCTTACTGCCTAGTGCTAGAATTAGTACTTAAAATGAGAGCTTAAAAGGTCGCAGTTTCCTGGCAGTCAGAATAACCTGGCCCCAGTAAGGAGCACCCCATCAGCAGTCAGAATAACCCAAGGCAATATGAAATTAAAAGCAGGTTTAATTAAAGCTGCCGAGGGAAAGTGTTTATGTCTGTGGGAAGCAAGTGTGGTCACTAAATAATATGGGATAATAACAATGAAAGAGATAAATGAATAGGGAAAAATGGAGTAAATCATGCTGGCAAACCTGAGTTAGGATCTTAAAGTCGAAGGTTGCAGACAGTGCAGGACATGGAATGTTAATCCTACTGAAATGTAGGATCATAGTATTGTTGAGGATGAAAAACACCTTTAAGATCGAGTCCAACCATCAACCCAGAACTGCCAAGTCCACCACTCACCCATGTCCCTAAGTGCCACATCTACACGTGCTTTAAATACCTCCAGTGATGGAGGCTCCCCCAATGTCCTGGGCAGACTGTTCCATTGCTGGACAACCATTTTTGGGCAAGACATTTTTCCTAATATCCACTCTAAACCTCCCCTTGTGCAACTTGAGGCCATTTTCTTTCTCCCTATTGCTCGTTACTTGGGAGAAGAGACTGCCACCCAGGCAAACTGGATTTATCACACGATGTATTTGAGTGGATGAGGTCAAATTTGTAGTTCTTTGTTGCCCAGCAACTGTGGGCTGAGCATGGTGATGTTATTTGCTATAAGAAGGTGTTGCACAGACACACGTTCGCAAACCAGCCAGCATGGAGCTAGTCAAAAGTCCTGATTCCATAGGTATGAATTGGAAGAAAGCTCTTCACATGCAAGGTGCCATTTTTCACCTGAGAACACAGCAAATACTAATGCATTTCTGAAATGCATAGTACAGAACTGCATTATATGCTTACATCTGATTAATGTAATGTGAAAGTGGCCTAATGCAGTATGTTATTTGTCATGATATAGTCTGGAGCTTTGGTGAATAAATCCTAAGGAAGCTGTGAAGCTGTCATGTTTTGTAGGGGCTACTCAAAGGCTGGAGATTGAGTAGCTACGATTCTAAAATGCAATTGTGCTTTTAAAGCATCTCATTTCCTGGGTGGAGCCTTCACAGACACCCACAAGTTGTTTAACTGATGTCCATAACTCTTCCCTGGTTTAAGTAGGCAGCAGAGAGGTCACGGATCCACGATGCACTGTCATTTGTTATCACAGCTTGACAGCAGCACTCCATAGGTATCTACTGGAAAATACTCTTAATTTCTGCTCCAACACAGCAAATCTGCAAGCCAAGATGGATCCAGTGATGGAGTGAGGGTGGGAAGAGCCATCCTGGTTAACCCTGGTTATCCTGACTGCCGCATTTGTCATCTTTACAAGGACGTTAGACACAATGAAATGAGTTCTGATGGAAGCCTGCATCTCCCTGAAGTGGGCAAACGGCAGGTTAAGAGAAAGCAAATGAAAGGTAAGATTAATAGCATTTAGCAGGGCAGATAGACTAGCAGTTTGCTAATTAAAGATGTTAGAACATAGAAGCAGCCAAGGATCAGTGCCTTTTAATGAGGATGTTGTAGGGTGATTTAGGTCTAATTTTCTGCTTAATAAGGCTGGTTTAAAAAGTAATTTTGTTGGGATGTGACTCTCCTAAACCTGTTCATTATCAGTGATGGGACTTCACTTCAACACTCCAGGAAATGTTGTGTTTAATTAATATTGTGTCGGCAAGTGGATATGCTGACAGATGAGAAAAAAATTGATGAAGAACTTTCAAGGACATTGACTTCATTACACAGCTTCATTATAGCCTGAATAACTGGCTAAATATGTCACTGGAAAGGTAACGTGCCACTTTTAACTCTTCTCTGTGTGCTGGTCGTGTAAGTAAGCAAAGTGTATTTTCAAACTAGCCACTATTGAAACGAAAACAACATCAAAGACAAGTTCTATGACATTTTCTCATTGTATTCATTGATCTCTAACTGATGGTGGGCTGTTTAAAGCAAAATACAGTAGGTTACTTACATGCATTTATCAGCCTTTTTACTTGAACAGAATAAGACTTTAGTAGGTGACACTCTTCACTATTGGGTAGTTTTATACAGCACCCCTGAGACAAGAGTAGAAACTGATTTAAAGGAGTTTTATTTCTCTGCACAAAATAACATCCTGATGTATAGTGATGGATTGATCAGTGTCTCGATGTAGATGTTGATGGAGGTATATATATACCTGTTTGGTCAGTTTGTCAGCAGTCTGTTTAAACCCATGATCGTGTACACACACATACATTTAACTTACGCTTGCGGGAAGCAAAACTAGATGTCCCAAAGGTTCTAAATACTTTGCCTTTACATGGAAGGGGATCAGTTTTAGCAGTTAGAGTGAATCACAACAGGGTTACATATAGGCAGGGGAGAGTGTCTTACCCTGCTGTGGGAGCAGAGGGAGACGGGTCATTACTGGCACTTTACTTGAGCCAGGAATGCTTTTAGTATCTGCCATGCAGTAATTTGGTACCTGGGAAGCATCTCGAACAAATCTTCTCATCCCAGCTCAGAAGAGCTACCCAGGAAATACAGCAAAGATGGTCTGTTTCAGGCTGGGTGATGTGACCCAAGTGTCACCTTAAAGACTTGGGGGCAGGATCCTCTGATTCCAAGTATTATCGGACTTTTTGCAGCAAGATAAAAAGGCTTCAAAACTGATCTTTTAAACAGGGATTGGGAGAGAAAAAGAAAAGCGCTGAGCACAGGGTCTGGAGCGGTGTTTACCTGAAGGACACAGAAGAGCATCGAAAAGGTGTCTGACAAGCTTTCTAGAGAAACACAAGTCAAGCAGAAAACCGCTGACTTCTGGGTTTCAGTTGCTCCTTCTTTGAGAAATGAGGCTCTTTAAAGAAGGAAAGGAAGAAAAACAAAGATCAACCTTTGAAGCTAAATGCAAAAGGAGAAAAGGAAGTTTTCAGTCTTACTCATTAGGGATATTAGCCAAGAGAAGAGGGGCAGACAGGGGAAAGAGAAGAGGCGCTGACTGGAGGCGACAGCTGGAGTTTATGTGATGCGTCAGTTCTCTTTAACACCTCCATTTTGTGGCTGCTGTCACCTTCAGATGAAGACTTTTACAGAATGGCATTCACGAAAGCATTCTCCTGTGTCAGCCCTGTTACACACCGGAGAGCTTTGTCTCCATAGCACTATTTGCATTTACATTCAGAGATGCAGAGAGACCCGCACACGAGAGCATGTCTGTGTCTGTGCAGCCATGGGCATGTGTGTAACTTGGCCCTCACCCAACACCTTTGAACTTTACCCATGTGCCAGCAACCATTAATAATGACTCATTATTTTTTTACCCTTGGTAATAAGGAAAGCAACACTCGGCCCAACTGTTCAATGAAAGAGTAACAGATAGCGTCCTGTCATCACCGCAAAGCTGAATCTGCTCCAGCACCTTATGTCTAGAGAAACTCAGTAAGATACCATCCCAGGTTTGGAAAAGAGGAAGGGACTAATGAAAGCTGTCAATCTCCATCCAGGTTGGCTGTGTCGGTACATGTGGAATGACCTCCCTAATGGGTAATTGCAGGATTAGAACCTCAGAGTTCTGTAGTATCGCACAGGGGCATCTGTCAGTGGAACAAGACATCGCCTGACAGTGGTACGGTGCTCTTAGACACTTAATACGGATCAGCCCACAGGAGAGAAGGTGCCTGGGAGCTATAACTGGTTAAGCCTGTGAAACATGCAGATCCCGAGAAAGTGACTGTAGTGTCCACTTGCAGGCACAGCTTCTGCACATGAGCATGGAGGGTGGTGTGCAGAGCCCAAGTGTGCTGGGTGTGCATCACCCTTCTCATGTGTGCCTTGGGAAAGCAGGGACCTTGTTCCATAGGGGTAGCAAGGGCTATCCATTAAATGTGCCACTACAGATGCCATCATCTGTGGTGGAATCACACCTACTGTGTAGGACAGCAAAGGCTAAACAAGTCCTAGATGAAAGCTCGAGTCATATCCAACTTGCCTCTAATGGATGCCCACCTTAAACACCATGGCTTCCTCTTTCTCCTGAGTCAGGATAGAGTCAGGGTCATGCAATTTCGGTATCAGAAATGTTCTGAGTTGCTCATCTTTCAGCATTTTGGGTGGCATGACAAGCACAAACCCATAGGCATAGAGATCACGCACTCCATTCCTTCATACTAATCCCCATAAACATGCTATTGGCCAATAAGGGACTAAACAGGTTATAAATGAGGCTCAGGGCACTTACTGGTTCTGCTGATGGTGTCTTCAGTCATCTCCTGCACCCAGGCACATTGTCTTCATGGCGCCATCTCAGAGGGAAGAGCTGACATGGCCAGGGCCAGCGGGGAGATCAGTGACAGAGCAGGGCATCAACTTCTGACTGCCTGGACCACATAGGCATGAACCGAGTAATGAAGCAGGGCATAAATTTGGAAGCAAAGGGTGGTAACAACCCATGCATGAGCAGCACACATATGTCAGCAGCACATGTATGTCAGTAACACCCATTCATGAGAAGAGCTTGTGTGGTTTCTGGAGTATCTCAACTGAGCATTCACCTTCGGGGCTGGAACAGAGAGTCCCTCAGCACAACCTCTGTAAATACTTAGGTGGACTTTTGAAACCAAATGTCAGTAGAAATTGAGCTGTTGTATAATCCAGTGCAATGCACAACTGTGGAATCATCAGGTATCCAAGGATGCAATATTTTGTAACACGCCAAAATCCAAAGTGTGCTCTCATTAACATCCCAAATGTACTAAGCGTTTGGTAAACACTGGAAGATACATTTCTTGCCCCAGAGAGCATACAGGCTGAAAAATTAATATTGAGTCTAGATAAATCAATGTTTGCTTACTAAAATCATGGGCTGAATACTTTATAGCACCAGCACAGCTGCAGGGATATTGCAAGCAATGTCTCCCTGTGCTGCCACAGAGCACGGCACGAGTCTGTATGCAAAGCTTCACCTTACTGTGCAGCTTCTAACTGTGGCAATAATGTCACTTCACAACATCTCCTGTCAGTAATAGTAAAGGTAAAAGAAATCAGACTTTTTCTGCAGATCCCCAATGGGTTTCTTTCAGGCAAGCACCATGTACATTAATACAAATCATATTTCATGTTACTCACAGGACACAGAGATAATCAGAAAGCTATCTTCATAAACAGAGGGTTATTCATAATCCCTCACATGGCATTTCAATTATCAGTCGGATGACGATGTGACATTATGGATGAGGTTGTGATTAAATTTTCTTGTGTAATGACCCTAAGTAAATCTTTGCAATTTTCATTTTGCAGAGATTTAATATAGATTGGTGGCCTGTTGTTTGGCCCTCTTTAATCCAGAATCGCTCATTAAATTGGGACCAGTAAACATCTGATGATTGCATTTCATGGGCTGAGCTATGAATTTAACATATTAAATCTACATTCCAGATGGATATAAGCATCTGTTCTCATTATGGTTATTGGTGTTAATCTGAAACCCTGACCTGTTTCTCCTGACATTACTCATATTAAATTCCATCCCAAATTCTAACAAACATTGGCATGAGGGCAGGAGGTAGCTAAAATGCCTTCACGTGCACATAATCCAATGAAAGATGAAGAGCTGAAATTAGGGGGCAAATAATACGAACTTCTTTCTTGTTCTCAGAAGTTGGCTTTCGTTGCTGCAGCAGCTGAAACAACTCCTTTTGTTTTCCAGCACTGAAAAAAAAGCCCTGGAAAACCCCAGGAGCCAATTCGATTTGACCATGTCCTTGCTAATCACCAGGCTTGAGCTGTATCCTTTACAAAGCGGCACATCCCTAATTTGTAAATCTGATTTGTCACTAAATCTCTGCAGACTTTGACCCAGCATCTTGCAGGCACTTCTCTGGCACTAGCCAGGCTCCTCTGCTTCAGAGCCAGGCAGCTGAAAGTCAAATTAATCGGTGACTTCCAAAGACCATTAGGAAGGTCTGTGTTACCGGGCTGCCCAGAGCTTCTCTGCAGTGAATGATTCATGTTTATTGCAGCGGGGCATTTATTTATTAGATTACTCAGTGTAATGGGAAATTTAAAATGACACACATTGTATTACAGGGAGGCTTAGCAAAATATTATCTCCCTGTTACTGTAAATCAAACAATTCTCAATGTCAGTTCAGATCACCTTTGCTCAGCAGAAGTTTTTCCAGAGGGTTTGTTTAGTTCCTTAGGGCTTTTTAGCTTTACCTTAAGCAAACATATGTCCTGTCCCCAACCTGCTGTGTGAGACAGGCTCACTGCCATGGACTGTGTAGGGATGCTGACTGTAATCCTGGATTTGCTTGGGTCTTCGCACCCAGGTTGTGTATAAAAAGGACAAGATAATTCAGCCCCATGGTAAAAAAAAAGATGAGCTAAGAGGCTGGATATAGATTTTGGCTTGAAAAGGGGGAATCCATTCAGCATTTTAAATGGATTTAAAGGATCCAGATGCCTCATTAGCTGATGCCCCAGGGTATCCTGGCTTATTGCTGGGAGGAAAAAGGAGGATCCAGCCTCTGGGGTGGTGGGAGAAGGAAAAACAGCCTGGAAAATTGTAAATACCAAACGAGCCTGGCTGAGTCCAGTAAAGATGGGCAGGAGCAAGAAACATGACCTAAGCCCATCACTGGAATTTACCCTCCTGTAGCACGTTCCCCCGGTCAAGGCCCTCTGCATGCAGACCATAAGCGATTAATAGCAGGAATAAAAGGTTAGGGGGAGAGCTTTGTGGGGTTTTGCGCACTAAATACACATCTTCAACACATAAACACTGCCCCTGCAGGACAAAGTGCTGGAAAATATACAAAAGCTCTGGTGGTTGCTGAAGAAGTGGGATGCAGCGTTTCCTGATGGCTGCACTTGTCTGTAAAATCTCCCTGTGATTTGCACAGGTTGAAAAGTGCAGAAACACAGATATTTTATTTCTAATATGAACAGAAGTTTGTGTGTAAAGCACAGGAAATGGAGATTTAAGCATGTACTGGGTATTAGGGAGAGAAAAATCTGGTGCATCCTCCCATAATCATTTCATAACAGGGGAAAAAAGTCAGATCTCTTAAATACTATCTCCAAGACCATAAAAAGGAAGGGTCAAAAAGGAATGCAGCTTTCAGTGGGCGAAAATACCCACTAAGGTGTGTATCTACCATCACTCATGGTTGTTATAGGACACAAGAAAAAACCAACCCTGTCATTAGTAATTAAGCCTGCATCATTCATGGCAGAGCCGCTGTGTCTATGCAATGAGGCTAATTGTCTCCAAAGTCCTGTCTGGTTTAGAAGAGTCAGGTTCAGCGGCTGTGCAGTGGGGCTCACACAGCAGCGCTGGCCACGCTTCAGTCAGAGCCGTTTGACTCCAGCCCCTCGCCCTGATGCAAGGTTTGGGACTGATGGGAAAGGTTGTTACTGCTTATCAGCGTCTGCAGCTCCTGACAGCCGCAGCCACGGGAAGGATGGAGCACAGTGTTGGGATGACAGCAGCGGGAACACAAGTACAGTGTGGAGACACTGCCTGAAACGATCTACCCAAATTCAGGTTTATTATTATTTATAATTTATTTATTTTCATATTTATTATTCATATCCAGGTATAGTTACACCAGGTTTTTGCCTGGTTGCTCCCAGGATAGGTTCAACAGCAGCACTATCAGTGTGTGAGCATCACCAAGAGGGTCACCAGGACCAGCTTGCAAGAGCAGAAAGTAGAAAGCAGCAATGGACAGGGGTCCTGGGGGAGCTTTTTGGGTTTAGGAGGTCACAGCAGGCGTGCACAGCCACCTGAGTTTAGCCGCAAGACAAGGTGAAGTTTTATTTGGGTCGTTACATCTACTGGTGCTACCCACTGGTTGCAGACCAGCGCTATGTGCATGCAGGAGCTGACACTGAAGTGGTTGATATTTCTCATCACCTAAAGACTTCCACAGCATAACCATGGAACAAGTGGACCTAGAGAAAATCAGAATTAGAAATACCCTCCCTAAGAACAGATTTACACTGGGGAAATCTTATTGCTGCCTTTCAATGCTTTAAGGGAACTGAAAAGAAATCTGTAGATGGACTTTTTACAAGGGTCTGTAGTGATAGAACAAGTGGGAATGGCTTTAACCTGCCAGAGGGGAGACTGAGATGAGCTCTTAGGCAGAAGCTCCTCTCTGTGAGGGTGCTGAGGCGCTGGCACAAGATGCCCGGAGAAGCTGTGGCTGCCCCATCCCTGGCAGTGTTCAAGGCCAGGTTGGACACAGGGGCTTGGAGCAAGCTGCCCTAGTAGAAGGTGTCCCTGGCCATGGAAGGGGTTGGAACTGGATGAACCTTAAGGTCCCTTCCAACCCAAACCAGGCTGGGATTCCATGAGTTTAAGTAGAGAAAGGAACTCTCTATGCCAGGGAAGGCAGTCCCTGAAATTCCCCCCAGTCTTCAAAATGAGGATTTTTAAGAAGGGATAATGCTGAATGATGGCTCCAGGGAACCATCCTGTAGCTTCCAGCACAATGGACCAAAGATTTTAATTGCTTGTTAACTACTATTGTCGCACACAAGTTAGCAAAGCTGAAACCATCTGACATAAATCACATCTATCAGCCCAATAAATCTTCTCTCAAAATGACAGCTTTGCAGACAGCACTAAATTAGAGCGGCCGTTGCACAGACCTGTACTTACAACTGCTGCCTGCAAACCGGTGACAGATCTGTTGAGACCAAAACACTTGGCATTCTGCTAATGTCTGTCATTACTGTGATTGATAGAGCCCCTCTATCACACTCTGCAGTTGTCTACATTTGCAAAGCTTTATTAAATTACCACGTCTCCCAACTGTTATCCACATCAGTACAAGGAAATGACCAAGAGCAGTCAGGGACATCTTGAGGTTTTTCAGCTCCAAAGACCTGGGGAGGTGGAAAGGGTGAAAGCTGAGGCTTTGCTGGCTTTTCTCTAGCTGAAACGCTGGGTACAGGGTTATCTTTGTTCTTGACACTCCACGTTGGGTAGTGGAGGGGTTGCCTCTGATAAAAGAAATCAGCTGCATTGACAACTCTCTCTCTACCGCTCCAGGCTTGGCAGGACCAAGGGACTTTCTGCTTCTTTCAATGTATTCTAATTATGAAGGTTGAAGGATTTATTCTGCAATCCCTGGTGCTCTCGGGGCCGGGGTTATCTTAATGACTCTCCTGCAAGTGTTCCCCTTGACCTACCTTCAGTGCAGTAACAGGTGCCATTACAATATATTCCGCCCCTATGAAAGTCCTGTCGTCTCAGAGCCTTTAAGAGGAAGAATATACAGATATATTGTTTCTATAAATCCCCTGGTATTATCTTTTATCGGTAGTAATAAATGTCCATATTAATTAACTTAATGGTTTTAACTGCAGTAATGACTTTGTATTAAACTAGTGCGCTTTCATGTCCCGTATAAAAGCTGCAATAATAAAATTCATCTACAGTGTTCTTTTTTTCCAACTTCTATTGTGCTGAAACAAAGCAAACCCATTGCTGGAATATTCCAGCCACCAAGGCCAGGCCATGAATCAAGCCTGGTGTAAATCACTTCCACTTTAAAATGGAAGTCTCTTCAAATGTGGGAAGTTTTGAGCAAGTTGCAGATAGAATAGAAACGAAACTGGGCAGCCACTTTTCTCTTTCTCCTGTATTTTGCTAATAAACATCTGTTGCTGTGAATATTCTGGGTGCCCCCATAAATATTTAAGAGAAATTTATGGGATTTTGTGTTCATTTTGGAACATGTCAGTGCCAGAAGAGGTGTTGGCTACCAGGAATGGGGCAGGAAATACTGCGTGTGATGAGAGGAGCAAATGAATAGCAAAGAAATATCTTCAAACTCTTGGTTTCATTCTCCAGGCTGAAATATCTTTACATTGAACGTGAACTGGAAAGGTGGAAAATGATGGAAAATCAGTAGTGGTGGGGGTGGTGGACTTCACAAAGAGCTTACCTCCATGAATTGACATCTGTGAATAGTTTTTACTGGTTCTACCAGAGCTCTATTAGAGCCAGTTTTAGTGGCTGGTTTTGTGGTGGATTTCAAACATCACGACTGTCTTCTGTGAGAGTCAGTGTGAAATAGCCCCATTTTATAACTGGTTTACAAATGGTTTTTCCCAGCTTTAAAACACTCACATGGATGTGTTTGTTCAGGGTTCCTAAATCCTCCTGAGAAAGACCCCTCCTGGCATCCCAACACCAGCTACACAATTCCTTTGGAGCAATCTGAAATGGGAGATAAAGCCCCTAAATTAGAGCTCCTTGAAGGTGCTGCTTTCCAGAGGTAGTTTATCTGTTGCATTAGATTTGGGAGATAAATAGGGAATGGACCAGAGAGAGGTCAATAAGTGGAACCCAGCATCCATTCACAGGGATTTCCTTCAGGTCTGAGTTGCACTGGAGAATGACTAAGGCTGTGCATAAGCAGGTTTAAATTCTGCACCATAACAGTAATGGATCTTTGCAAATTATAACTTTTCCCCAAGCTTCTTCACACTTTCTAACAAAAGCACATTGCTGGCGCAAGCTGGTTAAAGCAAAAGTGGAAGCCAGGTCTCAGTGAAAGGCTTCTAGTCTGGTCAATAATCCCAAGTATTCAACAGCACAAATTAATCTCTGAATACTTTCCAGGAAGAAATTCTTAGATTGAGTTGGCCCTTACAAGCAACAAAGTGAATGGAGAAACACCTAGAAGCCCTTTGCATGGCCACCAAAAATCAGGTTCTATTCCTCCTGCTCTAACTACTGAGCCAAGCTGCTCCCTGTAAAGATGGTTTTGAGCTATTCTGAGCAGCTTAAAGCAAACTCACTCTGCCTCCAGAGCATCTCCTCCAATCCCACAAACCATAGAATCACAGATTGGTTTTGGTTGGAAGGAACCTTAAAGCTCATCCGGTTCCAGCCCCTGCACGAGCAGGGACACCTTCCACTAGAGCAGGTTGCTCCAAGCCCCATCCAATCTGGCCTTGAACATTTCCGCTTCCTGGAACAATCCTCTGAGAAATAAGGCCAGAAAACATTGAGGTTCTTGATAGCTTCTTTTGCTTTTGGTGCTTTTTGGCCCCAAGAGCTGAAGCTGTGGCTGTGGTTGCACATCCACACTATGGTTGCACTCTGCAGTGTGGGACAGCCAGGCTGGGTTGGTGGATATCACCCCAAAGCCAGCTCTGAGCCATGCTGCTCATGCCTGGGCTGCACTAGTGTGCCTGGAGCCTTGCTTGACGGCTCCTCTGGGAGTGCTGGTTATCCTACAAGCTTTATGTAAATATTTGTAAGTGGCACATCTGTCTGAATTACAGCCGTGCCCTCCTGGATTGCTAATTGTAGGTTTTAATTCAGCTCTGACGACCAGTTTACATAAATTAGGGAGCTGGCAGTAAGCAAGCTTTGAGGAGATGGGATATTTAGTGAGAGCCGATTTTTTTCTCTCTGGAATGCTTCTCCTCCCAAGCTAGTGCTTCTTCCCTTAAGTTGAATTATTGGGGGGGATGGGGATAACAGAGTAATTCAGCTCTGCTTGTTGAAGGCTTGCAGCACTGTTTTGTCTTTACCCAGTGCTGGTGTGCACAGCTCACACCAGTAGCCTAATTGATTTTAATTTGCCATGTAAAAAGAAAAGGATTTGGCATTTAATTTCTATGGCATTGACATTGGCAAGAGCCAGAGCCAGCATGGCTTGGCATTGCTCCCCTGGCTTGCTGAGGTGAAGCTCTGCCTGATACAAGCACGATGTGCATGTTCCCCAGGCAGTCGGTGCTGGATGAAGGATGCACCTACCAACAGGTACTTAAATGATCCATAAAAGTCTTTCAGCCCTTCTTCAGCTGCATGGGTTACAGGACTGGTGCACCCAAGTCAGCTCTGGCCATTGAATAAAGCCCAGCCAAGCTGGTTCAACATACAACTGCAAAAGGGACTGGGACTATCCCTAAAGGTTTTAAAATCACCATTTGTTTTCCTGGGTCTTGCTTGTGCTGGAAGCGTTAATGCTCCCTCGTGCATGTTCTTGATGTGGAAAGCTTGAAATTCAGGAATGTCACTCTCTGTCCTCTGTGAGTGAGACTGCCAGCTCCTAAAGGCACTGAGTGATGCCTGCTTGCTTGCGTCTTCCTTCTGTAAAATACCTCCCATGTGTTGAGCTTTCTGGTATAGTTCTAGATATAGATAGATGATAGATGATAGATAGATAGATAGATAGATAGATAGATAGATAGATAGATAGATAGATAGATGATAGATAGATAGATAGATAGATAGACATAGTATAGTATAATAAAGTATAGTATAGTATAGTATAGTATAGTATAGTATAGCATAGCATAGCATAGCATAGCATAGCATAGTATAGAACATCCTCATCCCCATCCTTGCTGCCTCTGTATGTTTTCCCGCATCCCAGACTGAGCCTTTAAAGAAAATATTGTCTTAACCCTTCACTGATGCAATGAACCAGAACAGGACTGCAGCCAGTTAAATTTTTGACCCTTTCTTCCCAACATCTACACTAAAAACAATGAATTTCATCCACTTGGGTGACAATTCAGCTGCACCCATGCTGGTCCAGAGCTCGGTAAAGCTGGCAGGACTCTTTTCATCACTTCCTCGATGGAGCAGGCCTGCCTCCATGAGCATTGCAAGCGGGTGTAACGGTTCCTGAAGCACAGCCATGGTTCCTCACTACATCCAGCAACCAAACTTTCCAGAACAAAAGCTTTAGGGTTGTTTTTCTCTCTGGCTGGCTGCTACTTTTTATGGAATCACTCAAGGGCCAGGTTGCAGTTCTGTAATTGTACAGGGCTGTCATCCTCATAAATATTAAACACCACTTCCAAGTGAAACTACAGCTCCTTTTATTGCACAAAGCGATGGATATCCCAGCTGAAACCGTTCTGCTTCCTTGCTGGTGCCTGCTGAAAAGTGACTGTGGTTCAAAATATTTATCGATGCTTTGTTGTATTGGGAGAATGCTCAGTGACAGATGGACACTCTCTTTAAAACCTCAACGTATGCAAATCTCCATACAAAAGAGCCCAGGATGTTTTTAATATCACACACTTGCCTCAGGACATGTTTTTAAATCCCCACTTACCAAGAGCCCTGGCTTTTTATCAGCCAAACGCCTTAAGCACTATGTCAACGTGGACATCTGGCCGCGTGGTTAAGAAATTTTCTATTTGCTAAAATATTTAGTGATGTGACAGGGGTTTTAACGGGGGACATCAGGTCTAATGGCATATGTTTCAACCCAACTGCTCAGAGAGGGAAAACTAACGAGGTAGCTGTTCGGGGCAGTTTGCTGGTTGGCGTGTAGTAAGCCCAAATAAAAAGGAAGAGAGGAGACCGAACTCAGACATTATTCCTGAGTAGCGCAGGGATGTGAAGAATTGTGTTTAAAGACATTGAAGTAGTTCGTTGGGATTGTTCTGGTTCCTCTCCATCATTTTGATGTGTCAGAAAAAGTCTCTTAAGGATGTGTGTGGGTTTGAAGAGCTTCTCCCTTGTTTTCAAGCTGTTGAGGAGGCTGGCTTGACCTCTTCCCATGTGGAAGCCTGAGCAGCACTGATAAAGAGTTTGGGACTGGTGGGGATGGGTGGGAGAAGATTACTAAGGAGTGAACGGATGAAAATAACAGACAGAAAAGTGTCATGAATCTTTCAGGTTTCTTTCAAACCTCTTACATTTAACACTGAGCTACTCAGCAGTGGCAGTTCCCACCCAACACCATCTGGAGAGCAAGCCTTCAAGCTTCTCACAGGTTTTGGTGCCCCATCAAGCACCTAGACAATGGCAAGGAGTTATAATTGCAACAATGCCAAGCATCAACCTTCCTTTCATCCAACTATGCCTATCAAGTCCTCTTTGAAGGACATTGTCAAGTTGAGAATCGAACAGAAGGTACTGAATAAAACCCAGCACAGCCAGCAATGCCAGGGCTCTTCACTGGGACTCTTCCGAGGTAATGAGTGCTAACACAATGCCCCAGCCTGGTGCCAGACCTTTTGCTTCCAGAACAACCATCTTTTAGCTGTAAAAATCAGATACGTAAAAGTGATTTCCAGCCCACTCTGCATGGATATACCATGGTTTTGTAAAAGCAGGAGTGTCAGCTAATTGTTACTCACCTCCTAGAGCTATTCTACTCTCAATTAACACCCCCATTATTAGCAAGTTACCACATGTGAATTGAAATATTAGGCATGCTTGCCTTCTGCATGGGCAACCAGGCAGTCTGAATAGCATGGAGAAATCCAGGCTTCCTCACCTCAGTGCTAATGCTAAATCCAAGGATAGTCATTTAGCACTGCCATTAACCACTTCATTGCTGTCACTTCAAAAGGAGTTGATGTGACACTGCTGCTGTTATAAAATGAGCTCACGAAGGAAGAAAGTAACGTGGGTCACGTCACCATTGTCATGTTTGATGGCAGAGATTGAAGAATCACTTCATTTGAGGGCAAAAGTTTCCTTTCCCTTCACTCAAGAAGAAAAATGAAGCAGAAGAACCAACCCACTGTCTGACCCTATGTCTTGTATGTATGTGATACCTGCACTTTATGTCGCTGCATTATTCATGTTTACATTTGATTAACTAAGACCCGTTGGGGTTTAATGGTATTCAGTGAGGCTGCAGATATATCAGTGTGCCACAGAGTTTCAGGTCAATATGTTAGAATAAATGAGGCCACTTTTCCTTAGAATAAAACTGCTGCCTTTTGTACTGACTGGTGAATGCTGCATCACCACATTGCTCTTGCAAAATGAACGAGAAGAGAAATCTGGTGGAAGAGCTGCGTATTACAGTGCAATGTGATGATGTAAGACAAATGAACAGTAAAATCAAGGAGTTTCAGCTCATTTATGCAGAAAAGAACAAACTGTGTTGGAGCTAAGCTCCATCCATGTTGGTATCCTGTCTCCAGTGGTGACCAGAACTCTGCTGAAGGTCCAGCAACCCCTGAAATACTGATGTGATAAAGTCAGACGATGCAAAGCTGATGCACCACCACCCAAAATAGGTTTGAATCCTGAAGCACAACGTTTTTCTCTCTTCTAAAGTGCTTTTTATTGTGGTAATTGAAGGGGAAAAGGTGATTTAAATAGAGTTTATTAAAATTGTTTTTACCTGAGAGGTGCATAGATGTTACAGGGAAGCCTAAGAGGTCTGGGAGGAGGTACTTGGACCCTTATCTGACTCTTTTTGTGACTGTAGAAAAGGGAGGGATTCTGCAGGCATGAACCAGCAGAGACATCTGCCTGGAGAGCCAGTCCTTGCTCCCTGTGGCCCCCATGGTCCTCCAGGCACCTTCTGGTTTTGGTGCCTACCACTGCAGACTTTCCAGCTCTGCATCTGCTCTCCCTCAGAGAGAAAGGTTTTGGCTTCACCCCTTTTCCTTTCTGGAAAGAGACAAAATGTTAGGACTAGATCCATGATTGAAGGGATGAGGCACTGTTGCAGGCACCAAGTGCCAGATTTGCTGCTTATTTTCCAAACTAGAAAGGACTCTTCATGAGGGACTGTAGTGAGAGGACAAGGGGTAACGGGTTCAAGCTTAAACAGGGGAAGTTTAGATTGGAAAGGAGGAAGAAATTCTTTACTGTAAGGATGGTGAGGCCCTGGAATGGGTTGCCCAGGGAAGTTGTGAATGCTCCATCGCTGGCGGTGTTCAAGGTGGGGTTGGACATAGCCTTGGATGGCATGGTTTAGTGGGAGGTGTCCCTGCCCATGGCAGGGGGGTTGGAATGGGATGATCTTAAGGTCCTTTCCAACCCTGACTCTTCTATGATTCTATGATTCTATAAAGCTCTCTTAAAGTTACAGCTTTTCTGCAAACCCTAAATTACTTCCTTTTTTAAAACAAAAAGTTGTTTTCTCCAGCGCACATTCCTTCCTTTGTGCCATGTGCTTGTCTTTGCTGCATCTCTCCCGAGAGCAGCTGGTCACTCTATTTCTATAAAGTATTAATATCCCACCAGTGATATTTATGTACCCAAATCTACTTTTTTTTTTTTATCTTTAGATGTTCAACAGCATGAATATTCTTATTTTTTATTTAAAACTAATTTGGAGTTCTCGCTCTCTAAGGGGTTTCTAATCACCAAAAAGTGCCGGAGGCTAAGGCTGATTGACAGGAAAACATTGTGGCTTCTGAAAAGTAAATTGGCTATTGACAGAGCAGTATACAAAGGAAAATGCTAAATGCTTATTATTTATGAGCTATTAGGGAAAATGTTATTAGCATCTGTTTCCCACATGGGCAAAAACACCTGTCAGACATCAGGCAACTCTAAACCGATGCACAGTTAATAGTTACTTTGTTTTAAAAGTCATTAAAATTGAATGTCAGCTAAAACTTAGGAAAACATTCTTCTTCAAACAACTTTTAATCTCACTGTTCAAAACCAAACCAAAACTAAAAGGGAAGACCTTGCCACGTTTTCATTTCCAGGAGCAGAAAGGAAGAAGATGTTTGATTTGAAAATGAGGAGGTGACTTCTGGTATACAACAAACAAGGTAGGAGGAATAGAAAAGCAGAGGAAAAAAGGGACAAGTTGGCTGCCCTCCTGGAGCTGTACAACAGAAGGAATGCAGGGCAAGGTCAGGCATTGATATGGGTTTCCAGTCATGAGGATGTTTGGATTTCACTTAAACCTGTAAACAGGGTAGGTCTGTCTTTCCTCTGCCATGATGCTCTTCCAATGTGGAGGTAAGCATAGAGCAGCGCTGGCCTGACTCCAAAGCCAGCTTTGGCATCAGCCACAGACCAGGTTGTTGATGTCCTCTGGCTGGGTGTAAGAACTGTTTGATGGCCTTCCTGCAGCAATAGCAATCAGCTTAATGAGTTGGACCTAATGGGCAGACTAATGGTAGACTCTTCTAGGTGGGAGAAGCACCATCGTCATGCCCCATCCCTGGCAGTGTTCAAGGCCAGGCTGGATGGGGCTTGGAGCAACCTGCTCTAGTGGAAGGTGTCCCTGCCCTTGGCAGGGGGCTGGAACTGGATGGGCTTTAAGGTTGCTTCCGACCCAAGTCATTCTGTAGTTCTTTGATCATCAGACCTGAATCACAGCCACCATAAGTCAGGACCAAACTCTGCTGTGCACAGGATGGGTCACACTGGGTTGGACTTTCGTGTTGTGGATGCAAATAAAAAGGGAAATTGTGGCCAAGATGTTCCCCAGACACCAGCCAGGCTCCTTTCCCCCTGTCTACATTGCGGCTGAACAGGGATTTGACTGTGTTTTCCAGCTGTTGCTGGAATTTTCAGGAGTTACAAAGAGCTGCGTCTAGAAGCACCCCGAGCATCTCTCTGCCTTACAGCAAGAAAGGGGGTAAGGCTCGGACAATCCAGGCTTTTCAAGCTCAGTATACTTAGGTTTAGTGTATCAATACTGACCCTACGTCAGGATTTATTTTTAATAGAACTGTTGAAGAAGGTGAAGACTTATTATGGGGTTTTCTACTAAGGAGAATCCAGCCAGCATTAAAATAACTGGGAAACAAGGGGGTATAATTCTTAGTTTTACAAAAAGCTGGAACATCTTCCGCTGTTCCATGTGCCACCAAGATTTATTAACCCAGGGAGCCATTTTGCCTTTTAAAATTCAGATATGATTTTTCAAGCGACCTTATTGAGGAGGCAAACCTGATCTCTGTGTTTAGACACAGCTCAGCACACCAGCAGCATCTTAAAACCAAAGGCTTTTTATGACACACAATGTGATGGCACTTTCCCCTCCAGCTTGGTCACAACTTCAGCACAGGTTGTGAAACCAAACCCAGGGGGTCTTGAATGGATGTAACTCCTAAAGGTAAAAATGCAAGTAAAATGTGCTATTCTCAGTGCCTGAGCAAGTGCAACAGCAAAACGTACACACATAAGCCTTTGTGGCGAGCAGAAACATGACTTATCTTCCCACAGTTGCACAGAATAACTGCTCTTGCAACGTAAATAAATCACTTGTGTCTATACAATTTGTGTTCTCACCTGGGTGGGAATTTCATACCTGGAATTTCACTTTGGGAAATAGAAAGAACCAGATGATCTTTGAAACAACCCCTCACCCCAAAGTCACCCTGGTTTTACTTGCAGTGAATGGGATCGTACTGATCCCGGACACAAGGACAAACTCAGTGTGACACCAGTAAAAATGCCAAAGAAATATAATATAAAATATTGCTTGTCCATTTAAATTATTTAATGTTATTAACATTAATTACCATACTTGGACACCCTGAGTGATTCACACGTTTTCCCTCCCCCAACTTCTCCTCCAAAGCTTAACTCGGAATTTCAACATCCACTTGTTTCCTCCCTTTATTCCCTTAGTGCAGCAGAAGGGATTTGGCAGATGGTACCTCACCATCCCAGTCCACTTTGCTCCAAACCTGGTTTCTTCTGGATCTCCTTCTTTTGCACCACAGCCACCAAGTCCAGTTTGATGCATACATGTGTGTCCAGTTTCCAGCTATATCCATAGGGATACTGGGGGGTCTGGAAGGGTTTGGCCCATGCCAAGAGCCAGGGTGGGCTCAGTTAGTGCTGTTGGGTGTCAGGGACTCAGATCTCTCTGCATCCTCTCCAATAAGGCTAAAGAGATACTGGAGATGTTCAGCACTTTGGTGCAATAAAAGGGTCATATTTTAGTATGGATAGTAGGATAAATTATCTTCACTTGGTGAAACTATTGGCTTTTATGAGTAAGTTTTAATGCAGTTTCTCTTGTAGCCCATAAATTGAGACAACATCTGATCTGCTGGAGGGAAACGGTGTCCTCATCGCGTGATGAACGTAGAGATCAGCCTGTGCTTCTGATGGGCTCAGCCATCCCCTGTACACTGGCAAGGTAACAGCAAGGTAAAGGATGCCTCACCCAAGACCTCCTGGAAATGGTCAGGAGGGGAGGCAGAAGAAGTTCATTATTAAATCAGTTTCTGGTGGTGGTTAAAGACACGTTGACATTTCAGCAGCACAGGACAAAGCAGTGACTTTCCAACCAGCATCATTGCCCAGTAGAGGCAGAAGTGCTTCCCAAAGCTGCATTAGCCCAATCCAGACCCCAGGTACCTTCAGAAAGACTTGAGGCTGACCTTCCCACCTTCTCCCTGAGTGCTTCCAGCATCAGCAACCACCTCTGCCTTGTCCAACACTCCAGGCAGGAGCCCTCCTGGGTGGGTACTTCAATATCGGGCTTGAGCTGTCTTTGATGTGCCATTTTCCCTTTGAAATGCAATGTCTCACTCATCTAATCCTCATCACATTTGGGAAGCTTCTCTTCAGGCTTTCAGATCAGGATGTCAGGGGAGTAGAGGTTATTTTTGAAAAGGGCCAGTTTGAAGCTTTTTGTTTCTAAAATGTAAATGCTTTTTTGATCAAAATATAGAGTTATCCTTTTGGTGGTGGTTTCTGCTTGGGTTGGGTTGAGGTTTCATTGGTTTTGAGGAGTTTTCTTTGCTTGAGACTGCAAATATCCCTCAGACACCCTTGGATCTGTTTTTCTAAACTTCCCCTTGATGCTCATTGTATAGTCCCTACATTCCAAACCTCCAAAATGCTTTCCGAGCATATGTGTGGGATCACTCCAGAAAGAGCTGTGCTTACAGCCAACAGAAACCAACACTGTGCCCATTCCAGTCCCAGGGAGTAAATCCTAGTCAGACCAAAATCTGCTGTAATTTATTCCATTTGGCTCATTGAAACGATCCTCTCCAACCCCTGTGAACATCTCAGGAGTGATGGGTACTTTCTTCCCAAGGAACCACCGGGATGGATGAGAGCTGTGATTGAGCAGCTCCAAAATCCCCTAAACCCACATTTCCCCTCAGACAGACACGAATGTAGCATGTCAAGCACAGCATGGGGTGGCTTCCAGCAACATCTTGAGTACAGAGATGTGGTTTGCTTGGACCTTGCTTTATACATGGACCCTGCAAACACAGCGGCTGCTCCTCACCCATCCAGGAGCAGGGAGCCACGCTCGAGGCATGGCAGCAGCAGGGATTTAACTTTGAAACGACTTGCACTCAGCCTGTTTTTCCCTACATAACCTTTCCTCCTCCCAGTCTTGAAAGTTAGAAACATCTTTTGTATTCCAGAGGCCAAAGGGCCAAACTTGCCTTTAATTAAAATGCATATTCTTTAATTAAAAGCCCCATAACACATGAAGGGCATTCATTGAAATACGATGTGTGACATAGTCATTACCCTGCTGTTAATTACTAATTAATGAAGCTATTTCAATTAATAGCTTCCCCACTGTCACTCTGGCTTTGACAGGGCTCCGTGCTGAGAAGCTGTAGTGGAATCACAGGCGATCGTAACTCCTGGAACAGCACCAAAAGGCATCAGCTGAATATTCATGTCGGACGCCGTTAACACTTTTCAATTAAACATAATAAAGTAAAAGCTCCCTCAAAAGTGTATATCAAACATGCGTCAGCCTTTCCCTCTCCCCCTGTTCTCTTCCAGCTTGTCAAAAATCAGTAGAAAGCAGTAGGGGGAGGGAAAAAATGGGTCTTTTTCTTTCCTTTTGACACTTGAGGCTGCAGCATCGTTTATCAAGAGAGTGGTGCTGCAGCACGGGGGGAAGACTTACATCGAGCCCAGGCTGCAGTTGGAGCACATGCACTTGCAGGTGGCCCTTCTTGCTCTGAGGGCCAAGAACTGCATCCCTCTCCTGTTTTCTCTCCCTTTCCTATAGTAAAACCACATGGGGACAGGTCCGCAGGGGTCTTCCCAGACTTTTTTTGGGAAGCTCAGTAGCAACGTGTTTAATTTCTATGGTTAAAGGTATCACTTCCCGACTTCAAGTTGTAATTACAGAGCTGTGTCACTGAAGAGGGTCCTGTTAAAAGCTGGTATAAGGAACAGTGGGAAAGAAACTGTTGTGCAGTTGAGTGCAAGTTACATCAGTCCTAAAAGATACAGAGCTGCGATGGGCTCTCTCGGGCACCATCTGCTTGAGGTTTCCCATTCGAAACACTTTGAGAATGAAACCAAGAGAAACTCCTGTGAAGCATATCCATCCTGAGCCCCAAATGGTATGTTTGAAGAGCTGCTTTTTCAGGCAGACCTTGGGAAGGAGGGAGGAATCTCTTAGAGCGGAAACATTACTTACAGAAAGCTGGAAATTGGGAGAAAAGGATTATATTGTCCAACTATCCCTAGTGTTTAGGTGCACAGAGTTATAGAGAAGACTCATATGATTTGTTGTAGAAAGCAAAACAGATGGTGACCTGGTGTGGGGTACTTCTGTTACAGGGACAGGGAAGAGAGATGGAGATTCCTGTGATTCCTGCGGAAAAAAAGAGGAAAGCAAGAGGACCACGAGGAGATGTTCCAATCCATGTCTCAACTTGAAGTTTCTGTCTGAAGCCAAGTGAGACAATACTCATTATGTTGCCTGTTGGAAATGCATTGCTGAGGCATTAGCTAACAGTACATCATTGAGGGACTAATAAACAGATCATGTGTTTTGTGTTCAGCATCTCCTGCTCTGAGTGCTGGTGACCATCTCGGGTGAGTGGAACTCCATCCCTCCTAGTATAACTTTTCAGCTGCTGCCAGGTTTCCCCACCCCCTTTATAGAGTCAGGCAATGCCCAGTTTTCTTCCCCATCCCTACAGACAGGTTTTCTTTACACTTCAGGATTTCCTGCTCTGGTCCTAGACTGAGACTGGAAGCAAAAATCACATCAGCTCTTGAAAACAGGCATTTCAGACACTCAGGAAACTGTGGCTACATCACCCAGTGCCTTCCTCCATTTGGAGGGCACTGTATAAAAGCAAAGACCCTTTTTTTCTCTGAAGCAGCAGCCAGATATGCTGAGAACAGGGCAGGACGATTTTACCCACCATCCTGATGGTACTAGTCCCCATCTTGCTTCTAACTCACTCTGCCTTACAGCAGTCACTTGCAAGCCTTGGACCATGCAAGCGTAGAGTCAATACCTAGAATAAAAGCCCCAGGGATGGACAGACAGTCCTTCTGAATTATTTCTTTTGCCTCCTGCTAAAATCTGGGATGTTTTCACTCCTTTCTTCTTTTACCTTACAGCCATTCCCAAACCGAGCCCTGCTAAAGCCGAGTGCAAGTGGAGCCCAGCTGATGTGCTGAAGCATGACTGAGGAGCAATCATTGTTGTCCAGCTGGTTGACATCTAAACACTGGTCTCTGAGGTCTCAATTAGGATTTGGGCTGCCTCACCTGCACCTCTCCTGGGAAAAGGTTTTGCCTCTTCTGCTCAATTATATACAGTGTCCTCCACATGCAAGACAGACCAGGAGGGAGGGAGCTTGAGCTCTACTTCAGTTGCTAACATCTGAAGCATAATTCAGAGCCACACATTGCTGTAAAGGCTTCACAGATTGCTCTTATAACATAATGGGCCCTTGATCTGCTATGTTTGTGGTAGGTTTTGAGCCAAATTACTTAATTGGACAGGCCCCTATTTTATCTAGATGCTGTGTCCCTGTCTCAGGTGACAAGTGATGCTACACAGAGATCTGTGCCTGACTTCACTGGTGCTGGTGGTGACTTCTGTGTCCATCTGACATGTGCCTGGTTTTATTCCTTATTGTTAACAAAGTAAAGAAGGGCAGAATTCACACAACTCACCCTTCATACATTACATTGCCTGCAAAACAAAAAGGTGTTTTGGGATATATTGAGAGAAGTATTGGCTGAGATCAGAGACGCCCTTCCCTGGTAATACTAATCCACCAAACACGACTGAATCTCCTGGAATAATCCTCCCTAAAGCACGTTCAGGAAACCAATTCAGTGCTTTATTCTTTAATCCAGAAATCTCCAAGGAGGAGGAGGAGGAGGAGGAGGAGGGAGAGGATGAACTGACACCATCAGAACTGCATAAAGATTGGCACTGCATTTAAGGAAAAGGGAGAAAACAGTGTCTTTACTGAGAGTGATGACATGTTCTTACCAGCCCAATGGCAAAGATTCACCTACAAACACTGAAGCCCTGAGCAATGCCTAAATGTGCTGATTCTTACTCATGCTGTACTTTTTAGCTCTGCATTAAACCTGCCAGAAAAGGTACTAAAGCAAAACCCCTCTTGGTTTCCATCATCTGGGACACTCGTGGAGGCAGACGCCTTATTGGAGCTGTCAGCCTTAACCCCCTCTCACTCCAAAGAGCCAAGCCAACCACTAATACCCCAAATTCCATTACCTTGGTGTTACATTTACAAGCCAGATATTCATGCGTCTACTCGGCGTGTGCTTTAAGCATGACAGCACACACAGATACAACCCACACAGGCATGTCTCAGCCAGGCTAACGAAGGCAAATTCGGCATATAATTGCACGTGTATTAGCATAGCTGGTTCTCAAAGGACAGTGAATCTGGTTCAGTTTCCATCCTGAGCAGCTTTATCCATATCCTTATACCTGTGGCTAATACATCTTAATGATGCTCTTTCGGGCATGGTTTCTATCCTAAACCCTTTAAAATACAGCTGGTTCCAGGCACGTTTATCTTTTAGCTCCCCCATTTGTCAACCCCAAGCTAATTCCCATTTCCATAACCTGCCAGGAAGTGTTTGTCCATCTCAAGCCTCTGTCTCTGCTTTTGGATTTCAGTAACTTTATCCTAACTTGAATCAAAATTACATAATGCACTTCTGAAGTGATCCAAAGGTGCTGAGAGAGATCGCTTGGCATTTGGCAGAGCTCAAAGGATGAAGAGCTGCATCCAGAGTTTGGCAACATAAAGACTGAAGCTTTTCACTTCATTCATCACAGAGACACAAGCCAGGAAAAAAATCTGATTTGGAGGTGAATCAAAATTTCCCCATAGTTTTTAATCCTGAAAAATGCTTTGTTTTAGCAAGAAATGAGTTATATTTGGGTATTATACTCTCATCTGACTCCAGGCACAACGTTCCCCCTCTGGAAAGGTTTGTCCTGGTCCCTGGAGCCAAACCTTTCTCTCCAGGTACAGAACAGCCCGTCCCTCATCAGCTCTGGCTCTCCTGGAAGGGCAGCCCAGGGCTGTGCAGACATTTCTCAGGTCACCCACTTTGTGTGTCCTACTTCGAGGTTTCTGTAATTGAAATTGCAAGGACGGAGGTTTTCTGCTGAGCTTTTGCTGCTCCAGGTGGCTCCTGCAGCGGGAACTGCAGCCTCCAGCCCTTTGCAAAGTGCAATTGTGGGCCAGATGGGATGAAACACAACAAAATACAACAGATCACAATCAGTTACTTATCTGAAGATCACCTCTCTGATATGTGATTATGCTCTTGTTGATAATATACTTGTTTAGGGGGCTATTTTGTTAAACAACCAGTAAATACCCAGGTCTGGGGGGCAGAAGAAGAGGGCACATCCTCCCTCTTATGAGCCTGGGGGCATGTGGGAGCCTGATCACCTCCCCCAAACCTGCTAAAGGGCTAGGAAAGGGATGGACTGTGGGATGGAGGAGACAGAGGGAGGATGCTGGAGGATGGTGGAGTGGACCTGACAAGCAGGTTCATAGAATCGTAGAATCCCAGACTGGTTTGGGTTGGAAAGAGCCTTAAAGCTCATCCAGTTCCAACCTCCTGCCATGGGCAGGGACACCTTCCACTAGAACAGGTTGCTCCAAGCCCCATCCAACCTGAACTTGAACACTGCTAGGGATGGGGCAGGTTGCTTTAAGCAGCAAAACCACGTAAAGGCAACTGCAGCTGGGAAATACATGACACCAGGGTTATGGGGCAAAATAAGAGCAAAGTCATAGAATCACCCATGATCAGCCAAGGTTCACACCTGCTCCAGGCATCTGAAGGGACAAGGATGGATCTCATGAAAGCATCCACCTCACTTGTAACTCAGGTTCACAGGAGAGATTGTAAACGAGTGAGTTTGTCTGAGACTTGTTAAGAAGGGGGAATAAAACCCAACATGAAAGGAACTTAACAGCTGCAACGAGCCTAAATGGTTGCACAAGAAAATCCCCTGTCAACCGCAAACGGTTTGTGTTTAATGAGGCTGCAGGACGTGCGGGAGTAGGTTGCTAATTTCCTTGTGCAAAGTCCTACCCGTGATTATTACACGTGTACCTTTCCATTGTCTCCCATGGAAGTGGGGGTTTTTTGGAGCTGAACTGAAAACCAGTCTATTGAAGATTAATCAATGCCAAAGCACCAGGAGATCGCACCCAGTGCTGTGTTTGGAAGAGTGAGAGTAAGTCACTAGTAAATTAGTAGTTGCACAGAACAGGGGAAAGCAACTTGGGAAGGGATTCAAGGGATCAGCTGAAGCTTTTCTGGCAGCCACTTCCTCAGTCAAATCATTAATTTTTGTTAATCCTGTGCAAAAATCTGACGATTTGGGAGCAAAATTTCACCAGTATTTCAGTACTGCTTTAGGAGGCCAAATCCTATTACGGGATAAAGGGACTTTGGCATCCCAGGAGCTGAGAGACTTTGGAAGATGTGGGTTTATATGGGGGGTTTCTTCTCTTTTTGTTATTGGATTAAAACCTACCTCACACTTAATCCTGCACCAGGAACTGTATAAGCAGGGAGCTAAACCAGTCTGGAGACCAACTGGAGCATAAAACCCCAGTTACCGTTCCTATGGCTGATGGTCATGTTGTGTTTCTGGTATTCCTGACTCTGCTGATGGAGCTCAGCTGTCCTGGCTCACCCCGTGTCCCCAGCACTGCTGTGGGGCCATCAGATGGGGCAGCCTGGCCTAAGGTGATGCCTGAGAGCCCCGAGGGTCTCCCTGCACAGGCTCACCCCCAAAAACTACAGCCCAGGAGCACCCTGTTGTTTCGGTAGAGGGAAAAAGCTCTTCCTTCAAACCAAGTTGTACTTATGGAACTAAGACTGTTTTTCACGTGTTTTCAGGCTACCTGCACTGAGGACACTCAGAAACAAACCCAGGAAAATTGGTTTGAAGGAAGAAAACAGGGAATTAAAAAGGGAAGAGCACTTCAAGCTGCTGGTTTGAGCTTGATGCCCTGGACCGCGACTCTCTGCCATCACCCCCCCATAACCCCCATTTTTAATTACAAGCAGCCAAACTGTAAAGACCTTAATGGACATCTTAATTATTGCATTAAAGTTTGAAATGGAAAATTCCTCATTATGTGCCATGCAGTAGGTCACAGCTGCAGTAAATGGTGATATTTTGCTTGTTACGGTGCTGGGTGCCCTTTGCAGAGCGGTGGTGTCTTTGGGGCACGTCCCAGCCCTGGGGAGCTGGCAGGTGGATGTTGGATCAGGTCTCTGCTGGGAGAGCATCTGCTTGTGTTTTCAAGGCGAAAGTACCAGCGAGAAGTGCTCTTTGCTATTTCTTTCCTCCTCCAAATTGTGCTATTTTTCTCCTGTTTTGCTTTCCATCTGCTTGAATGTGTTTATTGATTTTGTGTTATGCAAAGTGCAATAAAACAGAATCTTTCCAATGCCAACTATTGAATATGCCCCAAACTATTCAAATACAAACCAACCCATCAATCCCAACCCACAGCAGCAATACAACATAACTGTGATTAACTAGCCTTTAAGCCCAGTATGAGATCCCCAATCCCTTTTGCACAGTACGTGCCCCTGCTTGCTCAGGGCAGGCTGGAAAGCTGGGATCCAGCCTGGCAGACAGGACAATTATCCTGGGAGCTGGATAATTTATGGAACGTGGCAGAGCTTATTCTCCTATCTCAGGCTTTACACAGTTGTAGTATCCCATGAAGAAGAACAGGGCTGGGTTTAAGGTGGGTCTGTGGCTTCTTAGAGCTTTTCAGGGTGAAACAGCTCAAGGGTGTATGTCAGAGGCTGTCTATTCCTTGATAAGAGAAGCAAAGGGACAGGAAAAGATGAGGGTAATTTGCACTCTGCTAAATTCGTCACCATCATTTTCATACCACAAAGATTCATGTTGGATTCTTTCTGAGTACATTGAGGAGAAAATGAGTGAACTCTGCAGTCCTTAGAGACATTTTCTTGATCGCATGACCTTGCAGATGAGGTTCTGAAACTATTTTAGTGGCTATTTCCCTTTTCAACATGCACCCCCAAACTTTTGTTCCTTTCCGTACTAATTGTACTATTGCCAAATAGTAAGGGAACGTGGATGCTGGGGCAGCAGGTCCTGGGACTCCCCAGCACTGGCTCCATCGGTTACAGCCACCAGCCAGGGCTCTGATCACTGCCCAGCTGTGCCAGGTAAACCATCCATGTCATCCTTACTGTCCATGCCAGCTGTGCCAGCTGTGCCAGGACCAGGCTCAGCAGCTCTCACCCGCCAGGAGCTGCCACATCCCAAATCGAACAGCTCCCTCTGTTGGCATCTGTTCGAACCTATGAGCGAGGATGCAAAGAAGCGATCGATCTACTTCTATCAGCACAATCTCCAGGTGGAAGCGATGCCTCCGAGGGGGATACCCCACCTAACCGAAGCCTTGTTTTCTTTGTGTTGCAAACACCTGATACTGGACCATGTCTCCTGATGCTGCACTGACCACAGCTCTGCTGAACAGTACGACATAGATGGATGGGCTCCAAGGCCCAACGTACAAACACACACAAGGATGCTGTGAAAATCTTCCAACCCCGATATTCTCCCAGCAGAGCCTCCCCATCCTCTCGCAGCAGCCCTGAGGAGTTAATCACATTAAATGCACTTGAGCTCCGTCTGGCCCTGACTGATCATGCAGATTAGCACCTCTGCATACAGAGGAAAGTCAGACAGTGTGAAAATGATTCACTGCCTTTATTCTGTTGGATCCTTCTGCAACAAAACCTCTCAGGCAGCAAGCCTTGCCAAGGTTGCTCAAACAAACAACAGCATGGCTGTGTAAAATGGTTTCAATACTTCTGCAGAGGTACGAACACAATGAAACCTCAAATGTACCTCAGATATTGAACTTATTAGCCAGCTTACGGAGAGAGATAACCTGGACTGCCCACCAAAGTGTTAACTGAGTTTAGAGAGAGGGCACAGCAGCAACGTTGACTTCTCATTGAAGATGAGTTCCAAACTTCCCAGCTTGCAGAGCCAAGGGGTGGCCAAGCTGCCTGCTTTGAATGCGAGTGATTTAAACTCATCAACTCTTCCCCAAGAGATGGTGCAAGCAGCAGAGAGAACCTGAATCCCCTTCTTGTGCTCCTGACCTACAACAGCGAACACCCAGGGAAGATGTTGAAAAGAAACCCACGTCTCTTTTTTCCCTATGTCTCTATAGAAAGGCCATGTGAACAATCTGCTCAGACTGGACGTGGGACAAGGCTGGCAGAGATGTCTCCACAGCCTCAGGCCTCTTTGGCAAGCCTGGCTTGCATTCGCTCTGTGTGCCCTTCCTGTTTTACCCACTGATTTTAAGAGGTTTCCAGCAGCATTTGTGTGTCCTGGCTCTGCAGCACCTCAGATACAGGGCTGTAGCAACCAGTCTTTAAGAGAAAAAAAGCACAGAAGGAGGAAAAAAAACACTTTCTTATCCATCCAGCCCCCTTCAGGTCATGGGGATCCCATGTTCTCTTGCAAAGACATCAGCCTGTTGCATCTTTATCTCTGAATATCCCCAGTAAATAACCCAGCTTAGCTTAGTGGCACCCATCAATGGCTCTGCAATTCAAAGGCGGTCAGTATTTGCACTATAAACTCAACCATTCAGACGCTTTACATGGGTCGAGCATACCCTCCAAGAAGAAATCTGGCCAAAACAACAGGAGAAGCAGGGGGTAACCTAAAGCTTTTCCTGCACCATGAGGTAGGCTGAGAAAATTGGGGCTGTTCAGCCTGGAGAAGAGAAGGCTGCGTGGAGACCTCATAGCAGCCTTCCAGTATCTGAAGGGGGGCCTATAGGGATGCTGGGGAGGGACTCTTCATTAGGGACTGTAGTGAGAGGACAAGAGGTAATGGGTTCAAACTTAAACAGGGGAGGTTTAGATTGGATCTGAGGAAGAAATTCTTTACTGTGAGGGTGGTGGGGCCCTGGAATGGGTTGCCCAGGGAAGTTGTGGATGCTTCATCCCTGGCGGCGTTCAAGGTGGGGTTGGACATAGCCTTGGGTGATATGGTTTAGTGGGAGGTGGCCCTGCCCATGGCAGGGGGGTTGGAACTCGATGATCTTGAGGTCCTTTCCAACCCTTCCTATTCTATGATTCTATGATTCTATGAAGTCTGCTGCCAAGGCTCAGCTGAAGGTTCCCGGAGCAATCAAAGGGATCCTTTCAGGCTCTAAGCAGGGGGTGGGAGGGAAAGTAATGAATTGCTTTAATATGAAACGTCACATTTAAAATAGAACCTCCAAAACCAGAGACCGGAAGCTGGTAAATGCTTCCCTTGTAGAGATCCCGTGGGAAAACCACTCAAAATAAGCAGAGTCAGGCCTCAAGTCCATAAAATATAGAATTTGGCACTTAGATTTCAAAATCTTCATAAATAACTTAAGACATTCAGGCTCAGAGGCATGTACAGCCGAGTGGTTCCCTCTGACCCAGGGAACTGCAGGGAGCCACATCCAGCGCTATGGATGCCCAATGCAGAAATTTGCTCAATGCTTAACATAGAAACAAAACCTGCCCTTGCAGGCTCTTTGGAAAGTCTCCTGTGTCCCTTTGGGAGCGCATGGAGGATGTGTCTAATCAAGCAAAGAGCATTTGGGAGAATAGATCCATAGTACAGGATGTGACATGTTTTTCTGATACATTCACAGCATATGGCCAAAGAGCTCCCAGGGGTTCCTTGGCTGCACCTACACCATGAGGTCATCCCAGCTATGCCTGACCATGGGGACTGCACCTTAGCTCAGCTCTCACGTGGGAGCTGCTCTATGTTGGCTCAGGGATGGAGAAAAGCCAATCAGGAGAGATGAGAACCCTTGAGCACAGATGGGCTCAGCTGATGTGGGAGGTTTGCTTTGCCACATCCCAGCTCAGCATCAGTGCAGCCTCATGCCCCTGGGTCCACAGCAGACATCCAGCCAGAAGTCTTCCCCTGAAGGGAAGCCTGGAATTCATCTCAACCTGGCTTGTACCTGTTGAGCAGGCTGCAAACGAAGGCACGCAAGGGAGGGGTAAGGCCAGGGGTACATCCATTTGGATTATTCCTTTCATTTAGTTCAGAGGACACGTGTCACCATCCGCTTTCCCTGTGGTCCCAAACCACAGCAGCCTTTGGAGACACACCATGTGAGCTGCTTCAGCCACATGGTATTTGTCCACTACACGCAGACTGGGGCACATTGGTCACACTGGCTGTATCCTCACTGGAGATGCTGAGCTGGAATGGCTCTGCAGGCCATTAGCTATGCCCTGAGCACAAAATAAACTCTAAATTTCTTTTCTCCCATGGGTTCCATCCAGACCCACAACGTATTTGGTCCCAATACACGTTTTCCTTTTAAACACCTAAAAAATTATGTTCTTTGGCACTTGTGCAACAATGACACAAAGACGTGACCCTCTCCTGCCCTTGGGCTGCCTCTCTAGAGGTCCATATATGCAGAGTCTGTGTCCACCCTCTGCGCCTCTCCGAAGAGGAGGAATGCACAGAGGCCAATGCTGTTAACAGCAGCCACCAGGTTGAAAACTGAGATCCAGGAGCCGGTTGTTTCAATCAGGTAACCAGCCAGATACACGCAAATGACACCTGGGATGGGAGAGAAGAGAAAGAAATGCAAAGGCTCCGCATCCAGATCCTGTTTTCCTGCAAGGATACGACTGCCCAAGAGGGGCTGAGACTGAGGAAGGTACTTTACCTAGGAGAGCTCCACCTGTATTCCCAACACCTGTAAAGGAAAGCGGGTATGTCACAGGAGGAAGCTGATGCTGCACATACGGAATAGACATTGCACAGAGCTCAAACCTTCCTGTTGATGACCACATTCCCCCCACACACACACACACACACTCAGCCCTTCCCACAGGGATACTTACCGAAGAGCAAGCCAGCACACGAGGGGGCCAGATCCTGTACGTTCACTGAAATGCCACTAGTGAGGAACACAGAGGAAAAATGGTTGTTTGAATGGAGCACGGCTCCTTTTTCAGCATTCACCCAGAGTTCAGTTGTCAAACAAAAGGGACCAAGGCAATAAATGGCACTGGTGGGGGAAAGGAGGAAAGAGGCTGAGAGTGAAGCAGCACCAGAGAGTACCAGGAGGAAAAGGATTCAACTTCAAGTGTTTAGAGGGTCAAAAATGAAATTCCCTTTCTGCTTCATCTCCCTTTTCCCTGCTGGTCCCAACCCTTCCCCACGCTAGAGGTTTGCTGCATCATTTCCAACCCACTGAACCCCACCACCCTCACAGGGACCAATGCAGGATGCTCAGACAAGCACCAGTTCTTGCTCTGACAGTAACGAGGGAGGCAGCTTCCTCCAGGACCCCGAAATGCCACGTGTGGGATAAGAGCTAAGGGCCACAGCTCCTGCTGCTGTCGCTGGTTACCTGTGGTTAAAGGTCTGGAGGCCAACAGAGGCAGAGGCAAACACTATTGCTTTGCAGAAACTGGAGGTCTGGCCCAGGCACAAAGCAAAAACGCTCGAGACACCGGAGCCAATGACCTGGAAGAAAGGGAAAATCAAACACCGCAGCACATTTTCTGTAGGGAATAAAGCGAGTCCTTTCATGGACAAACTGTTCTCTTCTACAATGGCAAGAGCTCGTATGCACTAGGTGCTTCTCAAGCCTTTCTTTCCCTGGTGTCCTGCCTTTCTGTGTCTGTCCAGAGGGATGGGATGCTGCGGAGCAGGGAGGATACGTTGTGCTCTCAACCAGCATTTCCATTTCTGTCCACCCTTGTATTGCTATTTCCTCAGTATCTAAGAGGTCATTTGGAGTGACAGCGTACGGTTGGCCTCTGCCTGCGAAGGAAACCCTCTTCAGAGCACTCACGCATCTCTGCGCTCAGCATTACCTTTGGTCCACGCTCTGTCCCTCAGTCAGGGGTTTGTGCTGTATTTTATTTCCCAGACATACTGATCACCAACCCATCTGCAACCTGTCCCTCTTTCCACCTATAGCCACCAACCCAGCTCCACCAGAATCTTGTCATGTAAGCAGAGCCCAGCAGGTTACACAGGTGTCTCTCTTGTGGCTTCAGCTCCCTTACCTGCATGAACTTACGAATGGTGATGGTTTTGTACCCTGGAAGAGAAAGGGAGAACTGGAGTTAAGCACAGCTCACCGGGTCTCCTTGCTCTCCAGCCGGAAGACCACGGGGTCAGTGGATTTCATACAGCCAGATTTCATCTCTGGGTGGATATTGCAAGTGAGGTCAAAGGGGCCCCACACACATGGAGGGAATTTGAACCCTGAAGTACTTATTCCGCTTTCAGATCAGAGCCTCACGTCTATTTGCTGGGTCTTCGTTCTACCAACAAGCCCACCTCCTCCCACCCACGTCCTCTTCCCACTTCACATAAACTAAGAGCTGAGAAAAAGCCAGAAGAGCTCTTACCTTGGCTGATTAAATGGTCAGACAGAAATCCACTGAACAGGCTTGTTGGAATCGCAACCAGCCAGGGGACTACATTAAACACCCAATCCTGAAAGGGAGCAAAAGTCAACAGAGGTTTGCTGTCAGAGCCGAGTTTCTTTGCAAACACTTTATGTGATAGTCTGTGATATCTGTAGAAAGGAAAACAAATGGAGTGATCAGGACTTCTTGCAGGATCTCTACCCTCTCTTCACAGCAAGCTCCCAGCTACACCCTTCATGACCCTGAAGTATCTAAGGCATCAGGAGCATCACGGGGCTGCGGCATCTGTGGGTTTCTTGTCTTTCCTTTTGCCCTGGTGACCCTGCAGAGGCAGAAAGCTCCGGGAAAGAGGGATTTAAGTTTACTGCTCCTAAAGGTGATGTGGCAGAGCCACAGAGCCCTGCAAAGCGAGTGTAGAATTTACTCTGCCCTGTGGGTCATCAGCAAAGCTGCCAGCAGAATTCCGCCATCAGCTACAGCCTCATTAGCAGCATCCCTGTGAAGCTGAGGAACAGAGCTGGATTTTCTAATGGCAGGATTAGGAAGCGTTATGGGCAGCAACATATTTTGGCCTATTTTCAATTAAGAGAACTTGCTGCAGTTGTAATCACAGACGATTACCGGACATCAGGATTAGAGCAGATCAGAGGCGTTTTGGTGCCCAGATCCCACGAGGAACTGAAATCAGTGTGGGTTGGGCTGAGCTTCATCCCAGCTGGTTGAATCATCCATCATCCCCAGTGTATCCCCCTTCACTCAGAGCCTGTCACCCCATGGGGCCATCCCTCCCTTCTTTGCCTGGTTTTAGGACATCAGCTCTTGGATGATCTTGCATATGAATAATCCTGTTCCTGGATATCATGCTAGGGTCCATCTCCAGCTTTCAGTGCCTCACAACTTTGGGTCTTGGTCACTTTAGGAAGTGTTACCCTATAGGGCTTGTGGGGGTGTCTGTTAACACAGACGGGGGTTGCTCAGCAAGTCAATCCCAGCACTCTGAACCGCTCATCCCTACAGCCCATCACCTGGAGCCAAACCCCTCCATCACCTCCATCCTGATGGGCTGCCAGCAGTGGTGAAGGCAGCCCACCTGCAGAAAGGGACTTTGACCAGTAGGTGACACAGGCTTCCCACGTTAAGGATTATCATCCATCCTTTAAAATCAAGCATCCTCAAGCCCCTTTATATTAAAATATATGAAGTGATTACCAGATGCAGGAACGCTCATAGAGCATCTTACATAAAGGCACCATGATATAATGCTGAACAGATGGTAAATTACTGCTGCACAAGCACATTACTTGAGGTGCACAGATCTTGTCACTACAATATGTTTGCTCGTTTTAATACCTGATTTTAATATGAAAAGGCATTTGTAAGCAGCTCTGGAAAGTATAAAAACCTAACAGAGCCATTGTGTAAAGATTGTCTTGAGTTTCTGAGAACAAGATCTAAATACCAGCTCTCAGCACAGATGAGCATTGCCAAGGCCTCTGATGAATGGGAGCATCACTGGTGCTGAGGGGAGGGAAGCTCTTATAGTATTTTCGAAGTGTTATTAAAGGTAATTCTGATTTTCTCAGGCCTGAGCTACGCTATTCCAGTACAGTTAAAAACCCTGTGAAAACTCAAACGTGAATTGTGGTCCTTTGCAACTGCAGAATGCCATGAGCTCTGTGCCATTCGGAAACCTCAGAAGAAAAGCAGTCTAAAACCCAAGTATAACCCTCTCTTCCCTGTCATGAAGTTGCTCCAGCTCCACCTCACTTCAGCATCCCTAAAGAAGCAACTAGAAACCATCCCCTGCCTACCTGAAGGGAGGATGCACCTCCCAATGTATGTGCAGGGGAATAACAGCTCCTAACCCCGCAGAGAAACCTCCCGCCTCCTCCTGCTTCCAGCCTGCTCTCACCAAATCCCTCTGCCATCATATCCCTCCCTAACAACCCATTTCAGCAGGTACGCAGCACGACCTCGTGCACACAGAGACCTGCGATGCCTCGGAGCCAACTTACCTTTGACTCGGGGAAAGTTTCCTTAAAGAAAGTTGGCAGCCAGGAGAGGAGAGTGAAAAACGTGCTGGCCGTGGAGAGCTGGGCGATGATGACAGCCCTGGAAACACACAGCGGAGAGGAAACCATCAGCAGGGACGAGCCACATCGGAAACAGGCACTTGAGCAGCCACATCTTTCAGTTCCTGGTCTACAACGGGATCCCTCACAGTGCCACAATTGCTCCTTGCTATTTCCATAGGTAATGACTCCTTCAGGCTTGCCACTCGCAGCATGGCTTGGTCCTCCTCCTCATCACCACCCAGTGCCCATCATCAGGCAAGGTTAACTGCAGCAGCAATTGTGTGAGTGCATTTCCAAGTGCTGAGAGCTGGCCTGCTCGAGAGGTGTTTAGGGCTTCCTAGGGATTGGTTATCAGCAGATGCTCTATGGTTATTCAAGGCAGGAATGGGCTTGCTGCCCTGCAGCCCCACTACCCTCCTCCCTGCCTTAATACAACACTTGGGAACATGCTTGGATGAGCTTCAGTACTGAGTGCACCATCCCGAAGGAAAAATAGCTATTAAAAAGATGTTTTGCCAGCAGTGAGAACACCCCTGAGCAGCACTTCTTAGGAGCCCATTACAAGCAGCATTTCCAACCAGACTGGTGGAGAATATCCCTCCAGAGGAGCACATGACGTCCAGGAAACAGCCTGTGAAGGAAAAGGATTTGCCAGTAGCATTCAAGCCTGACATTCCTCTGGATAGGACATAAACCCTTTTGTCAAGCTTACCCTTTTAGCTCTTTATGTATACAGAAGGGGTCAGAAAAGCTGGTCCTGTTTCCCAAATATATAAATAAGTGGGCAAAATACATATATGCAGAAGAAATAAGCACAGAGGGCAGGAAAAAGCCCTTGGAAGGAGGCTGCTCCCCAGCCCGGCCGATGCTCAAGGCCACCGCAGCTGCCTACCATATCGGTGCCTTCCTGAACAGCTGCTTCCAGGGAACTTTGGTCTGCTTGGATATCGAGAGGCCTCTCATTAAACAGTCTATGGGGATGATGAGTTCTGCAGGGAAGAAGGCATACAAAGGGAAGCTTTGATCAGTAATTTTCTGTGCAGCTGGAGGGAGCCTTGGGAGGCCGCTCCACAGCTACCTTTAACCTCCTTCTCGCCCTTGTTTTTTGGCTATACCACTGTTGAATGCTCATGAAAAGACCTTTTTATATTGACCAAAGTTTTCCCACTGTATCCACATGCTTTTCCCTTCCAGCCACCTTCACCCATTTGTTATAGCTCCTGTTATAATGAAAGAAAAATCCCTTGGGCAGGGACCAGGGCTGGGTTTTGTGCAGCATCAGGCACACACCAGGCTCCTGATGAGCTGAGCTCATACATATCAGTGTATGTACTAATGATGCTGTATGTACTAATGATGCTGTAGCCAGATATAAGGCTTTCCCCATGCATGGAATTACTCCCAGACAGTTATTTCAGAAGGGACAGTCCAGATTAACTGGTTTTTAAAAGCTCTATGTGTAAATGCTCTTTGTTTGGAATAAGTGTCTTGCCCTGCTTTAGCTTAATCCACTTTGAAGATCATGCTCTGTTCGGTGTTTTCACTGGGGCTTAAGAGTGCCGAGGAGTCAGATCAGGCTCTTGGCAGCAGTATAATCCAGTGTGGGACTTGGAATAGGAAATCAGCAATGCCAGAGCTCAAAACTGCCAGCACAAGGGATAGAGGTCACTGGGTTTACCTTTCTCACTCAGGAGGTACTTGCAGGTGCAGTAAACCCAGAGCAAAGTGAGCAAACCAGAGAAGTAGAAAACGCTCTCCCATCCGTACCAATCCAGGAGGAGAGATCCAGCACCACCGATCAAAAGTGTCCTGCAAGGAAAACAACCCTTGGATTTACAGGTCTGGCCAAGAGCATCAGGACTGGATGCATCAGCGGGAGCTGCTCCCCAGGGTGGATGCTACACATCACTAAGTGCACTTAAAAGAGCTGCTGCACATCAGCCCCATCACACTGTGTCTTCGCAGCCTGCCCTGCTCCCTGCATGGCATCTTGGGCCAGATCCTCACTCGGGCAGGAGAAACCATGAAAGGATCTCCCCAACCCCTCACTGGAACATGCACATCAGTAAAGAACATGGGGTTACGGGTGAGCAGAAAGCATCTCAGAGAACGTATAACACTGGAGACCCAAGTGATTAAACACAGTAATATTTCTATTTGGCTTTTAAGCAACCCTTCTGTTTAGAAAGAGTATTCTCATGGCCATTAACATGAGAAGTGATATTACCCCATCTATAAAAGAGAACAGGTGAGCAGTTTCAGGCCAGCCCTTGCTCTTCCTACTGAATCAGGCTGTTTCCCATAGTGATTCAAATGTCGCAAACACCCTTCAAAGTCTGGCTTGAAAAGGAAGTTAAAACCATACATAAACCCTTGACATGCACGACAGCGACTGCCTGAGGCTTCCTCAGCTGCAGCCGGTGTCCTCAAGGACCCAGGAATCCACATGCACCTTGGGCTGTGAGTTTTGCCTCCAACGATTTAGTGGCATTTCATCAGGTAGGATGCCTGGAGGCTGCCACTCACTGCTCAAAGCCTTCTGAACTTACCCAAACTGCGAGCCGGTCCCCACTGTGCTGTAGGTGAAGGCTCGTTCGCTCTCATGGACCTTCTGGGATAGCAGGCTGGCCAGAGATGGGAAATACACCCCTATAAGCAATGGGAGGAGGGCAGGGAGCAGTCAGGTTCCTGTGCCCTTGAGAGCAAACCAACAGCAAATGTCAAGAACCCAGCAGGAGCTGAACACTGAGACAAAGCACCAAAACCTTTGGGGAATTCAAAACAGGGGCATTAAACAACGTAAGTGAATCCATCACCATGGATGTTTTGTTTGTGGCCTTCTCCATGATCCCGTGTTTCATCATCACCTTGGCTACTGTAAATCCATCAGTGCCCATGCACTTACCCCAACAGTTCCCAAGTGCTGCAGCCTGGCAAGAGGGAAGGAAAATCATCCCAAATGATCCAAAAGTTTTAGCAAGGACTGATTTTAGCCAAGTGCTTTGAGGGGGTTTTAAGATGTGGAAAACTAAACAGGAGCAGGGATGGTTTCAGAAGCAGCAGCCCCTGCCTGGCACAGAGATATCTGCAGGGGAATGATTCATCAGTGGCTTTCTCTGGAAAAGCCACTTTCTTTTCCCATGGAAGTCCTGGATGTGGAGGCAGTTTTGAGGCAGAGGATGGCTCAAACATGCAGGAGAAAGGTCCATGCGCAGCAAAGCACATGGCTTGCATCTGAATTCACTGCACAAGGGCCCCCATGCAAGCAAGCCCATGGGCAGAGGGACACAGACACAAGCTCAGGACGTGGGTCTCACCTTGCAGCAACCCCATGAGGAACCTGGAGGAGGCCATGAAAGCGAGATGTGCAGAAGTGATGTGGGTGAGCAGCGGGGTGAGCACCGTGAGGCACCCCCAGGCCGATGCTGACAGGAGCAGGACTTTCTCACCTCCTATTCTGGAACACAGAAACCACGTTATCAAAACCAAGGGGAGGGCGAAAGGGCAAAGGCCCCCAGTCAAGACCCAAGGGCTTTTCCCAGTTTAGCCTGCTTTTAAGAGCCAGCTTTCAGTCAAACCTGTTCTTCTCTCACAAATGTCTTTAGCCCCTTGGGAGTAGCTCTGACCTCCTGTCCCTTCCCACCGCATCCTCCTCTGGAATAGGCAGTGAGTTGGGATTGCTCCCACTGGGATACTGGCCACAAGTGCTGCCCATCCAGCTCCAGCACACACCAACCCTAGAGACAGCACCACTTTGATGTGCTCGTCTCTAACAGAGGGGAAGCCCAAGCTGCTGTCACCATCCTGCTTTTCTTATTCAGTGATGGTGTTTTCTCTTCCACCTGCTCCTTTGCGCCAGCTTTACCTGTTCACATGGAGGTTTTTGCATGCAAAATATTGAGGAACGTAATGAAATATCATAGTGCACTGCATGGATAATGTACCTCTTCCAGGCATGTGGTCCTCACAAAGGATTTCATAGGAAAGCCCTCCTCACTAAGAATGGGGGGCCTGGGGAAAGGAACCCGAGCAGGTGATTACTCAGATCTTTCCTTACAGTTAGCTGGGGAAGTTGGGTTTTAATTGCTATGGTAAAATGGAAACACTTGTTTTTCCCAAACATGATGGAAACTGTGATGGGGGTTTGCTCGTGCATGAGACTCTAGGGTAGAAAAACTGGAGGTGCTCAACTGCAAATGAAGACAGGCTGTGCAGATCAAATCGAAGCTGCAGTGCTTGCAAAAGGAAACGTTTTCTTCTTGTGGTTGTGACTGCAGCTATAAACCCTTCCTGTCCAGCACTGCTGGGATCAAACTGTTTGTAATGGACAATGAGCAGCAGCCATGAGCTGTGTGAAGAGCATCGGCATTTAGCACTCCTCTAAAATAAATCCTGCTTCGCACCCACCATTTCTTTCATGTAAGCCTATGGGTTTGCTTTTTTTACCCCAATTACAGAAGCAGTGCTAAAAACAACCTCCATCAGAAGGATTATGCTGGTATAGAAGTGCTCTTCACTGTTTCCAGTGACAAAAAAACCTGTGTTGGTCTAAAGTGTCCATTAATGTGACTGTTGATCTCTCCTGGCAGTTGCTCTGTAGGAGCTCTTGAGGCCCTAATGATTGTGTGCATACCCCCTGTGTTTGCTGGAGATTTGGCTATGCAAAGTCCATCAGTGCACACTGCCCTGTAAGCGGTGCAGCAATTTCAAGGCAAAGGAATCTAATCAGACAGTCAAAACTACACATCCCTTCTGAATCAGAGCTATAGACCCTGAGTGAGGCTGGTGGAGAGACCTCAACGGCTGTCAAAGCAAGCTGCGGTGACCCATAAAGCATCTCCCCATGGACATGCTTCACCCCATCACTGTCCCAGGGTGAAACTTGGCACAGCCACTGCCAACACTACAACTGGGGTTGGTCAAAACCATTCCAAGTGTCATTAAATAAAACCCGAGCAGAGGCAAACATGAGAACAGTTTCCAGTACTGGTCACTGATGTGTCCCCCGATAATCTGTGTCAAGCAGTAGCCCCAGAAGAAGCTGCTGAGCACTATCCCAGACTGCTTCTTGTCCCAGTCAAAGTAGGTGCTCAGGGCGACGGCGCAGATGGGCACGGTGACACGGGCGCAGTACAGCAGGCAGGTCCCCAGCAGCAGCATCACCGTCCAGACACGGGCCTCAGGTCTGCAAGGAGGGAGAGGAAGATGGGGAATGGTCTGAGGGGTAGATCCATGCACAGCGAGGACTGAAGGGTCGGTCTTTGCTTGCAAGCTGAGTCTGTCTTCATAAAGGTCAATGCAATCCCCTGTGGCGCGGTGGTTCTGACACATCTGGTGACTTTCTGAATGATGCTAACTTTCATCCCAAACACTATTTGACCCCAGCAGTAAAATAATGCCTGCCCATAGGCTTCAAGGTGGAACAGGCTGCTCCTGCATTGCTGCGATGGAGGGAAAGGAGGGGGAACCTGTTTGCTTCTTTCCCAAAACAAAAGCTTTAGAAACTATTCTTCAAAAGATAAGGAAACAAAGGAAAGGTCAGTGCATGAGGTTGGAGGTGTTTGCATAAGACACACCATCTTGGTAGCAAACATTTGCTATTTGGCATTCATTCCCCAGGGAGGGTGACCATGTGTTACTCTTCCTAAATAGGAGGGAGATGGAGGTTTTCTTTAGTGAGACACAAACTATGATGGGGCTAAACAGCCCAGAAAAAGGAGCAAGATAAGCCGGGCTGGGCTGGTAAGAAGCCTAAGGTAATACGAGCAATAATACATTAACAGAATACATTTTTTGGTACATAAGTACCCAGCCTCAAGAGAAGTGCACCCCCCTGCAGAAGGTACAGGCTGAAAATAAGTGGGGAAGCAGTTTTCTCCTGCTCCAAGTCAGCGATGTTACTCTGGAGCAGAGACCCACACTTTGCTGTAAACTTCAAGTTGCGGTGTCTGAACTCTTCTGCCTCCAGTCCCACTGACATCAGTCTGGATCCCCCTTTGCCTGTGAATTACGGAGTTAAAAGCTTAGGATGAACCCCCACTATTTGTATTTGGTTATTTCTATGCCCAGAGGCCAGAGCGCAAGGCACTGAGCAAACAGACTCGCTCTGCTGCAGAAATGACTGGGGAATTCACGGTACCGGGGCATTCACCTCTGTGCTTTCCACCCTACTACACATACCCACCTCCCACGCGGGAAACAACCTGGGTCACTTCGTGTGTCGAAGTGGGTATTTATTCCTCTGTCCTGGAATGATGATAAATGCAGGTTAATCCCACACAGCACAAACCCATTTATAACCGTGTCAAACAGCCCGTCGCTGGGGGAGGCAAAGGAACAATGAAAAGTAGAACACGCAGGGCAGTTGGACCTGCTGGAGGTGAATTTATTGCTGTTTCCTGCCAGGGCAGATAAGCAGCTCAGTGCCAACCTCTGGCAGGAGGCACTGGAAGTGCTTCAGTTGGTGCTCTGAAGGTTGGAACCGTTGTTACTGTGGACATGCTCAAAGTAACACAGGAACTAGAAAACCTCACATATCTCTGCTGGAGGAATGAGTAACCAAGGGTTGACCTGCCTCAGCCGTTTGAACTGATAAACGCTCTCAGAGTCCCTCCTGGCCTCACTGCAAGAGGAAGGTATGTGCCAACCATACCTGGAAGTTGGTATGGTTGGGTTTTTGGTCAGCTCTGGGATCAGCAGATCCACCAACTTCAGCTTCCCATGGGAAAGCACAATGAAACCAAAGGCTCCTGGATGTCACATGGTCAGGTCAGACCAACCCCAGCAGGACAACATGGGCAGGGTTTGGGTATATATCCCCCATCAGAGGGCAGATGGGGAGTAACTGGCAATGGAAAATGTTATGGAGGGGTATCTGGGACAATCAGAGATGGGATGCTCGCAGGTGCAAGCGACCAACCTTCTGCACCCACCAGAATGGGCTATTGCCAGACCAGGTCCATAATCTCTGCTGTTATCTGCAGTGATTGTTTGGAGCTATTGAACCTGCGGCTATTGAGGTGGCAAAGTAAAACGCAGCAGCCTGCGATGTGCGTAGGTATTTCCTATTATTTAGCTGCCAAGATAGTTTTCTACATTGTGCCTTTCCCCCTGGAGCAAAGGGAGAGCTTTATGAGTTTTCTCACTGGCTGAGCTCTGCCTCTTCTCCCAGCAGTTATTCTGATGAGCACAGCAGCATTTAATGGGATATTAGAGCGACATTTCTTCCTTGGCCCTAAACCCTGTGTGGCTCTGCAAGGTGTGAGATGGAGAGAAAAAGACACGTGCAGCTCAACCAGTCTTTACTCTGCTTCTCTTTGTAATATTGCCATGGTCTGTTCCATGTTTGCAACTGGGAAAAGCAACCATGAGAGTGCCCAAGGAAGGTGCAGGCACAGTCTGGGGCTAATGGATTGAGCCCCAAATCGCAATGAGCAGGCTGCAGGGCAGCTCTGGCTTCAGGGCAGAGGCAGGAGGGGATGCTGTGAGATCCCAAGCTCTTTTGTCACTCCAATGAGGTGGGCAGAGCCACCCAAACCCCCAGCCCCTGTGCTGGGGGCACTCCGGGGGATTTGGGGGTGTGGAGGGACAAACACCATTCAAAGCACAGCTCAGATAGAGCAGTGGGAAGGATTCCCAAGCAGAGATGTTCCCTCAGCAATCCTGGTCCCCAGCTGATGTTTGGATAGAACTCCAGTGAATTTCTTCTCCTGACTTTAATGCTTTTTCAGGAGGACTAAATAAGCCCCTGGGTAATGACACAGTCCCAGTGCTTCGATTACTCCGCTCATATTCTCTTCCCTTATGTTTAAATGCATCATTAGAGACTTACGCTCGAAACAAGTGGAGGTGATAAAGATGGCTTCAGACTACCACTTGCTCCTCAGGTAGCACATCCAGGTAGGAAAATCCACTCAAACAATATGAGTGTCAAATGTAATCACTGGCTGCCCACACCCACCTGAGAACATAGCAAGAACTATTCCTCTGCAAGGACAATGATGTGCTTGCATCACAGGAAAGAGCTCTGTAAATGCATTTTCTCCTAATTATAGTTATCACAGAGGCTGCCGATGAGTCAATGCTCTGCTCAGTGCAAAACAACAACAGCAAAGGTTACAGGAGAAACCTCCACTAGCACAGAGGGGGAAAAGTAGAACTCTCCTTCAAAAAGTAAGGAATAATGACAACTCAAACACTAGGTTTTGGGGGTAAAATCAGCCATCCGAGAAGCGGAGCTTCATCAGCATTAGTGAATTTAATCTAATGGTTGAACTGAGGAGGGAGGTAGAGATAATCTGTACTGGAGACAACCAAACTGAGTCAGAATAAAGCATATCTAAACTTAAGGAAGTCACAGCCATTGGTGTCATCGGTGCCACCATGCCCATCCCACCAGCCAAGTGGACAGACTGAGCATCTCCCCCCAGTGGCCCTGGCTAAGCCCCAGCTATGTGGGGCAGAAACCTCTATGAGAAGGGGCAGCCACCCCCAAACCATTGGCAGGTGAATCACCAGAGCTTGTCTGAAGCCACCTAATTGAGTTGGATGCCCATGATGGCAGTGGCTCCCTGGTGCCCAGCCTGTGCTCTCCTGACCTGCCATGCCTCTCTGCTTACAGGCACTGCAGGTGCATCCCCTCTGCATGGCACCAAAATCCTCTCTACCGAGAGAAGCAGCCATGCAGCTAGAAAACACTTCCTATTTCATAACCTCCAACCACCACCCAGACAGACTATAATTAGTTCAAGCCCTAATGACTCTTCCTGGGTGGCTTTTGTATGGCAGCAGCCCTACGTTTGAGCAGCTCTGCTTGACGTCCCTTGGTCCTCCTCTAAACGCAGTCCTGGGTGCTGGGGGGGGTCACAGCTTTGTTTTTAAGCACCCAGCAATGCCCTTGGGACCCAGCTCTCCCCAACCAAACAGGTCCCCTGCCCAGAGCACAGTGGTTAGGATTGATTTCCAAGGATGCCCAAGAGCCCTAAAGGAGCAAACCCAAGCCGAGCTGTCCCGCGGTGGAAGGGGAGCCAGCAGCACAGGGTATCTTTATTTGCAGTGTGTTTTCCTGCTGGAGGAATTTCTCCAGTAGATGCCACAGAGCAAATATTGATTTAACTTTATTTCTCTTGACTTGCTCCCTCCTTTCCCCCTGCTCTGTCTGTTTGCAGACACTGCAGGGCACTGTTAAAATGGACTTGCTGAGGTTGAGGCTATCAATTAGATTACAGTTTAGTACCCCCTTCAAGGCACGGGTTTGGGCCGTTGGGTATTTTCAGGTGGTAAAAGAGCTGCGTTCGCAATACTACAAACAGCCCGTCCCAGCAACAGCTCTTGGCCAGAAGCTGCCGCTGAGGTTTGTGGGTGTTTTCCATAACTGGAAGTGGGAGAAGATCTGGGAGCCGCACTCCTGATCTGCACTGGAGCAGTGCCATGGCCAATGTGGGCACGAGCATCGGCAGCGGGGCACCGCCTACCCCTAGAGCATCTTCACCTCAGTTCCCTTCTCTAAAAACAGACTGGAATAGCTCTGCGGGAGATGTGCAGAGGACACATCAGCGGGAGCCACCTCCAGTGCCTCCAACCTGCTTGCTCATCCCCACCACCAGCAGTGGACACTCACCCATCCCTGCTAGAGCCCCAGAGCAGGATGGGGATGAGCCCACACGCTGGTACTCAGCTCCCAGCCACACTGGAGGGCCAACAGCTCCAGACCAAGGGCACCCAGCAGTCCAAGGATGGGACCATCTCCCAAGAGAGCATCCCCAGCACATGCCTGTGGTTCCCCTGTGCCTGGTCACTTGCCTCAACATGGGGATGTTTCTCTCCTTGCCACCCATTCCCAACCCCATTGGAACATCCCCCTTCTAAAACCTCTTTCCCACCTTACTTGCTTATGGCTTCAATTTACAGTAATCACCACCGCAACTGCAGCCTGACTGATGTGGCATGAACACAGCAGCCATGCCCACACTCCTGTGCAGGGAGATAATACCCAGGTGGTTATTTCTAAGGCAGTTTGACAGTCCTCTCACTGCTCCCTCTTTGTTTTCCTCAACACAAATTCCTCCTTCCCTTGGAAATCCATCATGCTTGTCAAAAGAGAGGTGAATCCCCCCCTCCTTGAGCTGACTTTGTCAGGCTGCAGACTGGCTCCAAGCTAATGATTTGTCGCTGTCAAGAGGAGCTTTGGGGTTTAGAGGAGGGGTTTTTCTCTCCCCATCCACTCGCTAACAACCAACAAGAGCAGCACAGAGGACACTGGGCTTTTTTTCCTGGGAAAGTTGCTGGTTTCCTGCCCGCCTCCTGTGCACAACCTCCCTACGCAGAGGCACAGATGGCAACAAAGCGGTGTTCAGCGAGCACGGCTCTGGGTTTATTCCCTCTCTTCATTTCTTGCTTTCGGCAAAAGCAGGGATGAAACCAGATTTCAGCAGCTCATATGAGCTGGGAAGAGTTGGTAAGTCCAGGTGGAGGTGGTGGGAAAGCCTAATGATACAGCGCACGCATGCTTTGCACGCTGATTTAAGGGCATGCATGGAACAGCCAGGAATGAAATTGTCCTCCTTACATTTCCCAAGGGAATAAAGTTCTCAGCAAGGTCATGATTAAAACCAGGGTGAGGAATTTGTGCAATGAAATAACCCCAGCACCAAAACCTGCAACTAAAGCTGCAACATCGGGTTGGCAGGACTCAGAAACACAACGTGACTGCTGGCTCCAGGCAAAGAGTGCAGCCAGGAGGCTGGACACCAGCTTGTGGCCAGTGGTACGACTCCTTTTATCTCTGGAGCTTAAGGAAACTGATATAATAATCCCTTGTCTTTGGGTGTAGCCAGAGGCTGGGAAAGGCAGAGTGGTTTTGGGAGTCATTTGCTTCCCAGGACACACTGACTTTTCCATGTTGTGTTTATCTCCTGGAAGCACCATCTCAAATGCCAGCCCCATATCTTCTACTGGATCCACTTTGTGTGCAGCCTTTGGCAACTGAGTTATCTTACTGCTTCGTTCCTCCCCCAGTTAAACCAGAGATGCTTAAACACATCTACATGCCCCAGTCCTGCTTTGGCACATTAAGGTATCCATTAAAAAGTGCTATCTAAATGTCCAGATGCACTACATAAAGCGTTGCTCTTGGAAGAGGAAGATGTGACATGCGACAACAGGGCCATTGGAAGCCTGCAGAAACATTTGGGAAAGGCAGCTTGAAAGGCAGGATAAAACATAGGGCAAGAAGATGGAAGAGGAAGGAAAAGCCATCTGATAAAGGGGAGGACAAAAGAAGAAGCAGGATGAACAAGGATGGAAAAGTAAACCTGCGAAGATAACTGTTGGTCCCTCCTTGCACTGATGGTGCAGACAGATCTTGGAAGGCTGCCTGGCACATCTTTTGTTGGAGCATGAAAGGTGAACCCATGTCACTTCTCCCACTTGACAAAACCTTGTGTTCGTGGCAAAAACTCACACTGGGAAATGGGAGAGCTCTTTGTTTGTATATGCTGTCCACCAGATTGACTTTAAACCACCCAATGAGGTATTTCATCCTACTCGACCAACCTGTGCCATGCCTCCTTTCTGCTCTCCCTTTGCCCTTTCTACCCTCTGCCTGCCCATAAAGCCTCCTCAATCACGGGCTGTGACCACGTGTGTCTGCACCAAACGACAGGGAAAGGAGCTCAGCTTCTGTAAATGACAGCAATAGAAATAAGGATCTGATGGGAGTTATGGTTATCCTGCTGCTCCTTCGCATTAACCAGGTTCTTTCTGTTTCTAGCAGCACTTAAGTTGGTCAGAACCACTTCAAAATACATCTGTTTCGAGCCACAGACTGTCATCTACATCCACTTCCGTTTGGAAAAGTGTTATCGGTGGTTTTCAAAGAGATTTGGGAATGGGAGGGTCCATTCTGGCCAAATGCATTGATTTTGTACTAGAGGAAGAACACCTAAACAGAAATTTGCCTCATGGGAACTTGGTGTGAGGTTCTTCCTTTCCCACCACTCCTGCTTCACAGAGACGTAGGGATAAGTTATAAAGGGGGAGACAGAGAGCAAGGAATATTCCTAAGTGCTTTTGGGGAAAAGAGTCTTCCAAGTTTAAGCAACCCCAGTGCCAAAGGTCTGCTTTTGAGCCCTTTTAGGTGAGATGAGCATGGGTTTGGTTGGACTTCCAGGCCTCTGACTGCAGGAAAAGTCTCCCTTGGGATGGAAGTTTAAAGCAGCCATCATCCTGCTGCCCCTGCAGGAAGCGATTGATGATAAACCTCAACTCATCCAGTGGCAGACTGTTGCTGGAAAGGGCAATTCCTCCCCTTGGTGTTCCACCTTCCACTGGACCAGGTTGCTCAAAGCCCTATCCAACCTTGCTCATTTGCTTATCCCCTGACTGTTGAAAGTGCTCAGTTTGGGCTTAATAATGTTTTTAAGTATTTTAATTACTTAACTTGAAGAACAGCTCGTGCTGCTGCCCAGCAACTATTCCAGACTTTATCTTAATCAACTATCATCACCAGCACAAGCATCCCTGCTGGAACACTTCGATAAGAACCTCTCAGTGGTCTCAGCAGTATGACTGCAGGCCAGAAATAAGCTCAAAAGGCTTTTTCCCCGTCATGTTTCACACTAATCCCAGATCTTCCCCTTTTCCTCTACCATCTCCGTTGGAGCTGGCAAAGCGAAGCAGCGGGGACTGCCTGGGCCGGTGGGGCCCTTTACCCCGGTCCCATCCTCCTGCACTCCCGGGGGGCAGCACCGGGACGATGCGGGTCTTGGACCGGCCGCATCCCGGCCGCTGTCCCGGCGCGGGACATTGGGCGCTCCAGACACCGCCTCTCCGGGGAACGGCCGAGGCTGCCCGACCGCCTCCATCCCGCAGCTGCATCTTTCCCGGGAGCTGCATCAGGCGGTGGCGAGGGACCGAGGGATGCTGCAGGGGGTGTCCCGGGAGAGCGCTGCGAGCAGGGAAGCAGGGTCCAGCCTTACCTGGACCAGTGAGGGTCCCCGCCGCCATCCCTCCTCACGCCGCCGTGCTCGGCGCTGCACCCCGGCACCTTCCTGCCGCCGCCACCCGCGGCCATGCGGGCAGCGCCTTCCGCCTCCGCCGGCTCGGCTCGGCTCCGCTCCGCTCACATCGCGGCGGCAGCCGGCTCCCTCCCCCCGCCGGGCCGCGGCCACGTGTCAGCGCCTCCCGCCGCCCCGTTCCGGGAAGTCCCGCAGCGGGCGGGTCCTGGTCCCTGTCCCCGGTGCCGGTCCCGGGGCAGTGCCGAACCCGCGGGCCCCGGCGGGGTCGTTGTCTCCATCCAGCACCCACAAAACTGGGGGGTTTTGGCTCCTTCCCCTTTTATATCCCCTTCTCGTCCGGTAAATACTGACCCCCCCCATCGGCAAAACCAAACGGGGCTGAACTGTGTCTCTCCTCGCCTGATATCAGGGAGTGCAACACTTGGGGAGCCCCCTGCTCCTAAAGCTTTCATGGGTTTGCCAGCAGAAGAGTCTCTCTCTCCGCTTTTTCACGATTAGAATTGAACATTATATTCCTATCTAAAGAATTTAATGAAAAAATAAACAAGAATCAGTGTTGTTACAGCTTGATTTAACTCTTGGATAGGGCTGAGGTCATGCTGTAACTGAAAGGACCAGAGTCTGTCATAGAAATAGAATCAGACTGGTGTGGGTTGGAAGGGACCTTAAATCATCTAGTTCCACCCCATCCACATCTTCCACTAGACTAGGTTGCTAGATGCTCAAAATAGATCATTAAAACAGTGGTTATTTCAGTCAAAATAAGAGAGCTTGTGACTCATTTCAGGAATACGAGGGAGCCAGCAGAACAGCATTACAAAACATCATCCAGGTGATTCTGTGGCTGGCAGCAGTGTGGATGCAGGCACAAAACTTGAGGTCAGCAAAGGACTGAGGAGCTCCTGCCCAGGCTCACCAAGGTCATACACAACCCTGGGGAAGGTGCCAGCTTCTGGGTACCAAACTGCACCAAGAACTACAGAATGCAGGTGCAGGGCAGGCGTCTCCCCTCTGCTCCTGTAGATGTTCATTGAAATTAAGCCTTTAGCAGGCTGATGCTTACCTAACTCACCCATTCTTCCTCTAACGTGAATACCTTGCAGGTCCCTAGCAGTTAGCTACTTAAATCAAGAGGGGTAACAGTATTACCGAGTTGAACTTCGAGGAGTCAAATAGCAAAGAGGCTCCTTACGCCCCGTAGAGAACTCCAGAAAGCGGCTGCCAGGGCTGACCAAAGCAAGAATCATACTTTGTCCTTTGCTTCAGCACTTCTTCCTCATAGAGATCTACCCCAAAAGGCCCTTGGCACAGTCACACAGACCTGCTGCCAGCTGAGAAAACCAATACAAGCTTTGCTGCAAGTGGAAACTGAGAGGAACCATGTGTAGTAACCACAGGGCTTAACCTCCATGCAGTAGTAGGCTTTCCGCCCTTTATTTGGACAGGAAACTGGAAACTATAAAGTATTTTTATTCACTCTGCTACTGTACCCGCTTCCAGAAGAGGGAGCCAAGGAATGGGAAAATGCAGCCAAAAATCAAAGCCATTGTTCAGCGTGGGGGGTTTTAAATAGTGTGTATGTTTGGAGTTAATTCAAGGCAGGAGGGGACATGGGTGCTGATGTAACTACACAAGTGAAATGCACGTCATAAGCTCGGAAAAGAGCTTAAGAAGTCTTGGGCATGGGACAGTAATCACATATACAGATAACTTACTAGCTTGAACCCCTGCATGAGCTACTACTACGCTAAGTCTCACTGCTGTGGGATGCAAGACACAACAGCAGCTGCCGACTTACCCAAATTAGGAGTCAGTTTGGAAATCAAGCACAGTGCAGCTTTCTTTAGCAATTGTACTCTTCAGTTCCTCTCCTTGTACCATTCAGTATCACCTCCCCAATTAACAGCTGCTTTAACTAATTTGCTTCTCACATCAGCAGCGAGTTTCAGTGTCCAAAATAACTGCAGCTAAAAAAAAACATTTGAGCATAGCATCTCTTGCATGCACATAAATAAGAAGTAAAAACACAGACTGCATCATTTTCTGGAAGCAAACCTCCCACTGAGCTCATTAAATGGGAAATGGAATTAGTCCAGAAGACAGGTGCAAGAACACAATCTCCTACAGCTTTTCCTGTGTTCAGCTTAACCTGTACAAAGATTAAACCACACAAAAAGATTATTGGGTTAATATATGAGATGAATTATCACTGGAGTTTATCCACATAATGGTTGTAGTTGAAGATTTGATGAAGCACAGCTCAAGACCAAATCCTGAAGGGCTGTGAAAGGGGAAAGAGGCTCACACGTTCCTCAAGGGACAACTGTCTCCTGAAAGGCCAGTCCAAGGGCAGCCTGAAAGCCTCCTGCTAACCAAGAGCAGTTTCAATGTGACTTGTCCAGTCGAAGAAAACAAGTGTGGTTTCTAGTACTAAATAACACAACCTTGCAAAATCACTGCAGACAGCTATGTGCTGTAAACAGGCAAATGACAGAGAGGTTCACAAATGAAGACTGCTTTTAAATGAGCAGCAGCTCCCATGAACTAGTTCCAAGTAGCAGCATATTGTTGGAATCCCCATCTGATGAATACATCAGTGTGCCCCCCAGAAGAGGTAGTTTGGGTGATCTCACCCTCAATTTAATCCTATGAAGGCAGGAGGGGATAGGAAATGAATAAAAATCACTTCTAGCACCTCAGCATGTCCATTGAGAAGCACAAATCCTTTGGAGGGTGCTGTTCATCAACTTCGTGTTTTGTTCCTGCTCAGCTGAGCACTCAAAGCAGTGAACTGAGGAACTGGACTAGGGACAAGGAGCAAGGCTGGGGACACCATTGTTCACACGACAGCCATAAACCCAGCTTGTCCCTTTTCATCAAGAACATGACAGTAGGAACAGATAGTAACCAGTAACAGCACTTCTGGATGGAAAAGATACATGCAGAGCAGGCCAGAGCCCGACTCAACTTGCTAAAGGCAGATTTATGGCAACAAATGACTCCATATCCTTTTCTATTTTTTGAGGTAAGCATCTCCAGGATGCTTTCAGCAGGAGGCCCCGTTACCCATGAAGATGACACACACAGGATCACGCTCCAACTCAATTTAATAAGCTTCTTAACGAACTTGGACAGAAAGTGGTTTGAAATAAGTCGAGCAACACTCATCTATTAGTCAAGGATTTTTCTGAAGTAATGCTTTTAAGCTTATGCTCAAGCATACAAAGCAAAGTTGACAAATTAAAACCAGTAAAACCATCCTAGAATAATGTAATGGCTTCCCCTATATGTACAAGGAGAGGAAAGGAGACAGAACTCTTTCCAGGTAATTTCACACATCTTGAATGCTACATAAGTGCTCTCCACATTCATTTCAATTTTTCTTTTAGTGTGGGTGGAAGAAGCTGAAAGTGATTCAATGAAATCATCTTATAGAGAGAGAGGCACTTCACCTGGTTGCAAGCAGTGTATGTTTGCCTCTTCAAAAGTCTTGAGAAGCAATGCTTCACTTAAAACGCTGATAGCTTCTGTGCAGCAGCCTGTTTTCCAGCTATATAAAATTAAACAGTTCGATAAGTACTTCTCAGAAAGTATGGCCAATCTTCATGGAAACCTATCATATCCCCCCCTTCACTAATGACTCCATTGTACAACAGGAGCAGCCACAGTTTAGCTTAGATTTGACAGGCAGAAAGAGACATGGCAACAGCAAAGACGACTGTCATTAAGGAGGTGATAGGTTTTGCAGAGAGATTTGGAGCCTAAACCACCCTTGACACAAAGCCTTTCTGCAGTGGCACATAAGACAGGGTATTTTACAACCCAACTTCCTTGAGTCTTAATGAAAGAAATCATATTTGCTTTCAACAAGAGAAAGGTTGAGGAGGTGAAGGAATGACTGTAGTGTACGATGTTTCATTACCAGGTTTGCCACTGTTGAGGCTGGAACAAAACTTCTTGTAAAAGTTATTCTCATGTTGTTCTAAATTAAGTGGAACAAAAGATGTACTTTTTTTTACACTAAAGCAAACGGATCCAAGTGGTGTTTAATAGTATCTGTTAAAGTGGTTATCTAACAAAACTGGGTTAGCAAAATCCCATTCATTAGTAGTCACCAAAGAAAACACTTCTCATGCATATGACAAAAGTTCATTCGTGGACTGAGACGTCTGTTTACTGTGTACAATATTTCCATAAATTATAATATGTTTCACAGCCCCTACAATTCAAGAATATTTCAAACAGATTATATATTATATTTGTATATGCAAACTATTTTATATACACTAATATAAAGATCCTTAGAAGTACCAATATCACTACCTTTATGCTTTCTCTAAAATGCATAGCTTTCGAATATTTTCTTGCAGTTACCAAAAACTTTACAGATTAAAGCTGCTTATCAATGTGGCATGTTCATAAAAACAAAGGGAAATCGTTCTATGCTAATTTGATAGTAAACCCCTTAAAAAACAGGTTTCTTTGACAACGGGAAAAAAAACAAACCCAAAACCCACACCACGAGCTAGTGAGAATCCAAGTAACCTATGCTCGATCTCTGTCCAAATACTATAAGAAATTAACGCAGCGTTCTAGAAGTACAATGAACTTCTCAACCAGGACCCTAATACTGCATTTCTCATGGAGAAAAATGCCACAAAAATGCTCCACTTTCCACTGAACCAGGACAAGCTTTAGATGACATTTACCACCACCGTCAGCGTCAGAACAGAGGAAGAGCTGATCAGTTCTATACGAAGAAATTAAGAGCTATTCCAGTTTTGTTTCTGCAGTTTGTTATTAAACAACGTTAACCATACAGTTTCGCACAAACTAAAAGTCATACATGGTTTTCAGACATCAACTGACTTGAAAAGGGAAAGAAAAAGAAAATAAACTGAAGAAAATAAAATAAAATTAAAAAAAAAAAAAAAGAGGGGGGGGGGGGGAAATCCCAACAAACAAAATAAACCCACAACAATTGAAAGTCTGGTGTTAGAATAACCAGCCTGGGCGAAGGCTGTTGTAGCTGGGGGGCTACTGTCAGCTTCTTCCGTATAAACTTGAAGATCTCCATACCACAAATGCCTCAAAGCGGAGAACAGAATGATCAGTAAGAAATGGGAACAAGTAATTTTGTTATATCCATCATCTAGCTTAACCTTGGCGCTCCACAACTCTAATAGCTGCTTAACAAACAACGGTTTTCCCTCCCACCCAGAAAATAGCTCCACAAGTAAACAGTGTTCACAGTAATGCAATCAGTAACAGGTTTTGTTAGATCCCGTTAAATCAGGTGTATCTGCAAAGCTTTATACAGTTTAATGCGTAAGTATTCCAGTAAAATTAAGTGAAAACTAAGTTTCATTTCTACAGGGTAATATCTACCATACAAGACTAGATTATGTACAGTATGGGACCGGTGTGACAACTGCCCGCATTTCATGATGTTAAGCTATTTCACCCATCAGCTCAGTCTTTGTTTAAGCAAATCTGTAATAACTTGATATACAGACCTAAAAACCTAGAGATTGATTTGGCAAGATTAGCGCTTACTACCACTGGATTTACCCCAGCGCTGCAAAACTAAGTCGACCAGAGCATCCCATACCCAGAAGATTACAATTTGTTGACTTGAAAGTCTGGACTTCACATGTAAAACATTAAAACTATAATCCTAAGTGGAGTGAGGACAGTCATTAAACAAATACAGGTGAAGATGAACTGCATCTCTTCAGAAAGGTAGGGAAGAATTGAAAAAGAAACAAGAAAATCTCTGGTTTTAGACAGCCCTGCTCAGCTCAAGGCATAAAACCAGCCCAAGTAGCTCTAAAACTACGATTCTTACTCAGCAAGCATAAAGGCAGATCCTGCACAAGATGATGCATCAGAGGCTTCAACAAGCACCTCTCCCCTCCACTGGATTTCCTAGCACAAGACGTCTTTCAGCTTACAAACATCCAGCAGCCTTCAAAGCTTTTGTAGACTGCTGGAATCAGTGCAGTGTCCACAGCTGCAAAGTGAATGTAGGGGGGAAAGGCCCCTGTTAAGAAAAACCCACAAATGCCTCTGGGGGCCATTTTGGTCATTAATGAAAATGAAGGAAAAGAAACTTAGTTCCAACAATACTCCTCCTGAAAAGATGGGTCACTGATCCATTATGAATATAGCTCTCACCATATAAAGCACCAAAAAAAGTCAGAAACAAGGAAAACAAAACCAAAATAATTCCTTAAATTATGATTTACAAGTTTGTACACTATTTCCTAAGCAAAACATTGACTTTACTGCAAAGTTTATAGATGAAAACTTGACCAGTTACTTTGAAGGGGAATGTATATCTGGCTATAACTTAAAAGGTAGAAAATATTCACTGTTCTATATACACATTTCAAACAGGAGACAGTTAAACTGAACTGAATAGTTGCCAAATAACACCGTGTTAACTCACTGGCCACTAAACTAGGCATCAGTAGCCAATTAGAAAGTTTGAGTTCTGTACTTCTAAAAATGCTCTTGTTCCTGCCCTGTTTACTTGGTTTTTAAAAATGTATTATAGTGCATAGCCTAAGTCAGACTTTCAAAGAGATACAGCGCCTTTCAATGCAGTTTTTGCAGCATTTAAAAGGGACTTTTCTCCCTTCAAATTCGATGTTCATTGAAAAATCTGAATTGAGTGCTGTACTGTAGTAAAAATATTTCAGTCACAGACTGATATAAGTGTATACTGTGCAGTACTAGGATTGTTTAATGTCCATCTGCACACGTTTTACTTGGGTTCTTCAATCGTCCCCTTGCTGAGGTCTGTCATTTTGGGGTATTTCACTTTCTTCTGGTCCAGCTCATTCTGAGCCCACAGTAGTAGTTTCAGCAATTTTGCCAACTTGGGTGTTGATTCACGGTTTTCATAGTCTAGAACAGCTTGATTAACCTCACTCCATACCTGGAAAAGAAATACTGGGGATCAGTCACAGTCATGATTAACACTGCTAATGTCACAAAGACATTGCAAAGATCACACCTAGCGTGCCGATTCCTCAGGACAAAGCTCCTCAGACTATGAGCCTGGAGACAACAAGAAAGCCAAGTAGCTGAACACTTCATGGGTTTTGAACCTTGCTTAATACTTCTTTCGTAATCATTAGATACATTTAGAAAAATAATGTATCAACAATATCTGGACATTATTTTCATCACACATTAATAAAAGACATCAATTTCCTTTTGCAAAAGGACTACCTTCTGTCGCTGCATCATGTTAAGCAAGTCTCCAAATGGTGATTCTTCAGGATTATCAAAGGCAAGCAAAGCCAGTGTGCGCTCCATTTCTGTCAGGCATTCCCTGCTCTCCTCCCCTTGCTCTGCTAATTGGGTCTGAGCAAATTCCAGAGCTGCTTCTGTCTCACGCTGCCGAATCAGCTCAATCAAATGCTGCTGCTACATAAGGAAGATACAGCAATATTAGCTAAAGGAATTAAATCTTCATTATTTCAAGACTGTAATATTCAGACAGTGTGTAACTGGAGACAAACACTAATCTATACTTAAACAGTTTGAGGTCAGTTGTTCTTAATGTGTGAGAAAAGAAGCAGACTTATCTCAAAAATCTACTAAAAAGGCAACCTGATGCCTCTGAATAACATGTTTTGAAAAGAAGCGTTACTCAAATGCCCTGGTTTCAGTCGGAATGGAGTTAATTTTCATTTTAGCAGTTGGTACAGGGCTGCATTTTGGTTTTAGTCTGAGAATAATACTGATAACACGCTGCTGTTTCAGTTGTTGGAAGTAGAGCTACTAAAATTCTGACTAACAGTAACTGAATTTGGTTAAGTCACAGACCATAGCTCCTGTTGTAAGTTCCATGTTGCTAATTGTATATGATGGTTCCTGCACCATGCCACAAAGTTTCCTATAGCTACAAAACCATGCCAAGAACACTTGAAACTGCATCCATGTTCAGTCACACAAACCTCCCAATGCGCTGCTAAAGTCTGCTCTGCTTTTCCCAGTCTCTCAGCAAGCTCTAAAACAAAGACAAAGTTTGCCACCTGTCCTTACCTGCAAATGAAAGTAAAGATATCTGTTTGTATCTAGCAATTCTGGATGGAGGCTGTTTATTAATGCAATGGCTTCTTGGATCTGTCCTTTCAATATCATTTCTCGAATCTTTATTCTTTCATCCAGAGTCTCTAAATCAACACTGGGTTCAATTCCCGACTCCATTCGAAATTTCTCTGCTGCTTCTTTAAAGCCCTCTGAAATAGAAACATTTTACCGATAAAATACATTTCCTTAAACACTTAAATATCAGTTTAAACAAAGAGACTTGAGTACTGCTTGTTCATTTGGGGGTTTTAAAGACTAAATCTGAACTTCTACTGAATTCTTCTCTATTTAAATAAGCATTTCTCCAACCGACATCTAACAGGACATATTTAATTCATTCTTAACTCATGTGCTTCTCTAAAGATGCATGCAACTTGTAATCCCACACCCCTTAACTTGAAAGTTTGTTTTATACCCAGAGCAACGTGCTTATTCCAAAGTGGGATTTCCAAGACTTGGGCAGTTTTGCTTCACCCTCCAGCCCTAGCAGTATTAACAGCAGAACATTACTTTCTTATACCATAAAGTACTATAAAAGTACTATAACTGTACTTTTTAAAAGTTATAACAGCTATTTTAAATGCAAAGTCATGTTTTCATATACACAGAAATGATTTACACCACCCACTAAGATGCTCTTCCTTCATCCCAGAGGCTTTACCTACACACCAATGTAAACAGGGTGTAGATGGGGCACAAATGCCTCCGCCCAGGCAACAGCTTAGTCTCATGGTATGTATCATAATTGCTAAGGACAATTCCTGAGAAGTTTTGACTGTTCAAAGCATAAATTTAGGCAATGTGCTGTAGGGGTTAATATTCTGGTCTGGAGCTGTTTTGTCAACAGTGCCTTTTTAGTTTATCTTCCCAGCCAGTTAAAACTTGTTTCTGATAGCTCTGTGCAGCTTTCAGAGTGTTATTTAACAAATGCAACGTATCTTGAAGCCTGTTTTAAGGCACAAAAAAAGGACATCGTACAAAACCAGGTTGTGTTTCTTTACAGCATTCCAGAAAACACTTTCTTTTCTGTATCTTTTAGCAGAGGAGTTAATGAATGTCACTTCTATTGCATGGTAAGTGCTCAGAACCAGAATCTTGGTCAGTTTACACAAGAGCAGTTGTACATCTCTAAGAGCAGCCAACACGAATCACCAAGTCCTCAAAGCTCTTAATTTCACTCTATTGAGTGGTATATTCCAGCCAAAACTGTCTTGCTAAAGTAAGTTACGTTTGTTCAGGAGCCTCTTACGCACCACTACTCACTGTTACCTGTAACAAGGTAGTTCATGATAAGGCGGTTCATGTCTGCTCTCTGGATATGCAAGTTATTAAGCTTTTCCATCCATTCATCTTTTGTGATTTCATCAGGTTTTTCTGTATAACTCATCCTGGACTCCTACTACAAGAAAAGAAAAGCATTTCATTTAACAGGATTCAAGCACTAGTAAGTTTAATGTGTGTAAGCACTGCATTACTACCATCTTTGTATCTTTTTTATGAGATCTTTTAAACTAATAAACCAAATGAGATCCTTTTATCTCAAACCACAATTTCATATGTTCCTCCTCCTTTTTCCTGCACACCTTCACATCTACCAGACAGTCTCTAAAGCTGCTTTCATCAGTCATCAGAATAAAACATTCAAATACCATCTTCTTTTACTTACTCCAAATAAAACTTGGTTGGAATTCATACAGGACACACAACATCACAGTGTGAAACAAGTGAATCAAAGCCAGAAAAAACCGTAGCAAACTTCTAAAGCAAAGCCTGTGTAAGCAGTATTTGCTTTAAAGTCTTTCCCAAAACTCAGTCAGGGCGGCTCCATAGACGGTACAGCTACAAAACTACACATTACATTACCCAACGTACAACTAAAGACTTATGCTTAGCTCTGCTGTCCCCAAAAGTGCTCCTGTCAATGCTATTATTAAAATGTTATCTCCTCGTATTTCTTTCGACATTTATTTCCCGATTGGCAAGCAAAGCGTTTTGCTAAACCCGGCATTTAACCATTGCTACCGCCAAGTCACGATCACGGGGCAGCGAAAGGGGAGGAGAGGCGGCAACAACGACAGCAACAGGCACCGCCGCCCGTCGCAAGCAAACACGAGCGGCAGCGCGCCTTCTCATCAGCAGCCGCTTCCAACAGGTTCTTCCTTCGATCAACTACCGCCAAACCCCCACCGCGCCCAGAGGAACAGGCCGGCTGGAGGCACGATCAGCCCGGGGCCGTCCGAGGAGCCGATCGGGCCCCGGCTCCGCATTCACACCGCTCCCAACCCAACCACGCGGCAAAGGAACTGGGCTCCCGCCACAACGGGCTCCGGCAGCCCGAAACACAAGGGACGTTCACCCGCTGGGGGCCCCCGACCTCCCCCCACCGCCCCGCAACCCTCGGCCCGCCGAGCCGCTGTCCCCAGCCTGGCCCTCTCCAGGGCCCGGGACACCGAAGCGCTCGGCCGCGCTCGCCACAGGCCCAACGCTTCCCCGCCACCCGCAGCAGCCGGCAGCGGTTTGAACCGCGGGGTCACGGGAAGGGCCCCGGCAGCCCCCGTCCCTCCGGGGGCAGGCGCGGACCGCCCGACGCCATCTTACCGAGCGCGCCGCGGTGCCGGTTCCGACGCACAAACGCGGGGCCTCCACCGCCTCCGCCAGGCCGCTGGCGCGGATCTCGCGAGAGCCGTCCTCTCGGCCAATCAGCAAGAAGATGTAACCATAGAGGCGTGCCGCGGGATAGGTTGTACACTCGTCCGTGCGGATCCACCCCGGCGGCGGTACCATAGAGATGGCAGCGGGGTGGCGGCGCGGTGGAGCCGCGGCCGTCAGTGGAGTGGCCGAGGCCGGGGCGGGTCTGGCTGTAGGATGGCTGTAGGATGGCTGTAGGATGGCTGTAGGATGGCTGTAGGATGGCCGCAGGATGGCCGCAGGATGGCCGCCAAGGCCCAGTCGGGCAGCAGCGCTACCCCGCGGGATCGCGGTCACTGGAGGCCGCTGCGCCGGACGGGGTAGAGGGCCAGGCCTCGTTCCTTACCCGCCACCCCTCGCGGCCCCAGGGCAGACGCCGGGGCCGTGCCTGTGCTGCTTCCACTTGCGGTCATGGGTCATGGCCACCTTTATCAGGAGCTCCCAGGGCTGCTCTGCAGGTCGTATCCCTGTCTGACACGTTAACAATGCCTCTCGGTGGGACAGGGACAACAACCGGCAGTAACAACCGAGGCAGAAACTGATGCTTTCGTTGGTCTGATCCCTACTTCGGTGCACCGGCAGCATGTGCGAGCACCTACACGGACACAGCAGGGTCCTCAGGAGCAGAACAGTTGTTCTAGAGCCTGCCTTAGCAAGGGCTGGCCGCTTGAGCTCGGGCTGCTGTGACAAGAGTTGGCCCTGTCACTACAGTGGGAAGGGAGGAGGGTCTGCTGCAAGCCACTAGTAAAGTTCCACCAGTTTCCACGTCGATATGAACTGAGGGCTCTGGTTTGTGATCACTGTCAGAATTTGTCTTGGCTGATGAGAGTTAATAAACTATGGTTAAACCCAGTGGGGTTTGTGGCTCAAAGCACTCCACAGCAAACAAGAACACACCTCAGTTTGTGTGTTAATGTGGAGAGAGGGCTGAGGACGTACAAGTTGTATTCTGCAAATGAAACTGCTCAGAAAATGTAATTTCACTTACACAGATAATAATTTTAAATCAGAGACTCATTTCTATTGGCTATGCTTCAGCTTTGCCATTTTCACTCATTTTCCACTCTTGTTTTTGTAACTGCCCAATAAAGCGCAGCCAAAACAAAGCGAGTCAAACTCACTTCGATTACAGTTGCTCTTAGATTGAAAACAAGAAAATCTGCAATGAAATGACTTTATTATTTTAACTTACCTCCCCAAGCAAAGCACCAAGCTTATAAACAACACAGAATGTTGGTCAAAGCACTTAAAATATTTGGTAATAGATGCTATTAGTTGTGACAAAGCAAGCTACAGCTGGTAAGTATTCCTGTTGATTGGAGAGGGCTCTTCCTCAGGCTTTACCCTAAAAGCTATTAATTTGACTTGTTGGGAAACATAAATGTTCAGGCCCTATTTTTGAACCAGTGGGCTTGTAACTCTTGCTTTTGGCTTAGCCTGGTTCTTGTTCGCTCCTCCCTAAAAGGTGGAGTTTCTCATGAGACTTCCATAAAGAGGGAGAGAGGGGAAAGGTGCCCTTCTCTAGGAGGGGTTCCTGACTTGTCAGTAGAGGGAGACATACCCCTAACAAGAGAGGAGGCAACAGAGCCTAGTTCGTAGCGACAATTACTGTTTACAGGTAAAAAATAAAGAGTAGGTATCGTTTTCTAGTAAGTAGAATAATGTAGTGAATAAGTAAGGTAAAAATGTGTGAGCTGCTGCTTGGTTTCATGCTTGACTCTAAGGTGCTGGCACATGCTTTTCCAGCTGTTGAGAAAGCCAACCAACTGCAACAGAGGTTTTCTTTTACTCCTTTGTTGTTCTTGAGCTAAAGAAGAGTAAGAGTGGGCTGAAAGCAGCTCCTGAATTGTGGGTTTGAGTGTCATGAAGTATAGTTTGGTTTGTCGTTTGGGGTTTTCTTTATATTTGTAGGAGTTGGCATTTCTTCTGACCAGAATGTTAACAAAAAGAAGTTTGCAGTGTTTCTGAGCAGAATATCATGGCCACCTGCATTCTCTTCTTTTCCTTCAATATGCTGTCCCTAGTTTTTTGATGTTTCTGTTAGCATCAAACCTTCTTAGAAACTGGGCTTTCATTTGGGAGAAGAGGCATTATAACAACTTCAGTTGCAACATCCACATTGAATGTTACTATAGTAGCATTTTCTTACTGCGCCTGAAAACAAAGTGACTTTCTAATGCATGAATTGTTTTTACAGGGTTAAATATTCCTAAATAGTACTACTGGTAGTGACACCTTTTTTTTTTTTTTTGATGGCTTCATTAGCCCAATGTGATAAAATCCTAAGTATATTAAAAAGCCTTATAGCAATATTATTCCTTTGTCTTGATACAGGCCTTTTATTTCTCTGCTAATGCTCTGGGTGTAATGAAATCTCTGCATGTTTGAAAGACTGAGCAGTATATTGAGTAACAAACAACACATTTACGTAACTCCTGATAGAAAGCTGCCTTGTGACCTTCTGTATTTCCCTCTTTTGTATCTCACTTGCATCTCACTGAATAAATGCTTGATCATTCCATGTATAATACCCATGGTTGTCTTTAATGAAGATGAATGCTTTTGTTCCCTCTGCTTCATAGCTTGGAATACTTAATAAGGATTTGGAAATACCAATTTTGCATGGCTTTGTTAAGATTTACAAAATAACAAAGGGAGTAGGAAGATACAAAGCTGTGCAGCAATTCCTACGTTATTCCCTCTTTTCCTAGCACTAGCACCTGATTCTGTTAAAAACCCCTCACATTCTCCCCAGATTTGGAACCAAACCTGTCTTTTGTTACTTGGGGAAAACCTTGCAGGATACTTATGTGAGTTCAAAGTTGGATTAAAATGTGTGGAAATAAACTACTTTGTTCTCAGGAAACTAACCCATGGTTTCAGTATGCCACAGTCTTATGAGAATCTTACAGTAATGAGGGCAGGAATAACATGAAAAGTGGGATTTTGGGTAAGACTATAAAATTGAGACGGAAAGAAACATAACTACTGTAATTCAATGCAGTTTGTAGAATTGTTACATGAATCAGGATTTGATAAAGCCTTATCTCAAAAAGCCATTTTGATGACTGATATTTGGAGTTGAGTGAATTCCAACTCGAGATCAATAATCGCTGGAGCACTCACAAAAATCCCTGCAAAAAAAGGCATGGGGGGAGTGGAGTTTACATAGAACTGGAGGTAAAAAATACCTGCAAGTTTCTGTCTGCTGGTCGGGCATTGCTTTATTTCTGTGAATATGATTAACCCTCAGTAATGTATTTCTCTGTGTTTATTCAGTCTTTATGACAAATGCAATATCAGGAGCCTTGGAGAATCAAGGACCCAGAAGATACACTACTTTGACATCTGACGTATCTATTTCGAGTGCTGTGCTGAACTCCAGGGACAGAAACCTTTTTCCATAAAAAAAGAGGTAAAGCTGAGGCACAACCAACAGAAATTGGTCTCTTCTGACCTAAAATGATTGACTATCTGTTAAAAATGCCAGAGATGGAGGGCAGAGAACTTTTTCATTTGTTTCCCTCTTCCTACTATTTTCATGGGCTAACTCTCTCTCTAGTTCTTACCTGGCTACTGAAATTTGCTCACCAGAACATTCACTGAGGAAAAATTGAGAGAAGGGGTGAAGGTAAAGTAAGTATTATGTTGAAGAGGTTTGCATCTTCAAAAACTGGGGACGGTTGCTGTCTTGGTGAAGGGAAAGGTGAGTGTGAGAGCAGAAATGACATCCCAGATCTAAGGAGACCACCTCTTTTAAGGAAAGTTAGTGCTGAGGGATTTATTGATACCTCAGCATAAGCTTTTGCCGTGTTTAAGGAGAGGTGGACAAGGTGCTTGTTAGACTGTTTTAGAAGCTGATTGATAGTCAATCTCTGTTAGGATTTCCCAGCAGTGTTTTCAGTTCAAAACAGTTAGAGACTATCACCATGTTATATGCGAGAAGGCCTAAACCAGAATAAAAGCTGCTTCTGCTTTGCTGCCAGGACAGTGCAGATTCAGACCAGTAACCCACAAGTAAACTTCCTAAATTAAGGAAAATGAGGCTTTTACAGGAAAAAAAAAAAAAGGGAAAGGGAAAAACTGAGATGCCATTAGCAGGTGTTTAGTTGACAAAGGTAGATACTCTGACTTGGTCTTGAAAGTGTAATGTGCTTTGAATGGTATTCACTGGGTGTGCAAAGTGAATCAGTATTATGTTAAGATGCTGTAAGCCACTTGCCAGATGAGTGTAAGGGGAATGTAATACCTGTTTCACTGCTGGATCCCCTATCACTATCCCCTATCCCTATTGCGGATGTTGGTTGATGAGAAAATTAACGTGAACCAGCAGTGTGCGCTCACAGCCCAGAAACCAACCATATCCTGGGCTGCATCAAAGGGAGCGTAACCAGCAGGTCAAAGGAGGTGATCCTGCCTGTGTACAGTTCTGGTGTCCTCAACATAAAAAGGACATGGAACTGGTGAAACAGGTCCAGAGGAGGCCATGATGATGATGATGGAACTGGAGCACCTCCTGTATGAAGATAGGCTGAGAAAGTTGGGGCTGTTCATCCTGGAGAAGAGAAGGCTGCATGGAGACCTCAGAGCAGCCTTCCAGGATCTGAAGGGGGGCTATAAGGATGCTGGGAATGGACTCTTTATTAGGGACTGTAGTGAGAGGACAAGGAGTAACGGGTTAAAACTTAATCAGGGGAAGTTTAGATTGGATATGAGGAAGAAATTCTTTACTGTAAGGGTGGTGAGGCCCTGGAATGGGTTGCCCAGGAAAGTTGTGAATGCTCCATCCCTGGCGGTGTTCAAGGCCAGGTTGGACAGAGCCTTGGGTGATATGGTTTAGTGGGAGGTGTCCCTGCCCGTGGCACGAGGGTTGGAACTGGATGAGTTTAAGGTCCTTTCCAACCCTGACTATTCTATGATTCTATGATCACGGGCATCCCCTGTTCACTGCTGGTGTGCAATTCCATGTTTTGCATGTTCCCTTTCCCTTGGTGTGTAATTCCTGGGTTTGAGCACTCCCTAGATGCTAAATTTGTGTTAACAACATGTATTAGCTTTTCCCAGGGCATAAATCACAGTGCAGCTTGATCTACCAAATCATAAGGTATTTCCCTTCCATGTGCTTTTCCTTTATTGTAGCTGCAGAATGAAAATCAGACTCTGGTTGTCTTTAATCATGGTATCTTGTACTTTTGCACAGCAATCCGTTGGGGGGATTACTTCTTGGTGTTCCTGTGTAAAGTAAGTATTTATACTGCCCAGTTTTACAGATGGAGAAAGAGGCTGACTGTGCTAATAGTACCTTTTCCAACATTATCCTGAGCTTTTAGCACCAGAAGTCACCTGTATAGAATGTAGGCTTCTAAAAGATGGAAATTATTTGATGGAATCCTGTAATTCTACAGAATTCATGCAAACTGTGTGTGTGTTTCCTCATGTTTTCATTCCTTAATCCATTTCAGTAAACAGTGTACCTGCCTGGGGTCCAGCTGAAATCAGTGTTACCAACCCATGAGGAAAAACGTTGCAGGATCAGGGTCAGTCAAAAAGCCAAACCCCTTACTTCCAGCTGCCTGAAAGTCTCTTCAGAGTGTCCAGGTCAGGCCTCATAGGTGCTCCTGTGACTGCAAGGTGCAGGTTGTTAATAGCACAAATGATGGCAATAGAAGCAAAACCTGTAAATGGGAATTAACTATTTAAAGATGCGTATAGCAGCTTGGATCCTGGAGAGCTTTTTGGGTAGCCTGACCCTTTTAAAAGGGAACCAACCTCCATGAGGTGGATAAGCTGATCACTGAACTTCCCTTCCTCAGCACTCCATAACCTGAACCCAGAGGAGAGCATTACTGCAGCAATTGCTGTTTGATTCTTTAAAACAGGTAGAATAGGAATAAACCAAAACCCAACGGAGTACGCACATGTGGGCAGCACTGAGCAGCTGGCTGCAAGCAGGAGAGGGCCTCTTCTGCCATGTTTATCCTCTCACGAAGCTGTGCTTCTTCTCTGAGAGGTCACTGCGAACATAAACGGTGTTTAGAGCTGTCATCGTGCAGTTTTGCTCACGAGTAAAGCCGAGGTTCTGTGAGGTAAGATCACTCCGTGTTTTAGGCATGAGAATTGGGAGCAGGCGTTGTTGATACCACAGAACTCGTCTGCGGAAGAAGCCCTGAGGTGACCGGAGCTTCCCTCCTCCCGTGCGGGGAGGCCGGGCGCGGCCGGCGGCAAGCGGGAAACACGGCCGGGGCTGCGTCCTACCCGCCCTTCGCCAGGGGGCGCGCGGGTCCGCCTCCAACCGAAGTCCTCCGGGAGCCGTGCGCAAAGGGAAGCGCTCTAGGCAAGCCGTTGGTCGCCATATCGGTCTCTATGGTAGCGGGGGAGGAGCGCCCCCGCCCAGCGCTCTGGCGCGGCTGCGAGGAGGAAATGGCGGCTCGGCTCGGCTGAGACCCGCGGCTGCAGCGAGATCCCCGCACCCCCTCCCCGCGGTGAGTGAGGGAAGGAGGGCGGCAAGCAGCCGGAGAACGCACCGGGACGGGAGGAGGAAGGGGAGCGGGACCCGCCGCTGCGGCGGAGAGGTCGCGGCAAAGGGGCGGCCGCCTCCTCCGGCCTGGACGCCTTTGAGCTCGGACTATAAAATGGAGGCGGGCGGGTGGTGCGGGTCAGGGCGGCCCCAGGGACCCCAGCGGCGGGCGGCGCGGCCTGTTTTCAGGGGGACCGTCGGTGCGGCTGCAGGGCGCGGGCACGCCGGAGGCCTGGCCCGGTTCCAGAGGAGGTCGGCGACTCAATGCGGGGGCCCCGGAGGACGCTGAGAGCCGCCGCCCCGTAAGCTCATAACGTGGTTGGGCCGGAGCGGAGAGGACGCCCTTCGCGGGCGGAGCGGGCTGGAAGGCGGGATCCTCCATGTTGGGGGGAAAAAAGGAGAGAGAGGACGGGTGTGCTCTGAGGCGATCGACGCCATAACCAAGCTGACACCGGCGAGCTTCTCCGTAACGTCAGGACCGACTTTAACCGCCTTTCCCGTTCAGTTCCACCGTTGCCCTAGTATCGGATGCGGGGTCGTTGATGCGGTGGTAGCGCACGCCGCTGGGGCGGTGCTCTTCGCCGTTGGGAACCCCGGAGCTCAGTGCTGGGGCTGGAGGCCCTCGGAGGGTGGGCTTAGAACTCACTTTCCCCGAGGTGATGGTTATTATGTTTGGGCGGTGGAGGTGATCTCCTTATTGGTGAGTTCAACAAGAAAAGAGGAACTTTGTCATACTCCTTGTGGGGGAAAAGGGGAGGGTTGGATTTTTAGGCAGTAGGGGGTTGTTGGCTGGCTTTAAATACTCAGTAAATACCCTGTCAATAACTGTTCCCCATCTCTTGCGCTAGTGTATTGAACCACTGTCTCTTGGAGGTGATGGTAGTTTGGAGCTGCTCATTTGGCTTGCAAAAGCCGTTCTTTGATGCTGACCAAATATGTTTCATACAATTAAATAGTTTTCAGTGGATACCTCCCAGCGATAGCTACATTTTAGTAGTGGGTTAAGAAGGACTTACCGTTTTAGCTTGTCATTTTTAACTTGGAAAGAACCTGAGATCTTTTTAACGTGTTACGAAACATGTGTGTTACACTCTCCCTGCTGTTTGTATGTTCAGTAATGCAAAACAGTGTAACATGCAGTTTTTTCTTGCATGTGCTTTCATGTTTTCCTTCTAGGAACTTCAGGGAGACAAAAAAAATGCTGATTTCTTGTATTTAACTCGAAGGATGTATACAGTATTCCTGATTTCCCTGGTTATTCCCCCTCGATCTGTTTAAGATTTCTTGCAGAAATAGCTCTTTTGAATACTGAATCAGCACAGCCTTGTTTAAGTGAATTCTTTGGCAGCTGCTACTCAGCTATATTTTCCTTTATTTGATGAGAATTTGCTTTTTTTGTCTTTCTGTTTTACCCAGTTTTCTTGTAAGTGGCAGTTTGAATTGGTTTAGCTTCAACTGTGTCCTTGCTACTTCTATAAACAAAATGGACAAGTTGTTCAAGCACTTTAATTGCTGGTCAATGGGAAATGATAATGTGTAGTTACTGTACAAGTGTAGCACATACTGTGTTAATTGTAATAGATATTTTGGGTTGTGCTCCACTTTTATGTATGCCAGCTGCTTGTTACTGTTCTTTGACATTTGGAACTTTCTATAGGAATAAATATAGACATACACTCAAAATAGCTTTTCACTTCGGCCTTCAATTTATTTTTCCCTTGATGGCTGCAGAAACATTGCTCCAAAATGCAGTTTAATGCATTTTGGTGGAAGAATAAAGGCTCATGTTAACCTTCAGCCTACTTGGAGATCGAATGGCCCCAGTGATTTGCAAATCAAGTAATTGTTGATTTCAAGATCAGCATTTAAATAATGTTTTTTTACAAAGTTTCTGTGGTGTTTGGTTTTCTGAAGGTATATATTTTAGTTGATTTCTGTTGATATGCAAATGAAGTTTGCAAATGCATGTACATGACAAAATATAGATCTTAAAACTGTTCAAATATAAAATAATACATGTAATTCACACATTTTGTGTCTTTTGAGTTTAAAAAAAAGCCCAACCAACCCTGAAGCTCCTGAAAGCAATGTTAATAGAATTGTCTGAGTCCATAATAGTAAATAGGAGTTTTTCAGTGTCTAGGGGACTCATCAAAAGGCAGTGTTTGTTTTACTTAATCCTGCTTCACCACTGAGATTTTCTGGTAGTAGGTTATGTTATTTGTTTCCACTTAAAATAGTGATTGTCTTCAGAGTTATAACTTAAAATTGTAGGATTTTAATTCTATACAGCCTGAAACTTCAGCTAGAAATATTAAGTGGGGAGAGGAAGGGCGAGGATTATAGGGGTTAGGCTGAGACTTCATCAAGTTTAACTGATAAAGGTGGAGGAAGGGGCTGTACTAGGTAAGAGTAAGATTAGGTGGTTGTGGTAATGTCTATCTAAACAAGTATTATTCTCTGGTGTACTTTCTCTGCCTGGTGTCATAGTGCTGCGAATAGTAGGATAGTGGTAGGAGACTAAAGGACAGGATTTTAATATATGTAAGATTTAGCTAGTTTATGCAAGAGCTAGTTGTGCTTTTTGTGTGCTGTCAGGCCTGTCTCCTCACTAGGAGAATCTTCAACAACTGTGAGTTACAAGGGTTGTACTACTATTAAGTTTTTATCCAATTAGCTTCTGAAATCAGTGAAAACTTCACAGCTACTAATGGTGGTAGAAGTCTTGAGCATTCATAGACTTTGAGGTTAAGAAAAATGTTAGACTTCCAGTTAGGGAGTAAGAAACAAAGATTAAATGTGTGTTATGTGTGTTCTCGCAGTAAACGCCAATGAAAATTGGGAACTGAACTGTTTACTGCATTGTTAATAGCATGAGGGTGTGCTGTAGTTACTGTGCTTTACTAAATTTTGTAGATAATTAATTTTACTTCATTTAATGAAGTCTTTTTGTTGGAATAAGAATGAAAATGGTAACTGGTTGTATTTTAGCTTACTTTTTACAAATGAAATAAGGGAAAAAGTATAAAACCACAAGATTTTTATCTTTCTTCAACAGCTGTGCTGGTGGAGTTAAATCATAATCCTGCAGTTGTTTTGAGTCCATTTCTGTATATACAGTTTTGACTGACAGCAAGAACTAGACATGCCAGAGGATACAGGTTGTTTAATTAGAAACTAATGCTTTTTGCATACAACAGTTTAGACTGTGTAACTAGTTTACATACAGTTATAATGCCAACTTGATAAAAAGCCTGTACAGCTTTACTAGTTGGTGTAAAACTGTTTGAAAAGGGGGATTTTTAAGTACAGTGTAAGTATTCAAGCTGAAATCTGGCAGTTATAGGATTGTCATCTCACGTGTTTAAATATGAACAAGCCGTGAGCTGCTGAAGAGTTAAACTGTGAGGTTCTCTGATTTAGCCCCAGTGTTCTGAATATTCCATTACCAGTTAACAGCTGCTGAACGGTTGCTGTTCAGTTAACAGCAGTGCTCCTAGCAGTCATGATGAAGAGCTCATTTCTTTGGTACTTAAGTGGATGAATGCCAGATTGTGTGAATCACCTTTCCAAAGTGCATTTTTTTTCCTGTGCAGTTGCTGAAAATGTGTTTTCAGTGCTGCTGAAGAAGTCGGGTTCAGTAGCAGGCCATGAACATTAGGCAAATAAGTAGTATGTATGTGTAGAATATTTTCAGTCAAGGTGACAGTAAAGGAATGGTAAAGATATTGTGTATCAAGTTTACCCAGTAACAGTCAAAGTTTGTAATTGACATTTTTGTTTCCTAAACTTAGAACCATGGCTTGTCAAACTGGCTCATGCTGGGGCCTTTAGAAGGTTTCTTACGCAGAGATGCTTATGTTTGTTTCTTTTAATCTAAGCTTGTGACCACAGAAAGCTACCTTCTTTCTTCTTATCTGTATAAAGGGGGGAAAGAAAAAATCAGAGCTGGCTGCACTGCTTGTGATTCTGCTCACAACTTTTCCTAATCAGTGAAGTCTATTTGCTGCCTCATTTTTGCTTGTACTGTTCAGACCCCAAGAGCAGAAGTAAACCTGACCAAAAGTAAATCAATTTTATTTTGCTGTCTTTGGGTAAAATTTCATTGTTGGGGCAGATATGGGATTAACTTACTTGGAAGAATGTGAATAAAGGCTTCAGAAGGTATTATAGGAGTAGTAAAACAGCCAGTTGTCAATCTGTTAGTAAGCCAATAGAGTGTATGTGTGTAGTCTTTTAAGCACCCATGAAGCTCTGGACTAGAAGATACCAATGGCATGTATATAATACTTTTCTTTCCTCTTAAAATTAGTTAATATTTCCTCAAATGCAGAAAACACTAAATTAAATGTGGATTTTTGTTCATCAAACACAATTACGGGCCTTTGGGTTGGAGGATATGCATAATCTAAGTGCCATTACTAAAGCTATGTTAGTACAGTTGTCAGTTACAGTTCTTTCCCCAGCTACTCACAGAGCTGTGCTGGCAAAAGCTCTAATATGTATGCAGATATTTTGCAATCTGTTTGCTAATGTAACTTTTTTCATTCAAGGAATTTGAATGAACTTTCAAAGCCTTGCTTCCTCCTGAGATAAACTGCTGCCCTCCTTGGAAGGGCCTGTACTAGTGCGTTGCTGGAACTTTCTTCTTATAAGTGCAGCTGCATTGATAAACCACCATTGCACCAGGATGGCGCACACTTGGCAAACAGGATGGCCGAGGTGAAAGTACAGGTTTGCGGGTGTAATCAACACTGGTACAAGGCACTTACACCAGCACAGCTCTGTTGATTAGTCATTGTATCCCTTCACCTTGAGCAGTCATGACAGTGAACATCTGTAGTATAGATATGATCATAGTCCTGTCTATCATTAAATAAAATTTTCATGTTTGCCAGATTTGTGGTAGACCTGCTGCTAAAGTGCCTCAAATATTCCTATGAGAAATTACGATTTAGTTGTGGAAACTTCACTGTGGTTCAAAGAAGCACTTTTTGCTCCTTATCCAGAATAAAATACACATGTAATACTTGGTGCTGTCCTCATTCTGCTGCACTGTCTGCTGAGTGGTCATCCCTTCTTTTCTTGGATTTTTTTCTTCTGACTCTTCTGATCCTCTGTGATGCAGTCTGAAATAAGAATTTTTAAGGATTTTTTTTTCTTGAGAAGATGATTTTCTAGTCTGAAAGACATAAAAATAAACTCCAGAATGTGCGTATTCTGCATAAATCAGAGAGCTACTTCAGGCATTTTTGCTTGGAGTTGTTATCTTCTGTGAAGCTGTTCGTTGTCTTTTGTAGCTGCTGCTGTGCACTAGTTGTCTGTGTGTGAATGTTAATGTGGCTCTATCACACACATTAAGTTCCGCACTTTCAGGAGGTCCCTCATTCGCTGCAAACGTGCAGGGTTGCTGTCCTGTGTGTGCAGTTTTCCACCATGTGAGGCAGTGGCCTTCTTATGCGGCTTACGTAAGGTAAGTGAGTAGCCTGACAGAAACCATAGAGGAGGATGATGGTGTATATATTCATGTCAGACATATAGTAGAGAGGGTTTATAGTAATGGGTTACCAAATACATTTTAATTTTTATGGATTAATGTCTTTATTATTAAAAGTACAGAGACCAAGTGATTGTATTTGTTGCTTTTAAAGGAAGCTCTTTAGCTTCTTAAAATTAATCATTTGCCTAATGATTTTAAGAAGTAAGCTGTCAAGTTCATTTGCTGTGAAATTTATTGTTGATTTAGACTGTCAGTACCATTCTCAAGTGGAAAAAAGTGGTCTTGTGAAATCCATAAATGTATTTGGTCTCATTTTTCTTAAGAGAGAAATCTGGAAGAAAATGTGAACACTTGTTTCTGCATCTCTGGAAATAAAAAGAGTAATTGATGTTTGCATTTGAAATCTCAGTAACTGATTGGCATCAGCACTGCATACTGGTGGTACTTAGTATCATGTAAATGTGCACTTAATAGGTTCTCCTGTACCAAGATAGGACGAGTGTTTTGCACCATTTACTGGACATTTGAAGTAAGTTTTCAACACAAAATAAAAAAGCAGCTGCATTTGAAGTCAGAAAGCCTGAAAACCACAAAACATTGAAATGGTCAATCCGAGTTTCCAGGGGTGTCTGTTGGTTGAAGGGTTGTAGTGACAGACATTACTGTGTTCCTTGTGAAACCGCAACACCACAAAGTCTTATGGTACCTTCAAAGATTTTTTGATAAAGTGCCAGGGAGCTTGAGGAACGGGGAGCCTCAGCAGAGGCGCAGAAGCCTCTGAATTAATGCCCCCGGCATTCCTGTGGGAGATCTTATCACATTTGTTTGCTAAGGCATCCCTGGAGAGCTTTTCCCTTGCATTGGAGGCTCCTGCAATATGGGTACCATCAGGTGTTTATCTCTAGCATCTTCAGAGGATGCAGATTCTGTGTTGTGTGGTGCAGCCATATCTATCCAGAGGGAGTCTTATATCCCATACCACTTGAGTCAGTTTTTTTCCATTACTTTTGGTAGGAGCTTAGATGGGGTGCCACTGAACACAGAAAAATGAGGCTTTACAAGTGCTAGAACCTGTTTTTGTAAAGAGACGTGGGAAGGTGAGGGAAGCAGCAGGTCTGAGTGGAAGGATGGAATGTGAGACTCTACAGTAGATGTCAGTGGTGATATCCCTGACAAATTAATATCATGTGCATCTGGGGGTGAAATGCTATTCTGATCCTAAAAGCTACCTTAAAACTAGATCCTGGTGATGCTTTGTCCTTATTTGGCTCTGTAGCATTGTTAATATTTGCCTGAAATTATTACTGCTTTATGCAGTATTTAAGAAGAGTGCACATTCCTTAAATTGGGATGGCTCATTTCTGAGGAATGTGGTGGCATTACTGAATTATGTATTACTGCATCTACTTCATGCAAATTTCAAGGCTTTTTAATGTGTGAAATTTTTTAATGGGAGTCATGTATTGATTCTGAATAGGAAGGAATTAACTGCCACTTGTAAATTGTTAGTGTTGTGGGTATATGAGGTGGTGGGTTTGTTTATAATCTTGGAACTAATGTAGTGTATTTAATGATCGTCAGCAGAGCAGTTACAGACTGGTAGTACACTTCTTGTAGCATTTTTCTCTTGTAGGTCTAACTGTAAGCATTGAAATACTTTGATTCTATGCAGATTCTATTTTTAACATGATCTTTCAAATGTAAGCAGCTTCTGATATAAAATCTTCGCATTTACCAGGGATGCTTGGACTCCTGACTTTGAACTGTGGCTTGCCTACAGCAGTCAAGTAGTGAGAGAGCAAATTATTTGGGGTGCAGGGGAGGAGTTCAGGATCACAATGATTTTCTTGCATCTCCTGTTATCTGTATTGAGCCATACAACTGTGGCCTCTCTCACTCTTGTCTCTTGTCACAGCATTCCCATTTCACAACTTTCTGAAGGGTGGTTTCCTTCTTTCAGAAGGAAGATACTTAAATCAGTAAACAGTAGATATATATGAAAATAAAAGACTATACGCTAGTTGTACTTGGTCATCTGATTTTTCTCTCACTTCTCATGTAAGTCAGTTGCCCTTGTATCTTTCATGGATGAACAGATGGAGGAGCTGCACTGCAGCCCCAGCTGTACAGGGCTTCTCCAGTGCTGATGTAGAACCTACTTCCTGCTGTCCTTGGGGGCCAGTGGGTTGCACCTTTTGTCCATGTCTGAATGGAACTGCTCATTTATGTACAAAGTAGGTTTTGCCCTCCTGGCTTCCTTTTGGTTGCTTTTGTAATGCTTGTTGATGCAAGGGATTAGTTTTGCCGCTGCTCTGCAGAAAGCGCAGGTTTCCCAGATGTCATCTTTGATAAATAGGGATGCCAAGTAATTTTCAATGGGATCAGTCTTCTGAGTGGGAACAGCATCAGCTAAGCCATACCAACATTTCTTTATTTGCCTCAGGAATTATGTCCTTGTATGAGTTCTAAGTCAGTATTTTTTTTCCATGTGATATTAACATATTTGCTTATTTGGAATTTTTTAAGACTGGCCAAGCCCAATTCATTTTTTATTGGGAATAAAATGTGCAAACAGTGTCAGTTGTGATTGGAATTACTGTTACAGCATTCTGGAAAGGATGCTTTCTGTCCTGTTTATAACATCCTGCAGTTTCTTTGATATTTAAGAAACCTGTCCTGGATAATTTGGCTGTAGCCAAATACCTTGCATGTCAAGCCTTTTAATTCTGAAGAAACTGGAAAATATACCTAGAGGCCCGTTACAAGTAATTCAAACTGAAGCTAGTATATTCAGTACTGACATTGGCTGTGTCAGGACGTGGAGATGAAGCTGGTAACTGATGAATGAGACCTGCTTTGGAAAGATGGAAGGTGTAAGACTCTTACACTCTGAATTTCTTTTTAAGTGCAAACTGTGTTTGGTTCTCTCATTATAACCCTAGTTTGCAGAACCTTATGTTGGCCATAATGGTCTTGATCTCTGTCCTGTTGTTGGGCAGTGGCCTTTGAATTTCCAAAATGTACCTAAAACATTGTGCTTCAATAAGACATTCTTCTGTAGAGTTCTTAGGATGAGTAGGGAATAAGAGAACTAATAGGTGCCAGATATGAATACTTGGACTAAAGTATTCCTGCAAGGTGCTTGTGTAACCTCTGAATAATGAGATACCAGCACTTGTGCAGATTGCAGCAAATTGACTGAGTATTGAAGAGTACTGACATCCAAGAACATGGAATGAGGTGCAGCGTGTTTCATCATGTGGCTGTTGACAATGAGAATTAACATTCATGACAGGATAAAGATCACTAGTCTTTCATATAGGATCCTCAGAAAGCTAAATATAACTGCTGGTTAAGCAGAAACTGAGAAATTTGCTCTCAATTCTGACAGATTATTTTTATCTAAGTCCTCAGATAAAGGTGAAATTATTTCTTTTGGGTTTGTTTTCTTTTTTTTTTTTTTAGTTCATGTTAAAGGTTTTATTACTAAGCTGTCTTTCAAGATCCTTTTTTAGAGTGAAGTCTTCCCAGTTAACCGAGGCAGGAATTCTTAATGCGGTTAAAATAGTAAGTTCTAGAGAAGACTAAATCTTTCTGCAGTCAGTGGAGCCACTGAATGTCTTATTACCTGATAGGGGAAATGAGAGACACTGCCTGAATGTGTATTTGTTGGTAACTTGTTGAATTGGCCTTTGTCTAAAAATATAAACACAAAAAGAATGGGAAATGTTGACGTTCTTTAAAAGCTTTTCTCTGTCATCATCAGCTTAAGATGTTTTATTTAGGTGTCTTAAAAAGGGCTTAATGAAGTCAGCATTAGCAGATCCAGGTGTCTCTGAGCTGCATGTCCTGCAGTTAACACTTCTCAGCCCTGTGTTACTGGCATGGATAATCGCTCTTTCGCTTGAGATTTGTATGAACTGTTGGCTTACTGAGGTGGCAGTAGATAGCAGTATGCTTTTCTTGAGGTTTTGTCTGAATGTGAGAGGGATAAAGAAAAATGGAGTGAGATTACAAGCTTTTTGTTGTTGATGTTTAACAAAGAATAGATTTTTAACGTGTGATCGTGAACAGCTGGCATTGCAGTAGCAGGATTTGGAATTTGGGAAAATCTTTTCTGTCTCATGTTAAATTGGCTGCTGATAACTCCTCTGGAATTTCTTCAAGACATATTTACTTAACACCACACACGTTTACAGGGGTACTTGATGTGAGTGATGGACCCTCTCATCTTAGAGAATGGGCAGCCCTGGGGTTGTGGGTTTGTCATTGCTTAAGAATAGTTGACCGTGTTGGAATTAAAAGTTTGTGATAGTTTTTTTTCCTGAGTAGGATACTTTGATTCTTCAGCTGCTTCTGTACTTCAGGTCCAGAATGAATTCAAATGCTGAACTTGTTCTGAGAAAACAGGAATATTTTATCTGCAAAACAATGGGGAGGGAGGGAAACCCGAATGTTCTCTTGGCTGAATATTCTATCTGAAGATACTGTGCAGCAGCTTTATGCTCCACTTCTGATAAGTGACTGTTCTCTTTCACCGCAATGCTCCCGTTATTACAGTTTGTAAGCTTAAAACAGAACCTTGACTGAGGGTGCAGTTGAAATCCTGTTGGCTGAGATCTGATGTGTACATGCTGTGTGGATGATGGGGTGTGCGCATGTTGAGTGAAATGGCAGCATGGTGCTACACCAGCTCAGCCTGCTTGAGGTGATCGTGTTCTCCATCCCTGTTCTTGAATGCGTTTATGCTAGTTCTAATGATCATTATTTTTATCCTTTGGCTCACTCTTTGGTGGGTTCATTTTCTGCTGAGTTTATAAGCTGAGTGTTTGCTAAGGAGCCTGATGACTGTGTCAGAGCTGTATGTGGTGGATGTGGCATAGCCCATGTAACTGAGCGCAGGAGAAGGGAGCAGGACAGTAGCAGCCCAAGTAGTGTCAGGGCAGTATTTTGTTCTTTGTAGTTCATGAACATGGATTTAATAAGTACTGTGAATCCTCTGTTTAATGGGGACCTGCTGCCTATCTTGTGTAACCATTTAAATCAAGCCAGGGTTTGTATTGGCAAAGCTTGCTTCATCTCTAAGGAGAGAAGGGATTTTTCATGGAAGAAACTCTTGATTTATGTTTCTAACTTCTTAATAGTTGCTCTTAAGGGCTTATGCATTTTCACTGTGGCGATTGCTTATCACAGAGGTTGTTAACCGAAGCAAACCCTGAGTTTTTTAATAAGCAACAGTGTAATGTATTTAATACTATTTTGCCTTTCTGTCATGTCATTTACAGAGATTTTTGCATAATTTTTAGGAGTTATATAATATCCTTTCTAAAGGAGGTGTGGCACAAAGGCAGGGTGATGCTGATGGTAATTGTCCATTAGGGGAACTACAATGGTTTTCAGTTTCTGAACTTGCAGTTTCAGAAATGTGATTACTGTGTTAGGAGGTATAAGATTAATTTCATCAAAAAGGATCTTCAGCTCCTTTAAAACATGATAACCAGTTTGCTGCTTCAGCTTAGGTTTCTGTCAGGATCTCAAATGCAGTTGAATAGTGAACTAGAGAACAAAATTAACAAAAAAATCATACTGAGTTTGGAAGAGAAGCAGATATTTGAGGACTTCCAAAGTTGCCTTATGTTGCAGTAAATATTTCTGTAGGCAGTTAGAACATTTGAAGTGCAAATTATCATTGAGTTAAGGCTTTTTGCTTTCACTTGTTGATAATGTTTGATTTTTCAGCTTCTTTTAGTTAAGTGTATTAAAATGCAGTTTTGTAAAAGCAGATTTATGTAAAATCAGCTTGAATCTAACTCTGTTTTTAATGAAGAAAAATAATTTGGACTAAATGGGGGAGGAAAAAATTGAGATACTGAATGATAATAATGAACACCCAAGAGTGTTACAGCAAATGTAGGGGACTGTAATTGTGTTTAAAGTGTACTGAATTTTTATACCTCTCAAATTTGATTATTTTCAAATTACAGTTCTGTTAAAGTTTTTTCTGTAGGTAAAAATAATGAGATAACATCTACTGATACAAACCAGCATGATTTTTGCATAGAATCTCTTGGGTTTCAGTTATTACTTGTGTTAAAAATGCTATTTCATGTTAAATCAGAGCTGTACACTGCACTGTGCAGCTTTGCCACTGGGTGGGGTATGAGTAGCGTTGTATAAAGGGTTGCGTTCAACGGGCCAGAACATCTCCTGAGAAGAGGATCCCAATTCCACGTTGGGAATTCTTTAGTGGTATCAGCTCTGCGGCTCAAATGTAATTGTAAAGAGCACATTGAACGCCAATACATAATTGCACTGTGAAGGCAATCCTTTGGACAGTTCTTCCTTTCAAATGTGAACTGGATAAGTTACTCATAGGATGCACTTTTTTTTTTTGCCTGTTTTAGAGTTTGTTTCACAGTTTAATATTCGAGCTGAACAAGAAGTGTTTAGCTGACTTTCCCTCTTCCTATAGGCCTGTCACTTAAAAATTGCATGATGTGTGATCAATTGGAGATTCTGAACAGGGAGATTGAGAGGTTATTGCAGAACAGCAGCGTGGAAGAAGACACTTTAAGCTCAGACTGTCTTCAGCCATCAGTGACTGACTCCCTGGATATAATCACTGATCCAGACAATGAAGCAAAATATTTATTAGAGCAGGTATTCAATGCCATGAAATACAGCACCAGGGTCTTTAAAAGTGGTTTATTCTGTTGTCTTCTTTTTGTTGTTTAATTGTTTCCTTCTCTCTCTGTAGTGGGAACAGTTGGCTGAGGGAAGGAATGTTGATAATGTACATAATCCCCTATAGAGAAGGTCCAGGGGAAGGAAGTCCTGATGTGGATGTAGCTACAGACCCATGATGTTTTTCTTAATTCTTCTTTGCCACTGTCATGCAAGTTCTGAGATTTACTGTTCATTGCTGTTCATGAAATAATAAAGTGATCCACTGATGAAAATCAGATTTGGGAGGGATTTGTCTTTTTCCCTCTCCTTATTTCTGGGACAGTGACATGGCATTGGAGAACACCTAGAGACAATCATTGCTTAGGAAGTAAAAAGTATTCCTAAACAGTAAAGATGCTTTAAGAGCTGGGGGCTTGGGAGATTTGGAGAGGGGAAACAATGTCCTTTAAAAAGAAAAGACTGTATTGGTATGTCTGTGAAGGATTATCTAATCTGTTCTTAAAGTCTCCTAGTTTTTACTCCTTTGAAAGTTACTAATGTTTTAATCATTTCCTGCACCTTCTGTGGCAGTTCTGTGTCTTTTAATGGCAGAACACAACATGCAGACTCTGTCCAGTATTGTTCTTTTGTCCTCACTAGTATTTTATAGGCCAGTTCAAAAGTGGCATTTTCTATTTTGTCCATCCGGTCCTCCTTTTCCTTCCATATTCTTTTCCAGTGTTCGTGTAGTTTGGTAGACTACCTTGGTCTAAATCCTACTTATTATCCAAGCTCACCTGCTTGGAAGCAGGCAGTCAGTGTTGGTGTTCCGTTGCTATTCTGCACATCAGTTTGGACTCCTGGACTCTCCATTTGCTCTTGTTCAGGTGCTTTGAAGGAATTCCTTGTGATTTTGAGATGGTTCCCAAGGGTTGCTTTTTGAGCAGCTTTATTGTTACTAATAGAATCCGCTGTCCTTGAAATAAAGCTTCTGGAATGTTCTATATTGCAAACCTTACTAGTGAAAAGGGCAGTAATAAGGAATAGTCTTCTTAATTCTCAAGCTCAACTATAAATTTTTGGTGCTTTTATTATGAAATCACCAAGTAGTCACTTGGATTTAGGTCCTCAAAGCTGCAGGTGTCTTCTGCAGATGTCTTTAGTACAAACTGGTAAATCTTCCCTGTCGTAACCCTGAGCATGCTGATGGGGTTTAAAAACATTTCTGCAGTTTCATTGCACTCTACTAAATTTCACTATCGGGATGCTTTGAACTCTGTAAATGGATAGACTTGTTGATTATGGTTTGTTGCTGTTCAGGAAGCCTAATGGGGTCTGATCGAATTGATGAGAGTACAGTCATATTTGGTATTTATTTCAGATGTCTCAGCTGGTGGAGGTGGTATTTGCTTACTTGGGCTTTTTGTTCCAGTTTCTGTGTGTTTTGGAAAGTAGAAAACTCTCAAGAAGGTGATAAAATGAGTGATAGAGGGAAAACAATTCCAGATTTATGGAAAATAGCAAGATCAGTTCATAAATACATCAGTGCCTGATTTTCTTTCCTTTTTTCCCCCCCAGGAGGCAGCAGGAAAAGGAGAATTTCCAGGATTTGGTCCTGCTGACAGCTCAGAGACTTCGTCTGGCACCTCAGAATCAGGGAAATCAGCATGTACTGGAGGGATAATGCTGAATGACTCTGATCCTTTGCTGCCCTCCTCTGGCTCTCCTTTCCGTTCAGCTTTGCAGGGAGAAACCATTCAAACCTCTAATGCTGTGTCAGGTAAAGCATATAGAGGACATTGAAGAGACTTTTTTGTTCTTTACTTTTTATCTGGAATTTAAATCTCAGGATTTGGATTACCTCTTCTTGTAGCTTTTAACGTTTCTTCGTCTTTCAAGGTAAACAAAGATGTAATCTTGAACTGTTTTGGCTTATTCCCTTCTGTTGCAGCCTTTTTATGGTGTGAATATAATTTTAGTAGTGTTTATAAAAAAACTATGCTTAGTGATGTGTTTTACAGGGGAACTTAATGAAATTTCCTACTGGATTAAAGCACTTTCAGCTTTTGACCTGTGTCCTAGAAGCTTAAAATTCACTTTTTATTCTGGCTGTTATGCTAAAAGTAATAAGTGACTATTAAACGGATGTTCTGGAGCGTGCCGCTTTTACAGCGGCATTGACAGTATCTCACTGAAATGACTTTGAAGTTACAACTGAAGTGCTAATTTTTTTTAACCTAGCTGCATGAATGTTGATGTTTCTTTAGCACTGACAAGTAACATTCCTATTGTAGCGTTGTTAAATATGGTGCTAGAAAGCAGCGGAATTGCACTATAGGGAGATCGTGTTGGATAAGGCAGAACAATAAAGCCACTGTTGCAGTGTGTGCAATAAAGAGGCATTTATCACCAGTACACACTGCAAGACTGGGAAAAGCTTACTAAAGGATGTCTGAAAACCTGTAGGTGTAATATGTGCAGCTGTTAATGTTGCCTTTTGGCTATCCTGTGCAGTTCTTGAGCCAGGAATACTCATGTAACTACTCCAAAAACACTCTTGGGGGAGAGCTGGGGGATATTTCTTGTTGTTTTTTAAAGTGCTGTTTCTGTTTATCCAGTTCAGGGTATACTTACTGCTGCATAGTATACTGTGTTTCACATGAGCAATGTAATTGCAATGGCTGCAAAATCTAGTTTCTGCACTCATTGAGGAGAGTATTTATATGGCATGCAACTCATTTAAAGCAGTGCACCATGATGTCATGCAGACTTCCTTTGTTATTCCTGAATTACTCAGAATGCAGCCTCAGATCTCGTATTTCTTCCTCTTTATTTGCTTCTGTCAAATAAGAGAGTCTTCTGGTACACTGGAAAGACTTTAGAGAAAAAAGAATTCCTGGTTGTCAGCGCAGTTACTTTCTTTTTCCCATATGGCTCATTGGTCATTCCTGTAGATCATACAGGCTGAAAACCGTTTTGTAAATAACCATGGCAAGGAGCAGCCTTTCTCAGATTTCAGTCTACACAGGCTTTTATTTTTTCTTCCCAGAGAGATGTTTGAGAATATTTCTGTGTTGTTCTCATCTATATAATTTCTTCTATCCAATAAACCTTGCTAGAGGAATAATGAAGGGAAAGCATGTTGCCTTATCCTGAATTCCCACCAGTGTTTCTGAAACAACTGAAAAATAGCAGCTAAACTATTAGCCAGGATACAGTTAGTTTATTTTACCAAGGAAGACTGGAAGATTTCTCTGGTTTTACATTTTGTTTAAAATCCAAACCCTCATTTATTCTTTGGCTGATCCTGTGTTCCCTAAACAGGAGTTTCTTTAAACTGGTGGGTGTTTCTACCTTGTTTCTTACCTCCTGTAAGTAATCCGCAGAAAATATTGCTGGTATCAGATACCATCCTCTCCTTTAAAGCAGTAACTCTGCCTGTACTGTCTGTCTGGATGACTCCTTGTTCTGTTCCTTGCTCTTTCACACTACTGCATGTGTGGTTCCTGTGTCCATGTAGGAAGTGGAGCTGCTGGAGGTTTTTCCTCAGACAAACTCCAGAGAATAGATTCATACCATTGAGAAGTATTAGAAAGTATCAGAGATATCAGAAGTCCTAAGGCTGTTTAATAAAATATATCAGTATAGTGTCCAGACCCATATGTTCAACTGAGTACTTTGAAGGGATTCAGTCAACTTTTTGTTGATATTCAGGGACTTACTAGTGGCTTGAAATCCAAGGCAACTATCTGTTACAATAACAATATGTAGATTACATTAGAATATGTAGTAATTACTTAAGCTTTGAGTATTTTTAAATCTAAGTTTTGAACCTTACATTTTTCTTCAGCGTTTCAGGGTGAGGACAGTGGTGACCGTACTATGGAACAAGCTGTAAGTTCACAGCCAGTGTCATTAGAATCTGAATCTAATACTGACAACATGGAAAATAGTTCTCCTGGTAAGATTTATTCCTTTTAGATTGAGCGGAAAATGTGCTTATTTGTCTGTTGTGTGTGTGTGTATATATATATATATGAATATACATATATTTTTAAGTAACAGAAGCGTTTGTAACTGCTGGGTTATGTTGGCACAGTATTCAGTGAGGTACTTAATTGCTGCTGTTACATTACATTGACTGTAAAGCATTTTATCTACTTTCAGGGACATAGAATGAGGTAAAAAGATACATTATCACAAAGAAAACATACTATGTTGAAAAAAACTCCTTAAGAAATGGCATCTTTCTTCACTACCAGTTTAATACCTGTTCCTTTGTGTTTAGCATCAGTTGTGGACGAAAAAGGTGAGCAAAGCAATGAGGAAGAACAAAAATCTATCAAGCCTACAAGTAAAGAGTTCAGGAAAACCTGGGGGTTTCGAAGGACCACAATTGCTAAGCGAGAAGGTGTAGGAGATACTGATATGGACTCCAGTGAGCAACAGCCCCAGCAGCAGCAAGGCTTAAACCTCAGGAGAAGTGGACGGCAACCAAAGAGAACAGAAAGAGTGGAAGAATTTCTTACGACAGTACGACGCCGAGGAAGGAGGAGTATTCCTACTACTCTGGAGGATTCAAGTGAAGCAGCATCCTGTCCAGCTACAGATGCTGAAACCGCTTCAGAAGATAGCGTTGAGAGCACTCCAGATGCAAAACCTTTAACTCGGAGGGTTGGCCTTAGGAGTAGTAAGGATCAGAAAGACTCTAAAACGAGACATACAAAAGAAGAAGAAGAAGAAGAGGAGGAGGACGAGGAAGAAGAGGAAGATGATACTTCTGATAGTGATAGTGATGGGTTAACACTAAAGGAACTGCAGAATCGACTAAGAAAGAAACGTGTTGAACAGAAACCTGTGCAGCTGACAATAAAGGATATACAGAAGCGCTTTGGGAAAAGAAATGCAGAACAGAATCCTACAGAAACTGGTGATGTCCAGCCTGAAAAAGAAGTTGAGCCTGAGTTGCCTGTCAAAGAAGAGCCTGAGACTGTAGACAGCACTGAGATTGCAAGTCAGGTGGTTGTGTCTGAAGAAGACACTGAAGATCTTGAGCTTCAGAAGGAGGCAAAGCCTGCTGTTGCTGCAAAAGGGAACACAGATGAAGAACCCGAGGAACTGCCCAAAAGCAAGCCTGAGTCTGAGATTTATGACCCAAATACTCTATATTGTATTTGTCGTCAGCCTCATAACAACAGGTAAGCAAAGGTTTCAAGTAAGAACACAGAGCAAGTAGTTGAAATTTTTCTGTGATGAAAAATGAAACCAAATGCTCACTTTTTGAGTGTAAGTAAATGAGCTCTTGGGTTTGTTTGAAGTTTGGGGGGCAGTTTATAGAAGTATTTTAAAGAGGGAATGAATGAATATGGAAGTGAGGCAGAGCAGTATACTGGTACTTTATGGGGTACTTAAGATCTACTGCTTGAAATACCTGTTGAGCTTTAATTGTCTTTTCATAATGTTTTACTTTTCCTTGTTTGGTTTATTTCCAGATTTATGATTTGTTGTGATAGATGTGAGGAATGGTTTCATGGTGACTGCGTGGGTATTTCTGAGGCTCGAGGGCGGTTGTTGGAAAGGAATGGGGAGGACTATATCTGTCCAAACTGCACCATTCTACAGGGACAAGATGAGCCTGTTTCAGAAATGGACCAGCAGGAAGCTAACACTGGGCAAGTAAATGTGGATGGCACAGAATTCACAAGCATAGGAACAATTGAGCAAAAATCTGTTGAGGACCAAGGAATCAAGGGTAGGATTGAAAAAGCTGCAAATCCCAGTGGGAAGAAAAAACTAAAGATCTTTCAACCTGTAAGTATATTAGTAGTTTCTTACTTTCCATGCCTCGCTGAGTACATTGAGACAATGGCTTACTTATATGGCTGTAAATCTGGCTTTTTTTTTTTTATAAAGCTAAATATGAAGCTGAACAACTCACTCAGTGTTACTGGTTACCCATAGTTCTGTCAGTACAGGAACTAAAACTAGAAGTGTTATTTTGATTTGGGGGATTTAAAAGTTTAATGTAGGCATAAGGAAGTGCTTTGTGCAATTTTGCCTTTCCTAAATATTGTTTTGGAAGTAAAATAATAAGGTGACCTTTTAGTAAAAATACTAGAATTCTGGACTGAGTTATACTATACATACATATGTATGTATGTATATATATACACTTTATATTTTAAATAATCAATTTTGGACATTTTCAATGATAGTGAAACTTTTTACTTAACACTGACAGGTGTCTGTTGGAGTTAACTCCAGCTGTACTTTCTCTATACATCCAGCTGGTCTCTGAAGTTCTGACTTTTGTCTTGGTGCTGCTTCTTCAAGTTACTGGTACATAGAAAATTGTTCTATACAGCCTTTTTAACATGAAAGTGTGTCTTTTGAATTATTGCAAATTCTGCCATTAAATAGATATACAAAATCTTGTTCCATGCCCAAATCAAAATCCAGGCAAAGAGTACTTCATTGAGCTTCTTCAGCTCAGTGTTCACAGATGTAAAAGCTTCATGCTGTGGTGGTCGCCTTAGTAGTGCCTAAATTACTGTAGTAATGCCAAGTCTTGAACATTTTCCTTTTCTCACTATGCCTTTAAGAGCATGTTTAGTGTAATTGCTGTTAGAATGCTACAGCTATCTGTATATTTTTTTTTGGTATGAATTTATTCTTTCACCCATGTTCTTGAAACATTGAAATCATCCCTAGAATAAGTATGACAAGTGTGAGTAAGCATCTCTGGAGGAATCTTTTTGGTTTAGTACATTTTCTACAAAATGTTTATGGAACACTTTTAGTCAATTTAAATAGCAGAGCTGTCTGTATTAGTGTAGTGAGCATAATGTATAGATGAGAAGTTTGAGCTTAATGTATGTGTTTACTCTTTTACTGTGTGCAGAAAACAGTGTTTTTCTCCAAAATGTTTTAAAATATTGGACTACTTTACACACAAAAACATCTTTGCAAGCCCAGTTCTCTTTTTTGGACTACATTTCACTGGCAGTCCTAGTATTAAGTTCAGCTTCTGAGTATCACCAATTACTCTTCGGTATTAGCATGCTAACAAGTTACTTGAGTGTGACAAGCATCTCTCATTTAGTGAAAGAAAAAACATAACTACTATTAACTTATTGCCTCTTTTGGAAGAACTGCTTACATTTTAGGTGTTCTTTTGGCATTTGGAAATGGAATGAAACTGCTCTGCTGGTGTTTGCCAGAGGGTACCATGTCTTGAGGGAACTGAACAGTCAAATCTGTTCATTTTTTAGCCTATGTTATCTCTTATACCTACTTAAGCTCCCTCCATGGCTTGGATAAACAAGCACTGCTCTTCCTCTGGAGAATTCCCCTCCCATTCTAGGCAAAAAGCTCATTTCATATGTTAATATGCTGAAATCATTAACAGTGACTGAACAGCCTCATTATTCACTTTACCTGTTTTCTTGCACCAGTGTTCTAAGCGCCTTGAGAAAGACCCCTTTTTGGTGAGCACCTATAGCTGCAGAGGTCCGGGTTGTGAATAAAACTAGAAATGGTAGGAGTACAGACATCAGCACTGCAGATCTTGTCATCATCTGAGAAAATGCCCTGAATTAGAAATGACAGCTCAGTTAACCTGAAGTTTGAGGTGCTTTTTAGGTAACATGAGTTGATACTTCTTTCTTCACAGTTCAGTGTGTACATGATGGAAAAGGTGTCCCTGCCCATGGCAGAGGGGTTGGAACTCGATGATCTTGAGGTCCTTTCCAACCCTTACTATTCTATGATTCTAAAGCATAAGCTTAATTTTTAAGGGAGAACTTCTAAACTGAGGTTTTATCAGGCTGCAGAAGATAATGCTGTTTTAATAACTTTTGATAGCGGAAAAGTAAGCCATGCTATGCAAATTATATTAATTTTTACTGGAAATATTCCTGAAGAACTTCCTTTTGGTAGTTACACATTGCAGTTTGTTGATGGGGAGAGGCTGTGTTAGAACTACAGTAGTGCTGAGTGTTAGGTGAGTTGTATAACATTTTTAGGAGTAATCTAGAAGAGTGAGATTACAGGTATGATACCTGGAGGTGATGCAGTGGAGCCTAAAGAGCTGTTAAATATTTCTGTACTTTGACCTAATGTACTCTTGTTTTCAAGGAATGTGCTATTTTCTACATTTAACATCTGAAGAGGAAGTGTTTAGTATGTAACACATCAGTATAAAAGGAGAGTAATTGTGAAGCAGAGGGGAATACAGATTGCATATGCAAACTTCTCAATGTGTAAAGAAGTTTAGGCTATGGCAGATTGGGAGAGTGGTTATATTTATGTAAGTTGGGGACTTCTGAAATGAAAACTGGTAAATCTAAAACCTCCAGAGCAAGAATTATTTGTGCACCTGAATAGCTGAGTCCTTCCTTTTGCATGTGTGCATGGTTGAGGGCAGTGGCTGATGGTGTTATGCAAGTAAAATGTGTTTTAGAAACCTTGCTCTTGAGAAAGCAGCTCTGCATTATTAAAGAGATTTCTCACATGATACAGAGGATCAGAAAAAAGAATGTGTGTACTTATGGCATCTGAAAATGTAGGAAATGAGCCTCCCTTGGGTCACTGCTGGCAGACCAACCACTTGAAAGCACGACACATTATGAAAACAATGTGTTATGGGAGGGAAATTCTTACATTTGTATGTGTTGTTTCTGTTACACCGTGAATGAAAGTTGCTTTCAAACTGGCAGTTGTGCAAGTCACAGTCATAGCTGTGGTCTGCACATGCGCCATGTACGCATTTCTTCATGTTACAAAGGTATGTTTCTGTCACTTCCTCTTTGAAATTTGAACTCACTCCGTTTCAATCCATAGGTAATTGACGCTCCTGGCACATCCAAGTGCATTGGTCCTGGCTGTTTTAATTTGGCTCAGCCTGATTCCGTGTATTGCAGCAATGACTGCATTCTCAAACATGCTGCAGCCACCATGAAGTTTTTAAGTTCTGGCAAAGACGCCAAACCAAAACCTAAAGAGAAGATCAAACCGAAACCCGACAAACCTGGCATGCCAAAGTCTCAGCTGCAGGTAAGCTTATGTTCATGATCTGTGTTTCTTGCATGGGCCTTCTAGATGGCAGCACAAGTTTGGGGTTCTTTTAAGGAATTTTAGGTAATTCAAAATTACTGTTGGCTGTGAACTAATGTGACTGCATTGTATGTGTGCTTTGGGAAGGAAAAAGATTAAAGCCTTCTCTTTTCCCTTTTGAAAATATATAGAATGGGCAGTATTTCTGCAAACAAATATCACCACCTCACCCTCACCATACTGATAGTACTGTTCTTTCAAGGTGGTGTCTTACTATTGCCTTTTCCTGTAGTTAGTGTATATTTCAAATGTATTTACAGGAGTTCACTATAAAAGAAGTCTATGTACATGTATCTCTGCTTGTTTGTAAAATACACCTGACGATTATTACTAACTAAGCCTCTCTCAATCATACAGGCAGGTATTAAACCTCTTTCAAACCAAAAGAGACCATTTCCTGAGAAGAGAGAGGTGAATATGAAGAAGACTGTTTTGACAATCACCAAGACTGAGGCAAACACTCAACCTGTTGCTAGAGAGCCAGCAGTAGAAAACAGCACACCGTCCTGGGCAAGCGATCATAATTACAATGCTGTAAAGCCTGAAAGGACTGCTGCCATTTCATCTTCACTGTTGTTCAAATGTATGTATCGCATAGGGATATTCCTGAGTAATCATTTACATTTTCTTTGAATGCCCATCCATTCTTGGCTCGGCAAGACTAGGAAGTTTAGGATTTGGGGTTGCTTTTTTTTCTTAATATGTGGCACCAAACTGCTTTTCTCCACCTTCAAAGATTCCGCACCCAGAGATACACACGAGTGGGAAACACTTTTAGAGGTTTCATTTGTATCATACGCCAGTTGTATGATTAAGAGCCTGTCAATCTACCCAGCTGATTCCTGGAGGAAAACTACATGATTAAGCTTTAATTTTTTCCCATAAAGATAACTGTTTCTAATGTAGTAGAGGTAAGTATTGATACATTTGCTCTGTGTTTCACGGAAGGGTTGCACAATGTGCACTGTGAATCAGTAGTTGACTGTACTAATTTGAATTGTATTTTTGTAATTATTTGGGCATCTCAGATCAATCAGGTCTTGCATTTTCAGTGCTGGTGCCAAGAATGAAATCTTCACCGTGGTATCCAACGATACTTTACACTTCTGCAAACACCTTTTAACTGTGAAGTTATGTCCAAGTTCTTCCTGCTGCTTTTCTTCCTTACATGAAATGATTTAAGGACCATTCTTTACTTTTAAGTTCGGGGGGAGGCAGTACTGTATTTTTTCTCCTTTTCTTTTTCCCTTTGTATTTATGTGTTCATACTTCACACATTATCCACACACACAAGAACACGTCTTGAGTGGATATTAGGCAGAGATGCCGCCTTGCATATTTTTGCAGGTTTTGAGTCGCATCTTTGTATCTCACACAAAGGTAAGTAACTCCTTTGTAGCCTCAACAAGTCTTTCTGCTAATGACATTTTTTCATTCACTCCAGCTAAGTAGTTTTATAATGCAGTGGTGGAACTTCAGATGGAATCTTACATTTCACAGTTACAAAACACATGACCAAGCGTCTGATGTTTACTCGCTTGAAAACCAATGAATTCAGAAGTTCAATTCTCACAGCTTTTACCATAAATTAGTCCATTTACATTTTATTTTTAGGAATCTGGTTGTCGAACACTGTATAGAAACACTGTATGGAAAGTAACTGATAAGTTTATAAGTTACCTTGAAGATGAGATCTTTCAGATGTAACTTTAAACACTGGGGGAACACCAGCTACCCTAAATTGCTCTTTATTTTTATAACACATAGTAAAATACTCTAGATATATTTTAATTGTACTTACCCACATCAGATGTTTTAATGGTTATAGTTTTTCCCTGCAGATATTCATTGTGTTTTGTTGCTTGGGCCCTGTGCCTTTTTTATAGTGAACTCTTGAGATGTAGTTTGATAAACTTGCATTTTTTTTTAAGCTTACTCTAGAGGAACTGTAGCTTTTTTAGCAGAAACAGTAGTATTTAAAACATAACTAAAAGTAGGTGAGGAAAAACAAAAACAGAACTATAAGGGCTGATTTTACAAGTCAAAGTCTTATGACACTTTATCTCAGTGTAATTACAAGTGTCCATATAATCATATCACCTAAAATGTCCTTCTAGCTGTAGTCTGTTTTTGTAGGAGACAGGAATATACAGGTTTTGAGGTAGAGAGTTCAGTTATTTTTAAAGTGGGTTGCTCTTAAGTTTCACCACATTGGAGGTTTTACAGATTTAACCAATTCCAGTAGAGAATTAGATTGCTGTAGCTACATTGTTTAGTTGGTTCAAAACCATGTTAGACTTAAGTTGTGACTAAAAAACAACCTAGTTTGTGCGATGAAGAGCTCTCATATCAAGTGCAAGGAAGAACTTCAGCTTGCTGTTACCAGGTGAGTTTACTAATACGGGGACTCTGTGCCATTACTAAGCTCCCGGGTAAATTGTTTTTGTCTTTATGAAGAAAACTGTCCTGCTTTTTCATGGATGGGTTTGAGCTGTTATCTTCCTGAGAAGCTGCCATTGCATCGTCTTTAGGAGTATTCTACAAGACTTTATTTATTTAACAACTCTAAATGCTGCTCAAAGCAGAGAGGTTATGGCGTTACAGAAATTTGTGAGAGTCATCTCGCTTCACAAAACATATAATCTGTCTTAGACACTAATCTTAGAACAAAGTAACTCACTGCTTAGAAACGTGCATTTCTGTACATCGCTTATGAGAGAAGTGCAAAGTGACTGGTTCAAACATCTGGGTGTCTAATGTTTGGACTTAAAGGGCCACCTGGAGGAGGCTAAGGATAGGATTCTTCCGTACACAATATTGCAAATACCTCCCATGTTCTCCCAGTAGCTTCAAGCTAAGTCCTGCAGATCCTGATTTGTGACTTAGGAATTGAGGAAACTTAACACGATCAGTAGAACTCATCTCTCTAATGCTTTTTCCGCTGGTTGTCATCTTTCAGGCATGGATTTGCTTTATACATTTCCTCTGGACTTGCCAGATACAAGACTTTGTTTTTACATATGACAGTAGTTTTACTTAGTAGCAAGAAGAAAACAAGCCTTTACTACAGATGTACTGGGTGATAGGGGCATATAATGTATTTACATTTACACCTTGCCACCAAGCCCCCTTCCCCAGCCTGTTCTGGGGAATGAGTTAGGGCTGTACCTGGAAGTGACTTTGTATACCAAAATCTGGAGGCTGTTTAATGACACTTGATGTTCACAGTGAAAATAATCCTATTTATTTAGTAACTGGAGTGGAAAATACTTCGAACTTAGTGAATATTAAGTAGAAGTGATAGTGAATATTAAGTACTTTTAAAGTTGCAGGCAGTATTTGAAGTACACTTATAAGAGGAAATCAGACGTTACATTCCCTTCCACAAGTGTTGCTTTTAAGTTCATTAGGAAAATGGGTATTAATTCAATATGCAGTGCTGAACTTTTATATTGAGTTTCAAAAGTCATCCTAGCTTCCAAATTGATACATATGTATATGGGTTGTTGAGATTTAGGATTCAAGTTGTGATATAAATGCCGAATTTGTGATGTGAGCCAGTGTTAACGTATTCAGGTCATATCAAAGGAGATGTAAAATTCATAACAAAGCAAAACAGACTTTAGTTTATCTAGTAAGATCATGTAGGTGTTTGCGGGGAAGCACCATCCAAAATGATTCATGAACGTTTCAGTTTTATTAGCAGACTAACATACATTGTATGGTAATAGGAAGCCTGATTTTGAACTATGCTGAAGGAGAACAGACTTTAAACAACATAATATAAACCTGTTTTTTCCAGAAGGAAGTGCAGAAGCAGTTTGTATCCACTCTGCTGAGACCTGTATGCTTAGTTTTGAACTACTTAATATGACATACTGTATTTTTAACAAGATTTGTCCATTGTAGTCACTGCTGCCCTGTTAAAAAGGGGGTAGAGGAACACTTCACATCTGAAGTTTGCTGATGCAGGTGTTTGTCAGGGGTGTCGGCTTCTGAAGCACCTGAACTCAGATTTTGTGTTTGATAAACACTTGGAAAAGACATTCTTCTGTATTTTTATCTGTCAAACAGAAGCCAGCAGCAAATGTGTCAGCAGTTTTAAAATAGAAAACTAATCCAAAAGGAGGGAAGATGGACATTTGTAGTATCCCCATTTTTAAACTACAGATAAGTATGCCAAGTAATGTCAGTGCTTCAAATCTTTGAAGTTCAACTGACTTATTAGACATAGAAGAAATGCAGACTGATAATTTACTCCGGTGCTAAAGCCCTAAAACATCTTAACTGCATTTATTGATAACAGCAAGTGCGCGGGGGAGTGAAGAGGGTTTCTAGATAGAAATTAAACAGTAAATGTATTGGGTTTGTAGTACACCTTCTGAGTAAAAAGCATGTCTTTGTCACACAAAGACCTTCTGTTTACTTAACTGTAGTCAGCTACACAGTTTGAGTTATCTACTGTAGCATCTTACTTGGTACTACGCACGATGTTTGTGGTACCTGTCCTGCTTCACAGTAGGGAATTACAGAGAGACAATGCTGCCACCTCCTGGAAGTGGGAGCCCAGGTTTGAGGAGCCCCGCCTCTGGCGATACCAATTTACTTTTCTTCTGCACCTAAACGTTTCTGCTCCCAAGAGCTAGTTATAAAGTGAATAGCGCTTGCTTAATCCCGATACAGAGGGCATTTGGACTGCTTTGTTACTACACACCTCTAAGAAAATGTGGAGACTTCATAAAGGGAATAATGATACTGGGAGCCCATCATCAGAAAATGTGATGTGCATATCAAAATCCTAGGAGTATAGCATACATAATATAGTTATTATTTTCTTTCCATGATAATGGTACAAAGACAGGAGAGAAAAAAAACATAGCTCAGTATAAAGAGGGCAGGTGGGAAATGTAGCACACAAGACAGAAGAGTTAGGGAAAATTGATGCAGGAAGCAATAAATACCTTGTCTGCACACAGGCTGGTGCAGATTTAATGTTCCTCTTCAGGCAAGATTGTACCAGCTTGAGTTGTGACTCTTCAGTGGAGTGCAGTGTATGTGCATATACTGCTGTTGGCTTAGCTTAACTATTAAAAAAGTATTCTATTTTAAACTGAGGGGCTGTTCCGAAGTCACGAGTATGTTTGTCTGCAAGGACTGATTGTACTTAAACTCAATGCTATTGTTTTGGTATGGGTGCTTCCCTGTAGGAAAAACTAGCAGGTGCCAAGCCATGCTGTTACACCTCAACTGCTTCTGGCATCTGAATTACCTCCTTGAAAGCTAAGGTGTCTTTGCTCAATGCTAGATTCTGCGACATAGACCCATACTAACAGACAGTAAGTATTAAGGAGTATCAGGGGAAGAAAAAGAAGTAATTACTTTATGTTCCTGGCCATTTTCCAGGACACATGGCGGCTGTGTATGCAGGTCTAGCCTTAATGCTTTGTAACTAGAGGGTTTTTCTGGAAGGCTGCTGACAGACCAGATAATGATACACCTAAGATGAGTCTGCCAGAACTTCCAAGGAATCCGTGCTGGAGATCTTCTGGCTTTGGAAAGACCATAGTACGGGAGTGGCCGGTGTACCGCAGTTCCCATGCTCAACTTGCATCATGAGAGCGAGTAGGGGCTGTGCTGGCACAGGGACTGACACAGGATCAAGCCCTGGCTGTGGAGTGAGGCTCCAGCAGCCACCACTGGCCTGCCAGCATTCCCGGGGGGCCAGCCAGTTAAAAGGAGCAGTGGGATCCTTGGGGAGTGATTGTCATCTCCTGCCTGTGAACTCCTGGAGCTCCCCTTCTCTGCTCTACAAGGTATGTCACGTCTGTCCTGTGGCGGGCAGCCGCATGAAGATCTCCACTGTGTCTGTTAAGTTAGGAAGGATGGTCCATGCTGCTGGCATGTGGCCTGGTTTTGCCTCTAGCACCCCCAGGGCCTTGGACAACAGAAAGCCAGCCCTCTTGCCTTAGTGAGTGCTTGGCTTCAGTGTTGAGGAACCACTGCTGAGGGGAAGGGCTGGGGGGCAGAAACCTGTTAACAACTTACGGATGCACTATGAATATTAGGGTGGTTTATCTCTTGTCATCAACACTGAAAGTGATGAAAGTTTGATTAAAAGAACCTCACCACCCTCTATTGCTGTTTTGCTTTCTTTTACTGATAATTAGTTCTTTGAACTTGCTCACTTGACTATAGCCAGTGAAAAACTTTCTCTGCTAGTCCCAAACAAAGGGGTTTTTTAAGGTGATCACTTGCACTTTGGAGTCAAGTTTTGTAGCTGATCTTGGTGCTGATGATTCGCTGTGTCTGAGCTGTACTGAATTGGAACTGAAGATGGCCTGGCCCTGCAAGGAGTGATGATACCATCCATGAACAGTCTGGAAAATAAGGAGCCCGTTTTTTGCAGCAGCAGATAGTGCCCCTGTCTCACTCAGAGTGGTGTAGTTGTGAAGATGCAGATCAGATAAATCACGGTCATTTCATGTAGATCAAACAGCTTTGCATACCTAAGCTGCAGATCTGCATGAGCATGGCTACAGCTTGGCTTGAGTAGAGACAAGTCACCACTGTAAAAACGTCCTTGTTTTGGAGTGTCCTAAATGGATTAGTTTTAAAGACAGGTTTACTTTCTCGTGTGTCTGAATGTAAAGGCTTGGCACACAGGCAGCTTCATTACCACCTTATTGTGGTGCAGATGCGAACTGATAGAGGCTTTAGAAGAAAAGCAGCAGGGCAGGAGGCATGCCTGAAAGGCCAGGTAATAAAGTCTGGTTTGGTGTTGAGAGAAGCAGACACGTGGTTCTGTAGGCGGATAACAGTGAAAACTAACACCAGACTAGTGCGACACTCGTGAATTGTTCAGGACTAACGCTAAGGTGTCTTAGAGGGATATGACAAAAAGTGTGGCAGAGTTTCAAGAGAGCAACAGTTGAATGAACGGCCGTGGAAGCGAAGCGGTTACAAACTGCGCCTCACGTCCACAGCCCTAGGCACTGAGCGCTCAGTGCCACAAGAGGGTGCTTCAGTGGCACCTGATGCGATCAGGACTGACTCTCCGACAGTGTCTGAGGCTGAGATGTCAGGCATGCATCCCATGGGTGACTGTGAAAAGCTGCTCTTGAGGAACGTCTCCTAACGGGTAAGTAACCTCCCATTGTAGAGTGCTTTATAGCTGACCTGTAAAGCACCAGCTCACCCATGTGTTCCGGTTTTTAACTTGGATAATGCATCAAAAGGTTTCGCTTCAGAAGAATTCATGGATTAAAGTTTGGTATCGGCCATTGCATTGGGGTGGAGGGGTTGGAGTAAATTCTGCTCTGTTGTGATTATTTGTATCACAAATGATGCAGAAGGAGATCATACCGCAGATGCACTGGAGAATCTATGTAGGACATAGTGAGGCAGAGGGAAGCTGTGGGAGCACCACTGATTTTCATTGAAAAATCCTGCCCATCCTAACAGTTTCACAAAGGGAAAAAGGCAATTCTCAGATATTGGCAAATAGGGACAAGATACTTCATCTTCCCTGAGCCAAGAGCGTGTCCTCCTCCACTGTGATATGTGCCAACACAGGCTGCCCTCTCCTGCCATTCCGACTGGACAGCTGTGGCATGCTGGAGCGACGGCATGGGGAGATGGATGGGGCAGGCACCTGCATGAGCACCAACGGGTGCAGGACCATGCGGGACTTTGCAGTGCCACTGCACAGGCCTGTTCTTGAGCAACACTCAGACTGCTGGCTGGGTTTTGGGGGAATCCCTAAATAGGAAGTTGCTTCTGGCTGTTGTTTGCCACCTGCATTCCTGTCGCGTGTTTGAGCTATCGTAGAGGCCAGTGCTGGTGCCTGTCTTTAGAGACTGGCTCTTAAAGCACAGAATTACTCTGCCCCAGCCTCTACATGGGCTGTTGAAAGATATCTGCTAACGGGTGGGCTTGCTTTTATAGCAACTGCAAAGCTGCGCTAGTGGGAATAATCCATCTAATTTGACTTTTATTACTATTTAAGACACAGAAATCCTTCTTAAGTGTAGTAAATGATCCACTTTGAGGCTGATCACAGACAGCTGTGCTCTCCTTCGGTTTTATTGTGGAATTTTACAGAATTTTGTATTTTTTAACAGAAAAATGTTAACTACCAGCTTTCTCACTGTTGGTGCCACACAAACCTGTGTGCCGTGCATGAGTTTGAAACTTAGTTGTAGTTTTGGTTTAGTTTTAATCTGGGGGGCTTGGGTTTGGTGGGTTTTGTTTGGTTTTGTTGGGTTTGGGGTTTTTTGTGTTGTTTTTTGCCTAACACTATTTTAGTGACAGGAGTACAAACAGTAGCTGTAGAACCCACACATGCTTCAGCAGCCCCATGCTGAAGGCTCACCGGTGTGCAAGGCAGCGTCTTCCAAAGCGTGAGGCTGCCAACGTCCTGCTCCTTTGGGCCAGCACTCCCATGGGGCCAGTTCTGCTCAAGCTGAACAAGACAATGCAGCCATCGGCCTGCACTGCCTGCATGTGGCCTTGAGGAGTTCTGTCCAGGGGACAGGGGGAATAATCAGTGTAGATGGAGGAGAACAAAGGGAATTGTTAAAGACAGTATTCAGATTGAGATGAGCTCTTAGGCCCAAGCTCTTCCCTGTGAGGGTGCTGAGGTGCTGGCACAGGGTGCCCAGAGAAGCTGTGGCTGCCCCATCCCTGGCAGTGCTCAAGGACGGGGCTTGGAGCAAGCTGCTCTAGTGGAAGGTGTCTCTGCCCGTGGCAGGGGTTGGAGCTGGATGACATTTAAGGTCCCTTCAACCCAAACCAGTCTAGGATTATTAGACAGCAGAGGCAATAATTCTGGGGTATGAGCAGCTTTATGCTCTAGTTCTATAGGAAGACTTCTCATAATTAGTGCTGTCACAATCAGCCTTCATGGCTGCAAGATGTTTTTCACAAGTATCTTTTTAGTGTTGTGCAGTAGTAGCTGTGATGCCTTTTGCTGTTAAAAAAGAGACTTTAAAAGAAGAAAAGGAGCCTTACAGGCTCATTACAAAGCAGGCTCCTTGGGTGTAACTGCCTGTAGTTCTCTACACATGGTTTAAAACTTCTGGCATCGACTCGAGCAAGGAATGAAAGGTCTTAAAGAGCTGTGATTTGAGTAATTTGAAAGGCACACAAAGAAAAGTAATGGCACATTTCTTCAGTATTTAATAATTGGAAGAAGTAAGTAGTATCTCCAGCAAAATAACATGTCACAAATGAAGTAACTTAAATAGAAACTAGTGGAGGTGGTGGTGCATTTTTGAGGTGGCTTTTCCAAAGCAGTTCCAAAGGAAGATTGTGTAAGTAGGGAAGGGGGAAGAACCAGAATAGGTTTGAATGTTCCACAAAAGTACTTTTAGGAGATCAGAGGAGGAGCACCGTTTCCTTTGAGTAATTTTTGTGCTGGGGGCGTAAAGCAACCTCCTGGTGTAGGTGAGGGATTATGGCGAGTGCATCCTGCGGATCCTTCACACAACATTGCTACACTGGATATCGCTCTTGAATCGAGCTTCAACAGCCACATTTTAGTGCTGAAGCATCACTGTTGAAATATATGTAACCATCAGGCTTTCAACAGGCTCACCTGCAACACAGCAGATAATGTGGCAGTTGTGTCATCTACCCTTGCAGGAGTTTCATTCTTAGCTCTGTGTTGTAATATTTGGCTTAGCTTCATGGGGAATTTCCTTGGGGGGTAATGTATCTCTTGACATCTAGTGGGAGTGATTATAGTGATGTCTGTCGTGAACATACATAGTAACACTGTTTCTTAAGTCTTGCAAGGAATGCACTTTCTTGCCCTGCCTGAGGATTCGGTGAGCTGCTTCATTAGCTCCATCAGAACCTCTCAGTCTTTTAGCCCATGCCTCTTCAGTCTGCAGGAATCCTGCTCCTCACAGGCCAAAATGGGGAAAATAGGGATTAATGTTTTAAGTGACGTTTCTAGCATCAAGCCAAGGAGGTACACTTTCGTGTTCAAAAGTGGAGAATGGAAGAGCCGCTGAATGGCTCACTCTGGCATTTATCTTCTGCCTGTGGTGAAACTCCTTGTTCAGCCTCAGGTAGGCTGATGTTCAGTAGCCATCTCTCCTTTTATTTTCAATTTGGTAAAGAGCATTTGTTGTAGGTATGCTGGAGCTGCTGATGAAAAGGACTGGAAACACCACTGTATAAAATACAGTGGTCAGTATGTGTGCTAGGCATTGACTGTGTCTTCAACTTGTTCGCGAACTCAAGGCCAAGCAATTTGAAACCCAGTGTCTGAGAGAGAATACCTGTTTCACTTTATATCCCACCAGTTTACTGAGCTGTGGTACCTGCTCAGAAGTTAAATTCCACATACAATGCCATACTGCCCTCTGAGAAGAGTCCGTGTTTTTGTTAACTCTTCCAAACATACACTGCCATGCTTCCATAGCTATCAGAAGAAAGGGTGAGCTGTGGGCTGTAGTTATGCTACACTAAGTGAATGGAAGAGTAGTGAATGGAAGAGTGAGATGCCAGTGGAAGAGGCTGTCCTGCTCCTTCCTCACACTCAGCTGGGAGCTCCTATGCATCGCATCCCAACCCATGTAACAACACAGTGAGTTGGTTCAGCTGAATTACATGGCAGGACATTAATGTTGTCAATAAACCCCAAAACTTCATAGGAGAAGAATTCCGGTTCCTCATAATCGAAATAGGATAAGAAGTTTTTTGGGTTAGGTTCATCTGCAGGCATCACAGGTAGCCCTGTATGTCCTATGCGTGACTGAACTAGTCCATACAAAACCTGTACCATTGACCCCTCTAATCAGGTACTGCTCGGTAGATGGTTTTAATTGGTATAAAGGAGTGTTGTAGTTTGAAACCGTTAACCTTTCATGAAGCTTAGCAAATGTTTGTGTATTTTCTGTTGGCTGAAGCAGCTCAGGATTGCATCCCTTCCTTTGTAAACCTTTCTAAACAGCCACAATGTCGACTTCCAGAATAAAGGATGCTTCTGCATCTTTCTTCTCAGACGCTTGCTGATTCTGCTGCCCTTCAGCCCTGGGAACTTCAATCTACCTTTGTGCTAGTACCTTTTGTCTGTTTATTTTACAAGTATATCTTACTATGGCATCGGTGTTTGTGACATCGCTTTTGTGGTGTGGATATAGCTCTCGCACATACGTTGTGGATGCTTCATCCCTGGCGGCATTCAAGGTGGGGTTGGACATAACCTTGGATGGCATGGTTTAGTGGGAGGTGTCCCTGCCCATGGCAGGGGGGTTGGAACTCAGTGATCTTGAGGTCCTTTCCAACCCTTACTATTCTATGATTCTATGATTCTGTGTTCATGTGATTGACCCAAAACATCCCGATTGTGCTATTTTTAGTTTTATAAGTGTTCTTGGTGATGAATTTGAACTGACCATTAAAAAATAGCACATAGAAGACGAAACACAGATTTAGAATTTCCCATTTTGTACTTGTGTAAACCAAAAGAACCAAGGCACAGAGGCCTGAATTTTGCTGTCATCATTCTGAAACCCGAGCCGTGCTGTCCGGCCTTTCCCTGATGAGTCACAGGAACATGCTCCTGTCCAACCTGCCTGGAAAGGTGCAGTGCTGCGCGGAAGATACAATAAACCAGGAAAAAGAGAGTGGAAGTGAAGTAAATCCTGCAGCGTTCTCACTGCACACATACTGGATATTCGCCTCCTCTCAATTCAAGACTATTAAAATGGAATCATGGGAATAGTTCCTAATCCCCTTCCTTCCCATGGAATTGCCAAAGCCCTCCCAACAACTAGAGTAGTTTTGGTGCGGCAGGGGAGAGTGGGAGCGCAAGGAGAGACAATGCAGGTCGCACAGAAGGTCTCCCTAGCTGGATCTCTACAGTGATCAAGATGGGTCTCTAGGGAAATCCATGGGAATAGTGTGAGAGTGATAATTTTAATGTGCTTTAAAGTAGAAGGTCTTATGTGGAGGTTTATATAGATGTGCTTTATAAATCTTCACATCCTTTGATTTAATGTATTATGGCAACTGTTTTCATTTTACACTTCAGATACTTAAATCTCACTCAGAAATCCTCAAGGCATCTCCTTGTAAAATGCTTCTAGAAAAGAAAATCAGGATAAACGTAGTGGTTATGGGTCTCGTGGCTGCTTCTCCTTGTGTTCCAGCAGAAGTTCAGCGCACCCCCTTGTACTTGGCTATACAGAAGTTCATCTTCACCGCAGGTTTTGGTGTTTGCGGTGAAGCCACCAGCAGTAAGAGCCCATTTAAAGAAACTGTGGTGGAGTGTCATTCTGCTGGAAGCATATGCAAGTATTTGGGGCAGCTAAACTTTAAGTATGGGGGAAGGTTGCAAGGCCATTTCCTCCTGAGATGAGTATCCCGTTATGGCTCTTGAGCATTCCAAGTCTTCCCCAGTTTGAGGGGTGTTTCCATTGGAACCTTGCACTAATCTGTGGGGTTGCATGATCCAGACTTCACAGGAGTGCTTTGTCCCCTCCCAGTCCATCTTGGAACAGAGATTGGACAACGTAGACCCAGCCCAGTAATTTCTGCTCTTGTTATAGCAGATCTGGAAGGTGAAAAGGGACCATTTGGTCCTTGGTAAAGTTACTGATAATAGCTAAATTCCTGGACCTTTTTCAGGAAGTGTCCTGTGGTTTGTAGCTAGGGCTTTTGGGCTATTTCATTGACAAACCCTCACCAGCTAAAACCATCAGATTAAAAATTAACCTGTTTACTGCTCGGTGGTTATCTATGGATTTGTGAGAAGAAAGGCTTTTTTGGGAGAAAACTTGGCTTTTCCAATTGAAACAGCTGTATTTCATGAGATGGTTTTTGGTAGTTTCCTCAGAACCCTTTGTTGTTTGAGCTGTCAGGGTAAAGGTGCTGATGTTCTCCCACTGTAACATCGGTGCGTTGTAAACAATGGTTTGTTTGCTCTGTGTGTGTGTGGTACTTCCGGCTGGTTTTGCTCTGTTGACTTGTTCCTGTTGGTGCCACAAGGTGGACAGATGAAATGAGACTTGAAGAAATGCTTCCTTGTCGAGTCCTGGGCAAGTGTAACTTCAGCACGTGTGAAAACTGGAGCCTTTACTTATACTTGTGACTCTCTTAGTGTCTAATGTGTATCAACCATTAACATTTAAACAGGAAATCAGTATATTGTGAATGGCGTGGTTTGAATGAATGGTGGGAATTAGATCACGACAGCCTGAGCAGCAGTATCAATGTTTGATTACTCAATAGATCTAGAATTTAGCTGGGAACTGAATAGGAAGATCTAATAGTGGTTTATGGCAGTGTCATTAATGTGATCTGGATGCTAGCAACCAAGTAGATTATATGTGCACATTTCCTAAGTAATTTCTGTGTTTTCTTGCTCATTAAAATAAGAAATATGGGTGAAAGGGTTTCTTAAACTTCAGTGATACTAAACTTGGGGTAGTATTAATGCAGTTTCAGATTCGTGGACTCTCCTTAGGTCAGCCTCTGTAATGAAGTGGTTCTGTGAGGCACCTTAAGGATTTTTCTGTTAAAATGTGGATTGTGTTGTGCCTTTTTCTTTCATTTGTGGAAGTTCGGGGTGTGTTGGAAGCTTCCCCATGAAAACCCACTCAGGAATCTTTGAAGGTGGTGCCTTATTTTCCTTTCAATTTCTTTGCGTAGGTTATAAATAAGAATTTAACCTGTAGAGCCTAAGTGGAACTCTCTTAAATTCTTCATTCAGCCTCTGAGACACAGTATCTGAAGGATCAAAGGCAAACTTCTTCAAAAGAAGCTATAGGAACCTCAGCAGGGTTTTTGAAAGTACTTTTAAAATGCTAGTGGAAGTAAATTGCTTGAATTGCCTACTTGACAGTTAAGCTCTGGAGATGTTATTTCACAGACTTCTTTATAGATTGGTACCTGCTCTTTGTGAATAGGAGGTTATAAAGTTCAGCCTTTAATATTGTATTATCTTCCTTGTTCTAACAGCTCACAGGGAAGAGAAAAGGAATGAAGATAGAGCAGAGGCTGCACTGACATCGAAGAAAGCTGTTGCATCTATAATGGAGAGGCAGGCGTCTTCTCTCTCTAAAAGTGTTCCTTCAAAGAAGTCCTCCTCCTTCTCTAATGCATCAGTAATCAAACAACCACTTAAACCTTGCGCTGCGAGTTTCAAAGGTGTCATTCCCAAGAAGCCTTGGCTTTCATCAGGCAGTGTTTCTCCAGCAGGCAGTGTTCCTTCAAAGCATTCATCTCTTTCTCCTGGCTCATCAGTTTCCAAAAAACCAGCTACGTCTCCCAGTTTGGGTGGACTCAAAAAGCCTTCACAGTCTTCCATTTCTACTGTGCCTGGAAGCAGTCAAGCAAAGGCATCACCCAGCCCTATCCAGTCACAACCCAACTCACAGATTCGACAAAATATTCGACGATCCCTTAAAGAAATTTTATGGAAGAGGTTGGAATTCAAAGTGCTTATTTTATGTAGGAAGCTACAACTAGAAGTAAATGTTTAGCCTGTAGAGTTTTGCTTACATCTGGATAAGGGGCATTGAGGGATTAAATTTATACTACAAATTACTGCAAGTGTAATTGGTATTTCAGGTGTATATTAAAATGGTCTTTATTAAATAAATGTGAAAAAGCCTTTAGGAATAACAAAAGGATCCTCACTAATCCATTTATAGTGAGGCAATTACAGATGAATTAAATTACAGCATAGAAGCATTTTATAATGCAGGTGCTCTGAACCTTTCAAATCAGGTGATGGTGGTGTTGGGGATGTAGAGGTTGTAGGGAACATAGTACAGGAAATATCACGCTGAAAGGTTTGATGCTTACTGAAGTAGAGATTCCCTCCCAACATAAAAATCAACAACAAACCCAGGTCAGTGGACAACTCTATCCCTTAGGAAAGGAAAAAGAAAAAAGCAGACATTCCCACAAGGATTATTAAAGCTAGCACCAGCTATTGAGGCTTATTACGGAGCATTGCACTCTGGCAGTGTCTCTGAAATGGAAATGCTGTTCACAGTGGAGAATCTAGGACTAAAGCATTTGAGCCTCACTGAGGGAGGATGAGCCTAGGTTAGCTGTGTAAAGTTAGCTTTGAATAATGCTACCTGAAGATTCGTACCTAACAAATGCACGTACCCTTTCTGTTTTTAACAGAGTCAATGATAGCGATGATCTGGTCATGACAGAGAGTGAAGTAGGAAAAGTAGCACTCAATATTGAAAAGGAAATGTTTAACTTGTTCCAAGTTACGGACAACAGATACAAGAGTAAATACCGTAGCATCATGTTCAATCTCAAGGACCCCAAAAACCAGGTTTGGAATTTCCTTAAACAGTAAATATATGTATTGAAATAGAGTTTGGTTTTTAGTGTTTCAAACTCTGCCTTCAACATTGCCTTGAACATTTAGTTTCGAGGCAGAGACTTATGAATTACACTATCAAAGATTATTATAGAGCCATTCAAATATTAGAAGAAACTGTTTTAGCCAAGTAGGAGTTCAGAGTCTACATTAGTTGGTCATGTGTGTTTATTAAGTGTGGGCATTTGGTGTGAAATACTTATACGGAAAGTCTTTCTTTAAATACAGACTTTATTAGTTTCTCCTCTTGTGACGTTCTCTACTGTCGATTAGATACTGTGCATGTGCATGATCATCTTTATGCTTTAAAAGAAAAACACTCCTATTCAGTTACATTGGTTGTTATTGATGATAATGAGGAAAATTCATCCTTTGTGTTTATTTCATCCTCATGTTCTGGTTACAGCACCTTTCCAAATTTGCTTATAAGTAGCCAGTATCTGTAATAGTGAATTGAGAAACTGGAACAACTTTTGCCCGTTAAGCACTGCAAATCTTGTTAGTTACCTTAAGCAGGTTTTCTTCAGCATAGGAACAAAGTCTTTTCTGTTTTCAGGGACTCTTTCATCGTGTCCTTCGTGAGGAAATCTCACTGTCAAAATTAGTGAGAATGAAACCAGAGGAACTCTTATCTAAAGAACTGTCTGTGTGGAAAGAGAAACCGACTAAACCAGTAAGTAACAGAATGTTCCCCTGTATCTTTAGTAGATACAAATTAAGAATCAGTTTACTAACCCTTATCACCCATATTATGTTAATGCACTATTTTCTTCCTAATGAAATATTAATCACATTCAGTTTCAGTACCCTTTTTCTCTATCTCCAGGTAACTGATAACAAAATAATAAGTCTAAAATAGCAAAGAACAATAAATAAAAATAACAAAAGTCTAAAATTATAAAATAACAATCTGGTTTTATTTTTTTCAGACTCCAGAGTCAAGAAGCAAATCTCATGAAATCAAGAAAACAGCTGTAAAACGGGAACATGTGCCGCCTGTGAATATGGAAGATTCTCCGCCTGTGTCTGATTCTGATGTAAGTGTTGGCTATTGCTTCAGCATGAAGGGATTTATCTCCACCTTGAGGGAGATAAATCAGGGCCTCCAGTCTCTCATCAGAAGCGCAGGTTGTTTCAGTTGAGCTATAAGGACATTATTGCCTAGTAGGTATGCTATGAGCATGTTTCGTTTTAGTTTGGAGGAGTACAACAACCAAATGATAAGCATATTTGGATGCACTTCTAAAATGCTGCGCATTTTTCAGCCCTGCTGTCAACTTACAGAGCAGTCCTTTATTTCTGAATATTAGCTATCTACTCCAGAATATGTGGAGTAAAATGAAGACAAGTACTATTCGAGAGCTCTGTCTGACATGATACGCTTTAACTAAGACCTTTAATCTTTCTTTTAAAAGAACTGAAGTTAGTTAATGGTTTCCAAAGTATTTTTTTGATAGTAGGAATTAATGATCAACTGGAATGTATTTTGTGTTTGTTCACTTTTAGGAGCAGCAAGAGTCGACTCGAACTGCATCAAATTCGAACAGTGCTGCTTCTCTAGATGTGTTCAGCAGTATGCTGAAGGATACAACAAGTCAACATCGAGCCCATCTTTTTGACCTGAACTGCAAAATCTGTACAGGTACCTACAGTGCTGACTTTGTGCAAAGTAAAAGAATTGTTATGTTAAGAGTAGTGTGTTTGTTTTCCTCTAAGCTATTTCATTGTTAAATAGTAATCAAAAGCTTTTGAAATCAATTTATAGGTCAGATTTCAGCATCCGAAGATGAAGGGCCACCTAAGAAAAAGTCAGTGGCTTCTGTTAAAAAGGTGGAGTCGAAATCCAAACCGGAAGCTCAGCCAAAGTATGAAAGTTCTGCACCAGCCTCTACAGCAGAGCTTGCCACAGAGGCCAGCTCTGAAAACGCAATGGAAATTGAAGATGAACCAGTAGCAGAAACATTTCCTCAGCCAAGCACAGAAAGAGCAGCTCACATTCCTACAACCCAGGCCCCTACCAATGCAGATTCCTCTGTACCTGAAGAGGTCTCTGCTTTTCCTGCCGCTTGTGCTGGCGTAGTTGTCACGACGGTAACTGTTTCAGGCAGAGACCCCAGGACAGCAATGAGCAGCTCCTCTGGTATTGTAACCCCAGCCCTGCGTTCTGCTCCTGCCTCTGACAAAGTTTCAACAGTGGAAACAAAACAGGAAACTTCAAAACCAATTATGACTGTCCCCAAATCAATATTGACAAAGCCATCATCCTCACCAGATCCAAGATACTTAGCAGTTCACCACTCACCCAATGTCAAGTGCGTATACTTTATAGTAACCCAAGCCTTTAACGTGGTTATGTTCAACATCTCGTGTGTCCCATGCCCCATTCCCCTCCTCCCAGTTAAAAGGCATGGTCAGTGTTAAAGTTCAGGTAGCCTGATACAGATTTTTGATTTAGCATCTCATAATCTGCCTTCTCTAGTTGGTAAAATTTTCAGACCATCAGCAGATAAATAAAACAAGGTATTATGCAGACTTGAAGTCTGCTGCACGTTAATATAGGGAAGTTAGTGTATGTGAGAGTATAAAATCAGTCCTAGATTATTCATCTTATATTGAAATACTTCTGCATCTGAATTCATGAATTAACCAATTGACCAACTTGAAAGGAGGTGGATTTCTTCCATACTCTGGGTATATACAATAGTAAAACCATAAGTATTAAGTATGTCCTTATGCAGCTGCAGTTAAAAGATTTTTGTTTGTAGCAAATTCTTTTACTTGAGAACCTCAGGTGTGTATTGTTAACCCAACTAGTGGGAAATACACAATTCATACTAGTTTGTTATAGATCAGGATCACAATAGTTACAGTGGTGATATGATTTTATAAAGTAATGTGTTTTGGCATCTTTTTTCCTGTCTGCAGCTGCAAGTTTATTTACGGTTGCTCCTTGCTTTTTTCACTAATAGCAAGTTACTGGAAAACGTTAACAAAGCGTTTAGTAATAAATCTGTTATTTGTTTAAAATAAAGTATTTGATCAATAGAAGGAGGGGAAAAAGGTTCATTCTCATTTGCATTCTATAACCTCTCTGTTCTGGGTTTGTTTTGCAGTGTTGCGGAGCCACGCTCGCCTCAGGACAGCGACACTTCCCTCTTTCTCTCTCGTCTCAACACCATTTGGAAAGGATTTATTAATATGCAGAGTGTGGCCAAATTTGTCACTAAAGCATATCCTGTCTCCGGGTGCTTTGATTATCTTAGTGAGGTTAGCACTGACGTGTTTATGTGTTTAGAATAAATCTACTGCCGCTCCTGTTGCTAGAAGGGCTGGGGTCACTACATAGATGTTATATTAGAACTGTAGCAATGATAAATGGCATCCCTTTAGTAATAGGTAGTTCAGACTAGAGGGGTCACTGATGTGATCTGTTACAGAAGTTTGTTTGGCCATTTGTGAATAATGTTGTGATTTTTAATACCTTTCAACTGAGACCAATTGGATGCTATTGCTCTGGGAAGAGTGTACATTGAAGTAATGAGACTATGTAAAGGTTTGAGCTAAAACAAATAAGCTTTTCTTTCCCTTTCCTCTGAAGCTTATTTTATGTGACTGTTAGGAAGTTTCAGGCACAAATGTGTGGTTTAGGACTTTTATTAATAGGGTTGGTGGTTCTCTTTGATACTGCTTTTGCTAAACTGAGTTTCACAGTCGCCATGACAGGAAGCTCACTAGAATTCATGTGTAGTCACAAGTGCAGCATTTCCTGAGAAACTGAAAGACTGGAGGAAAGCTCTGTTTCAGATGGCAACTTCCCTAGAAAAACAAAGGCAGTAATGGGCATACAGAGCTAGTTTACATTTTTCTGCTGTCCTTGCTTGGGGGTGCCTTTTCTTTTCCATGTGTACCATTAGCCTTTTGGTAATATGCCATAATTGAACACCTTGATATGTAGAAATAGCCTGTCTGAAGTTAGAAAAGTATGTATGAAAGTGTCCCACAATATAATAGTGCATTATCCACTGGGCTGCTGGGATGGGGCAACCTACACTGCTTTTAAACATCAGCCTCTTTTGGTTTTTCTCATGCTACCGTGTAATACTTCTCGTTTAGGATTTACCAGATACAATTCATATTGGTGGGAGGATCTCACCGAAGACGGTCTGGGATTATGTTGGCAAACTCAAATCTTCGCTGTCTAAGGTATTCACTTAAAATCCTTTGCAAAACCCGGAAGAAAAATACAGCAATATGAAATAAGAACTTCTTATAATGAATAAACAGCAAATACTGACATAGATCACACCTGGAAAACTACCCACACCACTTACTGCTTTGACACTTTTGATTTATTGAAGAAATACTGTTGTAGAGCTGCAGATCCTCTTGATCTCTCTCTCCTGCGTATTAGTTAAATCTTCATACTATTTATTAATTTTTAATGATTGAACATTAATTATTTATTCAGTATTAAAGATTACCAAATTTTAAAGAGCTTTGATAGATTTTACTATTAAAAATACTTCAGAAGTGAAAAAATGAGGCACTGTATACAAATGTAATCATGAAACTAAGAATTTTCCCTTTCATTTGTATTAATTTGAGCCTCAAGATGGTTAGTTTGATGCAAGATACACAAGTAACTTGTATTTCTGGAAACGACAAGCCTAATTCTGTTTTAGTATTACAAATTGAACAAGAGTTCTCTCTAAAAGCCAGAGTATTGCCTTGAAAACATAGTTGAAGTGATAAAAGCACAGTTATTTTTTACCCCTGGAATTTGTCCTTTACCATTTTATTTGCTGGTATATTGCAGCTTGAATTTTTCCACTTTGCTTTTGTATTACAGGAATTGTGTTTGATTCGTTTCCATCCTGCAACAGAAGAAGAGGAAGTTGCCTATATCTCTCTCTACTCCTATTTTAGCAGTCGTGGTCGTTTTGGTGTTGTAGCTAATAACAACAGACATATCAAGGATCTCTACCTGATCCCCCTGAGTAATAAGGACCCAATTCCTTCCAAACTGTTGCCCTTTGAGGGACCAGGTAAGCACAAAACAGGGGAGGTTAAATGCTAGGTAAAATCACCACACAAAAGTCAATCTAAGAAACATTGTTGAATGTTTAATGTGTTACCAAATTTTTTCTATATAAAACCAACTTTAAAGTATCTAAATAGGGAAAAATTGGAAATCCAACTCTGGTTGAGATAAAATTATCTGAAATTTCCATAGCTTTTCCAACAAGATGCTTGTATACTATTAAGAGGATGAGTTTACCTATAAAATCAACTAAACCCAGCCACATTACTGGAAAAATAACCAAAATAGCACCCACACACACCCTGTCTTCATCAACCCATAAATCCACGAAACCAAGGCCCTTACAAGCCATTCACTGTTACTTAAATCAACTAGGAAATGTAAGCCACAGAGGAGTCAAGAAACCTATGAAGACAAAGGTAGTATCTGTAGTGGTTTCACTACTCTGTTGTTGTCTCTTGCCGATTATTAATCTGTATGTGCAATATGGTGCACAAGAGGTTTGTAAATGTTTTATTCCAGTTGGAGAAATCACTGACTTGTCAAAATTGATTTGTTGGCAGGAAAAGGGGTTCATATTCCATAGGGTTAGTAGTGGCAAACAGCAGTTGGTATAGGCAGGTTATATTACGAGCTTCTGGTTTTAGATAAAAATACCATTAGTAATGTTTAGTTTGAGTTGCTCCATGCTTGTGTGTTCAACATGGTGACAGAAGAACTGAGAATGAACTCATCCATGAAACACCCATTCAAAAACTTTGAAGTCATCTTCATCTGAGGTTGGAGGAGTTGCCTGTGCACAGTTTCCAAATAAGTATCTGGGGTTTTAGACACAACAACAGATTGAGAAGCTGAAGAACTACAGGTTACAATGAAGGTCCTACTTCATTGTCGTAGCAATGGTTTGCAGACTATTAAACGGTAGGTAAGAAACAGCAAACATGCAAGGAGCTGACCTTTCTGAGAAGCTGACTGTCATCTACTCCTTAAATACACGTCTAGGACTAAACTCAATAAAGCCTTCTCAGAGCTTGTCTGCAGAGCAGCAGTGTCTGGGACAGGTTTTCATGTGTTGATGGCGTATGACTTCAGCAACAACAGCAAATGGTACATCATTAGTTAAATGCTCTCCCTCCATGAGATTGCAAAGGGCACTTGCTCTGAATCCTCAAATCAGATTTTTCTCATACACTCCAAGTCTGCCTTACCCATCCTGGAGCAGTGCACAGTGGAAGTCATTGATTTTAGGTTGTAGCTAAAAAGGCAGGATTATTTCTATTTGAATTATAAACAATATAGCTATAATTATTGAATCTCAGCACCTCATAGTCTTTAACCTAATGAATTCTTGAAAGGTGCATAAAAGCTATTATTTCCATTTCATAGCCAAGATGTGAATACACTAGGTGTAGAACACTTGGCACAGGGATATAGGCCAAGGGTCTTCACTCGTGGACTGGTTTTTCCAGACAGACTAAAAGCACCACTCTCCTTTCTGGGCAGTAACACCAGAAAGGGGCTGGTCATTGAATCAGCTGTAAATGCTGGGCTGGTAAATAACCTGCATTAGGGAGGCACTTCCCTACTTGTCACCTCCCTGCATTCCAGTGGAAAGACCAGCTTTCCTTTTTACTTCCTTTTATTTTTCCATTATAGTTTTCACTTAAAATGAAACTCTTCAAAGAAATCCAGGTATGATTTACAGGTGTTGTTCATGGAGGCGAATTTTGAGGTTTAGATTGAAATATCTATTTGTAGGTAAGGTGGATTAAAGGATAGCAATAGAAACAAGGTTCCAAAGGCCTAGAAGCCAGAAGATCTAACAGTTTCTTTGACTTAGCCTTTGGCCATCAATTCACACTTGTTGGAAACCTCGGTAACATCTTGACTTCACAGTTGTGCTAAGTTGTGTTCAGGTAAGGTGTTTTTCTGGTTTTGTGTATGTATTAAAACCACCGTATGAAAGACGTGTAATCCACACTTTCTAATGGCATTGGATGGAATTCACTGCTTTTGCTTTCATAATCAATAAAAATATTTTATGGAAAGTGGTCATTGTCTCCTTAAATTTAATTGTGTACCTTCAAATAGAGCTGAGCAAGGACTCAAAAAGCATTATGCTTTAGATATGCTTATGAAATCATCTTAAGATGACTGGAAGGGGGGAAGAGGGAGAGGCAGTACACCCTTGCCACTCCAGAAATCCTAGTTAGGAGATATTCCAGCTGTATTACCCAGTTCTATCAGGCACATATGGATTATGGATTTCTCCTGATTTCTGATGGACTGGATTGGGAACACAACTGAGGACTTCTGAACTGCACTAGTACCTAGAAGATCTACAAAAAACTTTAACATGGCTCATTTAAAAACAGAAGAAAATGGAAGGTTATCCATACTTACACTTACTTTACCTCAGTTATTATCAGATTTCATGTACCAGTGGGCTCTTCTACATTGTCTTTTAGCAGAGGTTTACTGTATGTGAATTTACTTCTCTGTTTCGCATACACACTTTTAAGATTATTTAGCACTTTCATCTGTAGATCTCAAGGCACTTTGTAAAAATGGCGTAATCAGACTTAGTTACCAATAGAAAGTGATTTATTGAGGGGTTTAGTGGCAACTTTGGCAATGTAACAACTGTCTTATGTAGTTAGATTAATGAAACAAACCTATATCAGCAAAGGAGTCTGCAAATGTTGATCTCTTCTGGTAGTTTACAGTAGGAAAAAGTATGAAGGCATGAAATCTATTGCTATTTAGAATGCTCTTAAAAATTACAACAAATTGAACCACATTTTACCTGTAGTTTTAATGGAGTTGGGTGTCTTTATCTCAGCAGAAATCATTAGGCAAAGCAGCAGTTGTAGAAGGATGTGGCATGAAATTCATTGTGTGCCTCCCTAGGTAGCAGTGTTGCCATGCAGGCAGTGATCTGTACCTCTGAATCTGATACCAGTCAGTTGCTCTGGTGGTTAATTGGAACAAATACTGAAATGGGGTTGATAATATTTAAAGACTATCTTGTAGCAATCTCTCTGCAGTCTAAAACTGTGCACCGTGGGCATGCTGAGTCCATTCCCGTGGCTGTGTCATTGATGTACAGAACTTAGGCACAGGTTTCTTAACAGGTAGTTCCTTACCTGCTGGTGATGGTAGGGAAAGATGGGGCCATTATATGCATAAATATGGTAAAACTGATGTAATTAATATGCCTAAGGATAAAAAAAAACCTAATACTTGTCCAGTGCTGATATTTAGTACGTCCTGGTTTAGTAGCTTTAGTTACAGGATGTATCTCAATAAAACCAGTGTCTGGACTTCAAGTACATGATAGGATAATAACTGTTTTATAAATAATATAGTGCTGAAAGCTGCTAACTCTGCTGACATGGCTTGCAGCACTTCTGAAATGCTTGTGAAAGACAAGTCATTGAGCAGTAGTTGGAGATAGCAGCCACCCTTTTCCTTAGTACCTAAAATTAGGCACTTAACCTATTTATGGATGTTGAGATAGAATAGGACTGACTTGAAATGCTGCACTGGCTGTATGCTCCCATTTAAAAGAAGCATTTAGTATTTGATCACTTCGAACTAAGTGGATGTAAAGCCAGGTTAGGCAAAACTTCTAGTATTTGTGTAAAATTACAGTAGCAAAACATGAGATGTTAGTGGGGTTTCTTTATGTTGACTAAACAGATTAAATTACAATTAATGCTGTTAACTTACTGCTGGAATTTATTGCCTTGAAAGTGTATTAAAGCTTTACCCTGTTTTAATTAGTGCCTCGATCTCTGTTTCTTACAGAGATGCAAACCTGATTTTTCAGTAATTGCTGTTTATTAGATACCCTGTTTGGTGGATTTTTGAGACCTGTTGATTTCAGTTACTCAGTGTTTGAGATTCATTGTGGCTCAATGCATAAATCACAGGTCTCTGCATAGAAGTCGATAACCAAAGCATTAACAACAGGAGAACAGCAAGTGCCTACTAGGGGGAGTTGGATGAATACCAGTTTGTGCAATACTCTGCGCTGGTCAGCACCAACCAGATGTGGAGTTGTTATTCATATCCTGATAAAGAAAAGATATAAAGCAAATTCACACACAGTGAACCATTTCAAGCTAATGAGTCTCTTCTGACTGTAAATTGTGAATGTGGGGTTTTCCCCCAGTTGTCTTTTGAACTATGTCTTGATCTTATATATTAATATAATTTCATTTAAAGTAGTAAATCATTGTGAACAGAACTGCTATAACTGCTTTTAGGCTGTGGGTCCAAATGAGTAGTTGGATGAGTCAAGTATTCCTGTGATCCTTTTTGAATAGCCTTAGATTCACTTTGTTTAGATGATTAGGTAATAGTTTGTTTAGTTGCTGTCCTGGCTGCTTTCATTGTGCATCTCAGCATCCCTCCCTCTCTTACAGGGCAGATTTATGCATATACTGAATTATTAGCATATCTTAGTTCTGGTAATATAGGTGGTTAATTTTCATGCTTTCATAAATTTTATGTTTTTTCTAAATATGAAAGAAGGTGAAAATTTGCAACACTTTTCAGCTTCCTTTAATCACAAATCTTGTACCTGGAGGAAAAAAACCTTTGGGCACTGAATTTTAGGTGTACAAATAGGAAATAATATGTACTACAAAATGAAAGCTGCTTAAAGCAGCACATCCAATACCCTCTTAAGCACAGAACTTCATTCTGGACATGTTTGTCTTCCATAGTGCGATTGGGAACTGTCCGTGTAAAAGGAAGAAAGGCAATAGCAGACCTACAGCTGTTTTGGTTTTTCCTCTCTATCAGAAGTGTTCCCATCAGTTTAGAGTATACTTCTCCAAGGATTCAAGCCTGAATGAAGCTTTCACTAAGGTGTAATATATTTCACTTACAGAAAGGCCTACGGCATCAAACTGAACCCTGCAGCTGAGGGCTTGAAGTCACCAGGGTCTTGCCCAAGCAACTCTTTTCTTGCAGGGAAAGTGAATCCAGCCACACATTTAACTCCTTCCTGCTTAACCCCTCCTTTGCTTGCTCAGCCGTTTCCCTGCTTCTGATGTCTAGCTAGAAAAAAAACAAAGGGAGAGTGAGTTCCAAGCTTTGATACTGTTTCCAAACACAGTTTGTTTGAGGTTATCTTCTCAGTGATTACTGGTGTTTGTTTTAACTTGGAGATAGACGAAATGTTTATAGACGGGTGTCAGTGTTAGTGTTTCAGCAGAGATTGTAACAGAAATAGTTACAAAGTGTAGCCTAGGTTTTGTCGCTTTTCAGTATCTCTGTGTATACAACACGTGTGCAAACTATTTTAATTATGATTTCAAATCTATCACTGTAATCCTTTATTTAAAATATCAAGGAAGGGATTAAAACATTACTTGTTATATACAAATATACATAAAAAGTAAAGAAATACAGATGCATATGCTAATGAAAATTGCCAGTAAGTCATCTAATGGAATTTAGAAAACCCTCTTATCTTTATGTCTTTTGTAGCTGCCATTATATAAAATACCAAGTTTTTACTGAAAGCATAATTAAAAGCTGGGTTTTTACATCTACAATCTTTGTGTTTCCTTTCAGGTCTTGAGTCATCTCGGCCAAATTTAATCCTTGGATTGGTTATCTGTCAGAAGGGGAAACGTCCCGCCACTGGCATGGAAACAGAAAAGCCAGAGGAAAAGCGAAGCCGAATTCAAGCACATGAGGAAAGCGGGATGCTAGCAGCTTCGCAGGAGAAGAAAACTCCAAAGTACACCCATTATTCAGGAGACCCTGCCATAAGTACAACACCACCTGGATCTCCTCCACCTCCCCCACCACCACCTCCACCTCCCGCTGCAGACACCTCAGCCGTCACACCTTCAGTGTTAAAAATACTGTCCTCGATCAAAAGTGGAACCACAACTACTGCAACACCACCAACTTCAACTACTGCTTCTGCCAGCACTGCTGCTGCCCAGTCTTCATCCACCAAAACGGCCACACCGCTCGAGCACATCCTGCAGACACTTTTTGGCAAAAAGAAGACTTTTGAGCCTGTTGCAAAGGATCCTGAAACTGTCCAGTCTTCAAATCAGGAAGGTCAGGCTGCTGCTGATGGGGGAATTTCAGCCGTTCCTTTGTTAGATCCCATTGTGCAGCAGTTTGGCCAGATGTCAAAAGACAAAGCTATAGAAGAGGAGGAGGATGACAGACCATATGATCCTGAAGAAGAATATGGTCCAGAGAAAGCTTTTGAAATGCAGACTGGTGAAAGTGAAAAACGATATAATGCGGAAAAGCCGCTAAATACAGCAGAACTAGAGGATGAGGCCTATGATCCAGAAGATGAAACTATCTTGGAAGAAGCAAAAGTGACTGTTGATGATTTACCTAACAAAATGTATACAGATTCTAAAAGCAATTCTTCAGAAACATCTGCTTCATATGTCCCTGATTTATCTGCATCCTCATCCTTGGTAGAACAGCAAAAGATGTTGGAGGAATTAAACAAACAAATAGAAGAACAGAAAAGACAACTCGAGGAGCAAGAAGAAGCCCTCAGACAACAAAGAGCAGCTGTTGGTGTTTCAATGGCTCATTTTTCAGTGTCTGATGCTTTAATGTCACCACCACCAAAATCTTCCCTACTAAAACCTGAAGTATTCCACCCGGACCAGCAGGGTACACAAAAAGTAGATTTACCTTCCTCTTTAAATCCACAAGCACAACTGGTAAACCAAGGCTGTGACCCACGGCAGAGCAGAGATCCTCGCCAGGCTCGGAGGATGGCAACAGAGACTAATGACAATGCCGATGCTCGATTAAAGCCCCAGGTGGTACAGAATGAGATGTCCACAAGGGAAATGGCTCCAGCCAGTTTTCCAAATGCTTTGCAGGCATCACTTGGTAAGGAGGATAAAGCTGCTCAGCCTGGTTTTACTACTGATAATTGGGTTTCAAGTGAAACCGTCAAGGCTTCTACAGTGGCCCAGAAAGAGTCATCTAATAGTAAATTTGAAAACACTCTCCAAATCACTTTGGAAAACGTGAAACAAACAGCTTCTGGAGAACCTTCAGCCAAACCTTTACGTAAGGTGCTGCTTCCAACACCTCCAAGTACATCTTTCCAGCCGAATTTCCCCACGTCAACCGACAGTCAGTCTTTGCATGATATGCATAAAGTGTCATGGTCAGATGAGTCAAAGGAAATGATAGGAAGAGATTCTTTCTCAAATCCAATGTTTACTTCTCAGGAACAGGCAGGCGGTCACTTTGAACCAGAGAGGGGTCTTTCGGCAATGCAATATGATGAGCAAAGAAATCAGTCTCATCCATTTGTAGAACAAACTGAATCTCCATCAGTTCAGGGTGAGGGTGGACCTTCCCAACAGCACTTTGAAGAGAACCGAGCTGGACCTCAGTTTGCTTTGTCAGGGCAGAAAGGAGGACCTCCACAATCACTCATGCAACCCGGAGGACCTCATGGACCTAATTTTAGAGGACCGGCACCACAGTTCCCTGAAGAGCATGGTTTTCCAAACAATGATGGGCAAAGAGGACCTCCATCCGGAAGATTTGGAGGTCAGAAGGGTCCCATTCCTTCCTTATTTTCTGCACAGCATGGACCATCCTCTTTTTTTGGTGATAACAGGGGCCCTGCTCCTCCTTATGGTGTTCCAAGAGGAATGTCACCATCTCAGTTTGAAGATCCCAGAGAACCTCACATGGAACAAAGGGAATTCTCAGATTCCCAGTATAATGAAATGATTAGGCCTCCAGGGCAGTTTGAAGGACCAGATCAACCTCAGTTTATGGGAAACAGAGGACCTTCACCTTTCCCTTTTGGAGGTCAGAGACGACCCCCACCAGCTCAGTTTAAAGGACAGAGAGGAGGCCCTCAGTTTGGAGGGCCAAGAGGTCCAGCCCCGAGTCATTTTGGGGGACCAAGAGGGCCTCACCCAAATCAATTTGAAGGGCAGAGAGGACCAGCTCCAAATCATGTGCCTGGTCCAAGAGGACTTTTGCCACAGCCGTTTGAAGAACGGAGAGGGAATTCGCCACCCAGATTTGCCAACCAGAGAGGTCCAGCACCAGGTCAGTTTGGAGGACCAAGAGGATCCACACCTGCAATGTTTCCAGAAGAAAATGAACCTCCCTCTTCTAGATTTCATTTCCAAGGTCAGTCACAAGGCATGAAGCCAACCCCAAGACCACTCCTGGACCTTCCAAACCATCCATCCCACAGAAAAGAGATGTGGGATGAAGCTGGACCATCTGCATCTGGTTCCAATATTCCTGGACAGGGACCTGACTCGGAAGGACAGTGGTCAGCATCTGACTTCCGAGAAGGCAAAAATCCTGAATTTAGAGGCCAGGCATTTGAAGGGAGACAGAGAGACAGATATGAGGGAGGAAATAAAGACAAGGGCTTAGATCAGCCAGAGTCTCAGCAAGCAGATAATCGACAAGGTAGACCCTTTGAGGAAAGACGAAGGGATCGAGAACACAGCAGACCTTGGGAAAGAGACCGTGGCAGAAACTGGAATAGAGACAGGGACTGGGAGAGACACAGGGACAAGGACTGGGACAAAAATAGAGACAGAAACCCAAACAAAGATAGAGAGAAGGATTCAGACCGAGGTAAGGACTGGGAAAGGAGCAGAGACCGAGACAGAACAAGAACCAGAGAGAGAGACTCCTACAGAAGACGTGATAGAGATCGATCAAGAAGCAGAGACAGAGATCGCGACAGAGACAAAGACCGGGACCGGGATCGGAGCAGGGAAAAAGACAGAGATCGAGAGAGAGACCGAGATCGTGACAGAGACAGAGGAAAAGATCGCAAAGATCGGAGTAAAAGTAGGGAAACCGGTAAAGAGGTGAAGCCGGAAACACCGAAGGAAACTCAGAAACCATCAGAGACAGAAGCTTCATCTTCCACTAATCAATCATAGAACTAAGACTGATATTTCCCATAATTAATAGACTTTTAGAACACAGCAAGGACTGAACAACATCTTGTACATACTGTATATTCTCACCTTTACAGGAATCCCTTTGTAAAACTAGCCTTACACAATGTCCTAAGAAATTAGCAATTTTGGAACAACTGTGAACGCAACTACTCGAATAGGCAAAAGGCAAGAACACACCGGACTGTCACTTGCTGCATTTTGTGCATAATGTTTTTCTTACCCGAATTCACAGCGTTACCTGTACTGAGATTTTGGTTTTTCTACTTGCATCTTTATCTTAAAGTTTCCATTTACAGTACAGAAATGGAAAAAGTCAAAGAAGAGCATATTGCTTTTTAAGATTATAAAGTTATGTTTTCCAGTAACTTGAATTGTAATTTTATAAGAGAATTTAATCCAGACCTTGGGAGCCATACTTTTACATCTCATTCACGTGATATTTTGGTGTCAAAAGTTGATCCTACAGCACATGCTTCAATAAAAAGGAGTCCAATGTTGCTGTCTTGTTTATTTGACAACAGAAGGGTCATGTCTATTTAGGAAGAGGCTGCAGAAGAACAGTGTTAGTAACTACTTGTGGCTGATGAGGGTTTGAAAACTGAGTGTTATAAGCTTAAAGTGCACTGTCTTCCTTTTTATATACAGGTATTTTGTGTTTTGGAATCCATCTGTTAAGTGTACAGCAAAGAAACAAGTCCTTGGGGGGGTTTTCATGAGGGTGAGGGGTTTTAATTGTCACATTTTTACAGATCTGTAATTAAAGAACATAAAAGGGTAGCACCTTTACAACCAGCAAAACTTAGGAAAGCCTCAGTTCTCTGAACAAGGCTAAGACTTGAATTGGCATAAATAGGCAGCTAAATCTGTTCCTTTGATTGAACTGATTTAGTGGAGCATTTCTGTGGTTTGCTTTGATTTTCCAGAACTTTCCCATACACTGAAGAAATTCCCTGGGGCTTTTTTTTGTTAGACCCTGCTTAGCCTGGTAGTGTATATAAACCTCTCCACTGAAAAAGGTACAAATGCGTTGAGCTTGGAAAGAAGAGCAGTAGAACTTCATGTCGGGATTCAAGCGGGACTTTTTTCGCTGTGAAATCCATCACGCGGCTACTTTTCATGTGGTCCTCATTCTGAAGCATGAAATAACCCCCCACTAATTTATTTGACCGTGTCAATGGACAGTTGGGTAAATATTTTGATATTTTTATAAGATAGTTTTGGAAATATGAAACGAGATTCCTTATAGACATTTACATCTTGGAGACTACGAGTAGCGTGTAAGCCGTGTGTCACAGTTCACATTGGTGCATCTTTGAATCCTGCTACACAGAGGATTTGCTGGTTGAAATGATCATCTGTATCCTGAACCTGTAGGCACAGCATTAAAATGCAGAGGTGGTATGAAATGCAACCATCTCCTATGGTGTAAGATTTCTTAATGAGATGTTTCTAATTTAAAGACACACACAAATGTATGCAAGGAGTGTGTTTGTTTAGGTTTACTTGATAGAAATCTCTGTAAATTGTATTTTATATGGCAAATTATATCACTGTACATGAAAATACGGGCCTTGGCAGGTTTTTGTTACTGTAAAGTAGAATAAACCTCTACAGAGAGCTGTTGTCCTCTTCTTAAATCTCTATGTGAATGTTATTGTCTAAATGTTGCTGCTTCTCAGTGAACCCCAGGAGACTGATGGTGCATGGGTTCCTTTCCTCATTGTTTAATGAAAGAAGCTGCATCGCTACCAAGTGAGGTTTGGTTGTAGGCATTCTAAAAAGCTGATGGAAATCTGAGTTTTCTTAGAGTTCTAAAACATCTTTAATTTACTCTAAAGGGTTTTTTTTGTTTGAATTAGGAAGTTTGTGATTTGTAGATTTTACGGCAAAAAAATAGCTAAAGAAAAAAATATATTCAGGTCAGCTTTGAGCTTAAGAAAAACCCTTCACAACCTGTCTGAATTCCTTGACTTTATGTTATATGAAATAGATGTGTAGCTTTTCATCTAACAAATGCTCCTGCATCATAGATCAGTTTGGGGAATCTCTTCTGATTTCAGAACGGTAAATGCATCCTCCCACGGATGTAGTGGCCAAAAAATCAACAGCATAGAGCCAGGCATTAACGACTTCATTAAAGCACAGCTTTAGATAGTTTATAATGACCTGAACTTGGATTTTGCAGCCAGGTTCCTGTGGTCTCTGGGGAGACCTTAGGGCAGCTCCAGTGCCTAAAGGGGCTACAGGAAACCTGGAGAGGGGCTTTGGACAAGGGATGGAGGGACAGGACAAGGGGAATGGCTTTAACCTGCCAGAGGGGAGACTGAGATGAGCTCTGAGGCAGAAGCTCTTCCCTGTGAGGGTGCTGAGGCGCTGGCACAGGGTGCCCAGAGAAGCTGTGGCTGCCCCATCCCTAGCAGTGTTCAAGGCCGGGTTGGACACAGGGGCTTGGAGCAAGCTGCTCCAGTGGAAGGCGTCTCTGCCCGTGGCAGGGGTTGGAGCTGGAGGAGCTTTAGGGTCCCTTCCAACAAACCAGGCTGTGACTGCCACTGCCGCGCAGCTGCATTCAGGTCACCGAGTGTCTCCCTGCTCTTGTCAGTTTCCCGGCCCTTCCCTCACGGCCTGTTTCCCACAGCCCGGCTTGGACAAAGCCCCAACCCCTCAGGGCCTGGTCCCCACCCACTATCGGGATCGATAACGGCATCGATAACGGGATCAATCACAACCGCTCCCCCTGGATCCCCCGCTCCGCTCACCGGATGCTCAACCACCGCCTATGGGGCGGGGCGGGGCGGAGCAAGGGCGGGGGGGGGGGGGGGGGGGCGCAGGCGCGTGGGGGTCTCGCGGACGGCTGTTGGCGGCGGCGCGCGGGGGGCGTTGGGGGGAGCGTTGGGGAGGGTTTGAGGGGGGGCGGCTCCCGTTCCACCGCCGCCTCCACACCGGAGCCGACGCGTCCCTGTGCTGCGGGGATCCCGCTGCCCCCGGCCCCCCGGGCCCTGCCCCTGTCCACTGCCGGGGCCCGCAGGCCCTTGGGCGCTGCTGTGAGGGAGTCGTAGGTACCTGGAGCCGCCCCCTCCGCACCGGGGCGTGTGGCAGGGGAGCTCCGTGTCTGTGAACGGCTCTGTTGGAGCGGGAGGGAGGGAGGAAGAGGCGGTGAGGCCGTGTGTGGTGGTACCGCGCTGTCCGAGCGCTGTGAGCCGGCGCTGGTGCGCTCGGTGTTTAAGTGCACGGGGGTTTTCTTATTTCCCTTTTGTTTTCCTTTTTAAATGGGTAGCGCTGCTAATCCTTTCAGGGTTTATGGTTTACTGTTGAAAGAGACGTTGGTAACTGATTAGGTTTACTGTAGTCATGTCAGGATCAGCCCCGGAGGAGCCTCAGACCTCCATCCCTCAGAGCACACCTAGTGTTCCTGATCCCGCTCCCGTTGCTGTCGGACCTGGAGGCTCAAGTGACGTTTCCTTTGGTGAGCAAACTCCTAGCTTCACCACCCCAGACGTCAGCCTGGTGGAGATGATGGAAATTGAGTACACCCAGCTGCAGCACATGCTTTACTCACAGGCCGAGGCGCAAGCTAGCGAAGGCGAAGCGCAAGCCGGGCTCAGCGCTTTCTCCTTGCCTGGTAACCCTGCAGGCCCCCCTCTGCAGCAGACCTCACCGCGTACCAGACAGGAGGGGTGTGCATCAACCAGCGCTGGGAACCCACCGGTGCGCCCGGTTAGCTGCCAGTCAGGGTTACCTGCTGACAGCAGTTCAAACCCACGGTTGGGCTATGCTGACCTTCAGGAGCTCAGAATGATGTTACTTAGCGAGTCTAACCTCCCTTTGAGCCGTACAGGTAGAACGCCTAACAGTAGCTCGGTAGCGGTCCCGGGACAGAGTTTAGTTAAACATGGTGAGAATGTTGTTGGGAGCAATAAAGGAAACATACTTGTTGAAAATTCGGCACCAGAGCCTAGATCTAAATCTGCAGTCAGAGTTCGGTTGGAAGACAAATTCAACAGCATCCAGACAGAAAACCCCAGATGCCAAGAACCCCAAGAATCTGGAGTAACCCTTAACAAGTGTGTTGCAATTACTTTATGTTGTTAGACTGTAGCATCGTAGAGTGCAAAGCTGGTTTTCTAAATGAAACTTAAGAGCAGTACTTTGATTTAAACCCATGAGAATGACGGGTTGGGCTTTTTAGAAGGTGGTTGCAACTCCACTGACTCAGGTTAGGGCCCTCTGTACATTGTGTGAATGGTGCAGCATGTAGTTCCAAACTGAATTACTGTACAACTTTATTCTTGCTAGCAACGTGCAATATAAATAGAGGTGAGAGAAGAACATTTAACATGCTAAAAGCAAAGGAGATTTTTTTAATCATAATAAAATATGCAGAGCTGTTGAATAGCATTATAACATAGTGGCCTGACTATGGGGAAAACTTTGGGCAAAGATACTCTTTCACCCCTGGCCCTGTAACTGTGTTAGTGTGCTGATGAAACATTTTATTGAGGCATACAACCTGTGTTACTGCACAGAATGAAATACCTTCTCACCTGGTCATCCCTGGAGTAGGCAGTATGGCAATAAGAATGATTTCTTTTTACAGTAAATGGAAGTAATTTCATGGTGGTAGTTACTAGAAGTACGTGTAGCTGTACACCTTTCCGTGCTCATTTTCAGGTAGTCAGCCTGGAACGTTTCCTGTGTCCTTTCTTTTTGTGTGTGTGTGTGTTTCTTTTTAAGTTTAGTAACGTTGATTCGACAGCCATCGGAACTGATCGGTGTTCCCCTCCGCCAGCAAGAAAACAAGTCTGCTGCACTAGGGAAAAATAAGCCATCCCCTGCCTCTCCTTGCTCACAGTTCCCATACCCGGTATTGACTATGAATGCATGTTCTACTTCTGGAGGTGCCAACCCTTCACAAGCACAGGTAGGTAACGTCGTCACCTCTAGTTGTGCTCTGCTGATTTCAAAAGCTAATAGTGTTAATCTCTTAGGTGTAATATAGTTCTAGAGGTTTGTGTTGAAGTGTGACTTGGTTTGAATAAGGATGGTCAGAACGAGCTGTAGTTTATTTATTCTTACATTAATCTCTAAGACCATCCAAGAATCCTTGCTCGAATCAATGGTGTGGCATCTGTAACAGCCTACATCCAGGTATGATCAGTAGCCTGTTAGATTTATTATTGGAAAGATTGTATTCTTGAGTTCATCAGTGCGTCATCAGCTCCATCTGTATAAAACAAGGAGACACTTGATAGGATTTTCCATGGTTACTTTCTTTCTAATCAATTCTGATGGAAGATAGATTCCCCCCTCCAAAATAAAGACTGATAGCATGGCACTGAGAAGAGTCAGAGGTATCCCCCAAAAAACCATGTGTCTGTCAAAATCCCAAGGTTATGGGCAGAAGTAATGGGGGTTTATTCTGATACAATAAATTGAATCACAGGTCTCAAACTTAGAAAGTTAACATGAAGGTATCAAAACAGTCTCTTTTTTAGGTATATCATCCTCTAAGTATTCCCTTTTTGGTTTTCACAGACCTCTGGTGCATCTTGTGCTATTTTGGAAGCTGCCAAACATCAAGACCTTGGGATGTCCAAAGCATTCTCTTTCTGCTGTCAGGAAATCGACTCCACGAAACTGGCAGGAGGTGCTATGAATAAAGCTTTGCCTGAGGAAGTCTGGATTAAAGTTGGGGGTAAACCACTTCTTTTCACTTTGCTTTCTTTTGGCTTTCAGATCTATAGTTTTTCTGAATTTATGTGTTTTCTAGAATGAATATGATTTTAGTGAACCATATGAGGTGGGGGTTTATGTCTGGAATATGCTATAGGTAATATGGGACTAGATTTCTCCAGGTACTAGTGAGTTTAGCTCTACTTTCAAGACCATTTAGCACTTCTACCTGGAAATGACAAAACCATGAGGCTGCAAAGTGCCTTTGAACTCTGGGTCTAGAGTAAGCAACTGGTTTCTTTCGACACCTTTTTGTCCCCCAAAGTTGATACAGCAGATCCAGTCAGTATCAAACCGAGGAACATGTAAAGGACTACTTCAAGTGCTGATCAAAGGCAGGCATGAGCTCAGTGGGTTTGCTCAGAAAACAGAAGCTGGGTGGATTTTGAAGGAGCAAGCGGTGCTTTAGGGCTTCTGAAGGAAGCTATGAGTCTATATTGGTTGGCAATAAAACTTCAAAGATTATCCCGCATAAATAAAGCAACACAAAAAAATTCCCATGATCAATGGGAGGGTCATAAATAGGTTCTTCTTTTCCTCTTTGTTTTTTCCAAGAAGAGAGCTTGTGCAAGCAAGCGCTAAACAGAAGGAGTTGCAGCAAAGTAAGCCCATTGGATCCAAACATAGATCGCAAACCTCTCAGTGAAATTCAGAACACACGTGATGGCAGCCAGAGTGCCACAGCTGCCCAGGGCCCCTGGCAGGCAGCACAGTCCAGTTCAAGCCTGCAGATGCAAAGTGGTGTCCAGGATGGAATCGCTCAGCGAAGAGAAAGGCATAACCGCATGGAGAGAGACAGGAGGTAATTTCTGTGAGGAGCGCTAGAACGAAGGTTTTGAAGCTGATACTGCAATATTCCTGGCATCCTCCAGAGTCAAATGTAAATGGACATGTTCTGGTTTACCTGCAAGGACAAGCAGTGCAGGTGGTGAGGGCTGGGTGTTTGTTACAGGCAAGAATGATGTATGTTTCCTGGTGATTGTTGGTTTTTACTCTATAAACAAACAGAGAGCTTTCCAAACACTTAACCAATTCTATAAAGACAAAGTAACTTGTGTAAACATGACTGATACACAAACACAAAGCTTATAGCAACCGAAAGGAAGTCCCCAAAGCCCCCAGCTTGTAGCGCACGTAAGTAGTCTCCTCCTTTTGTTTTTCCCTTCCTCTCTCCCATCTTGGCTAACCTTTTGTATTTGCCTGCAGGCGCAGGATCCGGGTTTGCTGTGATGAGCTGAATCTTCTGGTTCCATTCTGTACTGTCGATACTGATAAGGCAACAACTTTACAGTGGACAACTGCGTTTCTGAAGTACATTCAGGAAAGGCATGGAGATTCTCTGAAACAGGTTTGACCTCTAACATCATTCTTGTTCTTGATAAAACCATGAAATGGCTTAAAGCTACCACAACAGAGCTCGAAGTATGTGGAATGCTTCTGTGTGATGCTGTTTTAGAAGGACTGCTGTATCCTTGAATCTTCCTGTATTTTTTATGTTTGCTCTTTATTTTCTCTTTTAGCTGGGTTAGTTCAGCAGTGTAAAGTCACAGGCTGTCCTCAGGCAGGGTTTTCAAGTTAGATATTAAGTCCTGAGCGTGATATTATCTGGACAACAATGTGGAACTGAGGTTCTCTTTATTCCTTCTAACCCCCTTCATTTTCTATTAGTTCCCATCTCAAAGTGGGTGAGAGTAGTAAAGGATTGCGTGCTGTATGAGCAGCTCCCACACCAGTAGTTGCAATTCTGACTCTGTTGAATATCTCAAGAGAGTTGGTGGAGTCTGTATAGGATAACCTGCTTGTCTAGATAGTGGGATGGCCCCTCAGCACTTCCCACTAAAGGGTCTTTTTTCCCCCAAATACACTAGTGAAACAAAAACTACACATCTGAAGTAAATATCTACATTAAGCATAATTGTTATTTCTTTTCTTATATTTTGATTTGTAGGAATTTGAGACTGTGTTCTGTGGTAAAACAGGCAGGAGACTAAAAATCCCAAGGTCAGACTCCTTCATAACGTGTCCAGCGCCGGAACATATGTATGGCTATGGAGACCAAGTAGCCTGAGCTCTGACCACTTGAGTTGCATGACAAACAATGGCCCACACTGTTCTGTTTTCTCCATTTACATGCTGAATGTGAATTACAAAAATGTAACTTGTAAAATGTATAAGTAGAGCTTTGCAGAAAACATTCTTTGTTCGAAGTGGAAATGACAGTGAAGTACTAGCAACAGAAATCAGTGCTCTGTTAAAGGGGCTTTGGGACCTACAAGAAAATGTCATGACAGCTAAGTATTTTTCCTCTTTAGTTATAAAAAACATGTTCTTTTTCTATTTGTCATTCTACTTTGGGGTATATTGGGGTTTTTCGCTTGTTTGTTTTATTTAAGAGATGAGCCAATAGAGTTAGGAATAACTATAGAACATTCATCTGTCCTGTTATTTTAATGACTAGATGCAAATGTACTCTTCATGTGAGAAAAGAAATTGAAGTTACTATATTAGAATGCCCTTATTTTTCCATTAAAAAATCAGATTGTTTAATGGCATAAGTGCATAGTTCCTAAACTGTGCTTCTATAACGAAGTGTACATTTGCCATACACATTTTAACATGCTTGGCCCCAAAGAGTAATACAATGGTGTTAGCGTTCCTCTGTAAATACAGTGCTGTTTTTAGTGTCTATCACACAACTGTCCAAGAGGTTCTTGTGTTGTTACTTTAGTCCAAGAGTGGCATATTGTAAACAGTAGATTATTTAAATGCAGAAACTATTTTCATATGTAAAGCTAAATATGACTTCTGTGTTCATAGGCTTTAGCACATAGGGCAGAAACAGAATAGTGTGGGAGCTGAGAGTGGTTTTACTTATTTTTTTAAGTAGATGATAGTAGTAGGTTTTAAAGGACAAAAAAGGTCTCCCAAAGGAAATACCTTTCTAAATCACGGACACAGACAATTTTGCACCAGTTTATTCCCAGACAATCCCAGTAAAACCAGTTCTGGAAAGCGGAATTCAGCCGCGTTACTTTGTGGATAACGACACTTGCAACATCACAAAGGTTAAAAAAAATCTCCTTTTATTTTTACAACAGGTCATACAGGGCTTTTTGGCTGGACTTGAGACGAGCATCCTTTCTTATTGGGGGGTTCATTCACAATTACTGTGCAAATAGCTTAAGTAGAGGTCTTGAAAATGCTGTTACTTCATTTCCTTTATTATCAGATGGAAATATACAGAAATTCTTCCCTGTAAATTAAAATATATACATTTCACTTTGGCAGAATTTGACTGCAAGAAGATTACTAGTTACTGGTCTCCGCAAATAGTTGAGGTGCAATCTGAAAACTGATAACTGACAGCACAGACCTAAGCTAAGGGCTTTACTTGGGCTAGAATCTTAAGATATTGAAATACAGGCTACTTAAATGCCTAATTTCCACTGATGGAAGGAGCAGTTTGGTGCCTGAACACCTTAATAGCATCTGTCTTAGTGCACAAACCTGCAATAACCAAAGTCAGTGGGAGCAGCACCAAGGGATTCAAGTGACAAGGTTCAAAGATTGATACAGAGAAGTCGTGATCTTTAGCACACAGTAAGAAGGAACACTGCTTCCTCTTGCAGGTCTCTTGAACAAAGGGAGAGAGAGAAAGTGAGGTTGTTAAGCAGTAAAAATTCTGGACAGTAATTGGGGGGGAAGGAGAAAATACTCATAAAGCATCTTTTAATGAAAAGTTTTCATCTGATGCTTTCTTTCTCATAGAACTGTGTCAAAGTCTCCACTCAATACAATAGAAGGCACGTCTGTCCATTTAGCACTAGGAGGATTCTGTCTGTTTTCTTACAATGCACTGTTTATTTAAATATTCAGTCACTTCTCCATTTCTTGTACTGTTGTTTTATGACTTTTTGGAAGTTGATACTCCGACAGCTCCCATGCAAGCCGATGTGTCACATATTCCTGGAGTTCCCTGAGCCCCGATAGCACCGGGAGTACCAGGATCCCCTGGAAGACCGGGTTCACCCTGAGCACCATCACGGCCATTTTTAGTGACTCCAGGTACACCAGGTGGTCCTAAACAAGAAGGGGAAAGAGGTTACATGAATTATTTCCTTATTTCCTTTTTTTTCCCCTTTTTTTAGTATACGTGTAAATGTACGTGTTACTTTTAGAACTCTTATAATCCTTTGAAGTGTCTGTACATGAGACTTGTTGAGTACAAGGTGTTGAATAAATTTAGCCTGACTCTGGAATATATGCGTTGGATTTTTTAGAGTGCCTTTGTATTGATGGTGGATGTTTAGTATTGAGTGTGTTTGATTTGCCTTTTGCTGACCAGTGTGGAACTGGATTCCACCTCAGTCATAGTAGTACCAAGTAATTACTAACCAGGATTATTTTACACCATCCCTGAATAGTTTGCTCAAGGGATGTCCTTACTATTGTGACAGCAGGAGTGCTCACAACTGTCCCTCCCTCCCAGCCACCAGCTTCCTCCTTAGTGGGAGGCTGTGGCCTTCACCTGCTTCAGTTCATTGCACCTCCTTTAGTCGAGTTGCAATTCAGATTCTGAGTGAGGGAAGGAGAGTGGAGAGAATGATGACAGAGAACATCTCCCTGCCATTGCAGATCAGGAGCTTCCTTTCTGCCTGCGTCTGCTTTCAGAACTGTGCTCACAATGAAATACATGGTTTGTTTATGGGCAAAAAACAGTTTCTGCTTTGGGTGAATCAAGCTGTTACTTCTTTTTTTCCTTCAGATGCCAAAAATGATTCACAAACCACTAACTGCCCTAACAGCAAGCTACTGAGGCTTCCTAAAACAGGGTTCTGTCTTCCTGAGGGACACTTCTATCAGCCATAAACCTGCTTTTCTGTCTCAATTATGATAGAGAGATGGTGCCCGATTCTTTTTAGCCATGGAAGTAATGAGCTGCATCTGCTGTTGAACTTACATTTCCTGAGTAGAACAAATGCTCTCAGTATCTAATATGTGAAACAGCCTCTGTTTACATGCTTTGGAAAAGAAAACATTTATGGATTAATGCAATTATTTTATGGAAGGCTCTAAGACAAGGGGGTGTGAATATTCTACTTCTATGAAATCATATGGGCGCAGAACCTGCTTTTGCTGCCTGTAGCTGATTCATTGCACAGATGTAATCACAATTAGAAAAACTGCTTTAATAGGTGAGCAAAATAAAGATTCTTCCTGCAAGTTTCTAATAGATACTCATTAATTTGCATAAATTAATCTTTGAATCTTTTGAGAAGGGATTTGTGACTTCAGGAACTGGGATTAGAGCCAGGTACAGAGCAATAGCACCGCTGTCTCTCAGAATCACTGCACGGGGAAGGTGTGTTTGCTTCTGGTAAAATGATGTCCAGAAACATGAAATGAATTAATGAAGGTCTGCTGTTCCAGCTCTCCCCACCTACTCTAACCCCAGGAAAACAACCCCACTATAACAGCTACAGGGACAAAGTGGTTATAATGCACTGCTGACACTATGCAGAGCTGTCCCTCTTAAACCATGACTGAAGTAATTTGCACAGGCTTACCCTGAAGTCCTTGATCACCATCAGGCCCATCAATACCTTGACCAACAGGTCCCTTGTCTCCCTTCTCGCCAGTGTCACCTTTAACCAAAAACAAGAGGATCTCAATGGGTTGTGAATTGCAGCTGGATCCAAGGTCAGGAAGACAAAAGAACAGGAGAAGCTCAAAATCCTCAGGACATTGCTGGGATCTTTGCTTACACTGCATCCCTAAAGATGCAAAACTGCTCTCTACAACCCCGAGGCTTGACTTTGCCTCCTCCACTGCTGAAATGACTGCAAGTTTGCACTTTATTTATGTGGGCCTAAAAGAGAAGCAGGTTGGTTTAGTCCTTCTTACCTCGGGGACCAGGATCACCCAGCTCTCCCGTTGGCCCTCTGTATCCTGGGGGACCCCGAGGACCAGGATGCCCAACACTTCCCACAACTCCAGGAGGACCCGGAGGCCCAGCTGGGCCAGGCCGACCCGTCATTCCAGGAGACAAGGGCTTCCTCAGGTTAGCAGCTAACTGTGCAATTTGATCTGAAAAGAGCAATTAAAACAGCACAACTAAAGCAGAACAATTAAAACCTCCACATCCACCGTCTTCACTCTTTGCTTGGCTGGTGTCTGCCACCGAGTGTGCTTAATTGAGTGAGAGCTGAAAAGCAAGTGCCTGGCATTAAAGCAGAGCTGTGTATTTGGCCAGAGCTTGCTCCCTGCACTCCTACACACTTCGATTTTGGTGAGAAATCTGCAGGTTTTTAAGCTATTGATATTTCCTTTTTCCTAAACCACTTGGAAAAACATCAAGCATTCAAGAAAATGATGCTTCAATGGTTAAAACAGGTTTTCTGAAACAAGCTGTCAGAGTTAACCTCATCCCAACAGTCAAATATAACCTCTAAACACAGAACTTAGGAGGAAGAAGCCCCCTCCTTGGCCTGACCACAGCTATGGGATGTGCTGAAGTTCACAACAACACAGGTTAGGGCAAACACCTGTAGCCAGTGCTTGCGGGATGTGTGTGGGGTACTAGTGTCAGAGCTGCTCTAAGCACACGCTGCTTGTTGCCATGATGAATCACTTCAAAATACTAACCTTAGAAAAAAGGCTTTCATGCCAGACAAGAAGTGACCTCTGAATAAGTAAGTTCTTACGTTAAAGGGCAGCTTATTTCTGACACCAAGACACAAAAATAGCAACCCACAGGAGCCATCTTCTGTTCAGGTCCTACCCATCTTCAGCTAAGCGTGGTAATTAAAGCCCCTTTGCTCTCAGTAATACTCACCACTTATCATTTCCCCACAGAGTTCTCTTATATGTTGTTCACTGGCCTCTTTGCCCTGCAATTAACAGAAGAATGAGGACACTCCCTACAAACCATGTTGTCCATCATCATCCCTGACAGAAGCTTCAGGGCACAAACCTCCTTGCCAGCAGCTCAGGAGGAAGCACTGGATCCTGCATGAAGAGTGGGTTATTTCCCCCCCCTCTTCAAAAGATGATTGCTTCAGTTCAGAAGCTCTATTCAATACTAATGGCAGAGACTGAATAACTGGCCTGATGTTAAAAGTAATCTGGGGTTTATTTGCCCTTTCCTGAATGATGAAACATGAGCTCCGGACCAAGACAGAAGTGGTGAACGAAGCTGCATTTTAAATGACCAGCTTCTACCTCACTTTTGTAATGAGAACAGGGACTTGCAGCCTGTGCCAATGGACACAGACAATCTGCTCATGGATCACTGTGGGAAACAGTTAATTCTCCACAGAGACTTTAATTCCGAAGCTTGCAAACTTCATCTTTTTGCACTGGTAAACTCCCAGTACAAAACTGTTCCCTTGCAAGCAGTTACCTACATTTGGCTGCTTAAATACAGACCTTGTTCTTTGACGATACATCCAAAGCCCATGATTTATCCACCTGGGAGGCTCCCTGACTGGGCCCGGAAGCAGGTAATACTTACAGGAGGCCCAGGTTTTCCTGTGATGCCGGGGACGCCTTGCTCTCCCTGACGGCCCATGGGCCCTGGATGTCCTGGGATTCCCGGTACTCCAGCTGTCCCATTAGGTCCTTGGGCGCCTTTTGGACCAAGTTCTCCTCTTTTTCCTGGCTGTAATGAAGAAGGAGATTAAAAACCACTAACACTTAAACCTGAACACGTGGCCCATCAATGTCTTATGGGGATTAGTTGAGCCTTTCTCCAGGTTTCCCTAACTGATCTGGCATGTACCTTTCCTACAATGTATGAGTGGTTTTACACATATAGGTCATGATAACAGGAGTCCTTCCTGCAGCAAAACACACCTCAGTGTTTTGGATGCCACAAAATGTCATCCTTGCCATAGATTTTATAGCATGCCCAGGAAGAAAACATGCTTCTAGGATATGATGCCAGAACATAGTGGATGGGGATACAGCATCTAAAGATGCGATGAACGTGTTTGCTCTCAAAGCTTCAGCACATGAGCCTGCAAGGTCTGACACATACCTCTCCTTTTTGGCCGGGGGGACCAAAGGGACCCTGTTAGAAAGAGAAGGCAAATAAGAAAGCATGATCATTCAGCAACCACACATCTGAAGTCAAATCTCCCAAGCTGCAGGAAGCCACGATCACACACACGTGGCACCCCATGGGCTTTTCTGGCAAAGGGGCCAGAAATGACAGCAGGATGCTGGAGACCAAATTGAGCCCTGGCACAACAGGGAGGGGACTCCAATGACAAGACCTGCCCTGGGTACCAATGCTGAGCGCAGGTCCAGGCAACCTGGCTACTTCTTGGGATGGACAAAACCCATGGATGGTTAATTCTGACTGATCATATTAATCCTTGGTATATGGTCCTCTACACCCATCTGTTATTTGAGGGGTCAATTCTACTGCATTTCAGGACACCTACCAGTTCTCCTTTGTCCCCTGGGAGGCCATCTGCTCCAGCAATGCCCTGAAAGTCAGACACCACCATTATTGGTGCACAAGCATTATTGACAATAACGCTGAGGCTTGGATAACCTCAGCTCCTAAGAGAGATGGGGGCACATGGCAGTTTATACAATGCTCCAGCAAAAGCAAGTTCTCTCTTCCCAAAGCTGAGCTCTAGAGTTCCCCTGCTGCATCCCAAGCTGGCACTTGGATGAAAGCCTTAATTCATACGGATGAGAGCCCTGATGGAGTGAAAGACATCCACAGGCTGGCACTGGCATTCGTTATACATTGTATGTAAATTTCAGGTCTCAGAAAATGTGGGTTTGCAATGACAGCTGAATGTTCAGTGCCTGTGTAAATGGGCTTCCTCAATAGAGTCATCTGCGGAACATCTTCATCCCACCCTTAAACAGGAGCATCCATCGCCTAGTGAGGACCATCCCTCTCTGCTCTGGCTGGGGAGCGTAACCTAAGAGTGGCTAAAGCTCTGCTGACATTCTCTTTACCAACTGTGACAAGGAGCAGCCCTTTACTGCTCACCTCCATGGAGCCAACAGCAGCATGTGCCACTTGAGCATCACTGGGGGCAGCAGCAGTTCCACCCCAACACTGCAGCAGAGCTTACTACACAGTAATCAGGGCAGAAAATGCCCATTGCTCTGGTGCTTCTAAGGCTTTAGAGAGGAAGTTATTTCCAGACAAGCAGTGATTAGGTTCATCTTCCCCTTAGCAACAACACAGGGCTCACACAGGCACTGACACTGATAAACAGAACAAGCAACTTGCTGGAAAAGCTCTTGTTTTCTGCAAAAGCACAGTCAGGCATTAATGAAAGTCAGATATTTGATGAAAAGAGGCTCAAAAGATCATTGTTGAGAGTAAGCCAGCTATGGAAATGAAGCAGCGAAAGGAAAAGTTTAAGTTCTATTTAACAAAGTCTATTAGTGTGCCAAGCTTTGAGGCTACAACGAATCCTCTCCATGAGGCACATGAAGTTCAGTGTAAAGCTGTGCAAACTGAACTCAGGAGAAGTATGAGGTGAGGAGCTCATATACAGCATCCTCAGGGTTATGAAATACACAGCAAGAGACCAGCATTTTCACGACACCATTTTCATGTGTCTCCATTAGAACAGACTACATCTTTTTCCCCAACACAGGAAAAATGGGACCAAAGAGGGTTTAGTTGGTGCCTGCTCCAGAATCTTGTCATTTGAGGGGGGAAAAGCAGTTTGTGCTGTCACAGGATGCACCTATGGTACACTTTAACTACCCCTGCTGACTCCAACAGGAAAGTTATCACTTACCTGGTTACCTTTGGGACCAGGAACACCAGTAGGACCCTGAGAATAAGTGAAAGAAAGAAGGCCAATGAGCTCAAACTGCGAATTCCTGGTGTGGTCAGACATGCACTCGCTCAGCAAGGGGTTGGGAATTAGTCCTCCAGCTGCCAAGTAGAACAGTTTGAATCTCATTTGAATCTCATTCATACTTCTTGGAAATAAGAAGAGATCTTCAGCATCCCTGCTGGCTTCATAGCACTCTGCAGCCACCAGTTTGCATTATAGGGCAGTTTCCCAGAGCAGGACCTCTCAGCTCAGGCCTGGCGGTCCTCTGCTCACCAAGTCCTCATCATCCAGACCAGAGATACCTTCTTGCCATGGCTCAGCAATGCCTCGCTCCCCATCTGCCTGGCACAGGTTACCTACACTGGCCCATTTCACACCATCCTCCTCAACTCCCTAGATAAAACTACAATGAATTCTGCGCTTTTAATCCCAGTCTTTAAAACCTGGTTTACAAAAGCCATCTCTCACATCCATCCCAGGGACAGGAACTCTGCTTTTCATTATAGCAACTGTCATGACTGAAACAGCAATTTCACAAAGGCCCAAATTAAAGGATGAGGTCCAGGATGGGACCGGTGGGGACTGATCTCAGCCTTTCACTCCTGAAGATGCGAGGAGATACAATCCTTCCAACTTTATCTCCCGGGCATTCACAGAGAGGACGTGAGGCCTTTTCAACCCTCCTCCTAACTCTGGGTCCCTAGAGGCCAACAAGGAGTTCAGAACCCCAGGGGCTTTATCTCTACTGCAAACAAATAGGAAATTCAATCCTTTCACCATTCAAACAGGATTTCTATGGCACATTCATCAATCCAGCATCTGCAAAATGGTCTTTTTTAATAAGTAGATCTGGAGATGCCTCAGCAGAACAAAAGCTTCAAGGAAGAGAAATGTATAGAACCAGGGCATGTCATTTTGCTCCAGTCAAGCAAAATGGGTTAAAAAGGGGCATTTCTATTAAAGAAAAAGGTAATCCTCAGCCAAGCAGACAATGGAATGTGGAGATGCACAAATGGCCACAGCTATTTATAAGTCCCATTTGATGTTTGCTGATGGCAAAGGAGATGGATTCTTTTCTATCTTAACATTAGCATCTGGATTTGTACCTCTGCCTTCACAGAGTCTCAAGGCTCTATGGAAGTTTATGGCAATAAAACACAGCTCAGTCACCAAAGGCCATGTCCTGCAAGGAACCCCCTTCAAGAAAAGCTCCGACTCAAACTGTACTGTGATTCCTAACAGCAGGAATAAGTGATAGGGCTTTAGGACCACTGGCTGCCCTCACATTGGTAGCACCCCATCAGTTATACACAACCCACATTCTTGGCCAAGCATCTCACGATGCCACGATGGAGCTGAGACATTGTCCCAATGGCTGCCAGCATCCAGAATCCTCAGGAATCCGGTCATAATAAAAATCCTTTGGAAAACATTTGCTTATTGGGACCTCAGTCAGCAATAACCACCAAACCCCTGCCCAATATCCCACTTCAACAGGATGGTTTCTACATCATCTCAATGCTATTTTATACCTTAATGCGCTGACCCTCTTGGGTTTTTCATGCCAGCAAATGCACTTACTGATAAACTGGTTTATATTCCTGGCCACAGTCAGCCCAAGGACTGTGAAAATCAGATCAGGACCTGTTAACTCAGACCTGCAGCAATAGCTTTTTCTCCTAAATAAGAAATAGAAGGCACAATTGATTTCAGGGTGGGCTGCTCTGATTGCATTGATCCTATGTTAGCAGCTCTCTATTTACACACCAGGACCAGAGGGCTGGGGCGGCTGTAAAGCAAACCCAGGGCAGCATCTGCTGTGCTTCTTGTCCACTCCCAGCAGCTTCCATCGCCACCAGCAGCAAACACTTGTTTAAGGTATAAAAACACAGTTTGAGGGTTTAGGGTCTTTTCCAGCCCAAATCTTGTGCCACTGATGTGTGAAAGTCTATGGTGCTGGCTGCTGGCACTGCTCGCATGGAGGACTGTGGGCACACATGGCTGTCACCAACACCAGCGGGATAGGGTGGGCAGATGGATGTTATTCCAAGGACCAGTTGTGTATGTGGAAGGGGAAAGTCTCCTGCTACAGCATGCTTTCCTGGGGTTTTTCCTATTAACAAGCAGGGCTGTTAAGAAACAATCAACAGTTACATCTTAGAGTAACAGAACTTGACTTCGGAGCCAGAAATTGTATTATCATAGAATGGTTTGGATGGGAAGGGACCTTAAAGCTCCTCCAGCTCCAACCCCTGCCACAGGCAGGGACACCTTCCCCTACAGCAGCCTGGCCTTGAACACTGCCAGGGATGGGGCAGCCACAGCTTCTCTGGGCACCCTGTGCCAGCGCCTCAGCACCCTCACAGGGAAGAGCTTCTGCCTAAGAGCTCATCTCAGTCTCCCCTCTGGCAGGTTAAAGCCATTCCCCTTGTCCTGTCTCTACATCCCTTGTCAAAAGCTCCTGTCCAGGTTTCCTGCAGCCCCTTTAGGCACTGGAGCTGCTCTAAGGTCTCCCCTTAGGGAGCCTTCTCTCCTCCAGGCTGAACCAGCCCAGCTCTCTCAGCCTGGCTCCAGAACAGAGCTGCTCCTGTATAAAACGTGGACTTTTTGATTATGTTTTCCTTTAAACATAACCTTTTCCCTCCCTGTCTCTGGGCTGCTCTCTGGATGCTGAGCTGCTCTCTGGATGCGGGGCTGCTCTCCGGATGCGGGGCTGCTCTCCGGATGCGGGGCTGCTCTCCGGATGCGGGGCTGCTCTCCGGATGCAGGGCTGCTCTCCGGATGCAGGGCTGCTCTCCGGATGCTGGGCTGCTCTCTGGATGCTGAGCTGCTCTCTGGATGCGGGGCTGCTCTCTGGATGCTGAGCTGCTCTCTGGATGCTGGGCTGCTCTCCGGATGCGGGGCTGCTCTCTGGATGCTGGGCTGCTCTATGCAGGGGCCTCTTCCCCTCTGAACATACATTTCTGACCGCAGCAAAGCCCTGCCTGCAGTCAGAATCCCGCAGCTCCACAATAACCCTCCTGTCTCACACTTCCAGGCTCACACTCCCTTCCAAGAGGCCTTTGTAAACCTGCCTGGAGCTGTCACAGAGGGGCCATTGTGAAAGCCCCTTGGCTGTGATTGCTTACTTAGAAACTTCACCTTAAAGCTGCAGTCGAGGAATGGCGAACACAGGGCTCCTGTTCTCCTGCAAGCCCCCAGTAAACTGTTCACTTTGCCCTGCTGGCTTCTTTCAAATGAGAATGAATTCATTTCAATAGTCATGTTTATTGGGGTGTGGGGCTCAGGTGTGCTGCTGTGAGAAAGAAAGTCACTGAGCAAAGTGGTATTTTAAGATGCAGAAAGCCCGATCAAGGATCTGAGTAACGCAAATGCATCAATCAGCTCTCCTGTGCTCCTGGGGAGCAAGGCTTTGGTGAGATCAGCATACAGAGCAGGGGAAACGCCAACAACTATCACCTCTTCTGGCTAGGATAGGATCCCAAAGCCTCTTCCAAACAATCCATCCTGCCTGAAAGTAGTGGGAGCTCCTGAACTGAAGCAGAAACGGGGAACAGAAGAGACAGAATGCACAAATCCTGCTACCTGCTGTAGGGTCTGTAGCAGCCACAGAGGATAGACCAGGATACCCAACGGACCCACCTTCTATCAAGCCTGCTCGTGTTAGCTGGGGTGCCATCAGCTACCTTGTGTTTGGAGCCCCATTAATGCTCTGATTTCATCTCTCCCAAGCAGGAATTACAGAGGACTTCTCCTTACCCTGTCACCTAACTCTCCACGGACTCCAGTCGGACCCGGCAGCCCAGGTTCACCGCTGGCGCCTTTGGGACCCTGTTAGGAAAACAAAAAGCAAGCTGCAGCTTACGAGTGCCAGGAAGCACCCAAAGTTCACCAGTGCCCATAGCATGTTCAAGGTGACTTGTCTTAGATCTCTTCTGTCGCATTCCCCCATCCAGGACCTAGGGACCCCTTGCTGACTGCTGGTACCGCTTGCGCTGGTTGGTACAGCCCATTCCAGCTTCTGCTCATCACCGAGGTGAACCACCCTGGCAAAGCGCTCCAGCCTTTTCCTGCCCTACGCCTTTCACTGGTAAAACCGCATCTGTGACTCCTGACCAAGTGATGCTCCCAGCACCACACACTGGTTTTCATCCGGTTTCACTGGGGAATGGTTGTGAACACTCCTTTGGAGATGGGAGGGAGGAATATGGGAGTCTCCAGTGCAGCAGAAGGGAGGAGGAGTTCACTGAAGACATACAGGCTGGAAGCATCCCAATCGAGGAGGAATTAAGTTGTCTTTACAAAGGTCAAACTTAAAACCTTTTGCCAACAGCTACTACATATAAATAGCTCCAGCAGGCAGCTTATCTGGACTTGTGCTCTTCCTATTGCACTGTGTTAATAGAGGTGTCAGACTGGTTCTGGCAAACAGAAGGCTTCTTCCTATCGCTTGCTGCCATCATGCAATTGTCCTGCCAAAGGCGTGCAGGGAAATTGCCTGTCAAACCCAATGTACATTGAATTACCCTTATGAGCGACTGACCTGGAAACCTCTGACACCAGGGGCTCCCACCGGGCCCTGCAGACCAAGCGGTCCCTGGAAAGAGAAAGGTAAGCTTTGCTAAGGAAATAATATAGGGTCAGGTAAGTCACTTGTGTAATTATATCAGTTCTAACAGAGAGCTGCTCTTGCACTGCAGCAGACTTCGCCCAGTGCCACTGCTGATGAACCTGATGAGCCACTGTAAAGGTACCTGGTTTACCGAGCTTTGTTAATATTAACAGAAATGCTCATATATTAATGCTTAAGAACACGCCACACTCATGAGTAGTACAGATCAATGACAGCAGAAAGTGGTAGCATGATAGAGCACAGACAATGTACATCGATGGGGATCTGCTGTCCTAATATCATGCTTTTAATTAATCCAGTTCTGCGAGAAACTACTGTAAAACACATACTACAGGCACTTGGAAATGAAAAATGGCAATTGCATCCATTTGCTTAGACACACTTGGGAGCAGCAATGCAGAAACAGGCCGTCAGTGTGGGTGCTTTCAAGAGCCTGGCTCACCAGCCAGAACATGAATGTTGCCATCAGGAGTCTCTGTTGCTTCCTACAGAAAAAAATCACTTACACAATTAAGACCTTGGGTGAAAAAAACCCCAATTTAGACATCTAAATCCCATTTGTAAAGTGGCTTCTAGAAATAGGTGCCTTTGGCAAGCATCTGCCACAAGGTGGGACTTCAGCTTCGTCTCCTTTCACATCCGCATCTGCTGAGTGTAGCCTCAAGGGACACAAATGAACTTCAAATTGGCCGTTCCAGGCAGAGGATCAGTCAGCAGGGACGGTCCCACATAGCCAAGAAACCCACTGGAATGCAATGGGTTTGTGTTAAAACGGCATCTGTGGTTTTCCCTTAAGTGCATTTTCCTTCCTTGTTAGGCCCTACAAACTCTCCTGGTATCTGAACATAAGTTTTCCCGGTCATCACAAAGAAGAAACCCCCATGTGATATGCGATGGAAGGAGCCAATCTGCTGAAACAAAGCAGCATCGTCTTCAAAAGGCCACAGAACTGCTCAGGTATTTTTGTTCTGGTTCCCCTTCTGTTTTCTGCCTGTAATTCAGTAATGAACTTGTGAGAGCTATAAATACAGGCAGGAAAAATGGCATTAAACTGCATCAAAACTGTCTCTGCTGGTGCCTTTAGAAGTGGGGGGTCCCAAAAGAAACAACAGCCTCTGAATGGGAAGAAACCCCTGGTGCTCTATGCTAAATAAAGGCAAACAGCCTCAACACTGGACAAACCCTGCGACAATCACAGCAGCCCAGGCTTAACTGTATCTCATATAAAGAAGGACTCTAATAATGCAAATCAGAAGTCAGAAACCCAGGTTAGGAGCAAACACGGGTTCAGCTGCTATTGCACCCACATCAGAAGTGCACCCCAACGCAATTAGCTGGACTGCATTTGATTTTTGGCCATAATACCTTTTGTAGGGTCAGCTCTTCCGATGCAAACTTGCAGACACAAAGGCAAGCGTTAATAACTTAGTTGATATCTGAGGCTGCTTTCCCTCTCCTTGGAAGTTTAAAGAGCAGCTGCTCCCAAACAATAAATCATCACACAGTTCAATTCGTTCCAAGCGGCACATACCAGAAATCACATCAGCAGGCTTCTGGGTTTCAAAATGAGGTTAAAAGGGAGAAAAAGCAGCAAAGAAAAAAGGCCAACAAAGCCACTGGAAGGTCAGGCCCAACCACAACAGCAGCACTAGGTGGGGAGGGACAAAGTAAAAGGTACCCTAGCATTTTGAGTAGAATCAGACTTTTATCATCCTGGTATCATTTGTTGGCATCTCTGCTATTCAGCAGCGACACACCAGGTAGCCATGCAGTTACTTGCAGGTTTGCATTGCAACTCCAGTTTATTTCTCAGGCTCTGAGGTGGCGCAGGGAATGGAATGAGAGCAGGAACATGATGTTCCACTGAAGACCTCAGAGGTTTCTAACCCAGAAGCTTCAAAAAGCCATCCTTTTAGAGCAAAAGTGAGAAGTACCAGGGCTGTGTATGGAGGGTTGTTTCCTAGGGGCTCACATTAACCAGATAAACTTCTCAAGCTCTGTCATTCACCATGATGACGTGCAGGCTTTCCAGTCCTGGTGCTTGTACAGCTTTGGGTTTTGCAGTGAGTCTCCACTACTCCAAGGGAAGTGATACAGGAAGGGGAAGGATTTCATGTTCCATGTGCTGGTGCGAGGTACATTGCAATGGCATACCAGGACTTTTGCTTCATTAATGACTCACATTCAGCAAAAGCTGAATGTTATTATTACTGTCTAAAGAGGGAGTTGCTGTCTGTCCAGTCTCTCCTGTCTGCCTGCAGCAGCTCCACAAACCTCTTGGACAACTGCAGCTTCTTTCGACAAACTAAAGGGGAGGAATCACTTTGCATCTGCACAGAGCTGTCAGTGAGAGCAGGACCTGATCCTCTTTTGGAGGAGTAATTCCTCTGCTGCCAAACCCCCTTAGGGACAATACTAACAGAGAATGTGCTCTTTTTCTTTAGCCAGGGAGTCAGCCCCATGTGCTTAACTCTCTTTCGGTACCTATCTGATCTACAAGCACTGCTGTACTTACAGTTGCTCCTCGGGGGCCCGGCAGACCTCTCTCACCAGGAATACCAACATCGCCCTGGCAATAACACCAAAGTCAGCTGTGCTGTTTAGGAGTGATGAATCCACCTCCCCAACCCACTGCAGAGCCAGAATGCATTCCCAGATCCCAGGTTACTCCAACCCCAAACTTCCTGCCCTGCTGGTCCATTCACTAGGTCACACCGCCTGCCTTAGTGGGCTTTGCTGCAGCGCAATATCTGTGCATGGCAGTGTCCACCCATCCAACTTGCATCCCTGGGTAGCTCCGCACAGGCATGAGGCTACCTGTGAGTGCTCATCACCATGGATTGCATGTGTTGCAGGCAGCACAGCACCTACTGCATTACTGAAAGCTTTATCTGTGCAGGGAAGCAGCACACGAGCTCTGGTTTTGCTGTTTGGTTTGCTCATGGTAAGTGTGAAAGATGGGGATACGTACAGGGATGCCTGGCTCTCCAGAGGGACCTGCCTCTCCCATCTCTCCAGGACTGCCCTGCAGTGTGGGAAGCAAATACTCAGTTAGGGCATAAGTTCAGAAAGTTATTTCTATCCTAATGCAGAGCAACAAACAGAGGGAGTTAAAACCTGGATTGGGGAATAAAAACAGCTTTAAGCTTTTACAGTGTTATGACCAAGATGACAAAAATCTCAGCAACAGACATTTAAAGAACTGAGCATCTTGTCCTGTGGCCTAGGAAGGGCTCATTCAGACTGCAGTGGACCAGTGATACAGGGATTCTCTTTGGGAGGCATGCTCAGGACACCTCACTTCATTCATTCCTTTATGCAAGGAGAAACTCCTCCTTTCAGTGTACTCTCATGGATGAGGATTAGAAAGAATAATGATGCAGATGGAGAAATTCAAGGGCAGGGGGCATTAAAAAAGACACTTTCCAGAACAGCTTTGTGCTGGACTGCTTTGGTCTGAGATTTATCTCACAGGTAGGTACCAATCTAAAGCTCTGCGGAAGCCTTCCTGCTGAGGTGGGGGGAAGGTCTCCAAGAGCCAAGATGAGATATTCCTGCCCCTGCTTGCAGACACTCAGCCTTTTGATTCCCAAAGAAGAAGCCTTGACAAAAGGGTGAACGCTTCCTTCTGAGGGTTACTAAACCACTGATGACTCTCCCGTGTACCCGCTATATCTTTGCTGAACCAGGTGCTGTCCCAGCAAGAGCAGGGACATCTTATTACCTAATGCCTGTTCCTCACTGGCAGGCAGCTCAGCCCACCATCACTTTGGGGTATGTCCTCTCAGGGTCTACCTGTGAGCACCAATCCCCCAAAGTTGACAAGCCTCCCAGTGACAAGTGTAGTAGCTTCCCCACCAGAACCCATCATTAGAGATTCACTTACTGGTTCGCCCTTGGAGCCTTTAATACCTGCTTTTCCAGGCAGTCCCTGAAAGGGAGAAAAAATCAATGTCAGTAGAAATAAGAGTTATTAAATTTGTTATTCTGGTCTGATCTGGTGCACAAGGAGCAGCATTTGCTTGAAGCAAGGGAGGATTTACTTTTCCTTGGCTTTCACCATGAAAATTATGGCTTTAATTTTTCTCTTGTTCACAGCCCTCGCAGCTCTATGTACACTAATCCTTGACAGCTCAACATACGCTAATCCTTGACAGGGCAAAGAGGAGGCATATACAAACAGAGCAAGAGCAGCAACATCCTGCAGAGCAGAAACCTCTCTCCAGGGGTGTTCAGAATGTTCTCGAAGACAGGAAGGAAAGGAGAAAAGGGTAATTTACCTTTCTTTAGATAGGTGGAAGTCTGAAGAGATGGAACATTTTGCCAATGAACAAGCAAAAGCCAGGGACAGAGCTGAGGGTATTGTATCCCAGATCCTACCTCCCTGCATGAAGAATGCAGTCACTGGGATGTGAAAGAGAAAACCCCTCTCAAATTTGAGTTTAGAGAGAACCAGAGCAGCCAAAGGCCCCAGAGGTGATGGGTCCTGCTGCCATACTCACAGGAAGTCCATTTGGACCTTTCTCTCCAGGAGCACCCATGCGAGCTGCATCACCCTGTGGATATAGAGAGGTTAGAGGGACACCTGGTACCAGAAAATGGTCTGATGCAGGTAGAAGACACATTCCCAAACAGTCCTATCCCTCCCCATATGTGCAAGACCAAGAGCACATTGTGTCTACAGGAGATGGGCACCTGATGGGACACAGGGTGCAGCACATGGTCCGTGTTCCCATAGGATCACTGTTCAAAATCCAGTGCTGTATCTGACAGCACTTTGTCTACAGGCAATTAAAATAAACAGATGCCTCTGTCAACAGCTCTGAAAAGGCATCTCTGAAAGCGTAAAGTCAGCCAGTAGGAACCACTAAGTACAGGGGCACAGCTGAGTTTAGATCATCCCTGCATGGCCCACACGCGCATCTTCTCTCTTTAGAGAATTTCCCTGGGATTAATTAATAGAAGCAACTTCTCTCTTCTTCACTAGTTACACTAATGGTAAACTCTGTAGAAGCAAAAGCTTCCCAGCCACGTTCTTGACAACACCAGGAGCTTTGCAACACACATGGGATGGAAATCATCCCTGCAGTGGTTAAGTAGGACTTTACAAACCTTCTCACCATCGAGTCCAGGAGCCCCATCCCGTCCATCCTTGCCAGGCATGCCCTGCAACCACACACAGCACAGGTTAAGGTTATAAAGAGGCTCTGTGGTTTGCAAAATACATTCACATCAAAGAACCTTTTGGTAATGGGTCCAGCTCCAGTTGTACTGGGAGACTTTTCGTCGACAGCAGTATAACTGGGGTTACACTGAAGGTTACAGAGACCCAGGAGCAGGAGTTTGATAGCATAAGATTAAGATACAAGTTTTTCCTATCATGTTTTATTTCAGCGTAGCCAGCAGCACATTAGTGAGACTTGCAACCTGTTTAATTGACTTACAGGTTCTCCTATGAGTCCACGAGCTCCTGGGTTTCCTTTTGGTCCAGGTCTACCCTAGAAATCAACAACAAATCCTGCGTTATCCAGGACATAACCCTTCAGAACAATCAGTCCACAGAGGTAACACTCAGACTCTGCAGGGACATTTCATTGGCTCCTATCCTGTTCAGGTAGGCACAGCTGTTCTTTTAGGACACAGCAGAAAACTGGCCCAATGTTGGCTGTAACTCTTGACCATTTCAAGAGATGGAGATGTAAGATCTGACCCCTGCTCTCTAGGCTCTAAGCAGTGCTTGGGCATCTTTAATAAGACTCAAGCATCTCATTTTTGAGAGGAATACTTTCATCCCTTTCAAATCAAGGTGGTGACAAGCCATAATAAACCCCTGAAACAGCCACCTTTGAATGTCACACTCAAAATCTGAGCAGAAAACTGTTTTGCTGCACTTACAGTATCTCCTTTGGGCCCCCTGAATCCTTGAGGTCCTTTGTTTCCTTGCTCTCCCTGTGACAGAGGAGGAGAAGCCATTAAAAGCACCTTCATCACACAGTGACAAGGACTGATGTTTCAAGGGTGCAAAGGATGAAGGGTTTTGTGCTGTTTGCTGGTGTTAGCAGAGGCGCGAGCATCCACATTCCCTTAGGAGCGCGGCTGTGCTTCCTCAGTTACACTCTGTAATTCCTGACACACAGATGAATTGCAGCAGGGACTTTGCCAACAATCCCTCGGGGCAGAGACCATCGTTTAATGAAGTGATTTCTTTAACCAGAAGCAGACTGGGAGAAAAGCTGTAATGTTTTCTGTCTGGATCCTGCTTGGTGGAATGGAACGCTGGCTGGACAGCGAGCACCTCATGTTATTGTTGTTCAGATTAATGTCTTCTATAATTGCAAAGACCTAGGAGGGGTCCCCCAAGGGGATTGTGGTGCATCTTTAATACACAATTATTTCTGCTTGTAGCTGTGGACACCTGGGAATAGACCAGGCTCGAAGGATGTAAGCTCAGGATAGCGCTTACTGATTCCTCCTCAACATTCTCCTTCCCAAGAACAAGGCGGATGCCCCTCTCAAGCTGCTGATGCTCCGGGAAGAGCAGTAAGGAACAGAGAGCAATGGGAATGTGGTGAACCTGTTCTGGCACGGGGCACAACTGAGGGAAAGACATCATCAGGTCTGGGTCAGGTGAAATAACATTGCTCTAACTGGAGGGAAAAGGCAAAGGGAATGATGTGATGGAGATGAGCGCACTTCTGTTCATTGGCAGCAAAGAGTTTAGTGCAGGAGGAAGAAACTTGAGGCTTTGGTTGTGGAAAGCAGTACCATAATGATGCAGATACATACAACTTTCCCTGGAGGTCCCGGGATTCCAGGTGGCCCTCGGAAACCAATGTCACCCTGCAAAGAATAATACACCACTGTAATGCTGTGGTAGGCAGAGGGTGCAGTAACGTTATCCCTACCTTATACTGCAATCTAAGAAAACACAAAAGCCCTGGAAAGACAGCCATTCTTGAAGTGACCCCCATCTGAACCAGTAGGGTTTTACTCTGGATCTCTGTGACACACTGATACAATTCATGGCCCTGTTATCTTGATAACACACTTGTTCCTAAATAAATACATGACTTTATCCAATTCAAAGCCATTCTAGACTGATGGTCAAGGGACCCTGGCAAAAGTCCAAAGCCACAATGAGCTAAAGACTGACCCTGTTCTCACTGAGGAGCCTTTTCATGTCTCAGAACCGTTGTCCATCAGTGATTCTTTGCTTTTCTCTTATAAAGAGACAGAACAGAAAGTGAAACGTTCACAAAACATTTCTACAACGTTCTTCAGCACTGTCAGTATTGCAGGGACAGTGCTTTGTCCTTCTGGTCTGAATGCCTAAATCAGGCTGGCTCTGGTCCTGTCAACCCCTCAGGTACAAAGGCTCCTCCTGGCTTTGGGAAGTGGTTGTGCTGGGGGGGTGCAGGAAAGAGACAGCACTTTACAAGCTCCCCAGTGGTAAAGACATACAGAACCTGGACCTTGCATGAGATAAACTGGTGGCAGAAGGAGGGAATAAAACCGAATCAGAAGGTGTTTTTGCTTACTCTGTCGCCAGCTGGACCCATTGGACCAGGGAGGCCTCTAAGTCCTCTTGGGCCCTAATGAAGAAAACAAATCAGTTAAAACCCCATCACTGTTAAACATAAACCAGCAGAACAGCATTGAGGTAACAACTCATCAACACAGAAAGCATTAAGAAACAGCAAGAAGGAGCAGAAAGCTCAGCCTTCTGATGCAGACATTTTCCTCTATGGTGACTACTCTGAGCAAGCAACACTGTGCTGACACCCCAATGTAGAGATGTATTCCCAGTGCCTACTCTCTCCAGCCCATCTCCTGGCCTGTCAAGCCAGCACAGAGCTCAGCTTTCAGATGCACCCAAAAGGTGTCCAGCGCTCTACTGAATCAGTCGTCGCTTGGATGTCTCAATAAAGGTGGGAAACCAAAAGCAAGACCTGAATTAAAGCTTGGCGAAAGCAGCACGATTTATCACCAGCATCTGTTCAATGGAGGCAAGAGCTGTTCGTGTAACACAAGGTGATTGATGGCACCACTGAGTTTCACAGTAGGAAGGTCAATGGAATTGGTCTGAAGAGCAGTTGTTACCTGCAGGCCAACGCTGCCCGGGATGCCAGGAGGACCCGGAGGGCCAGGGTTACCCTGGGAGAGAAAGATCAATCAGACAAGTGGTGAGCCAGCATAAGCCTGACAGCACAAAGCCAGGGAGCTTCCCATCTCCTTTCTCCTTGAGCTCCCTCCCACCCAGATTTGTGCTTCAGAATCTGCATCTTTATTACAGGCAATTTCTTCTCCATGCAAGAACACTCAATCAGTCAGGAATTTACCTGAGTGATTAACACAGGGCCTTTTCCTGAGCTGACATCCCTGCATGTGAAACAATAGGTGATAACTTCCCAAACTGAGCTGAGCATTATGGTTATTGGGAAGATAGGTTTCCTTGAAGTACTAGCACACGGTCACACATGCAGAGCAATGGAAGCCAGTGCGCTTCAGTCACAGTAACTCCTTGTTGTTCAGCCAATTGCCTCATTTCTCCCTGTCTCCTTGAAGAAGTCACTTGTTAGGCTGCTTTTAAAGAGAAAAATCCTCCCCTGTACCCTTTCAGTTGAAGTTTACCTTCTCTCCTTCTTTTCCTATTTCACCAGGTTCTCCTTTGTGACCAGTGTGTCCCTAGAAATGAGAGCTCTGGTTATTCACATTCCAGTACAGGACTGTTTCAAAATGCAGAGGTAGCTGCAAGTCCTAAACCTGCACAAACAACCTACTGGGAAAATAACCTATACCTGTGCTGTAACGATGCGAACGGAGGTCAATTCTGGAGCTAGCTGGTCATGCACCATCCCTGTGCTTGGTATCATTGTGTCAGAATTGGTCCAGTTTCAGGAAATGCCCAGATTTGGTTTTCAAGAGTGACTTGTGGCTACAGGTCTCTGGATTTCAATGACAGGTCAGGGACCAGAACTTGGTTTCCATCACTTCTGAAAATGAGGTCAAAACACTTCCGAAAATCCCATTCTGCCCCTTTAACCTCCCTTTTCCTTTAAGCCACCTTTAATGTCTGCAGCATCAAGCTTGCCAAGAAATCCATATCCCACTGAAACCTTCTCTATAAACTCAGACTCAGTTTCCCTCTTTGCTCCCTTCCTACGACTACAGGAGAGACCCAGACCAGTTTCAACCGTGGCAGATGTTATTCCTCACCACGAAAAAGGCCCTGGGCATCATTTGCATCACAATTGGAAACCCACACAGGTTTTTCCCATTTCCTACACTATGAATTTTGAATAGTTCAGCCCTATATATTGTGTATTTTGAACAACATTTATGGCTCAGAGACCAAGCAGACCTGCACACAATTCATGTGAATCACGGCTGGGATAAAGAGGGAGATGCTGAGTGAGGTTTCCTGATGTTTGCAACTTAGGATTGATGTACTAGAATGAAACAACATAGTCAGGAACCTGGCTGGTGCTATAAAAAGACAGTTAAATTGTATTTAATCATGGAAGTTATGTCTTGCTTGGTTTTGCTCACCCTATGCAAAGGGTTGAATTTCATTTGTAGGAATAAGCGGCCGTAGTTAAATCCTCCATCTAACAAAGGCTGCAAGGGATGGAGCCACAAAACGACGTGCCTGTAAGCGCAAGTACTCGAAGGATGTAAAGCCTCTTGCTGAAGGTGAAGGGAGAGCACTCACACTTCACAGCATTGATTTCAGCTATTGCTACAAGGGGGGCAACAGCATGCAAAGAGGGCAGGATCACATCCTTCATCCTCCTCTTGTCTCGTATTTGGTTGCTTTAGGGATTTTCTGTTTCAACAGCATAAATGCAGGGCTGTTTTGGAGGTGTGGAGCTATACATTGTGTACAAAACAGTTTAATCCCGGGGTTCATAGTAGTGTTTTCCCTTGTATCTGCAGGTGGTGTTTCCCCTACCTTGAACCCTGGCATTCCGGGGGGACCTGGAGGACCCGGTGGGCACAGAGCTGGGCACTGCAGGGAACAGAAACACTCTGGCTTATCAAACACACAGAGCACAACCAAGGAAGCTGGTTTCATTACAAGGTGGAGGTGGAGAAGTCATGTGGGTTTTGGCTGTAAATCCACTAAATCTTAGGGATTCGTAGCATCATGCATTGATCATAGGCATTTCCCTATGGCAAAGGGTCCTAAACAGGTCCACAGGCCCCCAGTAATCCATAAGATAGTGACTTATGAATGGTTTGCTTCACTTTGAGCACGGACTGCGAGAAATCCTGAAGGCAGACAGTTGTTCAGAGGCCAAAATGCTGAAGAATCACAGTTCCCCAGTGAGGCTGAATCAATATCTTGTACATCACTAGGAACAGATTTAATCCTATGTATTAATTCACCCCTATTGATTTCCTTTGCATTATTCGCCTAACTGAAACAGGAGCAAGCATTAGAGCATATTGGAAGGGGACCTATAATAAAATGACCTCAATACCTGTAAGCTGGTACCTGCGGATGTCTGAGGGTGGTTGGGAACTCAAGTTTGACTTTCTGGGTTGGGAATAAATCAGAACACGCATGGGAATTTAATGGGGCTCAAAAGCCATACTCAAAAAGCTTGATAAAAAGGGAATGAGATTTTCTCCTGCAGCTTTTCTTTCATTTATTTGTTCTTTCTTTTAATAATCTCAGGCAACACCTCTGCAGCAGAGATTTCATTTGCTAGTATATTCCACAGAGTAACTTAAATTAAACCTGTAGAAACAGTATCATTTTCTGTTACCTTCCACGTGGGTTGCCATAAGGCAGCCTAAACTGAGGTTTTTTGGGGCACATCAATTCGAAACCCAAAGATGCTGTCAAAACAGCAGCTGTGAAATGTGGAAATGTCACTTCCATTGTGCATGGACTTTACAGGCCTCTCATTCCCCTGAAAGACAGGAATCAGGACTCTCTTATAACGATGGATGTCTAAGCAAAGCGTATGCCCAGAGGAAGCCGGTGCCACCATCCATGGAAATAAGCAGTGCTACACGCACAACCTTTTCTCTTGTAAAGCAGGATTAGAGGCAGAGGCATGAAAAGCTGTTGTCATTGACCAAATGCTAAAGTTGTTTTCCAAGCGAAGAATGTAGCAAAGCCTGCGTGTTGAAAAACGAACCGGAAAGCAAAGATAAGGGGAAAATCAAACCCAGAGCATCTCCCTCCTCAAAAGAACATTTCAGCCTTGTAAATGCACACATAAGGATTATGCATTCTGCAATAAGGCAGTTCAGACCCATAGCTGCAGGTCTGAATGGTGCACGTTAAATGGTCACCCATGTACGCTAATGAAAAGTCACAGCAAGGATTAAACCAAAAGCATATTTCCATAAAGGAAACCTACCTGAAGGTCCCCACCGCCATCGGGAATTGCGCCTGGAAGACCCTGCAGTCGAGCAATGTGGTCTTTTAAATACATAAAGACAAATAGCAGGAGGAAATACAATCTGTAGGAAAAGCACTTTACAGACCCCAGCTCAGGTGGATCAGCACAAGGCAGACACCCAGCCCCACAGTGTGAAATGCAGGCCCTGAACCCGGAGCAGTCCTCAAAACAGACATGTCAGGGCTGTAATCACCCCCTGGAGATGCACAGCTGAGCTTCAGAAAGAGCTTTGAGCCTTACGTGATGAAGGCAGCGACTTGAGAAGAGCATCTGTGCACAGCCTCCTCCTGAGCTGGGGAAAACGCCTTGGGAAAGACCTCCCAGTCCCACTATTTGATCCTCCAGATACATCACAACAAACCCAAACCAGGGACTTGCTGGTTTCAAGCCCCACTTTCTGGCCCTACAAGAACACATCATGATCCAACCAACCATATAAACCTTACTGGAGAGAACAGAAAGCCCACCCTGCAATCCCTTTATGCCACAAAGCCAGGATGTCATTGGGTTCCTCCACCCAAATGATAACCAGGAGATCATCCACACATCAAAGTCCAGCCAGTGAAGAGTCACTGCTCTCCTTGGGGTACAGTGTTTATGGCTTGCTGAAGCTTAGTCAGGAAAGGGAGCGCTCATGGCAATCACAGGAAATAAAAAGTGCCTGTTCTGGCAGCAAGAGGAAAATGTTGGATGCCTCCTGGGAACTTTCACATATTTATTTACTTACGGGAGGTCCGGGTGGTCCGGGAGGCCCTGGGAATCCCGGCAGACCAAAAGGGCCCTAAAAAGAGTGAAAAGTGTCAGAATTCCCCTTCTTAACCATTTCAATGAAAATACAAAGGGAGGGGAAGGGCGGCTACCAAATACCACTGCAGATTTGTGAATGTGGGACATGGTATCCCTAATGGGGCTGAACTGTACCTTTCTTTCTGCAGAGGGTTCCATGATTGGAAAGAGAACAGCAGATGCATATGGAAGTATAGCGATGGGGACAGAAGAACATAGCCCTGTGCCTACATTCCTATTTCCAGTGGCTCTGTACCTCTCCTGTGGGCACCCAAAAATGATGCTATGCTTCTGCATAACAGGCTCCCCCAGATCAGACCCGTCCTGTGCAGTAGCTCCTTTTGAGGATGCTGAAAGTACAGGCCAGCTGGTAATTAATCTCTGTTGTGACACTGGCTGCTCTTTCGTCTCTATTCATAGTTGGCAAAGGAAGATGACACTGCAAGCAGTTGCACATCTCTGGAATTGCACTGGTTGATTGGAGTGACCCTACATAACCTGATAGAACAAATATCATTGCCCTTGGGCATTTGTAGAGCTTATAGCTTCTTGTGCATCACACTTCTGCAGTGGGGTAAGAGACCAGAAATGGGGGTTGGAACTTGGTGATATTCAGGTCCTTTCCAACCCTAACTATTCAATGACTCTATGATTCTATGGCTGTGGCATGTTCAATAAATGGGGATCAATTGGTAGGAGAAACTCACAGGAGGACCCCGAAATCCATTTCCACCTGGGAGCCCACTGGGTCCTGGAGGCCCCTGTAGAACAGAGAAAAGAGCTTTTACATCCATGGAGACCTCACAGAGCTGCCAAAGCCCAGGGGCAACCAAATCCTGGCTGCACTCACTGTCTAATCCCCCCTGAGGAGCTCAATCCTGCACCCAGACATTCAGTTTACCAATGCCCATCTTTCTTTGCTCCACCTTCCCACGGAGCGTACTGTTAACACCACTGCATGCTGCCAGCATCTGCATCCCCTCTAACACAGGGCAGGTCTGAGATGCCCCAGGAGCCCACTAAACAAAAGCTGTCCCAGAATTGGGTGCTTCCAGTGATTACAAAGCTGCTGTGTCTTGAATTCACATCAGTGTCAGCCTCCTTGGGGGTAGGATAAGCACAAATACCCCCTAAGGCTGCCAACCTGCAGGACTCCACATCCCTCTGCCTGGCACAGGAGAGGGACACAAGGCCTGGAATGGGTTTATAACACCCGGGGTACCCCATAAAGATAGTACAATTTGAAACTCTTTATCCTCATTACTTACTGGAGGTCCTGGTAGTCCTTTGCCCTGGAAACAACATTTAAACCAGTAAAAGATCACTTAGAAACTGAATATACAGGAAGAAAAGCAAACATCAGAAAATGCTGCTTAATTCTTTTAAGTTTCCTTAGCGGTACCCTGTCCCCAATTACTGTAATTTGCAATCAGAGTAAAGCTGGAGTCTTGATGAATCCTTTTGTTGCCTCTAGTAATTTATATTCCCTCTACATCACTGTTACCTATGAGACACCTCAAAATAAAGCCACATATGATGATGTGATAGTGGATGCAGTTATGAAGACAACATTCTAGTTTATCTGCTTTTCCTTTCTTCTCATTTTTAATAGATATTATTTAATGTCTTATAATTTTGATAACGTTTGATATGCTAGCCTTTATCCCAAGGCTGTCTCGCTTTATAACATCTCAGAGACTAAACCCAGGTCCTGTGTTACCAGAACAGGTCATACATTCATATTTAAACACTTCAAACAATAGTTTCACTCTATCAGGCTTTGATCCCTTTGTTTGGGATACAAGGCTTCTCATCTGCTCCTGGTGATGGGTTTGGCATGATATTACACACCATTTTACATAGGCAGTTGTAGGAGTTACTTACAGCAGGTCCAGGTGGCCCAGCAGGTCCCAATGCACCCTACAGGGATAAAACAGAGTGAAAACTAGCAGGGATAAACCAGACCTCAGTATGGGTGGACACTAAGGGCTGCCCCCCTTGACACCGATCTTTGCTTGGGAACACTGACAGTGTCTTACAGAAACAGCACCCAACTGGAGATGCTCAGCTGAATTCATAAATAGGACAGAAGGTTATGGATAACGACTCTGTCATTCCTGATGGAGCTGGAAAACATCCCAAAACAGTGCTGCCTGCTGTGATCCCAGGGAAGACACTGGCCCTTTCCTAATGCTCTGTGCACCAAATTGGATTAGAAACATTTCCCCTTGTTATGCTTAAGGAGAAAGATACAGAGGACCCAAGGCCTCATTAAGAGCAGTGTTGTGAGGAAAAAGCTGTGATCCAATCAAATCAACTCAGCTGCAAATGTCAGCTCCTTCATTCCTCTTGCTGCAGGTTACTGCGCTTTGCTTCCACTCCCTTTCATCTTTAGGCTCAACTCCTTACAACTACTGATGGTTGTAAGGGACAAGCTGGGATTTCCTCTTGCAAAGCAAACATTGAATTCCTGACCCCTACTGACTTACACCCTAATCCTGCCTGCACTGAAACCAGCTGCACAGCCCCTTTCTGCTTTGGCCAACATGCCAAAGGGTTGACAGAGTACCCAAAGTGCCAAGTGTTGGCACTTTACTCTCCTTAAGTTTGCTCTCTTTGTGTGTCCAAGGTGCAGCAGTGAACGTTCCTGGCATGGTAAGAGATCATCAAGTCCCTGAGCAAGCTGATGTGATTCCATTAAGTACAAAGGAGAGACTGATTTACACCTTGATCTTAATACCATTGTCTGACTCAACTCATTCTCCTGCTAACAATGTTCTTTCTTTTTTGATTAGAAGACAATCTCACCCTAATTTCTCACTTTAAAGTAATGTACACTAGGAGTACACAACTGTGGAGCACAGGAAATACTTGATTAATCTGACAGTCATAAATAAACGTGAAGAATGATGTTTCCCTCATTGTTTGTAGTGTAAAGCACCAAACCTCAAACTGGTCATGGCAGGGGGGTTGGAACTAGATGAGCTTAAGGTCCTTCCAACCCTAACTATTCTGTGATTCTATTCTATGGTCTTTGAACACATTGTAAGGAAGGTCACTCAGTAGCACTGAGATCAGAATCCAACTTGCTCCTGGCTAAAAATAATGGATATTTCTAATTGGAAAACCAGTAGGCTCGATCTAACCACTCTGGAAGCAGAACCATGAGAAAAGCCAGTGGAGGATGGTAGCAGGAGGAGACATTTAAGATATAACCTATTTTGGTATGCTGCCTTCCAGTACTCTGTCCCTGGCCATGCATGAATCACTGTTGGACCGATGAAGCATAGCATATAAAGGAAAAGAAATGTTTAGCAATAATATAGCTAAAACCTGTCTTCCATGAGCCCACTTCCATATGCTGAACACCTTCACTCTCAGACGCTCCAGATAAATATGCTTATTTAGAAGGAAGTCATAGTGTTAAGCATGAATTCACTCCCACAACAGTAGGTAGACACCAGCTTAGTTCAGTGATTCCTGGGAGTCAGAATATGTTCCAAAAGTTGGGATAACAACGGTGTCCTTTCAGAGTGCTAAAGCTTTTAGAGGCGTTTCCTTTTCTCCAGGCTTTCATTAGACCAATTAAAACAATTTTCCAGATGGATCACTGACCTTGAAAAGCTCCCATAAAGGACAACAGGTCCCAAGTTTGCTCCATGCTGGCAAATTGAGTTAGGGGACACAGGAAAGCATGTCACATCAGAGCACGTAGTTAAGGTAACCGTGCTTGTGTGCTGCTACTAAACAGCTGAAGAGGAAGTTCTTGTGCCCAGAAATTATCTGCTCAATTACCCTGCAAATTGGCAGCTTGTGTGCTAAAGTGGGCATGGGCAAACACTACCACTGAACGTAAAGCAGAGGCACAAAACTGCTCTCACTCTTCTGCGTGTGGTCCTGAGCTTTTCTATTTTAGAAACCAGGGATCAGTTTTCAGGAGGTGCCGGATTCCTGCCATAGACTGTCAGAGCCATCAGGATTTTGCAGCCCTGGATCTTTAGGGAGAAAGATGGGCACAAGGAAAAGTAAGGGAGATCAGTGCAGTGCTGATGGATGGAGGCTTGGAACTGTGACCAGGATGCTGGGCCCTGCCACTGAGCTTTCCCCATTGCCAAGCAAGCTTTACGCCGCACGTGGGAAAGGTAGAAGAATGTAATAAAGATACACGGGCTTTATCACTCACTCTTTTAACTAAATGAGACACCTCACAGAGTTTTGAGCTTTGGGTAACTCCTTAGAGCAACAAATGGATTATTTGAGATATACTGAACATGCTAGAAAGACAGTTTTTAACCTCTGTATGCTGCGATGTGTGTTCATCCCATCACTGCAGCCTTGAGCTCAAGAGACCACAGAACCAGCTGTGGGTACAAGCCCTACTGTCCCACACCAGGAGGCAGGAAAATAGCTATGCTGGATAAGAATCTGTGCTGAATGGCTCACTAATGTTAAGTTCTTCACATCACAAGGAGGCCTTTACAGCCCCATGATGATCTGAAGGACATCTGTTAACACCTCAGGCAGTCATTTCTCTATCTCTGTGGTGCTCCTTAGCGGAGCTGTAATATGCAGGAAGCAAGAAAAGAACCTCTTATGCCTTGCTATGCTGGCTGGGGAAGTTTATGCCAAAGCAACTAATAACGTCAAGCGTGTGGACGGCCCCAGAATTAGCAAAAGGCAGAAGTTTGAACAGTTAATACACAGTAGCAGCAATTGCAAACATAACGAAGCTACGTACTCAGGCTTCAAATAAAGGCGAAAATAGGTTCACTTTGATAAACTTCATCATTAAGTCTAGTGATTGCTTCAAGGAACTTCTTAGGTACTCAAAATACCACCCGAGCTGCTCTGCACTGGTACTCCCACCACTGAGGCTGCCCAGGTCCATACAAAGCCCCATTAAAGAAAGATGGATTTCATGCCCTGCCTAATGAAAAGCCATCTGGGGCTTCATTTCCAGGGCCCAAGTACTCTGCAAGGGTTTAAGGATAAATAAAGAGTTGTAATCAACACTTGAATGTCACCAATTTACAAAGGGATGAGAAATCATCAACGCAATCAGTGATAATGTTCATTAAAAGGGACTTAGGCTGTAATGTGCTACTCACACGGTCTCCTGGAGGCCCATTTGGGCCAGGTGGGCCATCATTTCCTGTTAAACCCTGAAACAGCAGAAAGAAAGCTGATGAGGCACTTTGGGAAAGCACCCATGCTCACGTGAGATAATTAAGGGAAGATGACAAAATACTCACATCCACCCCAGGAAGGCCAGGCAATCCGGCTTCACCAGCTGCTCCAGGCTTCCCTGGTGCACCTTTTGGCCCCTAAATCAGACACAGATGTGATTACGAAGATTATTTTTAACCCAGTAACAAGAGGAATGTGGTGTGTGTTGATACAGGCTACAACATGGAAGTTCATTTGTTGATGTGCATCTCAAGCCATGCAACATGGAAGAACTCCTACAGAGAGATGAAACTTGCCATGAATCCAAACTCTTAATTTGGATTTGGTGTTTTGGCTCAGTTCCACATGCTCATAAGCTGTTCCTGAGTAAAGGGGTAGAAAGGGATGGGGCAAGTGGCTCAAAGCAAAGAGCTGTGCCACATGGTACAACGCTGAGCAGCCCTTGGCAGACTAAGGAGATGAAGCAGACTCGGATCAATGCCAAAACCAACCACACATACGCGGCTCAGTGCCAGTTTTGTTGTGCTGGTGACAGATGAGCTTTATTCATGGATATCCTCTGCTAGCAGAGAAGCAAGAGGATGTGTTTGAACTCAGGACCAGTGCTGAACATCTTCATTCCTGTGTACCCTTTAAGGAAATACTGCTGTAGATCAGGAGGAAGATGAGCCAGTCTTAGCTCTTGCATTGTGTCCCTTTCCAAAGGATAAGCAAATCAGTGTCAACCAGAGAATACTTACTGGTGGGCCTGGCAAGCCAGGAGGGCCCGGCTCTCCCTAAATGAAAGAGCAAAGACATCAGTGTTAGTGCTGAACCTCCTTCTGTCAACTTTATGCTACAATGGTGTTCCCAACTGTCATAGCACCCAACTCCCCCTCCATGTCCACTCCAAGATTCACCGTGCTCAGCCTTACGAAGCTGATGCTCTAGATCCTGCCACCTCTAAAGCAGGATGAATTTCAGGGGTTGAAACTAGATGACCTTGAAGGTCCCTTCCAACCCAAACCATACTATGATTCTATGAACATGGATAGCCTTTTCCATATCCATGGTAGTAGATCTGGTGAAACTCACATCTTCAGCCTCCCAGAAAGAACCAGTGCTTCCAAATGGTGCCCAGCACCTCCAGCTTTTCCCAGGCATTTGCACTTGGGATTGTCTGCAAGCGGGGCAGAGAGGAAGCTGGGTATCTAGCAAGGCTTCCAAACATCTTCCCTATAAAACAGGGGGATATAATGATAGGCTCCAGGTATCCAGGACACAGCATGGAGCTGGGGCACTACCGGGAGTACACAACTATCAGAAAGTGAAGCAGCTTGGTTTCCCATCTCATCCTGCAGTCCCAGTTCCCAGTGTCTGGATGGTTCCCTCCCCTCCTGGCTTCAGAAGTGCACTAAAGACTGCAAGAGGCTCAGGTATGGTGGGTGAGCAGAGGGGAAGGGGCAAGTGGATACCCTGGAAGAAGAAAATCTGCATGGAAAAGGGGTTTATTAACAGAAATAACACCCTCCCCGCCTTGGGCTGATAATTAGGAGTCAGAAGGCAGCCAGCAAAGTTGTGGAATTTATAGTGTGTTTCTATATTTACTGTGTCAGCAACTGTGAAGTCTGTGGGCAAATCTCTCCAGACTGGCTGCTTTGAGTTGCTCAGGCAAGGATTTATGTGCTGCATTGGTGACTGATCAACGCAGACCAGAGGGTCATTGAACAGAGGGATCTTTATGCTCTGTCTTGCTGAAGCAACTCCTTTGCCCACAGATTCTTCCATAAATAGTTATCATTATCATAGGTGGAGAAAGTCTCCTGCCAAGGAAATGAAAGGAGCAGTTCTTTTGCAAGGAAGGGTTTGAAAAGGCAGCTAGAAATGGCAGCAGAGGTGGTTTATCCCTCCTCCATCACCTGAGATTGCCAGCCCCTTGCATGTTTTCTTGCCTATGTGATGGCAATCTCAGCAGCAAGGTCACAGCATCAGCAAAGGCTGTTTGGGACCATCTTGAACCTTGACCCAGCCATCGTGGACCCCTGCGGGACTCTGCAGGAGCACCAGACCTTCAGTCAGCTGAATCAAAAGCCTAATCCCTAATGCCAGATCACTGGGAACTGGAGGCAAAGGCTGTCAGGCAAGAGGAAATGCTCTCCTGGCGCCAGGCGAGAGGGAAGGAGGGTTACTCCTTCTTAGCAAGTCAAGCCAGGAGACAGAGAGGGGGGAGAAAAACCACAACTTGATTTTCGCAAAGTGACAATTGCTCATTAGCGATTCGGGGAATTACATCCCCAGAAATAATTCACAGGGACTCGCAGCCAATTCTTCCGCTCATAACACGCTGCTTCTATTCTTGGGAGGGAGAGGTGCTGCTTGGTAGCGAGTGTGAAACGTGAAACGTGTTAAAGGCTGTAATTATAAAGTATTTCAGAGGGGCTTCACGTTGTAAACTCCACTTTTGTTTCTGCAGAAAGGCAAGGACAAAAGCAGGAGCTTCTAGAAATTGTGCTTATGGGGTTCATCCAGGGTTTGTTTAGAGAGAGCCTGAATAACTCAGCTGTGTGCTATGCACTGCTCACTGCTTGCAGCCGATGGTAAGGGGCTGTTGAAGACCTCAGCAACGCTCATCCAGCTCAGAGGCCATTCAGCAGCTCTTCCCACACAGCATTCATCCAAAGCCATCTGCGGAGATGATCCAGCTGGTGGCTTACAGAGTTCAGGGAGCTTGCATAGATACAGCCCATAAAAGTTCCCATTGTGCTTCAGAAGAAGTCTCATCATCAAAGAAATAATGGGTTTAATTCTTTGCACTGGTGGAACTGATGCTTCTTTTGGGCTCCACATGATCCTCTCCATGCAGTACTTTGACAATGCAGAGCAGTGCTGGATTTTCTATGATATGATTTTGGAGGGTATTGCAAATGTATGACTATGCTCAACACCAGCCACAGCCCTGCGTCTCTTCTGCACAGTTCCTTAAAGGACTCAGTATCCTATTGAGTAGCAGGAACCATCCCAAAGCCTGTCCCTGACCAGATGGAGCACCTCACAAGAACAGGGCGCCTGGGCACCTACATGCACAGGAGGGATGTAGATCAGGGCTGTTCAAATGAGACACCGTTCCTGCACATCCAACGCTCCAGGCTCAAGCTGGGATTGCAAAGGCTCTGCACCTTAAGTACTTTACTCAGCCATTTGATGTATTAGGACTAAAGATCTCCATGTTAATTAGATGTTGCTATTTGGTCATGTCCCACAGGGAGGTTCCAAAGCTTTTGGCAGAGGATAAAAGGGAGCAGGTTCACGTGACTAACATCCCTCCAGGATCCTGTTTCCAAAAGCAATCAGGAGTGATGTTGGTGCTGTTCCAGAATTAAGGTGTAAAAGATCCTGTAAAAAGCAGGAACTGAACAACACAGTCACAGGGATCTGTTTCTTTCCCGTTGCCTATACGCAGAAGTTGGTTACGACTTGACATCCGAAGGGCTTGCTCCCTCCTAAATCCTTCTTTTTCACTCTGTACAGAACCACAGCCAGCCTTGCCCAGAGCCCGCTGGCCATGCTGATTCCAGAGACTCACTGTTCCCAACGTGAACATGCATCCTCTGCCCTCTTCCTGGGTGTCCCTTAAGCCTTTTAGCACACCATGAAAAACAGTGCAGAGAAGCCATGGAGGACCAGCTCTGAACTTCCCATGCCAGAGTGAGATTTTCAGTATAAGGGCCTCCATAGGGACCGGCTGCAATCAATGAGGTTCTCTCTTCAGCCCTGCTCACAGAGCCACTGGGAAAGCTCACTGCTGCAGACAGAAAAGCTCCTTGTTCACCATACACCAGGGAACTCATACGTCTTTTTTTACCTTCTTCTCCGAAAGAAAATGACCTGCATGGAATGAACTGATTTTTTTCAAGGCTGCTTAAAGGCCCGATTCCAATCAACTTCCTTTAGACGAGCTTTAAAAAACCCTGCCCTATGCCATAGGCAGCTTAGAGACACAAGCACTACTCAGACTGAGTATCGAAGCAGGAATCTGGCCTTCTGCATTTGATGTGGTCTTGCTGAAGGTCCATCACATACACTTTTTATCCACTGCCAGCTACAGGACACAATTCAGCCCTTATCCAACAGATGCACAGAAGAAAAATCTTCCATTTCTATGGAAACAACAATTAAACGTAATAGGAAAAGCTTTTCTCTGCTGGCAAGTGCTGTGGTATGCAGCCTTCTACCTCTGCAGGAGGTGGGCGAATAAGGAACTGCTGCTGAAATAAGGGTTGCTCATTTCAGCTGCCTTTGGTGCCACTACAGGCAACTCAAGTCTAGCAACACATGAGCCAGATTCTGACCTCTCATATGCCAATGTAAACTAGGGATAACCATGCTGACAATGCTGAAATAAACCAAATATAAGTAAGAGCAGTGTCCAGCACTCCAAATTTGGGTTTCTTGGAGCCTGTTAGAAACGTGGATGCTCTGAAGTGTCACATAAACCTCTCCCTGAGCTACAAAACAGGCAATGACTCCGACAAACATCATACCCGTGCACTCAACCTTATGTATTACATTCCCCTTCCTCCCTAGATACCAATAGAGAAATATCCCACTTTACAAGCAGGGTCACAAATCCCTGCACATATACATTGGCTTTGCCCTGAACATTCTCTTGAGATAGGGGACTGATTCTGCAAAGAGCCTGGTGCCACTCAGCACCTCCACCCGCTGTGCTGCCTCTTGTGAGCAAGCTGCTTCTCCAGGTCCGTTCACCTCCGTAGGATAACCCAAAGCCTGGGGCTGTGGAGAACAAGAGCAGCTTCTCTGCTCAGCTGGCTCTGCCCCTGCTCCACCCCTTCCCTCCCTCTGCCATACGTCACTCACATCTATGCCATCCTTCCCAGATGGTCCAGGGGGTCCTCGTGGTCCAGGAGGGCCTTGTGGTCCTACTCTCTGAGAGGACTGGGGGGAAGAGAGGGAGAAGTTTATTTTCACATCAGAAATGGGCTAAATCAGAAAGCAATGGCTAAATCCTACAGCTGAACCCTAAACCTGCACTAACCCTGCATCCCTCAGGGCTCCCCCCCAAACAGGGCGGACTCAGAGGAGCTCAGGACTAGTGCAAAGCTCTTTGGAAAGCCCCTTTGACTGAGGACGACCTTAGGGCTCCCAGCTTGTTTAAAGGGTGGCTTATACTGGGAATCAAGGCTGCTTGCTGGGTGACAAATGGGTTTGGTTGCATAGGCAATTGTCACTGCCTACAAGCACGGTTCAATTGGGGCAGAGGAGGAAATGCAAAGCCCATAGAAAATAGGTGCAAGTGAATGGCACTGAAAATTAGGTAATAGTGCCATTCTTATGGGGTGATGGAAGAGCCGAGCAGACACTGCTGGAAACAGGAGAAAGGGAAATTCTCCTCTCTGAGCAGGATGCCATTTGAAAATCTGGGATTTTGGAGGAGGTCTGAGGCGGGGGAAGGAAAGAAAGATCCAATCAATGACTTCTATATGGAGAGGGCTCCAGAGAGCAACTTGCTGTAGCTTCAGTGAACAAAGGTTTCATTGTAGAAGCAGCGATGAATTCCCAAGCCAGACTGCAAAAATTCCTCACTAACACAATGAAAAACCTCACTGAGGATTTACTACCCCAGGCAATAACATCAATAACATGCAGGGGAGTTTAGTTTAAATCCAAAGTGACCAACGGTTAGATATGCTGTTTTATAAGTGTAAAACTAAGAAGTTAATTGAGGGAAGCAGTAAAGAATTCCTATTCAGATGAAGACCCAGATCAGTCTCACTGGCAACCTATACTTCACTGTAAAAGAAAAGCGCTCCTCTTACATCAACAAGTCTCCCCTTTCCCAAGCCTTTCTCTCTTGTAACTGAAGTCCTGAATGGGAAGACAATACTTACACAGAAAGTATAAAGCAGCACTTTCTACACGAGGATACGACCTGAAAGCCTTAACTATGCAGGCACAAACCCAGCTGTGCTTGCTAGGCACTGTGTAACAGCACAAGCAACACACACATTTTTCATGAACTTTAGGCTCTAATAACCTGCAAACTGCCACATTTCACCCTGCAGCTATAACATACACACATCATGTTATCTTTTACCCCCACAGACCTATAACACACCAATGAGGTTTCTTACCTGTGCTGCTGCTGTGGCTAATAGCTGACAGAAGAAGAGAAGCCCAAAAGCAGAGAATCCAGCCATGGTGCCCAGGCTCTGCCTCCCTTCCTTCCTCCTGGGCAGCTAAACCCTTTCTCCTCCTGGGTCCAGCAGATCCCTCCTCCCAGGTCTTGGCTTAGATTCCTCTCCTCCAGATAAACCTGTGGCTCCAGCCTGAGGGGCAGAGCTCAGGAGCACAGGCAAGAGGGGCTGAGCTTGGAGGAGGGAAAGAGGAGGTTTAGGGAGGAGGTGGGAGCAGGAGGGGCAGCAGCAGGCAGTCAGGAAGAGCAGTTCATTCACGCCCTGCTGAGCAGCCCCAGCCTAGAGCAGAGAGGGAGCCTGCAGGTTGGCTGGACATAGGGATGCTGCAGGAGATACAGACACTCCTTAGGTCTCACATGGACCATTTCTCAAAGCCCATCACCACCTCTGTGCTGGACAGATGCTAAAGCAACACAAAATGAATTCTCCAGTGCCTGGGGGTACCTGACTTCACTAGAGAAATTAATATGCCTGTAATGAGCACAGGATGCGCTACAGAGAAATGCACTTACTGCTTTGTGAGAGGGATTATTAGTTCTGGAGGTGTATTCACATCTGATTGGGGTTTGCTCTTTTTTGCACGGAGATTTGAAGGATGCCAGCTTGAGGACATGATGAATTCTGAGCAGAGAACAGATGATTGCAGATGGACAAAAAGAGGAAGATGAAAGGAGAACCATTCTGAGCCACAAAAAAAATACAAGAATTGCCTTTGGAATATCTGCAAGGAAGGGACAGGATGAGAGCTCCCAGCTAGGTGATCCCAAATGGCACTGTATTCATGAAGACGCATCTTCTGCACACAGCTTCATGCTTCCCTTTATCGATGAAAGGCAATTTAATCCAAAGCAGGGCTGGGAAGCAGACAGGAACAGTGGCAAGATTCGTCCGGACTGAAATGACACAGCCCATTTGGTTAGCAAGAGGAGAGCATCAGTGAAAAAGCAAAGCCTAGATGAAACACCAGGTCTCAGTTTGGCATCCTTGCACCAGGAGGTTTACATGAGCACACAGCGTGTGCCTGTCCAGCTCCATAGTAGCCAATATTAACCGTGACAGATGGATAAAGGGCTCCAAGATTTACTAAGCTCCCACAAGATTCTGTGGCAGCTGGGGACAGAAAGGGAGTGTGTGTGTGTCTGTCTTCAAAGTGAATGGAATGTTCCATCAGACACCACAAACCCCATAGAGAACGAGCAGCGCAGTCACTACAATGGCTTTGCACAGAGCTTGCACCTTCACACCGAGGCCAACTGATGGCAAGAGAGAAGGCAAAGAATACTCAAGTTCCTCAGCCACACGTTGCTCATAGCAAGCCAGGGAGGAGGGTTGCTGTGAGAGGAGCCTGCTTCTGACCAGCAAGAGAAGAGCCCTGTGAGGATTCATCATGAAGCCCACCCGACAAAAGGACCGGTCCTCTTCTCCTTCCATGTCCCCAGGCAGAGGGGGCACAGCTGAAGGGACACAGTGACTTCAGAAACCATTACCACAAGGACACCGCTATGCTTGTGTCCTGTGGTGGGGTAGACGGATGGTCATGTCCTGCCCTCAAAGATGAAACAAGTAGAAACTGGTACGCATTAAAGTCATGCTTTAATAGGTGACATTAACATAACAGACTCTGTGATACAGCTCTAAGTGCTGGAAACATCCTGTGAATTCAGTGCAAAAACCTACAGCCAAAATCAAACCTGATCATGATTGGGAATGATTTGGTTTGAGCACTTCAGACCAGGGCTCAGAGTGAAATCCCATTAAACACAAAGACAAACCCCACATCACCCTGACAAGAGTTATGATCTATGCCCCAACTGAGCACATATTCACAATGAAAACTACATTAAATAAGAAAGTGACTATAAATCTGTACAAAAGCCACAATTAACAATTTTGTTATGAATGAATTTTCACTCAACATCATCTTCAAGTATTTATACCTGTAGTTCAGTGTATTCTCATGGCCTTGTAACTCCATCTGTTCATAAAAAGAACTATTTTAAAAACATTAAAGCCTTTTTCCAGCATGTGTGTGACCGTGAACATTAGATGTTAGGCTTGCAGACTTGTATATGGCACGCTGGATCAGTACCCACTAGTCTGGGAAGACAAGTCACACATCAAACTCCTTCAAAGATGAAGCTTCTTAAGAGCTGCAGCAGAGAGGAAAAACATTAACATTGCACAGCCTACTGCATCTTCCCCTGCAAATGCAGGCAAACCTTTAACACCTCCTACACAAAACAAACAGCACCTAAAAACCCCAGAACTAAACCAAACCATCTGAGCAAACAAGTCCAGACCTTTCGCCTGTTGGGAATGGTTTCCTCTGCTTCATGAAACAGGTCCTCTGTTGTAAACCTCTAGGAGCGAAAGTGCTAAACTGCTTAATGCTCCTTCAGGCTCGGTTGAAGGCTGTGTAAGTCAGGCAGAATAGCTAACAGGGAGGTCAGGAACATTAAGGCAGGCAAATAGCTGGCAAGGTCTGAGAGTAAATTCTTGCGGGCTGTAAATAAATGAAGCAGACAAGCACCCCCCCTGCAATTAAAGCTTCAATTACCTGCCCCACAAAGCCCAGTGGTTTCCAGACACGTTGCACTCCAACATGCCCTCACTGACCACCAATGGTAAAACAACCCTGCCCTTCCTAGGAACTGGGTTAAACCCGACACATCTGACACCATGCAGAAAAGAGATAAATCCCCAACAGACCACTGCAACTTCACAGCAAAGTCTGAAAAAGGCAGTGACAAATATTTTGTTCTATTTTGGCAACCGAAGAAGGAAGAGCTTTGAACCAACACTGGAATGAATGGAAAGCTCTATGCAAAGTCTGAAGGTTGTTCTCTTAGAAGCCAGTACAGAATTCATACTCGACTCCAACAAGCACTACAAAGCAGCTTCAGCGGTGGTAAAAGGAACACATTACTCAGCATTTTGCGCCCTAGAGAACAGTATCTCTTCAAGGTTTAATACTGGTCAGGGAGCAGTTTTGACTATGCATTTTACCCCAGTCTAAAGTCAAACCTACTTTCTTTATTGGGGGAGAGGCAACAATACTCTTACATGATGTGAAATGCGTATATATACTCCTCTCTTTTGGGGGAACTGCACCTTTGCCAGGAATAAATCCCCTGGGAAGGTACAGCCTACCAAAATAACAAACAGAAGTTACATGATAACAGAAAGTTTTGGCAAGTTTGGCCATGCTGTCTTCCATTGAACACCATGTATTTAGTAAGAACTTGACTAGCTCAGACAAGGGAACAGACCAATTCTCCTCACCTCTTTAAGAGGGGACATACCAGAATCAAAGTGCAAAAATCCCTGTTGCTCCAAGATAGTCCTGAAAATCAGATAAAAACCAGGAACAGGACACAGCCTGTCTGGGAATGACTAAATCAGTTCTCCTCTCTAGGGCAGCCAAGGGCTGGATCTCAGCGAAATAACTACAGATGATTAAAAAGGAGTTGAAGAGTGGAAGTCAGACAGGGTCTAGCCTGGATCAGCCCAAAGGAAGTTCATTCTTCTGTGTACTTCTGCTATCCAAACAACCAGGCTGGCTCCTACAGTTAGGACAGTGCCACCTCTGCTTGCTCAAGTGCTTCCCGTGCTGGTGTCACTTGCTGCTACCTGCTCCTCATCAGGTTCTGCTGCACACTCAGAGCTTTCCTGTTTGTGTGTGGCAACCTCAGTACTGTCTTCTTCGGGACAAGGGGATGCAGTGTTCTGCTTAAGACTCTCTGGAGGATGTTTCTTGCTTGTGACTTCTGCTTGCTCTTTTTCACTTGCATTTGCTGCCTTTTGATGCTGTTCTACCCCGTCTACCTCACCTTCCCCTTGCAGGAATGTGCTGTTGCAGTGGTGCTCATCACTCCTTGCTGTGACTCGATCTCCACTCGACTCCAAGCCATCGCTTATTGGAGAAGTCAAGCCAGACTTGGGCAGCCTGGAATGAACTGGGGATCCCACAGCCCCACCATCTGCATCACCACCACTCTTCTCACTCACCACTTCCACAGCTGCATTTTTCTCACTGCCATTTTCAGCCTCAGCGTTTGTAACTGACGGATTTAACTTGGCATCAGAGGCACAGGCCCCCATGTTCAGGCTTATGGCCAAGGTGAATGGTCTGTTTCTCGATGTTCTTTCATCAACTTTCCTCCGTTTCACAGCAGCATCAGTGCTCCCTGGTGCTGCTGAGTCTTTGGTGCTTGCATTGTCTTCTTTCAGCATTTCCTTGTCCTCTTCTGCTTCTACAAGTGGAGCTGAGGAGGGGATTTCTGCATCAATTGCACATTCTCCCAGGTTATGGGAAATGTTTTCAATATCAGTAGGGCTTTTCAATGGTCCACTATTAGCATCTACCCTATTTGCATCCAGTTTTCTCTTCTTGGTCTCCTTTGTGCAATCATTCTCTGCTGCACCCTGCACTTCTTCAGCCTCACTGTTTAAATCCTCCTCCTCCTGCTGGGTAAACAAAGCCTCTTTCGCCTCCTCATCATCTCCTCCTTTCAAAGGACATTCACTTATCTTCTCTTTTACCTCTTTATCGTTCACTTCAGGCTGCAAGCTTGCAGCATCTCCAGCTCCCTGTTCTTCCTCTGGAGACTGGTTCTGATGATCCACAGAATCATCACATTTCCTACCAGGAGCTTCCTGTTTATCTTCAGCCTTTTGGTGCGGTTGTGACTTTGCAGAGCTGGGTCTGTACTTCAAGAGTTTGTGGTGTGGCCCCCACACGAAGCTGTCTCGAGGTCTGAAGTGCTGCCAAGCATAGTGGACTAGCTCTCTTCTCTTCTGTTTGCTCCGGATGGTGAACAGGAAGTAATCCAAGGCACTTCTCTTGACATTTGGTAACATCCCCTTGACAAGAGTTTCTGTCAGGAAAAACTTTACCAAGAGCACTTGATAATGTTCGTATCCCATCTCCCCCAGGCACTTCAGGATGCGAGTAATCCGCAAATTGTTGTGGCCGAACCTGAGTGAAATGGAGAAGTAAAGCTGTTAACAGAAAGCCTTACAAGTCAATATGAACCTTGAAGCTATCTGCAAAACATGAAGTGCATTACTGACCATCATCTATTACAGACTGTTTGACAGTGCAGATGGGAGTATAGGTGGGTTTACTTTTAAAGCACCTACTGCTGCTGTCTGCCTGCAGCAGCACCTTCCTAGCCCTTCCTTCCATGCAGTCGAGGTGATCAACCTCAGCAGCCGGAGGTTCTGGCTTTCTGCATCAGTAGATTACAGCTACCATATTGGTCAGACACACAGGTCCAATCTCCGGTCCCCAACAGTGACCCTGCAGCTGGTTTTTATTTTGTGAGCATGCCCAGTCCTTCTAGAGTCCTTTTTAATATCATGAAGGGCACTAGAATACAGAGGGTCATTGCTATCTCTATGATGAGACCTGCAATCATAAAACCATTACCATCAAGTTGCAGAGCACTTTTCAACCAAGGACTCCAAGCATCTTCCACACATTAAGGCATCTTTATAAACAAGCAGGGAAGCAGATGGAAACACTCCCATTTTGTAGTTTAACTAAACGCTGCAAAGGCAATTTGCCTACCTGTGAAAATGTCTCAGTGATTCCTGCTTAAAATATGGTTTAAAACATAAGCTCTGCTAGAGCAAATGTTAACATCTCCAAGCCTGTATTTTGTATTTGTGCCAGAGCAGCATGAAGAATGCCTGCTGTTAACAACTGCACTGGATGGAAAAGAACACCAGGCTCAGCTGGTTTACTTGTTATACTTGTCACTTAGAGTCACAGAGAGCACGATGACCCACAGAGGCTGAGCCAGGTTAAAAAGACTTTAACTAGCTAACTTTCCTGCCAGTAAAAGCCTCCATTCCTCAAGGGCTGAGGGTTTTCTTGACTTTCTTTTTCTCCTCAAAGAGCCTGTCTGCAGTAATGAGCAGCAGCATAGACAGACACTCACCGATTCAAGTTTTGAAACCGTTCAGCCCAATTCTCTGCTCTCTTGAGCTCTCCAGTTTCCTCGTTAATCAGAACGATTCCATAAAATCCCAGCATGAGCTGATAAGCACGGATAAATCTTTGCATAACTTCCTTGGACTTCTTAAAGGCCTGAAAACAAGACAAGGTGAGGAGTACAAGGCGCAACTCCCCAATGACCTGCACCAGTTTAAGCTGCGCCTGAATCAAGGCTTATCTTATTACTGTATCACTAAGCACTTAATTTGCTTGCGTAGCTACTGGCAGACACGAGACAGAGGAATGTTTAACAGTGCTCAAGTGAGCTCCCTTCTCACTACAGCCCAAGGAAGCAATTTAAAAAACTCTAGACTTCAAATATAGGGAAAATCCCATTATCCTTCAGATCTCAAAAGACAAAAGCTGTAAGTACCTGAATTTCTCGACACGTGAGTGGTTTGGCACACCAGTTCATCCCAGGTTCACGTAAAGGGAATAGCCTGAAGGGAAGGAAATATTCAGTGCAGATGAGCAAAGATGACATCCAAAAAGGACACCCATTTGTTTAAACTAAACGGATTCCAGAAACTGTGATATCACAGACATCTCCTGGAGAGCTCACATCCTTATGGACACAGAAATAGTTTACTGTAAGACAAGTCTCTCTCGTAAAAGCATCATCTACACCACCAATAACACACTTCGCTTATCTGGATCTCTCTCATTGCCCTAATACCTTGCTCTGCAGTATGCTGTAAAACCAAGGACGACTGAGATCTACTGCCACAGCTACGCTGCAAACCTGTGTCTTCAGGCTTTCCACTGCATTGTTTCCAGAAGAATATAACTCAATTGAAATGAAGTGGACTCGGGTTTCATTGAAGAGCAATTCTGGGTCTTTTGGGAAGCTGAACCCAGCAATGGAGATACAAGTGACTCTTAAGAGGCGCAGCTAAAGACAGACACTATATTCACACAGATAGTTTACCACTGTATGTAAGAATGGTTTTCTTCCAGAACTTCATAGTTGTCCCACCAGGATTCAAGCAGATTTTCAATAAACAAACCTGGATAGAAAAGGAAAAAGTCAGGCAAGAAGAAATGCTACCAAATAAGAATTACAATTAGCCAGTCACCCAAGGTGTTCGCATACAGGTATTGGCTTCTCCAATGAGACAACCAGGCAAGCCCAGAAAAGCACCTTCGTTTTCTACCACCACACAGAAAATTAAGGAACATAGAGCAGGAACACGGACATTTCTCAAAGGGAAATTCCCGGTGGTGCTTTGGTTCAGGTGGGGGATTTCTTGGTGGCGCTTTGCTTGGTTTGGGTTTTTTAGCACGTGTCCCACCTGGATCAAGCTACGCTCTCATCAATCCAACCGGCTGCAGCAGATTGCTTCAGTCATGACACAAGGTACTCACCCTGGGGCAAAAAGCGAGTCTTATTTTTATAAAACATTAAGTTCACCATCTCTTCTTCCTCCTCATTTTCTGATTCCATCAAATCCTGGCAACGAGAACAAGAAATCAACAAGCAGCACTCTTTTAAAAGGCAGCATTCACTGCTCCTATTCACTGCACTATTCAGCGCTCCTCCATGCACTCCCTCACTCTTCCTAAACATTTCAAGCTAAATCCTTGAAATGTGTTTGGGGAAGTAACAGCTTGTTTCTGATGCACCCACACACACATCATCCCTTCCCCCTCACAAATGAATCCTTTAAAGGCTCTGAGCCTGTCAGCGTAGAGACAAAAAGGTGCCCTAAAATCTAGAATGTGTTCCTAAAGGGAGCATGCAATGAGGAAGAGCCACAAGGGTCCGAGCATCACTGTGCAGTCCATACCGGGTACTGATGTCTGTATCTCTGCAAGTCTTCTGCTGCATTCCAGTTGCGCCTGCCTGAGAACTGGAGGAAAGAGACAGATCCAGAGTAAAGCTGTCTTCTAAAGGAAACCCAAAGAAGCAAAACCCACTGACTGAATTTGGCACCGCTTACACATGTTCCCCCGCCTATTGATTTCCACTCCTCCAACCCAGCCAGTTTGTTACCGCAGTCCTTCCTCTACATTCCTGAAGACAACTTTGGACTATGAAAAGTTCCCATTATCTCCTTTAGCCAAAATATTTCTTCTTCTTTCTAGTCTTATTAGTCAATGCCTTCATGGTTTATGTATATCTTTTATCCCAGCTGGGCTTTCCCACAGAAACGCTCAGAACTAGCTGGATATCCCCAACATTTTACATGTCATTTTCTTCCTTAACTCCACGGTTTTAAAACAAGACAAACTAAGCCTCGCTTCTCTGTGTCTGAGCAAGACAGAGATCAGACTTTAAAACTGTTGAATTTAGGATGTAGAAATATTCCTTAAATTCAAGATTCCCATCCCCTGCAGCCATCACTGAAGTAAAGTTTTCTTCATCGTTGCTCTATACTCAAGAGCAGCCTCGCTGATTCAACATCATGCTGATCCAGACAGTGCACAATAATAGCGCCATATGGTCACATTGAGATAGTTATTTTATTGGAATTCTGTTCCAATTATCATCTTCATCATTGCTCGTGTCTCCAAGTAACCAAACTTTATGTTCAGCCTACCTGAAAACTCCTCTGAAAGAACGGTGATGAATTGGATTTTGGCTCCTACAAATAAAAGGCATTTAGTTGAAGCATTCTGAAACCAAACTTGACTAATAAAACAAGTGAAATAAGAATACCCACAGCAGTGACTCACATGATCCCTACCAGTTGCCAAGTGACAGATTTACCTAGTTACAGCTGAAGTCACTTGATTCTATTCATAATTCAAATTGCTATAGAGAAAAACCTGTGGTGCCACGTCCACCTGATAATTAGGTGTCAGCTTCCTCACTACACATGAGCTAGACTCATCTCAAGTGTAGCATTTAGACAGAAATCACAAAGAACAGCTTCATTTCTTCCTCTGAACTCCATGGAAATAGAAGTTGCAAATATGACTTCATTTCAAATGCATCTTCACAGTGCAGCAGTTCGATGATAAGAGATTGCGTTACACTTCACAAGCCGCACAGGCCGGTTTAATGTTGCTGAGTGCTGAAGCACCTTGTCCCAAACTGTTAAAGTGCTTTAAAGAGTTCTGTCAAGGCAGAACCATCAAAAGGAACCACACTGCTCATGAATACAAGGACGCTCCCAACACCAAGGCCGGTGCAGTGAAGAGCGTTCGTCACCAGCTCACAGCAAGAGCAGGGTCTTTGTCAGATGGAGTAAGATGGCCAGGCTCTTGCAAAACAAGCATTTTAAGAAACTTAGAAGAAAGCAGCAAATCCCAAGTTATTCTTTAATTTAATGAGATACTTCTTAAAACAAAACCACTTTCTAGTGTACATCGATCACTGGTTCATTAATTATTAAGGCAGGAACTGGATTAGATTTTGTAATGCCTTATAATAAAGTCATCCATCCTGCTGCCCTGTTGGTTGTTAATATTTAATTCATGAAGCACACACAACATTTGGGAGATCAAACCTTTATCCACAGAGGGAAGTCATCAGTGCAGAGTTTTCAACATACATTTACTAATCACAGACACACTATGATTCCCCCATACTTTTTGGCAGGAATTAAACAAAGCTCAAGTTGGTTTTTAAATGTAGTAACTTGTGATGACCTAAATACTGCCTGTCTGTATTGCAACACATTTCTATTTTATCCATGACAACATAGACCAAAATAGGTGGCAGAACTTCCCACAGGCACATGGCCCAATCCAAGCGCTGGTGTCCATCCCCAGAACCCACCCAGGCTGCAGAAATGCACCCACCTATAAAAAGCTTTGCTACACAGCTAAAAAAGCAAGCGGCTGCCAACACAAGGCTAAGAAATGTGTTTAGGCAGAATAGATCAGTACCATCCTTTTGTTCAAGATGTAAGCAGAGGCTGGGGTTCAGCACTCAAATTCATTGATGCTGTTGACTTCTGAACGCCAAGGATGAAATCCTGATACACGTGGAACTCATGAACAATTTGGTCCCAGCTACAGAAGCATCAATTTCCAGATACTCTTTACACCTCATGTCCTAAAATAACATCCGCTAACAGAGTCAGGTGGGAGAGGCTAACAGTAAGCTGAAACACAACTGGGTTGCTGCAGAGTAAGCGCAGATACCGAGACAGATGCAAAGTGCTGTATGGGTTAGCTAGAAAGAAGCTAGATCCAGGAAAAAGGCATTCTGCCTGAAATTCAGCATGGAAGAGAACAAACGGGGAAGCAAAGAGAGCAAAGCTCAGCCCTCCCTCTAAGCAGGTGTTGCCTCTGGGTCTCTATAAACTTCTGTTTAAGCCACACAGAAACATAACCTTCCCTTTTCGAGGTGGAAAGGCCTTTTTAAAAGGAGCACAAACCCCAAGCTTGTCAATGCTCACTTGTAAGACACTAAATGCCCCAAAATGCAAGAGTTGAAAAGACACCCCAGCAGGAATATCGACCCACTAACACGGAGGATTTGTAGAGACACGAGTGAAATGCAAAGATAAAAGCACAGCTTTGGGTTGGCTTTGAAAGCACGCAGTGAAAAGAAGAACAATAAAACCCTCTAACCTCAGTATCGAACAAAAACATTAGCAGCTTCAGCAACAGAGCACACCATGAAAGCTGAGGGGAGAAGAATGAGAATTAGTGCAACATGAGCAGAAGTAGGAACTACTTCTGGAAACTGATTCAAGCCTTTGGCAGGTTGTAAGGGCATTAATGGATAACACAGAATTTACTGCTTCTTTCTGTGTATATCTTAAAAATGTTTCAGGCACTGTCAGAGGTGAATACGTGCTCATTGCTGATGGAAGAACTCTTTCAAGATGAAGAAGAGGCTGCAATTCTCAGGGACAAGATCCTCCTTTGCGAGGCAAAGTTTGAGGAGTCCACTCACAGGGGTGAAAAACCGGTCCTTGCTTTTAGGGTGGCCACAATGCAGAAGTAGCTATAAGAAAACAAACCCATCTGAAGAAGGAACTCATTTAAAAAGGAATGTGAAATGCTGTGGAGGCATTAAAACATGGGGACAGCACCAGAATACAGAAGGAAGTTGCCAGTGTGCCCTCAAACAATGCAGAACACTTCAAAGGCAATCTCTGCCTCTTCAAGGAAACAAATACCTGTGACCTTTCACAGACCCAGGTGCACAGCCAAGGCTTCACCACGTTCCCTGCAGCAAACTCCGTGAAGATGCAGAGACACACGCATGGGCATCTCCATCTGCTGCATTCCAAGTTTGGTTTTATTTGCAAAGGATAGAGTGTGTATTTTTATAGGCATCATGAGTGTTTGGAATATTGCGTTGCACAGAATTACTTCTTCTAAAGGGAGGTTATTTTAACATCTTAATGCTTATTAAAAAAATGTAAAGCTTAACATTAAACTCCTTTACAAGTGAATTACCTAGAAAGCTTTATCTGCCTATTTATAGTCAAAGAACAGGGATGAGTCGCTGAAATGAAATTCAAGTGAATGATCAGTTTTCCTTTCTCCAAAAGGGGAGAAGTTAAAGGACTAAAATCAGTGTGTTTTGACTGACCCAAGAAATACTGAAGAACAGAGACACAAGTTGTGCATTTGCCAAAGCAATGCTGTAGAAGAAATCACTGACACTCCACATCAAACTCAAACACAGTGATGCTAAATATATGAACCTCAGGTAAGACTAACAAGTTCCTTTTATTTCAAGATCATTCTGAGGCACAACTGTTCACATTATGCTGCACCACCTCACTTCCTATAACTGCTGCACACATACCTGCAGGTTTTAAAACAGTGACGGGTATTTTGTTTTTAGAGTTGCTCTAAATATTCTCCCTAGGCAAAAAAACATGCTATGTGGTGGCTTCTTATGGATGGCATCAAAGAGCATACAAAAGGCCACCATTCAGATATGAAGATACCGACAAAGAACTTCACACCAAGGAGCACCTGAAGAACATCAATGTTATAACATCAAATCCAGTGGCCATCAGGATGCGACGGACAGGCAGGTGTGGTACCAAAGTTATATTTATGGATTAAAGTATCCAGGTCACAGGGAATGGTGGGGAAATAAATATTAAAACCCAAATCACGGCGGTTTAATGAAACTTAAGGGGTCACAAAGTCACATGACACTGCCTTCACCACCCCAGAGCTCATTTCCAAAAGGGTATCAAGTCACGTCTCCTTGAGGATTTGCTTCAAGGAGATGAGGACAAAATTAGATGCTATAAACCACTGCCAGGGCAAAAAATGTTTTACTTCTTGGAAGCAATTAAAGCTGCTCCAGTTCCTGATAGTGAATTAGGAACTGGAGTGAAGTAGCCCACGTACACTGACAGCAGAGGAGGGGGTGGCCGGGGAGGACCCAGAGTGCGCATCATCCGCACACGCGAGTATCTGAGCTGATCCGAGGGTCGCTGTAACCCCTACAGACCCCCTCGCTGAGCACTAACGGGAGGAAAGGTGCAGCGAGCGGGACTGCGACAGCCGCAGAGCGGACAGAAGGGGCTTCTCACCACGGTGACCCTGGACCCACCTGGGCATGCCAGCAGCCCTGCGCCCAGCTCAACGCCGACTGCTCGCCTTCATCCTGCGGCTCCTCCTCAGCTGCTGTCTCCAGCTCTCCTTCGCCGCCGCCATCCTCTTCCTCCTCCTCTTCTCCTTCGCCCTCCTCCTCCTCCCAGGTGGAGTCGTACTCCCAGAAGCACGCCTCGTCCTCCTGCGCCCCGAAGCCGCGCCTGGCCGCCATGGGAGCGCGGCGGGAGAGACGGGAAGAGGAAAGGAAAGGGGACGGGAAAGGGAAAGGGAAAGCGAAAGAGCTGCGCGGCACAAAGCGCGAACACGTGGGGCGGGACAAGGGGGAAGGAAGCGCGGGAAGACCACGCCTCCTTCCTGCGGCGCCGCGCCCCATTGGCCACCGCCCGGTCCCTCTGCCCGCCCGTCGCCGTTCCTCCGCTCCTCCATTCACGTAGCCGGTGGCTCCGCGTTTCTCACGGGATCCATCCCCTTCGTGCGCCCACCCGAGGGAAAACCGGGAGGTAACGTATTCCTGCTCTTTGCCATCCAACCGGGCGATGGGCAACTGTAAGGGGTCCCGAATAGTCTCTATGTGTGTGTGTCCCGGGGTGACTGCAGATGGAAACAAAACACTGCAGTAACGGAGCTTCCTCTTCCCCTTGGAGTTTAGCAAGTCCTGGGTGTTCAACTTCACACTTAAAAACTGACTTCTTCCACAGCAATATTCCTCTCACAGGAGAATGAACTCAAGAACAACCTTCCCAAGAAGCCAGGATTTGGTGCCAGGGAAGGGAAGGGAAGGAAGGAGCAGCAACACACAGGTCATCTAAAGCACTTGCATTTCCCCAATACCTAACCTCTCAAGCAAGCAATTCCTAAAATATCTGTCGCTGGATTGACCATGAAATCCCAAGTGTGCTTCTCCCTGCTTCGGGGATTGCACCAGTACATGTTAATGTTGACACAAATCCAGCTATAAAAACAATTCATGTGTGTGTGTATATATATATATATATATATATATATATATATATATATATATAAATTGACTAGAATCCCCAGGATGCAAAGGATTTACCCCCAAGGCTGTGAGGTTTGTAGGTTACAAAATCTGCACTTTATGGCCAAGATCTATGTAGATCAGGACAAAGTAACCAGCACTTTGGAAACAGCAAAAACTTAACAGCACCATTCAGCTCCCAGCACTCACTCTGATGGTAGATCGAGAAGCGACATTGAGAAGTGACAACCTCTAGGAACCTGATCAGACCAAATACGTTCATTTTAAGCATCAAAATTAAACCCAGGAGCTTCCTCACTCAAGATTATAAAGTTCAATCTCTACCCAACCCAGAAAACCTCTGAGACACCATTACCATCTCCCTCACAAATTCTGCAGCTGGCAGGTACCTCACTGGACATTTTGCAGGGATTATCCAAGTGCAGCACTGAATTCACAGCATTTCGTTTGGTGACATGAACAATTTCCAAACTGGAAGTCTGGAAGCTGTTTATGCCCCACTATTTCAGACCCTAAACCAGTGAGCTTGCACCAGGCTGTAAGCAGTTACAGTGGGCGTCCTGATAAGAGTCCTGACCTTCTTAACTCCATACTTCGTAACTGCATCTTGCTAGTTGGAAGAGAGAACATCCTCTAGTTTGGAAGCTCAGAGCAACTCGACTCTCAAGCTCAGCAAGGATATCTTCTCAAGTATCTTCTAGAAATAACAGGGTAGTAGTCCATAAATCCAGGCAAAGTTAGTAAAACCAATTTCACTAAAGGCACAAGATGTCTGAATAACTTCCAAAATAAGCTGGACCAAGTTTTAATCAAGTTGCACAACAATTACCATTTAGTAAAATAAAAACAAGTCAGATTTATTCTTGGTATAAAACAAGTGAAGCAAATAAGGCAGACCAGAACTTGGCTACGTACCTAGAATACAAGCAAAAACTAGTAGATTCCCAGTTTCTCACTTTGAAGGCAATACTGACAGATTAAGAAGTAATTCTTCCTCTTAGTAACTGGTAGTTAATAGGTGAAACTAATACAGTAACTTGTCAGTCTACTTCGCTCACCATTTAACACGTTTGCTGGCTGTGGTCCGTCTTTGCACAACACAAAAATAAGAACTTCATCAAGTCTTAATATTCTAGCATATAAAAGAGAAGCATTACAACGTCAGGAAGATTCTGAAGTTTTACAACAAAACTAACATTTTGGAATACCAATTCCATTAACATCTACTAAAACTGCTTTAAAAAAACAATAAATAATGAAGTACAAACCTCTTTGTTACATTCTACTCTGTTATAACTGGATGAAGCAACACCTCCAGGTTCAGCAGATCCCCTACAGGTGACATTGGGGTATTTTATTTAGGACAGTTATTATTCTATCTGGGGGTGTTATTTTCACTTCACTTTGGGATATAAACTTACAAAGACTGAAAAATGGTACATCTCTAAGGGTGAAAGAAGTAAAGGTTCCTCCAGCAAATGGAACGAGAGAATACAGTGAGAATAACTCAGTGGTTATGTGGATTTAGGATTTTGGTTTCACCGAACCAACAAAGTCAGGCATTTGATACAAACACTATGTTTGCATTAAGTAAAATGGCCAAACGTTACCCTCAGAGGGTCTGTAAGATTCAAAGACAGCGACAAAGCAAAGGCAGGAAAAACTACCCTAGATTTACAGAAACCACCTTTGCTTATCAGGAGCCGAGGCTCCGTGTTTCACTGAGCACTTGTTGGAGGAACCATGCTGACACAGGGTGTGTTACCCGTTTGAAACGCAGCCACAGGAACTGTTACATACTCATGATCTCTGGACACTGCCAGCTTTCATTCCCAGTGCCCTGAGAAGGTAGCTACCACTCAGCTACTCACTGATGAGCAGAGAACATATCAGGAACACCAAAGTCTTCCGATTATAAAGCCAATGTGCAGACTCTTCAAATACCTGGCTTTTTTTCCCCCTCCTCCAAAAGTTTATGCAGCGAGTATCCTGCTACTCGTTTTTACTGTTCCCTCCTCATGTTCCAGTTTTGACTTCTCTCTTTCACACCTTGCTTCATGTTCTACGCCGCTTTGCAGCACTGGGGCTGGAAGGATTACTGTTCGCGTTTAAGACCTTTTCAGTGACTCTGTTGCGCTTCCTCTTATCAGATCCTTCTTTGGACCCAGGATCTGATGAAGTTTTCTCTTTCTCTTTGCTGCTTGGTTTTTCTGTTGTTTTTCCTAAACTTCCAGAGGGTGCAAAAACTGAAATAGGACCAAAGTAATGATTCCAGATCAGAGTCATACACATAGGCAAACAAGAAGTGACATCAAACTTCTTTATATTACATCAAGCTTTCCAAACCAAGCAATTCTCAGCATAATTAACCACCATTTAATATTACTTTGATGTTTCAAGGAAAAATCTTCTGTAAGAAAGGCACATCTTGCTTTTATTATTTGCTTTAAAGACAGGCAAAAAATGAAATTCAGTAAGTGGAATTAAACAGCGCTTAAAATACTTAAGAGGAACACTTACAGAACAGAGGACCGATCTATGAGATTTATCATCAGCAGAAGTCAGTACATTTGGTATTACAGATTTTAAAGCTGAACACCCAGAATATGAAATTTAATATATTTTTTAAAATACATTCTTAAATCTTTTATTACACTCAATCTTAAACCACCACTTATTCTGTGATATAAATATTATAAAGTTATATAGTTAACAGTTAGCTTGGCCTGTTAAGGGAAATAGCAGGATCTCTACGGTTCACATTTGACCTTGTTCTACAGCAAAGTGTTAGGAAAATAAGCCTTAGATTTGTAAGAAGCAAGATAATGCAAAGAAGATAAAACCCCACTCTCCCCACCCTCCCACTTAAGCATCTTTTTTGATTCACAGGCCCATGTTTTTCCCCATGACTACAGAGATCCTAACACAGAGCATTTCAGTCTCAACTTTCAGAGTTGAGATCCATCGACTACTTCAGGCTCCCAGGGTTTTGTTAAGTACATATTAAAACCAAAGCTATACAACTTTGCACATATGACTTAGGAGCAAAAGAGAAATCTTTCAAATATCAGACACTGGCAACTGCTTATTCTGTGCATTCTGAAATTACTCTAGTTCTTGGCACAAGCATATGCTAAGTCTGAATACAAATCACAAAGTACATTAGATTTGGGATTTACATTTTGACATTAATTTCTCAAGAGTTACAGTTGGTTTTTAATCTCGTATTACACAGTAGAGAGTTACAAATTTACCTTCTTCTGGACCTGCATGTGTTTCCATCTCTTCTTTTATTTCCTCTTTTACTTCTTCTTCTATCATTACTTTTCCTATAGAAAGGATCGTTAGCAATGGTTAGACTCTTAAAGAACCACGCAGTTCTTTCAGGATTAGTAGCCTCAGCACAGGTACATGGTGTTAACAAATAATCACTGCAACATTCAGCAGTAATTTAGAAAGATTCCTCAGCACTGTGTCAGAAAAATATAGCTACCAGTCCAGGCATACTGAAGCACTAAACAAGATAATGTCTCATGTCCAGAAGCTCCATTGAAATTAACATGAAGCAAGCGAAATGCTAAACAGACAAAACATATTGCAGTGTCTTAGCTAGACTGTGATTTTTATGCTGATTTTTCAGTCTAAAGTTTAGTGTAACCTAGTAATCCAGAAGCTGTAGTCTAAAATATCCCTAGGATTCCTTTGGTGATGCTTGAACTTTGTAGCTCCTACCTTGGATAACAGTACCAAGCAACACACATATTGCTAAACTTTGAAAATCCAGCTCTCACTGCTCAACCTAAGATTTCTGTCAAACTGCTGCACATTAGATTAGACAATACAGACAGGCTCATCGTAAGTGAGAGAGATCTGGAAGAGCAAGGTAGTTGAATCCCAAGAAGGTTAAGAGATGATTTCACAGTGCAATGAATTACATTTTGCTTTTCACTCTGCAAATGAACATCAGTGAAGCATCTTTTGTGTATACCCCTGAGAAGCTAAATGTAAATGGTATAAATAGAACCCGATTGTGTTACATTAGCATCCCATCTACATTATACTCAAGAACACATAAATACTGTGTGGCACCTGACCAAAGGTCTCTATCTCATGCTAGCCTGTCTGCTACAGTGGTCAGTTATAGAAGCTGAGAACATGAATGGCACAAGCCCTGTTATCCTTTCCCGTCCAAGCAACCAAGAATAAGAGACTGCTACCACATCTTACCTTCTCTCACTTCTTGAATCATTTCATCAGGAAGAGCAAAGTTCTTCTCTATATTAGGGAATGGAAGAATCTCAGATTCGTGCTGAGAGAGAAAAGAAAGGTCTCTGTGAATGACTTTGGTAAAAAATTTAACTTGGATTTAGAAATGCAACCTCAAGTTCTACTTGACATGCAACTAGTAGCTGAATAACTCCCAACAGGCCACTTCAGCCATTAGAGATCAGGAAGCTCTTGATGTCAAACTGATTATTAAGGTTAAGATACTTGAGATAATTTCTGGACACCAAACACGGCAAATTCTTACACAAACACACTATAACCTCCTTATTTAAGTTACCCATGTAAACGATTGCTGGATCAGCACTTAGGCAACTCTAATAAACTAAGTCACAACACAGTACGGAAAGCAGAACAAAACACAAATCAGTGCTGGTTTTATTGTCTCCCACCTAATGTACTTTTATACAGGGAAAACCCCATCCATTCACTGAACAACACATAACTCATAGCAAGTATGCCAGGCCCAGTGATTTGGGCCTACTGAAACTCTCAAACCATAAGAAACAAGAACGTGGCTGCCCTTTATACTCACAAGAGCTTGCATGTCATACATGGTGCTCAGGTGATCCCAAATCACTTTGGATGAAATCTGCCGTCCAATATTCTGGCTGAATTTATCTCGGATACAAATCATGTGGAAATGGCGATTCACACCTGGGGGAAGAACTCAATGCAATGAACACTACTTTCTTTATGCCACATAATCATGAACCCCCCACCCTATTGTTACAAGGAAGTCAAACATTATAGAACAAACGTGTGGCAACACGGGGAGCTCTAGGGCCTGGTATTTCACCCTACATTATAGGTGCTGCTCTGGAGGGGGGCTGAGGGTGCCCCACTGGGTAACGCCGACATGCAGCCGCAGCCAGAGCTTTCAGAGAAGCTGTGTGAATAACAGCCGAGCTCAATAATGCGTAAGGCAGCGAGTCAAGAAAGGCGACGGCGGAGGGAGCGAGGCGGGCTGGCTCCGTGCCCCGGTAGGGGCGGCCGGGGCAGCGGCGGGACACGGCAATGCCTTCCCCACAAGCGCCGCTGCGCTCGGTAAAAACCCCGGGGCCCTCGGCCGGCAGCCGCGGCGGATCCGGGCCCAAAGCACCGCCCCTTGCCCAGCGCCTGGCTCTCCTCCCCGGCTAACGCCGCTACTCGAGGCCGCGGCCTGCTCTCACCTACGGGCTTGTGGCCCAGCATGGCGTGGAAGAGGCAAACCTCCACTTCAGGGCTCCACACCACCACCGCCTCCTCTGCCGGCACGCCGGGCTCCGGAGCGGCGGCCGCTGCGGCGGCTGCAACGGCGGCAGCGACCGCCGCCGCGGCGGCCCCGGGCCCGGCCGCGGGCAGCGCCGGCTTCTCCACAGCGCCCGCCGAGCCGCCCTCCGCCTCGCCCATAGCCGCGCCGCCCGCAGCGGCTCCTGCCGGCCGGGAGGAGGGGGCGGTGGGGCTGGGCGGGACAGGCCCGTTCTGGCCCCTTCCCTGCAGCGAGGGGAGGTTCCCGGGGCGAGTTTACCTCGGGTTGGGGCCGCACCGCGCTCGTAGCGCGGGGGGCGGGAGCTGAGCGCGGAGCCCGTCCCCTGAGGGACGGGGCGAGGCCGCAGGGTCGCTCTTGGGGAGTGGTACCCATCGCTGTCAAGCTTAAGGGTTTCTTGGGCCAGTCACGGGGCAGCGCGATGCGACATCACTGATGTCCCCTGGGGGCCTGCTGTGCTGCTGCTGAGATGAATGGAGGGTTGGGAAGTGGCACTAAGAGGGCAGAGCCATGGCTACCCCAGCACTCACCCCCTTGCTCAAGTTGTGGCTGCCCCATCCCTGGCAGTGTTCAAGGCAAGGTTGGACACAGGGGCTTGGAGCAACCCGCTGTAGTGGAAGGTGTCCCTGCCCGTGGCAGGGGTTGGAGCTGGATGAGTTTTAAGATCCCTTCCAACACAAACCAGTCCGGGATTCTGGGATTCTAAGTTGCTGCCAAGATGGAAGATTGTGCTGGGGAAGGGTCCGAGCACCTCAAATCCCCCAAGCTGCTCGTCCTTATCACAACAGGATCCTTTATATGAACCTGACATTGACGCCTAACAAATGACTTTGCCTGGCTTGGTTAAATAAATGCACAACCCTCCAGCTTTGCCCATCATGTAGAAAAACACTTTGTTTGGGACAGAGAATGCATCACTCCCTTGGTGACAGGGTTTTTTGCCTTGTTAGGTATAATTAGACACAGGCACGAAACAGGACTTCTGTTGCTGAGGAGATCAGGTTTTCCTATTGCTCACTCCTCACCTGAAATCTTAATCCTTTTTGTGACATTGAAATTATTTCAATAGGAAATAATGATGATATCATATGCGAAAAACAACTGTTCTGACTGAATAATAAAGCAGTGGGGGCAAAAGCGCATAAGCAGAGATATTATTTTCATGCAAATTATGCAAATAATGAAAAGCAGGAAAGGAAAGATGCAATTTTCTGCAATGGAATACTTTCTGTACCTTTGATACCCAAAGAATTAACTTGACTCGTGTCATTCTTTGGGGCTTGATGTGATGCTTTTACCCAAAACAGATTAATCTAACGTGAGTTAACTCATTTCAAATCGAACTGAAAGTCACACGTGAGCCCCAAACCTCACGTGTGAAGCCCTGTGAAGTCTGGCAGTGCAGATCCTGGATATGGATGCCTGGGTGCAAATCCTCATTTCCAGCAGGGTTCAGGCTACCCTCCTGAATGGAAAAGACTCTTTCACTCCACTCTGGTTTAGACACTGTTGAAATTTCCCGGGAATAACTGTTCCTGTGAGAGCTCCATTCAGAGTGATGGAGATCTCATTGGAATGACTTTACTGCATCGAAACTACAGGAATATCCAGAAGTATTTCCTCTGCCTGCTGCCACCTCCATACCTATGTCCTGGTTGCTCTGAACCTGCTTTTACACGGCTCAGGCCTCACATGACTTCCCTCATTTTGAGCCAAAATTAGCTATCAACAAGATTCTGCCGATATCAGATATAAGCATCCATCCTCTTTCCAGTTAAACCCAGCCCTAAATCCAGTGTGGATCTCAGACCTCTTTAATCTCCCAGTGTTCATTACATCTATACTCTTACCTAGTCTTCAGCTGCTCCCGAAAGAGAGGGTTGTGATTTCCTGTGATGCCTGCACAGCAGGAGTAAATGAGCTCCTGAACAACTGAATTCCTGTTTTCATACACACATTTCTAGGTGTAGAAACACAAAGCAAATAAATGACAGAGGGGAAAATCTGCTCCCCTCTAGAACAGTTTTCAAAGTTCTGCAGGAGTGGGTTTTATGTATTATTATTTTTAAGTCTGTGTGAAACACTGAGCCTCAGCGCTCTCATCTGTCACATTATGCTTCTACTTAAAGACTATCATCGAGAGGGAATAACCGTGTCAACTCAGATAGCAATTTTTATGTCATGAAGTTCTGATGACTGAAAGAAATAGCATGTGAAACAGGCTGTGAAAAAACATATGGCTACCTCTGGAAGTACAATCGAACATGAAAACAATTCAATTCAGTACAATAAGGTTAATTCAACAGGAAGAGTGTATGCATAAACTGGCTGCTATTTTGTTTCAATCCCAAATAATTATGTTTCCCTGTGTCTGAATTTCCTTGTCTCATTCGATACCTCTAGGAAATACATGGAAGCGTGTAAAAATGCTGCATACAGCCCCTACCTGGAGCCAAACCAGCGTTAATTGTTAATCCCTTTAAACTCCAGAGGGTTTTTTCACCCTCACAGAGCAGATTTTGCAGATCTGAAAATTTACCCTCCTCTGGTTCAAGTTTAAATCTTCCTTTTGGTTTCAAGCAGATATTGGCTGTGTCAGACACGCACAATTCAGTTCCTCTCTTTTCCTTCCCACTCTTCAGGCTGCTTTCAGCCCTAGAAACACATCTGCCTCTTCGATCAACTAAGGGTGCTCAGTCCTTTGCTGGATCAGGTCGTGTCCCTCGGAGAGACAACCTGATATTTCATCAGACGTTGCAACAACTGAGAAATAACGCCTAGCACTTGGCATTCTCTCTTAGAAGCGTTGGATTTCTGGGATGAGCAATATGACTACAACTATTTCTGTCATTATTTTAGAACACCATGTGTTAGTGCCCTTAAAGTAAAAGCTTCATTCCAAATCCTGGATGATTTCTGGTATGCCACATGAACGGTTGTAAAAGAATATCATCTGCATACTTTCACATTAAAACCAATCACTTAAACTTGGCTGGGGTTTTTTGGGGCATATTTGACATAGAATCTAACAGAACTTTGCTTTCATAGGTAAATAAAACCTCCTGAGACCCCCAGATTGCATTCCCAGCTTTATATAGACATGCTTTTCTCCCTGTTAAACCTGTCAAGGAGGAAGAATCAGAAAGAAAGATCTATTTGTCGTGAGAGTCTTATCACACAACCCTTTAGAGCAGCATTGCCTCTTCCAGGGGTTGGCAAGGAGATACGTCCTTGCTTGCTTCCAGTTACCTAAATTCTTAGCAGAACAGAGTGTTGGTTTATTTTAAACAAGAACATTGAACAGAGGGGTTCACTCTCAGATCTGGCCCTTATGGCTTCTTTAAAGGGCAAAAATAGAGACTTTAATTCAAAAGGGGGGGGAGTGTAAAGCAGCAAAGAGGAGGGAAGCAGCTGTCAGCCAGCAGTTATGTTCTGTTTGCTAAGACATATGTTCCTGAGCTGAACTTTTCCCTTGTGATCAGTTGTGCTTTCTCCCACCGGAGATAGGCTACATACTAGATGGGCATCAGATGGCAAGCCTTAGAAAAATAGATTGAAAACAGTGCAAATAATCATGTCTAAGCACGCACAGAAGCTGTTCATTACCTCTGCCGTGCACTTTAAAACATCCCAGTGCAGAGTGGGGATTGGAGAAGGAAAAGCCATCTTACTGATTTTGCAGTTTAATAAATCCGTTATATCCCAGGCTTACAGGGAAGCATAAAGAACCAGTGGATTTGGAATGAATCAGTTCAAGAACTGGTTCATGAATCCCTGGCCAACATCAGAAGACCACAGAGTGTTTTACTGAAGGTGGTTTTTATTGAGGGTTGCTAACGTGACTGCCACACTATAATGCTAGCCCAGGTGGTCAGAAAATCAGGAAGAGATTCCTTTCCTTGACAGTTCCAGTGTTGTGATCAGGATTGTCCAGATCATCATTTTCAAAACAAAAATACCACTTTTTGAAGCAAATACTGTACAACAAAATAAAACAGAAAGGATCTTCCGAAGGAAGCAGAGGAGCACTAAGCCTGCTGAGCTGTCTTTTAAATGACAACCGCGCTCAGCCTTTCACTGTGGCGGAGGGTGGCAGCAGATTTTCGTGAAGTGCATGTGCTCCTTTAAGCACATATAAAGCTTGGCAAAACTATGCAAGTCAGGGGTTTGGGAGAGTCTGTTAGCACCCTGGTTTTGCATTTCAGCTCTGACTACCTAGGGGTATTCACCAGTAGCCTTCAGCATCATCATCCTTTAGGCTCAAAAGTTTGGGTGACGTTAAAGATTGCTTCCTAGTCCTGGGGCTTTGGGCAACCGGGTCTAGTGAAAGGTGTCCCTGCCCATGGCAGGGATGGAATGAGATGAACTTAAGGTCCTTTCCAACCCAAACTACTTGACAATTCCATGATTCTGTGATGAACTCTATGCATTGGCAATAGATGATGAGTTAGGAACAAACTGCAGCTGGGCAACGCTACTGTTATAGAAAGCTATGAAACCAACAGGTTAGTTTGAAATTTGGCTTGCAATGAGAGAAGTCAATAGCATCATCCAGGCCTAAGTAACTTGTAAAGAGTGTCTCAACTTTCTGATGTATAGAAATATGTCTCTAGATTCAGCATGTCTCTGAAACAAGAGTCCATGAAATGCTAATAACAGTCGTTTTTTTTCCCCACTGCTCATGGAAAAGAAGCCTGTCCTGTCTCGTTTTGTTTTACAAACACTTCTGTTCTGATTCCACAATTTCAAGCCTGCATTAGGTTTACAGAACCAAATCAGAGCTGTGTAATTCCAGGTTTATCCTTATGTACCAAGGATAGAATTAATCTCAGTAGGGAATGCTTAATAACCCAGCTAATCTTATGATGGAGCTTTATCTTTGGGCCGAATTCCTCACTGAATGTGAAGTCCATCACAAGGAGAACAAATTAGGTTCTCAGAAATTACCAGCGTATTTGCAGTGGTTCTATTGGTAGAAGATGCTCTTAACACCGGTCAGGTTTTCCAGCAAACAAATGCTACTGACCTGGATCAGGAGGAACTTTGGTGCTGCCAAAAGTCTCTGAGTTTTGTCCTTCACCATTTTCAATGAATCCACCTCATTAATCAGCAAATAGAACCACTGAAAAAAGAAACTAGAAAAAAAAGTTGTCTTACGCTGAAGTGTTTATCAAAGGGGGAAAATACCACTGATTTCAGTGAAGGTGTTATTTCCTATAGACTGCATTCTTGGTTCTGTTTATTCGACAGTTTATGAGACACCTGGAAGAGGAGACAGGAGACAGTTGGTTGCTATATTTCAGGCCTGTGACTCTTATTCTTTTTGCTTAACTTACAGCACGTATTTCAAAGCCAGTTATTCCCTCTAAAACAACACAAAAAATACCAAAGTAACTCTATTGTTAAAGTATTTAGATTAGATCTGAAGCATGGAAATGTTTGCATCTTCATAGCCAACAAAATGTCAGTTTTCACCATGTGCATGCCTAGGGCATCGAAGGAGGAAGAAAAACCCCTCAAATAAATAAACAGGTTTAAAGAAAAGCTGCAGACAACACTGGCATGACTGACATCACTATTTAAGAATATAAATGTATACATACACACATAAAGTCTGTGCCTGTAAAAAGGAACAAAGGAACAGATACAGCTAATGATATTACTGAGGTAATATGTGCGGTTCTTTTTGTTACAGACCGATACACTCAGCCACTTTTTGTTTTCTGGTTCATCCAGCAGATCTTTATTCCAGTGCATTGCTCCTTGTACGCCATAACTCAGTGATTTTATACATTGTGCAGAGGTGATACAGGTTGATGTAAAAGTCAATGATGCCAATGAGCTGTTGCTGTATGTTGCCTTCACAGCAGACTTCATTGCATGACCCTCACCACTAGATCAGAAGTTCTCTACTACGCTTCGAACTTCTGATCACTGCCTTCTGCACTCTTTCCTACTAGGAACACATCATAATTGGACTCTTGTGTTGGAGGAAGTTATAATAGATTGACACAGGCCAATGTGTTCTACCACTAAGATCACTGTTCGTGTTTAAACTACTGGTCCTGCTTTATCCCTTAGTTATTTCACTCAGTAGCTTCTGCCCCGAAGTTGCTATCCCAATCTAGCAGAAGTGAGCATTCACTCCAAACTCCAGCTTAGATCCTATCAGAATGCATTCCTTGCTTGGTCAGGCCTGTAAGCAATTTTACATGTGTATTATAATCCCCATCTGAACACATATGTCAGAGTATTCTCAGGCCAGCTGTGATGCACAGACCTCTCACTTAGAATAGCCTCATTTTTTTTCTGAAAGAGAAGAAACTGAAAACGTGCACATTTAAATAGATTTTATCTCTGCCTTTTTTGAGTAATCTTCCTCCCTTCGCATAATGGATTGCAGCCTTAACACTTCCCATTTCTTCAACTGCATCAGCTGTTTAGAAGCAGGATTTCATTTTCACATGAATCCTATGGCAGGGCAACCTAATGGACCTAAATTCAAGTAAAATTACAGAAAATTGAAAGAGAGCAGATGCCACCATAAGTGATGGCAGGGCAGTGCTATTGCTATCGTCTACTTTGCATAATCATGTTAGTGACAGAGCCCCTTAGCAGATTTCACAGCTTGTCCCAGCAAGCCTCAGCAGTAAGCTTTTTAGAAAGACACAGAGCTTTTCCTATTCAGGATTTCCCAATTGCCTCAGCCATTCATGCTGGGTTTATGCTCCTTGGGACAATTGCAGAGGCAAAGTATCACATTTGGGCTTGATGATCTTAAAGGTCTTTCCAACCTAGACTGGTCTATGATTCCATGAAAGTTAAGCGATTTTCTTAGTGGTAGGAAGGCCCTTATTTCTTTCACAATAGATAAATATGTTAGAAACTTACAAAGAATATAGCTGTTTGATTTTATCATGTGTGCTGGGGAGCATGCTTTTAAAAGCTTGCTAACTGTTTCTTTATAGTTTGGCACAGGAAGGTAAAGCATGAAAAGCTGATGCTCAGGTGCGTACAATGCTTTGGCTGGCTTTGGATTGCAGCTACACATCCCAGTGCTACTGAGTCACATCCTCCAGCCCATGTAAGAGTAATCAAGCGTCTCTTGCTCTTATCCCATTCTTAAAACTGTCTCTGCTGATCTGAATTACTCACACTTACATTCCCATTGGAAAGGGACCTCCATTGTGTGAAGGAAATGCTGATACAGAAGGTACTGATGTCTGTGGGGGTCTTCCTCCTGATCTTAAATTCACCCCTTAGAAAGCCATTGGCAGTGGGGGTAAAGAAGTAGCATTTGCTACAGATTGTTGTGTTAGAGTTGGAGAAGTAATTTAAGACTATCCTGGGGAATGTCAGAGCTCTGTGATTCCCCAAACACTTTATACCTGTCAATCTTAGCCCTCCGAGGTCCTTTAGCACACCAGAGATGCTATTACATGGCCTAAAGAATCAGGGAAGAGAAAAATCCTTCTTTTTTCTAATCTTCTTTCACTGACTAGTGTTCATATTTACCAAGGTGTCTCAAGGGATTGTAACTAAATGATCTTAAGGTCCTTTCCAACCCTAACTACTCTATGATTCTACGACCTGGCTGGATGGGGTGGGAGACAAAGCTGACCCTTCATTCCCACAAAATCAATGCATTTGTTGACTACTGACTTCATCCTGGTTGAGGGATGATTTGTTAACTCACATGCCTCAAATCAGCTCTCTGTGCGCTTTGTATTTTAGAGACTGTACGTATGTGCGAGAAAATCTGATTTCTTCCATTTATATTTGCCAAACTTACTCTACCTCAGCGCTAACTCCAGGTGTTTCAGAGCACAGCTCTTTCCCCAGCTCTCTCTGCTGCTATGAGACATCAAAACCTGGAAAATGTAAATAGAAGATTCTTTTTGCAGCAACTTCAGAGGCACTAAATTAGGCCCAGGGTTCACCGGCAGCCCTGAGGTAGGAAGTATTCCATCACATTACATTTCTGATTGCAGAAGATTTTCTACTCAGCATGAGAAGCAGACGGGAGTTCATTTGGAATCCACCCACACCTTGCTATATAATAGAGTACAATGGACTCTAAGAAAACAATAAGAATAAAAGAAAAAAGTCAGTTTTGCCTTAACAGTAGGAAATTCGGGGCTCAGGTGAACTATTATGGGTCCTATTAACATTGCACACCCGAACTCTGTGTTGATGTGATGATAATAAACACGTGTTTAAGAGGATGGCTTTATTCACGGTGTTTTATTTCCCCTCCATGTAAGCTATTACCTGAAGTGCTCTCAGCTTTTGGTGCTGTGAAACATAATCATCGTCATGTTTTCATTTGAATGACTAAGTCTCCACTAGAAAATATTTACAACTGTGGTCAGTTTGGAAGAGAATTTGTATCTAGCAATGCTTGGATGCCTTTAAGGGAAGAATTGCATGTCCTTAGAAGAACCACCTGACACGGTCAGGGGACAGAATCATCCAGCTCTGTCAGGCACAAGAACTTTCCACCTAATCTGTTTATCAGCTGGGATTCTCAGAATTTCCCTTTTAAACTGGCCTTTCTCATGCTGCTGTGGTTTGCCTATATCTGGTTCTGCTGGCCTCCCTTTTATTTCTTAGCCTGAAGAGTAAATGTTCAATAGTTGAAACGGAGAAAGACCTAAAATGAGAGATGGAAAAATGATGTTTGTGGTAAAATGAAAATGCTGGCTCATTCCCTGCCTTTGTTAAATGATCCCCTTTAAACTAGTCTCATATTTTTATATTTGGTTTTAATGGGAAGGATTTTAATCAGTGAATTGATGGAAACATGGATACAGATTTAGCTCTGGGTCTAATGTGATTGCTGTCCTTATACAGCCGCCAGCCTTTCATCCCCAGAGGTGATTTTGATGGTATTCTCATTTCAGAAGCTCTAGTCTTGCACAGGACAACATTTAGTCTGCCATTGCCCTTCCAAGTGCCCAGTTGTGGTGATCTGTGGTGGCTTTGATACAGGGGAACAGCAGGGAAAGTAGTAGTTTCTCCCCATTCTGCAGCTGTTTTAAAAGAATCTTACATTACTTACTACATTCATTTCATTTCTGTCCATTGGAGGGGAGTCTGAATATTTTCCATGATAAAAGGCAGGATGAAACAGGAACCATTCCACCCTTAGAAAGTAGCCTCACGTATAAGGTGTGTAGCTGTTTACATATGCAAGTGCGGAAGTGTAATTTATCTTCAGTACAGGTGGGGAAGTTAGGGAGTGCTGATGAATTCTCATCTCTGTCTGTAGCCTATTCTGGAAGAGGAACCCGAGACCATAATAAGCTGTATTTACCACTTTAAATATTTTGGGTTATTCTTCTTGGATCAACCTAGTTGAGGTGTTAAGAAGAATAATCTTACCTCATTTTCCAGTTCATCTTTTATTGCTGCAATTCATCTCTGTATATTACCTTATCTCTGTGCCCTGATGGGACTGTTTCTAATGTCTTCAAATTCAGCATGGTTTCTGTTTGCTCTCGCTGTGATCCAGGTGGGCTCATGCAAACTGTGCTCTTCTAATCAGTTATATTAGATAAGATTGCAGGTTCGGTGTCTTATACTTGTCTTCCAGACCCATTTCTAAAATGAATTCTGACAGCAGCTTTGTGAAGCTCCTGATTCTAATACAGATATTATTCGGGTTCATCATAGGAAGTTGCTGACAAATGTATTTCTAGAAAATGAAAACCACAAACTGACTGGAGCAATGAATACACAATGTGTGCTGCTCCCTTTACTCTTTAGTTACAGACAGTGCTTTAAACAACAGGCAATCAAACGTGGTGATGATCGTGTGGTTTATGACACTGGACTAAACCTACTAAGTCATTGGAACTACTGATTCCCAGTGGTACAAACAGGAGATGCCATGTCTGGATGGCACTACCATTCCTACCGTGTAGCTATTTGTTTTACACATTGCTATTTTGTTTATCTTCTATTTATTCATTATTGGTGGATCTAATTCGACCCCTCAGACCTTGATATTTGTCTTTTGGGCAGTTTCATGTTCAAGTCCAGCTCCAGATAAAGGACTGGAAAACATCCTTCCATGCGCATGAGTCCTAAGTGGACCACACTGCGAGCAGTTTCATTCTGATGGATTCACTGTAGGGCAGGGGTTGTCCAAGAGGTTTAAATTGCCATATTCTCAAATGTCTAAGGCAAGACAATCAAGATTGTTAAAACCCTGTTAAGAGGTTATAGTTATATCTATAACAGTGTCCTAATATGAGAAACTTCCGTCTCCAAACCCTACATTTTAATTTTCAATTTGGAACAACAGTTGCTATTTACATTGCAAAAAATAACCTAGCATTGAAGATAATGTAATTTAAAACCTTTGTGACCTATTCTAAAGAGAGGGCAGCTGAGGGAAAAAGCTTTTCATTATGACTATTAACTGCAATGCGAGTCTGATTTTTTTCCTCAATTTACTGTTCAATTGAGTCTTCAGCCAAGAGCTACTGTATTAAAATTGTTTTTCTCTTTAGATGGTTAATGAAAGGTTATAATTAAGGTAAGTGGGATCAAGCATCCGATCTCAAATTGATGTTTGGTGGCAGCAGCTGTCTTTTTGCTGCTTTATGAGCACTGTTGGTATCAGCAAGTGGAAACCTGAATGTTCCTCAGAATCATCATTAGGTTTTCGTGCATTTGCATTCAGCCTCAAAATGAAAACTCTCTGCAATCCTCATGGCTTGACCCAGTGGTTACAGAGATTTCCGAGCTCATATAACTCACAAAGTCAAGTCACCTTAGGGAGTGGGGCAACCAAAAATGAATGCGAGCTAATTACTTGGCTTCTTGGGAGTTTCTTCTTTCAAAATTGAGTGTACCTTTGCACGTTATTAAACATAGCTCTGACTTTGTACTGCAGAAGCTGCTTTCTTGTAAGTATGGTCAAGCAGTTCAGTGCAATCCTGCTGATGATACGGGTGGTTGGAAAATACAATTCTTCACTGACTTTAAGGGATGAGAGTGGAGTGCAGAAGGGAATCTGAGGTACAAATCCAAATGCCTAGCTCACTGGTGTGTAATCTGGAATTGTACTCTGCTTTGTGCTCTTGCTGGAATAGATTTTAGCCAGGCAGTTTGGCTTTGGGCCCCAGTATCTCTGATATCAGGAAAGATCTGAGGTTAGTCCTCGTGCTTAAATCCACTGGCACAGAGATAACACTTATATAGCTGGAAATGTTTGGAGTAAACATAGTTTGGAGTAAAACTGTTTGAAGTAGCACACAACGGGCGTAAAATGCCTGATCTATGGAAATAAACGGCTCCAAAGGGAGCTTGGGTTGGGATTTTAGTGTCTGCACAGAGTTTTCTTAAACTTCTCATAAAGCAAAAGAGCAGCTTTGGAAGAAAAGAAGCCATCGTGTTGGAGGTTTGGAAGTTGCAGCAGTAGTGGCGCTGTGTTGGTGTCAGTGGCAGGGGTGAATTTGTCCAACAGCCCTATGATACCTGCAGGGTTACATCTTCAAACAGAAGCTGCAAGAGAGGTGCTAGTGTCAACCTTCCTGGCACTGAAGTGCAGTAAGAACGATGATGACATGCTCTGCTTCCCCTGATGAAAACCAGTGTTCTAATTTGCCGTGATTTTCCTCTCACAACAATACCCCTGGCCCCTGACTCCAAGGTGTAACTTTTCCTATGTAATTAATCCCACACATCTTTACCTGAACGTCTGTGACTAGGAATTTTATTGTCTGAATACCATTGTGTTTCTTTGAGCTGCACATGGAGAGGCACAGCAAGATGGAGAGAAGTAGCCAAGTCATGCTGGAATTGGGCTCCTGCCTAATGTCTGCAGAACAGGCTTTACAGGGGACCATTTAGCATAAATCATTTCCAGCAACCCACTGGACATCAGCTTTACTGAGGCTATCCTATGCATTTCTGTGTCATGCTGACTGTCTGTGTCAGCAGCATGGTAAGATCCTTTAGGAAATGCCATTATGGGCTGTAATCATAAGTGGAAAATACTTGCTTTCACAGTATTTAAGTGGAACTGTCTCTGATTGCTGTTTCACATGCTAACCTCTCATTTTTAGTCCCCTTGGTTGCATTAGCAGGCATTTGAAAACAGCCCCAGAGGTGCCTTTGTTTCTGGAGCAGCAGGCTGTGTGCAGTTCTTAGTGCTCCCTGCCTCTGGACTCTTCCTCATGGCTTGCCCTGGCTGATGTGGTCCTACCTTTGCTGCATGATACCTCCTTATAAAGGGCATCAGAGTTCCTTTAAGTGATTTATCTGATTGCTACAAGGGTTTTCCAAACGATTGGCCACAAGAAGTGAGAAACCTGCTTGGAGGAGACTTGCTTTAGGAGCAGTCCTGCTGGGAAGAGTGAGGGTCTGGATTCTGAGTTGTTACTATAAATTATCCCATGGCAATGGATTGCATTTCTGCTTCTGCTGGGCTGTTCCTGGTAGGAAGCCTGATCTAAAGCAAGTTGTAGAGAACCAAATCTTATTACAGGACTTCCAAATGATTTGTAACAATTAAAAATTCATGATAACAGATTAGCCATAGAATCCCAGACTGTTTTGGGTTGGAAGAGACCATAAAGCACCTCTAGTTCCAAACCCCTGCCATGGGCAAGGATGCCTTCCACTAGACAAGATGTGCTTCAAAGTCTTTACAGATAAGAATGCCCCAATCTTTCACAAATGAATGAGCAGAAGAAAACCCATAGCTGCCTTTGTTTGATACCACACAAAGTATCAAAGTGGGGCAGGATTCAGGTATTCCCACAGCTCCATTTTAATTCTTACCTCTTTTCTTTCCCTCTGCCCAGGACATGGTCTTTATGTTTCAGTTAAAAAGCACTCCTAGACACCGATTTTGCATTCTGTCTCCATAACAAACTACACCCCAGCATTCATGTGATTCAGACACATAGCACTGAGATAACAGCAGTTTAGTATACAGAGGGAAATTGCAAAGTGCCTTGTGTGGCTGTGTTGTGAAAATAACAGGCTTTAATGACAGCAGCTTTGCACTGGAATCAGCTCACCAGGAAATCCAAAGCCCTGCATGTCAACAGGGGTTCTGTGTTTGTTTTACCATGGCTGGCTGGTTGGGTGGGCTGGGTGGCATCAGTGACAGCAGCTCCGTGATGCCTCCAGTGGGGTTGAGATCCTGGTGGGCAGCAAGCAGGGGGAAAATGATTCCAGTTTAGGTGCTTGGAGATTAAACCAAGGAGGAGGCTTTACTGGGGCCTGGCGCCTGATCTCTGACAGCAACAACAAATCCAAATCTCCTCTGTTATTCCCTTAGTTGGGAAGATAAGTACCGTTCATCAGGCTTAATGGGCAGTTAGCATCACTTGTTTTTCTTGTATAGTCTGAGACTGCTGACTATTGTCTGTATTTACACTGCTATCAGTGCTGGCGATGCTTTGCTACATTAAGACAGCTACCTTGGATACAAGTTCCAGAGGAGCCACATCCAAGCTTGGGATTTAGTGAAATAGCTGGAGGCTTTTCCATAGATGCTTGTGGCCTGTTGATCAGCTGTTTACAAAGAAGCTCTCTGCAGATTAGGTGATTTCATTTCCAGCCAGAAGGCATTAGGCATTTTTCCATATCTTTCTTTAAGCAGGCATGGAATAATCCCTGTTAACTATCAACCAGAGACGCCATAAATAGCAAGGGGGGATTTCTTGTTAAGTTACAAAGCAAAAGGAGAGGGGGGATTTGAGCTTGGAATGAGCTCTTCTCTGCCCCATGAATTACTTTGGTGCTTACCCTCAGAAAATCCTGCTGGTTCTGCTCCTGCTGGTTCCTGGGATGGCTCAGGGACCTGGCACTGAGCAGGAGGAACCCACACAAATCCAGATAACGGGCAGGGGATTCTTGGTCATTTTCTTCTATTTTTCAGGCCCTATAAGTAGAGGGAAAATCAAGGTTTTGTGGCTATTTTAAGTACACAGGTCCCCTTGAGGCCAGATGGTTTGAGAATAAACTGAAGGTTGCCTGTTACCTGGCTTGTACTTGACTAAGCAGGACAGCGATCTGCAGACAGAGAATATTAGATGGGAAGACCTTCTGATTGTCACAATAAAACTGAAGTCTACACATGGCAGCAGCCTCCATTCTATCTGCTGGGGTTGTATCTAATTCTTTATCCTTCAAGTGGGTGTTTTGCAAAGCAGTGATTTACTCAGGTGTCAGAGGCATCAATGTGTAATTTTTTGGGGGTAGCAAAACCTGACAAGAACTTCAATCTCCAAATCAAAAATCCAAGCAAAACTCGCCAGTCACTGCTCCTGTTCTGCTTCTACAGTGAGTCTGAATCTTATGTTCCATTACATATTCACATGGGCGCATGAATCACTGTGTGCGGTTCTGAGTAAGGGTTTAATCACACTGCCAATTAATTTGCAAGGGAACTGATTGAAAAATGCTGCTAAGGTTTGGAAATGTAATACAGCAGCTCACCAGGTGTCCATGTTTGGAATCTGAAGGACTCTAATGTAATCTGATTGATTGATTCTGTAATGAAGTTGCCGTGCTGCATTTCAAAGCCTTTGGCAATGGGGAAACAAATCATCTTTTGTTTCATTAGACCATTGAGGTCGGTTATATTTGCAAAACTGAATGAAACAGACTGAAAAGTTCCCATCAAATGCTCTGGCAGGAACTAGGAAATTGGGTATTAGCATACATATATACGTATGACAGCTCTGCTTCCCCAGGAGCAGGGTGATGACTCGTGACATCTGCCTCTGACACACAGGAGACAACGCTCCCTGAGTGGATTTAACACTGCCCCTGTCAGCTTTCCTTATTGCTTTTTGTCCTGGGTCATTCTAGCTGTGCTCAGCTGCCTTACAATGTGTGGTTGTGGGATTCTGCTCTGGATTATCAGCATCTTTTTTCCCACCCGTGTATCATAACCCTGGAAATATCTTTGTTCTGCCTGCTAGTGATGAGATTTGTTCTGCCCTGAGTCCCAGTAAGCACAGTCAGCTTTAGGAAACAACAGTTCCATTCAATTAATCCCTTTTAATCAAGCAATATTAAATGAAGAAGAAATGATAACATCTGAAAGAAAATAAAGCTGACATCAAAGCTGCAGTTTTATCCTGATGTGCAAGAGATACAGAGAATTAGCTTCAGTTTACATTCGCCCAGTTTTACCGAGCTAAATCGCAGCTGAGGGGTGATATAAATTGGTTGTATAGTATTAGAGGTTTAAAGCAAAGGGTGTACAAAGCCAGTGCAAAGAAATTTCGGAGGTATAATTTATCAATGTCACTGCAGAAGGATCTTGTATCAAATCCAGTCACCGGGAACTGAGACACAGCAAAACTTCCGTCTCTCTTCAGGAAACACCTTTGAGCAGACCGTGATCTTAAATACTGCAAGTATCCACACAACTCATTTTTGCAAGGCCGATCACTTAAGAGGAAGAGAATTAGACAAATGCTTTAAATTCATTTGCTATTCAGCTGCAGTAGTTTATCAAGATAGAGAGATTAACATTTCTGTGTTTCTGGGCAGGCAATAAGCCTTTGCCTTTGTCCTTCCTGTTGCTGAGGGAGCTGCTAGATCTGTTTTTAACTAGGAAATTGTGTGAGACAAGAACTGAGATCCTTCTGGGTTAGGAGGAGCTGCTGCAACAGATCTGAAACTGCCATTCAATGGACAACTCAGGAACTCTATTTCTTATGCATACGAAGGAGTGAAATAACTCCCAGAAAAGCTGTCTCACAGTGATGGGAAACAAGCATTTATATCACACAGGGCAGAAAACCAGCTAGAAGGATTGGAAAATACCACACATGACCAGTGGAACTGCAAATAATGTGTGGCGTGAACTCCATGGAAATCCTTGGGAAAAGCATACAGCTGCATCCTCTATGTCACTGTCATCTCCAGCTTTTGAGGCTTTCGACTGTGTTCCTCTACTTTCACCTCCTCTGAAGGAGACAGAAAAGATGCTTCTTTTGCATTTGTCACTCACTGTGCCAGGATCCTAAAGTGTCTGGTGCGCTAAAAACACTTAATAGCACAGAGCAGCATCGGCTGCTTTCCATTCTTTCGGTGCGCTGACGGCTCTCTTCTGGAAGTTTGAACTGTAGAGAGGAAGATATGTGCCTGCGATTTCTGATTTGTATTTTCATTATTCACTTTAAAGGGGGATTCAGGGTAAAAAGTGGCTCAGGAGGAAACAGGTATTTTCTGTGAGCTTGTAAAAGCCTGCATGTCTTTTGTTGAGTTGAGATCATTGCTCGCTGACCTCCACTTGGATGGCTGGTCCCAGGGGACAGGGTGGTGGGACAACAGCAATCTGCCGTCGTTCCTTGCCAGAGGGTCAGCAATGAATTCACAGTTAACAGAGATACAACCAGACAAATTGCAAACAGCACATGTCAGGGCAGAGAGAAATTGCAGGCAGAGGCTCCCAGGTCTCCTCTGTTGAATTTGAGACATCCAAGATGCTTCTTGGCAGCTTGTTGGCAGCATCCTCTAGGAAGCTGCGTCTCCCTGGTTTTACCTGAGATTCCAGCAACACCTTTAAGTTTGAATTGGTAAGAAAGAAAATGCGGGTGGATAAACTGCCCTTGAAATGGTGCTGCCTGCATGGAGAATGCACTTGGCAGTGGCCACTCAGCAGGAATGAAGTTGAGTTTAAAACAGAGGGATTTATTTCGGATTGGTAGCTGCCCGTTTTTCAGTGGACAAAGACACATTGTTTTGCACTTCACTCGGAAAGATTGAGAGATCAGTGTAAGAGGCTTAGGTACAGGAGGCATGGCTCTAGGCAGGATGGAGTTATCTGGACATGGTCTTCAGTGAAGTGTTTTCTCCTTCCCAGTCTGGGGTGAACCACGCATCAGAGGTGACCACATAGATAAACTCCTCATTGCCTTGTTATTCAGACCTGGAGCTCCTCTGGATTGCAGAACATTGTAAGAGCAGGTCTCCGTGAGCAGATGGATTGGTGCTGTAGCATCACTGGGATGCACAGAGGGAGGTTGCTATTCCAGAGCTCTTCCCACAGCAGCTGCTGCAGGCTGGAAAACAGAAAGATGGATTTCTTGGGGGTGCTTTGAGCCTCCTTCCCTTTCTGCTCCTGCCCACCTTCCCACACACTTGTCAAATGGCTGGTTTGTACGGAGAGAAGTTTTTGTTCCTGCAGTCCGATTTGTCACCACAGGCATGCCAGGAGGAGAGCGTTTGCTTTTTTCTTCAACCAGGCACATTTCCAGCCCAAGGAATGGCATCTGCAAGATGAACAGAGGATGTTCAGATGACTGGGAGCCCATCTGAGGTGATGGTAACCTCTTTGAGTGAGTGTTTTGCTCCAGATCAGAGGATAAGAGCCATCTGACTGTAGGATTCAAATTTAGGGACCACAGAGTTTGTATTTAGTGTGCTTTGCAGCCTAGCAACAGCTAGAGAATCGTAGAATGGTTTGGAAGGGGCATTAAAACCCCACAAGTTGTAGATTTGGGCACAGGGCTGCAGACTGTGCTAGGGGCTGCAGTTGAACCGTGGCTTGAGCTAAGCTGTCAGTGCAATCCTGCTTTCCCTGCTCCTTTCTCATGGTCCAGATCCACTTTTCTGTGTTTCAGACTATTCTAAACTACAGATTTTGTGGTTTTCTTTTCCTGAGGAGACAAAAGATTCTCCTTCAGCTCAGTGTCTGATCCCTGGGCTTCTGAGAGACCTTTTATATTGTGTGACAGATTCGATCAATACGATCAATTCTTTCCACCTATTGCATTTCAGTCTCCCTAGCCTCTGCTCTACTGCCACTGATATTTGGGCAGATAACGTGGAAAGCTGAAAACACCCTCTCCCCCATGTATTTTTCATCCTCCTGCTTCCACCAACCCCACAAAATACTCTACTGATGTTCCTGCCTTCTCTTTTGCCATTAACAGCTATGGTTTGTGACAAGAGCTATCGTTTCAGTCAGCATGGAAAATTTGCTGTTATTTTAAATAACCATCTGCTCTCCCCACAGTCTGCTACCTCATCCTTAATTCCTTGATTTTTTGGATGTTTATTTTGATTAGCCTTGTCACATGGTGCTATAAGGAAATCTTGCTTCACATCACACGCTACTGCCATGTTGATACAGAAAACTGGCTTCCAACCAAAAAGATGCTATTTTTTTCCATCTCCCTCCCCCTTTTCTTCTTTTTTTCCAGCAAAAAGTTTTATGTAACAAAGCGTTGTGTAAGGAGAACAGCAGGGAATGCATCAGGACTCATGGATTTACTTTCCCTCTCTGTCACAAATCTACTATGACACATTGGGCAAATTCGCACAGTCCAAAGCTTCTTATTGGGATCAATGCGATGGCTGGTAACATCAATTAAGTAGGTACATAGTCACACCTGTGTAATGAAGAGTAAACTCCAGCCTAGAGCAGCAACAAAAGCTTGGAAGAGCCATCAGTATCAGGGATGAGCTGGTGCACTCAAGTAGGTCACCTCTGTTTCTTTGCATTAAAATTAAAGGTACACAGGTCCTGCATTTCAGACTAACATTCATATTTACATGCCAGGTTTGCATGCATAGTATTTCTAATAGGGATGCTATTTCTCCATTAGGTAACAGGCCTGCGTGCACAAGGTTGTGGTAAGTAAACAGCCACAGCTCTGGGTGGGGAATTTGTGTGTGTGATGGAAATGTGACAGATCTGAAGAAATCTCTGAGGAGCAAAAAGTCACCAAGAAACTGGAATTCAATTGCACACTGCAATTACTCAATTGGTATTGCAAATGCAGATTTCACTACTCTGGGTTGAATGAAGGGATGTAATTTGGCTTCCTATGAGAAACATTGCAGAGGAAATGCAGTCCCACCGAGTGGTTCTCAGACATTACGATTCTTGCATATGCAGGGGGAGCAAACTGAAGGGTGGTAGTATTAAATACACTGCTGGGCTGCATTTCAGTTATCCTGTACTTTTCCTTAGGACTTATCTTAATGTTGGCTTTCGGCTCATAAAACAAACTGCTGCCCCTGGCAATGCTGGTGAAGGGCAGGAAGGTGAGACTGGAGTCAGGCCCCACAATTCGCATGATGACTTTTTACAGGGGAACTTCATGACAGGCCAAGGGGAATGACTTTACCCTGCCAGAGGGGAGATTGAGATGAGCTCTGAGGCAAAAGCTCTTCCCTCTGAGGGTGCTGAGGTGCTGGTACAGGGTGCCCAGAGAAGCTGTGGCTGCCCCATCCCTGCAGTGCTCAAGGCCAGGTTGGATACTGGGGCTTGGAGCAAGCTGCTCCAGTGGAAGGTATCCCTGCCCATGGCAGGGGTTGGAACTGGATGAGCTTTAAGGTCCCTTCGAACACAAACCATTCTATGATTCTATGATCAATGAGTCTCTGGAGAGTGTTAGAGCACAACCTGGGTTTATTTACTGTGAGTAATTCTACTAGTGAAAACGAAAGGCAAATAAGGGTTTTTGGTTCTGTCAGGCATTGCAGAGGTTCACTTGAGGTGTAATTTTTGTGTTGCAAAACACAAGGGATTCCTCCAGAAGCTTTAAAACGACACCTGCGACTGTTTAAACACCACATGTGGCTTTCAGTGGTGTGTGTCAAGAGCAGCTCTTCTGAAATCAAAACAGTTCTTAAGCTTCTCCCTGAATTAACGATGCATTACTCTCATTATGCAGTAGTTTTTAGATACAATTGAATGCATTTATTCTGCCTAACTCATATTATTGTTCAATTTCTGCAAACTGAATACCAGAATGGGTAGTCAGCAACTCTACTGCATGTGTGTCTGAGCCCAAAGTTGTCATGTTACCGATGAAAACAGGAGCAGAAGTGTCCTTAGGATGGACTTTGCTTTATCCTTCCTTTACTTGTCTCACACTCCATTCCGTATTGGCCTCTGCAGGTATTTATTCTCCCTGCCCACTCTGTTAGGTTTTTCTGGAAGCAAAACCCAAGCCAACACAGAAACCCAATGAATGACAAACCTCCAAAACACCCCAAACCAGAAACAAATCCAAACCAGAATCACTGCAATGATGTGCTAAGACTGATATTGGGTTGCAAAGAAGAAAATCTTCATTACTGTTGACAGCTAAATAAGCAACACTTGCGTTATCTACACAACACAGCCATGGATTCAAGACAAGGAATGTCCTTTTCAATACTGTAGCCCTTTCCCCAGGCTGCTGCTGACTATCCTTGAGTCCCTACGGGAATTCATTGAGTTTATCTGGTGAATTAACACCATGAAGGACTAGCAACTGCATTATTTCTTCCAACACAAGGATGCACGTTACTGCTGCTCACGTTACTCAGTGAAAAGCAGTGATGGATGAACAAAGGAGGTTCCCTTGTCCAAGGTGAGTGAAACCCACATGAATCTTGTTAATGCAGAGCCACAGACCGGGAAGCTGATTCTGGTCTGCAAAAGATGGATTGAGGGGTGTCCTGGGGAAAGTTTCCTGAGCTCATTTGCAGAATGCTCTGTTCTGATTATTGTTAACCTGAGGCAATTCTCTAACAACCAGAAAAAGAAGAACTCTAAGAATCTTTAAATTACTGTATTTTGTAAGGGGGGAGGAGCAGCAAAGAAAGTGTTTATTTCTATGAAAAATGAAAAAGTCATAAGTACTAATTCTGTTTGGCCCCAGCTACACTCCAAATGATTTTTTGCCTTATCCTGGGACTGAAAAGCCATGGATTTTTGTGCAGTGTCCAAGCGGTTTTCTTCCTCATCTGACCATTCCACTAGCCAGAAAATCCAGTGGGAATCCCTTTGCACAGGCATTTGTAGATATGTCTTAGATGCATTTGTAGAGATATCTTAGTAAACCAGACTCTTTCCCAAGTGCTTGTAGTCTGTAACTACTGAAAGAAAAAGGGTGGATAAAGCCAGGTATTAAAGCAAGCCAAGGCTGCCCTATTAGACTTGAAATCCTTAGAGGTCCTGAGAAGTAGGAAAGGCTGACTTTAGGTGGATCAGAGATGTTCCACATCTTTCAGCTTTTAACTCATTTCCCATAGGAATTGTTAAACAAATCCTGAGTTTGTGTCCCAAATGGTCAGGTTTGGTTTTATTTCTTAGCATCTCTTATTTCTAGGTATTAGACCTCTTAGCAGAAGGTAGCCTGGTAAAGGGAATGGACTTTGTTAGTGTTCTTACTGGGGAATGGTTGCAGTACAACCACAGCCCTAAGGAGACACCAAAGAAGACACACAAGAAGGACTCAATATGAATATTGAAGTCCTTGGGGGACAACTTCAGACAAAAAAATATGCCTTAATAAACACTAGAGAATCCAGCCATGCAACACCACTTTGTAAGCAACCAGGCTTCATTGCTCACAGAGCAACATGCGTATGAATATCCTGGGAGCATCCACATTTCTTCTGTTATCCCGTAAGTGCTTTGATTTGGCACATGAGCTTCTCAGGGCAGAGGCATTAGATAGTGGAAGCAGAAAGCAGGCACAGTTAGACAAGTTTTCTAAGTCCAGGCTTCTCAGCTGACCTTGGAAGGCAAAAAGTGCCCTTCTGCTTCTTTATAGACTGCTGTAAAAGCCACTGTACACTGCTGTTTGTTGTAAAAGCCTTTAATTATGAAGCAGGTATCTTACCGAACATGGGAACACGGCGCATCTTTGCCATCTGCATCTTGCTGGCTGTGATTATTCTGCCTGGTGAACATCAAAAGGAACTTTCCCTTTCTCCCTGCTTCTCCAGGATCTGCCACAGGGCTCTCTGACCTGGGAATGTTTCCCCAGCAGTAATCCATGACCTTGGTTTCAAACCTTTTCCCAGAACTGGCATCGTTCAGGCTTGGGATAGCTGAACAGAGACATATTATGAACCTTGCTCATGATGCTCTCAGGGGAGCATCACCCTGAGTCAGCCAAGGGGATGGCTGTTAAATGATGTGAATTAACCCCTTTAGCTAGTGCTGGCCACCTCTCCCTGAATCTCCTGTCCCAGAGAGCACAGCACAAGAACCATCAATCAAGGCAAAGGCATTCACAAAGCAGTGCTGGCAACTCTCCGACAACAGTGCACAGCTACAGCACATTACAAAGGTTGGGGCAATGCTGTGTAATTCAGTGCTTCATCTCCTTTTCTATCCTATGATGGCACTTACCAACACAGATTCATCTCAAGAACAGGAATACACTAAGGACATCCTCCGGCACCTATTAATCTGCAGTATAGAACTGGCAAGACCTGAAAGGGTGAAGTAGACTATGAAATTCCAGCTCACTGCAGAGAGGAGTGCATGACAGAGAGTAAATAGCAAGTGTGAAGGGGAGATTGAAGAACCAATTGAGGTGAACTGCCCTCTTCTTATACAGAATGGGTTTGAGCAATACCTGTGTTTAAATCAAACCCACCAGCTGGCATCTTTCCCTAATTAAGCCTCATTATATCTATACTATGAAAACTGTCAGGTCACGCAGTTCTATCCAGATTGCTTTGTAACTACCTGAATCAGGAGTAATTGGAGGCATTGCCCCAATATATAATTTGCTTGACAGCTGTAATATGTACTTAATTTCCCCAGGGAGTTTCCCAGCCCCCATTAAGTTCTATAGTGCTCAGGGTACTTGAGTGGTTTCAAGCCAGCTCAAAGCTATTTAGAGCTGCAGCCACATATGGGATCTACCCACTGGTAAATGCAACAGCTCAGCTTCATCCATCCGTCCATCCATCCATGCAACTGCAGAGCAATCTGCCTCTTCTCTGTCTCCTGTATTTGAAGATTGCCAGTCAGAATATTGCTTAGGGAACAAGGAATTCTGATTCTGATTGAGGAATTTTGTAATTGCCATTAATTAGAATGAATGCAGGTGACTGAGCGCTACCTGGGACCACAGCTGCCTGGGACCACAGGGAGATTCTTGGTAGTGGTGCTCCACACTTCCAGTTTAATCAAACTCCCACCAGGTTTACAACATCCCGATGCTTCCAGAAAGATGGTGGCACCAGTTTTTGCCCAAAAATTGCTTGAGATTCTTATTAGTGTCTAATCAGTGATCAGATTTATTTATTCATGAGATGGCAATGGAGGCACCTGTGATGCAAGAGAGTTTAAGAAATCTCTTGAGTGGCAAAAAAGGCAGCTCTCTTCATTGGAAGTTGTTCCCCCCGCTGTGAGGTAGTAGTAAAGGGTAGCCAGGGCTTCTGCTTTAATGGTCACATAGGAAAAGGTGCATATAAGAATAAGAACTGGAAATAATAAGAATAGAAATAATAACAATATGAAAATAGTCAGCCGAGGGGAACTGAGAGGTTTATCCATAGGGTAGCTTAGGTTAGATTTCTCTGATTTAGCTTAGCTCTTCCTCTGCAGGCAGTCAGCCCTACCCCATCTGCAGGTCTGGGTGGCAAGAATACTGCCCTGGAGTCTCTACAGATGTGTGGCAGCATACAGCACTAAAGGACATAAATCACAGTACTTCAGGGGTTATAATTGAATTCATTTTCCTGATGGTCTTTATTAACCTATTTAAATACTACAGCCCTCAACAGGCTTCCCACACTAGGAATTGGAAGGAGCATGGGAAAATCGAAGAAGAGTCAGAGCTCTTGCCATGCATTCCCTGCCGGTTAACTATTTTGTCGTTACCTCATTTGTTTTGTGCTATTTAGTGGGATGCTGACCAAGCTGCGCAGGGAAACTGCCATTAACTATTAAGAAATTGTCTAATCCATCAGGACATCAGCACTGCTATAATGTTTCCCCTGAGGAGACAAAAAGAGCCTTGAGTAAGGAGTTGGAGGTGTTCCAGGGAGAACATGCAGCCCCAAAAACCAGGCCTAGTTTTGAAGTTTGTTAAGTGAAATTTCCAGATGTTTCCTTCCTTTTCAGAGTAACAACACCAAAAAGGTGCAGCAGTTTTGAGAGAATGAAAATTCACCCATTTACCTTGCTTTTGACCTGGTTTTATTTGACTGATACCTGGCTCAGAAGACACCCAGATCTTATTTACTTTACTGAAGTGTCTGGCTTCAGCCTGTAGTTTTTAAGTCTTGCTGTACCTCTAGGACAGTAACCCAGAGCATCAGGTGTCAGAGACAGCTGAGATGCTCCACCATGGTCACCATCAAAATGGGTTTGGGGCAATTCCACTCTTGCTCTGCAGTAATTCCCTATTGTGCGGCAAAATAAGACAAAGTAAGTGCTGCACATGAGTTTCTGTAGCTGAGTATGTATGTGTCTCCCAGTTCTCAGTCCTTATACTCTGGGAGAAAGCACCTGATTGTACCCACTGTCATTTTACTTGGCAGGTGGAAGCAGGAAGAACCTGAATAAAATGTTACCCATGAATCACGCAGATTTAAGAAGGGATTTTCATTTTATCTCCTGTTTCAACCTTTCTTCTCCCTTCTTCTATTAAAGTCCCGTATTAGAAGTGAAGGGCCCATGAGCTTCTGTCTGGAGTAATAAGAATGCCTTCTGTCAGCTGATAAGGCTTCTTTTCTAACCATGAGAGCAAGCCTGTAAGCCTGCAGCTCTCCATGCTTAAATCTGGTCATTTCACTCTCCCTGTGTGCAGTTCCAGGTGGCTGTGGCTCATCTTTAAGCTCTGGAATAGCCAAAGCATTTCAGGGTGCACTGCATCTGGCTGCAGATGGTTTTGCCTCTTGTGGATGACACTGTGCATCTCCTCCTTTCTTTCATGTTTGGGACACGACTGTGAAGAGGAGCTGTTGAGAAATATTTCTGGTGGAAAAAGTGGGTTCTTTGGAAAGAATTCCTTCACAGGAGCACTAAAAACCGTCTGTGTTAAGCTTTTGGCAGAGGTTGGTGCTATGTTCTGTAAAATCAAATTTCTGGTTGGAATGAAAGAGCATCTAAGTAAGCCTCACTGTCCCTTCATGATCTTCTGAGCAGCCTGGGATGATATTAACCTCCCTCAGGGTTTAATTTATATCCCAGGCTTTCAGGAAAATACTGCCTCTATTCATCATGGCATCAGTATTCGGCAAATAAGTTTGCAAATCATACAGTAATCCTTGTCTACATCGAAGGCTCTACTAGTCTGGGGTGAGAAGTTTGGACATGGCAAAAATTATCCTGACAAAAGAAAGCAGCTTTCCAAAGGAAAATGATTTCTGAAGGGGTTTTGACTGCTCTGTGTGCTACGGTATCTGGAAAGTTTACCAATACCTAAATACACTGCAATTTAACTAATTGTTTGATTAGGGGCAATTCTCGAGACATTATAATGCGTCAGGTTTTCAATGACAGGGTTGACAGACTAGTCTCATATTTTCCTGTTGCTATAAATCACAGTGTGTAACTTGCTAGCAAGCCTGAAGTATGGAAATGAGATATAATGAAATGCGCAACCACGCAGGCACTGCGGGGCTTGTATTTTATTCTAAGCAATAAAGCAAAGGAAAATAGCTCTGGCATAGGGAGTCTTTGTGTGCAAACGGACCCCTTACTAGCAACCTCAAGCCTTACACAATTAAGCTGAGGCACAGTTACATGGAATAAATAGAGACATTTCATTTTTTTGTATGTGTTCAGTCAAAACCCAGTTTGCTTCATCACTAAACTGCTCATAAGAAGGAAGTGACAGCAAAAGGCATGAAGGTAAAAGAGGTTATATATGAGGTGAAGGAAATGGACTTGAACAGAACAGCTATAACATACCTGAGGGTGTGGGACTGAATTGCAAATATTCCTAGCATGAGGATGTCCTCAAGGATCTCTCGTGCAGAGCAGAGGTTCATGCAAATAGAAATAGCTATTACAATTTTATTGTCAGTTATTACCAAGCCATATACCATGTCAGTGTAAGCTGATGATCCTTGTGTTATTCGATCAGGGCAATCCAATAGAGACAACCTCACTGTGCCTCTGTAAGATCCTCAAAGAGGGAGCGCAGGGAATGAATGATTCCTTGGCAGAGTTTTAAGAGCATCCTCCCATGCCACATGCATGGAAGAACACCAGGATTGGATTAATTCCGGACTGATGCACGAAGCTGTGTGTGATTTAAAGATGGCTCAGTGAAAGTGGGGAGCACACATGGACATCCATACGAACCTTTCTGTGGGTGTAGTTTGTGCCTCTTAATTTTCTGGGGAGAGTAAAACCCACTATAAGATAGATTAAAGACAATTTGTGGGCATATACATTCTGAACTCTTGTAAAGTAGTGATTCCTATTAGGATTCAGGAAAGAAGAGGTGCCTTTCCAGTCCTTTTGTCAGGCCATTGCTCTGTGGTAAGACTTTGAGTCTCCTGTTTCAGGTAGATCATTGTCTCTGCTTTTGCGAGCACTGCTACACAATCTGGTTTGCAAAAAAGCAAAGGTCTTCGCTAGTGAAAAAAAACCTCTTTCAAGAACTGTTCCTATTTTCTACGGGAAACCTGGCACTGTCTTTGTCCAAGATCCTGGCCTTTTTTGTGTTTCCATCAATCAGGCCTCTTTCTCCATGAAAGCCTGCCCTGTAGCTCCCGATCCATTTCTTTTCATGGACCTCAATGCATGTGCCAGTGCCTTGATGGCTTTCAGCTGCTGGAATTTCACTGTTTCCTTTGTCTTCACATCTGAAGCTGTTTAGATGCAGATCTGCTCTTTAAGGAGAAGTGGAGCATCAGTCAAGTAGAAGCTGGAAGGTCCCAAAGGCTTTATGAAAAACACACACCTTTTTGGCAGGCAAATTGTCCCTTGAAAAGGAAATTCTACCAAAGCTGCACTTGCCTAGGCCTGAGAGTTTCAGATCATGTGTAGGAAACATACATGCTTTGTTATGCCCAGAACACGGATACCTTTGATGGAAAGAAATGATTTCTCTTTACCATTCTTTGAGTGTCACATAAAATAAGAAAGGGCACCAAATAAAACAAGAGTCCATTATGACTTCTTATTCCATAACCTTTCCATTCAGACACGGTCTTTGAAAAACTAATTAAGGAACTAGTGGTGGCTAATGCATGCACTCAAAATAATGCACATTCATACTCTATTTTCAGCGAGAGCAGCCGACGTTCATTAACATCGTACACTAGCAAATGAATTCCGTTTGGGATAATGCCATCCGATTAAACTTTCCACAGCCCACTTAACTGGAGCTTTGGTGTGTGTTTGACAGACACTTTAAATTCCCTAGAGATCCTCTGCTTCCCCATTTTTGTTGCATCCCTTTCTAAAGGCCAGATTCTGTCTGCTCTCAAGTTGATTAGTGACTTGCTCTAAGTGAGATGAATTGCAGAGCTAAGTGTTGTCCCATCTGTGGAAAGGGAACAGAATGGGATCCCAAATGATGAAGTTAACAAAAGGGTAGTTTTTCAATTATCCCTTCACAACCACAGCTCAGAAAATGGGTTTAGGTAAGATGCTGGGCTGGGAGTCAAGAAATGAGTTAGCCTTAAGCTCAATTCTGGAACTTGAGTGAGATTGTAGACCTTGTTGTTGTGAGGGATACCTCAGTTGAGCACTCACAAAATGAAGACACTCTTCTCAGCTGCCATCTCCTTCTGGTTTGCAATGTGTTTCCACACCATTGGTCCTGCCTCTCAAGCAGAAGTTCATTCAGTGACTGTTACTATGGGACTCACACAGGGAACGCTGGAAAGATGCAAATGGAGTGAGCTGCACTGATTTGTACTGTGAGAAGCAGAAGAATGGACAACCGAGTCTTGGAGCCTCAGACAGATGGGCAGGATGGCACCATCCTCACCTCACTGGGATGACAAGTTATAAAAGCTCAGGCAAGCAGACAGGAATCCTGCAGACAAAGCTGTTGCCACTACCAGCATGTGTTTGAAAGTGGAACCAGCTTAAGTGGCTGCCAGACACCCACGTTCAGCAGGATGGGTATCCCATATCATGTGGGTTTGATTGAAATGAGATTCAGACGAGGACTTTATTCCTTATAGGTGGCAGACCTATGCAAATTAAAAACTGAGCGTCAATAAATACACCCTGAGAGATTGCCTTTATCCCGCGTTTTGATATTTATGGTAGTGTTTTTCTGTGTTTCTTCAGAAAAACAAAGAAGCAAACACTGGGTTAATAATTAATGGGTTGGCTAATTGAGTTGCTGCCCTTTTCACTTGTGTGAGTAACCAATATTCACAGCTTTTTAGAGTTCTTTCCATTAGGATGAGAAGTGGTTGATGTCTGACTTGCATCTTCTTTGACATTAATTTATGAGAGATATACACAAATTCCTGGCAAACAGCACAGACACACAGCAGGCAGTTCCCTTGATGACAAAAAGCCTTGTCTGGAGCTCCTGTATGTGCCCTCCTGGTGAGATCTGCCTTTCTGCCTGCTCCTGAGAAATCACACAAACCCAAGGCATCAGGGAGAGCCTGGCTTCGTACAGTCACCCTGTACGATGTAAAACAAGGTGTGAAGTGATGATGGCAAGAGGTTATTTGAGATACGCTTTGTTAGACTGTGCTTTATAACAAGCACAAGGTGCTCTTCTGGCAAAATATTATCATGTTTAAAAGAAGAGGAACTCCTTAAGCCCCTCATGCTCTGAATACCCTTATGCCCTAGTTAATCAGTTTATTACCTGTAGCCATCTGAAAGGTCTTGGTTGCGCCATTAACTTCTCAAACCTTCCATGTGCAGATAATCATTAGAAATCATCAACAAATCCAAATATAACCCATAAAATATAACACATAAAATAATAATCCATCGAGCAAAGGGAATGGCATCTGGGGAAGACGGACCAGTTGGGAAAATGCTTTCTATTGCTGTTTTTATCTTTCAGATATGGGTACGGTACAGTATTTCCTTATAATCCAATCAACTTCAGTGGAGTGCTTTGTTTTGTACTTAGGTTGTTTGTATGGGTGTACTCCAACACAAACCTGTGCAGAGGTGCATGTGTGTGTTTGAGTGTATATTTACATATATATGTATATACGCAAACAAAACTGAATACAATGCTTTGATTTTTCAGGGCCCACAGCTGGGCAGGACTGGAATCACACTTTAACTTGGGAGGTGTGGGATAGGGTCACTTGGGTTTTGAGCTGTCCTCCTTCACCCATCAGTTAGTGCATGCTTCCTGGCACCAAGATAATACGCCCAGCGTCCTGAGCTGGGCAAGCATGTGTCTGGCAGCGAATTCATTTGGCCTGAGACAGCTCAGATGGCAAAAATCCCTGACTTATCTGCCAAGAAAACTGCAAATGTGCTTCAGCTGAGCTCTGTCAACAGGAGAGGAGCAGAGGGTTGCCCAGTCAGCCAGAAGATGATTTTGTGCTTGTTCTGTCAGCTGCTGGAGATTGGAATGTCAATACAGAGCCTAATAAACTTCTAGTTTCTAAAGCACTGGTTGCAATGAGATCATGTTTAATAACAACCTGATCTACCTGAGCTCATGCAGCAATCTGCAGCATCGTCTTGGGGCCGGTAGTGTTGCCAACACCCTGCTTAGGTGTGTGATCCACCCAAATTAAATCTTGGCCTCTGGCGGCTTCACTTCTCAAACCCTCCGTGTGCAAAGCAAAGGAGATAATTAAAAAGAAAAGACAGCGACCAGAGATTGAGAGATTAATGCGTTTCATTAGATTGCTTCAGAGAAACTGAAGCAGAGTTGGGACGCTGAATGCACACAAGCAAATATCCTCATAAGAAAGGGATGAGCCCCCAAAAGTGATGGAGGTCAGCCCCTATCAAAGGGCTGATAAAATCTTTGTGATTAAACAGGCTTTTAAAAGACCAGAACCTAAAAGGCCATTACAAGCGCAGGGAGCGCTGATGGATGTCTGGGTACCAAAATGCTTCATTGCACTTCTTTCCCCAAAGTTCGCTTCTGTGGAATATAAAAAGGGCAAAGAAAATATCGAATGCAGAGATTTTTCCTTTGTTTTTATCTTGGCTGGATTAATTAAAGGTGTCATTGATCCTGACAGGAATGCCTTGGGGTAATATGGCTGATGCTACACTTGCTACAAATAGCTGGTGATGAGGGTAGAGGCAGTGATCTTTCTGTGCTGTATTATTCCATTCGAGTCCACTTGAGTTCCTTCCAAGCAACATTTCTCACTAGAATTATTGCTTCCTCCCTCTATTGATAATGTGTGGTAACTTATTCTATGACACTGGAAATGAAATTGGTTGTTGGTACTGCAGGGTTTTCATCTGTATATTCTTTAAATGCAAGGCAATAATTTATGGTAAAGAGAAGGTGGGACACAGTTCCCACCCTGCTACACTGATATCTGAGCACTGTTAAATTAGAGGAGTGCTCATTTTGCAGCTCTCACAAAGCAGTTCCCTAAATGTTTCTCATCATAGCTGAGATTCAGTTGTCAAATGCCATCAGGCTGGAGATTGTAAAGATGGGAAGGATGGAATCAATGCGGCTGTGGGCAGAGGGCAGGTGATGGGGTCAGAAGCACACGACAGATCTATTTCTCCCACAGCCCTGTAATTTGTTGTGTGGCCGTCACTGCCATTTATAGCCAAGGGATTGACTTGGTGACCCATAGGTGATTGATGGGCCAAAGCACGAAGCATCTTTCTTGACCGTAATAAGGCTGTAGCCATGGCAATACTTGGATGTCTTAAAGGCATGAACGTATTTATCCCTGTAGTGCCCTTTGGAGGTTGGGCAATGATATTCAGATTTTTATGTTATTTATTTTGGAGACAGCAGGAGAATAAATGAGATGTTAAAGGTGACAGGAAGCATTACTTGCAGAAGCAGGAATTGAAGCATATTCTTCCAGATTGCAGACTTGTATCTTGACCACAAGATTCACTCGTCAGGTGGCATCCTAAAAACCTGATCTATTTAATCTGTTCCTCTGGGGTTTTCTGAATATCTACATGTTGAAAATATATCTGCAGGAGATAGAGTTTAAAAAGCTTTTTACTGCTTCTGTAAGAGTGAGATCACTTTAAAATCAGCCATGTCCTGTTTTCAGTATTGTAAATTTTTATCCTTGATGGAAAAATATCAATTGCACATTGGCTTTTACTCCATGTCCACTTATGCTTGATGTCTCTCTGAATCAATGATGGCTAAATTACAGGTGACATACAGACAGTGACCCTATGCTAAATGAACCTTCATTCCTTTCATGAGAACCCTTGAAGAGAGAAAAAAGGTGGCTGAAACTTTAGATCTTACACAAGAAACACCTTGTTCTTCCTATAGACCCATTAATGCTTGTCTGTTACCCGGGACAGAGCTTCTAAATGAGGCTACTTCCAAACAGCACCTCCATGAATATTTACTTGGTAGTGTGTAGCTGTAGAAGAAGAAGTAGGATCCTTTCTAATTGAAAAAGAGAAGTTGTCCATCTGGTCTCAACTTCTCTGACAACACTTCTTTTTATCCCTCATTCTGAATTCCCCTAATTGCTCCTTTCTTGCCATGTTTGGGTTGTGCATGCTCCTCAAGGAGCTCCAGCAGGCCTCTAACAAGAGATAGGAAATGTAATTATTCCCACTCCCTCTGTTTTCATTATGTCTGTAGTAATAGTCTTCCTTTTCCTGACAACCTTTGCTGACAGCAAACTATTACCGTATGATGCATATACACTGAGTACAAATTCAGGTTAACACACCAGGATGCTGTGTAATACACTGCCCTGCTGCTGAGCTTTAGCTAATCCAGTGTGATGTCAGATGCACTGTGACACGACTCACTATTGTATACCAGGATGCATTATCTTGCCAAAATTGCTGAGGCCTTACTTAAAAGCTCTCTTTCTCCACCAGCATCTCCTGTCAATGTAAAGAGGCTGTCTATTCCTACAGGATTGATAAAGGCACCTGCGGGTATCGGATGGATGGCTGCTTGCTTCTGTGCCACCCTGTCCTCTCTTGACCATCCTTGAGAAGGGAAGAAGGGCTGTCAGAGAGGAATCCTCAGGATGCCACCAAGCTAAACCCCTGCCAGTGAGCTCAGTAAGCTTTACCCTTCACAGCTTTTACATGAAAATGGGTTCGGTAGAGGGAGTAGGGGGCATGGAGGATGCCAGCAAAGGATGGGGAGAAAGGAAGACCCTGTAGCCGTATGCAGCCATCCCAAAAGAGATCAAATAAGAGGTGTGAACGTAGCACCTTCATGGATTCTGACAAGGAGTTTTAATTAAAGTCACTTGCTGTAGCAGAGTGACCCACTTTTGCTCCCAGCTATCACATCAGATGTGATGTTTTCTAAGATGGGCTCCAACAGCAGAGCAGTATTTCTATCTGTCTAGGGTGTTTTTCTTTCCTAAGCAGTGGACACAACAAACTCACATTGCAGGCAAGGAGAGGAAGATGAAGCTGTTATGTCGTGGTAAAAAGCACTGACACATCTCATGACTCTTCTGGGTCCCAAGCTCTGTCAATAGCGTTTTCAATCCCATATTCCCTTTCTTCTCTCTAAAGTTTACATGGAAGGAGAACTCTGTGTGGAAAATTTGAGTGCCTTGGCTTTGCCTCTGTCATCCATCCCCATGTATCCCACTGAATTTAGAATGTAGAGTGTGCATTGCTCATCAATGCACAGGCCCCACAGCACGCCTCTGTCTGGGACAGACTCTGCATTACCCCCATCTCCCCAAGGTGCTCATATCAAAGATCCTTAGATTCTGTTAGCTTTCTGCTCCCAATCTTGCAGGTCACTGCAAGTCATTACTTGTGGCACCATCATATCCCCCTATAATGGGGGAGTTTCCCCATCTGCCCTGGTTCTGCTGAGAGAGAAATCAATGCAAAATGATACACTATATCTGGGAAGTTGATCCAATTGTTTCTAGAGTTACACAGACTGTCATCTTCCATCCTATTATTTCTCCTAAGAATAAGGCTGTACGATGAGCCAGAAGAAATGGTAAGGTGGAAATAACTTGGTTGGTTATTTTATTATTATTTTCAAATATTTTATTATTATGAATTAATACATAAAATAGAAAGTTTGGATCCTCTCACCAATGCAGTTACAGCTGATTAATTCATTGGACCTCAGTGTAACTCCATGTAGCATACTGTACATTGGTCTGAGCCCCAGATCTACCATCTGCAAATCAGTTGCAAGCTCCCCTTTTCTTTCCACAGAGAGACAGATTTATGACAGCTGCTGCCACCTCTTCATTTTTATAGCAGACTGTTAATTCAGACTTTTCATTCAATTCCAATCCAGAGAAAATACCGGTCCACAGCAGCCCTGACAGTCATTCTTGTTCCAGAAACAATAACACTGACTAAACAATAGAATCTTTATTGTGAAGACTCAATAACAGTTATGCTGATACTCGAGACAAAAAATGTCATCTTCAAACCATTGAAGGAAAAAACTCCCCTTCCTGTCACACTGATGAGCTGAAAATAGAACTTTTGATCTGACGCTCCTGGACCTCTAATCTTAAAGGCAATTTAAACTAAATGTAGGCAAGGGGCTGGCCCAGTTAAAGCAACAGAAAACCAGCAACACTCTGGCTTTGCTGGTGTCTGTTGTAAACTAAATAACCCCCTTGAGAAATAGCTTCTACCAGCAGGTCGATGTCCATAACATCAACATTTTTCCAGCTTTTCTTATTAACTGGCTGTGCCAAGATGGAGACATTATATGCCCATGGCTTATACACATTTCATACCACTGCTTCCCAAAGGCAAAAGCAGTGCTTCCACCTCCAAGGCAGACACCAGTTTTACACTGAGCAGAGCCAATACAAACCCCAGAACACAGCCCACTACCAGAAGAATCTCCCTGTCCAGGAGCAGTGAAGGAGAAGCAGCACCAGGACACCTGGCCATTTAGCCAAAAGGTGGAGAAAGCAATTTCTTCTCTTTACCTCCTCAAGCAAAAGAAGACACTGGAAAAACATATAACTCATAGAGATTTCATTTCTTCCAAAGAATGCTCTGCATTGACCTTTATTCCAACTTCTGCCCTCACCATGCACCTTCTATCCTGTCTTTGTTGAAAAGAGAAGCTGAGGAAAGAGAAGAACAAAAAAAACCCCACAGAAATATCCCAATCCACCCTTACCCTCCAATCCCCCTTTCTAGATCACAATGAAAAGAATCCTCATTCAAAAAACCACTCCTTCTAACTACCCACACACTGCTGCTTGAGATGAGATGGTTTTACCCTTGCAGCAGGTGATTTCTGATTGCTAAGTTCTTCCCTACCCAGTGCACATCAGAAGAAGCAAGTGAATGGCAGAAAGCTCAGAGGTTCAGCAGCTCCTGCTGTGGTTGTCACTACAAATCCGGGAGAGGCAAGAACAAGAGAAGACAAACCTGACGGATGAGAGAAATTGCAAAAGGAAACCCATTGCCCTAATGCAGTCTGGGCACTGTGGGCTAACCTGCGTCTTCTCAGGGATCTTCTTGAGATGAAGGAGGAGCTTTTTACTGTACTCAGGAATCATAGAATCATAGAATGGTTTGGGTTGGAAAGGACCTTAAAATCATTTAGTTCCAACCTCCCCCATGGACAGGGACACCTCACACTAAACCATGTCACCCAAGACTCCATCCAACCTGGCCTTGAACACTCAGCTCCTTTTGCTTCGTACCTGTGTTGTTTAATCAATGTAATTAAAGCTGAAGTAATTATGAATGCCTTTGATAGCTGGTAATAGCACTGCTAACCTCAGTATATATAATTTTCTGTAGCTCCCTTAGGCATATTAACATGAACTTGACATTTTGCTCTCATACTTGAAGCCTGACCTATGGGACAGATGCAGCAAGAGAACTGCTTTCAAAGGCGCTTGAAACAGGCTTCGGTAAGGCTCTACTCACGTGGTTCCACATGAGAGATTAATAACACTAAGAGAGGTATTTGTCACAGTCACATCATCAGCGAGACATGACAGAAAGTATTTGGGTCACTGGGAATGAAGAGACTGTGAAAACCAAAGATATACATGAAAAAAGAGTAAATATTAGGGATTGCCTTTTGTAATTAAGATCCAGAGAATTCAACAAATGAAATTCCTTGCACAATATTCTTGGCCAAAACCAGATCCTTTAGGTATTTGAGTGCCAAGGGTTTTATACATACATTTATTTCTATGTGCAATCATCCCAGCATGAAAAAGGGTAAGTGCAGATTAGTGATACACAAATGAGGATGAGAGCCTCTTGGCAGTAATGGGCTTGATCCTGTACCAAAGTTGTGCCGTTTTGTTCCCAATAAAACAGCAGCAGCTGAGGAACTGTTTGAATGCCCAATGTGTAGAACTGAAATAACCGGTCCCTGAAGTTGGCAGAACATGATGGAAGAGCAGAGTCAGGAGAGTCTTGTCAAGATCCTCTCGATGTGTAGGAGTCTCTAAGTATCAAGTCAGTCAAGGCCGTATGTACTGGAGCACAGCTGACAACCTTCTCTTGCGCGGCCAAGATGAACATGTCATCGGTGCCAATCAGCTTGTGCAGATGCTTGGTCAGTTTTCCAAGGGTTGAGCAGAAATCGGATTTTGTCTGAACAAACAAATCCCCGACAGGACACTTCTGCAAATGAAACAAGGGCTAACTTCATGATGGGGCGATCTGTTCCCATCCAGCTGAGCTTGCTTTGGAACAGGTCTTGTCCCTTCCTTTAACACAGAATTACTCTAACATGCTACATACAGATGATGCCATTTGCTGTTATATCCTGCTTCATTTTCCTTTTTTAAGCAACAAAAAATAAGTGAAATTATTTTGTCCTTTTCCTTTAAATGTATGGATTTTGACGTACATGAATCAATACACTTAATAGAAAATATGCTTCCTGAAGGAGAAAGACCCATCACGAAACATGCACAGAGCATCTGTAATAGAATTATAGCACATGAATCTATTTGAAAACATTTGTCATCTTGGGACAAAGCTATAGCCAGGAAGGAGCATTACATGAGAGCTTTCTCTTTGCTGAACATATTGCTGCTACCCTGGCTAGAAACCCACAAACGAAGAAACCTTTTAGTTTATTTAAGTGCCAGATGCCTGATTTAAAGCAAATTGGGCCTGATCCCAAAGCCTATCAGAGATGATAAGAAGTTATCCTTTGAATTCAGCTGGCTCTGACCCAAAATGACAAGCTGGTCTCCTACAGCACATTTATACCACATTCAGTGTCACTGACCAAGAGTATTTATGTATTACAAATGCCCTCCTTACATTCTGGATTTGAAGTTCAGGCTGTGCTTACTAACACTTACTGGAGCTCATAAATAAATACTCCTTGTGTATTTGGCCTCAGTTTTCAGTATGAACTTGCGGCAGTGGTGCTATTTTGAGGCTTCCACTTCTGAATTAACATGCTTGGAGCAGTGCAGGAAAAGGAGCTCGTGAAATTTTGTGCTATAAAATCATGTTGTCACTATCATTTCATCCCAGCCTGTGATGGGGACTTCAGAGAGAAGCCCAAACCTATTGGATAGTGCGTAGGCAGCAAGACCTAGGAAGTATGTAACGGAGCTGAGAAATAAGCAGAGAAAAAGCAGATTCGTTACAAAACTGGGTAAACAAAATAAGTGATCATTTCCCCAGGCTGGCCTTTCAGTAACGGATCCTTTCTTTGTGTTTTTAAATCCTCACTGGACTACACCCTGATGTTAGGAAATGACCTTCTTCCAACCATATCAATGTTAATTTAATGTGGCTATAAGGGGGCAGCTTTTTAACTGGCTAGGTGTTCGGTCCAGCTTCATTTAAGATGCCCTCTGGCATCCCAGAAGCAATAGACGCTGCCCTGAAAACTGGTGCTTCAGCGTTTCAGAGACAGCTGAAATAGTGGGGGAAGGCTAATGTGTGTTCTTAGTGCATCTGGAGTCTGATGAAGAGAATGAACAGAGCTGATAAAGGATGCTCACAATTAAATCCAAGCCACACAATACAATCAGGTGAAGAATAGACAATTTGCCCTGAAGCTTTAATTCTTATTGGAAAAGAAAAGAGCATTACTGCTATTTCATCTACTGCTACCTTGGCTCACTTCTCTTCTTCACCAACAAATGTATTTGTGCAGCTCAAAGCTAAGATTCCAGTAAAAGTAACTCAAAAGGCTGCTTCTTTTCTACATAAATACTCGTTTTGGAAGGCTGGCTTTACATCTGAGCTCACTGAGGGTCACTTTAGCTGGTTGTTATGGCAGTATCTATGTCTCAAAGAAATTCTAATAAAACCGAGAGAAGGGTGAAATAAGTAAGGTCCCATCAAGGTTATGTTCTCAAAGAACGAGAGCTAGGAGGGGAGCAGCGCTGTTTCACTGTGGATGCAAACCAAAGCTGCACAGGTTTTCTTGTCATTGGTTCATGAGACAATGTCATCCAACAGCGGTGGCTGCAGGTTGGGTTGCTTCTAGGGATATAATAATAGACATTGGGATATGCTCACTAACCATTATTTGCCCATGATTGTAGAAGGTAATGTATTATTGTCCTTGATTACACAGCACACATCATCTCATCAACCACCTTCATGGAGCTTGCTCATGCAAACCCCGCAATTAGTGAATGCTCATTGGATTATTCCTCCTCTGGTCTTTCTGCTTCCAACAGTTCCTGCCTCAGACTGTGAATGTGGTCTATTTGTATTAATGCTATTGCTGCTCCTGCCAAGGGAACTTTCTGCCTGGTGAAAGACACGTTACAGCTGAAAAATGAGCATTGAGAATCACCCCAGCACAGGAATAGGAATTTCTGCTAATCCAAACAAAGTTCCAGTGTTCAAACAGTCAGATTAACATAGCTCCACTGTGAGTGGGATTTAGCTGAAAATGAATTGGATATATTCTCTATCCAAAGGTGTACAGATGTACTTCTTTTGCTTTGATAGAAGGCCACTGACATGGGCTCCCCCTGATTTTAAAATGCTGCCAAGGAGATAGGATTGCATAGAGCTAAGCTAGGCTGCAGCCCTGCTTTGCACAGTGCAGCCAGGGGTGATTTTAGCTGCCTGGGGCCTAGAGGGAGAGAGTCTGTGTCTGGCGACTGCCACTAGAAATGCATATTGTAGCACAGAAGGGTTTTTTTATCCCATACAAATTGCTTCAGTTCCACTTTCCTAAGTAAAAAAACAGCTACAAAATTAGCTACAGTGCCAACGAATAAAGGAGTTGAAAGAGTAACGCAGAATAATTGAACAGGAAGAAAGGAAATATGCGTGTAGCAGACCTGAAAAAAGACAGACCTAACTAAATGTGGTAGAATTAGTTTCACACGATGTCCTTCACATGCAGCATCAGAAAATGTTTTGCTGGCTGAACGCACCTAGAATCAGCCATGATCTATTCGGAGCTTAATGCTATAGGTTGTAGAAGGGATTCTGTTCCCTTTTCCAGATGTAATCCTTCTATTGTCACATTTCAGCTGTGCTAAGCCAAGGAGTAGATGTGAGAGCTGGCTGTAGACCCCTTAATCATTTCGTGCTTTCAAATGACAGCAGCACACACCCTGCATGAGTTGCCAAGAGTGCTGTTTAGTATGTGCAGCAAACTGAAGGATAATGAAAATAGCAGAAAATTCATTATTGTTGGAGGAAAGATGTTAGGAGTGACGTAAACTGAGAATCACTGCAGAATGATGGGGCTGGAAGGAAGAAATGAAGTGTGAGAGCATTCTTTCAGGATACTGATATCTCCACACCAGTGGTTTTGTACAAAAAACAGAACTTGGGAGTGCTGTTGCTTCCTGCTCTGGCTCCGATCTTCACCAAACTGCCTGAGTTTCTTCTAACAACATGTACAGCCATTCTTTTCTGTGCTTGCAGCATGAACTGCAAAAGCTCCTGGGAGCTGCTGTGCAGCCAAGTGCCTGATCAACGCATGCAAATGGACACGCAATTCAAGCATATGTGGATCCAACTCCTCTGTTCTCAAGCCTTCCGTCTTCCAACCTGCTCCGTCTCCTGTCCTTCTGATACGTGCTGAGTGATATCCATCTCAGAGAGGCAGATGTTGTTGGCAGAGGTTTCCCCTTTGGCTTTGGCTTCCTTTTCGGCAACTGATTCCTCTGAGTCTCACAAATGAAGGCAGGGCTTTTCTTGGCCATGGGCCGCGGTTCCCTTATTGACATTACCCAATAATTAACTGCCTGTTCCAAGAATAAATCAGGACAACCAGGTAGAGCAAGCCATTCTGTTCATTCTCCATGTTAGCAAGATGCCTCTCAGAAGGGAGGTGTGCTTCAGTGTGTTTCTTCTCCTATCCTAATTTCTTCTTCGTTGTCCATGAGGGGACTAATAAGATGCTTTGGATGTCAGAGCTAACCTCCTGGGCCATCCTCTCTGCACGGGGTGTAATGAGGTTAAGCAGAGCTCTGGCTGCTTACATTATCGCCTGTGACATAGGAAGGTATCCCTTTGCTCATCAGAGAGCTGGAGGTTGCTATGTAACATAGTTTTCCTGATGGAAAAAAAGCACAATTATTACAAGGCACTGTTATGTCCTGTCACATTCAATAAATCAGCTTGGCTTTCTGAAGGTCCTATGAGGAAGGCATCAGGGTGAAAATTCATGAGTGCAGACTCAGAGACACTGGAGAATAAGACCTTCTGTCAGTCACTACTCCACAGAGCCTTTTTTTAGGGAAGGAAAGAGTAAGCTTGGATTAGGGGATTTGCTGTGTGCTTTGCCAAGCATTTCAGAACATCAACCCTACTCGTAGTGACCAGTGATGAATGCAGGTGGTGTTACTGAGCTTTGCCCTGCAGCAAGTTGGGTCATAACCGCTATGCAGCTGTGTCTGATGATGGATGTTGACTGGTCACCATGGTGGCTCCTTGCAGAGAAGTGGCTCTCATTAAAGAGGAAATGCCTCACAGCATAAGATGGATTCACATGTAAGCAAGGATGAGTGGGCAGCATCCTCAGTGGTGGGCATCCCTGATAAGCGACAATAAGCTCTAAGTAAAACAGATCTTCTGACAAACCCATTGGAGGGAGAGAAAGGGCTTACTTTGCTGAAGCTGGTGACTTCCTCCTGTGACTGGTATTAGCAGGGTCTCCACAGCTAATGTGAATACTTTCCTAAGGAGAATCAACTCACAGCGCTGTTGCTGCTGTCACACCCATAAGTACTATCAATCATCCTTCCTGTCCTAACATTAAGGGAAATTAAAACGGTGACTTGATTTCTCCTGACAGCAAAGGATTTGCACTTTTTTTGCATCATTTTACTTACTGAGAAACCAAACACTTTGACACTACCGTGACCAGTTGACCATGTCCCTGCCCATGGCAGGGAGGTTGGGATTAGATGATCTTTAAGGTCCCTTCCAACCCAAACCATTCCATGATTCTACATTTGCTGATGTTACCCAACTGTTTGTCATCAAACTTCACCTTGGTTGTAAGGAGACTCCATGGGAAAGGGGTGAACTGTTGTTGTATTTCAGTGTGCAGCCTGTCTTGGGAGCAGCTTGGAAAAGCACCATAACCAGAGAGCCAGCAATGATATGTGTCCGATCTGTACATGGAGCATTAAACCCAGACTGCTTCTCCCTGGGTCTGCAGGGTCCGTATCTCACGGGGCTTTTGTCTGAAGTGCAAGTGACAAAAAGGAAGCTGTTTTCCTGGAAAAGCTTTTGTCTCTCAGGAAAACTTCATCCTATGAAGCGTTGGCACTCTTTACCTTTACTGACTTCAGGGGACAGGGGAAAACTTGCTTGGATTCTTGCAGAACAAAGCTCGTCAGGGAGTCTTAAAACATGAAGGTGCCTGTGATTTATAGAAGCCGCAGCAGTAATTTAATGCACATTTATTCTGCGTGGGGGTTTTGTAAATGCAGCTCAACAATACCATTGTTTCCCCATGTTGCCCTTTCTGCTATGAGCTCTTTCGGATCTTTGTTGTGGATTCCCAAGAATACAGGCGTTTAAATTCAAACGTGACCTTAGGAGGGGAAGAACCCATCTTCGGCTCTTGTGTCAAGCCTGTCTGATAATGGATTGGCAGGACCTGACTTTCTGACATGGACATTTCCACTTAGATCCTTTCTAGTATGTGAATATGAAATTTTCTAGAAGATTAAATTTTAAGCCAATTGACCCATCTTAATAGGCTCGTCCTTGCCCTTGCTTTGCCAAGCATCGCGCTGAAATAGCTTATGTCTTTCAGAGGCACTTTGTTAGCATCTCCTGGGAAAATGGGAGCAATCAACCTTTCTGCGGCATTGTTCCAAGCAGTGTGCTCAGCAGAGGGGTTGCTGTGTCATCCCACAAAGTGTGCCAATGGACGGATTGTGGTCACATTGCCCCATTAGCTGACAGTGACAAAAACCACAACCCAATCCCTGTTTAAGCAAGGGAGCTGTGAAACCAGGGGTTCAAGGCTGCTTTAGCTCACTTGCACTGCTACCACCCGGAAGTTACTACAAAGGAGAGGGGAGAACTGAGGAACTTCCCCATGGAAGCGCGCATCAGTGGGTAGGGTTTTTATTAACCGGTTTAGACCTGTCAGACTTGTCAGTGCTGGAAATGGAAAAAATCCTTCCCCCTCATCCACCCCCAGCCCTCCTCTCTTCCCATTGGCCTGTCTCCAGGCTCCAATGTGACAGCTGAGCAAGTTTGTTTCAGCATCTGTTGTCAGCAGGAGTGGAGGAGTTTGTGCAAAGAGGCATCCCACGGCGCTGGTTCCTAGCGGATATTTTGTGTCTGATCTGTGTTTGGGAATCATTTCCTTTGGATGCTGTTGGGAACCTGTTGTGACTCACGCCCTGGCATTTGGGCTCAAGTAGCTTCTGAGATGCACTGGTGCTTCAACAACAGCATTGCAGGTCTGCTCAGGTAGGGTGAGATGATCGGGATGAGCTGTCCACCTTCAGAATGTCCCAGGTACGATGATATTGGTCTGTGAGGGACAGTAATCAGCTAGGAAAGAGAAACTGTGATGAATACACGCTGTCTGTGGGTATATTCTTTGCTTTTTATCCATTTCATTCAGTGACACGATAATGACTTCAGCTAGGGGCAATGAGGGGAAATGGGAAATTTGACGTAATAACTGAAGATGTTCCCTGCAGGGAAGATCATGAAGCAACAGCTGTAGCTCTGTGTGCACACAGAGCTTTTTTGCTCTCCTTACTACTCCAGAAGCAAGTGTATGCTCATCTCTACCGAACAGGATCACCAAGCACAGGTTTCATGACAGAAGTCTGAAAGTAAAGAGGGTTCTCCCTTCCTTGTTTCTTTTCCTTCATTTAAAGGAATATGTATTTAAATAAAGGAAAACATGTGAGTGAGGATTTTGCCATTTGAGTTTCAGGGATAAGTAAGAGTGAAAGGAAACAATTCTCTTCTGCTGGCAGTAGGAGACAGAGGAGTGAGCAATCCACCCACAGCCATGCTGTCTATACTCCAAAGTCCACTCTGTTCATGACTTCCCTGTTTATATCTCTTCCTTTAATGGAGCTATAATATAGGAAAAAATTTAGGTGGTGAAACCAAAGGAAAAAAGGACCAAAACTTTCAGTTATGGGGAAAATTAATTTATTTAAAGAATAGGAAAGAAATTCCCCTTGTACACAGTTGTCAACCAAGAGATCTCTGCTTCCACAAGATTACCTGAATTCCTGAGACAGGATGTATCAGCCCAGCTTTGTGCCAACAGACAACTGAGATGACAACATTATTAGTACTCCAAGGTCAAACCTTCCATGTTGAATTAACAGTTCATAAGCACAAGAGGTACTGTTCCCCCCTGTGAATCAGGACTGAGACATCACCTGCACAAATAATTGCATTAGTTTTAAATCAACAATGAAAACAAAGGATAACCAATTATCTACTGAAGTTCTTCATCCTTTTTGGTAACATCATCGTGCAGAGTAACTGAATTACCTTTGAGTTCTCATTTGTTGTGGTGTTTATAAGACACCCTCTCTTCCTTTCCCCCCTCCCTGTGCAAAGCATGGATGCAGCAAATAGCCTGATGTGCCTCTGTGTCTGCATCCAAGGATGGGAGAATTGGATCAAAACGGTCTGGGCCCCTACCTGCTTCCTGGGAATGCTGAACTACAAACTCCTGATGTGGTTTAAAAGGGATGTGGAGCTGCCAGCCAAGGGGATGGGAGCAGAGTAGACAAATCATGAGGTTCATGCACCAGGATCCCACAAAACCTCTCGAAGTTTGACAGGACTGAGATGCAGTTAGGTTTAGTCTTTCCTAGTTATTTTTCCATCACTTGGGATGCACCCAGACAAGGTTGGCACTACTGCTTGGTACTATACCTCCAACAGGCAGCACTGAATGAGCAAGCAGGGATTGGTCCAGAATGCCGCAGGGAATGTGAGCTTATGCCCTTGGCCACAGATGTTCAACACAGGCATCAACAGCTCATGGTTTCCAGTTGTAGAGGCTGTTTTTTGGGTGAAAACCTGGCTATTTGCAGCTTGGTCTCTTTTTCTGCAAAAAAACATTAACTTTCAGCTTCTTTTTGGCTTATCATGCTTGGTGCATCTTTCTCTGCTTTCTCTGACTGGTATGTTCTCTATTGCAGCCACTTATAAAGGGGGATGTGACACTTCTGAAACTAAACGAGGTCTGCCAGAGTCAGCTTTTGGGTGGGAAACCACAATTAGAAGCTGTTGGAGATGTTCGAAAAGGCAACTTTTTCACCTGGAAAGTGAGCTGCTCTTTCAAATGAATGCTGAAAAAGAAGCTGATCCCTGCCTACAGAAGTGTTGTCCTTCAGGTGAGCTGCAAAAGTGAGATCCATATATGGCTGCTCACGGTCCCCGTGATGGGCCTAAAATATCTGTCTGTGATACCTCAGTATCTTCACCTAATCCTGGCTGTGCAATCCCAGATTTGCCTGTCTCAGATTTACTTTCTATGTATCTATGCAAATTTCATGCATTAACTCAGAATGTAGCATTGCTCCCACCACAGTTTGTGATTGATTTGAGATAAAATCCACTTTTCTGCATCACAGATTTTCTGGGTACATCTGGTTATGATGAGGCCTCAGTGCTTGACTTTTGAAACCTTATATTTTCTAGTAGCCCTGAACAGTTTAAGGGAAAATAAAGACTTTTATCTATGAATATTTGTGGCTGCAGTTGAACTGTATTTTAGATTGCAACTCATTATTGTTGGTGGAATAGTAGTTAGAAGCCAGCAGACAATTTAATCGACATATTTTCTCTTTTGTGCTTGACCAGGCACAATTTATGTGAAATCTGAATCCTGTAAATATCAGTATTTAAATCTTCTTAAAGTTTCAGTCATATTAAAGAAAACAAAGCTAGGAATAAATCTGTCCCCGGTGCCAATAAGCCAGAAGTATTTCTGCTCACAAACAGTCAAAATGTAGAATTGACTTAAGCCATTTTATAGAGTAGATACTTTGATATGAACAGAAACAGAAATTGTCCTCAATTTAAACATTCATGGGGTGCAACCACAGCTGCTCGAGTGAAACTTCTGCTTGTTAATCCTAAATGAATGGAGCTGGTTGGAAAGATGTGAAACATATTTGCAGTGGAGATGAAATAAATCTAACTAAGCACACACTTATTTTAAAGGTCTGGGTCTGACCGTTTTCTTCCACATTTAACATTTGGAGAATAGGGATGACTGGAAAAACAACTGCGATGAAAAGATGGATGCGGGAAGAGGGATGCTGGTAAAGATACAGCTTGACATGCTCTGGGGCTGTATTTGGCAGCAGGTAATTCCGCAAACCACCCCAGGTTTGAATGATTAGCTCCTTCCTTGCTATCTCGCTTCTCTCTTTCTCCTGTAAGCCAGGTGAGTGTCCCATTCCTCAGCCTCCACAGCATCAGCTCAGATCCTCTTTCTTCCTTTCTCTTCTCCCTCGGACTTTCCAAGTGTCTCTTGATAGCTCTCCCTATAGCTCGATATGCGCAGATTAGAAACCAAAGAAAGGAGATGCTGTTAGGTGGTCCAAGGAGCTGCTACCAAACTAAAGAGAAACGAATTGCATCTGAGCAGAAGGGAAAATGTCCTCAGTTGCACTTTGGAATAATCGCTCTGAGAGAGAGTTGAGAACAGTTAAAAAATACAGAACTCTGGCCAAAAAAAAAGACAGAAATTGTAGGAACAGCATTCGCTGGGAGACGTGAACAAACTTAACTCTTTGCTTCTCTGCTTTATGTTGATGCCCAGTGAAGGGATGCTTTACTGAGCAGGTTATTGGGGTTGTACGCATGCCCTTCCTCCATTCCACTGCACTGGAAGCATTGCCTGAGCAACTTCCTCTCCCCTCTAGCTCATTTTGATTATGCTCCCAGTCTGTATTTCTCTTTCTGTGCACAACTGAGCAGCTTCCTGAGAAGCTCCATTTTGTGCCTCAATAAAGTAGGCTTCATTTCAAATAAAAATGCAATATCCTCAGCTTTATCAATTGTCTCCCCAACAAAACAGCTTTCCCATCCTATCATCTGGTTCAGTATTTCATTTCAGCCCTATACTCCCTAAATCTCCAGTACTCTGGTGCCAACCACTAAGGAAGTCTATTGGGCTCATCGAAGTCTTGCTGTGACTCACAGCCCCTTCTGGTATAAACCAGCCCTTTAGTGTTGATTTAGACAACGGATCTTCAAACCCTATGGTGCCTCCTGGAGAGAGGGATATAAAAAATAGGCAGACCCTGAACCCTGGAGGCAATCTACAAGGAAAATGAATAGCACAGGAGGATGAATTGTCGTAAACAAGTGGAAGTGAGATTTTGGTTGAAGAGAAAAGCTTTTGACTGATTTGTGAAGATGTGGAAATCAGACAGGAGCAGAATGTTTTCTCCCTCCCCCCCCTTTTCAATTTTCCATGTATTTTTGTTACATGCTGGTGTTGCTAACACAACTGTCTTCGGTTGGAAAAAGTCTGCAAATCCTTTTGATGACATGATGCATATAGAAACACCGAAAGCAAATAGAATTATTGTGCATCTTTTATCCTACATTTTTAAGCTGATATAGCACAATCTATCTCAAATCTGAGCACTGAAAGTCAGTAGTTTTTGGGTTGGCATGCATTTCAGCAGGGGCCAAATAAAGCAAACCTTCTCTCTGCAAAAACCTTTCTTGCCTCTATCTCCCTGTACAAAGCTTCATTCATTTTGCATTTGCCTTCCAGACTGATCAGTTGAGCAGAAATAGCCCTCCACACATTCCATCTTAGCGTTCATCTATGGTAGCTTCAGCTTTCCTGTTCACCGCAGGTATAAAGCTGACATTCACACACATATTCTTCCTCAACTTACTGAAGAAGACAGCTCTTCTTCTCCAGGAATCAGATTATAACAATGTGGCTGATCTCACAAAGTTCATATCCCTAGGGCAAGGGGGAGAGGTATTTCTACCAGTGAGCTATACTAAGCCAACGACTGTGCTCTTCGATGAGGAGCTGGTTTTAATGGTGTATAAGTGGAGTGAGGCTGGCGGCATGGGATCACCTATTTTTCCCTGTCATCTCCCAAAGTCTATGAAACTTATTAAGATACAAAGTGAAATCTGCAGTGGTGTACGGTGAATGTCAGTGAGTTCCATACGATAAACAGTATATTAAAAAGCACTGGTGCTTGCTGTGACAAATGCTTTCCCTCCTTGCAGTTGTAATATATACAATAAGCAAGAGATATCATTCTGTATTCAGTTAAAATCAGGGAGTCTTTGTTCCTTCAAGACACAAACTACAAACTGTGAGTTCTGTTTTAATCTGATCAGTGCCTCTGGCATGTAAGATTGGCTCTGGAGCTCTGAACATAATGAGCTGCTTCAGTCTTCCCCTGCTAAATGATGTTTGAAAGCAAAAGCCTCTAAAACAAAGGTAGACTCAGTCACTGAAACACGAATTGGGTTCATTTGCTGATGCGAAAGGTTTCATTTCAAAATCCTATAGGCTTGTGCTTACATGTTTTGCTAGATCAGCCTCCTCCGGAAGGATTCTCACTTCTCTAGGCAAGTCCAGCTGCCTTGCTGAGGTGTCATTGGTGACCAGCTTTAAAATCCCTGTACCTTTTGCTTGCCCTGATCCAGATCAAGGCCAGAGAAAGGGGAAGGGCAAGTCTCAAGTTCCGAGTCAGGGAAGACCATTGGCTACAGAAGGTGTTTTCCTGGGATGGTCATAAACAATGTCATTTCATGCTTGCTAAGATGGTAAAGAGAAATTAACCTTAACCTAACTGCCAGCCTGAAGGAAGACAAATGATTTATTGCAGGACTGTGAAGCTGTAAGAATTCATACCTTGTGTGGGAGCTGTGCTGAAAATGCTGCAGGTAGCAGTAGCTGCTTTTCACGTGGACGGAAGAACTAGGGCACTGAAAATGTCAGGTGTCACAGGTTTTGTTATGGTTCTACATAGCAATGCTAAGGTCATTCCCATTCAATGGATTTTGTTCCTGTGTGGATGTTGTTTGCATTCCGAGAGCAGTGTTTCAGCGGCTCCTGCAGACTGTACTAAGACACCATGGACAACAGCACTATTAGGAACACTCTGAGATCTGCCAAGTGTTATGCCAAGGTGGTTGCTGTTGCTGACAACCAGCAAGAAATTGCTTTTAAATGGTTACATTTTGGCACGTTTTGCTAATATATGTCTTGGAACGGAGGTTTAAAATAGCTCATAGACTACCTGCTCATGCTGAATGAAGGGAAAAATGAATCAGAGTTGACTGTGCCGGAAACACTGAGGTTTGACTCTCTGGTCTACAAGAAGATTTCATTACAGTCATTGAGTCAATCTCTTAAGTTCTCTGTGCCTGAAATCTGTACCATAAAACAAAAGCAGCCTTGCAGCAATGAAGGTATGGAGTGTGCTGGGTTGTTAGCAGTGGGCTAACACTGTTAAATCTTAATAATGACGGCTATTACATCTCAATGGTGTTCGTGAGATGCTGAGGTGCTGGCGAGTCCCTCAGTGACTGTACCGCATGCAGGATGCAGAAGTGGCTGAGTGTTCGCTCTCCAGCTGAGCTGGGGGGCTTTTCGACAGTAAAATGTGATTTCAGAGGAGTGAGTATCGTGTTGTGCAACCCACGCTCCAGTTACTCAGAGTACCTACTACATTTGCGCCAGCTTGGCTGGGAAAGCAGCCTTCCCTTCATGCATTTCTGGCAAAACAGGAGTTTTACAAACCTCCCTTGTAGCTCTAGCACCGGGAATGTTCCCTTGCATGTTTGGATTTGGCAGGGAGAGGAACCACAGGCCTGTGTGACCTGCGCTGATACCCGCTCAGCACTGATTGAAATGCTGTGTGAATGTTTTCATTGGAGACTACAAAGTTCTGGAGCAGCAATGAGATACAGATCAATCAGAGCTGAATAATTGTAATGGGTTACAGTAGTGCCTGAGGCTGAAAGCTGTACTGCAGAAGTCTTGAACATACCTATAGAGCAGCTTCCAATGTCAGGAGAAAGGAGAAGCAGAAGAAAGGAACAAAGAAATCTCAGGCCAACTAGTTCAGCTCTTAATGCGACTGAAACTAATGTGATGGCAAAACATGGTGTGTCTGTCCTTTCATCTTCATGCTGCATTTCATCAAGATGAAATGATCCATCCAAGATACCAATGTTACCTGCAGGAGAGGAGTTCTTTATTCTCTCTGTACCCTTGCAGATCTTGAAGCAGATCTGCCGGTCTATGTGTTCATAATAGTTCTTTTATGTAACTTCAGTTCACAGCAAAGCTGGACAACTCAGCAGTGCACAGTGGAACAGCAGCAGTGCGAAAGCACAGAGTGGACTGCTCCTGCTTTACAAGATGGTTTTACGTGTTTGTGTTAAAAGGATGAAGGATTTCGCTTCCAGCTTCTTCAGGATTTCATAGAGAAGCAGCCAAGCGTAGTGAAAGATCATGTCACTGGTGATGCAAACCAGCCAAGCCAGCTCACCACTGGAAAGACCAACTTACAGTGAGTGTATGCACACACGAGTGCGTGGCTCCATATTCACCCCTGTGATGACATTCTGGCCATCTCTGAGATGGTTCAGTTTAATTTAAGATTTTTGACTCTTCCCACTAATCATATTTTCAGTAAGTCCGCCTTCAGGAACAAAACCATTGTGTTTTCTTTCTCTTTTATTAGCTATGGTCCATTGAACTGTCTTAGATTTAGATCAGATCTTAGGCAGAAGCTCTTCCCTGTGAGGGTGCTGAGGCGCTGGCACAGGGTGCCCAGAGAAGCTGTGGCTGCCCCATCCCTGGCAGTGTTCAAGGTCACGTTGGACACAGGGGCTTGGAGCAAGCTGCTCCAGTGGAAGGTGTCCCTGCCCATGGGAGGGGTTGGAACTGGATGAGCTTTCAGGTCCCTTCAACCCAAACCAGGCTGGGATATCTACGATCCTTTCCTCCAGCATTTGGCTGCATGAGCCCGGTGCTGGGCTGCCAGGGGCTGGTCTGGATTCTCTGTGGTCACCCTCCCTTGATTTACCCCTGGGAAACAACCCCATCACTTTGGTTTGGCTGCCCCACAGCACATGGGGCTGTGCCTGTGCTCATGTACTTCTGGAAGGGTTTTGCACTTGAGTGCCCAAAGTGACTTCATGCTCTGCTTCATACTTCATAGCCCACAGGAGACTTGTAATAATGACAAGGATGCACTGCCTTATTGCTTAAATACCCTCATGAATATACTCCAGCTTGATCTACAGCTCAAACAAATCCAATAAGGCAGAGGAGGACTTAAAGACATTTTAAATAAATTAACTTCTGGATGGATGTTTATTAAGTTTCATGAAGCCATTTACTAAAATGCAACATTTGTTTCAAAAGGTGCCTGAAATTTTCCTCTTGTGGACTATGGAAATTACTTCTATAATTGAAATGAGAAATACAGGCATTCCTCATTGCTTGGGGCACAGCCCTTGTGCCTTTCTAACAGGAAAAGGCAGAAATAAATTGACTGCAGCATTTTGTTTCCCCTCACATCAGTGTGGTGTGATGTGATGCTCTATTGCGTGACATTGAGTGGGAGGGCTGCATAGGACGAATGAGGATCTCTGGATCCCGAGAGTTTTGCTTTGTCAAGGAGTCAGCCCTGAGCTAGAGAAGTCATAAGCAAAGGGCAACATATTTTGCTCCATGTGGGCTGGATTTCTGCTTAAGACACGGAGGATCCACTGGGAGCACCGTGCCCTGCACAAAGATCTCCTGCAGCCAGAAAACAAGGAGATTGCCGCATGTTGTGGGTTTTCACTGCTGAAGGCACGAAAGCAGCAATGTAGGCAGCGGACTAAAGGTACACCTTTTAACAGAGCAGGGCTGGAGACCAAATAAAATGATCCACAGAACAAATGCTACGATTCCTTAATAATTGATGGTGTAAGAACAATAGAAGCTCCTGCTCCTCTCACCTACGAGCAGCACCAAAACGCTTTTGAAGAGGCAGTGATTTTAGCAGTTTCAGGAGGTTTTCCAGGCATAAATGATTCCAAATGTTTGTTTATTTTGTTGTTCTTTCCAAGCAAACTTCCCTCTAGTAGAAATCAATGCAATAGAGTTGAATGCCTAAAAACTATGAATATTTTGTGGATTTTCCTGGTGTTCAGCTGGGCTGTTTCACAACAGGATGTTAACTGGGAGCTGCAGGGGGAATGGAGAGAACTGATTTTTGCTCATTAAGTGTAAGGACACGTTAATATAGTGGGTGATACCCAAGTGTTCTGTTCCCACAGAATTATGTCATAGAATCATAGAATCATAGAATAGTAAGGGTTGGAAAGGACCTCAAGATCATCGAGTTCCAACCCCCCTGCCATGGGCAGGGACACCTCCCACTAAACCATGCCATCCAAGGCTATGTCCAACCCCACCTTGAACGCCGCCAGGGATGAAGCATTCACAACTTCCCTGGGCAACCCATTCCAGGGCCCCACCACCCTCACAGTAAAGAATTTCTTCCTCATATCCAATATAAACCTCCCCTGTTTAAGTTTAAACCCATTACCCCTTGTCCTCTCACCACAGTCCCTAATGAAGAGTCCCTCCCCAGCATCCCTATAGGCCCCCTTCAGGTATTGGAAGGCTGCTATGAGGTCTCCACGCAGCCTTCTCTTCTCCAGGCTGAACATCCCCAATTTTCTCAGCCTATCTTCATACGAGAGGTGCTCCAGTCCTCTATTACAAAAACAGATGCCGGGAGGAAGTGCATCACGGAAAAGAGAGGAAGGTAGGAAGGGAAATCTTACTGCTAGGGCACAGTAAACCTGCTTTGGTTTCCAGCAACAAATTCTTTGGGATGAGGGTCGTCTTCTTTGCTCTGTACCTACAGCTCCTGGTGCATTGAAGTCTGCCTGCAGGCTGTAGGAGGGAAGGACTCAGGGGCCCTCCTGCAGAGGAGATGCAAAGGTCAGTTCAAGTTTGATGGGATTTCACCAGTTTAGACCACAACCACACAGCCTGCACTGGTAAGCAGGCTGTACGCTAAAGGCACAGCTGCCATTTCAAGCACATCCAGCCCAAGCCTTAAATTCGGATGTTTATTTTTTAGGCTCAATAAATGACAAAATAAAATACCATACAGTACAAAGGCTATATCAAGAAGTAACCATTTCATTACAGTTTGATCAGTAAATACAGCATCAATAACAGCATGTTATATTGAAAGAGTGGTTCCCATTGCCACACAAAAGGATTTTACACCCTCTTCCTTCCCTTTGTCACAGAAAATACTACAAAGGAGAAGCTGACTCACTTGCAACATTCATTTTTTCCCCATTGCACAACAGGCCACAGAAAATAAAGCACATCAACGTTTTGTATCTCAGAAAATAAAAGGTGCACTTCAAAAAATGTTTGCCATTTAAATACAACACGTGCAGGACTATCAGGTGGCACGGCTGGGGAAGGACTCTTGATCACAAAGCCAGGACACAGCATCATGAGATTTTGGATTAGCCATCCCTGTTGTCGTACTAAACGAACCCAGACCGACAACAGAAGAACTGGTTGAGCTGTAATGTTGGGAACCAGCCTGAGCTCAAGCAGATACACCTTCGTTTGAACAGCTACCAAACAACACAGCCAGGAAGGTATCAGACTGACACTCAAGGTGTTGCACAGGTAAGCTCTAGCACTCTCATGCCACGTGTATGCCCGTCCAGGGGCATGGTAGGAATGGCAGCCACATGGTGATGGGCTCAAACCTGCAACACAAGCTGTCTGCAGCAACAGCTCACCTTGAGTTTTATTTCACTGAATGCTTGATGCTATAAATGCAAAGGTCCTGCTATTACCATGTTTACAGCATGTGTCCTGCTAACCCTCCTTTCACTTTTCCATTTAGTTTTCTCCTTTACAGGCACAGTCATCGGAGTGAGATCTCATGCGCTTTACAAAATAGACAAGCTCAGCAGAGCATTCAAACACTGATGTGTGCTGGGCCTTTGGTGAGAAAGTCCTGTCTGGGGGAGGTTTCCAAATCGCATCATGACTTTGTAAACCCGATTTCACACGCTGCCAAATGGATGGCCCTAGCAAGAATACTGTGAAGAGAAACAAAGCCTCAAAATAGCATTTGAAAGAGGTCGTTTGATAGACTCTCTTCAGATGGGAATTTCTCAGGATCCATCTGGCAGCACTTCACATCTGTGGGTTCAACAGATACTTTTTTAAAGTGGGAACAAACATTTCAAAACACTTAGAGGAAATTTGCATAGATTAACATCGTGCTGTTCCAACGCTCACCTCTGCCCCAGACAAGACAGGAATGCAAAGGATGGGAGTATGCGTTTTGTCTAATGGCAAAAGCCACTTATGCTCGTTTAGGTTTAAAGCTAAACCTTGTTGGGTTCGCAGTTCAACTGCTGTTAAAAGACATGGAGAGAACTATTTTTCTAGCATATACTGGGCAGTTTGTGCTGTTTCCTTCTCTGTGGTATCATGCTTTCCTTTACAAAACCATGGCGTCCTGCAGTGAGTTATCCTCACTTTTTTGAGCTCAAGGGAACTAAATATCGAGGTTGAACACAGCAAAACTAGGTGAGGAGGGAGGAGGGGGTGAAATCAGCTGAAACTTACACTTCTCAGCTCAAGGTAATCAGATTTGGCCAGTGAAAGAGGTAGTTTTGGGCCTCAATCTCAGGTTAAGGCCATAGATTTAGGTCTGCTCCCATGTTAAATTGCAGGAATGGAGCTGCAGAAGCCAGCAAACTGCTTGGATAAATCCCCCCACATAGACATCTCTTCAGGACTTGAGTGGCCCAACAAACACTGTGGAAAGAGTTTATGATAAGTTCATTTTTACTCCAGCTTGTTCCCATTTTCATGTCAACCCAGAAATAAACCCATCAGTTTCTCTGAGCTGTGATCAAATATTCTGTATTCCGCCTGTGTATCTCAGTCATGAAAATCTGATACAAGCATCTTATGTGAAACAACAAGTTTTTGAGCAGTGTTTTCTAAGATAACCCAGCACATTTCAGCAGGTTGGTTGGTGTTGAAGGAGTATATTAATAACGTTTAACCTTTCAAAAGCAACTGAGGCATGCAGGATGTTAAATCCTAAGGAAAGTCAAAGCAACAGTTACAGCTTCTGTGGGAGGTTTCCAAAACCACCTCCCAGCTGTTGGCTCATTTTAGAGGTGAAGTTAAAATATGTGGGTCCTCTCCAGAAACACTGGAAGTGCCTTGTCTGGAAGGCCAATGTTAAGTGTCTGGCATTAAGACTTCTCTTCCTTTGCTCATTGTACAAGGCAGTACGTATCAGTATTCTAGAGCTTTCTCCAGTCTGCCTAAGCTATTTCTAACAGTCAGATAGATGACATTTGCTGATTTCTCAGATTTCCTTCCAAAGAGACCAATCTCCTTTTTGCTGTTTTCTTTCTTTATTCTTTTGTGTGTGCCATTACCTGTTTTTCTTGCAAAAGAGGAGTCAACTGTGCACGAGCAACTAAAGTGCTTTGTCAGCTGTAATCTCTGCCCCATGTTTGGTACAACCAGGGCAAGAAATCAGAAGGCATGACAGAAGAGAGTTTTCAGTTTGGCTGAATCAGTAGAAACTGAAACTAAAGCCTCATTAACTCCTATTTTGAGCCCTTTCTTTTGGAGTGGTTCTGTACTAAGGGTTAAAATAATCTCCAATCCCTGGCGTGCTTGGGGATCATGGTTGATAGTAGCCAGGTCTATGATGGTTGCTATGTCTTTACTACTCCCAGGTTATATATTCCTCAGAAGCAGATGGTTTTCTCTAACGACTCACAGCAAATGCCCCACAATTGTTTTCTTTATGTCCTAAGCCCGATAGGACTTAAACCACCAGTCCAAGTAGTTGGATTTGATGATGCTTTTAAGTCCTTTCCAACCTGAGATATTCTGTGACAGCACATCTATAGCAGGAGTATTCACAGATACCCAGTGGATCAGTAAGTGGTCTCCATCATTGTGTGAGTTCGGTAGGACTAGATCCACATCTCCATCATTGAGACTTCTGCTATGTACCAAGGGTGCTTGTTAGCTGAAGAGTGGCATGGGACCAGGAAGCAGAATTGAGCCAAGTGACTCTTCTCATTTGTCATCATAAAGAGGCAAGCCCTGCTCTCCTAACAAAGTGTGGTGTGAAAGGTGACACAAGGTCACCACCAATAAAATCACAGCAGAGGTTGCGGAGGACGATGGATTGGCGCCAGGTTCATGCAGGTCACCATCTGGTGATGTGACAGCAGGGAAAGCCCTTTAGCTCATCCCAGAAGCCTGTGATTTCCTTTGCAAAGACTCTGGGGCAGTTTGCTGCATTGCACAGTGGGCTGTTAGAAGTGGAACCATATGGGGAAGAAGCTCATGTTTCCTATCCTGACCAACTGAGAAATGTCAAGGAGAATTTTCAGGTCTTGTTTCTGTTCCTTTTGCTGTTAAAATAGTTATTTTAGAGCTGAGACTCCCCAGGTTAGACCTTCTTGAATCCTTCATTTGCAATATGAAGATTCTTTTGTGCAGATCAGGGTGACAACAGGTCTGGTAGCAAAAAGAAACAACAGGCAGAACAAGAGGCCCTGCTGCTTGCATCTGATGTGACTTCTGAGCCATCAGCTTTGTGAAAAAGATAAGGAAACAAGTAAAACTGGAATAAGAACGGGAAAAATCTGAAGGTCCACAGAGCTTGGCATTCTCTCACCTCTTAATGCAGGCCAGCTAACTGTTCTTCCAGGTTTAAAACAGGATTTGGCTATATGGAAAAAGGAAGGTTTTCCATTTCTGTTCATTTTCAGTGCTCCAGCTGGGCACAGTTTCTGCATTCTTGACTTTGCCAGAGACTTTGCTATTTATTGACGTTGCAGTACCAATATCAGCGGGAGAGGGGATTCAATGTGCCAGGCACTATAGATGCCCTAAAGTGAAAGGTGATCCTCATTCCCTCAGGCCACAGCCACCCCAACCCAGGTAAGGCATCATATGTTGTTATTTCATTCCAAGGAGCCAGATTGGCTGTCTTGAGAACCTAGGTCATATTACTCATAAAGTAGATATATTTCTAAAGTAACCACCTGGCTTCCTGAATTTTCACTCCTCGTCCATTGGACATCCCATAGAACAGCATGTCCGTTCTCCAAAAACATCCCTTTCTGTTCAAAACTGCTTTCTCCTCATCAGACTCTCTGCTCGGCGCCACCAAGAGACGGGATCTCAAACCCCTGAACGTGAACACGGCATCTTTGCATTGAGAAAAGGATGAATGCAGTATGATTTTGCCTAAGTATAACATATTTTGGCTTCCCAGTTAACACTGCATCTTGATTTACGCCAGACTGAAGTTACAACACGTGTAGACATTACTCACAAGAGGCAAGGCCAATGCTTTAAAATAACCTCAAAGTTACTGGCAGAACGAAGCCTATTTTTCCAACAAAAATGACTTTGCTAAACACATTGGTGTTACGTGAATTTGGAGACCAAGTGTGAAAGTCACAGAGGCCTCTCTCAAGTTTTGCCTCTGCGATGAAATGCATTTCCCTTCGTCCTTTGGCTTCAGTATGTAGTTTCCCTTGTGACCTGGCTGGAAAATGTGTGGTTGCTGGAGATGCTGTTGGATTTCCTGGTGAAGGCCAGTCGTTTCTTCTTCTTCCTCCATGGCAGGCACAGGAGCGTGAGTGTAGAGAGGAAGATCTGTCGGAAGTTTGCAGACACCAGGTTGTAGAGGATGGGGTTGATCGCCGAACTGATGTAGAAGAGGACGTTTGTCAGCATGTAGAAGTAGTGGTAGAAGTTGAAAAGGGAACTGGAAGAAGAGATGAAAGAGAAAAATCTAAGCAGAGTGTGGAGAAATCAATTCAAAGTCACAAGGGTGAGAAAAGCACGAGCTGTATTTTCAGCTAATCCTTCTTGGCTGAGGACATGAACTTACCAATGGTGCATGAGCCACTAGGAAAACATCTATGTTTTCCACTTGGACTGGCCAAACGTAGGTCAAATATCTCTATGAGAGTCTTATCCCAGTCACTAGCAGTTAGAAACTTATTTATGAGCTGGGTCCGGATGTGGTATTTACCTTGTGAATTCATTTTGAATTCAAAGATAGACATTCTGGAAATTGAGAAGCCAGATGGAAATCTGTTTCTGTGTCATGCATATACATTAGCTTGACTTTTCTGGCTGCAGGTTCGGTGTACAGAGCCTGCAGAAGAGCCAAGATCCAGTAACAGATGAAACTGTCTCCTCCCAGCAGTGGGAGCTGCATCAGCTCATTCAATGGGCCCCTGGGCTGGGATCTGCATGCAGTCTGGGATAGCATTCTCTATTCTGGGGACAGGCTGATGATAACATGCTTTTGAAACATACCCTGACCATTGCAATGTAATGTTTTCAACTAGAATTGGTGGAAAATGCTTCACTATTTTTCTTTTCTTTCGGGAATACTTCTCCTTGGGCCAACTGAGATCAACAGCTTGGAGCTGAAACATTTATAAACAACACGGGTCTCATTTTCAGGAAGATGTTCCCCAGGATCATTCACCCCAGTGGAAACTGCAGACCTTTTTGTTAGCTGAGTGCTGCCTAACAAAAGACAAATAGATGTGTGCTGGAGCGTATCACCAATCCCTCCACACCCCTTCAGCACTGCCAAGTATTGCATGACAAATCCAGCTCTTCCAACCAGTTTTTCTATGAAGATGGGAAGAATTAATATAGCAAAAATCTATCATCTTCATGGGCAGAATGCATTTATAAATGGACACACCAAGACACTGCAGGATCTCAATTAGGTACCGTACTGATACTTCACCATTCCTAATACGCCTGTAAATTCAATGTTTTCCTAAGATCGTGCATGGCTTTTAAAAGGAGAAACAAATAATATGGGAATGCAACCACAATGCATAAATCCACACTAACTGCAGAGAGACTTGTCTACCCCTCTTGCTCAAAGCAAAGGCAGTCATCACCAAATTGATTGCTGCTTTAAGTCCTTTTCTGATAGGAAAGCAACCAAGAAAAAGCAGTTTGTCCCAGTGTGTGCCTAGAGCTCTGTTTTCATGATTGAAGATAGGTTTGTGGTTTTTACTACGGATGGATGTACAATTCCGTTCAATATACTCCTGTATCATAAATTACCCTTTTTTATGCTTGGAGTTAATGAAATTTTAATGTCGCAGAGTTCCTCTGCCTTTTGGTATTGTGGATTCTTTTCTTTTCCTGTTCCTTGTCTGTTCCCTGTTCACTGCAGGAAACAGACCTGGTCCCAGGGAGAGCAGGGACGTAACACCATTGGAGGACAATGCATCTCGTGCTGTCTCAGGCTTACCTGGGTGTGTATCCCCAGATAGTATTAGTGCTTAATTGCATATTTAAAGTGAATAATCAGTTCTGTGGTTGCTTTGCTGAGGAACCTGGCCTGACACAGCAGAAAGGCTGCACGGGGCTGCTTGTGTGCCCTTGCACATCTGTGATCAGTGCACGTGCATTCAGGGTAAGCTTGCGGTTATCCCTAAATTCTCTGAGAATCTGCACATTTTCTAATGAGCGCAACTGCTAGTATTTAATTTTGATCCACTCCCTGCAAAGACCCAGTGAATAACGTGCCCCACACTCGGTGAGAAGTGCAGTCATTTCCACACCTAGGTAATCTCTCCTGTCACTAAGGAAATGTGGCATCATGGAGCTAAATCGTGTGTTGACAGGAGCTGCTCCATTTCAGGATTGATGATCAATACCTCTGCCACAGAGACAGCAATCCACTTTGGATGTATAAACCCCCCCGTCCAAATGTGATTTCATGAAGGCCTGTCAGAGGTGACTATCCATTGCTGTTGTTAACAGTGGAGAGGCTGTGGTCGCAGCCAAAGGAGGAGGGGCTGATGATGCATTTTGGTTCGAACTGATGCTTCCTTCACCCATATATGGCGATTTAGATGATAAAACTCTTAGTTTGGCTGGTAAACACGGTAAGAAATCCAAAAGAATAAACCAAACCAGCAATTAGGAGGTTGAGGCTTTAACCCCTCATGCTCTCAAATCCCCATCTCCATCCCCAAGTCTGCTGGTACCGTGGCGGCCCCATCCCAAACCGCATCCCGGCACAGTGGGAGCTTGTCCCCTGTGTTGTTACTCACTCTGTCCAGTGACTGGAGGGGACATAGCAAAACATGAGGCGCCTTATGTGATAAGGGAGCCAACAGACCACGAAGGCAATCACCACAGCACCTGCAAGGTATGAAGAAACCCATTACGTTTTGTCAGCAATTCTTCATCAGGGTGAAAAAGAGACCTGTATGTGTGGTGCTGTGCTTATGGCTGTAAACTGTTTTTCTAAAGCCCCACTATTGCAAAGAATTAATAACCCTGAGGGACAAGCAGCCTGCAAATGTCTGTAAAAACAAGCATAACAGAGATAATAGAAAATAACAATAAGCACAGGGGAAATGACATTATGATAGAAGAAGTTACAGGTAAAGGACTGCTGATGCCTAGTTCAGACTTTGGATTATGAAACTCTATTTGCATATGTCCATGTGTTTCATGCCCTTGTGGCACTGGGTATTTTGTCCAAACTACTTGAGAGACGTTAGTATATGCTTTTCATCCAGGTAGACAGGGAGCCAGGGACAGTATAATCCCATTAGTTTGTTATGTGGAGCCACTGGTCTCAGTCCCTATGGTGCTAGGGATCATTAAACAGCCTCAGGAGCTGCTTTCTGGTGTCAGGGCTCATCCTTTTGTTTCACGTTTGTGCAATTCCGGAGACACTGATTACAAGATGTTTGGCTCTAGACGTTGCCATAATAAAAATGATAAATTAAAGCATAATCAGAGAAAGATATTTTTTTTCCTTTCCAATTCTAGCCAAGGGATATCAAATGATGGAAAATAAAATGCAACAGCTCTGAAGGATGAAAGTGCTGTTGGATAGAGTGTGTTTGTCAATCTAGATTAAAGACTAGACAGATCAGGCAATCAAGGGAAAGATTTGTTTCCTTTTGTAATATGCATTTCAACCTCTGCATGAGATGACAGGATTCTGGCAGAATCCTAGCAGGAAATAAAGAAATCTCAGTTAAAACATAACACAATAAAAGATAAGAAGAAAATCAAGGCTCAATGAAATAATTATGCTAATTCTTTATCCCAAATTTGCTGTATAGAGAATAAGGGCCACATCACTCTTGTCCTTTATGTGACCTGTAAGGGGCTAGGAAGCAGCAGAGCTCTCTTTCAGAGCTATGCACCACCAGTGCAATGCTGATTTGGCACATGGAGGCAAAGGCTGCTTTTCCTTCTGCCTTGGGATTGAAAATATTTGTACGGATATGTCTCAAACCCAGACACTGTCATCCCACTGGGACTATGCCGTAGCTCCTAGAGGAGACACGCAGAAAGATGTGTTTCCCTTTAAAAACACAACCCAGGAGGAGCAAGTCTGGCAGTGATTACATCTCCTCATCACCATTACTCAGACAAGAGGGACGGGGGAGGCATCAGTAGTGGAGTGGAGAGGGAAGGGTCTGTGCCCTGTTCCTGTGGGTGTCATCACTAACAGAGCCACTGCCTAATATGTACGGAAATTGAGTAATTCCTGGTGTCCAGCTCAGTACTTACAGCCTTACTTCAACCCCGTGTGCTGTCTCTCCTAACTAACAAAGGAGATGGCTATATTCTTTTAGCATCACCCTGCATGATACATGAGCATCTTCCAGGAATGCTGCAAAAGCCATTTATTCAATAAAGTTTTAGGCAACTGAAGGGTTGGATGTTTTGGAAGGAAGGCTCGAGGGTCTGGTTTCATTCTCTTTTCCAAGTGAATTCATTATTTCAATCTGAATATTTCTGGCTGCTATATGGTCACTGCGATCACAGATGCAATTCATCACTAGACAGCCTGCAGCTTTTCAGATGCTGTCAAGAGAATGAAGTTGACCTGCATCTGATCCTGCCCTGAGGAACATTGATAGGACGTTGATGGGGACAGCCCCTAGATGACACATTATGCGGGAGAAGGGGGGATGTCCACTGGGAACCTCAGACGGAGAGCTGGATGCCTGCCTTGCTCTTCCACATTTCTGAGCACCTGTTCTTGACCATCTCCAGGAATTAAGTTCTTTGTTGGATGGTCGTTTGGCTTGCCCAGGATGGAGCAGTCCACCCATGACCCCTCAGGAGATCCCTCCCAGGGGCCACAGGAAAAGGGATGCTGTCCAGCTTCTTCCCCTCCACCCATCAGCCTTAGGCCAACAGGACCAAGCCAGCATCACAGCTCCAGTCCATCTGCTTTCCCAGACCCTGTACACGATTAGGTGGATTTTCAGGCTGTGAAAGCAGCTTCCCAAAGGGTTCCCAACACAAGTTCATTTGTGCACATCATAACATTTGCAGAAACCTGCATCCACTAGCACTTCCCAGCTGCTGCCCCTGCATGTAACTCTTTAGGAACAGCAGGATTTGGATTCTTTCTACAGCCAATTTTAAGTCTCACACATCTGCCTGTTAAATTTACCGAGACATTGAATGTGGTTTTCTCCTGGTAAAGGATCTCTGCTTCTGTGGCTCAGATGATGCTGTGCTAGCTAATATGGAGGCAACGATCTATAGCAGAAAGAACATATATTGGGAGAAATATCTGCTTAACCTCAGCAAACAAGTAGTCAATTAAGTAATCTGTGGTAATTCTGTAATATCACATGCAATCACTCTGCAATTAAAACTCTATTAAACACACTGCTAAGTGCATCAGAGACACTTACGGTCTGATTTGGCAATCCCAGCTGGGTAGCACGCTGTGTGGTTCTGTGCTGCCAGCCCCTGCTGCACAGATTAGGAGACCCTGACCTGTATTTGCCACCCATAATCTGTATGTTTCAATTTTATCATACAAGAGATCAAGAAGATTTAAGGTGGCAATCCTGCCCTGTTTTTCTCCCCTCCCCAGGGATGGATATGAAATACAGGAATGTGTTAGCTTTAGTCTAACAGGAGCTGTATCTTCATTCCCCTTCTAAATCAATCTCCCACTGTAAATGTGTATTAAAACCTGAATTATTGCATCCTGTGGCCTTCTATTTTGTCCTATAATGGCCTTACTCTCTGCCCATTTGAACCACATCCCAAGGAAGATGGGGAGAGGGGGAAGGAAGAGCAGCGGAGGATGAGCTCTGGCTTGTTTATTGCTCAGGAAGACCTGCAGAAGGAAACATAAATTTTGTGTGACATCCTTTTCATTGTGCAAAAGAAGATTTAAACTGTGCCAGTCTTGATTTTCAGACTAAACTGGATGTGGAAGCAATTCTTGAAGTTAAATTGCATTAGATTGCACTGAGTATTTCATTTTGCCTTGTGTGTATCCTGTGGCTGAGGCGGGGAGACAGCCCTTCTCTAGGGTCAGCATCACAAAACCCTCATGTTGGGTTAACATGAGCACAGAGCAATATATCATGTGTAAAAATATCATGCTAAGTGCTTGGAGACTGGTTTGACTGAGTGCAGGAGCCACGCTCGGGAGGGATTTTCAGCCCTGGTCCCTCTTCTGGGGCCATCTGAGGCTTGGTGTGACTCAAAGCACCAGGACAGTGATGGGTAAGGTGCCACTGCTGCTGACTCATGCAGGACCCCAGGGATCTGCTGCAGTACAAAGCACCTGGCTTTCCCTCTTCACTGTAGCTCTTCTATCCCCTCCAGTGTCATGCTGAGTCACAACCCCATGGTTTAGGGTGGCCTTTGGCAAGGACATCCCTCCATCTCTCCTCCTTTCTGTCCAAGAGAGGAAGAAAAGAGATGCTGCTCCCTCTTTTAACCACTTCTGCTGTTGATGGGGCATTCAGAGAAGCTCAGATCTGTCCTTCCTTGATAGTTTCATTTGAATTATTTGACCAATTTATTTCTTTTTCTGTGCATTTCAAGGGCAGCTGTAACACATACAGCTGGGGAACAGCGTGTTGTAGTCTCTGAGCAGAAGCAGGAGCTGTTTGGGTACATACGGACCCATCTGAACAGCATCTCTTGGCCTTTTCTGCGTTTCAGCTCATCAGCAGCCGTGTGTCTCCAATGCTGCCCAAGGAATGCATGCTCCAGCTGGTACTACTAACATATATGACAGTGTTATGGGGTTCATATCAGGGATTTGCATTAATGTCGATTTTGGGAGAAACAGTTCTTGTGTATTCAAAGCTCTTGGGTTTAATATGCTTATTTAGTTGATGCTATTACAAAAAAATCTCTTCCAAAGTGGAGCAAGAGTCACTGTGCCATTTGATATGAGAGATGGCAAAAGCTGGGCCAAGTGTAGATGGAGCTGGCACTGCCTAGTTAAACCTCGAGGCGCTGTTTATATTAACATGATGCACTACCTGACTGGTTGTAGGCAATGTTTATTCCAGCAGGCCCCAAAGTAGGGATTATGGGAACTGCAAGGGTGGGTATGAGCCTAGTAAAATTAAAACTGCTTATGCTGCTATTTGGGTCACAAGGCTGCAGAAGAAAGGATTTCCATAAAAGTCAATAATAACCAGATTGAGGAGCTATAGGCACCAGTAGTACTCAGGAGAGCAAAGGCGGCAAAACTGGGAATAACAATGGGCCTGGGGAGCCCTTGGCTTCTTTAGACACCCCTGAAAACACAGAGCATTTACTGGATACAATGCCCCTTTGCCCTTGCATGTATTACTGAGCAGTGTAAACGTCAGATTTGATTCCTTATTTTCCATTCCCTGCAGCCAGAGATCTGCTTTTTATCTTTCTGTTTCATTTTCCTTCTTTTTATTCCTACTGTGGGAGGATTGTCTCTTTCTTGGATAAAGAGGTAGAAGATGCTATCTCTCCTGAAAGGAGCCATGTTCCCCTAAACACTTTGTTAATGGCAGTGAGACAGCAGACTGAATAGACAAATCTTCTAGCACGCAAAACCAGCATATTTTACTCAGACTATATTCTCCAGCCCTGATTTTCAATGGCTTTAGCTGACAGCTTTGAAAATGGATATGAATTCCTGCTGCTGCTTATGCTGGTGATTACATCATCCACTGGTTTCATCTGTAAGGAGCAAGGCAGAAAATGAAGGTTAAAGCTAGCCCAGGAACAGGGTCTGACGAGCAGCGCATCACTGCTGACCCACTGCAAACTGGGGTCTCATCCTCTGTTTCCTTCTGAAGTAATTATTTATTTTGGAAATTGAACAAAAAGCCGCTTGATTCCATTTAAACTTTATTCCTGACTTTTCTCCTGGGGATATCTGGGTGTGTGGAGGAGAAGGAAGAAGAAAGAAAGAAAATTTCCCCTTTGAAGGATACATAAGTGCTCCTGCCTTCTCCTCACCAGCCTCAAGGCTCTTTCTATTTGGTAAGATCAGGTATAACCTGAACTAGCACCCTCTGCAGCTCCTTTCTTCTTTTCTCTCCAGTTCTGGGTTTCAAGTGCCCTTCGCTCCTCCAAGAAGTTTTCCTCCAAGAAGGAAGTTTTCCAGAGGGACCCTGGAGCTGTATTTACTGCATGCTTCTGCAATGACCAAGGCTCTGGCCAGACTTTATGCTTAAAAACACATCAGTCAGCTTTTTAAATGCTCACACTGACCGGGTTTTACACCTGGAAAATCCACTTGCTGGGCATGACAAGCCTTAGGGCTGTCTTCAGAGATGCAGCCACGGGAGCCTGAATCCCAGCTGAATCCACTGCAGCCAGAGCTGCAGTGCCAGAGAAAGGACACGGCTTAGGAGAGGAGAACAAAGAGTACCCCTGTTCTGAGAGGTACAGCCATCACCCCTTTCTGCTCCTCAGAGGGTGTTTATAGAGGGCTCTGATACTGCTTTCTTGATGTCGCTTGGCAGGCTCTAAAGTAAACCTACATGTACAAACATCTCAGGGAAATATATACAACTGTTCTATAGCTAATTTATCCTTCCGAATTTCAATGTGACACTTGAGCTGTTAAACCCAGCTTCCACTCACCCTTGATATCACAGGGCTTTTGCTGAGCTCCACTTGGAGCTGCTCAGGCTTTTTATTAGGGATACAAACTGCCACGAATTTAGTTCCTTTCTTCAAAAGAAATGATTCATGGACAAATCTGATTTCCTTACTATATAGGAATTATGAACTATATGTGCCTAAGGAGCGTATTTGCAGACTGATGCTCTTTTGTGTATTGTGGCTGCAAAGTATTAGCTATTTGTTATTTCTGTTTGTGAGATGATTACACTAAATCTCATAGCAATATTCTCCTGAAAGGGAAAGCTCAGACTTGGAACATCAGAGAGGAGAAATGAATGAACTCTTCAAACTATTCCTGCAGAAAGGGAATTATTAATGCACAAGTTAATGAAATGCAGGCTGCATGGATGCTTCATTAATACTTGGCCTTTGTCTAATATTGCTTGAAGAAATACAGAGACCCCAAAAATCTTAATTTACAAGCTCTTGGATTTTCAGTGAAATGATATAGTCTGACTTCAGCTCCTAAAAAGGAGGTTTCCTTAAGGAGGAGGAATCACCCAGCCAGCTGTGGAGACCAAAGGATATTCTTTCAATCGGTTAAATCTTTCTAAGTCCTTTAGAATTGCTTTCACTAAGCAGCTTCTCTGATGGAGCAAACGCTACCTGGAACTGATTGCATTTTAATAGGCTTAGCCAATGTCCACCCAGGGACATGCAAAGCCTCCTCTCGATGCCCATCAATTTGTCTCAATGTTGTCAGAGCTGAGCTGTGCCACCCAGTAACTCCTTCCTTCCATTCGCAGCCAGAACCGATCTGACAGGCAGTCAGGGAGGTGTTGAGGGCTGCTCAGAGAAGAATGGGCTGCAGGCTGGTGTACTGATGGAACACTTAATCCTTGTCACAAAACTGTCCTGCTTCAAGAAGACATTTTGCCCAAACAGTGCTTTCAGCCTGAACCAAGCTCAAATATCGCCTGATTTTTCAGTGCTGTTTGGAAATGTGAGACAGATAGGGAAGATTTATGCTGTATTTGTATGTCTGGATACAGCATGCAATAGTGTGCACAGCATACATGAGGTTTTACCTACTGAACACTGCTTATTTGAAGGGTACGTGTGTGCACGGCTCTGTTGAAGATTTATTGAGGATGTTATCAACTCATCAGGCAACCAGAGTATACTCACCCTTCCATGAAGCAACACACATCGCCCAAGCAATCAGCTCTCATCACTGCTGCAGTATAGCCAAGGAGTAATAACAAAGATTGGAGGTGGTTTGCAATTGGAAAAATGGAATATTGGATGGATAAAGGAAGGTGCAAATTCTCGTGGTGGGAGGTATTTAGCAGCAGCACTGATGCAGACTTTCCCTGTTATCCTCACTAAAGAGCTGGGAAGCTGCCAGTGCATTGAGCTGCCTGAATTTGGATCCTCACACCTGGTGAATGCTGAAAGCAGAGAGGGAATTACAGTCAGGAATCACATGCTTACTGAATTAATGAGGTGGCTCCCAGGCAGCTGGGCTGAAGCTTTCCTTGATCCCAATCTCCCTAATTATTTTGTACATGACCAAATCAGACAGAGCCAAGAAACACATAAATGCTACCAAATGATGTTGTGCATATTTTGAATGAAGTTGTTACCCTGACCAATTTAGCTCCTACTTCAATGTCAGTAAGTACATCATCTCAGCAGACCTGCGGGGAAGAAGGTAGGTGTTTGCTGCTCTGATCTCATCCAACAGCTCTGCACACCATGAACTGCACTAAAGGTCTTTTCCGGGCGCCAGTTCTGAAACATTTCAACCTTAAAAAAGTGTATGAAGCTCTTTGTGCTTCAAGCCAAAGTTCACTTTGGAAAATGGAAAATACTTTGGCCCCTATGAAGCTCTGGTTTTGTGCCAACAGTTCTATTAGTGTAGACAAGTGTCATTTTTCTTTTCCCATCCTCTTCCATATATGAGCCTAGACTGTGTACGTGGTTTTGGCTGCCATGGGTCCCAGGTTAAATCCTTTGTGTCCTTGTGTATTTTGCTACTTTTCAGACAGCTCAGAGGCCTGATTTATTGAAAGAAAAGAGTTATAAGGAATAGGTGACAAAAGGAAATGTGAACCTAGCACATCCAATAATCGAGTGCATCTGAAAAATGAAATGCAGCAGGATTTCACTCACACTTGGTAGATAAAAAAGCCTTTCTGCATCATGTGGTGAATCACAGACAAAACTGATGATGAATTTCTTATTTGCTGGGTCTTTCTGAGCACAGAGGAGAAGGAAGCAGCCGCTCTGTCATTGCTTTCCCAGCAGCAAAGGGAGTTCAGTCCTGTTGCTGGGGTGCACTGCAAAGATGCTTAAACATCTGTGCATCACTGCCCTAGGGCCCCACGGTGCCACATCTGACCCACTTCTGCACCATTTCAGGCTACATACTGAAAAGGCCTCACTTTTGCTAACTTTTCTTAGCTTTTGCAGTACATAACAAAAGCAAAAGTTTGCCTGGGGAAGAAGAAGAAGAAAATTAAACTTATTGGACCTGTTGGTGAGTGATGCTCTTCCACCACCACAGAGCAATGCCAGGGAATGGCAGGTGTAAATTCAGGTCTCACACTTATTATTCATGAAAAGCTTTCCCTCCTTGATGTTTAAAGAGTATACAATACTAAAAGGAGAGAGAAACATGTGAGATCTTTGTAGCACAAGTGAGAAAAGGCAACTTCTCACTTAATGGCAGCAGGAGGAGGAGTTAAGAAACAGAGAAAGTAAGCAGGGAACCACAGCCCCATCCTTGCAGGCTCAGTCCTGAAGCAAGGCTCTTGCTTTATCCCCCTGTGGATGATGGTTAATCAGGGTGCAGAAACAGTAAATGTCACAGTCCAACAAGATGCTTATGGGGAATTTCATGTCTTCTGGTGTTTTTTCTCTTTTTTCTCAGTAGGCATTTCCCAGCATAGTATTTGGAGCTGTGATGCGCATGACATGGCAATAGTACGCAGCACAGGACACATCCCGTGTGAAAAACAGCTGGAAAAATCTTGTGGAGATTCTTTGCGCCTTCTTGAGGGATTTATTTCCTTGCTGGAAATGTGGCCTTGGCCAAAGCACTTCAGCTGCCAAGAGCTTTGCCATGAAAAGCCCCAGTCAGAAAGCTCCCTGCTAATGAACCCTCACTGTCTTATGTGAGTCTCACAGCTTCAAGTTCGTTAATAACAAACAATCACAGTTTGTTACTTATTTTTGGGTACTACTTTAGAACAACTTTTGCTTTATTATCTGTCTGTTTAAGCTACCAGACACTTTGGTCTTTTCCTCAGCTTATTTAATTAAGCCATCCAGTATTTTGCAGTACAGCTCAGTTTCTGGGTGCAGGATCTTTTATTTAGCCTTTGTCTGGACCAAAGCTCTGCGGTAAAAGAATAAAGAGGTAATACACAAAGTTCAAGTTGCTGCTGACTGAATCATTAAAATGCTGGGCTAGTTTTGCTTTTTCATAGAGTCTCTGTGATCAGGTCTGTTCTTCAGCTCTACATAACAAAGGCGAAAGAAAAGGTCTCTTTGTGATTACCTTAAATGCGGCTATTTGGAAGACTAAAAACCCCAAAATTGAATCTCTTTCTGTTCACAATTCTGTCTCGCTTCTCCATGAAGTTATGAATACCCACCCAAGCAGGTCACAAATCGCCGCTTATGTTCCCAATTATAAATGTTGTTTGAGACACCACATGTGCAAATGTGAACCCGCTATTGTATGTGAAATAGAAGTAAAGCTATTTTTCACAACAAGGCTTGGAATTTGGCTGAAAGATGTTTTAATAGTCAGCCCTCAAAGGGCTGCAACATTAGCTAAAAATCATATCAGAAGCCACATTTATGTAATATAAATAAAGAAGGTTTTGGATAAATCTTAAACACAGCCATACTGATTTGGCTTGGGGCAAAAAATGTCTTTTTGCATGCTGCGGCTGCAAATAGTCTGCAAAACACTGGGTGCCCAATAGCTGGTGGGAGAAGGTAAAGTGCAACTCTTCAAACAAAGTAAGTTTGGGTCTACAACTATACCAGGCCCCTGGTCACACTCAAACCTAAATCCAGCACCAGCTGAAAGAGAGGTGTTCAGGGTAGAGCTGGCCAGAAATAGAAGAAGGAACAGGAAAGCTTGATGTTATCAGGTTGTTTCTGTTTCGCAGAACATGAAGTATATTTCAATGTTGGGTTTTTTTCTGAGCACAACTGACTAAATAATACTTAAACATCTCCCTTTGCTCTACGATTTTTCATAGTCCTTTAAAGGGAGGTTAGAACTCAGGAAAGTTACACTAAGAAAAAAAGAAAATAGTGGGAAATAGAGGATAAAATTCCCTAGAAAACTCTCAGTGACTCAGCAAGAAAAAGATGCAGAAGGAATGAGAACAAGGGAATAAATCTGATTTCCAAAGTTTGGGGCTATGATATAACAATGGGACAATGTTGGAAAATATTAAAGTGTTTGGAGGCAATTTGGATTTCCAAAAAGAGCTAATTTTCATTTAAAATAGGTTTAGGATGAAAGCGCTCATCAATTTCAATCTATTACTCTTCAACTCGTATTTACTTCTACACCTGGAGCCAGTTCCATGCCAAAATATGACTGTACTTACGTAGGACCCTCACGCCGTGCTTCAAGGCTTGCACGCGGTTGGGCTCCATGGACATGCTGAGCATCGTCTGCTGCCCACCGATGGTGCAGACCTGGTTTTCCTGGGCAGCCTGCTTGAACATGACTATGAGCTGGTTGGCGATGATGGTGTTGAGCACAGATATGACGACCATTGGGAACACAAAGGAGATGAAAGTGTTGACCTGTGGAGGAGAAACGTGGCACAGTTAAGGCATGAGCAGGATCAATGGAGCAAGAGATTGGGTTTTATTTCTCAAAGCAACAGAGAAACAGCCTGCAGTAGAAATCTTTTCGCTCCTCTTACTCTGCTGGGTTTGACTTTTGAAGGCTTATTGCAGAGAGAAAACTCAAATGCCACTGATATATGTTCATTAACACGGGTTGACACTCAAAAACCCCTAATTCATTCACATTCATCTATGTTGCTTCCCTCTTTCAGCACAGTTCATTGCCAGATATGTCTCAACTGAAACGTGCCATTGATCTTTTCATCTCAGGAACAGCAGGATGCTTCTTAGCATTCATTGTGCTTAGTGTGACTCCTAAATAACAGCATGTTACTGTATTTTTCCTTTATTATGAGCACTCCTTGGGACTTCTTTTACTTCCTTTTTTTTATGGTCTCTCCTTTCCTTGTGTATTTAATGAGAGCATTTTGTTATCTTATAACCAAATTACCCAATAAACCTTGTGCCTTAAATGATTAAAATTGACCAGAATAAACAAGTGGAAGTTGTAATGTTTTTAGTACAAATTATTTGATTACTACAGTTTTGATAAAATTAAATGGAGGATCAAATTAAGCAGTGATTGAATCAAGTGCAAGTCGCTGTTCATTTCAAATAAGACTTTGTGAGTCAGGCCTGATGGGCAGGCTAGAAACCCTGCTGGAGCTGAGCTTAACAAACGGCAGGCCAGTGAAATAGAGGCATGTGTGGGATTTGCCTGTATGTCTGTAGTGAGGTGGCCATGGTGGGACGATGAGCTGCTGTGGTGGGATGGTGAGCTGTCTCTATACAGTTTTGTGCTCAGAACTCAATGTCTTTAGCAAAAGTACCAGCTGGGTTTCGTCTCTCGCAACCCACATGGTGAGAAGAACATTGTCTCTCATTTATGCTGGTGATAATAATAGAGCTCCTCTTTGGATTGAGGAAGTTCCTAGATACACCCCACCATTACACACTGTTAATGGCTTCTTTTGTTATATATATAGCGGTTTTCTAAGCTTTTAAGATATCTCACAGGCCTCCTGTGAGGAGTTATCTTTTGGAGTCACCTTGAGAGGCTAAGAAAGATCATTAAGCAGTAAGGATCAAGTTCTCAGCTGGTACAAAATGACATGGTTTAACTGAGAAAGTAATTTGTGCTTGTAAAGGACCTATTTAATCTATTCAAGATGTAGTTGGGCTGAGCTGGCGCACACCTGGGGTGGAATGATTCACTCAGACTTACCGGGTCAGACTAAGAAAGGAACCCCATAGTTCTCTATTCCTATTTCTACGGGTTTAGCACCTGAATTTCCTTCTTTCCTACTGCAGAATGATATTTGCACATCAGTAAAAGGAAACTACTCTCAAAAAGCTTCACCCTGCCACTTGTGCTTCAGAGTTTATTTGCTTTCATTCAAAACCTTTGCGCTAACTATAAATTAGTCTTGCCTAATGTAATCACACAGAGTTCGTAAAGTCTTTTCTGACCTTTCTTTAGAGCCGTGATTCATTCCATAATTCTATTGTGAAGTCTTTAAAGAGCTTGGCCAATTGTCTAGAATAACACTGACTTTCCTTTTTATGGTTGTTATGGTAAGAGTGAAAGCTTTCTGCTGTATTAAAGATATTTCCCCATGGCTTGATTTGTACCAAAACTTTCATATAGTTAAAAAAAAAAAATCAATATTTTCCCCAGAAGCAAAAGGTTTTAATTTGTGGAAGGAATTATTTGCAAACACAAACTCTTGAGGACTTGAAAGGCCAGAAAAGCTGATCCCCCTCCTGCAAACCCTCTGTACACTGTGCTTTTTCTAGGCAGCTGCTTGCTGGGTTGTGTGAGTTTGGACCCAGTACTGAAACTCATCACATCAGCGGGACTAAAGTGTCAGTGAGCAACTGTGGGAGCCTTCGGGTCCTTATATACCTTTACAGATCACTTTGGCTCTGGGATGGGGGATTTAGACAGTGTTGAGGTTCATTTTTGACTTGAAAGTCTCAGGTGTGATGTTGGCTCATCATGGAAAGGACATTGTGCCATGCTGGATCTAAACTAATTCTGTACTCAGGGTTGTTTGGATGCACAAAAATTCTTTGATCTTTGCTATCACCAAGCATGGTTCAGTCTGATGCTCCTCTCCATTAAAATTCATGTGTTTGCATCAGTGCAAACCCACCAGATCCAAGGTTTCTGCTCAGCACCATGATAGACAGCGGCATGCAGAATGAGCACAGTGCATGGAAAGGCTTAGCACTGGCTGCTCTCTAGTGCAAAAACCCCCAACACCTCAAACCCTGTAACTCTGTGCTAAATCCTCCTAAAAATAAGAGAAATCCAATAATACAATGTTTGCAACTGGCAGGAGAGAATGAAACACTAACCCACTTCCATGCTGCTGTCACTCCAGTAATCAGTTCAATTCTAAGAGTCTGGCAGCATCTGTAGGATAGGATTAGTCCTCAGGACCAAATAGTGTTCTGTCTCATACAAAACAACCGCCTTCCCTTCCAGCACCACCTGAACAGTAACACTCAAGAGACCTGAATCACTCTCCTCTTCCTTTGAAACAGAAACATGGGAGAGACATGGAGGGGGTGGACCAGAAATATCAAGTGACACAAGAGCAGAAGCCAGTTCTCGCCTTTGTGACTCTTTCTATACCTTTTGCACAGAAAACAGCTCCCCAGCTCTGCTGACCTTCACGTTGATGTGATTTGCTTTTGCCAAGCTATCCTTCAAATATCTGGTTGCTGTGGTTTCCCTGGGTTACCACTAAAAGCAGACATCCACTTATAATGGTGATGGAGAAGAGGAGCGTATAACTTCAGGCAGGGATTCCCCAGGGGGGCTTCAATAAGTCCTCTAAACCAGAGGCTTTATGAAGGTTTATTCTTTAGTGCTCCAAGGCAGCTTCTGTAGGAACAGAAACTTAAAGACCACTTACAAGAAGATGGTTTTTCCATCCCTCCTACAAGCCCAAGCTTTTGTTATATATGTATCTGAAGGAAAGGAGGGGAAATACTACATCAGTTACAAGCATTTACAGCAAAACTCAATTGCTTCATCTGATTGTTCCCTTGGTCCATTTGCACGTGGCTGTGAAAGGGTATGGAACTGTTAGTGAGTGTTTGGGGAGGTTTTACAAGGTCATGGAGCGCTTGAGTGGTTGAAAGGAAAAAATTAGGCTAAAGGTTTTTCCTGGAGTTACAGCAGCAAGCAGCAAGTTAAACACTTCCACTGCAAGTATTTATAATGACAAACAGCACCGAATCAGAGCTACTCATAATATTTCCTTTGAAAGGGTTTTGCTGAGAAAATGTTCCATTACTGAGACCGTAAAATATTTCTGAATATGTCTCTTGTGTGTTCCCTCGGGCTTTTTCTGTCCTAAATAAGTAAATAAAGTCCCGCAAAGCAAATGAAGAGTGAAATGCTGGTCGCAGCAGCAGCATGGCGTGGAGCATCCCATGAAGCAGCAGCTGGGATCCCCTGCCAGCAGGAGCGGATGTGGGGAACAACTAATATTTAGGGATAATTTTATCCCTGGGTTATGACAGTGGTTTTGTGGCAGAGACCAGAGATGTTCCCTTGTTGCCTGATAAATGAGGTGACAACAGAGCCAAGTTCTTGCTCTCTGTCAGTGCCACGTCTCTGGAGAGACGGTCCCTTCCAGCAGGGAGCTGGGATGCTCAGAGCAGTTTCTCCCCCTTCCTCTTCAGGGGTGTGAGAAGGACAATTAAAATGGAGAGAAGTGTGGATGATGGTGAGATGGTAAAACCTCACCAGGATGATTAAGCTTCTCTCATACTTCATTTTCCTGCTGCGCACCTGCTTTCCGGCTGGGAAATGGTATGAACTGACTGTCAGCCCTTCTGCTTCCCACTGAGGAAGATTCTCAGTGCAGAGCTCTCCTCTGGTCCAGCCACCCCTTGAGCCCAAGCCGTGGGAAATGGTTGAGAAACCCAAAAAGGATCTAAAACTATCTCAGGAGGAAATCTGCCTTTGCTGGTTTCCTGGAAGTGATGCTGGAGAGGACTGAGGATGCAGAGCATCATTTGAGTTGTGGTTTTGAGCAAATCCCACATAGCTGGGATTTAACAAGATACCACGTTCTGGTTCACCTCATTTCCAATGGAAATGAAAAGTAAATTATCCTCCCCCTGATTGTGGAGGCAGTATTGTTAGCATATGTCAATCAGAAAAGCACATTCTGCTACATCAACATTCGGCTGCCAAAAGATCTTATTTGACTAAGAGTACTTTACAAAATTACCAGCTATTTCACTCATTGGCCGGAATTAGCAGGTTTTTAACCACCCAGTGGATAATTTCAGGCTTTAATAAGCACAGTACCACATTCCTGGATACAGCAAACTGGGCAAGACAAAGCAGGAAGGGGAAAGGCACACGGCGTTAGCGTGCCAAAAGGAGCATTTGGTCATGGCACTCCTGTTTAATGTTCACAGGATGTACCTGATGAAAAACCCAAAGGGTTTTTTTCCCCCCTCAGTAAATGAATCACCATCTAATTAAACCTCGTCTCTGCATAGCTTTCCAGATTTCCATGCCGAGTATCTCACGGTTATCAGGTAAATGCCATTCCTTAGGTACAACAGAGCAGGAGAGATCTGCATTTGTGAGTGGTGGAAGCAAACAAGAACTGCTTCTGTAGCCAGGCCTGTTACAGGGAAGAATGTGGAAGCTAAAAACTGCAGCCTAGGGAGGGAATTCAGTTCTTCTGGAATATTTTCGAGGAATTTTGTTACTTTCAGAGAGTATTAGCGCCAGATTTTAGTAGAAATTCTTTCCAATGTTTCTTTTCTCTGGTCATTCGAATAATAAATAATGCAGATTCAAGGAGGGAGCTTAAAAGAGAGTGGAAGTGAGAGAACAAACTGAGGAATTTGAAAGTCCTTGTCTTGGGTAACTGCAGCCTGCTGTGGGAACACAACTCCTGGATAAACAGGAATAGGGCCCAATGTTAAAACCTGTGTAAATCTGGGGCTCTAACAGCAGGAGCTCGATCTTTACACACTGCCAGTTTTAAGTCAGGCACGTTTGCCTGTCACCTTTGATTTCTGGTGGCTGCTATCTCAAGCAACCCTGACAGCGTGACACGATGCGACACAGCCGTCACCCTCCAACAGAGGCTGACAGTGACGGGGATGGGTTGTACTAGATGCCCAGAAGGACATCATCAGCTCTGTGAAATAACCTCAAAACCAGGAACAGAATGTATATATCTGATATAGATCCAGGTGATGGGATATTATATCCCATCATTAGCTTAATGGGTAATCAAAGATAAGATGCCAAACCCCAACAAATATCGTATTGGGTTTGTGTGACAGTGGGGGAGATACAGGGGTGGCTTCTGTGAGAAGCTGCTAGAAGCTGTGAGGCTCTGTGCAGTCAGCCCTCTCCTCAGTGTATGGGCTGATCCTGACTCTTCTCATCCCGCGCCAATCCATGCGTGAAATCCTGGAGAACAATGGAGTATCTGTAAACGTTTTGAAACACAAATTGGCCACCAGAGACACCCACTCCAGCAGTAGCAGGGGCTGGAGCATCTCACCTCTCACAGAATGTGATCGTGTGAATTGCTCTAATCTCATCCCAGAGAGCCCTCCTGTTCATCTCTGGGAGCTGTTAGGCAGAGAGGTTGAGAAGCACCTTTGTTCTGCCTCTGAGAGGCCTCTTCAGAGGTGTTAAATACCAAACCCAGACATTTCAAATAAAGGTTACAGTGATGTGAAACGTTCCTTGAAGGCACAGATATCTGATGTCAAAATGCTTTGATCAGCTACGAATTACAGAGACAAACCTTGAAGATAGGACACAGCGGCACAGGGACAGGGGGATGGATGGCAGGTGCAAGCAGCTAAACCTCTGGGAGCTGGGGCAGTGATGTGGTGTGGGCATGATCTAAATACAGAGATGAGCAGGACATCAAACCTGCCATTCAAGGGACAAGAAAAGCCTCAAATGCAGGCGCATCCTGTTCAATCTGATGAAATAACGCAGCAGGAGTCCCAGTTTTCTTGTTTTGGATGGGGTCTGGGAGTAGGGGACTGCATGTACTGTTGAGAAGAAATAGAGCAGGCAGGTCTGAAGATAAATGATCAGATGGAGATGATGGATGCTCCCAAGAGACCGGATGAGGTCCTGTCCTCATGATGCTCCTGCCCTGCAGCCATTAATATCGATGAGACTGGTAATTAATTGCATGGCAAGCATCTGTTGCTGACACATCCATTTGCTGGCCTTATTCACTTAAGGAAGCCCCCTCAAAAGACAACTGAGGGGACAATGCAAAAGACTTCCGCATGAGCTCTGGCTTCTTGCTTCTATTTAGGTGTTTCATGGTTTGTATTAGTAGATGCATCAGAAGAAAATACAAGTTACTGAAGGGCTTACAGTGACAAAACTGCTTGCGGTCTGCGCTGCACTTTGAGATCTACAAGGTACAAGCACCTGCAACCTACTGTAAAACAGGACTTGTTCAGTACAACATGGTGATGCAGGGGAAGCACTCACAGATTCTAGCTGTCCTCCCCTCTCTCTGTGCTGGCTGGAAGCCTCCGGTGCTGTCTCCAACTGGCTAACACCAGGCACGAACTCTTCCAAAGAACTTAATTTAGCTCTAGCACTGAGATCAAGAGGATCTGCTTAAACTGTCTTTTCATTAGCATTTTGTGCTTGCTTCAGAGCAGTGATGTTTTCCTGGTAACAAGCCTTTTCTCTTTAGATCCATGGCTATCATGAGAGAATAACCAGTTAGTGTGGATTGAGATATTAAGAATAACCAACACGTAACATTTTCAAGCCTGTGTGTGGTCCCACACTGAAGAACTATAATGGGAATGCAGAGCAGCTAATGATCTCGAGAAGTTAAGTTAATCACATACTCTGCAGGAGTCAATCAGATTCAGAACAGATGGAAATAAACTGCACACTGACAAAGAAATCCATCATATCTCTATGGCAAAAACATTCCACCAGCTTTCCCATTCATAAATCTACCTCCATGCAGAAAGCTTTTGTTCATAAAAAACAACATCTGATGCAGAACAACTGAAATGGGTCTCTTGCTCATGATGGGTTGGCAAAGATGGATAATAGTGGCATTCCTGAGCTTGACTGGATACCCAAAGAGATCATTTAGCCCCATTTCTATGCATAATTACAATCCCGTGGCCTAAAGTGTTTTTAGATTTATCATAAGTGATAGCAAAAAGGTATGATTCATACATAAGTGCTTGGTATAAAGCTTATTACTGCTAATAGCACACAAGGGTAATACCTAAGCAACTCCCTGGGGACCCCAGAGCTTTTCACTTCCTTGCTAAATGCCAGAGAACTTTCTTCATTGTAACTATTTATGAGAGAAAATTTCCTCCTTTCCTCATCTTTGGACACCAGTCTCAGACCTGAATGGCTCTTCTGATTCAAGCTTCCAAAGCAAGATTAAAGCTGTGAAATTGAGGAAATACTGGAAATAATGGACCAGAGAATGGGCCAAAAGGAAGGTTTTAAGGTTTACCACTGTATGCTGCTAAATGCTTTGTTGTACATGATGGATATTCAGCTTTATCACTTGATAAAACTGAAGGCTAAAAGAATGCTTATTTAGAAAGATGAAGAGTAATTACCCTCACTAGGATTACACCTGACGAAGATGCAGGATTTGGGGGTCTTGTACATCTCACTTCAGTTAATCTTGAGCATCCTGCCACTGATTTAAGAGGGATATGAGGAAGCTAAAATGGAAAGGGTTTTGCCCAGGATGATTGCTTCCTCTCTGTATCTGGTGAGAGAAGGAGAAAGAAGTGATAGCGCCAGTGAAGATCTTCCATCACATCATCATTAAATCAAAAACTTCAAATCTTCCTCTCTTCCTCCTTCAGGAAACCTTCCTTCTTAGTTTCCTGCGATTTGGTACATTGAGCTACAATGTAAATGAATCAAATTTACCCAATTTTGCTTACAAACAGAAGCAAAGTCAATTTGTTCACTGCCAGTGCACTGGCCTCAGCTTTGCTCCTCAGCTCTTGTTATCCATAGCCCTATTTAGAGCAATATTTTTGGTTGAACAAAAGCTCAATGAATAATGGTCTCAATTTTCCCTTTGAACATGCAGGTCTATGTTACTATTTCTCCCTCACCCTCCCAAGCAGCTATATTCTACTGAAGGGGAAATAATACTTCAGCTTCAAACGACAGGTTGGAAATATGCTTTAAATAATTTACCAGTGGAGTTGGATTTCAGGTCTCAGACTGGTGGTATTTTGCTTCTTCCTTCTTTTCACCAAAGGGATATTCCCATCACCTATCACAATATATTTAGTTTTCTCCAGTTTTCTCTCGTTGCTTGTTAGCCCTCTAAATATTTAATAAGTGTTCATACAGTGCCTAATGCTCCTGGCATCTGAGTAATCCTAATCCAGGTTTTGCAGTGATTTTGTGCCTATCCTTTTGCCTTTTTTCCCACCAAGCATCACACAAGCTATGAGGGCTCAATACAAAGAAAGTGCTTCTACGGCTGATGCTTCCCCTGGTGTGGCTGGTGCTCTCTGTTGAGGGTAGGTAATGATGTCCTTGTCAAAACGAAGAAAATCATCCTCTTTCCTATGCTGTTAGTTGTGAGGGCAAGTGCCAAGCACACCCAATGCTCCCGCTGTGCAGGTTTTGCAGCCTGGAATGAGTGCAGGGATGGCAACCACCACAGCCTTAGTGAGAGCACAGAGTACACATGTGTCTTAGGGGTGCACCCCCATGTAAATAAATCACAGCAGCTGATTTTGTGAACTGATGCTTGGATCCTTACTTCTTTTGTCATTCCATATTTCTTTGGTTCATGCTTGGGATAGTTGTTGCAATGAAGGAGATTTTTATTTGGATATTGTTGCACAGATGATGTCAAATAAATAATCAAACCATGGTGACAGTCAATTATCCCCCAACTTTTCTTGCTCTGGTAATACTGAGTCATTTCATCCTTGCTAATCGAAATGGATGGCTTTTGCCTGCATGGGAATGAAGTCATTTACAGGAAGCAAGCCAGTGTGGGGATTTCTAGTCAGTGTTTAGGAGTAAAATGAAGCAAAAGGCACAAGCATGGGAGTATAATAAGCAAAGATTTCTAGCTGTAAAGAGCTACAAACAGTTAATTAAAGCAAGTGGTGCTTGCTTGCTTTCTTCCCACACTCTCTTGGTAGATGGATCTTGACAGAGAGGAATGTGAGTCCTCTCTACTCACATGGTGCCTATCAAACTTCAGTTTTAACCCAGCATAGGCAATGCTACAGCCAAGCAGAAGCTGGGTGCTGGGATCCAAGCTGGGTCCAGGCATGTGGAGTCCCAGTCCTACAGCAGGGCTGGAGCACGGATGTGCAAAGATGCAGTGACCCCCCTCTCCTGTTCTTTGTGGGGATGGATGACAGGCAAGCACACACACATTGGAACAAGGGTGCAGGGTAATTAATAAACCAGCTCCATCCCCCAGGATGATACTGGAGATTTAAGGTAGAGACTTTGCTATAAACCAAGCCAGCCGCTAAACCTTCAGCCTGCTGCATGAGACACACATACCACAGAGGGATTCAGAGGAGAATTGGTTTAGAAAAGAAAAAAAGCAACAAATAGAAAGAACAAATTATTTTTCTATTGAAAACCACATTAGATCTCATTCTGGTTTTGCATATTCTGCGAGTGAGGTGGAGGCAGCTGAGGGTAAGAGGTGTTATTGGTGCCTGAGAGACAAGTGGGATCATGGCAAAGAATGATTTATCTGTTGAATTATGTTGCAGGATGAAATTTTCTGAAGCTATTTGCAATATTTCACAGATGCTGAAAAGTCACATTATTATAGCTGGTAAAATAACAGCTTGTCTGCTTAAAATAATTAGTAGTTGACAATTGGGTTGAATTTTAAACCCATGAGGAGCTTTGGTTAGCGCTAATAAACGTTGATTAAGGTAGCAATTAAAATCTACCAATCTCTCTGGGGGTCTGAACTTCAAAGCTGAAGTTCTGAACACTCCTCCATTTACAGAGAAAACGCTCAGCTCCCTCCCCACCCAAGTTGCATTACTAAGCTGAGGCCATGCAGATCTTCTGCCTTTATAGTTTTCCAGTTTACACATATATATTGCAGGCCAAAGCAGTGCCCCACAGCCAGAGGCAGCAAGCAGCACCTTCCCTGATGTAACATCTGATCGACATGAGAACCTCAATACAGCAGGGACATTTAGCAATGTGAGGTTTTAGCTTAATGCTAATGCTGTAAGACCCTCTTGAGGTCCCTATTTCCATGGCAGAGATCTCCATCTCTCCTTTGAGATGTTCTGTTTGGAAATGTAGCTGACCTCTAGAAAACAAGCAAGGTCAAGTAGCGCTGGGTGTGTGTTCATCTGCCCGAATCTCTCTCCTGCTGCTCTGAGGGACCCAACTATGCATTATTTAATCAGAGTGACTGGATGAGCCACCAGAAAGAAGTGTTGGTTAGATAGTGCCTTGAGGAAGACCAGGATTATCTCCCTCTGCTGCGCTTGAGCAATGTGACCAAGGCAAATCAACCACACTTTTGTTTATAGACTTGCTTTACTGATTTATCATCATGGGACTACTCATAATGGTCTCAGGTTCTTTATGATCTTGCCAAACCTGAGAAATTTCACTCAATTCCCTGCAGTTTTCTATTTTCAAAGGAGGAAAATGCATTTGTATGTCATGGAGCACCTCGGTGATGCTGGCCATATCATTTTGTTTTTTCACTCTCGCTGTAGGCAACACATAAATCTAGTACAAAACCAGATTTGTGTTTCGTCCTTTATCACAAGCTTGCTGTGTGTCCTGCATTAATTACATTTTGTTCCCCAGTTCATAAGCTGAATGCCAGCGGGAAAAAAATAGGAATAAAGTAAAGTATGAATTGGGAGTGACTTGGTCCTCTTGTGTTCCCAGAATGAATGGGAGCGCAGCAGCTCTGCTCTTGTCAGGCAGCTTTAATCACCAGATGTATCATTATGTTGTTATATCACAGTCTGCTTTTCCAGGTCTGTTCCTGATGCCTTTCCTAGCCCAGCCTATGTGATGTGAGTGCGGCTGCTGTTTTCTCCACGGCACTGCATGTTCCTGAGTACATTTGCTAAGTCCATCCGTTGCGAAGGATATTTACAGCGTCAGAGAAATGGAGAGGTAAGGATGCGAAGAGCTGGAGCAGGGAGGGGAGCAAATCTGTCCAGAAGGTGGAAAAAAAAGCCCGTTCACTGTCAGTGGATGTGTGTACCACTTCTTTTTCCTTTTCTGTGTTATAGGGGTGAAATACAAATGACTCAGATAAACGTGGAAAGGGACAACAATGAAAGCACCATAGCTAGAGATGCTCAGAGCTGGTTCTTTTTCCAAAGGAGGCTTGAGAACTGGGCACAATGATGCATTTGCACGTGAGTGAGCAATTTCCATGCCTGAAGCTTTGAGACAGGTCACTGTCAGTGCCAGATGGACACAAGGGTTGGCCCATCTGGGAGCTGGAGCCACAACGGGCTATCAGAGGCCATCAGTGAGCATTGGCTTGGCTGCCACACTGCTAGTGGGGCTTTCAGGGGAAGCAGCAACTGCTGCAAGAGGGACCTCTCCATCCACAACCAATACCACCTTCCACAAGTTAGGGGTACTAAAGCTGGCTGAGATGAGTGCTGTGATGGGCATTTATGGTTGCTGTGGAGACATCAACTTGGTCCTTTAATCATCATTGCATAGCGAACCATGAGCTCCCAAAGAGAAAGCAGAGTGATAATTCACGCAGACTTCCAGACTACTTAAAAAGACCTATTTAATATTTTTACAGTAATACTGTGCACTCTGCTGCTCTCACTGCAGAATTACAGGTGTCAGCCTGAGGAGGTGTGTGTGTGGGGACATCATTTTGGAGAAAAGCCATTTTGCCAGGAGGATGAGACAAACAGAGAGGGTGCAGAGAGACCTGGCACCACCAAGGAGCTCAGAGCATCCATTGGTTTCAGGCTGCTGACCTGTTGCTGCACAAAACCATGAAGGTCAATCAACAGATCAATACACACATAGTACGGACTGTATGGAAGTACGCGTTGTGTTGAGTGATGAGCAGAGTGAGAAATCCTAAATCTAGCATAGATAAAGGGAGAAGCAGATAAGAGAGCAATACCTCTCTGGTGACGATGTCTCTGTTGGCTAATTCAAACCCACTACATTGAATAGGTCAAGTCCAAATGAGCTGCATGTCCAAAGCCTAACTGGTCAGCTGGAAGATCACTGTAACCTCAAACCTGCATGGTCTTTCATAAAATGATTCCAAGGCAAAACCTATCAAGAGGTCATGGCTCTCTCCCGCAAACCATAGCAAAGACAAGTGCTGATTGCATTTCCATTCCTCACAATGTGTTTTCTTTGGGGTTTTTTTAAAGTGCAAAATGAACATGTGGAACCTAATGCTATGGGATAAGGCTGCTAATGAGACTCATAGGCCAAATGTCAGATTTGCTTCTGGTGTAGCTGCTGAGGAGTTCATAACTGAATCCAGTATTCGCGTAAACTACTTTGCTTTAAGGCATAATCCACCACCAGATGATTGCTATAAGGAAGATATTTTGCCTGGGGGGTGGCTTCTTTTCTGTAATAAATTTCTTTGGACCTTACCCAATGCATCTGGCTGCAGCCAGCATTTGGAATTGGCTGCAAATCTGATGGATGAGGCAAGTCTGAGGTTAATTAATTCCTCAGATTCTGTATGGAGCTGTGGCTGTATGTGAAGATAGAAATTGCTGTTCCTTATATTAAGATTCTTATTACAAGCTTAGAAAAATCTCTATTTCCCCCTGGCAGTTCGAACTCCTGTATAGCAATTTACAGCCTGTTAACACTAGGGCTGTTTTGCAGATTTGCCTTTCTCAAAACCCACAAGGGTCCATGGAGGAATGCCTGGAAACACTGACCTGGAAGCTGGAGCAGGGATCAGATTCCAACACCCTGCCTTCTGCAACACAAGAATCAGGAGCTAAATCTCTGCAGGTACGCAGGAAGTCATGGCCCTGTTCAAGGATCTGAGTGTGGCTGCTGGTAACATCATCTTCTGCTCACAGGGGCATTGCAACTGATGCTGCTGGCACTTGCTTACACTGCCCTTTGCTATGCATTTACTGAAAGAGTTTTCTAAACACAAGAATGTAAGTACAAAAAATGCTGCTTTTCAGCCCTAAGACAAGTGCTGCTTTTATCCCTAAGGCAGGCTTCCCAGCCACAGGGCTCGGGCTCAGGTACGGAGGCAGCGTCCTTGCAGAAGAGGAGGTTGATTTACCAAGATGAAATAATCACAGGGTCATGAATGCAACCAGGATTTCCCTGTTAATTAACGAACTGCTTAATTAAGGGGCTATTTTTTTATTAAAATTAATTCCTATCTCTAACATACATGACTTAAGCAGGGGATGTACAGAAGTGTTTATCACTGATGCCCTAAGATGCTAATTTCCCAATGTTATGACTTGTAATCAAGATTAATTTTCTCTGACTTATCCTCCAAAGGAAAGACTTTACACCAGTTTTGACATTTAAATTACCTTAGATTTGCAAGTCCAATATTGTCATAAATATTCATAGCCAAGATTTGACTATTTAGTCTTTAATTTTTTTAATTTTTAATTCATTACTCAAAACTGGCTTCAGAACAAGCGCAGCGAAATGAAGCACCTCTTATTTGGAGCACAGGAAACATCTGGCTTTGCTACCCCAGCAGTGAACTGACACATTACACTTCTGTTTGATGCTGCTGCTGAACAAAATTGGATGGCAAAATCATCCTTTGATCCTTTTCCTTACGTCCGTTTGCAAGGAACCACTTTTATGTAGAAGCTATTGGGCAGCTCTGTTATTGTTTTAGCGTGTGCCGTATGCATTACTGCATGAAACGAGGAAAGGTCAGTACATACCACAAAAGCAACTCCCCAGGCAGCTGCTGGCACAAACCTCTGCCATGTGCCATAGCCAGCATCTCTGTGTCAGGTCTCTCCTTTCAGGTAGGCAGAGCATCTATGCTTTCACAGTTATACAAACAAAAGGTTCTTGGCTTGCCCTGAATGCCATCCCGGTGAGCACAAACAGCTTGAATTGGGTGAGCTGCCTGCTGGATTAGTGGAAAAGCACCTTTTCTGTGCTTCCTGGTTTTTACCTTGAGAGCTCTCCCATATGTACAGACCCCTGCCTTCCCAGTGTTAGCCTAAGCACAGTGCCCACAAACATCCCAGTTAAACCCAGCAGGCTGCAGGCTAAGGAAGCATTCCCATACCCTCTGGCAGGAATGGCAAGGTGTGCTCTGGCAGTTCTTCTCAGCCACCCCATTCATGCAGCCTCTTTGGCATCATTTCAGTGACAAAGGAGAAAGCTGAGCTGCTTCATGTGGGGGCTGGCAGCTTCCCAAGGGTGATGTGCCAAACCCCATTCATCTTCGCTCTGCAGAGTTCAGCTGCTGGCGGAAGCCCAGGTGAGAAGCAGGAGAGATGAGATGCTTCAGCCCCTGCCCTTGCTGGTGTGGATCTCTCTGGTGGCTGATTTCTGATCTCTGTTTTAAAGATACTGTGTTTTTCTCCAGGATTTCTTGAGAACATGGGTTGATGTGGGGTGGGAAGAGAGACAGGACCAACCCGTACATTGGAGAGAGGGCTGGCTCTGCTCAGAGCCTCACAGTCAAAAGCTGATGGATACGGCCAGGCCAGTACCTTTACACATCAGTCCAATGAGGGCAAATTGGCTTCCTAGTGAGACATTCTTTTCCTTTCACTAATTGATGGCTTCTCCAACTTTTTTATATCTGATCCCTTTCAAATGCAATTAACTCTCCAGCCTTTTTTCTCCCTTCAACAGTAGGGAAGGGACAGACAACCAGCGGTGTATTCACATCACAAAAACTTTTCTATTTGAAAAAGGCTAATAAACCACCAAGATTCACAGTGACCCTTCCTACCCTTAAACCAAGGCTTGTGTTTTAAGCATAAGCACCTACTTCTGGGACAAGCCACTGCCAATGCTTTAACTAATAGAGTATTGATTTTCTGATATGTAACTGAGGTGTATGCTCCTGCCTGATATCAAAGACGGACCTGCTTGCCCAGGAGCTCACCAAGATCTTTTGTTTCCTTGATTACTTTCCAGTTCAGTTCATTATTTTAATAAAAGATACAAAATGATGCTTTACAATGGATGACAGACGCACTTCTAATATTATTTACTTCTTCCACTTAAAAGGAATCTGCTTGAATCAAAGCCTCAAAGAGTTAGAGGGGTGACCTATTCAGTTGGGATGAAAGTATGGCCTTAGAAAATGAATGCTCCAAGCTTTGAAGATATGAGGAGAGGCATAAAAGGTCTGCGAAGCGAAGCTCAGGTCTGTCTCTGCCATAAACTGAAAACTAATTAGTTGGTGGGGTTCCCTATGGTCAACACCTAGGACTACATATATGTTTTATATATGTATATATGTGTGTGTGTGTGTATATATATATATATATATTGCCAGGACAATAAATTGAATGACTTCCAGATTCACTTCCCATGAAGGACCACTCATGAGAAGGATGAGCATATAAACTGATGAAGATGAAGCTCTGAACTGCTCTGAACTGCTTTGAGAGACTCCACTTGAACCACAGTGATTAGAGAAGGCATGTAAAAAGCCTTGGACTCGGTTCTCTCAAATAACTCATTGCAATGTAGGAAGAGCAGCTCCTGTGTCACTCACTCTGATAGGAAAAAAATATGACAAGATCCTAAAACTTCTTGATTTCTGCTTCAGTAAAACCTGAGAGTTTCTTAAGTGACAAGTTCTCATAAATAATTCCATCTAATGGAAGACACTTCGGTAATTGCGATATTTTAATTTCAGCCCTTTAAGTGCAGAGAATTCTCATTAGCTCTCAGTATTCGGGTACTGCAATGAATTTTCATGGAGGAAGAATAGCATACATAGCAGTGAAACAGTGGAAGTATGTTGGATTTATGGACAAAGAGATTCATTAAGTAAGACTTTCCATTTCCTTCAGGATACAAGTTTGTTTTTATCACTCCTGTTCTACGGTTAATAAACTGAGGCAGAAAAGGAATAGATCTGATCTAAATCTCTTCTTCATGAGCATTGTCAGAATTATTTTCTCTGTTTTCTAGCAAGGTTTATTTTGAAATGAAGCTTTCAAGAGGCCCTGGGAAGCCTGATTTTCCATACCTCAGTCTAACTCCTGCGTAATACTGCTTTGACTAAAGGCAATAAAAACATCCACAGGGGAGCTGAAATGCCAGGCTGGCAGATTCAGTACCCAGATATTGCAAATGAATTGAGCAAGATGTAGATTTCAGGAAGAAATCATGCTTTTTTCACCAATGCAGAGGGGATTTGGCTGGATAGCGATGTCCATGGTCACTTAAAGGAATTTGTGTCTCTAGGAGAAGCAACTCTTCTAATTTCCATGTGTTTCTAACTCTGAAACCAAATCATGGAAATTTAAACATCCATGTCCTCAGTTATTCCACTGACACTGAAAGTGATGAAGGAGGAGGAGCAATGTTAAAGCGAGATGTCAAGAAGGAAAATGAGTTTTACACTGAATTATGATGTCTCTCATAAAGCAATGGGTCATAATCTCCATCCCTGGAAGTGTTCAAGGCCAGGTTGGGTGGGGTTTGGTGCAACCTGCTTTAGCGGAAGGTGCCCCTGCCGATGGCAGGGGGCTGGAACTGGATGAGCTTTAAGGTCCCTTCCAACCCAAACCAGTCTGGGATGCTATTCTATGATTCTATGATTTGTTCATACAACAACTTTCCATCCCCAGCCCCAATCACACTGCAATCCCCCTCTGAGGGTACCCAGTTTGTTTTTGAAGGCACCTCTCTTCTCATTACTTACACCTCATATTCATTTTACCTTCTATTTCATGCAGTGCTTCATTTGGGAAAACATAGCTGCAACAACAGGGTTTCCCAACTTTGACCACTTTATCGGGTTTACAGCTTATATGAGAGAGCTCAGAAGTGTAGGTCACTCCTCACGCACCCCAAACCCGTGGGCATCCAGGTCTCTCTAAGTGCTGTTGATACAAGCAGCTGAGGCTGTTTGCTCTGAAAAAGCTCTGTCAGGGTAACTGTGAAACCACCTTCTCTGAGCTTGTCTCCTTTTGCATGAAGAAATGGGTTTTTGTATGGTGCACGCATGTGATACCAGGACCAGCTTTAATCCTGAAGATAGAGTTCAAACCCAATTCGAATGTGTCAAAATGTCTCACAGGTAAAGACCTGCCTGGGGCTTGTCAAGAAAGCATTCAGATGTTCTGTTCTGCTGCACAGCTGTTAGTAAAGCAGGGATCCTATAGATGAAAACAAGGGATTTGTCTGATCTTTAATGATACAGTCTCACAACCTGAGAACAAAAATGGAGGGCCTGAGCCAAACATAAAGAAGGAGAGGCATCAGCCAGTTGAGTGGTATTTGATTATATATAGAGCCCATTAGGGACCTTACAAAATACTCTTACTCCACAATGCTCCTGGCATATACCTGGCACAGGCAAGGGAAAACATTTGATCTTTAGCAGTGAAGGAGTAAGAGCAAACTGAAAAAGACAGATACTTTAAACAAAATGAATCAAGAGAGAATACCAAGAACTAACTTTTAAGGAACAATTTATGCGTATTTTTTACTTATTTGCTCTGCATTAAATAAAATGCTTAAAAGAAGTGGAACCTGGCTCAGGGTTTGATGAAACCTGGCTCATGTTTTGACTCATGTGAGTGCAAGCCGTAAGGAAAATATAACCAGAAAGATCTGTTTGGAGAATTCAAAAGCTTTGTGCACTTCAGGATATATTCCGCACTCTTGTAAGGTAAGGAAAAGTACAGGGCTTGAATAGATGCAAGAATACAACTAAAATGACAATTGAAAAATGTCTTTGTCCTATAAGGAGTTTCTAATGACTGAAGCATGATTAAGCAAAAGAGCAAACCTTGTACCCTTTGAAGCATGTACACCTGCGAGCAGCTGCCGTACGCACCCTCACTGCAAAAGCTGTGTCTTTGTGGACCCCTCTTAAAGAATGAAGCCTCTACAAGCTTCCACAGAATGAAGCTTTCTATGACCCCTCTAAGCCTCTAAAGCAAGTGGTAACATGCTGTGTTCTTACTTCTGGAGGTCCCCGGTTCAAGCTTCAGCAACCCACATAGATAACCCAGGTGAATGCTGATGCAAAAGGACGGGGAGTTACAAGCCTGGAGGTCCAAGATTCTGCCCTTGCTGAAGTATACAGCAGCTCGAGACAGCTCATCTTCTGAGAATGGTGAATTTGATGAAAACAATTGTTTTTGGAAGGACACCAAAAGCTACTTGAAGATTCGTGTTACAATTCAATAAACAGTATTGACAAAGAAAAGGGGGCAAATGTTGAGCCGTTTCGGTGTTTTCAAACACTTGCGCTCTCCCTGGAAACACTAACACGTTTCATTTCAAAATATTACATAAAAAACCCTGCTGAACTTCTGCTTCATTTCACAATTGTCCTCAGCTAAAAACTAAAGAAGAAGGTTTATAAGCCAACAATGAAGCAAGGCGATTCACCTCAGCTAGAACTAGATGTTTCATTTGCAAACAAAGTGCTGCAGGTCAACCCCAAATTAATTGCTTTGTTTGTCTGATCCCTGATAGATTTCTTCCCTCATTCTTCTTGGTTTGACCCAAACATTCTTTTTTCCTTTGAAAATGAATTATTTCACTACAAAACCACAAACCCCATTGTTCTCCCAAGGGCAGGAGGAACATTTCCAGTGGAAAGAGAGGATGAAGGAGAAAGATTGGCTCCAGCCCACGAGCACTGGAAGCAGCAGTGCAGCTCTTGCCATGAGCACAGGCATCTCCAGTCTTCAACACCGGTTTTCCTATGACCAGCACTGAAGAATGAATAAGGACAGGAGGGAGGATCAGCTTCTGCTGCAGCTGCATCTTGGAGAGACCACACCAGCATCTGGGGAAAGGCAGGGCAGGTAGGGCAGACAGGGCAGAGCTGTATCACCCTTCTCTGCACCCCAGGCCTCTCTCTGTCTTCTATAGCAATGCTCTGCTGGGCAATTTCATTTGAATTAGGCAGAAACCTCTCCAGAAGCACATCTATGCAAGTGACAGCTGACTCCTTGGTAATGACGGCTTTGAAGACAATTATGACAGGCAATTGTATAATAAGAACTGGCATTTTTCATGAAAATAATTATATTGATGAAGCACAATGACATCTTATCTTCAAGTCTCCAGCTTTTCAGCCAAGCTCATCTTGATGGTTGCCAGTCCTCACTACCGTATCCTGACTAACCAGCTCCGGACTGTTCATTCTTATGGCAATTGTTTGACCATCAAAATCTAATCCATGAAATCAGTCTGGCATTCCCATAAACACAGGTAGAGTGCCCACTTCAGGCAGAAACCTCACCATCAGACTTCAGAACCTCACTGGACTTTGTGGGTGAATGTTAAAAGACTTCATGGCCCTGCGCATCCACTCCACTGAATGGGGGCATTTTCCAGCAGCAGATTTAAGCTTCTTCTACTGTGCACAAAGTGTTTGGATGTTGCCTTGCAAGGTTTAATGGATTGCTTGAAGTTCGCTGTGCACTCAAGCTCCTTTACTCTTGCAAGGGAGAGCTTTTGGTGCAGCTCAGAAGTGGTGGAATGAAAACTAACTGCAAATCGCTGGTGTTGGTGGGATGCGGCCAGTCCTTCTCCCAAGGTGGAAGAGGGAGCTAGATCCAGAATAGAGAAAATCAACGAATGTGGGGATGGCATTAACACACAAAGGCTCACATAGCAACTGGGAATTGCTGGGATAAAGGGTTTATCTAGCAGTCTTTATGGTTTATAATGCCCTCCCTCTCCTTTTTGCCATAGTAGTGATCACTGTTTGTTGAAAGAGTGGGATATTATGGAAAGAATGAGAAAAAAATCAGTATCTGGAAACGTTCCCGTTTCCCTCGTGCTGAACTTGCTTTAAGGTTTTATTAAAGACACGGAATTGTTGACGATAAAATCATTTCTCTGTGCTGGGTGAGGTGAAGCCGATTGTTACACACAGAGAGAAGGGAGCTGACTGCTCTCATAAATAAGTCAATGTGTTAGTCTTGCTAGACTGGAAGCAGAGTGACAGCTCTTCCAGATGCTGATGCTCTACTTCTCTGTGACCCTCGGTAAACTGAAGCTTGCTAAAAATACCCTACAAAAGCACACGTGCTTCAGGGCTACAGAAACACTTGGGGCAGGGAAGCTTTTTAATGATCAGGCTCCAGCTCCTCACTTCAAAACCCAGCTGTGCTGAGTATTGCATCTCTGCTCCCATTTAACATGCCTGGATCTCCATTGACCATCTCTGCTGCAGCTTCATGCCCAGGGAAGGGTGAAGGATGCTGTGATTCCATGATTCTGTGATGGAGTCTGAGACTGCTGAGGCTCTGAGGGTGGTGTGGATGTGGGCTTGCTGGAAGCCAGCCATTCTGGGAGCAAATCATGGCTTTGAGGGGCTGCTGAGCCACATTATTTATAGTGAAGACTATTTCAGATAATGTTTCTAATAAAGATGTTTGCATACACACCCTTGCTCTCTTCCCTCTCCTCCTTCACTCACCAAAGGGGTAGGCACATGGCAGTGACAAAACATAATCAAAATGAAAGGCAACGGGAGATGGAAGCCCATTAAATTCTAAATGAGAGCTCTGTTTCAGGATGAAAGTTCCCTCATTCCTCAAAATGCAGCACATGTGTAGCCAGCAGCCAGCAAGAACGTGTCCCCATCCCTCCCTGAGACCCAGCAGAGGAAGCAAAATAAGTGTCATCGAGACCTAGACTCTTTCTCCCTTTCTTTTGCAACCTGATGTCTATGTATAGCATAAGGGGGTGATTAATGCTTTCCTTTACCCATGAAGAAAAGAAGTTACCAATCAGCTACTCTGTCCCTATCTGCTTGTTTAAAATGCAAACTAACATAACTGAAACAATAATGTTTTGATTGGATGGAAATAGAAAAGCTACTGGAGAATGATATTGTTGCAGCAGGCTGAGGTTCCCAAGCCACTAACACACTAAAGGGAGAGTTAAACAGCAGAGTTTCCATAACACTTTTTGCACAGCTCCATCTCTTCTCACTTAAGAGTGATATGAACCAGGGACAACCAGGGTGGGAAATGACTTTCCTAAGTTCAACAGGCATCCTTCTGGGAGCAGAACCATCTCACATTCCAACCCTTTCTGCTACGTTACCTGCCTTGTATTAAAAAGGAAGGATAAAAAACCCTGCAGCTCCATATTGGAGGATGCCACAAAGCGATAAACAGGGGGACAGTACATAAACCATGATGGAGCTACAGTGATGAAAAGAGGAGCTGGGTCATATTGCAGTGTGGTTTGTGTTCTTGGCCAGGGAATGGGGAGGAAGAGAGAAAGCAGCAGCGGGTACCCATAGCTTGGAGAGAATCATCCTCATCACTACATGAGGGCTAAGTGATGAGGTTATAGGATGCATTAAAATAACAAATAAAAAAAAAATAAAATGAAAAATAAATTAAAAAAATAAAGGAAAAAATGGAAATGACCCATGAAACTTTTCACAAGTATAAGGATGTACTCTTAACCGCAAAAGCTAATGAAAGACTGCCTCTAGTGTGGTCCAGGGATCAATCCCTTTGCAGCTGGCTCCCCCAGGGTCACTGCACCTGTAATCCCAACTTTTAGAGAGGCACAGCCTGGACCACACTGCTGTATGGAGGATTTGAGATGAGGTCTGTTTGCCAACACCAAATGTGTCACAGTGAATCATCTGCTTACAGGTTTTGAAGTGAAAACTGCTCCTGAGTCATGGTAAAAAGCACAAAAGTTCTGCTCTGAAAAAGGAAATTCACCAACTCCTTTTTGAGCCAGAAAAAGGGGAAAGGTTATGTAATTCGTTTACTTTGACTAATAAGCATATCAAAGTTATCTAAACAGTGCTAATAACAGGGAAATCTCTGTTTATTTGATCTGTCTGGTTTTGCTCTGGGATAGATGCTGATGCTCCAGGCGAGCTTGTCTCATTTACCTTAAGACAATTTAAACCCAAAACTTTGCCCAATAGCTGGGAGATGCTGGCAGGGCAGCAGCCTTGCTCCATATCTACGTTACTGCCTTAACCACATGCTCCTAAAAACCATCCTATATTTGTTGAATGTTACCCAGAGCTGAATGTGAGCAGAAGAAGCAGCAGGAAGCATTTTATAAGTCTCGGAGCAAGCTGGCTTCTTAGGGGTGACCAGTGCTCATTTAATTGCCGGTTTGCCCCATTTCCAGACCAATCTGCTTGGCTGGAGTCAGATTTCTGACAAGTTGCTGCTGGAATTCCAGATTAAAAAGCCATGCTTACTTTCAGCTGAATTTCTTGTCTCCCTGGATAATAACTCTGCTTTCCTCAGCAATCTTTGCAATTCATTCTTTGTGGCTGGACACAAAAGCCCTGTTTTCTATGAGATTGCTTATCTCCAGCAAAGCTTCAATGGAATATTGAATGAAGGGATGAAAACCCTATCAAAACAATCACTGTCCCAGACTGGAGAGGCATTTTTCATGGCTTCTTCCTTGGTGTTTGCTGATAATAATTTTCATCATCTTCATCACCAGAAGGGATTAGGTGATTTTCTCCCCATCAGCCTCATGGGACACTGGGCGCTCTGGTTCACCACCAGTGAAGAGGTCTTTGATTGCCATCTCCATCCCTGTGGGATTCCTAGGAATTTCCCTGTCGATTCACTGCATGTGCATGATTTATGTCAATAGATACGTTAGTGTAACATATGTGAACAAGAAAACAGCTTAGCAAGCTGATGCAGGGTTGATGCTGGAATTACTGTGCTCAGCCAGCCCAAAGAAGGAAACCAGCTTTGCGCTGCTGCAGCACCAACCCTGCGTTTGGGACTGGTGTGTGTTTATAAGTGGAGGCAATCAAGCAGAAAGACTCATTCTCCACCTGAGTGGTTTCCCTGCTGCCAAGACACTGACCTGAAAGGCCCAAGACACAGGTTAACTCTTGGCAGAAGAGCATCGCAACTGAAGGGCTGTTGGGTCTGAAGAGGAGTAGCCAGATCGATGCAATGGCTCCATGCGGCACAACCGGGTTTTGCAAACGTGCTTGTGTGAGATTTGTACAACAGAAATAGAGGGAAATCTGCCAACTATTAAGGTTTTCCTTTAATGTAAGCACTGGGGTGTGCACCAGCATCCCAGAGAAGAAAGAAGCCCATTGCTAAAAAGTAATTAATGCCCAGAAGGTTTTCAACTGTGATTCATTTTTATATCCAGTGTTCGATAGCAATTATTTTGACCACCAGTCAAAATAATCTCTTCAGCTGGATCGATACTCATGGCCTTAAGCCTAAACTACTCTCTGTGGTCATGAGGGCAGACCAGGAAAGGCGATAGTGCAAATCTACATGCAAAATCAGGGGTTGCACCCTGCCAGACACAGCCCCTGCAAAAGCCATCGGACACAGCCACACTGCTCCAGCCCTGTAAAACAGGGAATAGACAAAGTCATGCAAATGACCCGAACCAGCTCCTCCTGCAAAATCACCGGAGGTGTTTGTGTTCTTTCTGTCTGATTTTGAAGGAACAGCTCTGATTTACACCACCAAGGGAGAGCAGCCCCTGTCTCTTCTGTGAAGAGCTGAATTCAGCTCAGAGACAGGAGCACCGGCTGAGCAGAGCCTGGCAGATGCAGGGAAGTCGGTCTGTTAGCAGGCATACGGCTTCCGCGCAGAACTACAGCTGCAGTTGTGGAGCCTGAATCAATAGCTGCTCTAACAGAAAACCAGTTTTGTTTCTCAGACACAAAGGCCTCTTCTATCACTGCCCAGCGGGAGGTATAGAAAACTGCCATTTCTTGCCCTGTTTCTGCCCTTGTCTCTCTTCTTCTACATATAACAGGCTGCCAGTGGTTATTTTATCGCTTAGGTTTTTTGTTTTAATTGAAACTGAGTAAACGACTGTTTTTCCTGAACAGCTGATGAGTTTAACAAAGTTTTCCATTAGTTCACAGGGAAGGAACCAGCAACCTTCAGAGCAGAAAACAGAAACATTATCTGAACTTACTTTGTGCAAGGGCAAGGCGACAAAATCTCACAATGACGGGGGCAGCCCCTGAAAGATGTTAATAGCAACTTCTGCCTGGGCAGTATTTAAAGGATGTAATTTAGCATAGCACTACATGATATGAGAAAACCTCTTTAGAGTATGCCCTGCAATCTTCCCCGTCCCCAAACACACTTGTTCCGACACAAGCCAGCTTTATTTCTGGCTGTAGCATCACTATATATGTGGTAGTTTTTCCTGGAACATCTCCATTGATAAAAGGGAGAGAAGAAGGAAAAGAAACACATTAATGAAAGTGGAAGACCTTCTGCATCACCTCCCTGTGATACAGCCATTCCCTGCAGATCGCATCTCTAACACTTCTTAGAGGAACTCAGGCTAAGCAGCAAATGAATGGGATGGGAGACCTCATTTGCTGGAAGAGACAGAGCTGGCAAGCAGTAATACAATTGGCATCTCATTCTCAAAATAGATAGCTCCTACCATGCTTCATCATCCTTCTCTTTTCCTAGAGAACCCCTAGCATTAATATCACTAGCGAGCTAGATACCTGTTCTGTCTGATAAAGGAACAGAGTAGCTCCCTCTGACACTGCTCAGCTGTTCTAGCCTAAAGCCCTATGACTGCTTGTAACCTGAAATACTCCTCTTGATTCCAGCATCTCCTTTAGCCCCCAACCTTCCCCTAATGCAGGGCATTTAAAGAGTAGGCTGCTAAGGGATTGCACCAAGCTGAAAGCTTGGTGAAATAAGGCAAGACTGAGGGAAGCACTGATAGGACCTAATGGGGTTTAGGAGGAGCAGGGAGGATGCAGGTGGATGGGGTGAATTTGTGGTTGCGAGCTGAGCATGAGCTGGGTGCTGGGAAGCAGAGCCACTTTGTGTTTCATTGTCATTTCCACCTTTCTTCCCTCACCCCTTTAAAAGTCCATTTCTTTGCATAACAGTGGTTTTGTCTTCACTGCCCTGAGACATGTCAGTGAGACCCGTGTGCTCTGGCTTGGTAGTGAACTGAGGGACAATGCATCCATAATGGAGCCGTTGTTGGAAATTCCCTGAGCTTTTTGCTGCTTCCAAGCAGAGTGTGTTCAGCAATGAGCTCGAATGTCTAATGGGCTTCTGCCATTTTCTTTGACTCACAGAAAAAATGGCTATTGTAGCTGCTAGTGCTCTGTCTTCAAATGAAACCCCTTTCTCACTAGACACTAAAGAGTAAATGATATTTGCTTGGCTCCAGGATGTTCTTGGAAAACAAGATCAGATCAGGCAGTCCTTCTGGCTCTGCTACCATTGTGTTGACCTGTCTCCCATTAAAGCTGGGCTGGTTGTTCCCTTTCAATAGCCCAATGCTGCTCTCGAGCAGTAGCTGCCCTTATTAGGACGTCTTAGCACTGCATCACTCTATCTTAGAGAAAAAGAGGGAGAGGTTTCCCTTCTCCTTTGCAACAAGAAGCAATCTCTTAATGAGCAACAAGTACTCCAGTGACAGAGCCAGTATCTGTTCAATGCCATGGGGATTAAGTGGCAGCACTCTGGTGGTGATTTAGACTCCAAGCTCTTTGACACAGTGAATCATAGAATCAATTAGGTTGGAAAAGACCCTAAAGGTCATCGAGTCCAACCATTAACCTCACACTGCCAAGCCCACCACTAAACCATGTCCCTAAACACCACATCTACACATCTTTTAAACACTTCCATGCATCATCCTTTCATGTTCTTTATGCAAGATAGAGCCTGGGGCTTGGTGTCCCAATTTACACAGCTGGGGCTGTCTCACTGCAATAGCCAAGGAGCAGGATAGACCCCGAGTTTTGTGTCTTTCCCTTATGCACCTCAGAATTGCACATTGATAGCAGCCTGCAGAGCAGATGGCAAAACAAATCCCAACTAAAGTCACAGAGCCAATGTCCTGCAGAATGCCCTTTGCGGTATTCAGTGTGCGGAGCTGGAGTACGAGCCTGGTCCATGGTGAGAATCAAATCAAAGCTGATTCCTGCCCTGGAACTATTGGGTTTGGCCACATTTCTCAATGTGGTGTTGGTCACATTTCTCCTCCATGAAAGGTGAACTCAGGCATTGACCTGGGCAGGGTGTTCAGCACTTTGGAGGGTAGGAGGGACAGAGAGGAGCCCAGACAAAGGATAAGACACAAAGCTATTAGTAGAGTCCATAATGAGGTGCTGAGCCCACGGCATTACACCTGACAAAGTCATTATATGAGGATAAAAAGGAATAAAATGGCTCCAGATAACTGCAGGGCATGAGAATATGTTCAGCGCCATCTTAAACTTGGTGAGATTAATTTTGTCAAAGCTTGTTTAAAAGGGAAGTGGCCTACATAGTTAAAAGAAATAACAGTTGGCCTCTTGCATGAGCAGAGATTATCTTCCAAGGTTCTTGCCTACCTGGCTGCCAGCATTTCCCAGCAGTTTTTATGCCTCCAGCTCTTTCCTTTGGCCATGGAGCCGCGAGCAGGCTTTTAGACACTGGTGTTTACAGAAAGGCATTTTTAGATACAGATTTCTTGATTCAAATATTCTTAACACTTGCCTATAAAGCACCAAGTGCAAATCAGTACCATATAAACCAGGGTAATAGAAAAGACAGGCTGTTAATCTTCATAATGTGCCTCTCAGTGGGGATTTCACTTGAATGCTATTTGCATTAAATATGATACTGAGTGCTGGATATGGAGTTATAAATAAATTAAAGGCCATATTTAAGTCCAACACTGTCCCACTGTTGACTTCAGACTCAAGTGTGAGAGCTGTTAACAGTCGACTGTACAGATTTGGGTGGCTGCCTGACTTGCTGAAGGAAATGGTAGTGGCAAGTTCCATCATCAGTGCCCTAAGAAGCTCATTTGGGGGACAATTAACAGCCTGAGTAGGGTTTGTAGTGTCAGTCCAACCTCTGGTAGTCCTGGCTGTGCTGCGGGCACTTTGGCTTGGGCAGCTGTTCAGCAAAATACCTCAAGAGCATCATTAATTTCACTTCATATATAAACACCTTAATTTTAGCACCACAGTCAGTCTTGTTCTTCTGGCAAGAAGGAAAAAGGAGTTTGTGCTAAACTTCACTGAGATGAATTCATCACTTATTTTAGGCAAATAACTGAAGCAAACTGCTCCTGGCCTCAGAGTACATGGAAGAGATAGATGGGTTCAACTGCATAACAGTGAAAGAACTGAAGCTTTGGATGATGCAAACTAAAATCCCTGGAATAAACACAGGTTGTTCCAGCAGCAGGACCATGACCCCTGTGGCACAAGCCCTTTGGCACTGCTGCCAGCAGTGTTATTTGTATAGAGACAGGCAGTTTGGAAATTGTTAAGAAATGGGGAATGGAAAACTATTGAGAAATGAGAAACTATTCAGAAATGCTGCTGGTCCCTTTGCTCCGTGGTGCAGGAGGAGATCACCTGATTTGGACCCTTGGCTGAAGGAGGAGAAGGTGGGAATGGCTGTCTTGAGCCGAGCGCAGGGGAGAAGGGTTTGGAGCTGTTCTGGTTTGCTTCAGACCTAGTAACAGCCACCAGCAATAGTTGTGCCCTTGGCAGAGAACAGTGCTCTCCGGCAGCACAGATGTGAAATGTCTCCACCCCAGGACACAAATTAGACTACAGATATTCAGAGGAAGGTACATGATCAATGAATCATCACCCAGCATTTCTGTACCCTTCCAGTGCTGCCCAGCCCACTAATCCCTCTCTAACCCCTTAGCAGCTTTCAGACCCTGCTAGCTTATTTTTGCCTGCCACAAAACCACAACCCCCCATCCCTTTGCTTTCGTTTCCTCCTCCCCACACTCTACTTAACGATTTTCTCCACGACAACTGTGCAGGTGTGAGGCTCTGCCTGTATCTCTTGCATCACTGGGGATGGGAGCAGGGAAAAAGGTATAACAGGATTTGTTTCCTGGCCTGGCTTGGTCCTGGCTGGAGCCGGACTGCCAGGCGGGATGTACGCCCTGGGCTGTTGCACTGTGATATGCTTTCTGACCAAATTCCTGCATAGTTTTTTACCCTTCCAAAGGATATTTCCATCCTGCAGCTCTTTTGCACTGGTCTGAACCTGTATTTCCCCTCCCTTCTACAGTGCCTTATCACACTGCACACACTTGGAGTTAAGGAACAAGTATGACAATGTCATAAGCCCATGACTGTCAGGGATGAAAAAAGAAATGTGGGCTTTGGGGAGAGAAAGTCAATCCTGTGAGTTTCTCTTTTGAACGAAATGAGTATATTAAAATGTATAAATTGTGCCTATGAGGATAAAATGTAAGGTTGTTGCAGGAGGAATCAATAGTGATGCAAGCAAGGAGCTAAACTTTCCCAGTGGCTGTGTGAGTTGCATATTTATAAGATGGTTTTGAAAAAACCCATAGAATATGAGGGAAAAGAAGGTTAGTCTTGTATTGAACATACTTGAATAGTTATTGACTTCTGAAACAACTTCTCTGAGAGAACAAGATGATATGAAAGTCGTAGCAAGTACCAAGATCACATTTATTTGGTTCAGCACTGCAGACCTGCATTGTTCTTGGTTATGTTACAATTAATAGGATGTGGCATTGCAGTGACTGTATTAATTAGCTCCTTGGAGTCCTGATCCAAAAAAGAGGTCTGCTGAGCTAAATGCCATGCTGCATCAAACAGTTCATAGCTGATACACTCCTCAGGTCTGGGTGAAGCTGGTAAGTTGGTAGACCACTTTCTACAGGGTTAAAGGAGGAAGAAAGTCAGTCAGTTAAGAGATGAGATGGCTTCTCCTACTCTCGATACCCCGAAAAGCCTGGGGCAGCAGAGCCAAGGCAGCCAGATTTGAGCATCCGTCAGGATGTGCCTGCAAGGGCTGGAGAGGATCCATCAGCAGGGCTGAGCTGCCCAGGAAAAGAAGACAACCAGCACATCCACTGCATGGCAGAAACCTGAGCAAACAGACTAACTTTCTCCTGAAGTCCCGCTGCCTGCTCAGACAATAGAGGTCCATGCATCAGCTCTGAAAGCCAGTGACTATCGGAGATTACAGCCTTGTGTTAACCCTTTCTCCTGCAATGGAAACCATCCTGCAGGATCCAAAAGTCGGGCAAGCTATCCAGGCAAAGTGACAGCAGTTTTTCATTGGCCACAAAGAAACTCTGTGGACAACTTGTGATGCTTCAACATATAGAAGTTCCCAACACACATGGTGCTGGCAGAAGGAAAGGCTTGTTGGCACATCCAAAGCATTGCCCTGAAGTATTACCTCTCCCAGGGTCATTCAGCAAAAGGGAAGTCATGGAAAGATTAAACCAGATCGACCTTGAAACCCTGAAATGAAGATGCTCGGACAGCTTCCAGGATCCCAGGAGTCTCTTGATGGGCATACCTCATGCTAAGGGAGTGTTTGCTAATCTCCTTCATTTCCCCTGGAGGAGGAACAAATCTCTTGAAGCAAGGTAAACCATTCACTTCAAGAGTGCAAGTTGGCTGCAGCAGCAGCGGCCCTCAATTTATTCTTTATTATGTAGAAGGAGAAATATTTGGCAGGAAGGTATTTTCGGAGAGAAGGGCAAACACTGAAATCAGCCTCTATACCCAGTCCTGTCTAAGCTGTATACTCCTCCTCTGTATTTTCAGGAATTCACTTGGCAAAGGGACACCTGGAAGGTTTTAAAAGGAGAGATTTACTGCAGAGGGTTCAGCATGTGGGGAGATGTACATCATGGGCTGGGTGTAAATCACGGAGACTGCCTACGAGGACAGCAAGTGGCTGCACCAATGGAGCCAGCAAGCATGGGCGCCAACCCCAGGGCATGTACTCCATCTTGGCTGTCACTCCAGCGCCTCTAATTTACTGATACCAAATATGCTTTGTGCTCTCTGTGTAGCTTTATAGTTTAGAGGTACTCCCAGCTTTTTTGTGAGCTATTTGAATAAAAGAGATGCCCTTTTCCCCCCTTTCACATTGTGAAGACTTGGTGAAAGTTTACTTTTCTCCTTTGTATTTTCTTTTCCCGTTTCCACTAGGAAAATCTCACCTCTCTGATCTGTCTTCAACTGACAATTGTTTCTAGTCCCTGAGAACTTGAAAGCTGCAAAGAAACCTCAGTGAACCTTCTCTTAAAAACAAGAAGTTCTGTTAAAAAGACCTTGTTCGTTCTATTATCTTTAGCTCCTCGAGAGAAAAAGAGCTCCCGTGAAGCCGTGCCCGGCAGTGCCCTCTCTGCACTGAGTATTATTGACAAGGAAAAGACACAGGAGACCAAAAGCACATCTCACATGCTCGAACCACCTGCGGATAACCAGCAGCTCCTGCCTGCCAGACATATCTTCTCTGAAGGATGAGGACAAGAGCAGCTCTTCCTGGTAAGGAACAGCCATGTCCCACAGCATCCTCTGCCCTGGCAGGAGAGGGGTGATGACAGGGTTCTGGTACCCTAGGGTGCCAGAAGGAGGATGAACCTCATAGACAGATGGACCAGAAAGGCACTTTGATATCAGGATATAAAATTGTCTCACTGCTATTTCCTTCCTATCCATGGAAAATTTAACACTTACTAGTCTAAATGCAGGAAAAATACTGGGAATGAACCAGCAGCTTAGAAATTTCTGCTATCCAGTACTCCACCACCACCACCTTTTCTAAACCAGCCCTAAGCACTTGTTTTCTGAATAACTCATCAGCTCAACTGATTTATCATCAGCTTGAAGGTGCGCTTGAAGGTGTGGGATATAAAACTGAAATCGGATGGAAGAAATGTCATCCATGGGAGGCAAAACGTGGGGGCTGATGTTACTGGAGCATGACAAGTTAGCTGGCCCTCTCCCCTGAGACTTGTATTCAGGGGAAGAAAACTCCAAACCTGTCCATGAGATCACACATTCACATGGAATTACAGAAGGGAACTATTCAGCAAGGCTCATACAAGTGTGATTCTGTCCCTCATCCTCCAAGGCACATCCAGCCTTGCAGGATTCACTCTTAATTCACTGCTGAACAGCAGCCCCTGCCCTTGGTGCCATCTCCCCTCAGGAAGCAATGTGGAAGCGATGCCCAGGCATGCTTGAGGAGCTCTATGCTTCCTCCACTGTGAGAGGGAGCTGCTGAACCCCAGTTATCATGGCGCCAGACCAGCATTAATTATGATGCAAAATGCTCTTCGCTTGCATTTCAAATAAGTCTGGGACTAGCAAGGACATTTTGCTGTGTTTTGTAAGGGAATTTCAAAACATCCATTCAAATTCCATAATAAAAGCAGCAAAATCTACCTCTCGGAGAAAGGCAGCTCTTCATGAAGCCAGGAGACCAGTGCGGCCGGGTGCCTGCTCAGATGTGTCCCTACAGAGGGTGATGGGGACCAGCAGCTGAGACTGGATGCTCTCATCATCACACCACACAGGTGACTGCAGGGTGCTGGTGTGTATCCAGAACTAGGGAAAAAGCTGGGAAAGCACTGAATTTGCAACCTGCTTTTCTCTGCCATGCCAGACTGAAAGTGCTGGCCCTTGTGAGAGGAACATGGGGTATGGAGATACAGCAAGGATGGGCACTGGAGGCATCTCTAGCTTCACACAGTACGAACGGCTTATATCAGAGAGCAACCAGACAGATTGGAAAAGTCATAACCCAGCTTCATCTGCTTAATGAAAGGGGAAGGAGGGATGTCAGCACTGGGACTGCTGCTTTTGGCATCTAATGTTACCTGCTTTAGGACTAGACAGCCACAAAGCTCAGACTTTCCCACCATGGATCCCACCACATTCCCCAGCCTTTCCACATCCCTTTGCTTACCCACTGCCCTGTGCCCCTCAGCAAGGGAAAACTTCAGAGTAGGGAAAATAGAACAGTGACACTGTGGAAGCCTCTGTCCCTTGCCCAGGTACCCACGTGTCTCATGGTGGGATGCTGCCCATTGCATGTGCCTTGGGCAGGACACCGAAGCATTTCTGAACGTCAGGAAGCATAAATGCCATCTGTGAGTCTCAAGCAGATGCTGCACAGAGACGATAGCAAAAGCCTATAAAGGAAAGGAGGGGGGGGAAGTAGGGAGAAGATAATTAAATAGCTGTTTTAAATGCTCTGGAAGAAGATTAGAGGCAGCTGCAGGTTTTGTGGGTTGGGTTTTACTCGAAGAAGAGGAGCCACTAGATTACCTTGGTTTCTTCTGCCTTTGCAAACTGCTGTTAAGAGGAAAACCCAAGAGCTAAATTGATTGGCCACATTTCCCAGCTCTTTTATTATCCCTCTGGCTGACATCTCGGGAAGGAGGAGGGAAAAGGAATCAAGTAAATTAAAATCAATTGAGGAGAATAAAAAAGAGAGAAGAAATTATGTAAGAACTGGCAAACCACAGCAGGCCAAGTGGTTATGTAAAGCAATGAACACAAGAGCTTATTTAATTTAGATCTAGCTGCAAGACGGACCGCAGTGTAAACGGGCTGGGATTAGGCAAGCTAGGCTGATGTGCATGCAGTGATTTAAAGCCCTGCATTCCCTGTGTCCACTGAGAAAGGCCGCTTTTTAGGGGTGCTCGCACTACCACAAGTGGGCATCCCCACTGGGGTGAGGAGTCTCTCTCCAGAGATCCTCTGTGTGTAGCCAAAACAGCTTTATCAGCCAGGGCTATGGGTGGGATTATCACTGCATGGAGCTGTAGTGACTGATTTCAAACAGTACCGTCATTAAAAGCCATAATAGGAATTTAGCTGTGACTTAAGGAAAAGAAAGCAATTCCTCTAGTCAACATCAGTATAAACACAGGATTCCTGAACTAAAGCCATTGACTAATCCTGGATGTGAGTTGCCAGCAAACCTGGAGAGAATACAGCCATGTGGCTTTATGGGTTGCTATTTTCATGTACTACAGAGAGATGTTTGTCATGTTTATTTACACAGCACCACAAATCTGCCAGTGGGCAGAGCCCTGCCAAACAGCACCAACCATGTGCATTGTGGCAGAGAGCGCATCACAGCCCTGCCAAGGTGCTCCTCACCACAGGGAAGTGTAAGGGAGCATTTGCAACATCATGCATGGAATTAATAACTTTGTGGGCCTCTCAGGAGAATGGGAATTGAATATATGTCCTTGGGAGAGTGTGTTAAAAGCTTAGTTAATGGATGCTGAGAGGCCAAGCTGAACCAGCTCCAATGGCTGGTCCTTTCTTCTCCTTCATTCCTGGGGCTCTTTGGCACATTCCTTCAAAGGCATCACAAGAAGAAACATAGGAAGAAATAAAGCAGAGGACCTCCTTGGCCAAGCAGTTGTTTCATGTGCAGAGTTATTTACTCTACAAATCACCTGAACTATGAGCAGGCTTCATAAAACATATTAAATATGTGGAGGGATAAAGGGGCTGCAGGCGCACATGGGTCAGCTGAAGCAGAGCAGAACTGCAGCGGAAGAGCTGCCCACCCAAGCTTAATTGAGGTATAGAGAAGTTCCCAATGCACTTCCCAATAAGCTTCACTGTTAAATGAGCAGCTTGGAGCTGAGGGAGCTGTGACAGTTTATGGAGGCTCAGGGCCTGCTGCCATGTGTTTTAATAAATGGGTTCACACCAGATGTCCATGCAAATAAAACATTAGCATGTGTGAAGCGTCACCTACCCAAGCACTTGCCATAGCTTAGGGGACATCTTGCAGCATGCCAGTGGGAAAAGGCATTCCCCTCTGTCCTGTGAATTATGGGGTGCCAGAGAGCTGCCCATACCCAGGCTCACCTCATCAATGTGCCAAATCCAAGCTCAGCTAAAAATCCTGGGGTTTTAGGTCAAGACGTTGCCTGACTGCGCTGGGACTGGTGGTGCACCAGGTATTTCTTTCAACTTCCCCTCTTTCCCCAGGCCCACTAAGGACTAATCCAGAAAAGAGGATATGAAGGTAAGAAAGAAGCAACAAAGGAAAATTGACTTGCAGAGCCATCTGGCCATTAAAATGCAGAGCTTCTGGAAAACGGTGTTGAGCGTGTGATGCTGCATGGGGTGGAGTGGAACACTTGGCAGGCTCCAGGGTCAGGGGACCTGGCCCTAGAGCCAATAGCAAGGCTGGGAGGTAGCCAAACCCACAGGTACTGACCTGCAAGTGAACAGAAGCAGCATGTCATGCTGCCTTGGAGCTCTCTTATCCCTTTCTGCCACAATGAGCAGCTTTAAAACCTCCTCCAGCTGAAGTGGCACGAAAACATGAATTTACTTGTATAGGGATGGCGTGAAGAGGTGTTCAATTTGTGTGGAAAAAAACCCCAGCCTAAAATTGGCTGCTGAGTGTTCTAGAGGATGCCTGCCAGTCAAAGTGTTAACTAGACCTAAATAATGTGGCTATAATGGACTTATCCCTGCTACCAGATCCCACGCTGATGCTGATATTCAAACCAGACATCCCCGACTGACAGAAGTAACAGGCGAGTTGGCAATGAAGAATATATAATAAACCAGACTCACAGGCTGTTTCAAGCAGCTTCAAGGATAGCGATAAAGCTGGGAAATGGTACTGCTCTAAAGAATTAAGCATCAGAAGTCACACAGAGCTTGATGGCATGAGGCGAGATGTACCATGCCCAAAAGTACCGACCTCAGTGACACACAGTGACACCTTACAGAACATCCCACCTATTGCTTATCACTGAGTGCTGCTCTGAGCAATCTGTAATTACTTCAAGTATCAGTAATTACTTCTTAGAGGTTTTGTGAAGGTTAAGTGGTGCGAGTTAAGGAATTTGGGCAAGAATCAAATGTGTGAAGTGTTGTTTGAAGAGTTACTCTTTTTCCTCATAGGGAAATCTGGTTGTTCATGCAAAGTCTAGTTTCGCCCAGGAATGCCCATTAAAACTTAAATATTCAAAGCAAATACAGAGGAAATGCTTCAAAAACAGAGATGTTAAATGAATACGCTCAAACGTTCATCCCAGAAAGCTTGTTCCAGTCCAGGGAGGAGCGTTTTCCTGCGATGATCCCAGCAGAACCATGGGTCTGAAGCTATAAATGGTTGCAATTGCTCTGTTCTGGGACTGGCTTTCAATCAGCCAACAAATAAAACCTCTTAGAGAACTAATGGCTTCCAAAAAAAAAACCCACCCCAATTTGCTTTAGACAGTTTGCCAAACAGGAAGAGGAGTGAAATATGTTGAGTGATGTATTACAAGTAATTTGCCAGCTCGAGCAAGTGCATCATTGCTCTGCTTAATCTAAAGGTAGAAAATGAATGCAAAGAGATGCAAAGACCTCTGAAGCAGGTTGAGCCCACTGCGAGAGGCCAGGCCTCCAGATTTCCAACCAGCGAGCCCTCTGCCTGTCCCCTCCACACTGCCACTGCCCTTTCCTTCACAGCTCTTCCATTACTTGCCTTTCTCTAACCCCCTGCATAGCTTCCGACGTGCGAACACCCACTCGCACGCTGTGCAGTGCTTTCCATTAGTGCACTTCAAACCTGACTTGCAGCTGCTTTGCTTATTCACCCTGAAGCCTTCCCCAACCCAAGGCCCTGCATCACATTGTGTGCTGCTTCCCTGCACGCAGAGGAATGGAGCGAAGCCATTAAACAACCTTTCTATCTTAGCAAACCTACTTCTGTAGCCAGATCCCCTGAGAAGGAACAGTATGCGAGGGTATGGCTTTTTTTTCTTCCCCAACAGCTGCCTCTTTCTTTTCACGTTTGAATTTGTTCACAAGGAAAATAATAATCAAGAAGCAAAATGCATGAGGAAAAGCCCACAGGTGAGCTTCACTTACTGCGCATTCATATCTGCCTACTTGGCTAACAGGATAAGGTACAGCCTGAATAATAGCCAGACTGGAAAATAGGGTGAGAAATTCTTACACTGTAATCTCCAAGGACATGGCTAGGAAATAATCCTCTGGTTTTAGCCCTACCATGGTAACAATGACCATCAGTTTAAACTGAGGGGAAGATGACTGGAAATAATACATTTCAGCCACGTTGTTTTCAAATCAGATGGCTCATACCTCCTCAGAGAGCAGATAATTTGGGTTAAGTACACTGGGCTGCAACTGACAACATCTACAAAGCACCTACAGGGGAAATACAGCCCCCAGCATGTAAAGATGAAAGTTTGGTATCACAACAAGGCACAGAGGGAACCCAGGGCTTCTATGCAGGGGGGATTTTGGGTTATGGAAGCAGTACAGGGAGAAACTTGGAGAGACACCTCTAACCATCCACAGGATCTGGGCTTAAATCTAACCATGTGTGCTCACAACTGCTTTTTAGTGGGAGAAGTTGTTCTGATTAATTTCCATTTAAGTTCCCTCCCCTTAATCATAGAATCCTTAAGGTTGGAAGGGACCTTAAAGATCATCTAGTAAGCTATGGGAACATCTTAAAGGCTTTAGTGCACCGGCAGCTTTAAATTCTAACTGGCCGCTGTTTAAACCCAGCTGAAATTCATGTTCAAGATTAAAGATTGAGAAGCTATCACATGTCAGCCTGGCAGCAAAGGGACCGAGGGTGTTGATGTCTTGCTCTTTCTGTCTCTCTCATTCCATGTCTCTTACATTTTTCAAGCCTAATGCTCCAATAAACAAATGCCTCAACCCCTCAGAGCACTGAAGCGCAGCAAGTGTTGATGCTGAAACCCTTTCCATGCATGGGGGTGTTAGATGGAGCAGTGTGTGGAGACCAGAAAAGCCTTTCTAAAGTCAGGAGGGATCTGTTAGTTAAACCAGCAAAACTACCAGCCTCGGGCTTTGAAGATGCAGTTCCTTTTCGGATGCTTACGTTACATCTTATTCCCAAAACTTTCTGAAGTGGGGATCTGTCATTAGACAGAGGAAATGGGCTCAACCCAAGAAACTGAGATAAGGGGGGAGATGGTTTTATTGCCCTCGATCTTACTGGCCGCTTTCCAGCTGAAGGAGACGCCGAGAAAGGGTGGAGATTTATGGGGTTTTCTGGCTCTGAACGGCCACGTTTGAGGAAGACCCGAGCGAGCATCCCCACTTCGAGACAGGGGCCGCCTGGCAGAGAGGGGCCCGGCTGCTCCGGGCTCCGGCGGCACTGCACCAGCCCGAGGCCGGATTAACCACAGGGCAGGATTGACCCCGGTGCAGGATCTCAGCTCAGCGCTGTGGTGCCAGAGGGGGTGTGGGAGGAGGCGCAGCCAAAATCCTCCCCCCTCTTCCCCCAGACCCCGCCTGCCCGTACCCTGAGCCGGCCCGTCCAGGACACCCTCATTCCGACCCGGCTCCCCCTTCCAGGCCTCCCCCTCCTGGCCCGCCCGTCTCCCCAAAGTTTGGTCACCCGAGCCCGGGAAGAAGGTGACTGCCCTGCCCCTCACCTGGATGACCGTCTTCAGCGTGGAGGGGTCCACGATGGTGGTGCAGATGAGGGAGTCGGGATTCTGGTCCTTGCCGTAGATCTCCCCCATGGTAAAGATCATGGGGATAGCGAGAAGAAAAGAGGCGATCCAGATGCAGCTGATGAACTTCTTGGTGCGGCTACGGGACATGATGCTCTTGGCTTTGAAAGGGTGGCAGATGGCCATGTAGCGCTCCACACTGAGGCTGGCGATGTTGAGCGCCGTGGCGTAGGTGCAGGCGTCCCGGAGGAAGTAGTAGCCCTTGCAGACGGCCCCCCCAAAAGCCCAGGGGTGATGGATCCAGATGAAGTTGTAGAGCTCTATGGGCATGCAGAGGAGGAAGATGAGGAGGTCGGAGAAGGCGAGGCTGGCCAGGTGGTAGTGCACGGTGCTCTGCAGATTCTGCAGAGACTTCTTGCGCACCAGGGTGCATGCCGTGATAGAGTTACCCACGGTGCCCACCAGGAAAAGAGCCAAATAGATGACGGTCACCATCACTTTGGAGTAGATGTCGGTGTTAACGTCCAGGTCCTCCTCGTCGGGCACTTTGGGGAGCAGGTCGGAGCGGTTGGAGGCATTGGCGTAGCCGATGGGGTGCAGGTGGAGGGGGCTGCCGGTCACGGCAGGAGGAGCCGTGGCGTTCAGGTGCATCCTGGGGCCAGGCCCGTCCCAGCGGGGCTGCAGCACCGGACCCGACCCGGCGCCGCGCTCCGACGTGCCGCTGCCCGCGGCGTGGAAACTTGGCTCGTTTTAATGCGGCGGGGAGGAGGCGCCTGCGGTCCCGGGCTGCCGCGCGTGTGCGTGTGCGAGACACACACCCCGCACCACCACCATCAGCCCCCTCCCCTTCCCTCCCTGGAGCCAGCCTCGGATGCGAGCAGCTCCGGCTCAATCCTCCCTGCAGCTCCCGGCTCACAGATGTGCCCTGGAAGCGCAGGAGCCTCCCTGCACACATCCACACACAAACACTCCCCCTACCACCCTTAAACACACACATACACTCACACCCAATCGCATCTTTCCCGCATGCCTCTCACAGCCGCACACCGGGAGTCGCCGCACCGCTGCTGACCGCGCTGCTCCCGCGGCACTGGCAGCCCCCGGCCGCGGGGGTCCCTCGGCTCGGCTCCCTCCTCGCCGCCGAGGTGGGTTTTGCAGCCTCAGCTCGGTCTCCAAAGCGAAGATCGGGGTGTCCCTCCCTTGCACAGGCAGACCCAGGGGCATGGCTGAGGGTTGGTAAAGGGGCTTGTGGGGGGGGGTCCAAGCACAGACACCCCCTCCACTGAGGAGAGGAGAGGCACCAGGGATGCTCCATCACACTTGGACATAAATATGTTCCACTACTCCCTAAATACGCACTCACACCTGCCTCTGCTGCTCGGAGAAAGGCACTTAAAGGACCTACAAGTATCTACCCCTGAAGGATGAGCACTCTGCGGTGGGGTTGCCCATTCAGGCCTGAGGCATGGAGCCAGCATGATGTGCAGCTCCAATGAGCTGTTTGTCCACTCAGTTGTCTTCCTAATAAAATCTTTACAAATGCACAGAGGAGATGTAGGAAAATCCCACTCAGGGAATCACTGATTTAACTAAAGACAGCCATAATTTGTCCCGTTCATCAGCAGATGTTGAGTACCTGGTCCCCAGCAGGCAGTAGGCTCTGTGCTCACTGAGGTCCTGCTGACTGCCTGCCTATTTGATGCCGGATGTTTAATCCTGCAGTCAATCAAACCATGTCTGTGTGCAAATAGTGAGCTTTCCACCAAGAGTCAATATTCCCCCAAAACTTTTCTCCTCTTAAATCCATCCGATGGGATCACCATGAAAAACTATCCAAAATCTGATTTTGTCATCTTATTCCTACAAGATCTGAGATTAATGTTTTCCGGTACTCATCCCACACTGGTTTAAAGAATGACTAATAATCCCTTAACACCGGTGTTCCTTTCATTTAAAAGCTTCTGTTATGAATTTTCTATTAGCTGAGAGAAGTTTATCAGGGTTGCTATTCCCATCTGGTCTCACTCATTGTTCCTGGTCCTTGGACGGGTTCTAGGGATGGATCAGGAATATTTATCCTGAGGAAGGAAAGTGGAAGATGAAAAAAGTGGTGGCTTATACTGATGTCTGAAGGAGACACTCACCTGGGAAGCAAAGCCCAGTGTCCCTATTCCTAACCTCCAAATAGTGGAGCTTGTAGCTACATGTTCCAAGCACAAGCGCACGCTCCTGGACTAAAGCACTTTTCCCACAGTGGCAGCAAGTTATTTCCTTTATGATCTTTGTTTATAATGAAGGCGGATTGTCCCTTTGTGGTCCTATAACTTAATTTTGGCCTTGTAGAAAGCAATTGCTATCCCCACAAGCAAGATACCCACCTGCTGGTCTAATTTTATAGTGTGGATGTGCACATTCATATCAATAGCTGTCTCTAGACATGCTCTGTTTTGGATTCTGTTGCCTCTTATTTCTGCACATGAAGGCAATGCACAAACACTCTGCTAACAAGGAGAGTGTTGCATCTCTGCTCTGTCCCAGCATCTCTTCCCAAGTGCACCACGTGCTGCCTCCTCCACTTTCCTTCTATGCCAAGCACTGGAAGGAATATCAACAGATATAGTGTAATTCTAATTACATACTGAAATACCACGTACCTGGAAACAAAGCGCTGTTGATTTACAATCAACATTTCAACAGGCTGGTGCAGTTTGTGCCGACCAAATCTCTCCTTTCCTAGAAGGGGACTGAAAGGGTACCACCACCCAGCAAATGGGCTGGGTGCTCCCACCTCTAAAGCCCTCAGCAGCATGTTTCTGGGAGCTAATTAATGAATTCCAGTAATTCCTTGTCAAGCCTGTCTCAGCCACACGTGGAGCATCCTCACTGTCACAGGCAGACAGTTCTGCTCTGTTCTGTTTTGCATAGAGCAGATCTGAGCAAAGAGTTCATCTGGGATGCAGCCTCACAGAAGGACGCAGCCACATGTAGAAGTGTGGGTCACTTCTTGTAAATAAGAAAGTCAAAGAAAGTCTCATCTCTCTCCATGAGGAAAGGGGTCAACCTCACCTCTTTTTAGAGAGCCTTTTACCCAGGCAGGTTCTACCTTCTGTTCTCACATCACACTTACAGAGCTGGACACCTACTACTGGTCCATACCCTGCAAACCCTGGCTTGGGAGCAGGTAGAGATTTATCCCATCAAAGGACAGCGTCAACCCCAGTCCTGCCTCACCATGTAGCTCCTCTATTCGGCACCTCTTTACCCCACTCTTGCTAGTGTGTGGCCTGAGGATGTGTGAAGTCATTTTCCTGGCGTGGGATAATGCAATGAATGGCAAAAGGATCTCTTCTTGCTTTTACTTCTTCTCCCTGGAAGATTTTAATCCATATTTCCCTTCAAGCAAAAACAGAGATGGAGATTCATCACTCTTTTCTTGTGCACCAAAGCCTCCAACCTAAATCCCTGCTGTTTGTTTCTGAACTGGTCGACCTTTTAGCTAAGATGAGTTGGTTTTAATGTATTTTGTATGTGTGTGTCTGTGGCTTAAAGAGGAAAAGAATAATGGAAACCAAGCGACTCCTGATCTCAAATGTTAGCAAAAGGCATTTACTTAAAATCTTGCAGGAAAATGTCACCCAAAGACCTCATCTATTAAAACTGCCTGGACTTTGAGCTGAGGGTCCCACAGTGCCCAAGATGCGAGGCCAACAGGTTGCTTCACTCCCTGTTATATTGACCCAAGTGCTTTTCATCTTTGCTTTTTCCAGACGCAGTTGGGAACTACTAGGAATTTTTCATGTTAATCCTGCTCCCATCGGATTTCACCAGGTGGGATTTTTCTTAAGGGCACCAAAAGCAGCAGAGAGAAAGCTCTACAAGAGGTGAATGCTAAGAGAGAGCATCAACCTTTTTCCCATTGAGGTCCCAACACACAGCCCCAAATGCCTTTTAGAACAGGCTCCCACTGAATCAAGCACTTAAATGCCTTTTAATGATGGTCCCTGTGGACTCACTATAGACAAGCTCTCCCTGAAAGTCAGGAGTTCCTAAGATGGGTTAGGAAGGTAAAACCCCGGGGTGTACAGGGCTTTTTTAAGGATGCTGTGCTTGAAAAACAAGGAAATGAGGGAGAAAAGGATGATAGAAAAAGGGACATACATCAGCTTTGTTGATGACAGTATTGACTTTATCATTACTTACAGGCACAGAAGTGCATCCCTTCCTCCACTCAACATATTGCAGAATGAAGTATTGTTAGTTTGGATGAGCAATAAAAGATTCCCAATGGCTCCATGTTATTTACTGCCTTTGGCTGAACTAATTTCAGGAGAGTGTTTTGAATAAAACCAGTTGATACATGTTTATTGCCTCTGATTTTCATAGCAGGGGAACCTGCTGAGATTCTGCATGGAGAGCACATTGATGTGTGGGCTGGACCATACCCAGAGCAGAGCAATGCTCACAAGCCACCAGCATTTGTGTCTCTTGGGCAGCTTTCAAAGCAAAAACAGGCAACCCAAAAAGTAGAACACACCAAGATGTGCTTGATGATATTGGTAAGGGAATTACCCTGAAGAAAGATCAATCTCTGGGAAGGGACAGCTGGGAAATGAGGCGTGCAGACACTTTTTACAGGTCCTATTTCCTATATGCTGCATGCTCAGTCCTTACTGGAGCAAAACTGTTAAAGTTAATGGTGGTAGACACTAATATTCGTCTCAAAGGGACTGATGCATTAAGTGGACACCCAGAGGAGACACCAACCACTTTAGTTTAGGTATACAGCAGGTTTTGGACCCCTGAGCTGTTATTACAACAAGCCCAAATGAGGTTCCTCATGGCAAAAAATTGATTTTATGTAGGAATACTAGTGTTCAACACGCAGGCAGTCATACTCGCACCGCGCATAGGGTCTCCCTTCAGAAATCATGCTTTATTCCAGGAACAAATATAAAGATCAGGAACAGAGGAATCCAAAGGAAGCGTCTGCACTCACTGCAGCCGGGATACTCTCCCACAGCCTCAAGCACAGCGCTGGCACCCTCAGCGCGCATGCAGTCTTGGAGCGCTTGGGCAGCCCTGGGTCTCCGGAGCTGCAGCAGCTCCACCAGCGACGCTTCCAACAGCTCCGCTCAGCGGTGCCAGCTCGGAACACAGCCCTGCCTGCTGGGAACGCTCCAGCTCCGGCTCAGCTCCATCCCTTCTCCCTGCACATCCCTGCCTGCTGGGAACGCTCCAGCTCCGGCTCAGCTCCATCCCTTCTCCCTGCACACCCCTCCAGCATCTTTCAGGAAGTCTCACGGGCACAGATGATTCTCATTTTCTCACATCCCCATCCCCGAAATTCCACTGCTTTTCAAAATTTCAGTGCCATTTTAAAATGTAAATGGGAAAGCAGCACGGGAACACACACACACGCACACCCTGGCCAAGCACTCTTTACTGCCTTTTCCCAGTGACCCTCCCATACGTTTGAAATGCTCCCAAATCCTTATTAAATGCCTTGGATTTCAGGAAATACACAAAGCACCAGGCATGCTTTGTGCTCTTTCCTAGGGTGAGTCTCCTTTATTAAATGCTGGAAATGCCACGGGCTGGTAGGGCTTTCTCCTTAGCCGTATGGAACCAAACAAGATGACATTTGTTCAGACACCGCTCTCTGCCTTCATCACTTACCCCCATAAAGGCCCTTTCGTTACACCAGGGAGCCCAGGGCTTCAGGATGCAGCACTGGGGAGATTCCCAGTGGAAATTTTCCCGGGCACTCTACACCGGGTTCAAGTCATGCAGTGAAAACTTGGTGCTTTGTGCCTTCCAAAGCACACTGTGACCTGCTGTAAATGTGTATTATTTGTACTCTGCAGTCGGGCTCGTTCCTGCTATTCTTCCCATTTAAGAGCTCACATCCTCCCATTTTTTCACAGCACTGGCACTCTGGATTTGCCTGAGCTTGGGCTACTCCGAAGCCTGAGCTGGCATCCCTCTCACTGTGCAAGGAGAGGATGCTAACGCTGGTCTGCAGCCTGTGAGAGTGATGAGAAGGTCCTTCCTGGTTATTCCCAGGAGGAAGAATGAGAGCCTTGAGCACTGCCAGGAATGGCACAGCCACAGCTTCTCTGAGCACCCTGTGCCAGTGCCTCAGCATCCTCACAGGGAAGAACTTCTGCCTAAAATTCTCCTAAAATTCTCTAAATCTCCAATATTTCCTGCCTAAGGAAGGGTTATTCACACCCCTGTGGCCGGGGACTATTTGGAACACTTCTCCATGGGCTCTCTTGGTTATATTTCTTTCCCAAGGCACTCACTAACAGATCTGCAGAGGCAGTGGCTCACAGCCCTGTGCATGCTGGCCCAGCCTCACCTCCCTGGCAGTATCACATCTCAGGCTTTACTGATTTTCTTCCCCCTCTTGACCAAACTTACCTGGATGATTTCTCAGTTCAAACATCTCAACCCAGACAAGAAAAATAGTTTTGACCTGTTAGAATGGGCAGAGTGTCTTTAGAGAGGGATTTTCTTTTCCTCCTTCTGTTATGGCTCAGTAGTGGTTGCAGCCACCCCAAAGGGAAAGAGCTGCTACACTCAGGTAATAGCCCCAGGCTCTAATGTAGAGCAGCCCTGGAACTACTCTGAATTACATTGTAAGAAAACAGCCAAAGGAGGCAGGAGGTGAAAAATGTCTATGAAATACAGTCAGGGACCATTCAGTTCATCCTGTGCTAGAGAGGGAGCTCATCCAGCACCTGTCCGCATGACACTGCCGCTCGTTTGTAGCTGCTTTTAGTACATAAGAGTGTTTGGTACATCTGATCAGAGCAGTCTGGGGAACTGCAGGTGCTGAAGGATCTTAACAACCAACCAAATACAAACCTAGCTTGTGTGAAATAAATCTGGGGTTGATTTAGCGGAAAGATGTTTGCTGGGAAGGAAAGCTCCCTGGACAATGGCTTTCTCTCTATCATAAATCATGGACTGTTCTAACTCCAAGGATAAATATTTCCAACAGTTTCATTGCTAAAAATGAGTTTTTCGCCTCGTAGAGGAAACAATGTCTGCTCGTGCAGCATGTTCTCCTTTTTTGCTCCTAGAGGGTTCCCCTCTCTGCTCCTTGTCCTGTCTAAGCTGAGAATAACTTCTCAAAACCTAATGCCAAAGCAAGGGGTGATCCTATGGTATCCCTGCTGGAACTGGCAATCTGCTGCTGGAGCTGTGAGATGAGGGTGGAAGATGGTGCAATGAAAGTGGTACAAGCTCTTTCTCAGGCTTTCCTAGAAGACCTTCTAAAGGAGACAATCCACCTCTTGTCTTGAAATGGTCTTTCACCAGTGCAAAGGATGGTTTGAATCACAGCTTGTTCTAGTTTAGACTTTGCAGCATTTAACGAGTCTTCATGAGGAGCCTTATCCAACCTGTGGTTTCACATAATTTAATACCATGGAAAAGCACAGGGCTGGATTAGGCTTAATGCAGTGCACAGGCTTACTTGGGGAGGAAGTGAAATGCACAAATGTATTTCATCTCAAAATGTACTCCATTAACATTAATTAATTGCTCTGTTTATATTTCCCCAAACATATGGGAATACGGAGAGCTCAGGCACACTGGGAGAGGTTTTAAACTGGAGCATAGCAGAGCAATAGGGCTATAACTGAGAAAATCCTGAGCGGCCATCACATTGAAACACCCAACAGATGAGTACACAAGGCATATTCCCAGCTCATGCATCTATACAAGAACAGAGGCTGCAGCTTTTCTCTGCAGCTCACAAAGCCCATGTATGGATGCTGAAACCAAATCAGTTCTCTTTGAATGCAGTACATGACTTTACAGCAAAACAGAAAAAGCTGCCTCCCCAGCAGCAGCCCAGGTCTGAATGCTGGAGGGAAAGGTCAAGAAGATCATTTGGGTAGAAGGGTGCATTCATAGAAGAAAAGGATAAACATCAGCAAAGCCCCACTGATGACAAGGATGTGAAATGGGAAGGAAAAATTAGATGGAATCCTTCTCCCTCAGCAGTGATAATTTCATCAAAGAAAGTCATACTGTGCTACGTGATAAATGCGAAAGTAATAATGACAATAACTGCCACAGAAGGAGCTGTGAGAGGAGCTGTCAGAACAGCTGAAGAGAGCTCAATTAGCAAAAAGATCTCTTTAAATGATTTGATTCTCCAAAATTTACCTGGATTCTTCCGTCAATCCTTTGGGAAGATTTGTAGCCCCTGGTCAGCCTGGCACAGATGTTGTCCGAGGTGGTGGTGCAGTGAGACACACATAGTCGTTGCCTTCCCTAGGGATACAGCAACAAGATGAGATGCTTCGCCTCAGCGCAAGGATTGATGTTCCTCTGCCAGTGAGGAGCAAGGTAAAACCGAACCTATGAAACCCAAGAATTAAGGTCCAAAAACCAGGCTCAAGTCAGAATGGCAGAATCTATCTTCATTTTGTTTCCACAAGTAGCAATTTTAGAGGGCAGAAATACACATGCAACGCTTCCTTTCACCTCTACACTTTAATTTGTAAAGCAAGGGTAACACTTGGAAATGATTCTCCAGTGTTTGAGGTATATGTTATATGTGGCGTATAACAAAACGGTGTGTATTTGTCTGACCATAAATGTCAGGAGCTGCTTTTAAAGACTGTTATGAGTTCTTCGTCTGTTGTCTCCACACAGCTTGTCCCAAGGGATGTCTCACTTGGGTGTCTTGCTGGAGAAACAGAGACATCTGAGGTTTTTCAATGGTGGTTCACAACTGGGAGGATAACGAACTAAGAGCATTTGGTGCTTAAGAGCCTCTGAAACAATTGGGAAATGAGCTGAGCAAGCAGCAAGTCCTAAACACATCTTTGTGAGGGCTTATACTTGGATGCATTAGGAAGCTATGTAGCTCCCACTTGCTTGTGTCTAGGAGTTAATGAAGATCTCACTTTCCAGAATCCCTTTCAAGGAGCTTAATATGCCTTCTTCAAGGAGCAATATGCTCCTGCCCTCTGCTAGACTGTCTGCTTTCCTGGATAAGAATGTAAAAACACTTGATTACAAGGTTAATATACCAGATAGAATAAGAAAGTGCTAGTTTGCTATATAAACAGGTTTAAGAATACGCTTGAAAAAAGGCAGACTTATGAGAAATAAAATGCACATCCTTCTGCAGCGTGAGACCACTTTATCTATTCATATTTTATTGGAAAAAAGGGCATTTGTAGGTATTAAGTTAACCGAATGACATATCTCAGGCTCAGCTTTAAGTACTATGAAAAGAAGTATTCTGATCAAATGAATGCTTACTTCAAGGTTTAAAAGGGATTATATTAGGAGAGGAATTTTTGCATATTTAATCAAAACTGGTTTAGAGCAGGTTTTGGACTGCAGATAGGGGCAGTGAGTGTGCAAATCCCATCCTCAACAACCAATCAGACCACCACGAAATCCAGCTGCAGGGTTCTCTCACAACTGGTCCCTTCCTTCCTGCTGCCCATGCTGAACTGACCCAGGACATTTAGCACCTAACTCTGCTTCCACTTCTGCACTGGCAGCTCACAGCTTAATCTTTGTCCAACCTTGAAGACGGTAGAAGAAAAGAGCTGAAGGCAAGGAGTCCAAGTGGGGACATTTACTTGAGGGATGAATTCTAACCCTGTTCTGGCTTCTGAGTTTAATCCCAGAGGATCTGGGAGAAAGCGATGCTCCTACTCCAGGATAGGTGCAATAGTTTCATGTTCAGTTCCTGGCGGGTTGAGTTTCTTCTTCTGCTGGAAGTCAGCTAGAGAGGTTGAAGGAAGATTTCTCTATAGATTACTAATTCGCCTGATTGGTGACTTCCTTCCAAGTGTGATACTTATAGAGGACTCAGAAGGAAAGAAGCTATTTTCACTCTTTATTTAACTCTTCTAAGCCATTAGCAACGAGAAGTTGTGATTAGTGCTGCGAGTTCTTCTGCAAAACAGTTATCCAGTGAATCACTCTTCCCTGACAAGCCTCTGCCCACCAGCTTCTACCATATGATAGCCTACTATTATAACTCCTCCAGGGACCACTTACTTCACAGAGAGAATCCTTTTCTGCCTCTCCTATCTGGTAGAGAGCTGCTCTGCTCAGCTCCATAGCAAACAGCAGACGCTGATGGAGATGTCTCTTCCAGATATTGGTGCAGCCAGGGTATCCTCATGGTATCCTCATCGACGGAGCTTCAACTGCTCAGAAAGCCATGGGGAAGGTCCTGTTAGCTCCAAGCAGCTGATAGAGCTGGAAACAAAGAAATGTCCCCCCAAATTCCTGGAGATCCACTATCCAGGACACACAGGTACTTCTGGGTTTTGAAGATGAAGTTTTCCCCTTGCCTTAACCAGTTCCAGCTGGGTCAGGAGGGCATTCTCCCAAAATGAGGTCTTCGCACCAGTGTCTGGTGACTACAGCATTCCTGTCCTCCATTCTCCACCAGAATCAATGCATGACAAAGCAGAATCAATGTGCAGTGTTTCACCTGTGTTGTGTCTCATCAGGAGGAGAAAGGAGGAGCAGATTCAGACCTACTCCAATGCCTTGTCCTTTTGTCCCAGTCTTTTCTCCATTGTATTTGGGATCGGTGGTGGGGCTCTGCAGGTCTTATGCTGCCTCTTGGACTGACCAGACTTGCTCCAGAAATCAGGAACATTTTCCTGATTTCCAGCTAACTGGGAGCTGACTAACACACTGGATTTGGATGTCACCCCCAATGTGTTTCAATCTTCCCATGCCACCACCTAAACTGAGTGGAGAATTAGGCCAAATTCCATCCCCTTTCCTCTACTCAGTGTACATGTAGATTACTATCTTGAGCTAATTATTACAGCTTGTGTTTATGTGGTTTTTGCCAACCTAGAAAATAGCAGCGAATGCTCATGCTTGGTTTTGGCTTTGAGCAAACACCTCACATGCAACCTCCCTTGAAACAGTTCCTGCAGCCCTTGGCTTTGCTGACATCCTGGCAGTGATATTTGGTCTTTTATGACTCAAATGGATTTAAGTGATTTTTATAATGGCTTTCGCATGGCTCCAACAGTGACTCCAATTCTGGAGGGCAATTTCTACCCTGGCATAGACGAGTGAAGCAAATCTCATTTGACGAAATGCGAAGAGATGTTCTTGCTTTGGAGTAAAGCAAGGAGAGAGCAGCTCAATCCGCAATAAAACTGCAGGTAACCTGCTATTACTGCTCAGAGCTGCTGTTACTGGTGTCAGGCTCAGCAGCACCGGTGCAACAAGGCATATAATTGGGGATGGTATGAATAATGTATGTAAATACTATACATAATATGGTAGGGGCAACATGTGTGAATTTGGGTCCAGGAGAGGAACAGTAGCCTTTACTTTCCTTTGCCTCTGAAGGCTTTCTCCCGCAGAAAGAAGACATAAATCCCTACATTTATAATCAATTCTGAGAGTGGGCTGAGAGGATTTTAAATGTTTAAATTAAACATGGTAACTTCTGCTATTCAGACAGAAACCCACTCCCTTGCGATGCTCTTCCGTAGGTGTGTTTCATGGGACCATCTATGGCACAGCTACAACACGACTGTGGAGCTGGAGCTGAAGTGTGTTAGCTCAGAGGTTTGTTTTGGGGTCCCAGTTCCGCCTGGGGAGAGGTGATGTGTATCAGTTCCCACAAGGCAGCATTGTGGTGTAGGGATTAACATTTTCTGAGCTACTTTTCTATAATTACACCCTTCTTTTTAAATTAAATTCTTGAATAATTCCAGAAATTGGCTTGAACTAAAAATTTTTTCACCTGTAACTGCAGTTTGCCAGGGAACAGGGAAAAAAAGGAAGAGCTTCAGCAAAAGCAACTAGGTGAACATAAAGAGGGTTGGGAGAGAGGAATTAAGGGTGAATATTTATCACCATTAACTTACATGTATGTCACCTTCACATAGATGGAGAATCCTGAAAATAAAATCCATGAACAAACTGGGGTGAATATTAAACTTGCATTTCTACTCTGACTTTGACAGTGCAAATACTCAGGTGCGTTAGAAAAGACTTAGATTTTCTAGATGCTCAAAGGGTTTGCAGGCACTGTCAACACCAACTGAAGTCAATAAACCAGATTGAATGTTACCGATACGTACACATCTTAGGAAGCCTTGTTTCCAACATAAAAAGCAAGATATTTTCCAGCAGCAGACTATGTGATTCATATGGTGTTCTGTTTGCTTTGGAAACATGAACAAAACCAAAGTTTCCAGGAATCTCAGGAAGGATTTGACCAGATCGATGAATCTGCCCAAGGCTGGAGCGACTCCATGTCCATGTGAGGAATGTGGGGCTTTGCTCTGGGAATAAAAACCAGCCTGCAGATCTTAAGATAGAAGGAAGACGACTTACAATGAGATACAGCTGGTGATGTACAGACCTGGTGTAAACCAAAACACAGGTGGAAACCCAAAGTATTTTTCTTTAACCTGGAAACATGACCTCTAACATCACCCTTTCTCTGTGGGTTTGTGCCTATTGAATAACTCTTGCTGCCCCTCCAGTAAATTGAACTATTGAAAGAAACTCTCTTTTTGCATCTCAAGTATGTAACCACAAAGTTGGGAAGAAGCATGCCATGTCCGGACCCACAGATCACTGAAACTGACTGCTAACACCACAGGAAGATGCAGATAATGCACTGAGGGGCCCTGCTTAGATGCTTCTAATGTTATTAGTCCTCATAAAACTGCTGACAAGTAGTGAGACAAAGTATGGGACTGTCCATGCTGCAGATACAGAAACGATTGGTAGAAAGGGGAGGGGGGAAATATCTGCATGACAGATGGTGTCCCTCTGCTTGCCATTCATAAATGAATAAAAATACCCCCAGGCTCACAAAATCTCCCGCTTTGCTGCTGTCTGATGACTGACACTTATGTGAAGCTACTATACAGATTTTATAATCAGCCTTAAAGAGAACAGAGAGAATGGCTGAGCAAGCAAAAGGGTTGACTTGACATACGACAAATGCCTGCAAACACCTCCCTATGCTTGTTTCTACCATGGTCCGGATCCAGTGTGCATCCAGAGCCAGACCCAGCACCCAGGGATATGGCACTGGGTTATCTTCTTGCTTCTGCAGCTCCTGGTGGCTGATGGAGTGTCTGGGATGCTTTGGCCCATCTTCACAGCAGCCAGAGGAGCTGGGAATGCTGGGGTCAGGCACTGCTGGAAATGCAGCTGCTGCAGCTTCGTGTCTGGGATTTCTCTAGCTCTGTTCCAGGATCTCACCAGGCTTTCCTGTCTCTCCGCTGCTGTCTAAGCTGCTCCTTGCTGCTGAGCATTGCCTCCTGCACATAGAGAAGGAGGCAACAGCCAGTTTCTGTGCTATGATTTCGGTGCCTCTGGCCATGGTGGCAACACTGTCACACAGCTTAAGGACCTGGTCTGTGAATGCTTGTCTTGTTCAAAGGATGAGCGGCTCAGCTAAACCTGCTGCAGGGAGACAGAGAATGCTTGAAGCTGTGGATTGCTCATTTGAGAATTAGATTAATCTAACCCATACGTGACATTGCACCATAAAATGGGTCCTGGGGCAGCTGCATGGCACTGTGTGCTTGGGCAGCCTCAGAGGAGGGAAAGAAATGCATCCACCAGAGCTTTATCCACTGTTTCTGGAGATGGGAAGATGTGAAAACATTGGGATTGACCAGGATGTTGATGTTATTTAATTTTCAGACTTGTAAAAGTGGTTATAAACTTGAAACTTTGTTTGACTCATGACTAAAAGCAGCATATGATCACTACAACATTTGGACCAAAGCATCAGTAAAAAAGAAAAGCAGCATATGAGGCAACATATGGTAAATATGTATTTAGAAGCACTGAAAGTAGACAAACTCATTTGGGTCAAGATTTAATCAGATAATGTTTGGTTTAGACTCAGCACTAATGCTGCTTAGGAAGCATATTACATTGGAAGCAGTATTTAAAATGCTGTTAAAGGCAAATGAAAATGAAAACTGAGAGAGAAGAGAGGCAAATTTATGGCATGGCAAATTTATATTTCTTTGGCAACCAGAAGATCAAGTCTAATTAATCTGCACACATTTGCTTTCTCCACATGGCTTGCAGCAAGGGCTAGCCTGGCTATGTCTGTGTATGTAATGCAGTTAAGAACTCATTTTCTTTGGTTTCTTTGTCTTTATTCATTAGTTTCCAAATGCTAACTAGACCTACAAATATCATCTTAGACTCTGAAGAAGCTCCTGAAATGGAGAAGAAGGAAGCTTTCATAATGTTGGAACCCCTTCATGCTTTGATAAAAGTTCTTGTGGTTCAAGGATGTCCTTATGTCCTGCAGGCATAGTATTTCCCCTCAAAGCCAATAAATCATAAATCACAATTGATACTGTCATGGCTTGGGGTAAATCTTTAAGAGCCTCATGGCCCTATAGACATTATATCATCTAATGTTTCCCCAGTGCCTTTATAATGTCCCAATTCCATCACTATGTGTCCTTTGACAATCTCCATAAGCATGCGTATATTGTTATTCCAACACTTAAAACACATCGGCCACATTCAGATTTCTTTTACCCCAGTGAAGTCAACAGAGCCACACCACTATCCATAGGGTGTGAACCAAATCAGGATCCATCCACAGTCTTTTCATCAGGTAAATAGCTATAGCTTCAAGCCATGAATAATACAAGATGTGTGGGATACAAAGTTGAGCATGCAGAGACTCAGGGTACATATAAACTGCCTCTGCATCCTGATGGATGGGGTGATTCAGCTCTGTTCTCCACCACTTCTTTCCCTCAGGACTGTTGCATCACAGAAGCAGTGTGATATCCAGAGCTGCAGCACCTCTGTACTGCAACTCAAATCCAGCCACCAGCAGAGCTTCTCACACTGTTTTCCATCACCTCCTGCTTGAAACACTATATACAGTGTGACTTTTCATTATTCCTTCATTTGATCTCAGGCAGGATGGGAAGAAATATTCACACAATCTCTCCTCCATTTGGCACAGGGGGCCTTAACCAGCTTGCATTAACAGGTAGGATTTCACTCATTAGTGAGAACTGACGTGAGAACTTTCTATGGTAAAATCACAAGAGAGGGCAGGAACTGCACAATATTTAAGTTCCAGGATAGGTGTTTTCTGAGCAGATGTGTCTTTCTTTGTGGGTCTTTTTTAAAGTTAGGATCAGGCACTGGATGAGATCTCTGAATTTCCTACATATTCAACACTCTACACATGGGAAAAGTTGTCAGTTGTCACCCTTAGAAATGCAATGAGAAGGCTTTGAGGTTTACTCCTCTTTTAACAAAGGCACCAGGTGGCTGGCAAAGAAGCTGTATTACTTGATTAGCAGCAAGCAGAGCAGAAGGCTGTCTGTGAATGAGCGCTAACATAGTGGAGCGTTCGCTGAAGGAAGCCAAGCAGCTGAAGCTGTGGGATGGAGCCCCTCCAAGTGCTGGTAGGAGAAAGGAAGAAGGGCCAAGCCAGCAAGAAAACCCTGGCACCTCTTCCAGGCAGTCACAGAGGCCTCCAACACTTCTTTCTTACAATTGTGAAACCACCTCCTGTCAAGACACACACTTTGCCTCAGCCTCTATGTTATCTTTCCTAACAAGGGCTGCTGTCCATAGGACAGTGATTGCAGTACCCTCTCCCCCCCACCCCGGGAACCATAACCCATTGAAACATATGGCTCTACTCCTATACATCTGCTTGGGTATGACAGCATCAGTTGTCGCACAAGACCCTCAGCAGAGATTGAGATGTGCAGCAACCATCTGGACTATCTCTCTTAATTCCATCACATTCTGGTGCTAGTGAGGATAGAAGAGGCAATAGGCTAACGCATCAGCCTTTCAGGCTTGGGGGGATTTACAACCCTCCTTTTCCTTATATCGCTGGCATGCAATGTGGTTTGACATGGATATTGAGAACCAAACCCGAGACTGTGTACAAGAAGCTTCTCCTGAGTTTTGGGGGTAATTAATGAGTCCCTATGTTTTAAAAAGACAAATGAAAATAACATAAAATAACAGTTCTGGGGGGGTTTGGAACTTCTGGCAGCAAGATTACCAACAGGTATTAAAAAGTATCTGGCTTTGCTGCCTACCCAGGAGATCAGCCAAATGAGACAGGATTGTCCCCAGTTTTAACTGAAGAGAGGACTCAGATAAAGGATCACAAAGCTCTTAGACACTCTGTTTTGCCTCAGAGAATGCTGTGAATAGCCACAAGCCGGTAAAAGCAATTACTAGGACATTTTCCCTTTCCTTTTTGGTGAGGATTCAGATGGTTCCTGGCACTACCAGAGATGAATTCCATTTGCACTAATAGCATGAGAAGTTCAAGCGCAGTTCTCAGGGCTTGTTGAACACCTCAGAAAGGACAACTTTTTCCCAAGCAGTTTCAACCCCATGAGCTCCTCAGGGGATCCAGAACTGAGTTTATCCCATGAGTTCTCCTAGTTTTACTTGAGTAAGGATTGCAGCAAGCAATGTCCAGCTGCTAAGCTTTGCCTTACTGGGCAAGTGGGGTGTCTCCTTCCCTGCAGACCCCTTGGTGCTCTCTGCTGCACTCACCCTTCAGATGGCACTCTTTTGGTGCCTTTAATTCAAAGGTCACCTTCCAAACACAAGCGAGAGGAGCCCTGTGGTCTTTGCTGCTGTTCCCCAAGACAAGTCAGCCATAAGGTCACGATGTTGGGAAATGCAGCATCTTTCAGCAATGACGGTAGTTTATCATCATTTCACTTTAAAGGACTCTCTTGTGCACTCATGACAGCAGCAGTGAGGGAAAGAAAAAAACCTGAAGAGCTGTGAATGGTGATTTTAATACAACAATGTTATTGTGAAGTCAACAAAACCTCCAGAACAAGTTAACAGGGTTGAAACGCAAACAGGAAAAAAGAACGGGAAGAAAGGAAAGCTACTTCTTCGTCATGGAAGTCAGGGTCTGCTGCCAGTTTGAAGTGGTGTCATCAAAAGGAGAAGAGACTGGGAACGTCGTTCTTGAATTATAATCCATGTAATTGTGGTTTTGGGCAGGTGACTTTGAAAGTCACTCTCTTTTAAAATGTTTGAAGCTGGCTTTGCAGGTGAACACAATATCGTCCATACATCCTCCATCAAAAAGTTTCAATTACTGTTCTCCTCCCTACGTGCCACCAACCATGAGGTCTCATCCCCAAAGTCCTGGCCAGAGGCACAGCGGGTCAGCAAGGAGCTTTTCCTTCTGCAACAGGGGGATGATGGAGAGGAGCGATACTTACATCCTCTCCTTAGCAGAAATAAACCAGGCAGAGCAGAAATGCTAAAGAATATGGCAAAGTGAGTAGTTAAAGCCACAGGGACAGTTTCATAATGCCTCTTCTAAGTTGTAGCTGCCCATTAGACTGTTCCCTCACTGCTGTTTCACAATGCTGGCTGATTAAATTTTGCTGTCTGGTACTGAGTCTAAATAATAATTAATAAGTTATGAGGAGGACTTCTAATGAAGCACACTCTGTTCCTGTGATTCACTCAGTGCAAAGTGTTGAGATTACTGCCCACCAGACCCGGGGGAGTCAGCCAGGGCTGCTGCCCATTGTCCATGAATTCAAATACTGCTTAGTATTTGTAGCTGCCAACCTGGGGCCATTTGTAAGCTGTAGGTGAGCAGACCCAAACCATCACCCTGTGCTGGGCATTGTGGCCAGCTCAGGAGAGGAGGTGACTGCTGAAATGCCCAGAGAGAATACAAAGATGGAAGCCCACCTTGGAAGCATCCAGCCCTTTCCACCACCTACTTCTTCTTAACCACCTCTTGCTAGGTTTTCCTTTCCTGCTTAAGGCAAATCTCTACCAGAATGAAAGCTGGGCAAGGTAATTTGAAATAGTTTGAGTCCTACCATGGGTTTTAGCTCTCCCACCTCCTATGCCTGGTGGTGGAAGACAGCAACCTCTGCCCAGAAATGGTGCAAGAACGTCCATTGGCTTTGCCTGCTTGAGGCAGCAGGAACTCCATACCTTTTTCCCCTTCCACCCTGGGCAGGGACGATGTTTAAACCACTTCAATACAAACTGCATAACAGGTTCATAAAGACAGCTCTGAATTCCCCAGACTGATGCATTTATGCAGCTTTTGTGCACCTTTAGCTCTGATGATCCATGATGAGACGGGTAATGCAAAGTGCCTGTTTCTCCTCCAGACGGAAAGGCAGCTATTTTCTCAGCTGAAGTGGTGTGTGTGTATCTGATATGCATGAGGAGCTGTTTAAGTATCAGTTGCCAGAGCCTGCCAAACAAGAACTAGATTTGCCTTCTACATTCAACTGAATTCTTATTTTTGTCAATCTTGCCACTTTTACAACATGTGCCCCTGTGAAATGTGTTGAAAGGAGATAACCAGGCAAAATGTATCATCAGGGATCTGCAGTGGCAAGAAAACAATCTTGATGTTCACAATGATAAATGTCAAGTAGCTTTATGCCACTTCGGTATCAAACGATGATGTTTCTTATATTCTGTGTGTGGAAGGTATGCTTTAGACAGAGGCAGACTATGCATTACACACGTGTGTTTATTTACTGCAACTACTGATCAAGAAAGCAATGAAATCACAAACAAGTCTCATCTCTTTCCCTGCACATCCCAGAACTTCTTTTCTTTCCTCATTTTTTCACCTTTCTAATTACAGTGATGATATTACCTAAATTAGCATCTGAGAACACAGCTCATAACACCATAGGGAAAGACATGAGAAAACCTTTGTAGGATCAGGTACAATGACAAAGACAGGTGCCACAGAGAACTGGTAAGTTGGTGTCACAGCCAGGAGAATAAAACACGTGGGATTTGGGAATACCTTCTGTTTCCTGCAGCTACAAGATCCCTGAAATATGTTGTTATTTGTAGACCACAGTCTTAGAGCAGCTTAGAATTCCGAGCATCTCTGAAGAGCCCATGCATAGGGAAGACTTTGAGAAGAAGGTTTACCCACCGAAGAGGACTGATTAGGAGAAAAGCAGCTGATGAACATTGAATCAACAGGAACTTCAGGGTATGAATAAGTAAGAATGAGACAAGAGCATTTCTCTCTCAGCTTCTAGTTTCACCATGTGTTTTCTGGTATCTGGCATCTTCTCCAGCAGCGATAGTGCTAAAAACCCCCAAGTTAGTGGAATGAAACCCATTTTCCAAATGCCTGTTATGTGTCTGGAGGAATGACTTGTGTTAATGTTCTCTCCCTCATGTTAACTTTCAAAAAGACAAGTACAACTTCTCAGTTCCCAGAAGATTTGTGCAGATGCTGCAGTTCAGGGGGGTCAGAGATGGACCTGAGCACTCAGACCCGGACCCTGCAGAGCCCATATACGCCGGTGGGTTTGAACTCAGCCCAACTGGGCACTGAGCAATGATCAACCCCTCCTTGTGTTTTAATTCAGACCTCAGGCTCCTAAAATTGAGCAAATCCACAAATCCTTGCAGTATCTGATCTAAACTCAAAACTGAACCTGTGAAGTTTGGCAGTGCTTGGGTCTGATACCGAGCTTTAACTTAATCTACCTGATGTTCATGTTATGTTGGGTCAAAATTTAGCTTTGATCTCACTGCATCTTTTCTAAGGTAACCTTTAATGCCATTAACCAGGTTTTTAACACCTAGTTAGTTAGCCTGCAGGAAAACAAGAAGACGCAGTTTAAGGCTCTTCCTATTGTCAGTGGCTCTGCTAAGATGAGACTGCACTGAATGCATTTACTCCCCCAGTTACCCACAACTGACCCACCTGAACTTCATGTCTTCAATTGTGCAAAGGGACAAAGCTTCAGGCAGGGAGATGGAGAACGCTGAAGAGGAAAGAAAGGTACGGAAAGCCCATAACGTTACTGTTGTCAGAGCAGTGCCCACACAAAAGGGTAACATGAATGATCTCTCTCTGGTGTCTCATTAATTGCCTGTGTTCAATTATACCCTTCGATTGGCTGCAGGTAAAAAAGGATGTATTTTCACCTCTTCTAACAGCTGTTTAGGAGCTTTAATTACATCTGGGACATTAAGAGAAGCCTAAATCAAAACACTTGGCATGGGGAGGTTAAATGTAGCTCTTTTAAAACTACACATTGTGTTTAGATTTATCTCTACAAAGAGGATATTATAGAAACAAATGTGGCAATGCTCGAGCGCTGCCTCCTTAATCCATTTCAGCATTTGCATGCTCTCATTTGGTTTCTAGTGATTAAATTTTCTTTATCTTTAATTCATAGCTTGATCTTTCATTTATAACGTTTCTTTCTTCCTCTAGACATGTGTTCATATATTCCTGCTCTCGGCTCTTGCAATATACAATATAAAACAAAAACCTGATGCCAGAGGGAAAGCAAGGTGGGTTTTTGCAATGTGAAGAAAGGCTGAGATTTGAGGCAGGATTCAGGTCCCTGAATATAAAATGTGTGGTGGTCTGGATCCCCCACATTATCTGAGACACCCTCAGAAGGCCTGGAAGATGTGACAGAAAGCCTTTGGGACACCCAAGTCCTCACAGGGCCCGTGGTCCCCAAGGTTGGCTTAATAGAACACACAGAACATCACGTTGTCATGGCAATTATTCCTGATGATGAAAACCTCCTGTCTGTCTTATTTCTTTCTGGGCTTTCAGGAAGGTGAAGGCAAGAGCTAGGAGTCTCCTTTGCGGTGTGAGAGGGGCAGATGCCTGAGGAGGGCCATCCTCCAGCCTGGGTTACAAGGGGGATGCTCTACACCCAAGGACCAGGGGCACTGGCCCCACACCCCAGTGGGTATAAGCTGCTCAGACTAGTTTTAATCTACTGACAGGATTTGTATGAGAATTCCAGGAAAGCCGGTAACTAAAGCTCCCAAGAGGTAAAGGATTTGCATGATCCTGGGTGAGATAAGCTAAGATGGTATTTCTTTGAAAACCAAAGCTGGCATAGATACAGATGAGATATCCCCAAATCCACAGAAGTTCTGCTTTAGGATGAAGCACATAAAGATGTGTATTAAAAGACCTGTGACTACAGGTACAGGATAGGTGCTTTTCCACAGGGAATTTGCTGGTTTAATACAGCACTGGGGATCGTTCCATTGCAGGCTGAGCCTTGTGGCTATGAAGACATGGCAGGAGGGGATAGGGGTGGGAGAGATGCCCAGGGCAGCTGTTTGGAAAGGGAGGGACAATAAAGCACCTCCCAAAGCTGCTGCTTGAAACTCATCTGTCCTTATCTCCTAATGCACTAATGAGGCTTTTCATCCAGGTTGGAAAACTGTTTTCCCAGCTCCGAGTTTTGCTGCAGAGAGCTCCATCACTTTGGGAATGAGGGGCCAGAAAAAAGGAAAGACTAAACTCCAATAACACATAACTCACTCCTGGCGTGGGGCAGTGTTTGCAGTAGGATCTTTCTTTAACCTGTTGAGCCTTTGGTTTCCCTGTCCTACTGGTATGCAAAGCCTGGAAGGGGGGTGCTGAAGAGGAAAGGTACCAAAAGAAAGGGGAAAAAATAAACAAATGCCAAACTAAAATAGCAGCAGTCGAGGAAGTGGATCCATTGAGCAGTTTATCTGTGAGTCAGATCACAATGTACTCAGTTCTGGTGCCTTTCCCACTGCTTCCCCCGAATGCCCACGAGAGCGAAAATAATGCTGCAAATACAATTACTTGCAAATGCTTCTTGGAAGTAACTTTTTTCCCCCTCTCTCAAAGAAACAGAAACAAAATTCAACAATGATTATGTAGGAGGTGAGCAGAAGCCTCCATTGGTTGCATCCATCTGCTTTGCGCTTTGATTTTAGGGTACATTCCTGATGAATAAACCCTTTTCTCACAACCCAAAGAGGGGCTGGCTGCCAGCAAAGGCTGAAGCACACCCAAGGCTGTGCTGCTCAATTGCCAGTGTCCCAGCATGACCCAGCTTCACATGGGATTTGTCACTGCTCCCAGGAATGAGACCAAACAGCCAGGGAATGCAATGCCCGCTCCATCATTAGGGTGGGTTTTATATTGCTGGCCCCACTCTGGGCTTTTATTTGCCCTGACTCAGCTCAGATGGGCTGTAACTTGTAAAACATTTCCTGCTAAAGATAAAAAAGATATGGTTAAAGTCCTCGGGGAAACATGGCAAAAACAGCCTCTCACACTGCCCACCTGCAAGTTCAGACCCATCTCATATTGAGCTTATAGGTAAGCTCCCTAAGAAAGGCTGGTGCTCTTAATATTTCTATAACCACTTGCATCCCTCATAGGCCAAGGAAAAGGGAAAATGCAAACAGAATTTGCTTTCTGTCACTTGGAAAAGGAATAGCTCAATGGTTTAAATGTACTCCTACACTAAAAGCAGGGGCAGAAGCCTGGGAATTGCTCTGGTCAGTGTATTTTGGGTGGCATGGTTTCACGTGAGGTGTCCCTGCCCATGGCAGGGGGAGTGGAACTTGTTGATCTTAAGGTCCTTTCCAACCCTAACTATTCTATGATTCTATATCAGGCTCTGCAAGGGGCAGCAGGGCTGTGGTAAAAGCTTCCTGGGATAACACAGCCCTGGGCCAGTCAGTGAGGAGTACTCAGGAAGCTTATTGCACGTTTCCAATGGAATGGGATGACAACAGTGCTGTCCATTCCAACCCCTCTGCCACAGGCAGGGACCCCTTCCACGTGAGCAGGGTGCTCCAAGCCCCATCCAACCTGGCCTTGAACACTGCCAGGTATGGGGCAACCACAGCTTCTCTGGGCACCCTGTGCCAGCGCCTCAGCACCCTCACAGGAAGAGCTTCTGCTTAAGAGCTCATCTCAGTCTCCATTTTGGCAGGTTAAAGCCATTCCCCTTGACCTGTGACAACATGTCCTGGTAAAAGGTCCCCCTCTAGGGTTAATATTAATGAACTTAGTAATTGTGCAGTTCCAGGGTTTCAGCTCACTGAAGTCCCAAAGATGAATACTGTGGAAAACCTTTACAATTGTTACAGCATAGGAAAAAAATAACATCTTGCTCCTTTTCCCTGCTAACAAAGCACAAAACCCAACAAACGCTCCTATTCCAAGGCTGTCTGACCGCTTATTCTGTCCTTTCACCTCCTCCCTTTCCCCTCATCACTAAGTGTCATATAAAAATGCAAAGTATTTTACAAGGACAGAAACAAGATGCACCTTCTAAATACACAACATATTTGCAACTCCAGGCAAAGGGCATTCACAGCTAGGAAACTCTGCTAATGAGAGCAACCCTGTGCTTAGTGGGAATGCTAATCAATTAGACACGTAGCGCATTAATGATGTTCTTTTGCCTAATTAGATTAGCAAAACATGAGCGCAGCCACTTTTTTTCCTTCTAACTTGTGCTCCCCCAAGGAGCAGCACCCATCTGGCTCTGGGGTACTCAGAGGGAGGTATTTCCCCAGGCACCCCGGATGAGAGCAGCTGGGTTATGCCTGTACCTACAACCCCCCATGTCCACCCCAGGGATGGGTAGAAATGCATTGAGGGAGTGATGCAGGAAGATTTATAGCTATCCCTACAGCTTTTATGTTATGGAGGCACAGAGCTTTAGCAGCTCATCTGGATGCTCTGGGATGCAGTAGGGAACCCCCTGAGCCCCAGTAGCCATAGAGGCAGAGCATGATGTTTAGGTGATTCTCAGAGAGGACCAGATGCATCTCCAGCTGCCCCAGAATTCACAAGGGACGTAAAACCCAAGTGGGTATTCCCATGAGCCATCCTACGTAAGGCTAGAGACATCTTCACAATAATGATAATAACAGGGGTTGGAAAAATGAGATGAGGCTTATCTCTAAGGGAAGAGCATCCTTTGATTCAGAGCAAGACAAGAAGCAGATAAGGTGCCAGAAACACGAGTCCAGAATAATACTCGCCTGTAAAGTGCGGGATTCCTGAAAAACATTGATAAACTGGCCCAATTCTTGATCCGTTTTCTGCCTGGTTATCTGATTTATGCAGATGCAGGTAGCACACTGCTTAGTGCCCAGCTCCCCCACATAGAGAGAAAGGGAAAGAATGAAGCTGTAATGTTTTAATGAGAAAATATGCCTAGAGAACACCCAAATGCAGTTGAAAGAATAGTACAAATCCAACTAATCTTCCCAGTTTGCTGGTTGGGAACTGCAGATTATCATGTAAAAAAAGGGAGAAATTTGTTTAATACACATATTCAAGACCGGGTTGGATTAGGCTTTGAGCAACATGATCTAGTAGAAGCTGTCCCTGCCTGTGGGAGGGAGTAGGAACTAAATGATCTTTAAGGTCTTTTCTGACCCAAAACATTCCATGATTCTCTGATTAACCACAATCAGAAAGTCTCACATTGGGCTTCTTTAGCAGCTTGGGCTGTTCCTGAGAAGCCACACTTCTGCACAGGGAACTGCATGTCTTTATAAATGAACAACCCATAATTGATCCTGTTTGACGTCAAAAAGCACAAACTGAACAGTACTCAACAACCTTTTGCTGCGAGTCTCAGTGTTCCAGCACAACTCACTGTATCCCCATGCAATGCCAGCTCTCAGCCAGCAGCGGCAAAGGGGCAGGAATTACCCAGCTTTTGCTTGTGCCTTCAGCACAGCAAGTGCCATGACCTGCATTTGAGTTGCTATGAACTCATTACTCCATGAAGGAAGCTAATTAGGATTAATAGATATTTGTGGGCTCTGTATCAGAGCTGACAGCACAAATTCATCCTTTTTTGGTGCATTGAGCTCGACCCCATTGCTTTTTCTTCCCTTGAGTAAAAAGCATAAATCAGTATCTACATCTCCCAAGGCAACTCCACCAACAATCCACTCTTAGAAATGAAGACATGCAAAGATGGCTGGTAGGTTACTTTCCCCATTAGAATGGTTTTCATAGATATTGCTTAGGTGACAACTATTGAACAGACTTTATCTGCAGTGCCATAAAGGCTCAGCTAGCTTGTGATTCTTAATCCTTCCCGCTGCTGAGGTGGAAGGTTTTAGCTGTGATTTCATCAACTTTCAAAGCATTGCTCCTCTTGGGACAGATTCTGTACTTTCAAAGCAGCCAGAATAGGAAGAGATCTCATTTCTCATATTAGTTTGAGCCTGGGCACATTAGTATGTTGAACATTCATGTCTAAAGCTACAGTTTCTATAGTTACTAGTGCATTAGTGTGTCATTGAGCCACTGCAATACTAATTTTATAGTAGCTCTACTTTCCTGTTACTATAAGGGTAGGTTTGTAACGAGTTTTTGGTTGCCTTATCCCATTGTACATATTTCAAGGAGGTTTCTCAGGTCCCTCTTAACTGAGAGTATTACTCGGTAATGAAACAGGCAAGATGTAACAGCTGAAGATATCAGTGTGAAATTCAGTCTTCTGTGTGTTTCGATGTAATTGAATAGTGGATCCCTGGCTGGAGAAGAAACACAGCGCCTCATCAGAGGGAGCAGAATGGCCTTGCTTTCATCTTCTGAAATTACTGCTTGCAGGTCAACATGAGAACTGGATGGAGGACAAGAACATTTTGGCATTTATCCTGTTCCAGAGGAGATGATTTCAGCCACAGAAAACGCCAGCACAATCTGCTCCCTCGAATCCCCTCTGATAGAAATCCAGTGCCATTCCCATAGCAGAGCCTCAGCCACCCCCCACCTCATGGCCACCACCACGTTTGCTGGGTTCAGTCTGCCCAGGCTGGTACAGAGCACACATTTCCTTTCATTTGCCACTCGACTGCTGTTTGATTTTAAAGCAAGACAGAACAGATTAATTATGAGCCTGACCCAGAGCCCACTGGGCTTAATAAGAGGCTTTTCACTGTGTTCAGCTGGACCAGAGCACCCTGGGGTTATTGCTGAGCACTAAAACCAGCATCCTTCAGAACCACAGGTAGGCTTTTCTGCACAATAAAAACAAAACAAAGATCTCCTGTGGGGATGTAAAGATTTCAGTCTCCTGTAGTTTAATTATATTTTCACTTCTGTTCCTCACTCTGTGTTGTTTAGTTGACTTCAGTCAATGCAAGTTCTACCCTAAGCAAGAGGAAACTCAGACTTGAGAAGGCTGATACTGCCTGGGCAGAACAACACTGCTTGGGCCTTGCCTACCCAAGGGAAGATTCTGCTATGGGGAGAAGCAGCTAGGAAACAGCTGCGAATCCCTCTTATATCACTCAGGTTGCTCTGGTGCTACCATGTACCCGCAGCCAGGCTGTAGGAGCTTTGCTCTCACAGCCTTTACTCCCCTTCAGTCAGTTATTAGGTCTTTGCAAGTCATGTTTTCCAAAGAGCCCAGCAGTTCCACTGCCCAAGGCTTTTCCAGTGAAGGGGAAGGAGCTGCAGAGCTCCAGCCTCTGACCCAGGTGGGAATAGCATCCCCATACCTCTCCTTTCCACCCAAACCCATGCTTGCTTTCGATCTCCAGCTTAGTGACAACACAGTAACCACAGTGCAAGAAGGTGAAGGGGGATCACACACGTCCTCCAAACAGAGGTTGAACACAAATACAAGCCTGGATGGCACTGCAGAGAAGGGACACTGCTGTTTTAAGAAGTGGAGCTGGGGGTATTATCACCTTGCTCAGGGTAAGGTGAAAGGCTCAGGCTAATGGCAGTCACAGGAAACAGAGTCAAAAGGGGGAAATATATAGAGAAAAAGCTGCTTTTTGGGTGGCAGCTCAGAGCTGCTTTGGATGGGAAAGCTTTGAATAAGAACTTATCCACTTTTGTAAAATACAGCTTGCTCTGTGAATCTCACCTGCTGCATTGCTTTTCGATGACAGATTGTACCTATTTTCCCTGGATATATTTCCACATGCTAAAAGTTTACCTTGCACATTATTCGGGTCTTATAAAATACATTCGCTGTTTTGCTGATCAAACCTGGCATTCGATGCGCTGCTCTGCTCTTGTCCTCTCCATAAAGCAACAAGGGCCTGCTTTTAACCAATGCACAGAGATGCTGAGCTAGTGATGCTGAAGCAGGCCCCTCTCAGCCTTGCTGCTGTCTCCATTGCCATCTAGCGGCACCGGGGCCACGGTCCCGCCCCGCCCGCGGTATCCTGACCCACGGCGATGGTCAGGAAAAGGATCTTGGCCGTCCCTGATAAGTAAAAGAAGGGGTTCTTCCTTTTGATGCAATCAAAACATGACAATATTTTTTGTCTCCCCCCCCCCCCCCCCCTTTTTGCCCCTTTTTTCCCTTCCGAAATTAACTTAAGCATAAAACATGAATTACCAGTATTTGCTCCTGTTCCCACCCCTGACAAGAAGGCAGTTGGGCTGCTGTGGAGGGAAGGTGATGGGGTACAGCTATGGGGATGGAGAAGCATCGAGGCTCTTCTGCACACCCAGACATAGAAGAGAGGCCACAGCCACAGCAATAGGGTAGGAAACACTGCAAAAACCATCTGTGCATCATAGTCAAAGCTTCTATTTGCTGTCATTTTAAAATCTCCAGGAAGCTTCCAAATGAACCCTTCACTAGAAAAAGAAAACAGCTCATTGACTGGCTGGGTTTTGTTCACAGGTAAATAACATTTGGTTCTTCCTGCTTGGACTCCCTTCTGGGCGCTCATTTGTTTTACTTCCCTGTGGCTTTTCCTCAATACCAACGACTGTTTGCTCATACTCTTTAACAGCATGAATCACCCCTTAAACAAAGCACAGGTGACACAGGACTTCGTCCTCCTTTACATAGTGTAGGTCTGGTAGAAACTCTGTGGCCTTAGCAGGGTTTGCCTGTGGGTGAAGGAGGGCAGCAAAGGCGTTACCTTGCCCTGTCCATTATTTTCCCCAGCAACCAAAACCCTCATTTGTCTTCAAAACAATTATCCTCCAATCAAAGGAGAGGGTAAGTCATTAGGAGACACCAGTCCACAGGGTCTCAATGTCACCTGCTGCCCCATCAGTCAGACAATGCTGCCTGCAGCTCCTGCATCCCCAAGGGGCTTCACTGACACTATGATTCCAGCACAAACCTGACTCCAAACTCCTCCTTGGAGCACCACGGTGACCTGCAGTGAAGCCTGGGCCCCATGGAATGGACCTGACCCCATTAACAGGAGGCTCCATGGCACAGGATTCCCAGGCAGCATGAATCCAGCCAGCTCCTACAGGGAACAGTAGCTTGGAAAGGGTGACAACTGACAAAACACACGCACACAAGTACCTGTGAAATACTGATTATATTTCTATGCTTTGATAGCAATATAATACTTCATATGAGACTGGGAAACATACTTTCAAACATTTTAAGTTACCTGTACACCTACATAACTTCTTGTTGCTGCTTACTTAGATCCATGACTTACCAGTCCCACAGCAGCATCACAAATGCCCAGAATCCCACAAGCTTTTGTTTTGCTCTGGAAACAACACACTCTGGAAAAGCTCATTTTATAAACACTACAATTGCATTGCAGTACCCATCTAGGAATATATTAAGAAAAGCTTCTACCTTTCATAAATACATCACACATTAAATCTGCTCCCAAAATACATTCACTCATCTTCCCCATCTAAGATCCCTGCTTGGACCCAAAGTGCCTGCAACCTGGGAAGGGCAATTGCTGGGCAAAGACTGGGCACAGGCTGGTGTTTGCAGGTGAGGTTGTGAAGAAGCCTTTGGTTTTATGTGGTGTTGGAGTTGAGTCCTGCATCAGTTGGCCTAATCCTGTCTCCCAGTAAAACAGGGCTTTCCTGCACCCTGTGCCCCATCAAAGCTGCACCAGCTGCCTGTGTTCAAGCAGCCAAAAGCCATCCTCCATCTCACCTTCGAGTTTTCCAGCAGTTACTGGAGATGCTCAAGTTTTTCCCAGCACTTGACAGGGGCTGGAAAACAAAGGCTTTGGAAGCAGGAAGGTCACTACTTGGGTTTGGTAGAAGGCCATCTGTGAATGGAAGAACCTGCTTTCTTGACTCAACCACACTCCCAGCTCTGCCATCCCTGTCTGCAACAGCAATGGCTTCACTACCGCTCTGATGGTTGGCTCTTTTCTAACAAAGGAAACAAATTTAGGAAAGCATAAATACAGGAAATAGACAAAAACATCTACAAAGGAACCGTAAGCAGCAGCTGGCACAAAAGAAGAACCAGTTCTGCAGCTCAGTAACATAGGACTGGTCCCTAGGAATGTGGTTTATACAGTATAAGATCCAGGGGCTGGCCACAGCCCTCCCCCAGAGCTGTACCTGGATTGTGTGGCTGTGCAAATCCAGGCAGACTAAGCACTAACTTCAGCTGATCTCGGTTGAGAAGGAAACCGGACATACAGCCCCCCAAATTTAACTTTTCCCCCTCAGAAAGGTCAATATTACAAGCACACATTCAAAGGGAATTCTGCCCTCTCTACTTGCAAACAGGCCAGTTGCAACCAGCGTCTCCTTTCTACAAGGCAATCCTTGGTTAGGGCAAGCTCCCCCTTAAGCTAATTGTCTAGAGATGAATTAAACTCATTCTGACTTTTCTCATCTACCCAAACCCAATGTCTTTACAGAGCAACTCAAGAGAAGCATTGCATAGATCTGTGTCTCGTGTCTTCCCGCACCCAACAAACAGCAAGAAGCAAGTTCAAGTTCTGCACAATACATTACAAAAGGCATCACCTTTAACCAAAGCAGAGAAAAAGAAGTGTCACCACAGTGTAAACCCTGCAGTGAAATGAGGCAGTGAACGTACAGTGCTCGGCAGCTCCTGTGGATGGCTGCCTGTAGTGTACCAAGGAATCTGTTAGCAAAGCCTCCCCTCAAGCCCATCTCCCATCACGCATTCTTCTGAGTTTGCACAAGTAGATATCCTGCTCCTGAACAAGAGAAGCATTGCTGTGTGTCACAGGAAGGAGGAGGACACTGTCAGGGCCATCTGCTTTGCATACAGTAGTTTAAAGGCCAAGTTGTCCTTGCTGCAACGCAGACTGCAGGAAACCAGGGCTCTTCTCAGGCTTGGGAGGTCTCCATAGAACTTTTGCTACAGTTGGCTTTACAATTGAGATATTAGGGCCCGGACCCTCCAGTGGTTTAAACCCCACATGCTCCATTGGAGTTACAGGTGCTTATTTCCACGAGTGGAGAATGCGGTCCTGGCTTGTCACAGACACAGAATAAAGCTACGGTAGCCCTCGATTTAAATAAAATTAAATAACTGCATATGGCATCAGAGCACACCTTTAAATGTGCTTCTGCTGTTAAGAAAATAGCAAGCACACCAGTGGTTGATTAAATTATTTATCTTGAACTAAAAAAAAGTGACCATTAACCCCCCTAGGGACAGCATAACATCCTTCTCATTGTATTTTGGAGACTGACAAAGTCACTTGCATGTGTACAGTGCTATATATCCTCTCCAGCCGGCAGCGAGGGTTTGTGCTCCTGGTGGTTCCCATGTTCAGATGCATCCGAGCTGCCTGGAGCTGACTCTGGTGGTGGAGGTTTGTAGAGTAAACAGGCGACTAGGAAGAAGGTTGTCCCAAGTACCTGCAGCATGAAGACACCCCGTCACTGTCTGCTCCCCACCAGCCCAGGTGCCTAAACCTCACACTTGGAATTAGATTTGCTGACCAGGCTTTGAGGAGGAGATGATGCTCAAGGTCAGCCTGGGCAGCAGAACAGCATACAGGGCCAGAGGGGGTAAAAATCAGGATGTAGCAATCCCCATAGCAATGGGACAGTGAGAATCTAGGAAGCTGTTCTGCCCCACACAGACACCTGCGGCACAGTGCTGTGTGGACCAACACGGCCTGAGCCATTTGATAAAGGCTTTTGAAAGCCTCTTTATCACAGCAACTGCTAACACCACTACCTAGGGCAAGTGCTTGTTTGGGAGCAGTTAAAATAATGGCTTTCATCTAATAAATAAGAAACACAGAGCTAAGCTCTCGTTTTCTAGCAGCGATCGGGAAATGGATATTTACACAGCTTGCCCACAATGCCATCCCTCACCCTCCTTAACATGCTGCTGTTATATATTTTACTCCGTTTCTAGCAAAAATCACTTTGGTAACTGTTGTGAGAAGAGGACATATTTCATATGGTGCAACAGAAGCTGTAAGTCTAGAAAGTAATGGGAATTGGAGAGAATGATGGTGCCTGGAGCACAATTACCTGGCGAGAAGCAAATAGTTTCTGCCTTCCCTGAGAACATTTCTTGTGTGAAGGGGAAAAGATCAGGACAACCCAGTCTGTAAAATCCTCTCCCAGAACAATTGAGATATCAGGGTCCAGATAGCTCCTAGACCTGCTTGCTTTATCAGAAAGGGAAGTTAACATGCAGCATCACCTTGTAGACCAGTCCAGCGATGAGGGTGTATCGGCTCATGGCTGAGTTCTGGTAAACGTAGCAAGACCCCTGCTCACCACACTGGTCCTGCCACAGCAGGCAGGATTTATCGATCATGGACCCAAAGGCGATGGGGCCAGGGATGCCTCCTGCAGGAAGAGAGAGTGGATCTTCAGATTGGGCAGCACCAACACACCAGCCTGGTGAGATGAAAAGTGCTTGCAGAAAAACGTCAGGCTCTGCTACAACTGTGATTCAGTAAACTCATCCTGCAACGTCCAGAGCCACATGGTATGCTGAGTTTCAAGACCTGAGAGTCCAGTTGGTCTTTTGACCATCCTGACCTATGTGTCACACAAGAGCCAAAAGACAACACAGGAGCTTCAGTACTCCTTTTGTCTGAAAGTAAGCAAACGTTGCCAAGACATTGCTCCTCTACCCCATTTGTGGCATCTTACAGAGCCCTTCGTTCAGTTTGCAAATCACATGCAAAGGAAACTAAGCTTTTCTGAGTGATGGCAAACAAAAGGACGCATCCTCCTTTTGACAACGTATGTCTCAACCCTATTTTTTCAACCCAATGTGTTTTATTCTTAGGTAACAGCTTGGCACACAGTCCACAAAACCAACAAGCCACCCTGATGCACAGATTCACTCTGTTCCATACCTAGTGTTCGTACTACGATCCACTGGATTCCAAGTGCAAATGATCTTTGCCTGTCAGAGACACACCTGGGGAACGAAAGAAGACTGTTTAAAAATGCTGCCAGGCTGCATGATCCCTCCCTGGGGCACCGTGCACTAAGATCCAGAACTCCTGGGACCTCCATCCCCTCTGGAGATGGGAGGTTCACCCCAGCACAACGTCCCCCTGCACTGCTGTAAACTGGGACAGACATGCATGTCCCATTTCAGAGAACAGAGCTGCCAGTTTGATTTTCCAGCTAGACATGGAAGGGAATTAGTTCTGATGTCTCCAGGCTGACAGGAACAAGGTGGTTCCCATCACATCTGCCCCATGAATAAGCAGAGGTCGATACTGGGGCTTCTTACAGTGCTGGCAGAGGATGTGGTGTCCCTGTGCTTACCGCAGAGTGGCTGTCAGGGCAGGAATGCTGCTCAGGAAGGTGAAGAGGATCACCACGAACATGAACAGCAGCAGCAGGGACTTTTTCGCACAAGAGGAGGTGCATTTCCCTGCCTCTGCATCGCCAGGGCCGGGCAGGAGGGTTTTGTCAATGCAGCTACACTCATGATAGACCTGGGAAACAGGTTATTTAATAAGAGAAATTAACTCTCCCACTTTCGCAGAGCCAACCAAATCACTCCAAAGATGATGTGCCACCACCCTGTTAACACACACTGCTTTCAGACATACCTTCTTGCCATTCCTGAGGTTTTTGGACACTTCTTTGCACCCAGCATGGCAGGGAGAGTAATACATAATGTCATCACTCCCACAGACAGGGCTGTAGGTCTCTTCTAGACAGCCACAGTCAGCATTGCAGGCTGCGGTCAGGTTTAGGTGGCCATTGGGCAAAGCACTAAAGGAAATAGAGAAGCAGTCAGTGGGAAGATACCAAACAGCATTTTCCAGAAAGAAATGGGTAGAGCAAGAGAAGAAGAGTGGACAGTAAGAGATGCAGTGGATCCCCAAGCAGCTTAAATCCAGGCTCAGGAAGGTTTTACTCTAACCCAATTCTAACCATGAACAGGAATCATGCTCTTGAGCTGTTTCTTTCCCACAGCTACCAAAGGAGATAAAGTGACCAGCTCACAGGGAGACAATCTCTATTCAGAGAAGAGATTCCCGTTTTCGGTCCTGCCTATCCCATTGGATAGACATTGAGGACCCTGTGACAGCAACTGGGGAGCGGAGTATCTCACACTCTGGCACTGCTCATATCCCCTCCCTCACAAAAGAGGGAGCCTCTTCCATGAACTCCTAATAGATGCAAATACTGGAACATCTGTATTCTGCATTTCGCCCTCAGTATCTGCCTGTAAGACTGACTGGACATCCCCTTCCATCATCTTCCACCAACACATTCACACATGACTACCACCAACACTGTGTATTTGGGATTATCCTTCTGTTCTGGCCACGCAGCACAAGGCAGAGGGGAGGGCTGTTATTACCTTCCCTCATATGTCTGGGTTACTCCTGCCATCGGCATGTTCGGGCAGTGAATAAAGAAGATGAATATAGCCAGGAGACTTGACACTGTGCAAAGTAAACACAACTTGATGATTCCTGAGCAGCGGAGTTTGAATTTATTCACAAGGAATCCTCCCAGGAATGTGCCTCCCCCTCCGGCTGGCACCACCAGATATCCTGGAAAAAGGGGAAAAAAACACAAGTTTAGAAATGTCATCAAGGAGTCTTCAGGTCTGAATACATCAACTGCAGTGTGTCTGCACGAGAATAACCCCTTGGTTGCTGCGTGGCTTCTGGTGGGAGTTCAGCAGACATTGCTACAGTAGGTGGTCCTCAGTAACAGCACAGGTAATGTGCCATGAGCCTGATAAGGCAGCTTTTTCTACCCAGCGATCTTGAAACAGACTCTCTGAGAAGCACATCATGAAGTATTGATGCTTGGTGGGCACCACTTCCTCAGTCTATGATATAGAAGCTGAGGATCTTCCCAGTTGCAGGACACTGACAAAGTATATGTCCCAATTCAGACACCCCTCATTAGAGGAAACATCTAGTTAATATTTCCTAGTAATGTACTAGAAGGAATAGACTACAATTATTTTGCCTTCCTCTAGAGGGTAACAGATGGCTACAGAAACATCACATTTCTTCCTAGTGTCAGTGGATACAGCTTTGAAAATGCACTTGGTAGAGATGTGCTGATGGGAAATGGTCCTATCTAATAGCTGAAGACGATAGCTGCCCTGTCAATGAACTGCAAAGTGTGTTTGTCTCCCTTCTACATGAGCTGTAGCTCTTGTATTTGTTGGCAAAATGGGAAAGCAGTGCAAAAAGTGGTTTTCTTACCAAAAAAAGTAGCAGCTTCAGAGGCACTTAAACTAAACTGAGACTCCAGGAACTTGGGTCCAAATGTGGACATCCCAGCAATGAGGGTGGCTTCAGTTGCTCCTGCTAAGCAGAGGAAGATGAAGGTGGGGTTCTTCAGAAGCAGCAGCACTGATCTGGGAAGGAAAAATATACCAGAACTGAATGACTGTGGCTTGTTTTGATTTCAGGTCTGTCCCCTATCTTCAAGTCAGAAGGATTACACATAAGATACGGCAGCATCCTATCGTGCTGCATCTCCTTGAAAGGAAACAGAACAGCACAAAGTTGGAGTTTGAAAGAGCAGTGAACTTCTCCGCTTACACTTAGAGCCCTACCAGCCAAGGAAGGATGCTGAGGATATTCCCACCTCTCCCTATGCACATGCACAGACTAGGATGCTGGTGCTTTGTGGAGAAAGTATTCCTAAATGAGGCAGCAACTGAAAGAACACACTATTCATCAAATCTCAATCATTTCAAGGTTTGTTAGTCCCTGATGGCAGTTATCTTGGGACTCCTGACTCAACCAAGAGCAGGGAACAAAGCTGCATTACATCCTCATATACGCGCATGCCTCTCATGTCCTCATGAGAATAACAGTCTCTGCTAACCATGGATGTTTTGCAGCTCAAGGGAAATACCAAGCAAGTCTTTCTATATGGAGGAAAGACCTCCAAAACACCTTATATCCCACTGGAAAACAAAACCCAATCCTCACTCAAAGTAAGCACAGTTTTACTTTAAAAACTCAATGTATCTGTTGAGCAAATACATCTTATTTTTGACCCACTGGGATTTAGTAGAGCGCCCTAGATATGCCTGAAAAATTGCCATGTGTCATTTATATGCAGGAAGATGATCCCACACCAATTCCATCTCCGAGATGCAGAAAGGCCCTCAGGCACATGGGATGGTCTCAATTACCTCTCACTATCTCAGACATTGGACTAAGAGGGTTGCCAATGCTTTGCAGGGGGTGTTTTGCAACAGGCTTGAAGTTCTGCTGCATAGCTTTCCCCAAGTGTAGCCTGGACCAGTACCACTGATCATCCCATTTCTGAGAAGGGCACAAACCCCTTCTTCCGTACTGGTGGCAGTGACAGACAGCGATGCTGTGGGATGCTCACTGAATTGAAAGACACAGTTATTTACCACCTACTGATTTGGAGGAAATACGAAATCAGAGAAAACCTACTGTAGTACAACTGGGAGATGCGCTGAGGCTCAGCATCACATTTATGCAACAATACCCACAAAAAGTGGAGAATTTCATTACACCAAAAAGAGCAAAGAAGCTGAAAGTCCAAAATACAGCGCATTCTTACACTTCATTACAGGGTGCTTTACAGGAACCACTGTCTAGCTATTGGGATTAGCTTAATTTACTAAACTATTTTTCGGCAATGATCTTTTTGATTGTGCTTTATTTTGGAGCACAAAGCTTAACCCCTCAGCAGAAAAATGCTTGGAAGCCTTGGGGCTGATGTAGGAAAAGCACAATGCATTCTCCTTTTTACACTTCAAAAGAAAAAGAGAGGAGTTCCCCACTTCGTGCCTGCTGACCAAAGGCTACAGGTTAGACTTGCAGGCAGGAAAATGCAGAGGAACTCCCTTCAGCACCAAGAGTAAAGATTAACTCAAATAATTCAACCTGTTTGTAGGCATAAGATGTAGTTATGAGGAGCTACAGCACAAAACCATTACCAAAGTCAACACAGACCTTTTCACTGCTATCACAATAGGACTTTAAACACACCCAGAAACCACCTAACTCTTGAATAGTCTTGACTGTCCTCAGTTTCTGCAGCCAAAGGGATTTCAGAAGGTTCTGCATTGCCAAGAGAAGAGTCCCCCGAGCTATAAAGATCTGATCCTGCAAGTCTTGACTGGTATGGGCACACAGAGGTACTCTTTCCTTGTGTAACAGACCTGCTGAGTAGGTTGGGATCGCCTGAGCCACATCCTCTGAGAAACACTTGCATGCCCAGGACACCCCAGATGTGACAGAGTACAACCACAGGCTAATGATTCATTAATGATATTCATGGAGCTTTAGATCCTGAAAATGGGGACTTTTCCTAGCACAAAATGACACCTACTGTTACCACCACCAATGGAACAGAGGGCAGCACAGACAGGAATGTAAACCAGCCTGCCTTCACACTGCACAGACACTGTAGTAAAGCCATGACACAAACCCAAGCATCACTCTGCCACCTGATCTAAGAGGGATGAGGGCAACACTGACCCCAGCTGCTTCTGGTGAAAATCAGGGCTTGACAGACCAGTGAGTGATGCTCAAACTCGAACCGGTAGCTCACCAGGACTAAGCCTCCTCTGCTGGCACAGCTCTACGTGTCTTCTGCTTGAATCCCTCTGCACTGACAGGAGGGGGCATTTCACAAAAGCAATCATATGGAACCAGAGAAAGGAAAATGCTATTTTATCAGGCCTCTTCAACAAAAGAATTAAGACAGAAGTCTCTTCAGGGCAGAGGATTAAGCTGCATGGGCCACATTCCGGTAAGCTCTTGCTCTTAGGCAGCATTGTGAATACAGCAATTCATTAAACTCATTTAGAAAGGACCTGATGGCATGGAAGAGTGTTTTGTTTTGTCAGTATTTCTGCTTATCTTTGAGACTCTTGCTGTCTGTACTGCGAGAAAGTGTACAGCATCCAATCTCCCACTAAAACAAAAGCAACAGTGTCCTTTGACCTTGTTTTCCAGCAAGGTTGATGTGTCCCTAAGAGCCACATGCACAGATGTGATCTCTTTAATGCAGCTTTCAGAACAGAAAGCCTTTAAGGCACTTCCCTTTTATTAATCAAAACCAGGGAACATGAAAGTCTGTTGGGCTTTTGCTTTCAAACGAAAACCACACAAAGGTCTGGACTGATCTGAATTGTTTCATATGAGTTGCCCACCTTTAGGTATTTATTCTTCAGGAGCAAGGGGTGAAAGAAGATGCACCCAGAGAAGGACAGACTCTGTACCTGCTGTCAGACCACCTGCACCAAGAAACAGTGGGAGCTTTGCTCCACATGAACAAGAAAAGCCTCAACCATTGAATGTCATCCTTCGTTGCCATGCTGTTTGCGTTGGTTTTAGTCAGAACCTTATCATTATTTAAATGCAGGTTTTGAATTTAATTTCCGTGTGGAGAATAAGCCATGACCTCGGAAAATGGCTCCCAGTCAAGAATGCCATTTAATAACAGTACTGAAATCTGTTCAATGTTATATTCTTCATAAACTGCCTTAACCCCTGGTAAACTTCCTATGAAGTTTCCAAGGATTTCAGGCCAACGTGAGTAGTTGCATTGACACAACACAGATCGACTGCTGCTGAACACACCCATCCTGAGCACCTGCTTCAATCCTCCTCTGCCAGCACAAAGGCAAATACCACAACTAAAGCTCACAAGTAATTGCTGGCAGAAGCACAGGCTTTGGCAACACTGAGTGTGTTTGCCTTTGCATGGGGCAGCTGTCACACATGGATGCAAACTCCTCTCTAAGAACAGTACTGGGAGAAATACAAAAGGGGAAAATCCCCTTATTGACTGCAAGCTCCGAAAGGAATTGATACCCAGATCTCTCCGCAACATCCAGAGCTTGCCCACCAGCTAAACCCACGCAGCATCCATTTAAATACATCTCAACACACAAAAAAATCATTAAAGATTTCAAAGATCCACAGCAATTGTTCCCAGGTGGAAAGACCACATTCTATTTCGGCCATTGGTTTGTTTCCACCTAGGGTCCCCTTAAACCATTTCCTACCAAACCTCCTTTGGCACAAGGATGCTTGCCCACGCTGCAGAGCCAAGCAGCGGCCCTGTAGTTAAGAACACTGCTGTGTCACTGCTTTGCAGGAGAGATAAGAAGTAATAACACATAAAGGGTGGCTGGAAGATGCAAAGGCAAAAGGCGGGGGGAAGGAAACTAGGAATAAAAGAAAAAGGTTACAGTGCAGAATATCTTGTTCCCTGGATCTGGAATGGAGATGGAAGGGGGTTGTTTTCTCTATTTTCTCATTAAAAGGACAAATCATGCATATAACATGAGCAAAAGTAGAAGAAAGGAAGAAAAGTCCTGAGGGGACAGGGAGGAGATGCTGGACAGCACCCAGTGACACCAAACACAAGCAAACAGATAGAAATAATGCCACTGTGGAGAGGGAAGGAGGCAGCAATGCCTGTGCACCTCTTTTCAGCTGAAGGCTGGCACCAAGCTGCCCTTGGTAAAACAGTGCATCGCATACAACTGCAGGTAGATCTTCACACAGACAGGAACAGCCACTTATCCCCTGCTCTCCCATGTGTTCCCTAGCACAATTTCTAGTTCAGCTTATTTGCCAAGAGCTCCCACCCACTGATGCGACCAGGCTCTTCCTCTGCAAGGAAGCATCAACACTAGGTTTGAAGATGGACAAAACCTTTCTGCTAGCATCATAGGAAGTGAGCTCAATTTGGGCCCACAGCTATCACTGCTGGATAGGGCTCTCTGACCCTCAAGTATGGGGTGGTTTTCTCACCGAGGCAGATCTTTAACTGTTTTCCCAAAGTCTGGATCTGATGCTTTTTTGTGGCTCCCATCCTTTAGCTGATGAGCCTCTGACACCCTCATAACGATATAGCGCTGGGATCCTGGAAATGAGAGGCAAAGAACAAGGAACATGTGAGATATGGGATGCAGTTGCTGCTAAAGTGGTGGGTTTGCAGCAGGAAGATGCAAAACAACATCTTCCCTCAGCAAACGGCTGCAAGGGAGGAATGGAGAGAGAGGAAGCTGGAAAGCCACAGGGGATGGAAATCCATGTAGGAATTACTGTTTAAACACTAGAAGCTCTTTCTCTACCCCTGTATCCCCATCTATACATGTGCATAAGGCTGACAGCCCCAAGGTGAGCATGAGTACTATGCAGCCCCAATTCCCTCAAGCCCTGGTGGTGCTCCGTACCTGGGAGGCGGTGGGGGTAGCCCAGGATGGGGATGGAGATGAGGAGGGAGGCAGCTCCAGCCCCAAGGAAGCCAATCCACCATGCCCCCACCCACAGTGTGTTCTCCGGGGTGATGTCAATTCTGTAAGAAACAAAGCCAAAAGGGCACAAGGGAGAGAGGCAGTAGTCTGAAATGGAGCAGGACAGCTCGGTGTGCCATGCATTGGAGCTGGCGGGGAATGGGGGGACAGAGGGGGTGGATATCAGTGATGGAAACCAAGCTCTGGCTTCTCCCCTGGCAATGCTACATCCACCACCCTTCCTGCCACACCACAGCCCTGCCTGCCTTGCCAGAGAGCACATCACTGACTGAGCCTGGGAAATTACATCATTTCATTCTTTAATCTCTGGCTTGCACATTCACCTCTCCCCATTGCGTTTGCACTTTGGGGGTTGCTGCAATCCTTGTGCCATCCCAGAGCTACCCTTTGCAAGAGAACTGGTAGAAATAACGCATTCCTTCCCCAGGAGCCTACTCCCCATTTTTAATCCATTCATTTGCCAAAGAGCCTGTAAAGGAAACACGATTAAATTACAGATAGTAAGAAGCAAGGAGGGACTTGGCACCCTGGCTGGGTGACCAGGAGGACGAGCAGCACTGCTGGTAGCGTTGGCGCGTCAGGGAACTCATTCAAGAAGTTCACCTGCTGCTCATAGCCTCATTAGCACAGGCAGTGCAGCGTGAGGAAGGATGGAAGCTGACAGGATTGTCAGCAGTTCTCTTCCAGAAGCAGCACTGATGCGAGCCACCCATCCAGCCTCAGTCCCCCTGCAGAAACAATGCTGAACACCACGGGAACATTGCCACCCAGACACCAGGTCATTTCTCCTGATCATTATTGTTATTTTACCCCAAAGGAAGCACAGTATAAAGGGAAAGGAACAAGATTGTGTTTTAACAACTTACTCTCTGCCAATTTCAGTATAAATATTTAGAAACATTCCTCCTACCAGATAACCCGCTGCAGGCCCAAGGATTGCAGCAGTGTAGAAAACAGCTGAAAGGGAAAACAAGCCATGTGAGACAAACAGCAGCCTTTCAGCCAGGGATGCTGCCAGTCCCCAGCATCCCCTGCACCATCGCAGCAGCCCCATTCCCTCCTGGATGCAGGATGCTCAGTCTCCGACTGCCTCAAACCCTTCTCCCTAAGCCATTGAGAAACAAAGCCAGGCAGCTTTAACAAGTTCTCATCTCACACTTATGTCTCAAGGAAACTTTTGCATCCAGCGTGGGAACTCCGATAATAAGGGGAAGGCAAAATTGGTGCGATAGGATAAAACAGGAACGTAGCTGACCCCGCTGCTGCATCCTGACTGCCAGCATGATGAGCAGCAGCATGGTCTCTGCAGTGACAGTACAAAATGTCTGTGCTAAACGCAGCACCACTGGCACTTTTTGGATTGCTGCCATGGAAAGATCATCCACTTACTGATGATCTTGCAATTGCCCAGAGAAGCTGTGGCTGTCCCATCCCTGGCAGTGTTCAAGGCCAGGTTGGACACGGCTTGGAGCAACCTGCTCTAGCAGAAGGTGTCCCTGCCCATGGCAGGGGTTGGGGCTGGATGCGCTTTAAGGTCCCTTCCAACTCAAACCATTCCATGGTTCTCTGATCTCATCCTCTCCCTGCACAGCCTTCTGATACAGCAGCATGGGCAGACTGCTGAAGTCTGAAATTGCTAAAAAGCAGTCTCTTTTAGCAGTTTCACTAGGCAGGACTGTAAGTATTTGGCAATTGTTGAGTGATCAGCAATACAGAGCAGTGAGCTGAGCCTCTTCTCTTGGCTGTCGCTTTGCACCAGCAGCATGTGAGCAGCCCAGTGACCATCCCTGTTGTGCTGTCCCCTTGTACAGATCAGGTATGGCTTCATTGTTATTTGCCAGAGATGCTAATGCCATGCACACTGGAGGGGCTCCCCCCAGCTGGTTGCATGCCAGAAGCAGGAGGCACCTCCTGATCTGCAGGGAGTGAAAACACCCCATTGCACTTACAGTGCCTGCCTGTAACTAAGCAGAACATCCCCAGCAGCTGCCGCTTCCCTCTGATTACCCCCTTGCCTGTTGTTGGGAACAAAAGACCAGGATTGCTCCTCATTGTTTGGTGCCAAAGCAGATGGACCAGCTCTCTCACCACCCATCCCATGTGTTCGAGCTGCCCCTGCAGCTCCACTCACCAATGTACACAGGAGAGTAGTTAGTCTTGACGTTCTCATCTAAATAGGTGACACCGAGCGTGTAGAGCGGTGTGGCTCCCATCCCATGCAGGAACTGTCCCAGCATGAACATGAACCTGTAGCTGGAGAGGCTGGAGGCAGCATGGGCACAGGGCAGGCTTTGGTTCCCCCTGCAGATGCCCACTTCAGCTGCCGAACGTGCCTCATATGGTCCTGTGGTGAAGTGGGGCAAGGCAAAGAGCAGGGAGCCCAAGCCCATGACCAGCACGCCCCAGCCCAACCATCGTGGTTTGTGGCCGTTGCCCCCAAAATAGCTGACGAAGGTCAAGCAGACGCATGCTGCAATGTCATAGGAGCTGGCAATCAGACCGCTCTGGTAGCTGCGGAGGTCGAAGCGTCGCTCAATGGAGGTGATGACCGTGTTGATGAAGCCGTTCACTGTCATGCCTTGCAGGAAGGAGGCCACACAGAGGAAGAACAAGATGCCTTTGGATGTGTTGAAGAGCTGTAAGCACCCCGGAGCGAAGCCCCCCCAGCCACATGCCAGCTCCTCCCCTTCAGTTGACACGTATTTAATCCCTTCATGGAATTGGGTTTCCTCCTCTCCAGGGGTGGTGGAGCAGAGGGGTTCAGCACATGAGTCGGAGGGGCTGGGCACTCCAGAGGACGTGGTGCCATTGCTCAGTGGGGTGCCGCAGGTCCGGCTGGCCTCACCAGGAGGAGGATGCGAATGGGAGAAGTCAAGTGTCTGAGTGAAACAAAAGCCATTTTCTCCAGTCGAATTCTGAGGCATTGCCATGAACAGAGACACAGAGTCAAGCAGCAGTTTGAGGTGCAGCTGGAGGCCAGGGTGGTGAGAACCTGCCTGGCTGGGAGATGCAATTTTCAGCGCTTACATCAGTAGGGAGATGGAAAAGGTCTGAGCCAAGACCATTCTGATCTGTGAAGAGAGAAACTTTACACATCTTTACCCAAAACCATGCTCAAACCCCTTAAATATTGTTCTTTATATATGTATCATTATTATATATAATATTTAAATATATATGTATAATTATTAGCATTTCACCATGCAGTTCAGCTGGATGCGTGCCCCCCCACCATGGGGTGTGTTAGTACCTCAGGTATCAAGGCACCATTAACACTACAGAAAAGAACAAAACATTCAAAAGCACTAAAGAAAAGCATCTCTAAAAGCAGTTCCCCTGCCCACCGAAGCCCCTTACCCGTCCTCTAGAGAAGACCCTGGTTAGACACCAGACCCTCACCACCTCTGTCCCTCTCCTTCCCGTGGAGACCAGTGTGCACAGCTACAGGTTTCCCACTGTGAAAAGTCCTTTGGTCTCTCCTTCCTACTCTGCCAATAATAGTTTATAATTATCCTGAAAAGTTTCCACAGTCAGACTGATTTTATTCCAAGCCCTCAGATCCGTTTACAACTATTCAGTAAAATCCTTTCTATAACTAATTAGAGTACATGCCATTTCAGAGTGAGCTGGAGGGCAGAGGCAGCTGACTCTAACCTAATTACCAATGCAGACTGCCTTCTTTCAACCAGTTCATGTGCATCACAGCACCTGACCATGCCAGCAACCAAGAGTAATTTTCCTTAAATGCCTTGGCTGAATATATGGCATATATATATATATACACATATATATGAAGATGACAATAAGGTTGTCCCTTGAATACTGATCTTAAATATACAACAAATGCTAGGCAAGAATTGTTCTATCAGAGAGCACCGTCAAAGCATCCTGTGTGTTTCCCAATAGCTTCACAGAATCACAGAATGGTTTGGATTGGAAGGGATCTTAAAGCTCATCCAGTTCCAATCCCCTGCCATGGGCAGGGACGCCTTCCACTAGAGCAGGTTGTTCCAAGCCCCTGTGTCCAACCTGGCTTTGAACACTGCCAGGGATGGGGCAGCCACAGCTTCTCTGGGCACCCTGTGCCAGTGTCTGTTCTAGAGGCTCTTATAAAAGTGTTCCCCTTGAGATGGGAATCCACCTCATCAGCAGGGAACAGGGAAAAATGTATTCACATTCGCCTGGTAGATAATAGCATGCACAAGCACTGATGTGCTTCCCTGTACCAGCAGGTCTTGCAAGCACGGGAACAGGAGGACCCTACTTCTACTTTAGCTGACTGTGTACAGAACAGGATAACTTAGATTGTGAAAGCAAAAACTAACCACAGGTGTTAAAGTTTTCTGCAGAGATTGTCTATTGCAATATGTTGGCACAAAAAGATAATGCCTTGGATGCAAAGCTTTATTTTCCTCTCTTTTTCATCCCTCCATGTTCTCATGACTCTTACGGCTCTAAATCTGTTTCCTCATCTTTGGATGCAATATTGGAAACAATAAATAAGAGTGCTGTAGCACTCTATTAAAGTCAGAAGTGATAATGAGGTATTGGATCAGGCTCTAAGGGGTGGAACTGTTTGCGTCCATGTGAATCAAACGTGCCTCCTGCACAGGAGCCAGCCAACTTCAGCTGTGAGTTCCTCATAGCAGACACAAGTCTGATGTTACATTTGACTGCACTTGTAAAGAAGATTGCTTGGCTGAGGACTGATTTTGCTGTTACTGATGTCAGCTGATAGAAAAAGCCTATCTCTGTTAGTTAGCTGATATGACCATGTCGTGGTTTAAGTCCAGTCAGCCACGTAGCTCGCTCGCTCACTCCCCCCAGTCCCACTCCCAGAGGGATGGGGAGGAGAATCAAAAGAAGGTAACTCCCATGGGTTGAGATAAGAACAGTCCAGTAACTAAGGTATAACACAAACCACTGCTGCTACCACCAATAATAATAATAACAGGGGAAGAGAATACAACCGCTCACCACCCGCTGACCGATACCCAGCCCGACCCAGCAGTGATCTAACCCTTCCAGGTAACTGCCCCCAGGTTATACACTGGGCATGACATGCTGTGCTATGGAATACCTCTCTGATCAGTTTGGGTCAGGTGTCCTGTCTCTGCTCCCTCCCAGCTTCCCCTCCTCCCTGGCAGAGCATGAGGCTCAGAAAGTCTTTGGTCAGACTAAACATTACTGCAACAACTTAAAAGCATCGGTGTTATCAGCACTGTTCCCAGGGTGAAAGTCAAAAACACAGCACTGCACCAGCTACTAAGAAAGAGAAAAATGACTGCTACTGCTGAACCCAGGAAAGACCAGGAGCCAAGAGCTTCCAAACTGGCTCACCTTCACACTGGAGGAAACACTCCTACTGCCTCTTTACCAGCACTGGGATATCTCCTCGATACTTCATGAGCAGATACCTTGACATTACACATTGACTTCTTGATATTTCATGAGTCAGGAAAGAGATTACAGGTTCTCACTTGTTTCCTTTTTCTTGAAATAGGAGTCTGGGCCACTGGACCCAAGTGACTACATCATCCTCCCCTTCAACTATGGGTACCCTTAATCCTACTAGCAGCAAACACAGTGTGAAGCACACCCTAGCAAGCAACCAGCCTTTCCTCCAAGCAGCAGATGTTTCCCCACACACAGAAGCCTCTCTGCCCCCAGAGCCCACGTCCTGGCCATTTCCCAATGGAACTGGGCTAACGACTTGCTCCCAGGTGCCGCAGGCAGGAAGCCCATTCCTGCTCTGTGCTGTCTACTGAGCTGCTTTTTATCTCTTGAAGTATTTATAAACTGGCAGTGACACATGCACTGGGAATATCAGCCTTCATAGGAGCCATATGCCACTTTAGAGGACAAAACATGATCTTCACGGAAAAAACTCCCAACCAACTTCACGCATTTTCTAATCATCCTTATTCATCTAAGCCATGTATTTATTGCTTCCCATTCATCTCTGGTTTTAATGACTCAGATGGCGATTTCTTGCTTACATTGAATCAGTCCCAAACCTATTATCTCACAGCTATAGATTTACTCATCTTACTGCAAGATTTTGACTCAATTTTTTTCAGCTGTACAGCTGGTTCCAGATTGCCAACATCACCAAGCCAACACAACAGAAGCAGCAAGGCAATGAAAGCGTATGATTTGTATTTCACAATGAAATCTGTAAAGACTCCCCCACCCACCTTAATATTTACCATTAAATCAATAGTAAAACTTACAAGGTTTACATCAGGTGATCGCTTAAAAACTCACAGGACCAATTAAAACCATTTTGTGTCTCTGCCAAAGACTGTGATTAAATTAATGTTACAAATTAACTCATTACTGACATGCAAAATAATCCCATTTGCTGAAACATGCCCAATAACAGTTAATCTTCCCTTTCGCTCTATGGGTTTTGACTTTTATTGTTGTAAATAACATCTATTCATAAGTTGTGCTTCCCACAGCTGAACACAGTTTACGGTTTATGACCAGACTTAATCATTTCTTCAGTTCTATGGTATACATGGAGATATTTGCTGAGGAGCAGGGACAGGGGATTTAAAATGATCAGACAATGTACTGCAAACTAGGGAAGCACAGCCCCAGGGGATGCTCAGTGGCTGCTCTGGTCTCAGTTATTCCCCTTGACATGAGAGTGAGCCTGACGTTACTAAGTAGATACTTCGGGAAAGTCCACATTCAAGTACCAAGCTCATGTCACTCCAGAAAGAGATAAATTCATCTGGGTTTGTACATTTAATGCCTCCTGGTAACACATACTGAATTTTTATTGCACACTCTGGCCACAGAGGGTTATCAGTGTTGATTCTGTCATGGCTGACAAACACCATATGGATCAAGTGTAATCCACTCGCTGCTTTAGGAGCAGGGAAGCCTCCCAGAACTGAGACAAATCCATGTCCTAATCCTGTGGAAGGGTGTTTGTACTCGAGGCACTGGTTCAGTTAAAATGACATTAAAGCAAACATGGGGAGAAGGGGCTGTTCACCTGCAAGATTGAATTGTTTTCCTGGCAACTGAAGAACTTCACCCAACTCACACATAGGATGAACCTTGCATCTTTTAGCATGCTTTTAAAAAGCATCCCTGTGGTTCAGCAATACAGAGGATGCTGCTGCTGCCAGGAGCGGCATCAGGACCAGGCCAGATCCGCTCATAAGCAATTCCTACAGGAACAGCATCATCCTGCGCACATGGAAACATTCCAGGAATGAGAAACACACCCAAAGAGCAGCCAGATGACCATATACCCAATGCTGCGGTCCCCATCAGTGCTGCAAGGACAGCTTAATGCAGGGGAGGAGGTACCCTGCAGAGGATGAGACAGGAATACCCTGGGCCACCCCTGATACTGCAGGTTGTTTTCACACAATTAGTTCCACCAGTGTCTGATGCACGCAAGAGAGCAGTTTAAACGGGCTTTAACTATCACATGAGCAAGGGCACATTTATAATTAAATAAATTCCAAATAGCAAAGCTTAGCACTCTCAAATCCTTTGTATTTTTTCCAAGCACTTTTCATTCACCGGAGAATTAATGCAATAACATGCGAGAAATCAGGAAGGTGGCTTGGATAATTTTCAATTAACTGCTTGAAATTGCTTTGAAGATAAATCTAGCCACTTGTTCTGAGCTTACTTATTTGTTCCAGTTTATCTGTGCAAACACAACTGGCTGGAGCTGCCTTAGACTATCTTTAAAAACTTGCAGTGCCAATGCACAAAGCAGATTTAACTCAGCCACTAAACTTTGCCATAGCAAAGATTAACCAGACAAAAGGTTCTTTTATGCTATAATAACTACCTCCTTCCCCCTAAAGTCACTCTTGCTTTAATATCTTATTCCTACCCACAAGTCTGATCAATGATGAGAAGGTTTTCATGCTGGCCATGGAGCTGGGTGTCTCCGTGACTTCAAACACAGATACACCACCAGCATGTTACCAAGGTCTAGCTCTGCCCATAGCACGCCTCCTGTTTTCCATCATTTGGATTCTTTTTAAGTCATTTAAAGGTGTTCAGTACTCCGGATAATGTTTCTACATGAGGCATTAGTCAGCTTTTCCCAATGATTACCCATTAGTTCCTATGCTATCCCTTCTTTGGCTCTATGCAGAAGATGCAAATTCAAACAAATCCTTTACAATATCAGAAATGAAACAAAATGAGTAAAACCCAAATAATGTGAGACATGATTATGTGCTGCTTCTAAAGATAGAAGCAATAAAGATGCAAAAAATTGCAACATCCTGTGTTACACAACGCAAGGACACCGAATACAGGATAAATGTAATGGAATAACACTGACATCTGCCATGGTTTACAGAAACTCTCTTTTTCACCCTCCTGGTTTGACCACTACGAAAGTAAAAGCAAACAGGGGAAAACAGAGGAAATGATACCATGAAACTGTGGAAGCCGCACCACAAAGCAATTACTACGGCACAAACAGCACAAGGCACTTGTGTTGGAGGCGGTGTGTTAATGCTATACAGAATTACTGCATCCTCCTCAAACAGAGGGCAACAGTCACTGCTGGAGTAGCAAAGCCTTTCCACTGGCTTTTCTCTTACATCGCTGCTGGATAACAGCCTTTTCATTGAGATCTCTACATGTATCACACTCTCGCCAGGTATTGGGAATCTATTTTTCGCTTGATTACAAGAGCAAAAGCAGAAACACAAAATCATGCTAGGTGCCAAAACTATTTATACCCTAACTTGGGCCACTACCCTCCTTCCTACTGTCAGCTGTTCAAAAACCATGAAGAAATGTGCACATTTGCACAGCTGTTTTTCCTTAGAACACTTGTCACGCCTGTGCTGCTGCAGACCACGAGCGGGGAGCTGTTAGAAGTGGGTTTCAAATGAACCTTCACTGTTGAAGAACCATTTCTTCATGGGGACTTAATGACTTTTTCCTTTCAAATGGATCACACTGATCAAAATTTGGAGAAGAAACACAAATCTTAAATCCCTGATTTCTGCTGCAGCATGGGAAGGAATCCATGTGAGGCTCTACACAGTGCTGTCAAGGGAAAGAGCTGGCATGGGGCATAGCTTCTACGCTGTCTCTTTCCATGTGGACAAAGGTGGCTGGAGGTCAACATCCAAATCACTCAGTACTTCACTTTTTCCTGAGCCAAGATTGACTCCCAACACCTTTTCTCTGTAGCAAATGTACTTTCTGAGGAAAGTCACATATTGCGAGGTCATATTGTTCTACCAGCCAGTGATTGTCTTTAGCTTGAGTTTTCTACGACAAGTTCTCCAGCTCAACCCTGTGTTGGCGGGCTGGATGCTCACCCATTCCCCTCTCAACCCAGGGAATACAGAGCTGAAGGGAGCGCATTGAAAGAGTCAAGTTTCTTATTCTCTTATGCTTTTAGCTATCATCAGCATCCTTTGCTATGGTTGTCATCCTCAGTGGGCAAAAGAGCCCATGAAATGTGCAGGTGGAAACACTGCATTGAGTGAGAATAAGACACACAGGAAAAGTTCAGCTGAGGGAAGAGTATTTTCCACACAAGCCCACTCTTTTCCAGATCAGCAAGTAACAGCTTCCCCAAACAGCCCCAGGAGCACAAGCTCACTGGTGCACACCGCTTAGCCTGGATCTTGTTTAACATTCAGTGATGCTCTCTAATCCTCTTAGGTATTCGTCTTGAGACTCCTGCCAAGCACGGGAACAGCACAGCCTCCCAGGCAGCAAATAATGAACTCACTGCTTGCAATGGGCCATTTTGCAAAATACAGTAGAACTCCAGATGTTCTGTTTTGGTTAACCTCAGATTAGCACCTAGGAAGTTACTATGGCACGCAAAACACAAAGTTAAATAACCCTGATGTCTACATCTTAGGTGATTCCCTAGGAAGTCATACTGCATTAAGACTGGGATTTGTCTCTCAATTACGCGTTTAAAGTTATGTGCCCAATTTGAGTTAGAGACTCCTACTGTCTCCCTGTTGCTTGTGGCAAGATCATCCTATTCAGGTTACCTACAGCCCTCACACCATAGAATCCTGGAAAGGTTTGGGTTGGAAGGAATCTCAAAGACCATCTAGTTCTGACTCCCTGCCACAGGCAGGGACACCTTCTGCTGCAGCAGGGTGCTCCAAGCCCTGTCCAACTTGGCTTTGAGCACTGCCAGGGATGGGGCAGCCACAGCTTCTCTGGGCACCCTGTGCCAGGGCCTCAGCACCCTCACAGGAAGAGCTTCTGCCTAAGAGCTCATCTCAGTCTCCCCTCTGGCAGGTTAAAGCCATTCCCCTTGGCCTGTCCCTACAGACCCTTGTCCAAAGCCCCTCTCCAGGTTCCTTGTCAGCCCCTTTAAGCACTGGGAGCTGCTCTAAGGCCTCCCCAGAGCCTTCTCCTCTCCAGGCTGAACCACCCCAACTCTCTCAGCCTTTCTCTATAGCTGAGGTGCTCCAGCCCTCAGCTCTCTCCCATGTCCCTACAATCACTAGCTTGTGTATTGCTAAGTCACCCCTTAGTGCAGGTATGACCTGGAGCACAAACAGGCACATAAACATATTTCTGTTTGATTAGTGAAACATATTACCCTGAGCTTATTCTGGCTTCATGTTGGCTGAAGCCACAACACAAACAATATTTGATCTAGCACAAAGCCAGATGGCACAAAATTAACCCATTCAGCACAAATCTGAAGTGGAACAAGGGAGTTCGGACAAAATCAGTGCACAGGCTTATGTAGCTGTAGGACATCTGACTTGGCATTTGCAGCCTCTAAGTTTCCTGACGCCACGTACTCCCCATCCTCCCTCCAAAGATGAGCTAAACAAAAGTATCATGCTTCAGCATATTTCATCTCTTTAGAATAAACTCAATGTCAGCTTGCAGTTACTTTGCATTTGAGCACGCAGTATCCTCGATCTTGACGCACTGTGGTATATTTTGGGATTTCTTTGAATAGGGCACATCCCTGTTGTATGATTGAGGGAAAATGACAGCCACTTTCAGAGGGATGGCAGGTAAATCTTGGCTGTGCTTCCGAGACTCCACTGATTCCTTTGAGGGATGCCAGTGGAAAAATGCTGAGCAATACTGCTCTGCATTAACAGGCCTCTCTAACAAACCCAGCTCAGTATGAAATAGCAATCCCATACACACCCCTCCCAATACATGTGTATGCTCTCTGCAAGCACCACACAGTTTTCAAACTGTCCCTTTGCTGGCTGGAACATCCTCCATCTGACAATGCTCAATCAGGTCAGCAACTCATTCTCGCTGCCAGGGAGTAAATTGTTGCCAAATGGCGTTTCTTCCTGAGATAAAGGAATAAGCAGGCATATAGTGTTCCCACTGTCAACCCAAACCATCTGCTGGAAGTCAGGGGCTTTGCTGACTGTGGACAATGTGGAGATGACTTCTACTTTGTACCCTCCCTTTTCTCCTGCGCAAGGAATCACAGTGGCTGCTGAAGGATAGATCTACTTGGAAATCCGAAGATGACCTTCAAGGGATTCCTGCTTCTGGCTTGGCAACTGTTGAAGTTTCCTTGGTAAGGAGCCGCTCACATCCTAGAGCCCCCTGCAAGGTGCTACGAGAAACACACAGAGCAGGACAACTTGTTTCTTGATCACCAGCTTGAACGAGGTCACAGAGGACTGGGTTTTGATCAGTGTTCCCTGAGGAATGATGGGCCTGATCCTGCCATTGCAGCTTACCCCTGCTGTGTTTGCTCACAGAAGACATTCAAGTGGGGTTTCTGAGATCACTCACAGAAAGTGACAGGTAGTTCAAAAGAATAAAGATTGGCTGGTTTGTGGTGGTAAGCAAGGAAGCCCATTTATTGCCTCTTGGGGAAAAAAAAGGCAGTATTTCAAGTTATTTGAAAACAAGAATGCTGGAGATAGATAACCAATGTACCACAGGCTAGGAATCTACTTTTCACTCCTTTCAGTTCAGTTTCTTTAACAACTTCTGTTTCCGACTAAAGAAGAGGAAAGTATACAACACTAAAAGTATCATGGGTTCATCAGGGTTATAGGAGGACTCCAGAAAGGCTGAGTCTATTATAACCAAGACCCACATCCCGGCTCTAAGGATCTAAAGCCTGAATCCACTCCGGCAATACAAAGACAACCGTGAAGTTGCTTTGAAAGCACTGTGAGGAAATCCCTTTTTGGGGTGGAATTTTTATGCTAACATAAAGCTCCATGGCATCTGCCCTGGCCTTGATTAAGCTGAAGCAGCGCAGGATCAGATCGGTCATGGAGGGAAGGCATTAGCAAGCACTTCCAGACAAGATAAGGTAGAGCAGACTTGCAGCTGCTCTAGGGCAAGAGCTTAGCTTCTGTTTGCTATGAGGCTTTTAAAACAATAGAAAACTTGAACTCAAGTTTCAAACCTGGTTTATTTGGGCTATGGTAAGGTAAAAAAGATGGATGCAATTTTCCAAGGAAAGGCTACGAGGGAAAATCCAAAAGAGCTCACGATCCTTCAAGTGTTTTGGGGACTTTTTATTTCTGGGTCATGGGCTGGTATCATTTATCAGAACTCTACAATCAGAATGTGTTACTTTTCCTCTCTTAATGCCATCTAGAAAAAATGAACTCCCATGTCCTAGCACACCCAAAGCACTTCAATGCACAAATACGAAGCCATAGCTATAAAAATGCCAAAAAATACTTTTTCTTGGATTTTTTCTGCCAGAACACTGCAAAGTCAGAGTATTTTTTGGAAGAACCCTGAAGTGTTTGGCCTTGCTTTCCCCAACATGAAACCACCTCCCTAACCCCCTCAGACCACGGAATGATGGTTATACAAAGCTTGTCAGCGTTTCGTGTTCTTTCTTGAAGGAACCAATCTGAGCTCTGAGAATTCAAATGGCTGAAGACAATCAGTGCCGTTCAGCAATACGCTTTCTCCATCAGTAGTAATCAAATCCAGTTTTAGTGTGACTATATGTGTGTAAGTAGAATAGCAAAAGAGAAGAAAATAGGACTAGTATCTTCACTGCTCCAGGAATTCCAAAAGGTGCTGGAAAGCCTCAGCACCTTGAATGAAGCAAGCAAGAATAAAGAGTATTTCCTACCAACACCATGTTCCTATTGCTCAAGCTCATTTACAGTTTAGAAGAGGAAGGACATTATTTTTGACAGCAACATGACAGTACCCCAGACTTAAGGTATTTCTGCCTGAATTGAGATTTAAGGTTAGAATAACATTACTCTGTTAATATTAAGCACTTCACTGCCTCACCTCATGCTCTCCGCTGTACTAACAAGAGGCCTGACGCAAAATCTATTGAAGTTAGCGGCCCTGAGTACTTGTCTACAATCACTCATCACAGCTACCGAAGCAGGATAAATGCTTTTGTTCAGGATTCATAAACCAGACAAAGTCCTTGACCTCTCTCAGAGCATTTCTCCCACAAAGTGTTTGTAGAAACTCTTTGTTCTCAACTCCTCCAGTTCAGCATCACTGCTGGTACGCCAGGAGGGCACTCAAGGGCAAGATGGAACAAAAGTAACTGTATCACAGGGGGGCTAGCCATAGATTGCTTTTGAGAAGGGAAAAGAGAGCAACACCAGGATGGGAGCAGCTCTTGCACCCAGAGAGGGCTGGGGTAGCTGGGAAACAGGCTGGCCATTGAAATCAAGACCAAAACACCAATGCATTTAACCCAAAACAGCCTGTGCAAGGTTAACAACTCCAGCAGGTCGCAATAACATGGTGACCTCGGTTTATTGAGCATAACAATCCAAATGGGGAACCTCTCCCCGTCCCAGAATCATACTCAGCATCTCACTAACCCACCATCAACAATCGATCAGTTCTGCTAAGTGGTTGCAGAGTCTCACAAAGCTTTTCCACCAGTCACTGTTGCCTTAATGGGATCCTGCAAGATGCAAATGGCTCAGAATAATCAACTTACAGGCAGCAGCTCAAGGAACCAGGTGAAGACGACAAGAAACCCAAGTGGTAAAGTAGAATATTTGGTAATCCGGCATATGAGCACCTTCACCTGTAGGCTGTGACCAAGCCCATAGGCAAATGTAGGTTTCTGTTCTTAATCCACTCAGTTAAAATAAAGGAAAGCAAAACAGTGCTCAGTGATGCTTTTTGGGGTCAGCTGAGCAAAATAAGTTGCATCGAGCAGAGCCACCATTCACTTTTGCGCTAGTTTACTGAGTGCAAAGCCCCAAATCAGAGAGCAGGGTCCTCCCCAGCCTGCTCCATGCTTAAAGACACACACAAAGCTCCTCAAGGAGCTTGCAGTCAGAAATTGTGGGGCACTGAGCAGCTGGATCCTGATCTCCCTGAGCCAGTGGATATTTCCTTTGTTAGTGGCTGATCCCATCTTCCCTCTCACCTACAAACGTCTGAGCTCTGTAAAGATTTCTAGTAAGTACTTGCTCAGTAGTTCCTGGTTCTACTGGCCAAGAATGTCCAACCCCCACAGGAACTGCTGCTTCCAGTCTCATATGTCATCCCTGGGTCACACGTAATGCTTTTGCCACCATCACTTTGCGGGTTTGCCCCACGTGCAGGGTGGATTAAGGCAATACAAGAGGAGTGGCTGTTGCACAGGGCTACAGACAAGGCTGTCACGCCTGGACACGCTCCTCACACACCAGTACATTAGCAGCGGCAGGGCAGGTGGCTGTGGTCTGTCTCTCATGCTGCTGCTTCAGTTTCCGATCATTTCTGGTACTCCGCAAGCTAGACCTCTTTGCATATAAATAACTATTTCCCCCTCCTCCCCTTTCATTATTTGACTAACCCTCTTTCCCCACCGTTTCATCCTTTCTCATTCTTCTTGTGTTTAAAGCCACCCAAGGCATACTTCTCTAAAGATCTCCTTCATGTTCTTTCCCCCTCATATACTATTTCAGGACGTTTTTACAACCAAGTGGCACTATAGAAAGTAGCAGGCCAGAAATCAGAAAAAGGAGGTGCCAGACTGGAGTAAGTCCACGTTTGTAGTGTGTTGCCTGATAAAACCGGCCTATAAAATAGCACTAAAACACTAATGCAACAACTCGTGTGATTAACGCCCACTTGTGCCTTTTGAGCTCTCAGAATTGAAACCCATGCTTTTATTATAACAAGGCTTTTGCTTTGTATCATCTGAACAAATAGGTTCATAAAATAATATAGGTCAGGTGATGGAAGTGCTCCAGTTCCAGCTCAGGTGCTGCCGGCCACTTCCTTCTCTAACTTTACTTACTATCCTCTTGAAACAGAAAGATTTTATTAATAACATACTTTCTGCTTGCTATAAGGACCAATTTGCTACGCCACTTGTTTTTACTATTTTCTCAGCTTTACTTTATCAATATTATTATTTCCTTAGCTATTTTCTCAACTTTCCTCATTTTCTCTGCACCTTTTTAATTTCCTATAGAAACTCAAGGTTCTCACAAAAGGAAAAAAAAAAACCCGCCACCAAACCACAGTGAATCAGTCGTAACGAATTTCAGTTACAAGATAACAACACCAGTTTTGAAGCATCACTGGAGGTAGCTCGCAAACGGAAAATCTCAATGGCTTGGGCTATTTTGCTGACTTCCCCCCCCTCCCCTTGCCGCAGGACAGGCTTTTCCCTGGCTGCTGCCCCCGAGTCACCTGTCCCACGCCACAGCCTGCACACCCCGGGGCCGGAGCGCTGTCTCCCCCAACCCCAAGCCCCCCAGAACCTCCGCGAGCCCCATCCTGAGGTTTTCCATCCCCTGGCGGGGAGTGGCGGATGATCCGCACCCATCCGCGCCTCCCCGGGGCTCACCCGCGCCGCTCCCGCAGACACGTGCAGTACCACCCGGTAGCTCCTGCCGTGCGTGCGTGTGCTTATGTAGGGTGAGGGGGATCCCCCAGGGAGCCCCCATCACCGCGATGCCCACCCCGCTCCCTCCATCCCTGCCCCGGTACCTGCTGCCGGAGCCGCAGCCACCCTCCTGCCGCCACCCCGCTCCCCTGCGCCAGCCGCGCGAACGGCCGCCCCGCCCTGACCGACGGGCTTTTTCTCCAATCAGCGGCGGATGCCGACCGCGGAGCAGCCAATAGGAAGAGAGGAACTGAGAGTCGAGAGAAAGTGGGGGCTACGAGGGCGATGTGGGGTGAGAAAGAGGGATGGGAGAGAGACAGATGGAAGGGGGGAAAGATGGGAAGGGAAAGAGGAAGAGAAGGGAGAGCATCCCCTGTTGGGCGGGAAGAAAATGGGGAGAGGAACAGCAAGGGAATGGATGACAGAGCAATCATAAGCGGGATAAGGCGAGGGCAAGGCTTATGGTCAGGTGCATCTTATCAAACCTGCCCAATTTCCCATCCCGCCGCCCACCTGGGGCCTCACAACCCCCAGGAAGGGCTCAGGCTGTCCTATCCCGGCCTCCCTGCATCCTGAGATGTGCAGGAAGAAATGCTACCATACATCCCCCCAGCACACCGCGGGGAAAAGTGTGCTGGAAGGAAATGCACCCTTGACTGTTGTGACAGGGAAATTAGTCTTTTGCTCCAGCCATTGCACTGAGTTGACCTCGTGTAAAAGGAAGAACAAGCCAGGGAGCAGATGCACGGGTACTGTTTTATCTGGGGCATAACCACGGCTATCACAGTGCTATCTGCATTGGTGCAACACAGCACCAGGTGCTGTCAGCCGGGCACGGCTGGGTTAATGATTGCAGAGGCAGAGCTGAGGGAGTAGTGTGGAAAAGCACCGAACCCCTTGGATTTGCATTAATGTGTTTGGGTTTTTTTCTCTGCTGTTTGGGCTGACAGAGGGGTTGGTGGAGCCCTTCTGTGGTTAAACAGGGATCTCCAGATCAGCATCCACAGCCGAGCACTCCACACCCTCCAGGACATCAACCACCTAGGCAGGAGGTATCAGACATGACGTGCATAGGTTTGCCCATGCACCTCTTGCATGCCTCCCAGTGCAGCTCCCCTTTGCATTTCTTACAAGAGCTGTTTCACATCACTTGGGAATTTGGCCTGTTTCTGCATGTTCAAAGATAAATAATTCAGGCACTTCATACTTAGCTCTTTAAACTGCAATCAGTTCTCCATTACCCAAAGTGTGTGAGATAACCTGGGTGATGGAAACCCCTAGCTAACTCTGTGCAAGGTGGTAAGGAAGGGAAAGATGTGGTCGGAGGTCTCCCCATGGTGCTCATCTCCACTTGGTGCAGAGCCAGAAGTGCTGCAGAGCTCAGGGGTCCAGAGGGAACTGAGGGCAGGCGCAGAAGCACCCTAGGCTGTGGCTCTAGGATGGTGCTGGAAGGTGCTGCCTTTTTGTCCCATCCTTGCTGTGCTCTTTGCAGGTGGATGGGCTCCTGGTAGGCTTTGCTTTCACTTTCTGGGCTAAACTGGGAGCTGTTGAATAAGCTTTTAAAGCTAAATTAAGTGTAGACACTGTTTGCAACATCCTACAGTCGGGAAAAGCAGGAAGCATTTGCTCCATGACCACACGCTGAGGTTACTTTATGATAGATGAATCTTTTCCGTTATGCTGAAGTTTAGGGCATTTTTTGGCTGGTGCTGAATCATCACTGATGAGTAAGACCCTGATTCAAAGTGTTTATATTTTAAATAAACAGGGTGGAAAGGACAGCAAATATGCAAAGGTGAAGCAGTGCATCAAAAGCATCTGAGCTGGGAAACCCCCCCACGTTTCCTGTTCAACCATGCCAGGCTGCATTCATCAGTGTGTCCAGCTTCAGGGTGATGCATACTTCCTCCTCAGTTACGCTCACTTCTCCAAATGCATTTTGGTCCATCCTGCCTTTGGCAAGGATGTTGTCAGAGGTGCAGAGCGATTCTTTTGCTTCAGTTTTGGTGAATTTTTTGTCTCATCCTCTTGAGTGAGGGAGAGGTAAAGTTATGGATCTTGTCCTATGGATTTACATGAGCCAATAGTAACTGATAATGTGTCCAAGGAAGAAGGTGCAGCAAGAAAGGATGTGGGTTACATGGAAGATATCTATCTCCTATGGAAATCTTTAGAAGATGCTGGGCAGCATAGGGCAAATCCGTCCTGCCGTCACTGCTGATTCTCTTGTAAATGAAAGGAGTCTGTCCCAGGGCCAAGATTGCTTTAAACTCTAGTTTTAACCGCCCCAGGGCTCAGCATGAGCCAATTCAAACCTTGCTGCAGGAGTGGCTCCTCCAGAACCCAGCATCTTCCCAGGACCAGGCTTATCCTGGAAGTTTGTAGCCATTTTAAGGGATAGGAGAAGCTGGAATTCATTTGCATTCATTTGCCAAAGTTATAGATAGGCATGAAGCGTGTATGATGTAATGAAAGCTGGGGGATGTAGGGTGCGGAAAGAATGGCCAAGGTTTGGGGAGCACAGAGGGGAACATGGGCAGGGTGGCAGGGACCTGAGCACAAGGGTACTGGGGACTTGGCATGAACTCAGTTCAAGCCTCACTCTGTTCCTCTCCTGGATCTGCACACCTGCAAAAGAGAAGGGTACAATGGGAGGAAAGGGAGAAAAGTATTGCAGAAGAATTGGAGAAGTGCTCACCAGAGTTTAGTCCTTGTCCTGCTGCGAGCCACAGACACCTCCAGGGGAGACGGGGGGGAGATGAACAGGCACAGCCCGGTCCCCTGCACTGCTGGAGATGCACATCAGTTTCCCTTGACAGTATCTGGCCTAAATCTTCCTCACCTCTGCCAGTCTCCCATCTCAGGACCATCTCCTTTTTCTCCCTCCTCTGCTAAGCTCAGCCAGACTGGATACAGAGCCCTGTCAGCAGCTGATGCTGCTGGTGGCTTCTACTTCAAGATTGCAAGGAACAAGGTTTTGGCATGGCTAGGCCATGGTAGTGGCACAGAGGTTGTTTCTTGAAGGACGGGGCCATCCCTACCCTCGGCCATCTCTGCTGCATCCATCATTACATCTGAGAAATATCAGGGCAATGATAGTAATTAACAATGGGAATCATATTATTATTATTATTATATTATTGTTCTTACATGAGTTTCTATCTCCTCAGGCTTAGGAGGCTCTGATCATTTTAGTTTGACCAAATCCCTGATTTTATGGCTCATGTTAACACTTGCAGTTCTTCCACAATGATTTTCATTCAATGTTTCACATGGGGATGGATTTATGATACGTTGTATGTCTGTCAGAAGCCTTGGGAGCATCAGAACCTCTGGGCCGCTATTTTCGTATAAATCTCCATAAATCATTAAAACTCTGGGTTTAATGAATGCAAATCTAGTGCCACAGAAGGGAAGTCAGTTGGCTGGAGGCAGTCCCAGACCTGGAATCACTCCATCACCAGTGGCTGTTGAATGATGTTTCTTCAAGTTCAATCCTGTAAGCCACGTGGGACCTGAGACGATCATGACAATCTTTAGGTTAAATCTGTGCAGAAATAAACCTTATTAATGCCCATCAAATAAAACTGTCCTGGTTTTTCCAGGATCCACAATGCTGACTAGGAAAGAAAGAGAACAGTTGTATATTCATCATATAAAATCTAGTTCTAGGAACATTGACGTTTTTAATACAGTTAAGTGCGCATATATTTACAAGATGAGGTTAGCACAGAAATAAACAATTTATTTAAAGGCATAACGTCTAATACAGAGTTCTGCTGCCTGAATGATCATTTCCTAATGCTGCTGTTGTAAATACTTCCCTGATTCACATCTGTTGCAGAACAAGCAACAAATCTCTGGGAAGGAGGTGCAGAACTGGATTTTTTTCCTTAAAAATAATAGAACAATTGAATAACCAAATTAAACCTTTTTAGAGTTTTATTGTATCTCTAATTTGAGCTAGAAAATCATTCACAGGAAGGAACATAATGAATAATAAAGATGGGATTTTTCAAGAGCAGCGACTAGCGCTGGCTTGCAGTGGGAAATGCACTTTGGAAAATCCCCTTTGGGATTTTTATCAGGCTTTGTACTATCTTACCTCTGTGAGACCCTGTTGGTTTTGCAGACTGGAGCATCAGAATCCATCCTGCTCAGCACTGGGAGCTGCGTTTATTATCGTGAGAGCAGAAGATCCTGTAAACGAATGGAGTCAAACAGTGGCAACCATTGCCAGAGGCCACTGCAGAAAGAAAAGGGTATCTGCTCAAGGAAGGATTAGACAAATTAACGGGTGACACATCCTCTGGCAGCTACTAAACTCAATAATCTCAATGCAAACCCCTAGTTTGAGATGTCCCCAAGGTGCTGATAGCTGGTGGCCAGGAAAACATCACAACAGGCAGCAATCCCTCCCTGCCCATCCTGCCCTCACACGCTTTATAAACCAGCCAGCAACAGCACTGCAATGCTGTATCTCTGGGTTATTGGGAAGCAGATTTAGGAACCTCGCTGCTGAGCGTGTACAAAGTGCGATGTGTTAATTCTGAAGGACATAAAGGAGAGCTACAGCTTCTCTTTGAAAGATTTCTGAAGGGCCTGAGCTCTTTTATTCTCAGGTCTTTTCCATTAGGCAATACGCAGACACTGCCGCTTTCTTTCCTGAAACAGAAATAAAAGTGATCTCTTGCACTCCAATCAAGATTTATTTGAATGAAATATGACATTATATTGGCAAGAAGGATGGAAAAGTCCCAAGATGGTATCATCCAAAGAGAAAACAATTGGAGCTCAGTGCAGGAGCTGTAGGTGTGTTCCGGCAGAGCCTGAACAGCGCACGGCACCCAGCAGCTCCAAGTTAACACCAAGGTTAATTCAGCCAGGGGTTAAAAGGGAATATTTGACTGTGATGATGGCAATAAGCACAATATTTTGTTAACTGTTGCTCTTGGGCAGAAAGCAGCCCTGATTAGCAAAGCCACACCATGGGAGTGTATGTTCTGCGTCGGACTCCAAGACTCTTTTCTTTGTGCCCATATCCCGCACCATGAACAGGAGCTCCTAAGCTGTTACGTGTGAGTCCTGCAGAAATGCAAACAGTAAGCAATAATAACAATAATTACAATCCAGATCATTACGTGGGCCATGCCAAGCTCCAAAATTTAAGTTCTTTGCGCACAACTAACCTGCTAAGTTATTTAGTAGAGGCCAACAAGGCATCCTCTGCACCTTACCTTCATGGGTTGCTAGAGCTGAAGCTCTGCTCCAGGACAAGGTTCACCGCCTTGGAGAGCTGTGTGTGCAGCTGCAGGATCCCCCTGGGTTGGGAGGGAGCACTGGCAGAGACATACCCCGTGTAGAGAGATGTACCCCAATGTACCCCAATCCCACATTTCCTCTCCTCACTGGTGGAAAAAGAGCAATGAAGAACAATCAGAGAAAAACATATAAAATGTTGTGGCAGCTCAGAATTCATCGCTCTGTTGTACGAAGCAGAGGTGCAAATGGTACCATAGGGAAGATCACCTGCGCTGTGGTCTTTCCTTCTTATCCACTGGCTGTGCTTCTGGTTCTGTGTCCAATGGGAATATTTACTCTTCCTTTAGCAGCAGCACAAATTCTCCCGTACCAAGGAAGGGCACAAGTGAGGTGGCAGCATCCCAGATGAGAAGCCTGCAGCGTGGGCCATGCATGGGAAGCAGTGCACAGCATCCGCACAGGGATTTGGGCTTGGGCTCCAGCTGAGCTGCCACGGTCAACACAGCATGTTTGTACAGCAAGAGATCATATCAGAGCAACACCCTTCCTCTTTATGTGTGTTTTTGAAGTGTAATAGCAATCGAACTATCCATTTCACACACTTCTTTTGTGCTAGGATACTACAGAAAGAGGTTGTTTTCAGCCACCCAAATTTTACTTCAATTTTTTCCTTAATAAAGCCTGATGAAAAAAAAATAACATTATACCTGAGGCATGAACTTTTAATGACTTTATATCATAATAGGTTTTGAAGATCCCTGTCAAACTGAGTCTTTCAACTCTTTCTGCTTTGGTTTAAAAAGCTGGCACAAATGTTGCTCTAGGTCTTGTACCACACTATTTGCTCTGCCCAATCCCCCCTGCAGATTTTGGTAAGTGTTGCCATTGCAGTGTAATGAAGTACAGGTGCTTATTGACAGACATGTATTGATTGATCTATCACCTGCCCTTATAATCCAGGAGATGGTTGTGAGCAGCATGCGTTTGTGAAGAGTATATTCCAGCATGATAAGTTAGCTGTATTGGAAAGATTTCCAGATAGCGATTGATTTTCCAGGCTATAATTAGCTCAGAAATGACAAACACAGAAAATACTGCTCCAGAAATTGATTTAATTGTTCATAGCATGAAAGCTATGGTGTGACTGCAAAGCACATCACATGCTTCCCACAGAGAAAGACTTTGAACTCTGGATAAATATTGCTCCTGTAAACATGGAGAAGAAATCATGTGGGTAATTGTGTTGCTGTCTCAGATAAGGTCTGGATCTTACTCATTCTGGCTGATTTTGAAAACCCAGCTCTATAGTTCCAGATTCATGGAGCTGCTTTTAATCACCATCACAAGGGTTCACAGGGATGCTGCGAGCCAGCTACCAAATGGCTCTGGTTGCAACCTGCAGCAACATGACATATCCCAGCAAGGCTGTGTTTTGCTAATCTGCTGCTGCATCCTGGTCCCTGCATGGATGCTTTATCAGTTTAAACTTCACACTTCTTTACACTGCTGATGGAGCTGCCTACTAGCGCAGCAAATGCCATGCATGCACATGGGTTACACCAGCCCTAACCATCCCTCAGGGCTCCCATGAAACGAGTCCCATGGACAACAGCTTGGGTCATGCTCAGATCCTTTCTTCTCTTCTTCCTCTGACCCTGCAGCAACCAGAATTCAAGGCTCAGCCTCACGTATTGGAGAGGTTTACAGCAGACAGCTTTAACATGGTGGCTGCTGTGTGTTTCTTATCTAAAGCAACACTTGCATATGCCATTTCCTTGTTATAATTAACGAGACACTTAATCAGTTCAACTTCTTGCTGAAGCAGGCCTGACTTTGTCCTTGGCATGCTGAAAGGCATTAGAGAGTGACAAGCTGCAGCATCTCCTGCAGCCAGCAGAGACCAGAGTCAGTCTCTGTGGTGTCATCATCCCTCTGGTCCTGTGGCATCACTAGGGTGCACCATGCCACCAGTTGCTTTGTAGCTGCTCTTCCCAGTTAGTGCTTTTTCTGGTTTCTAATTCTCAGTTGACCAAGCGCAGTAACTGCTCGCAGGAGTGTCCATGGCCAGAAGCAGACTTCTTATTAACCATCTAAAAGACATCCTATGGCTGCTTTTTCATCCCCATGCATCCCAGAGCTCATGGACAAAGCAGGGTGAACCCAACCCCACTAATACAGGAGATGCTTCCACCCCAGCAGCTACAAGATGCATTTACACAGGCAAATATTCCCTGGACCTGCAGGTCTGGAATGTCTTTTTTCCCCTATTGCTTTCATGAAGCATTTGTCCATCTCTAGTTACCAGTTGAAGAAAGATATCTCTTCTTTGGAAGGGATTTCGGGTCCTCCCCAATGATGTGCATGAACTGGTCAGTGCTTTGCACTGGTGACTCAGTGGCCTCATAGCACACACAGGGTGGGGCGGTTGTTTCTTATGGAAAATAGCAGCTACATCCAGTAACAACATAAAAAAATCCCCAAAAATCAAACTTCCTCCTCTAAAGAGGTTTCTATTTCTCTCTAACAGGATAATGACACGTATTTTCTGATGAGGCAAAGCCAGGAGAGCCCAAGAGAGGCAAAACAAGGACACTGCAGTTAGGGAGGTTAGTGGAATGATTTCCTCTCATTGCCCAACTGTACCAGCCACTAAACAAATCAGTTGAGTCACTTCTCCAAAGCGCTTGCAAATTAGGAAGGTTGGGCAAACAGCAAAAGCCCCCAAAAAGATCATTTCCAAGCACAGGGATTACATATTTTGACACAGTCACATGGGGATTTGGCACTTGAGATTTCTTCCAGAACCTGTGAAATCTCAGGAAGGAGCAAGAGATGCTCATTTTTTAAAGCCCCAAACTTTAGTATTTAGTTATAACACTAAAAGTAGTCAAACTGGGCTATCTGATTTGGTGGAGAAAAATGCTTTGGCAGCTATAGAATTCCCAGACATACCCGTTCCAGCAAAACCTTGGGAAGAGTCTCAGGAGATGGGAAGTGCTGCAGTGAAAGTAAATTAAATAAGACATTAATGAGTCATGTGCCTTCTCCTTCCTCCCCTGCGGCAGATCCAGAGGTGAGCAGCATCAGACCAGGGCATGGACTCTCCTCCTGTATGTGCGGTCATTGTACCAGCCAGCTTTGAATCTTTGCAGGGAAATGGCAGCAATGGGGGCATCCTTAAACAAGAATCCTATAGGAGAAAGGTATAGAAGGAAAGGATGAGATGATGATGTTCTCTTTACTTCACCTGGTTTCCTGGGAAGAGGGATCTGGGATGTGGATGAGAGGAGCAAACTGCAAGTGCTTTTCCCACCTCCCTATGCCCAGGACAGACGGATATGAAAAAAATCGAGTTTTTCACCCCAAGAATGTATCCAATATTTGTATAAGTGAGTCCCCCATGCATGAAGGCACAGTGGCTACTGCTGGGACACCAGCATTTAAATGCACCAGGTAGCTCCCCAAAACACGCACTTTTGGGGTTAGGCAAGAAAGAGGTACTTTGGGGTTACCCACTCCCTTCCCGATATGGAATGATTTGCGCAATGACCTGCGGGCGTGTCTCAGTTTTCAACTCCCCTCGGAATTCCTCTCGGGATAAGGACGGAGCAGCTGGCTTAGACCAGTCTCACTCTCCCATCTAGTGGTAAGACAAGGAAAGGTGGTCCAGGCGGGAAAAAAAGCGCTTTCTGAGGCTTTTGGAGGCGGGTATGGCTGTGGGCTCAGTGAAACCCATCTTCCCCAGCACTCTGGGGACTGGGAACGCCATCAACCTGATCCAGAGGGAAACATAACAAAATGCGAAGGTGGCTCCGAGTCCTTCTCTGCATCCAACGGGGTTTGCGATCCTACTCCAAAAATAAGCCACAAAGGAGAGAAAGGAGGGAATACACCCCAGGGAAAACAGTCTCTATCTAAAAGCACACACTTCCTGAGCAAAATAGTGTCTTCTAAATCGCTCGTGGTGGGTGGGAGGCAGAAAGCTGTAGAGCAGAGCAAGAACCACATCTGCCCACAAATAAATAGCCTCTTGCCTTCAAATAACCCTCCCTGCTGCTCTGGCTCAATGCAGACACAGCTTTACAGCTCCCCACAGCCCTGCACATGTAAGCCCCATAGGCACCCCACTGCCTTCCCGGAAAGGCCTCTGTGGTCCCCCAGAATAGCGAGGGGAGGTGCCAGCAGCACAGGCTGATTGTACAGACACAATTAGGGACCCACAGGAAACGCGTGGTCAGAAGCGTGAGCTGGGGTTGTGCTCACTGAGCCTGGCGTGCAGAGCCTGACATCTCAGCAGGGCAGCAGCCCTGAAGGCCTCTTCTAGGAGGTGGCACAGGGAGGCTGAAGTACAGCAAATGGGGTCACTTTGAGCTGTAAAGCTGTGCTTGATTTCAGCCAGACCCACACGGCTGGATGGGAAGGGTTTCACCTCTCCTACAAAACTTGAAGGTGCTCAGAGTGATTCAGGCCAAAGAAAACCCAATTTTCCCATGAGCAACTGGTGCAGACCAGCTCAGTGACTAGCCCCACAGTGGTGTTGCTGATGGAGAGACATGGGGCTGAGGTCCTGGCGTCCCAGATTCAGGATGCTGTGATTCCCACTCCAGTGTACGATAACCTGAGATGTGGAATGGATGCATTCCTGCAGCAGATTAATATTCTCATGTCAGATTGAAGAATCATGGTATTTCCTGGAAAGTTAGATGATGTTTCCTTTTGAACAAATAAGGTCAAAAGCACAAGGGAAAAGAAAAGTAATCCTTCATAGGTCAGCTGTTTATAAACCTTGGACGTGCAAGTGCTCAGCTCGCATCGCTCTCCATACAAAGAGGTTTTTACAGAGCAACACACTGCTAACGGTGCCATCACCCACATAGTCTGCAGCACTATGGACTCATGTGGAAGAAGGTAACTCAGATGAGTGCTGTACTCATTCCCACACTGACAGATAACAGAAATAGGTTCTGGGCAGGTTTGGAGGTCAGGTAAAATGGAAATGCCCCATCCTTGCAGTGATCAAGGTCAGGTTGGATGGGACTTCGATCAATGTGGTCTAGTGAAAGGTGTCCCTGCCTGGGGCAGGGGTTTGGAACTGGATGAGCTTTCAGGTCCTTTCCAACCCAAGCCATTCTATGACACTTCTGCAGAAGGGATGCAGTGCTCTGGGTGGTTTCTCAAGCAGCACCCACAGGCTGCTGGAGGGGGATGCAGGTTGGATCCAGCATCAGACACCTTCAGGGGGTGCACGAGTCTGTGTTGGTCTATGTTCACTCGAATGGGATATCATGGGCTGTGCCTGATGCAGGTGGGACCAGGCTGAGTGTTGGCAGATGTTGCTGGACATTCGCTCAGCCACTGCACCCCTCAGATACTCCCAGTGTCAGGAGAGGGCAGCCTTCACTGCAGGCTGATGGGGCCAGGAGGGCAAGAGGCATCTGCACTCAACTGGCCCCAGCACAGCGAGAGCTGTGACTTTTAACAAGAGCTTCCATGAGAAAGTTTAAGTGATGGTCAGTATGGAAAAGGGGGTGTGCAGATGAAAAAGGCATCTTCCTCATGAAGACACTGCTGCTGGCAGGAGTTAAGCACTGTCCTGTCTGGACGCCCAGGATGTGATTTACACAGCCAAGCTGGTGGGAGGAAAGGGCTCCCTGAAGCAAAGCTCACCATGATCTGCTGCTCCAAAATCCCTTCTTCAGCAGGCTTGTAGATATATATATCTATATATAAAAATAAAGTTTCCTTTCTTCATTGCAAGCCCATCTACTTTCACCACGCTCATCTACTTGGCTGCAATAGCAACACACATGCATGGGAATCCAGGTGGGACATCCTGGTCTTGCATCTCCAGTGATGGCCCTGAAAAGCATCCCTGGAAACAGTGTTCCCTGCTACAGCAACAAAAAAAGGCTAATGAAAAGACAGGCTAGAAGCACAGTTAATGCTACCTCATTTGAGCTGCAAGTAAATGGTAAAGTTCTGCCTCCTACTAGAGGTGTCATTGGGGGAAATTATTCCTTCCTTCTCTAAACAGCATCACATTGTTTCTGCTTTTCAACTTGCTGCCAACTTGGTGTCACAGTCTATTTTTCCATGACAATAATCTGTTTACCTGGCAGTGATGATATCCTCTACCCAGCCTCCCACCCTCCAGACAAGCACAAAAGACAGTCAAAAATAGATTCACCTAGGAAAGCAGAATAAATAAGGGCTGCTCTTAGCCTGTGAATAGCTAATGAAGACTCACTTTGCAGTCTTGGCATATTCATCAGTTTCAGCAGATGATTGTTGATTGTGGCTGCAGCTACTTTAGACTGCTTTGCTCATTATACCCAGGTCAAACGAAACGCCCACAGAACCGTGGCAGAAATGATAAGGGCCAATGGAGGTGGCCATAGTGGTGACCCATCCTAACTGGAAAATTACCGGTTCAGGTTTTTTATAGCCCGTTACATGGAGCTACCTCATCTAGCAGCATGAGGTAGGTCGCTTCTAATCACCAAGGGCGAGATCCAGCTCATCACACTGTCTGGTGTCTCTCACTAACAAGAGATGAGTTTCAACAGCCATGTCTGGGAGACCAAAGAAGCTCCAGACATGCATTTTGGGGGTTGTTTAGGATTCACCTCCACATTAATGTGCCTGTACAGCACAACAGAGTCAGGACCGTCCCCACCAACCTGGGTAAGGACTGAGCAGGGTGGTGGGTCTGTTTGTCACCCGGCTCCTGGGAACAGCTCTGACAACCACTGCCACCCTCTCATCTGCCCAGAAAGGCTTTTCCCTCTTAGCAGGAGATTTGCAACCAGCTGATAGAGTCCTGTGAAACTTACAGTGAATAACGGACATAAATACACTATAAGCTATATAAATATAGGCAATCCCCTAACAGGATTTTCTTCTTAAGCATCTTAGGACACTGATTTCTTCCTTTCCTGAATCCAAACCCGGAGGGCTCAGGGACTGCAAGGTGAATGAAGTTTTAATACTATGGTTGCTAATAACCTGGGAAAGATGAAAGGGAACAAAAACAAGAAAGAAAGAGCCAGCCGGATCCAGGCTCAGCACAAGTACCTGTGCCTTGATTAATTTGCCACTAAACTTGTGGCAATGGATAAAGACAGAGAGGATGCTGTACCATGAAGCACCATTGCCAGATGACTCTGCTGCAATTTAGATTACATTGCTGTAAAACCTGATTTAGTTCTTGTCTGATCCAAACCCAAGACCCCATCGATGGTGATTACTCCCAGACCTTTCTCTGTCTCTAATCCAGCAAACCATCCTCTTCTCACCAGTTTTGGGTCAAAGGAAAGTGTTGTTATTAGGCTACCTCTATTTTATGGTCTTCTAATTATTTCCACCTCTGTGATTACACTAATTAGCTAACTGGTTTCTAATGGCTGTACAGTAGCTTGCATCACACTCCCATCAATCACAGCATTAGCAAGTCTTGTTAAGAATCCCTGATTTTTAACAGTATGATTTGACTTTATTCAATGCAAAAGTAATCTGAAGGGGGAAGAGAAGTCAATAGGAATAGACACCGCCTTTGCCAGCAGCTTGGCAGAGAGCCTCTTTGATATATATATAGAAGTGTTATGATTTACAAGAGCCCGCCAACCATTTACTTAATGTCTGCAATAAAAAAAGCAAGGTAAGTTTGAAGTTTCTAATCACAACTACTAAAGGCTCCTTCTAACTTGCTTTGATTTAAGGCAGTTGACTGACGCATTCAAATGGGATCAGAAACTCAAACAACTGACAACACATCTCCTTCATCCTGGTAGCTGTAACCAAGCACTGGCTGCAGCTGCATCAGCTCCATGTCAAACCCAGGACAAAGCAGAAATAAAGATCTAAGAGGAGGTTAAGCTTTTCCTGCTGGAAAAACATCGCTCTGAGCCCTCCCAAGACCTTCCTATAAATCCCCATCTAGGGAAACTATTTGACGCGCTAAAGGGCTTCTTAAGATAATCAAAATTAAGAACAAAGCAGCCCACATTGTATAGCTTAAATACACACACAGGGGAATGACCATCACTGTGGTTATGATAGGGAGAAAATAATCTTTAACACCTACTTAATAGGAGAAACTTCAAAGCCTGTACAAAGCCTCCCTTTCCCCATCCCATGCCAATCCTGCACATCAAACCTTCCTCAGAAAAGCAATTGTCACCTGCATAGCATCCCACAGCCTGTTTGAGCTCTGGTCCTTACTGGAGGAGTGCATCCTTGTGGGCACAGGGAGGGCTGTGGCACCAGTGGCAAGGAGCTGGTCTGGAAAAAGCAGTTTCCAAAGGAAAGCATACAGGCAGCAAGCCAGGACCAACACAAGAAGCTGCAGAAGCTCCTATAAGGAGATACTAGTATAGTAACAGCACTTAAATGCAGTTCCCAGGCAGAAATCACACTTTGCTCAGCTGTTTGTGACCTTCATCAACACCTTCAACACAGGTGCTGCTGATCTCTTCAATGAGCACCTCTTTACCCACAGTTCTCCCATGCTGGCTTTTGGAACATGACCTGCATGCTCATGTGGGGATGGGATAACAGCATGGTGTGGGAATTAACCACACCAGACCTTGAGCAGCAGCTACAGCATCTGATCTGATGAGGAGGATAACCGTTGCCTCCTGTGGGTTGTTCTCATAGGAGCAGCCTCTCTATATAGTTATTTTGCATCTCTCCAATCTCTAACCAGTAATCTTTGTCTACTGCAAAGCTTAGCTCTAAAGAATGGTCTGGCTGCAGTGAGTGGCTGCTTTTCCCCCATGCCTGGACACACCAATCAGGGCTCTGTGCAGTGATGAAGAGGGTGGCCAAGACCACTCCAGCAAGGTGCTTCAGTGCAGCATAATTTCAGTGAGCACTAAGTAAAACATTCTTAGCAGGAGGGGAAAGAGTTATGCTGCTCTTGCCTGCCAAGGCTGGCTTTGACAAGGAGGAAGAAGCAGGGAGCCTTCGTTTCCTAAAACTCAGAGGCTGAAGAGCCCCCATGACAAGCAAACCGTTAAAAAGAAAAAGTAACAATAATACTGAGCAAAATATTGCTTCAGGGAGAAATTTCTGCTTGGTTTTAGCACAGATGTTGATATTGCACGCTCAGAAATGACCATGTGGAAACACATTTTCAGTATGCTATTAGACAATGCATGAAAGCCAAAGAGCTGCTTTTGCAAGGCAGGAATTAAAGCATTTAAAAATTGAAAGACATTTGAAAGATGCCATTTGAAAGGCATTTTCTTCTCTGAAAGAGAAGTTATGAGTAGGGAGACTGAGCTTCCCCAAAGCAAGTCCCATGCTCCACTTAGTGTCTGCAAAAGGGGTTTTGGTAGGAACCAGCCATCACCTCTGCACCCATGGGAAAACCAGCGGGTTACCCCTGCAAACCAACCTCGGCTGCAGCCCACAGCTCCCTGCATCACCTCATTTGCAAACATGCATTCCTGTGCTCAGGAGCGCATCTGGAGTGGGGGGATCTGCAACATGCCGAATTTCCCTGGGGCAAGCACTTCCCACGCTGGGAGCAGACACACATCCTGCCTGATGCCTGCGCCACTGGAGATGCTCTGTGTGTAAAGCAGAAAGAAAGCTTACCCATACAGCACCCTTAGCACCTCCACATGACGATCCCACAAAGCATAAAGGGATGTTGCTTTTGAAATTAATGAATACCATCATTTCAAAGCCTGAAGCCTGAAGCCCTTGGGAGGAGGGAATCCCGAGCCCTGTGGGGAGTCGCAGGCAGAGGCTGAGCAAAGCTTTTCAGGTGGCTCACAGCAAGGCTCATGCAACAGAGGTGATTGCTCTGCGCTTTGCATATTCCCTCTGTGCACCGGTCTGGGATTTTTCGTTTCATCCATAATTCATATCTCGCTGCAGCGATTCAACACAGGCGGTACAGGACCTCAGCATGGGTGATAACAACGAAAAAGAGAGATGCTTTCTGTTGCCAGACAGCAAACTGTAGAGCCTGGGTCCAGCCAACACCTTCCCTTTATCCCAACTGCCGTATAAGAAAAGATGTGAATAGACAGGGGAACAAGGGCTCGGATTGGGGATGGACAAGGTGCCAGTCTGTGTGCAGCCTGATGAGGGGTGCAAGAAACCCCTTTGCCTTGTAGGGTCCAGGCTGTCTCTGAGTTGTGCGTCCTGCCAGACCTTTGCTCCTGGGTCCCTGTCTGCCAGGCCTGCAGATGACCACTGCAAACCCCACATAAACCCACTTTCAACCCCCTGTCTTGGCTCTGATTTTAGCCAGGAGTGACTGTGCCCAGCAGCCAGCATCGCCTCCAGCCCTGGATACGTGAAAATGCCACCACTAACCAAACCCAGGGTGGACCATTAGCTTCTGAGGCCAGGTTGCCTCTCTTCTTCACCTGGCTCCAGCAGTGCTGAAAGGTGACAGTCTTGGCTGTCACTGTGGATGGGGAGGTCACTGTGCCGCTGTGGCTGCATCACATACACCAAACAGCCTGTGCTCACTCTCAGGGCTATAAAGCTTTCTCCTGTAACCTCACTGCCTTTCCTCTCCGTAACACATAGACTGAAAAAACCCAGTTTGTCAGAAACCAAAGTGTTTTGTGAGATTAAAATGTAAATGTTGCTCTCGGCTTTGCAGAGGGGTTTTGTTATTTTACTTCTGACTCTGCGAGGAAATAGATTCTTGATAACTCTGCGGAGCTGCTGCTGCCCAACCATGCTGCAAAGAGCCAAGCCCGAAATAAATAAATCCTCTGTCAGCCAGCTCTGAAAACCAACTTGCTGCTGGTTCAGAGAAATATTGGGAATTTCAAAGCAGCCTTGCACAAGGGGAACTGTAATTACAGCAGCTTCTGCTACACTGCCTGGGTTTCCCTGGGTTTCAGAGGAGAGGGGAATGCAGAATGTTCTCTTTGACAGTGCTCATAATAACCACTGTATATCGACTTTTTACTACGTTTATTGACTTGAAAATATGGGGAAAGGGCTGTGTCAGGTGTCATGCTTTGCACTCTGTCACCTATGAACACCTGAATGGGGAGCTCAAAACAGTTCACAAGAAATTCCTGCCTGGCTTGGCTCCAGTTTGCAGCCTCATGTCTGTTAAAAGGGCTGGCAGAACCCAAAAGTAGGTGATCTTTCTTCTTATCTTCCAACGATGCCTCTTTTCTCTGGACTCTGACTCTGCAGAGATGTGCACTGCACTCAGCATCCGCCATGCACCATGGTCTGTGAATTATCCGGGCGCCTTGTATATCCAGACTGCTGTACACATGGTGAACTTACAGGGAAAAATAATAAGGATGAGTTTGTTTGCTTTCTGCTGACCACCAAAGCTCTGAGCCACCCACCAGGGTAGTCACAAGTGAGCTGCTGGGATTTGTGTATCCCCAGTTAGCACACATTTAAGTGGCTGAACTTTGGTATAAGAAGCTCCTGGCTCTCAGTTGAAAACTATGACCAATATAAATATTCACAGCTTCATTGCCAAAAAGCATCATGAGTTTAAATTAACCTTTTACGCATGACATATGTAATAACCTGAATACAACCAGCACTAGACCAGCAGCGCTTGGAAATGATCAGTAAGTCAAGAATCACTCAGAGGATTAATTTGGAAACAATTTCAAAACTTGAGATATATGAAAATGAACAGACCACATATTAATAGAGCTTGAGCCTGATCTGTAAACTTAGCTACTCACTTTTTATCCCTTAAGTAAACCAGGAAGAGTAATGTATTTATAGACTCTTGACGTAAGTAGCCTCAGTGAAATATTGTATGTAATAAATATTCTGCCATCTCAGAAAGCTTATGGGACAAAGCAGCACCGAGGTACTGCAAAGGCAAACTCTACGTGGCTAAAGATTCTTGATGAGCTGCCAGCCAGCTGAAGACATCACAAATGAGAGAAAGCAATGAAAATAGAGACTTTATTAATACAGGACAGAGTTTTATTAACACAACCGCAGCGCAGGGTCACTGGATAAGGTCTTCTGCCTTTCTACTTTGCATGGCACATTTAATCGTTCCTTCCGACCGTCACCTTGGAGTTTGACCAGTTTTATCCCAACAGTTTATTGTTTGTCTTTCATTTTCTCCACTGTTTTCCCCCCCTTTCCTTTCTGATGCAAAGATCATAAGATCTTGGCCCTTTTTCCCTGACCCACGCTGTCAGCATTGCTTTTTATGGAATTACAAATCACGCAGTGTATCCACGTTAAAACAAAACGTGTTCGTCACCATTTTTAAATAAGGATGTTATTTGTAAATTCTTTATTCATAATTAATGGAATTATTACTGGGTGCAGCCACATTCTTCATGCATGTACTGTAAGATATGTCGTATTAGTAAAATGCATTAGTAAAAAGCTTTATAGATGAGGATATGACAACCTGGCTGTGAAGCACATTATGGGATCTACTGTAGCTATTGTTGCAACAATCTTTATGCAAGATTTTAAGCTATCAGCCAGCCAGGGGCTGATTGATAGTGTAAATGTTAATAATTAATAATAGGATAATGTTGATAACTATGATTCTATGATTCTATGATGAGTATGGATTTTTTTAGTTAGTATTAGGCTAATATGCATTATTCACTGAATCATAAAATCGCATTAGGGCTGAGAAAGTCCCTCTAGCTTTCTTCGTCTGTACCACTGATGAGTCAATTCTGCTCTTTCGGAGCATTTCCAAGGCAGCCCGGCTTCCTGCATGAAATCTAGGGGTTAAAACAAATTCAGAGCTCTGGATATGTGCCTGTGAGACCGAGGTGTAAAGTCACGGCCTTTGGGACACACGTACAACGCACCTGCCTGCTCTAAGCATGAGAGACACATGATCTGAGGGACCCGCTGCTACTTCTACAAGGAAATAGTTTAAAGTTAAGTTATTGCCAGTGTGGATTTCTTTCACTGAAGTGCAGCATCCTCCAGTAAGTTAAAACCATCAGGCATGCTTACCTTTTACAGTGGGTGCTGGAAGGTCTTTGGGCTGGTGAGCAAGTGGTGATGCAGGAGGGGTGTAAAGATGGAGACATAGGAGAAAGAAGTGGAGAGCTGAAAATTGGCTCAGCGGTGGTGTCACTGTTTTACAGCTGACATTATCCTTGTTTATATATGCTAGACAGGATGAAAACATGCATCACGTCACGTCGGGTGAAGTGAATGTCTGTTTGCTGCCGGGCACAGACTGCTCCGAGGACGTGAAAAGCCAATAGCAGCCTCAAAGATCAGGGTTTAGAAACAGATACTGTGTAATGGCTGCTGGGACATGCTGGATTCAAATGCTCCCAGTGGGGAGATCTCCCCTTCTCCAGCCCAGCAGTGGCTGTCTCCATTGCTCTTTTCATGCCTGCCCTCTCAGGACCAGAGATACGATTTTGTCTTCTCCAGTTTCAAAGACTAAAATGCAGAAGAGCTCATTCCTGGTACTCAGCTGGTTTGCAGATAACCTACGCCAAAGACATCAAGCATACTGAGCTCAGTGGTGTTTTCCTGTTGGCACCATCTCTGATGAGGAGAGGCGCACTCCATGAACCTCTGTAATGACATTTTAATTCCTTAAGCCATCCTAATACCCACCCAGCTCCCTGGCAATGTGGGAACAGTTTATTGAGTACTCTGAGAGCGATGCTGAAGGGGGAGCTGAAAAGCGGTAGTGCAGGAATCCTCTTCTAAGGAAATTAATATTGGTAGCTTTTTCTTAGAGAGATGAGAGTCCTCGGAGTTGATCCCCAGATTGCTTTCCTTATCCCTCCTCTTTCCCCACCTCTTTGATTCTGTGTTCAGCTTCTCACTGTTTTTATTTCAGATAAATCCACAAGCACATTTTCGTGTGGATGCCACCCGGATCCACTCCCTCCCGATCCACAGACACTCTGTCTCTCGTCTCACTTACATTAGTATCAATTATTTACAGCAGGGATGCTAAATCATGAAAATGAAGTTGCAGTAAAGCTCTGCCTTGGCTCAGTACCCCACACTAGGTGCAGGTTCCAAAGCTCCTCTGCTATTTGTACTTGGCCTTGCAGAGCAATGGCCATGGATTTATTTCCCTTTTCACAGCTGCAGAGCAGCCCATGTTTTCATGGGGGTAAGAACCATACAGGGAGTGTACTGGGCAACTTGTCTATAGGGAAAGCATTTCCACAGTGATAAGGGTCTGGAGCAGCACAGCTCCTTCGTGCACTTGCCAGAAGGTTTCCTTTGCTTCTTTTTTCCCTCTCCTTCCACAGAGGCTTCCTCACATGGGAAAACAGCATTTGAAGGAAGGAGTCCATCTGCCTGCCCACAGGGGATGGAGCTGACACCCAAAAGCAGGGTGCAGCCAGACTGACAGGGGCTGCACTGCACCAGTATTGTAGCCATTTCCCCCATTCCCCTTCCAATGGGTATAATCTCTCATCTGGGAGCCCATAAATTGGGGGAAGAAGCTCCTTCCCTCTCATAGCATCCAGTGCTATGAGGTTAAAATGGGGCTCTCCACTGTCACTGCTGAGCTCCTTAAATGATGAAGTGCCTAAAGGATTTTTTTAATTAATAGTATTTAAACATGAATAACTAGAATCTCAGTTAAATGAGGATGTTATACAGCTTACAACAGTATAAATACAAGTGTCTGGACTCTGTTCATGCATTTACTCTTTGGATCCCGAAGTACTTTACCTCTGTTGGAAAGTGCATCTCTAAGTGAGGTGGTGCTCACGCCCCTGACCTTGGAACAGTGCCTACATTTAGATTTCCAGTAATTCTCCATGGTTTTCAGATCAATCCCTGCTTGCACCAGAGACGCTGTCCTTTCCTAGCTTTGCTTCAACTGCTTGCCCAGCACAATCCCATTCTGCTGGTTATGACTCAGGAAAGTGAAAAGAAAATCCTTGAGAAAATAAAAAGAACAAATAAACCTTTTGAAACCTGGCTCTAGAGACTATTCAGAGAGTGAGGAACCCCCTGGGTGCAGACTAGAGCCTGCAGATGCTGAGAAAGCTGGTTTTGACCCACCATGGGCAGAAAGGGGGTTACCTCACGAGACCCTATCATGCCCATAGGTTACAAAGCTCCAAGCCTACAACACAGCTTCTTAAAGGAAGCCTCCAATCCCCAGTGGCCACTTCAGCCCTGGATGAGTGATGTGGGGCACCTCCGAGCATCCCTGTCAGCATGCAGTGGCTGTGGTCCATGCTGCGGTCATGGTGAGGAGGTGAAGTGCAGAGCTTGCCTTGGCTGGAGGTTTCCATCATTCAAGCGGATGCTTGAGACCTTCAGGGAACCTTCAGGCACGTCCTGTCCCTAGCCCCAAATGAGCTGGCTCGACTCTTGGCTGATGCTCTGCTGTCACCCATGCATGTGATTTTGGGTAGACACACGGTCACTCGCAGGGGAGAGGTATGCAAGGGAGCACAGAGGAGAGGAAGGGTGTTTTACCCTGCTGCGAGTCACTTCATTAGCCCTGACCCTGTTTGACCCTTTTACTGTTATATCAGCCTAACTGTTTATTTTCCTCATAAAACCAAACCGAGATCGATCGCCTTTGTCTCAAAGCCCTTTATGTGTCTTGGCGCCCAGGAACAGCCCTGCTGTTAGCAACAGGCCTAATGCAAATGGAATCTTTGGGAAGCAGGGATGGCCTGAAGCAGACACGAAGCCGACCTCTCTATCTTCCTCCTTTTTCCTACTTAAGTTTCATTTATTGCATATAAAAGAGAAATTATATCTATTTATTTTAAAAGTAAATATATGATGCTATCTAGATATGTGCATGGTGTGTCTCTGTTGTATATGCGTCTGTACAATCAATAACCATGTCTTGCTGGGGATTTAAATATTAGTCTTCAAAATCTAGGTCTAAAGCACCAGATTTATTTGTATGAAAATATAGCCCTTTTTGCTTAAGGAAGGATATTAATTATAGATGCAAACCCATAAATCTTCCGGCTTTAGGTGAGATATCTGCTGGATTATAAATATGAATAGGAGATGAGGGTCCTGCTCTCCCTATTATTACCATTATTCTTATTACTTACTGGTTATTATTTGCTATATGATCGGTATCTTCAGGTGGGTCAAACATTACTGGGGAATGGGGAGCTAAGCCTTCAAAAGGTGCACACATGTTGTATTCATTACAAGGTTTTCTATCCCAGCCTTACTCCCTGCTGCATTTCACAGTCTGGTCCATCATTAAACACCCCGATCAGGCCTCTTCTCCTCCTCTCCATCCTGTTTTTGGTAGCTTATTTCATTGCACTGCTTTTGCCAGATCATATCAATCTCCCTAATGTTTATTAATGATGTCCTGTGCATCCTATTGACAATATGCTATTGTTTCCAAGGTTCTGCTTCAACACCAGTCCTGGAAAGCAGCCAAACCAGAAGTCACTGAGGACCTCAATACCATGCAGGGCTTTGAGGGAGGTGATAATTTTCTTCTCCACCATTTATTAAGGCAGAGCTGGGAACATCAGTAATAAGCCACAAGGGCTTGATTGTCCAAGGAGCTGAGCACCCAGAATACCAAGTGGAGGATTTGTTTCAGGCAGGATGCAACAACTTTAATGTGACAGTCCTAATGGGGCTCAGCACCTCCCAGGGCAGGGCTGGTGGAGCCTACCCATAACATCACCTCTGAGCTGAAGAACTCAGTCTTCCTAGTTAATTCAATACAAATCAAGACAGGATCACATTGCAGTGGGTCTCCCATCCATTACCAAGTGCTCCAGAGTCAGGGAAGCCAATTAATGAGACTTAAATTGAAGATTTCATTGAGGACCTCAGCGCTTGCTGCATTTGCGGTTGGCTCCCTGCTGATCTCTGCTGCTGCAGCCATGCTGATTGCTCTGTGGTCCATCAAGGACCAAACAAAGTCAGATGCCAGCTGCAACGGGCCAGATGCTCACAAGCATTGACAGAAGCAAAAGGCATGGCTCTAAGCTGGTGCGCACCAGGATTCCTAAAGGTACCTCTTGCAGGTGCAGCAATGCTGTGGGTTGCTGACCAAATAGGAGCATGCAGTGGGATCTCAAACAAAATCCGTATAACACCCTCCTCTGAAATTAATAGGACCCTGTATGCCAGGACTGTAACCACAGGGCTCTGTGTAAGGTCTGCTTTTTTGAATTAGATTCCTGTGCTTAAATGAATTAAGTGAGCTGTCGGTATATTAAATGATTTAATGCCTTCTTCGGTTTTGCAGTGGAATCCTAATGAAAATACTCTTCAGTATAAAATGCTGAATAAATTAAATGGTGAAGTGTTTTAATAAACAGTCTGTTGTTATGGTGAGCCACATTAAAGTAGTGTTTATGTCTATGGTAATGATGCTGCCCTGGCTTTAAAAGAGTTTTTGCTGGTTCAGGCTTTTTCTGACAAAACATAAGCATTGTGCTTAAGTTATGCAGTTCGAAAGCAGCTGTATGGTTCCTGGGCCAAATCCTGGAATCGATGGAAATCTTGTTGGCTGGCTAACACGGAGCTGGATTAAATGGTGTTTGGAGCAGAGGGCTCTTGTGGATTGAATTGGAGCTGCCTGGTGCCCTCTGCCCTGAGCAGGAGATGCAGGAGTCTGTGGGGGTTAAGCTACAGCATTTGGCAGCATCCTGCAGTGCTGGCTCCTCCCCACTAATTAATAATCTGGTTATCAGATGTGGCTCTCAGGTGCTGGTCACAGCAACAAAGAGGTGGCAGCCACTGGGGACAGCAATGGCAGCTTGAATCATGCCAGAGCTAAATCCAGTACAGCTCAGGATCCAGAGTCCTTGGTGGTGTTCAGCCAGCGGTGTGGGCAGCAGGGATAGGACAAGGTCTCAGCCTACCAGCTTCAGGGATGGACCTAAATTTACAACTGCATAGATTCTGCTATTGAAGAACCACAGCGAAAACACAAAGAAGCAGTGGAGGGGCTTTGCTCATCTCAAGTTAGGATAACAAATTGCATCTCTTTTATATTCTTTATATAAGGTAAAGACTTGCTTTTAAAGGTAAAGACATTATCAGAACATAGCGTCTCTTCTATATAAATCAACTATGAAACAACTTCAATTATCCTGCTTTTGGATATCAGTTGTCTAATCACCTCCACCCGTCACAGTATTTCTTTGGAAGGAAAATCTTTTCCTGCCACTGTTTTCTGGCTTGAAAACATAGAAATAGTGTCCCAGTACCCAAAGGAAAAAATAATTTAAATTACATATATATATACATATATATATGCACACATATACCTGTTTGGTCCCCAGTACATCCGGATGCACAATAAGATGTGTGCTTGGGTTTGCGGATCAGTCCCAGAAGAAGACAGTGGGTGGCTCCTGGAGCTGCCCGAATGAGGGGCCTGCAGCCAGGCTCCTGCTGAAGAATTGCCATGAAAGGAGAAATTCCAGCAGCTCCCAAACCAGAGAGCAGAGATGTGGAGGAGTTCCTCCAGAAAGCTTCACTGTACATGGTCGTGGCTCTCCCATGCTGCGATTTCCTGGGTGTAGATGAGTGTGTTACCAAACTACACATTTTTACTCACAGTTTCAACACCTTTTAAGGATTACGGATGTGTCATTTCCCTGAACAGTTTTATCAAGCTAAAACAGCCAACAGGGATCAGCATGATTTAACTTCACCACTGCAAGTTCTTCATGTACTTGTTTCGAGCTGCTTTCTTTGGCACTGCATTTTGGGGTTATTTTATAGCAGAGAGGTGTCAGCAGGGTCAGTTTTATTTGGTTTTATAGTACTTTTCCAGCCTTTCCACTGCCAAAGATGAGGTACTAATAACAATGAGGCGTCTGCGTGAGTCTCCACCAAGGCCAGATCAATAACTCTGACAAAAGTGAATTGTCCCACTCAGTGCTCTGGGATGATGACTTTTATACTCATTATTAGGAACATTATAAAACCAAAGAAGGACCACCCCATCTGGGTGGTGTGGGTGTCTCTTTGTCAATTCAGTGATTTTTGGTGGATCCAGGATATGCCTTAAAACATCAGAAAACCCAGAATTGCTTTGAAACGAGCAGTAATGATGAAACCATCTGTGGGGAGGTTGTTCTGATGTTACTTCTCCCAATTTAAAAAATAGACCCTTCCCAGTCTGGATTTTACAGTGTCAGCTTCCAGTCACCGGCTCTTTTTATAGCTCTGTCTATTAGATTGAAGAGCTCTCCCCTTCTGCATTTCTGTCTGAATACATCTGGATTGTCATTAAGCCATCCCTTAACCTTCTCTTTGTTAAGCTAAGCACATTGGGGTCCTTGAATCTGTCACTATAAGGCATGTTTTGCAATGCTTCAGTCATTCTCGTGTGCCCTCTCCCATTCATTACCATCCTTCTTGAGTTGCGGACACCAGGAATAGCTGCAGTGTCCCACTAGATGTTACACTGGAGATACTTCACTCTGCTGCTTTATCCAGTTGTGTAATAGCAACTTTCCTCCTCCCAGTGAAATCCTGATTCCTGGAAGTGTGCCCACATTAAACCACCTGGTGTTTGCTTATATCTGGTTCACGAAAGATGCAGGTCTGCAGAAGAGACAGAGCCACATACCAACCATGCTCCTACTCCAAATCTTACCAGCAAGCTTTGATTGTAATGAGTTTTGATTTTCTACCATGTACTTAAAATGATGAACTGAAACACAGCCACTTGGGATGATTCTCTGATATGTTTAAACATATCAGCGGGGTGTTCATCCGTTTAGCGCATGCCGTGTTGATTTCACATTGTTTTAGCTTCCTAATAAATGAGACATTAAGTTAAATGCCTTGCAGAAGTCAAACTTAGCCGTGTTGATGAAATGTACTAAATCAATCAAATCTATAATCACATTCTTGAAAAATTATATCAATTTCATTTAATAAGATCTATTTTCCATTAGCTCGTGTTGATTGTAATTAGTTATTCTCCTTAAACTGGTATTAATCAAGGCCTTTATCAGCTCTCCCATTCTTTCTCACAAAATCAACATCAAACAATCAGATTTATAATTACACGAGTTTTCCTCCTCATCGATGTTCAGGCATTGGCACAGTGTCAGCGCTGCTTCGGGCTTCTGGAAAGCTCCTCACCCTGGAATGCTCCTGGGACAGAGTCTAAAACTCTCAGGCACTGAATACTGAGGGCTGCTGATGACAGTAAAAATCCTCTAGCTGTAGCAGCAGTTGTTTAACATCCTGAGCTGGAACCAAAGATATTTCACATCATCATATTACATCGCTATCTCCTCTAGCTTTTTACCCCAAAATAGAGAAATTAAATATTTAGCATCTGCCTTTTTTGCATTCTTTTTTTAATGTCTGCTATTCTGTCTAGGCAACTACTTTTAGTCTCTTATATCTGAAGAGCGCTTCCCTGTTGCCCTCAGCTCTGCAAGCCATAGGTTTCACCTAACAGCCTTCTGCCTGGGGCTGGGTTATGTTCATTATTACTCGCTTTCTTTTCTTTCCTCTCTGTGAATTCCGACCTACTCTTGCTCCCCTTTGAGCTTCTCTTTTTAACCAGAACAACCTTCTCTTTCCCAACGCTGAGATTTTCCTAGATCCCCTAGAAGCCAGTGTGCCTTTGAACAAAGAGTTGCCAAATATCATTCACATTTGCTGTTTTAAATCTTCCAGGTGACCTGGCTTACACCACTGAAAAGCAAAGGGACCTACTGTCAGCTCAGCCTTTCTTCTGTCTGTGCCCAGCACGTATAATCGAAACGGGGTCACCTCTGTGCTGGCTTTAGCTAGTTTTTGAATCTGTGATAGGCTCTCCAGCTGTCAAGATGATCTTGTCGAAGCTCCTTCTGGTTTTGGGTAGGAAGCACTCTTCTATGGCATATAGAAAACCCCAAAACCAGCAGTGTGAGCCCTCCAGCTCGCATCATTTGAGTTGAGGTTCCCCAGGGCATCACAGGCAAATCTTCTTAAGTGTTATAGGTATGTGACTAAGGAGCCAATAGTTCTTGTTCTCTAATGAGAGTTGATGGTCAGGAGAAGCACCTTCTTTGGCTTTTATTTGTACTTGAGGTCACTTTCTCTCAAGTTTTAGTGGTGCTTGGAACGCAGCGTCACTTCTCATATTGATTGTCCCTCCTGCGCCTTCTTTGCCCACTCAATTCTTTCTAAATAGGTTACAGCTATTGATTTTAATATTCCAGGCACATGGATTTTTCTCCCCAAGTTTAAGTCATGCTCTCCAGGTAGAATTTGTACTCATAAATTAGTCGTTCCCAGCTTTTTGCATTGCTCAAACTCTCCGCACTGCTGTACAGGCAATTAATGTTCTCCCCATCATTTCCCTAGGTGTATTCATTAGCTCCTTTCTCAGCAGCTTCATTTTCATCCTTGGGCCAGGGATGGGGGTGGATGCCAAAGGATTTCTGCGTTTCTTCCCGGTCTCCAGTGCCTGTTCCTGCTTACCCAGTCCCAGTGTCCCTCCTTCCAGAAAGGCTACCAGCCTGGACAGCTAGCAGGGGAAAGGGAAAACCTCAGTAGAAGGGAAAACCTCAGCCCCATTGCAGCACAGATGGATTTCAGGGTCAACATGGCAGTGGGTCCAGAATGAGCCAAAAAACAATCTGTCATAAGTCTGCTTCAGATGGTCTCCAACTTCTTTATTTCTTCTGGCAACCATTTCCCGTGTTCAGCTCAACCTGCTGTGACTAAAGGCTTCATTACAGCCTAGGTAGACAACATTCACGGCCTTTCCTTCACCCACTAAGCAGGTCACCTTGTCATGGAAGGAGATCAGGTTAGCCCAAGCAGGACCTGCCTTTCATAAACCCAGGCTGACTGGGCTTGATCCCTGGTTGTTCTGTATGTGCCACATGATGGCACTCAAGATTATCTGCTCCATATCCTGGCACCAAGGTCAGACTGTAGTTCCCTGAATCCTCCTTCTGGCTCAGTCTTGCACATGTGCATCACATTCACTAACCTCCAGTCAACTGGGACATCCCTGTTGAGACAGGATGGCCAATAAATGATGGAAAGAAGAATGCTCCCGCCAGCATTGGGCTCATTTTAACAGGCTGTATTGGAAAGCAAATAAAAAACACATGACCCCCCCCCACTACCACCTGAATCTGTTCTTGCAGCTCCTAAACAGTTTGCAGCCAAGGGTTAGAACAGAGACTTGTGATGGTTTTGAAGTGTCCCATCTAGGTGGCTTTACTTGCAACTTGTGCGCATTAAGGTATGGTTAGCATACCAAAGCACAGCAATTCTCCAGGTTCAGCCTTTGCTGGGCTCAGTGGCTGGGGATGTGCCTGTCCCCGCTCTTGAAAATAACCCTCCATGTTCTTTAATCCAGCAGAGAATTTAGGGGCAAGACTGTAAGCAGAGAAGTGGTGAAGTACAAGAGAAGAGAGCAGAAAGTCTGCAAAATAAACAAGCTACAATATGCCTCCAGGTTGCTCTAAATTATGCATCTTTCCTGTTGGGAGATGTTCAAGGTTGTCTATTTCTTTGAATGGCTTTCCTCCTGGACACTCACCTTCGTTTGCTGGGATACCTCTGTGGTGGGTTTATGCTTATTTTTCCTTCCCTTTCACTGCATTTTAAACATCTTCTCTGTTACCTTTTAGAATGCGGAGCATGATGAGAGATGTCCCCCCTCAGCTGGGCTGTGGGAGAATGGGAAAGGGATAAATGGTGTCTAGTAAGAGGTCAGTGCCTGCTGCAGGGCTAGCATCATCCCGAACCCCTTGCGGTGGTTTCCCTCTGTTTAAGCATAGGACAGATGGATGATGCAGTGTCTGCAGAGACCCTGCACAGCCCCCATTGCTCCCAACCCTGGTCCATTGCTTGTGCAGAGCCAGAAGCTTCACTTACACGAGCTGAATCCCTGAGCCTCCTGCCAAAAGACATAGGTGCTGTTCTGGGAAAAAGCCTGAGCAGCTCGTTTCCTTAATGCACTCTGTGCTCTCTTCAGTTATGAATTTCATTTTTAAATTGTAGCTTCTCCCTTTCCTTTTTTTTTATCATTTTGTTATTAAAACCTCTAAATTTCATTAGTTTGCACTTACAAAAATAAACCTGGCATCAAGTAGTGAGCTCTCTGAGATTGTGTCATCAATTTACCCTGCCACCAAAGCAGCCCCGTGTCACGCCTGGCACGGTGACAGCACCCAACTTCAGTCCTGCGGCTGCCTGCGTCACCTGCCCTGCCTGGAGCCCAAGAGGATGGACTTTTGTCATTAGGAACTTTGGTTTCAAGGTTTCAGGGGAAGAGAAAAAAACCCAAAAGGAAGTTGAATGTAAATTTAATTCCTGCATCTTAGTCATTTCTGGACCACGGGTCATTAACCACACATTAGTACCATGAGCCATTTTTCATAGGGGCTGCGCCAGCGACATGGAGCACGGCATCCTGGAGCATCCTGCCTGCATCCTGCAAGCGTCTCAGTGTGGAGGGGGGCACTCAAAGCCTGTGGGCTTGGCAGAGTTTTACTAGGCAAATTCCAGAGGAGAGCCAGAATGGTGGCAGTGCTGAGTGTGCCTGGTAGCATACCAACATCTGGGGAGTGGTGACTTCTCTGTATTTTACACTAAAACACCTCCTTGTATTATAAAATATCCCAGCTCTGCTTCTCACCCTCTCTCCACACTCTGCTCATTTTTAACCCTTGCAGCTACGTGATGCTTTAACACTTCCGGGCTTCAGGAATGTGGCCAAGGACTTGTCCAGTCCTAGCAGCACAAGTGCTATTTGTTACCAGCATAAAATTATCTCTTCTTCTAACTAAAAAGTCATCTTGCATCATAAAAGACAAATCTGTGCCTATGTGAAAGACCCATCCCGAGACACCATGCTCCGCACCAGCCAGAGTCATCTGAACACTGGCGATGTCAGTCTGTCCACAGGCTTGACAAACAGCCCGAGGAAGCTGGCTCCTTTAATAGGCTTCAGGGGTTTATTTATAGCCCCTTTGAATAAGCGCAGCTGATACTTAAGATCGGCAGATTTAATGACAGCGAGCTGGCGAAAGGCCAGGTCTGCAAATAGTGCCACTAAAAGTCTTCTCCTCCATAAAATTTGTTTAATGTAAGAAATCATATCGTGCAGGGCTTTGCCTGCCATTTTTATAATTAGCAGGAGAAATCTCCATTTCACTCCAAAGAGCAGCCAGCACTTTATGGGACTTGGCTGTCTCTTGGTAGTGGTTTCGAGATTTATCTCCACGTTTGGAGGGGCTCTTGCTCTATGTCCCATGGGAATGGGATCTTGCCCACCCTGGATCTCCTAGTGCTACCCCAGAGATGTAAGGAACAACAAAGAGCAGCGGGACCTGTGCCAGATCCATGTGCTGGCTGATCACGGAGGAGGATCACACCACATATATGCCAACCCCAAGACCAAATCCTTGCCAAGGAGCCACTGCCCAATGCATTGACATCCCTCAGATATTTGACCAAAAACCCATCAAATTAACTGGAAAAGCAGCTGGGAGCAGGGCAGTTTGTGAGATATAGGCATGCAAAACGCGTTGAAAGCACCACATTTTGGTCTCACTTTGTCAATGTTTGATAACTTCGAGATGTTTTTCTCTAAGGAAAGAGCCACATTAGATTTTGGCAACTATTCCCACTTTTTACAGACCTCTCAATCATATACAAAATCCTTGGCACCATCCAGCTTCTTCCATCAGCAGAAGAGCTGAGAAATAGGGTTTTGCTCATCTTATTTTCTGAAGCATCCCCCTGAGATGTGTCCTCTACCTGCACACCTCGAGAGCAGATCTTGCACGTACCTTTGTTCTGAGATGTCCCGTGGGGTTGTGAGAGAATCTGGATTAGTCTGGGTGTCTTTATGGGAATAGCTTTCCCTGGTGTTTGCACTGTGTATATCCTCTGCACCTCCTGCCAGCTCAGCTATGCAGAGATTTCGGTCCAGCTCCCTCCTATTATAAAGATTAACCATAGGCGAGCCCTGGCCAGCTCCGTGATTTAGATTCCCTGTTTCTGTAATGGACCGAGCAATCGCCTGGCTGCGAGATGGGCTGATATTTATAGACGCACTCTGGATCCCAGATAAAATGCTGTGTCTTTAGTTGAACATCAGAAAGATGATTAGTGTCCTTTCCATGGGCTATGGTTTCAAGTTGAGGTACTTCCGAAGTGCATAATGCCTGCCTGACCTGGGACCTACATTGAGAAGAAGCTCTCAAATTAAAAAAGGCAGAGGAAGGAAAATAATTGGGTGGATTGTGCTGAAAAAGGTGCTATCTATGGCTCTTCACTCTGTCTTTTTTTAATTTTGAAGCTTTTCCTATCATATTTTCCCTCCAGGAGGATGAAAAATTGAAAGAGCCGGGTGCACGGTACCTCCTCTTCAGATACAAGCAAGAAGTACACACACAGACATTTATTTACTGCAAGGAGGATAACTCCATCACACAGGGACATGAACGTGTCTCCTTCAATTGCCTCAGCACACACAGGGCCTGGGAATTCAGAGGGGGAGCTGCCAGTGCTGGGGGGGTGTTCAAGCACAGGGAAAATGAAACTTGTGCCCTTACAAGACACCACGCACCCTATTTCCAGGTAACAACTGGGTGTGAAAGAGGCACCTTGTTGCCTGTACATGTGTTTAGACCTGAATTTCAGGCTTTGTTAGTCTTAAGGGTCCCAGGAGGCTCCTTCATGCTGCTTGTGGGAATTTGACCTTGGGAGAGGTTTGCAAGGTGGCTGCAGGCTGCAGCTCATGATGTCTCCTGCGATGGCAGGATCTGTATGGTACCCGCTGGGATGCTCAACCCAGTTCCACATCAGCTGGGGTGCAGCTGTGAAATCGCCTTTGGGAGAGGTTGGTGCTGCTCAGGTGCAGCTGCTTTCTGGTGGCATCGAGGAGCGGTGCTCTGCTGTGCCTGATAAATGAGCCCTCCCCTGACACTTGCAAGTAGGACCAGGCCGTTCTGCTTTCTACCAAACACCTCCCTTCCAAATACACGAGAGGTATTTGCAGTGATGTGATTAGCAATAGGGGCTGGCAGCTGTATTTTGAGCCCCAAAAAGGTCTTTCAAGGTTTCAAACTGGACTGTGAAAATCCTCCAAGAGACCTGACCCCTGAACAACTGATGTGTAGCAGCTTCAGCTGCCCCAGTTTCAGGACACCGACTCCTTCTCCTGCTCTCGGTAAATGCTACAAACCCAAAGGCTTTTCCACCAGAATGTATTAATTCAAGTGAGTTCCCTGTACAGTTCTCACCCATGATGCAAAATCAGTGATAAGGAGTGTGCTTTTCCCAGCCTGGGGTGATGCAAACCCACTGCAATCCTCTGGGTGGGAGCGGGAGCTCCCCAAAGGATTTCAGGAGCTTTCTGGGGTGCAATGACTGGTGTTGCACCCAAGGGGGTGCAAGGAGGATGATGTCCCGTGTCCCTCCATGCTGTCGCAGCAGAGATCACTGGCATTTCACAGAATCACAGAATCCCAGCCTGGTTTATGTTGGAAGGGACCTTAAAGCTCATCCAGCTCCAACCCCTGCCACGGGCAGGGACACCTTCCACTAGAGCAGCTTGCTCCAAGCCCCTGTGTCCAACCTGGCCTTGGGCACTGCAGGGATGGGGCAGCCACAGCTTCTCTGGGCACCCTGTGCCAGGGCCTCAGCACCCTCACAGGGAAGAGCTTCTGCCTAAGAGCTCATCTCAATCTCCCCTCTGGCAGTTTCGGTCACCCTGGTACATGCAGGGTGGCTTCAGCCACTGAGGATTGTACTGATGTATAGAAATTAATACTATTTAATGGAGGGCAGAGGGAGCAATCCGATGGAATGTTCACCAAGACTCAGTCCCAGGTGGATTCTGACAGAGCCCTGATGTAGCCCTGTCACATACACCAGAGCAGATCTGCAACACGACTATGAGCATGGGCACTTGCAGTGAGCTCTGGTCACATCACTACATGGCAGAGGAGGACGTTTGAACCTTGATCTTCAGATGTCACTTGGAACATGCCTGAGCTGCTCACCACTGCATCCCATGTCCTGTGCAAGGCACTGATGCAGCCTGAGCCGTAGCAATAAATGGTTGCATCAAAATAGTCCATTTTCAAACCAAAAGTGATTCTGCTACAAAATCTACATTTTCAAGCAGTGAACACACCTGATCTGAGCACGTAATGTTCTGTTAGCATACAAATCACCAGCAGAAGAGGGTATTTCACTCAATAAAGCGTCACGTTTCGAAATAACCTGAATTATTCGGGCCCAAATTAATAGTTGCAAATTATTCACCTAATTCTGGTAGCATGTCCTGGTTTTGCTGAACTAAAACCAACTGTATAATACCCTCTTAGCCTACTGGGCTTATCTCCAGCGCTCAAAGCTCTTCAACTTCCTTGTCTCTTTTTTCCTTCTCGTTCATTTTCTATATGATAAATAATAATAAAAAAGGATTTTTAAACCAGAATAAGACAGAATTTTCCTTTCCCAGTGCACGGTTTGCTGAGGGATGGGGGGGGAGGGCTGAAGAACCTGAAGTGTTATCAAGAATGTCACTCAAATTACAATATAATTGTATGGAGGGAAAAAAATATTCTGGCAGCTAATTCTGATTGCAGTGCACATTTCTGTGCCTGTGACAAATGATGTCTAAAGTTAGACTCAAGGACACCAAAGCTTCCAAGAGGTCACTCCTCAGTGGTGTTTATTTGCCACACCAAAAGAAGTTTTAAACCAGTTAAATTCAGAGGAGGGAAAAAGGAACAAAAGAGAAAGGGAAGAAGAGTGCGGATGAGCCGAGGAAAGATTGAAGTGTTTTGTTTTAAAAGGACTGATGCTGGGAGCCATAAAGGATGAATTACAGGAGGGAAAGCAGATTTGGGGCTAACCTACAATATCACATTAGACTTTAAAGCTGTTCCAACAGACTAAGCATTTGAGAAAGAACCGGAGCTGTTTGTGATAAGTTGCTCCTCTTATCGGCAAACTGTCATCTGTCTTGAGTGAGAACATTTTGTCCACCCTACCAAAACAAGTCAGAAAAATGGGATAAAAACAAAAATATAAATCAGAGCGGTAGCTGGGAGCACAACTGAAATGATGGCAATTCCCTGGCAGGGATCGCTGTGCAGCTAAATGTCAGATGTGGCAGAAAGAGTTATACCTTCGGCTTGAGGTCAGGAATGATGTGCCAGCATGTGGTGGCCAGAGCCCCGGTGACCACGGGACCTGTGGTGACAGCCCCACTGGCTACATGGGCAGTGGAGCTGCGTGTCCTGGCTGCTCTCCTCCATCACTGTCTCACCAGAGGCTTTGCTCAGTGCACAGCCCAGCTCCGCGGCATGAGCATTGCAGCAGGGTCCATGCTGCTGGGTCAGGCTCTTCTGCTCACAGCCAGAAGCAGAAGATCGTGGTGCCTGCAGCTTGCTGTCTGAAGGCAATCTTTGCAACTGGCTCTAAATGCTGCTGGAGCCTCCCTGCCCCATGCCTGGCTCCCTGCAGGCACTTTTCCATGGGGTAAGTGGCTTGCAGATAATCATGGATTAAGCGCTTCCCAGGCTTTTTCTAGATCTAATCATTTCACTGCATTCCCAAAGCACCCCTGGAGCTACACGGCAGGTGGAGAACTGAGGTGCACCCTCTCCAGGGTATGTGCATGTGTGTGGGGTCGTGGGGACCAACTGCACCTGAAGTGCTGGGCTCCCCCTCTCTTCTGGGTGTGCTTCAGGGAAACCCTGCTTGGATCAGGGGAAAGCATCAGGGTCCAACCTGCTCCTTGGCAGTGACAACTGTGGGCAGCCCTTCCATCCACCCTCCCCTTTTCAACCCTGCGAGGGGAGGCATTTAGCTGCACCTCCAGTTCTTAGTTTTCCATGTCCTCAGGTCAAGGTGCATGTGTGCCTCTGGAGCATGGAAAAATATCTAGGGACATGGGCATGTTATCACGGCAGGACCTTGCCATTTGAGCTGGAGTCAAAGGGAGGTGTCCGTAACACCACAGGGGATGAGCTGTGCCCATCGTCTCCCAGGCAGAAGCTCGGCAGCCCAGAAGGACAGACATTGCTTTGAGCCCAAGGCATGCCCCAAACTTAGACGGGCAGCAGCAGGAGGACCAGGGACCTCAATGCCCAGGGCAGTAGGGGTGGAGGGGAGCCAGGGTGCAACCTGCCAGCCCCCTTCCCATGCTGCACCTGATGCTCCCAAGTGTTTCTCTCCTTCACGTCAACACATCTAACACTGTGTTCCCACTGCAGCAGTGAAGCTGAGATCACTGGGAGCAAGACCTGAATCAGATCCTGAAAAAATTAGCTATTTAGATGCACCATAGCTGCTGCTCTCTCGGCAGCAGTTAATCCACAAGACACCCAATTACAGTGTGGAAGCAGAGGTACAATGAGGGGAGAGCTGGAGACACCCTTTTACGAAATCACTGAATGGGAAAAGAGGTGCTGGGCAGAAGTGCAGAGTGTGGTACATCAGATCCTGAGTGATAAAGATGTGGCAATGTCAAAGGCTTGTGCACATGTGGCAGGGAACAGCACCTTCAACAGCAGGGGAGGAAGGAGGAAGTTCTCTGCCCCTAGTAACTGAGCAGTAAATGAGGGGAATCGCTGGAAAACTCCCCAAAGCCTTCTGCAGGTGGGGAAAGGGAAGGTGGAGTTTCCACAAGGTCTCACAGCATCACTCCCTGCCCAACCTGCCCCAAGGTCACTGCACCCCTCAAACACCTGTGCTGCAGGAGTGGAGCATCCGCTATAGCAGGGCTGTTGGAGCTGTGTTATGGTGCTGCTCTGCTTTAATTTGGTTTATAACATTTCTTCTTTAAAATATTACCCATTTTGCAATAGTTTGGTGCTCAGGGCATTGCAAGTGCTTCTGTAAATGCCGGTGAATGAGCAATAGCTGAGCCTTTGCTTTCACCCAACTGGGAGCAAAACATCCTGACACACCAAGGTTAGACTGCAGGGTACTGCAATACCTGCTACAAATGCCAACAGCAAGTGCCCATCTCAGAAAGACCAAGCAACTTGTAACAGGAGGACTGGGATAAGGGACAACAATTTGTTCCCTTTCGGAAACATCCCAACAGCAAGGACATCAAAGCTGCCCTTTGAGCAGAAGCTGCCAAGGGGCTGGTGCAAACTCATCTCCTGAGAGTATCATTTAATGCACATTTTGTTGCAGAGAAGGAGTGACTCAGGCAAGGGTTAACCAGGGCTGTGCACCAATATATACTGCATTTGCAGCAGTGTGGGTGCATATCTCTTTCTCACACATACACAGGTATTTAGTTATCTATGGCATGTGGGCTGGCGAGCAGACAGGCTCTCCTCTCACCGCGGTGGGGTGTGGGATGCCACACGAGTTCTCTCCATCACTTGTCTGGAAATCCTGGCCAGCCCATGGGAGCCTGCAGTTAATCAGAGCCGTGTCACTGAGCACCACTGCGGGCAGTGGGACTCCACTGCTGTGTTTCGGGGTGTTCTGGAGCAGCCGTAGCCCACGCAGCCACATTCCCCCCCAGCACCCCAGGGGTGACTGCACACTAAGCACCTCCTGGGCTTTATCTGCCAGGTTCTGGGTTTGCTGATGGGACTTTTCAGTCCCATTTATTGGCTTTTTTTTGCATTGTAATGCTCTAACATTGTGGCTGGTACAAAAGAGGTGGAAGATGAGCCAAGCCACAGCCAGTCTCTCTCTGCCATCAGACACACGGTAGAGCTAAACTTCTGCTCTGGTTGCATTTGGTTGTGCTGTTTGCTTGCTTGCAAAGATTACAATATTCCCTGCTTGTACTGCACCACTGACAATAAATCCAAAGCAACCAGGGCCCAAGTTATTGAAGAGGTTTCCCGAATGGAATGTCAATTACCTTTCCCTTCCAGCGCCACCGATATTCTCTGGCACTTACAAATCCCAGTTTTATTTCAAGAAATGAAGCCTTTTGCTCTAATTATTCAGCCTGCACTCTAAGGAAAGTGAGAGAAATAATATTTAGTAGGTAAACTTGAAAAGGCAAATGGTGGTTTAAATTGGTATGGCTGGGACACCAAGCATGAAGAAATACAGTCCGTAACACAGCCAGTCAGTGTGCATGCAATGGTTTATGTGTGGAAGTATGGAAGTAGTGGGAGAATACCATAGGGTAACTCTTGAGGTCTCATTCTGGGTGAAATTCCCTTCAGAGGCAGCTGGGATTGCTTTTGCTGGTGGGGATTTGGTTAGAGAAAACAGTGCCATGACCTGCGTGGGTATTTCTTTTTCTGCCCAGCACATTTATGACGCTCGAGCACACTGAGAGCCCTGTGGGGTTGCGCTGGTGGGTGCAACATCATCGCCTCTGGAAAGGGAAGCTCCTTTGGGTTCGGAAGAGGATGGAGGAGAGGAACTGACCTGCCATCACCGCAGGGACCAAGGGGTCCTGCTGATGCTGCTGTGGGAATGCCGGAATTCCCCTGGGAGGAACTGTCCTTCTCTGCCCATGGGTGAAGTGTTCCACTCTCAGCACTCATCCTCCAGGTGCTTCATCTCTCTCCATCCCCATCCCTTCCTCAGCTCTCTCCTCATGGGCTGCCACCCTCCTTCCACATTTAGATGCCAGTCTGCCCTTGCTCATTGTTATTCTCCACCCATCTCCTTAGTTCTGCCGGGTTTCAAACGTGAATGCTTTGTCAAGGTGCCAGGATCTCCGGGCGGAGGTGAAGGTTGGTAGATCAATGCCATGAATGCCTCCCAGGGCATAAGCATCTCTGCATATCTCATGCCCAGAGAGAGGAACCAGCCCTGGGGCTTGCAGGTGCTGAGAACCCTCCTTGCAGTGTCACTTCCAGATTTGCAGCCCAATGTCAGCTGCCAGCTTTACTCCAGCACTTGGCTTTCCGCTGGGCTCACCAGCCCAGCCATAAGCACTGTGGTATTTGGGAACCAGCAGCCCTAATTATTGTTTAAGTTTCATTATCTTCTTTCCTATGATCTCCTCTTTGGTCCTCCTTCCATCCCTCTCTGTCTGCACCTCCCTGCAATTCCCCATGGCTCCTCCACATTCCCAGACAACTTATGCACAAGCCACATGGGATTTTCATCTAAATCACCCCAAAAGCAAGTTCAAAACACAAGGGTCATCACTCCTGAATTGCAACTAGACCAGAGGCAGTGGCACCAACTCAAGAAGATACAAATGCCTTTGTAAAATGCCTTTGCCAAGAACATGCCCCATTGCTGACAAGGGCTTTCCAGGGATTTCCAGTTTGGTCCCATGGGAGAAAGAAGTGCTATCATCTTGGGACACAGTCTGGCTTTTGAGGTTTGTATTATTTGTAAGGAAAACAGCCCTGTTTGTCCCAAATCAGCTTGTTCTGATAGCTCAGAAATCAGGTGTCATTGCCAGGTGTCATTACTCTAAAGTCATACCTAGCCAGCAATACAGCTAGCGCAGACAGATGAAGAGGATAATTTGATTCCATCTTTGGAAATGTCAGACTTTATGGGTGAATAAAATACATTCCTTTTTTTTTTTCTTCTTCTTTCATCATTCTGTTTATCAATATTTGGTGAAAACAGATTAGAAATTGTTCATAAATGGGCAGTGTCAAGAGTGAGGCAATCCCTACCCCTAGCATGTACCCAGTGCTGCCACAGCCACCTCTGTAGAGTGTAAGAACCACATAAAGCAATAAAACAAGGCACAGATGGAGAAAGAGTAACCTCTGATATGTCTCAGCTATTGCTGTACAAGTAAGTCCCGGTCCTGCAGATGATAATCATGGTCACACAACATAAGACGGTCCAAAAGCTACTGCAAATTCTTGGTTTTAAAGGGAAATCTAAAGAACCTTGTAAGGATGTGCCAAAGGCAAAGCAGAGCCCTGGGGGTGAATAAAGTGAGCTCCACATCCTGCAGAACTGGAAGCAGATGGGGATGGTCCAGGGAAAGCTGTTTGCTCATGGGCTTCAATAGCTGAGCCCAAATCAGGACAAATCCCTACCTCACAGAAAGCACGCGGCCCCTGGCAGCACAGTACCAGCAAAGGGAGAGATTTCGGGAAGGAGAATAGAATAGCAGTGAATGAACTTGTGAGATAAATTATAGCCAAAGAGGAATGAAACATTATAGTTTCAATTACCGCTGTGCCCAGCCACGCAGGTAGTAATTCAAACAAGAAACAATTGGTGGATTGTCACCCTCAAATCAGACACATACCATTTAATTCCATTTACTGAGGGTTCACTGACTGTATTTTGAATCAAATACAGCCATTAATGTGCAGAGATCTGAAAAATGCATGTGTCCCTTTTACAAATGTGACAACGAGACACTAATTCCTGTAAAACCCTTTTCCTTCAGGTTGGGCTGTTCCTATTGTCTTTAGTTGTGCAGATATTACTGATTGAAAGTTTTATTATGTCAAGCTGGTTCTTACAAAATGCCTTATACCTTCTTGTTGAGGGCACATGCAAAGCCTGGCCAAATCCAGTCTTGTTTTCCACCATCCAAACTTAGCAAATTGATTTGGATGCAAAAAACCTACTTTTATTAAAACAATTAAATCCTTGCTATTATTGCCATACCTGGCTATTACAGCCCAAATATAAATCATCAGATATGGGAACTAAAAGCTTTCAGACAGAATTGCTCTAACAACTGCCCCATGCGATGGGCAGTGGAAGGATGACGTGCACCAGGCTTCTTCACGGGCAATATTGCTGCCTGAGTAAAAACATGTCATATTTATGAAGTGAATATTATTGTGCTGCCCTGTTTTGCTCCAGCAGGAAAGCAATGCATGCCTATGGGCAGGGAGAGTGGGAGGAGCAGCGCTCGGGATGAGAAGAGCTGGCACCTTCCCTGGGTGATGTCTCCTCCCCTGCCCAGCAGTCATGGGGTGAGTGTGACCCTGGCTGGAATTTGCATTGTTTGAACGCTGTACTGGCACTACAGAAAGCTAAATCTATGCCTTCACTCATCCGAGAATCAGTTTCAACAGTGAAAATGCCCTTTTCGATGTGATATGGTGGAATATTTTTGGCACAAAGATTTTGGGGACCATCTGGAGTACTTTTGCTTTCCTTTTTAAAGTGATACCTGCACATATCCCATGGGTCTGCACTGCCACGCACTCTTCGTAGAGCCATGAAGTGTGCTGCCTGGTTAAAACAGACCTTTCCACAAGCTGTGCTTGCCTTTCTGATCTGGTTGAGATTGCATCAAAGGGCAGGTTGTTTAAATACAATTTCACTGGTTATTGAGTGGGTTGTTAGAATGGAATAGGAAATTTCGAAGTCTTCCCATCATTCCAGGTCACACTTCCCGGCAGGAGCTCCATGTTGACTAAAGGACACTTCCAGGCAGCAGAATATCAAAGGAGCAGGGACGGACAGGCCAGTTCATCCTACACATTTTAAATTGCTTAAGAAGACCCAGAAGCCTTTTTGCAAAGAAAGAATGTGTCAGGGACTGAAATCAGTGCTCAGCATGTGGCTTAGACAAATGGAGTGGTCATTAGTGACTGCTGTCATTGTTGCACCAGTGGAGACTGTTAATTCAGCACAGGAGTCATTAAAAACAAGCCTCGGTAGGGAGAGGAAGGTTTATAAATGCGAGATGACTTGGCAAAAAGTGAAGAAGACCCACAGAAATTCCTGGGAATTTGCTGGGGACAGGATTAGGCACAAAGTATTTTCTTATGCTAAAAGCTCTTCAAACCTAACGTGTCCCTTCCTCACCCCACAACCAAGCTAAGCTTGGTTATCCATCACATCCCCCTCTTCCTAGAGGATGTCACTCACCACTTCCAAAGCTTTCACTGTGACATTGCTCCTGCACTGAGAAGGGGATATCACCACCCCATCAGCTCATAGGGACACTTGGCTCCATCGCACTGTCCCCACGCATGGAAGAAGGAAAGGCTCAGCCTGCACCCCCTCCTGTTCCAGCCTGAGCCCTGGGGCTTTAACTGCCTCTGAGCTTGCAATTAAAGTGCAGCATTTGCTATGCTGAATGGGTGTCCCTCTGTTAGAGTTCCTCTTACCAGGTGCTTTTAATTTATTTGTACTTCCAGCAGTGATAATTGAGTTATCAATTTCAGGCTCTTTTGGGCCAGAAGCAAGGAGATCAGAGGCCTATTTTATACACCTAATTATAGATTGTTTCCCATAGCTATAAAACCACAGAGAGACAGATCCAGGAAATGTGACGTGAGGTGCTCTGGGTCTTCTTCATCTCCACTGACTTCTCGCTATTGCTCCCTTTCACTCCAGGCTGAACATCCTCCAGACAAAATAGTTGTCAAAAGCAAGGGATACCTATTTCCCCACAGGGCAAAATCCTTCCCCACCCCAGCAGAGAGATGCTTAAAAATCAAATTCAACTTACACTTAAACGATCTGTTTAAGCCTTTAGCACTTCATATTGTCAGGCTGAGATTTATTCTGTTTCTGTGCAGTTTGGCTATAATCTGGCTCAGAATGGTGACCCGGGGTCCTACTGAGGAGTGAAAACTTGATTTTCTTTCCCACTTCTTTTTGGGAGGGTTACATTTTGTACGTCCCTGTTAGCTCCCCACTCCCCACGCCTGGCTGCAGTGCTGCAGAGCCACCCTCCATCTCACATGGGTCCGAGCTGCCTTCAGCATCCACAAACCAGTGCGAGCTGCCTGGAGCACTGCAGTGCAGAGCAAGGGCTGAAGTCCAGCAGATCCTATTTTTATATTTACAGAAAGAGATGGGAATCGTCTGTGTGTCAGTATTATTCTTCTGCTGATGACACGAAGAGGCCATCCAAGACATGTGACCTAGCAAATGTACAGTAATGCACACATCACATTTGCTCTCTGAGTAAATAGATATTGTCTAGAGTATATTACAGCTGTGCTTTCATGTTTAATTTAGTGTAAGTGAACTGCCTTAATTTCCCTAAATTGTAGTAATAAACATAATGCTAACAGTGATACTGTTAATAATTTATTTTGCAAGTGATTAATCAACAATGAACTATTTTAATTACCTGTTCTGAAATGCCAAACTCCAAATTAATTATGTGTCATTATATAAATTCATAGGTGTGTGTATATATATACACTTATACATTAATTCCAAGGTGAATTAAAATGAATAAATCACTGGATTTGGTGAATCCACAAAGCTGAAAGGGGATCTGCTCTATTCCTGCTCTTCTACCTTTCTGCATTTCATCCTCAGTACAAAGAATCACATTCCGGTGCTTTGAGCAAGTCGTTTGTGCTCCTGAATAAGAAGGAGAAAGTCACAGTCTCCCTGGTTCCACACTGGAAACAGAAGTGCTGCTGCGTGGCTGGTGGGTTGAGAGGGGGACTGCATCTAGAGATGCTACAAGGCACACAGCTGACAGCATTGGGGTATTTAGCAGTGGCAGCATCCCTGGGAGCCCCAAGACAAGGCTGGCAGAAAGGGGACTAGAGCTCACAGCCAAAAGGTCCCCAGCCATCCAGCACTGGCCCCACCATCAGCAGTGGTCCCAGTGAGTCAGTGCTCCCTGTGGCATGTGCAGCAGAGAGGGGCAAGGAACGGCAGGAGATGGAAGCTCTAATTTAGAGTTGGGGAACGAGACAGTTCTAATGGGCTGTAGCACTGGCTTAAAGAACGGAATGATTAATGGCAGCAACGGCATGAGCAACCAAAACCAAAGTAGTGAGGCCTTTATTTGATACATAATACCACTGGGACCTTCTATAAAGAGAATACCAGGAGTATGGCTAAGTTTCGCCGTTTTGGGAATGCGTCAGGAAGGGGGAAATGATTGCTGACTTTGCAGTCAAATGCCTGAGCTGTGCACAACTGGGGCTGCAGTGTTGTACAAAGCAAGCCTGGGACATGTTAATTTGATCATATATTTTCAGATGGTAGAAAGACACCCTGACTTTTGATATAGTATGCTGTGCGGATCTATGCAATGTTGTGGGTTTAAAACGCAGTGTCCAGAGCCTGGTTCAGTCATCTGATGGTTGAATTCCAGCTGGGAGAAGAAGCCTTTATATACATAACAAGAAGTTCCAGCCAAAAACTACTTATTATTTCAATTGAAGGAGAAGAAGTTGCTGAGAGTTTAGGTAGGGATGTCAGAAACACAGCAGTTAACAGCAGAGATGAATGAGAGATTGGGAGGTGATAACTTAGATAAATTGGTATCTCATCCATATTAAGGAGACAGCTCATCCTCAGTTGCTGCTGGATGACATGAACAGTGGAGCATATAGGGATACTAAAATACATTGGTCTTAAAGTTAAATCCCCAAGAACCATCAGAAATAAGTCTCAGAAGCCAAAGTGAGATTTGATGCACGCTGCAAAAATACACATCCTGTCAGAGCACACCACTCTCTCCATATAACTTCCACCAATTGCGGGACAATTATAGAGAAAATGATACTGTGATCTGTAAAGCAGTTCCTGGAGTGGTTTTATTCACTAACTCAATGCTATGCATAACTGTTGCCAGCAACATCTCCAGAGGTGTGTGCATAATAGAGAGACATCAAGCCAATGAGTCAAAACATCAGAAAATAAAATTCAGATGAACATCACATTCAAAAACTGTATCATCTGTCATTTAACACTGTCTGAAGACCTGCTTATTGAAATAATACATGGAAACCAAAAGTTACCCCAGGCAGTAATACCGTATTGTGCTGTGTTTAGGATCTACCACGAACTGGGGCTTTCTGCAGCTGGAGCTGGCTGCCAAAGAAGGCCAGCTGTGGTTACAAGCCCTATGGGGGTCGTCAAGCTGAAGCCCCCAAGAGGCTTGTAGAGGGGAAACACAGGGCATTGAGAGGATGTGTTCCCCTCTTGCACCCACTTTAAAACCTGCCAAAGTCAGTAGTGACCCCCTCCCAGTGTCACCCATTCCCTTTGCTGTGTAATATGTAATAACTTCTTGTTTAAGATCCAAATTAGCCTTTAAAAAAAGTCATTGTATCCAGCTGCAAAATTAATTTACCCTCTCTGACACTACACTTCACTGGATTATATCCTTCATTCGTCCAGTTCCAAAACACACATTGAGATAAGAAGTTTCCCCTTTTGAAAATGCAGGTCTGGAAGATCTTTAAATCCCCTAACTAAATTCTTATCATGCCGTTTTCCTAAAGCACCATGTATAGCATCCTCTCTGTGCTACAGCTTGAAAAGCGCAATTCCCTGCAGATGCACACATCTGAGGACAGGAATATCTACTTCCAGGTGCGTTAGCAGGGATATCACAGCATGGGCCATAAGGCAAGTGTATATATACACATATAGACACGCATATATAATGTATATGTACATATATATGCATTTTTTAACAAGATATACTGGATGGTGGTCTCACCACGCATGCAGGCAGGTGCTGGTGCGAAGAGCAAGTGCCATATAATGCATCCGAGTTGTTCCAGGGTGTGAGAATGAGCAATGAACATCTCTGCTGGAAGCAAAATCAGGAACTTGGGTAAGCTTTGGCACTTGAACAACAAATCACTGGGTGTGCTTGAGGGTTCATTTTTCACTGGGAAACACCAGTGAAACGAGTACTTTGTTGCTTATCTCTTTATTGCTTATCACTGCTTCTTTGCCCTTCATTTCTTGGAAAAGGCATGGTGTTTAAATGGGTTGAAGGGTGAACACTGCAAAAGAACTTAATCCCAAAGGCTTCATAAAGGGTTCATTTTGCTCTGCCAGAAAATCTCTGCCTTCCTAGATCGCTCTCCTCCCTCTCCCTGCTATCCATCTAGGTTGCCTGGTCTGTATCTGGAGGCATGCTTGCCATCCTTTGAAGAGGTAGTCTCCTCTGAAAAAATCAATAGTTAACATTGTCTTTAAATAGTCTGACATTTACCTTTACTGCAGTTTTCATTTTTTCCTGGGATTGCTCAGACATTTGTATTACCCATGTATTTCTCTGCCTGTAGCCACCGACCAGGAGCTTTGCACGGATGGCAATCCTGGTGCGATGTTAGCTCACAGCCGCAAATAAGCAAGATAATTGAGAGGATTGGAGCTCACTAATAGAAGCATCTTTAATTTATGGAAGACATCGAGTGAGAATAATTACAAGCAAAAGGGTAGCATAAATCCCTGAAGAAAATATATCCTGAATGCACTTTTCCCAACAAGCAAATCTGAATGCTGGCCCAAAGGTCAAACATAAAAGACTGCGAACTTCAACCTCCTGAGCCATCCACCTTTCCTTTCCCCTCCTGCCAAGAGCTTGTCTGTTGGTTCATTTAGAAAGCTGCTTGTTCAGAGTAGGGCTGTTTGCAGTCTGGGGAAGTTAAGCAAATTAGCAGAATTATTAGGTAAGAGGCAATTCTCCACAGCCTGCAAAGCAACCGCTTGTTAAATTAGCTCACACGAGAGAATTGCACTGATCGAATGACGGTTGCAGTGTTTGCAGAGGGAAGGCTGTGCAGGCGTTTTCTTTGCAATAACACTGCTCTACTCCAGCTGAAAAAGGGGAGTTTGTGCAGCTTCCCTGGCAGGCTGGGACAGGCTCCTTGCACTGGAAGAGGCCTTTGTCTTTTACACATATTCCTGCAACGTGGCTCCCTCTGCAATAATAATACATTCATAAGGAAGAAAACCCCAGCACCTTCAAACTGGCTCCTTCCAAAAACAGGGAGGGCTGCAGGAGAACTGAAGCCACAAAGCCCCTTGAAGCATGTGGCTTGCTGCACCCTCTCCCTGCTCCAGGGGTTTTGCAGCTTCCCTGTCCTGGGGTGATTTTGGGAATGGGTCTTTCGACAGCAGAAACAGAGATTGGAGTCCTCCGAGAAGCCACATGGTTTCTGATCACTCAGTCTCATTTGTATATACTCTTTGGCTATTGATTTGATATTTTTATACCTTATGTAGTGCACTTAGTACAGAAAAAAAATGGATTAACCAGGTAAATGTGCTTTATTAGCGGGTCTCTGATGGAAAATTATGTCAGTTTTCCGTTTAAAAGATGCATCAGATTAATCCCTTCATGAATCAATTTGTCCGTGCTTAAGAACCTAACGCCCCACAAAATAATTTCCAGTGTGAAGCTGCATGCTGGATATAACAATCAAAGTTTTAAAATGAAGAAGAGGTATTACTGGGAAGTCTTTTACCATTCCAACACGGCTGAGAATGAAATGCTCATCCCCAAAGTGAAGTGAGGGTGTTACACCAGGCTTAACTCCAGCTTCACTCACAGGAGATGAAGCAGTCTTAGTAGTCATGGAATTGCATCTATTAACATCAGTGCAAGCAGCAAACCTCTGGGCTTTTCCAGCCTCACCCTTCCTATTCAGAAATGCGAAAAGCACCCATAACTGCCAGTAGAAAGGATCTGGAGACCAACAGTGTATAAAACAAGGGCAAAGACACATGTCAGCTCCTTCCTAACTGCGCCATATACTCTGACAACCTGTTACAAGCGCAAGGGCCTGGTAGTATTGCTGCAGGGAATGTCAGATGGATCCTGCTGACAAATAGATAGGAAGGCTTTGGCAAGCACCATCCTCCCTGCAGCCCTTCACAGAACAAGCCTGTGGGCATCAAGGGGGACATCTCCCCATGGGGAACTTGCAAGGTCAGGCTGGCCATATTAACCAGATAAATCCTCTGCAATTGACAGCATGGACTTGCACCATGATGCAGAAGCTGTGGATCCAGATTCAGCTTTTCTCCCAGGTTTAAGAGGTGTGGGGTCTGCAGTCAGTTTGTCTCTGTCCAGCTGTTATTCAGCTCCTTGTAGCCCACCTTCCATGCTCAACCCCAGCTCTGTGGTGCAATCCTACCTTACAGCCCTGGGCCTACTTCGAACATCACAGTGTTTACTTTTGGTGTTGTATAATAAAAGACAACTGCCTATAGCCAGCTAAGATGCCTGGGTGTGCATTAATATCACAGACACGAGATAAATAAGAGCAGATGACCATTAAAAGAGGGAGTGTGTCCAATCTAGGCAGAACAATTGCATAAGAAAATAAATGGGACATTGACAAGCTGTTTTCTGTTGTAATTCTGTTTGCTGAATACCCCAACGTGAAGGATTTTATTCTTTGGAGGAAAAAGGATGACTTATCCACACTGCAGGCTGGGGTGTTACTACAGCTCAGCACTGCCGCAGTAACTGAGCTAATGCATGAATCCACCAAGCTGCTACAACCAGCCCTGTGCTGTCTGGCCATGTCAAACACAAGGTAAAGGACATTTGCTTAAACCTCAGCCAAAGAAGTACACATGGGCAAGTTTTATCTCATGGTTGCAAATAGCTCAATGCAGGCAGTCACCATTGCACAGCTCACCAGGACTGGGCATCAAAGGAACGTAGGAGCCAACGCATCCTTCTTCTGTTTTTATTTGGATCTACAGAAGATACCATCATCCAGCCCTTGATTCCTTTGTAAAGCATGTGCAGCACATCTTGCTGCTTACATTAATCCAAACTAATGTCCTACGGCTATCACATCCATGATTATGGCAGTCATTTTTAATTAAGGGTTGTGTCAACAGTATTGATATTTTCATTGCTTTTGCAGGTGAAGGCCCCTCTTTGGAGTTCTATGTCTCCAGCTGCACCCCCTGTATGAAAGGGCTGTTCAGCTTATTAGCGAAAAACAAGAGTATTAAGCCCATTATCTGCGCAAGTAAACTACAGTGATTTCCACAATACCAAACTCAAGGATTGCAGAAATTCAAATTCCCTGTTTCCTATGGCAAGATTTGCAATCTTATTCTGAGTGCAGTATTTATCATTAACAGAAACCCTGGCAGGATCTGGGAAACACTGGTGTCCCTGTGATGAAGAGGATGCATTCAATAGCTTGCTGGGAAGTGGAGCTAGACACGAATGACTCAAGCCCGTCATTGCGCACAGTGATAAACACCCTGCAGGAGCTATCATTCACCCGGAAAGAAAGGGGAAGGCAGATCATTACATTTATTGGTCATAGTTTTTCAAGAGTCAATAAAGACCCACTAGAAGGACGTGGTTAGTAGCAGGAATATATATATTTTTCACCTCTCTCAAAAATACTTTTAGCTCAACAGCTACACCAGTAGAAGTTCTGTCTTCTGCCCAATATGTCAGGATGAATCTTCCTCCTAGATGCTGGTCCTGGTGTAGATGGTGCTCACACTGTACAGTTTTTAATGTCTTTAACCGTCTTTAGCTTTATATCCTGATAGCCGCTTCAGGCTATATGTCAATGCCATCTGGGAGGAAAAGAAGAGACTTCTGCTCAAGCGCTGCTGTAACGCTGATCTCTTAACTAAAATTGTGCTTCCTCCACCTGACAAACTGTCAGCACAGAACAAGTACTGCCTCTTGGTTTTGCTTGTCCTTTCTCTTCTCTCCCCTCAGAAGACAAAAAAAGAAAAACAGATGAAAGCAAAGGATTCACATCATGAAAGTCCATGGACAGAATCCAGCTGATTTGATTGCACCACGCAGAGACTGCTTGCAGATATATCAAAGATAGAGGTGGGTCCCTTCTTTATCACCTTTCTCTTCCTACACTTGACTGATGAATGCTTTCAGGTCTTTAGGACAGATAATGTGCTTGTTTTTACGCCTTAAGTCCTGTATAAATACGGATATTAGAGTATTAGTGTATTTAGGCAGATGTATTTAGCAGCTCTAGATTATGAATTGCTCCTCACAATAACGTTTGCATTTGCTGACAAAGGTCTTTATTACAGAAGAAGGTCAAGCAAAAAAGGATTATTCCTGCTAATTATTCACTGTTATTTAATATTTGCACAAAAGGTTTGCAGGGCTGAATCCTCAGGATTGTCTTGTTTGAGAAGCTAACAGGGTTTCCAGGAAACCAGCAATGTCTGGTGGGCCATCAGGGCAGCCTCTTAGTGGATATGGAGGACAATTAGATTTGATGTAGTTAAGAGTGAGTGGCTAAGGGCTTATATTGACTTTGCCAGGACCTGATCCTGGGGTTTTCAAAGTCAGTGGAAAAAATTCCACCCAGAGCTGTGCTTTATGGGAACTTGACTGAGGCAGATCCAATTTTCCAACCATGAGCCTCATAGCCTGTGCATTGGGTTTGTCCCGATGTATTAGCAGTCCCTTTGAAAGTTCCCCTGAAGCCTACCTGCTGCCTTCTGATTGGGCATCATATTTCCTCAAATAGACCATAATTGTATTGTTAAAGAAATTCCTTGCTAAGTGAACTGAATTTCTCGTTCCATAAAGATATAACTAGGCAATAAAAGTACTGGCAGAAATCTTCAAGCATGGGTGCCTGAAGGTGGGATCCACATTTAAGCATCTAAATATATGGTCCAACTTTGGAGATTCCTATGTATTCGTATCTTCTCTACCTTCAAGAGAACTGGAAGCTCTCCTGCTGTTCAAGGCTCAGGTCGCTTTGGGGGTACCTAAATATGGATCACACTTCTTCAAGGAGAAATCCTTTTCATTTACATTCCATGGTTTTGTTCACGTTGCAACTCCTTCAGCTTCCCCATTTGACATTTTTTAGGAACTTAATTATCATTACGAAGGAAGAATTTTGATAATGGTGCTGTTTACACTGGATGCAGCCCTGGGGAACAAGAGAGAATAACCCAGATTGCGGGAGCAGGAGGGAAGAGGGTGATATTTTGGAAACCCAGGCCACAGCCTGCTGGAAGCATCTGTTTCTACTCAACCTTTTCCTCTAGAGTCCTGCTATCATTCACAGCCCAGACTGCCAGCAATTAGGGACTTGTGATGAGGATTCCCTTTCCCTTGTGCTTCCATTCCCATTCTTCTTTGTTTATGAACCTTGGGACTGATGGTGACAGTGTTAAGGTGAAGTTTGTTCAGTGACTGCTGCTCACACAGTCATGCCTGTCATAGAGGATACTTCACTTGGTGCTTCCAAGACAAAAATCAGAAGGTGAGATTGTGTAGTGCTCGGAAATCAGCACTGCTAATTGCAAAGCAAATCACTGGCTGAGAAAGACAATATGACACAGTGTGACTTGGAGCTTCAGAGGTGGTGGCCACTTGGCTATTTTGCTGAGGGTAGAGCTGTGCTGTGTGGCTGCAGCTGGAAAGCCATGAGCATCCTTACTACCCATGCTGCAAAATAGCTCCATGCTGATGCAGGGATTTGTTGGAGCTGCTCATTTTCCTCTGTTTGCAGGCACAAATGTCAGCAAATGCATATTGCAAAGGCTGTGTCTCTTATTAGGGCAGGTCAAAGCCCTTTGTAATGCATTGTTGGATGCTTGTTTCATTCGCGAAAAATAAATAAATCTGAATACTAGTAATTTCCAAGAAAAGAGCTGGTGCATGAAGGAGAACATCCTTCTCCAAGAGTTCCTCCGCTGCTGCCCACTTTTGCATTAAAAAAGAAAGGAAAAGGAAAAAAAAAGCAGGAAATCTTTCTGGTCAGTTCTGATACCCATTCTCCTTGCTGCCGTGTTTATACTTCAATACTGATCAACCACAGAAAGAGAAGAAAAGAGAACAACTTAGTACCTGCATCTTCCCTGCAGCAACCTGGAAATGTATCAGTCATCACTGTTGTACAGATCTGGGCTCTAGCAAAAGAGGGTTTCAGCATGGAAGATGGTCTCGTTGCATGGCAGCAATAGAGGCATAGTGACACTTACTGAAGTTTTGCCATCTTAGCAGTCTTTTCGGTATGAGAAGTGATCACTGCATCCCAAAAGAGAGAGCTCTCAGCTCCACAAGTGCTTTTCAATCTGAACTTGTTCTCCGGCAGAAGTACCATGTACATGCCTGATCTAATTGAAAAATGTGGGGAGAAAAAAAAACCATGTCGACTTCAGCAGGATTTTGGCAAGCGTGTTTAGGCACTGCTAAAGTGCAGAAAAATGAGCTAGCAAAATTGGGTAAGCACTGTTTTCCTTTTAGCTGAGGAAAGGTGCTCCTGCAGTAACATTGCTCCTCATGCCTTTGCCTTTTAAACACCCAGTAATATAAATATTAGATGCATGTTAAGCCTCAGATCCATCAAACAGCTCCTTATCTTAAAGTACATGAATACTTTTGGCCCTAGTAAGCACATTTAAACAGTAGCTAAAGGACCAGAAACATGGAATCAAGCTAACCAAATTTCTGGTGTGCGAAAAGAGACAAATCTCTGCATTTTCTCATGTCAGGGATTGACTTGGGCCAGGTGTCATTAAGAGGAAAGTTCATGAATAATTTTGCATCAGACTTTTGCATGCGTGGAGACCTCATAGCAGCCTTCCAATACCTGAAGGAGGCCTATAGGGATGCTGGGGAGGGACTCTTCATTAGGGACTGTGGTGAGAGGACAAGGGGTAATGGGTTTAGACTTAAACAGGGGAGGTTTAGATTGGATATGAGGAAGAAATTCTTTACTGTGAGGGTGGTGGGGCCCTGGAATGGGTTGCCCAGGGAGGTTGTGGATGCTTCATCCCTGGCGGCGTTCAAGGTGGGGTTGGACATAGCCTTGGATGGCATGGTTTAGTGGGAGGTGTCCCTGCCCATGGCACGGGGATTGGAACTCGATGATCTTGAGGTCCTTTCCAACCCTTACTATTCTATGATTCTACGATTCTATGATTATACCAGCAATACCATAGCTTGCGATAGATAGATAGATAGATAGATAGATAGATAGATAGATAGATAGATAGATAGATAGATTTACAATAGTTAGGAAAAGATGAAGCCCAGCTTACTTTCCCACCAGTCATTATTACATGGGAAAGTGAGCGATTTTCTTTAAATTCATTAGCATAACATCAGTGCTTATAAGGACCAGACTGGAGTAGACACTTTACAAGTGTTTCAGGTCAACAAAGTCAAACTGAGGACCCTTTTTTAGGAGCATAGCTTTTACCTCCCAAACAAAAAAACATTGTTGGCCAATACAGGCTGTGGATATTTGCAATTTGGGGCAATGAAGCTGCTATTCCCAACTCATTCCCAGCTCTGGTTGCCCTGTAACAACCCATTTCTTCACTGCAGCCTATTGAACGAGCAGCTCGGCACATGGTACAAAACACAAGGAGGGAGCTTCAGATCAAAACGTTTATTCTTCTTTGCAGCAGATGAAACACAGGGCTCCTGGGTTGCCATAAGCCAATACATATGAAAATGCACAGCATTTGCAGTTGAAATACACAGTCCTGAATTACAGCTGAGATCAATAGAGGAGGACGATAGAGGTTATCAATCCTGAGTGGTCTCCGATAGGTAGAATTGACTGGCAACTACATAATGACTCAGGCTCAGCCCACCAGTTTAGAGCCCGGGTGATAGATCTGCAGATGCCAGTCATCATAATTTCCTTATCGGCAGTGTTCACATGGCCATTTGTCTTCTGCTACCTCAGTTGCCTTGGTCCGGTTCAAGTGTTTGATCCTCCAAGGTGCGTCTGAGAGATCAATGCACAGCTACAGCTGGTTGAAGGGGACCAAATCCATTGAACAGTTGATTTGGTTCCATTTTACCAGCTTTAGCAAAGCATTTGGCCTCATGGGCTGTGGCCAGCAAAGAGGGGGATTCCTCTGGGTCTTTTCTCCCCCAGCTGCCTGGACCTCTTCTGAACTTGCTGCCTGATGTTGCACTGGTTCAAATGGCTTCACTTTCAGGCAGTCAGGATTAATTTAAGCTTCTTAGAGGCTACAGCTGAAGAGCGGGTCTGAATTAAAGAAGCAAGTTTAATAGCAGTGGAATAGTCTGCAGCAGTAACCACGAGCCTGGAGCATTTTTGAGCCTGATATTTGGCTCCATCTGTTCTGAGAGCCACATTGCTATTACAGTGTGACATAAGTAAAAGCTATTGTTTTAATCCAGATACTTTAATTGTCACCTCCTGCTTTCTTCTTTTCAGGGTTTTATGATCTGCTGTCCTCCTCCATGCCCTGTGTCTCGGTATCTGAAGTGCCACCCAGCACGCAGCAAGCAGGTAAAGCAGAGATGTCTGCTACAACCAGCCCAGCCTGCAGCTGAGTAACTCAGGGCTGCAGAGCTCTTTTCCCCTTGGGATTCCTCTTGGCAAACAGGAGGGAAAAGGCTGGAATACCTGAAATCCTTTCTAGAGGTTAGCAAACTCTGTCTTCCTACCCTACAGCTGCCCGTGTTTTCTCCTCTGGCATAAAAATCAGTGGTTTCAGCAGTTTTAAGATCTGCTTGAGGCAAGCAATGGCTGTATTTGCCATCACCAGAAGCCAACAGGAAAGCGGTGGAAAGGTAAAGAAAGGGGGTGGGGGGAGGGAATGAAATAAAACCCCCCACTTTTCTTTCTTGCAATCTCATAATCAGGCAATTTGCCCCCAGACACCAAAAGCTCCTGCCCCACTGCACAATGGTTGGTGATGCAGCACTGGGGAGCTGGCTTCTCCCTGCAGCACTAACACCCCACTGCCAGAAATAACTCAGTAAATCAAATCTACAAAATCACAGCAACTCCAACCATTCCTGCAGTGGGAGCCGATAAAGTCCGGCCTTTCCCTTTTAACCTAGAGCCATGCGCAGATATTGCACATTGCCATGTGCATAACCTATTTAAAGAACTTACATGTGTCATAAGGCAAAGGTGACTTTTTCCCCCTTTTTCCTTGTAGCCCACCATGTTGGAATAGGATATAAGGAAAAAGCACCTGAGCTTGCAACCACTGCTCACAGAAATACTGCAAGTGGGCCAGCGTTACTGCTCCCCAAGAAACACAGACTTTGCTTCGAAACACTAAGTACTGCAGCTCACTCAACTGCCCAAACATGTTACTCGAAGCTGCCTATAAATAAATGGAGAGAGAGACAGAGGGGGAGAGAATAGCTTTTTAAACAGAGCTCTACAATTCATTTAATCAAGTTATCTCTAGGTACCTTTTCAAGAGACAATCAAGCCAAGGAACTTAATGGAAACTTAAACCAGTGAAGACCTGGAAGTATTAAATTCATCCTTTGGTTGAGTTACAGGAGAAAAAGGAAAGTAGTTATTTACCAGCGATTGGGTGGAGGTGGAGGTGGAAGTGCCATCGGTGACTGAGGCTGCACTGAACCTGCAAGCTAAGCCCTGACAAACACATGGATTTTGGGTTAGACTGCACCAAGCTGCTTAAGCATCACTACTGCGCACTTAAAATGCACTCTGCTCCTAAGTATGCTTGCTCTGTCCTGGTCCTGTTGATTTGGGGAGAGATATTAGAAAGCAGTACCATGGGAGAGCAGTGTGGGAGTTACACTGAGCATCTTCTGCAGCGGACAAGTGTTGTTCCTGCTCCTCTTTACTCTGGGGAGTGCCCAGGAACACATCTGAAATCAATGTGAGTTGGCGTGGATGTTCTGTACCATTTTCTTTAAATCCTGCAGTGAGCTAAGGGCGAGGTTTTCCTTTTGAGAAAATGAGGTTTTCTCTTCTGGATGCCATTAATCAAAACTAATGATGTCTCACTGGTGGTGAGGCCTTCTCAGCAGCTGAGAAAGAGCAGACCATGTTATGGTGGGCTGGAGAGCATTACAACCCACTTATAACCTCCCGGCAGGGAGAGCAGAGCTCTCCACCAGCTGGGAAACACCAGTCTGGGCTCTGAGGCTGTACAAGCCATCCAAGCAAGATGAATTACAGAGGCTTTGCTCAGATGTGTTCAAAGGTCTGAGCTGTGATGAAGCTCCTGATCTCTCCTGCAAGGCAGTGCCCATGCTCTGACTGCCTGTGAACCCCCAACCCTATGAAATGTGGGGGTACAGGGTTCAGTGCTGCCAGGTTCAGCAGGCAGGATCTGCCCTGCCCTTGCAGCCACGCAGGGGTTGGTGTCACTCTCCCTTCCTGCCTAAGCTGATGTTGTAGGTGCAGCCTGCAGCAGCACCTTGTCCTCAACCATTGACACCATCAAACGTACTTCTGCATCCAAAGTGAAGCCACATCTAGACATTTCCTCATGAAACTGGGTCTGACATTGGAAAGGTCCTTTCTGGCCCCAGGGTCAGGATCAGGTGCTGATGCCACACTTCACAGGACCCTGCTTGTACCCCTGCCTGCCTTTTTGCACAGGCACATCCCTGAGTTGAGTGAAGTCTGTGCACACTGCAGGATGACACTGAAGAGCCATGGGCGCATTGAGCAATTGATGTGTTAGAGGCAAATCAAAACCAGAACAACAAATCAAACCTGTGCATCACTTTTCCCTCTCTGTTGGCCATTGCTTAGTGCCTCTGGTTTGCTTTTGTCCCAAGGGCCAGCTACACTGTTAACAATAGCAGGCATGAGAATGGGCAAAAGCCCCACACCACCAAACCACTACCATGGCAAGTAGGATCAGTAGTAGGCAGCATAAGAGGATTTGCTGTATTGAAGATGTTTCCGCTTTAGTCTCAATATTCTAATAAAGATGCATTATGGACAGTCCAGAAAAGCCAAAGAATGTATCAGCATTTGTCGATATTCCTAATGAAGCAGAAGATTCAACATGCAATAGAATTAGCCTACAGTGAACCCTTGCATAGGGCCCATCCTTCTGAGTCCAGAAATCTTCTGCCTATTCCAGTCCAATACCCTTTTGAGAAATGAGCATCCCTTGAAGCCATTATCATTATAAGCTAAAAGGCCAAATGAGACAAAGTACCGTTGCTCTTCATCTGAATAAACAAATCATTTTTAGATCAAATGCATTAACAATTTATCATTCTAAAATCCAATCAAAAGGAAAAAACAACAATACAGAAAATTGATTTCCTACAGCTTTATCTTAATGAAGTGTACATTCCCTTTGTAATTAGCTTTAGAAGGTTTTTTCCCCTTTCCTCAAGCTAATGTGTTATTTGATTTCCATCCAAACATGACTAAATTGGAGGAAATTTCCCCCAAATGAAGTGGCTTTTGATAGTACAGGAAGATGTCTACTCACTCACGTTGCTATTTTTTCTACCAAACAGCCATACTTGTACTGCAGATGATTCAACTTTATTGCATGGTGCCTTTGCATGGACGCTTAAATCAATGCCACAGTCATTGTACTCTGCACAATGTGCCATTTGCAAACCAGAAAATACAACCTCGCCCCTTTTATCCTTTTCCTTACAGACATCAAATATTAATTTAACTTATATTATTGCAGGGGAAAAGTGGACTGTGTTTTATTAACATCTCCAAAATTATAGATATTCAACCCCAAAAAGTAGACTCCAGACAAGGCTCGAGAGTCTTCCGCTTGGATTTTATTTGACTTAATTAAAAAGCACTCAGTTCCTTTGTGCACTAAAGTAGTTGCTGACATTGCAGTAGCCACTCAGTCTTTCAAACCAAAACTATTACCTGAACTTAATAAAGTGTCTATTTAATTTATACACCCCCATGAACTCACCTGTCTCCCACAGACACAATGTGGTGCTTGCTAATGACCAGCAAAGGCAGCAACTTAACAGCAAACTCCCCAGCACCTCGGGGGAACTTTGCTGCCCCATAACATAATTTCCATCACCTTTTATCTGCCTTCTCTGACATTAATGCTGTTATCCATGATCCAATGATCCACTGTGCACTGCTGGAAACACTTTTTGCCAAGCCACTTCTCTGTTCCTCCCTTAAATCTCTCTTTAAAATCTTTTCTTCTTTAAATGATGCTGAACAGAGGACTATTGCTTTCATCCTGCTTCGCTGAGTATTTGCTGAAATGCAATGGCTAATTTGATAGTCTGGTTTTATTTGGATGTATTGCCAAGGTACACAGCAACATCTATGATAGAGAATAAAGCCCCAAGCCCTACAATTATCACCTTATTCCTTAGTTATACGGAACACCAAAAGTCACCTTATCAGAATCTTGGCTTTTAATATGAGAATCTCTGCCTTCATCCAAATTTTGGTCCTATGCAAAAGAACGGTCCTATTTCAAGCACAGACCTGATCTATTCTACCAGAGCAGAGCACTGATACCTGGAGAGAGCTGCAAATTCTCTGGCAGGATCTAGATGGACCCTCCAAAGCCATTTGCCTGAAACACAAGGCTCTGAGCAGGTCTCTGGGAGCAGCACCTCCTGAAACTGATGGTAATAGTTGCAGGATTGGGTATTTTGGGGTTTTAACTCACACCCTCCAAAGAGAACAAAGCCATTCTCTAATACAGTTTGTGCATTTTATGGACCGAACAATTAAAGAGGTTTTAAAACATGTGCTGACTGCATGATTCCATACAGGGCCATGTACTCAGCATTTTTAAACAGCAACTGATACGAGATACCACTTAATAGTACAAAACACCAGCAGTCCCGTTAAAATCAATAGAAAATTAGATGCTATGAAAATGCAATATGTGTCCAATTAGTTATAATTGGAGCAAATGGTGGTGCAGATAAACTCCTAGAAAAAGACATATTTGGCCGCAGCACTACCTGCCTGCTTTCGGCACGGCACAGTAGCGGCAGTGACGGGCTCTGCTGTACCCTATAGCATGAAGAATGATCTATCTAATACACTTACGTTAACTGTTATCTAATTACAGAGTTGCTCAGAGCCTGCAGGACTGCCTTGGTGCACCACTGTGCACGGTGAAAAATGATCCTTTGTCACACGGAAACCTCCCTGTTGGGCTTGACAAATTATGCCAACAAACCTGCTTAAGAGCTAAAAAATCCTTGGCCACAGTGACAGGCAGAGAAAGATGCTGTTTTGGGACAGATATTTATTTATGTATCTGGCACAGTTCAAGCACTGTGGCTCAGTCCTGTGGATACCCACTTTTCCCCTTGCCTGTCTGTTGTTATATCAATTGAAAACTCCTTCCCACCAATTATTTTTCAGGCTTCTTTCAACTCTAAAAACTCAGCTGCATGGTAAAACGAGAACTAGGTTATGCAATTCTAACGCTTTATTTTTAACATCTTTGGTGCAACATATTGGCCTCCTCTTTGTTTCATCTTATGACTAAAGAAAAAGAGCCATATCGCAGCGGCACAAAAGGTACAGCCCCAACCAAGCGACACTCCAACCCCTTCCTGCCCTCGCAATGGATGGAAGTGCATCTCTTGTGGGACAACAAATATCATTCATTTGGGGGGCATTTTTTCCTATCAGCTCCATGAAGTATCAGTTATTTTACCAAAGCTGTTGACTCAGAGCTAAGAAGCAATAACTTTCTCTGGGTTTGTATTTCAGTCCTGTTTTAAGTTAGTAATTCAAATTATTAAAGACTCACAGCTACAATAAAAAACACAACCAACTCCTGTTTACCCAGACCCGAAATCTTTTTGCATTGTTGGACACTGTTAAGAGAACTGTCTCTCCAAGAGAGGGAAAGAAAAAGAAGTGGCAGCTTTTATTTGTTACGCTGACTCAGACGAACAGTGGAACAAGGAATATTAAGACCCAATCCATAACTTTTGTGGCCACTCAAAGGACGTATTCTTCCTCGACACTGATAAAAGTTTAATATGTAGTTGCCCAGGTTTTTAATAAACTTGTCAACCAAAGAGCAAGGCAAATTGATGGGGACCTTCCCAGGAATAAATTCAACTTCAAATAGGCCAAATGAGTGTGGAGGACAGGGAGGGGACAGAACACGGGCGGCTTTTGCTGGGCTTTGCAAAAACAGCGCAATAGATTTTAGCGGGTGCATCTTATTGTCTCAAAGACAAGGCTTTAGGACAAAGCTGGCTTCATTTAAAGAGACAAAGAGGTGCAGCTCCCCGTGCATCACAGCTTGACACCGGTGGGGAAGGGAACGGGCAAAGCCTGAATAAATACCCCTCTGGCCCTGCCTGACTGTGCATCCCAGTCCCCATCCCACAGCAGACCTGCTCAGGGATAAGCAGCAGCGTTGCTCCCTGATTTTAATCCCAAATTCACTGCTGCACCTATTTCAGGACATTCACTCCACATTTCTCCTGCACAGCCATCCCCTCTGCTCAGCCAAACCATCCCCGCTCCATGCTCCATCTTTATCCTTCACATACTCAAGGCTGAGCTTAATTCAAGCAAAACAGAGTCCCTTTCCACCTCTGTTAAGGAGCTGGATCACACTTCTGCAACCTACACATACCCTTCACATACAGGGACCAGCTGCATTGCATCCACATGGACATAAGCTACGCACACTGTCCACCTACTGCAAGGTTAGATGTGAAATCACTGCAGGAGTTTCATTATTTTCTAATAGCCTCAGCCAAGTTGGTACCTTAAATTATTAAGACTTGAGGGTTTTTTGTTAATTTGTTTACCCAAAGTAAACACAAATATTAAATCAGAGCTTCCAATAATCTTACTGCCAGCAAATTAACCCACAGGTCCCCAGAAAGGAGTACTCCATCTCAGCAACTCCTGACAACACTGTTTCCTGCATCATCAGTTCCCTCCTGACACCTTCCTTCACTTGCACCAAACAGCTTCAACAAGTCCTGACTCCAACCCCAGATCACTTCTCAGATTGGAAGTGCTGCCCCAGCCATCATGGTGAACTTTATTCTTGATTGCCCTTACGTCACTGGATTCCTGCTCCCATGGCTTTATCTGACTCCCCAAATGCCAGGGTTGACTTGCCTATGTAAGGGCTTTGCAGGGATGGCTCCCGTCCTTTACAGCTGCTGGGTGACTTCTGCGGTCGGTGGTCACGAGTCCCACACTTCTTGGCTGCCCAGATGCCACCTAATCCGGTCCCACCAGAAGGGCAGCTGAGAATGAGCACTATTTATAGCAGTTGTTTCCCCCGTCCCCCTGGGCTCATCAGCCTGCCCAGGGCTTTTTTAGATAGCGGCACAGGTCCCGGCACAGGCCATATCTGGGCATGGGGAGGCATTTAATGCACAGCCCTGGGCTTCACAGAAGAAAAAGGGGGAAAAGAAAAGGAAAACTCTGCATCTGTTGGAGATATCAGTTGCTGAGCTTTCCCCAGGCACCAGCACTTGGCTTGCCTTCTGAGCACCACCAGCTCCAACTGCTGAAACCTTTGACTGTTAAATTCTGATTTATTCAAGATAGATCTGTGCCTGGATGCCTTCCCCTTTCACATATCCACCAGTGGCCTCTGCTCCTCCATAGACCACTTGGCAAAAATAAAACTAAACCAGAAATACATGCTGATTCTGGTCAAACAGTGCAAGGAAAAATGCCTTCAGAGCATCCCAAGGCACAGCAGCAGTCAGGAGGAGGCAGCCCCTCGGACACTGCTCCACCTGCATACACAGGTAAACACCAAGGTGCTCATGAGTATGGTGCTGACATGGCACAACCTCACCTAGAAACACAGCACTGCGCAGTATTGCACCCAGACTGCAGCCTCGTGGTGCTGGAGCATCTCACAGACCCCATCGCTCACTCACTCCTGCTTGGATACTCCCAGATAGACATGGCCCTGCAGGGCCCTGGTTGAGCTCTGGCCTCAGCACCTCATACCCTGCATGCATTCAGAGATGTCGGGGTGTCCAGACAAGTCTGCATTTCAACATGAGGACAGAGGCGGCGCAGTCCAGCCAGGCTCTGCCATCTCCCCATAGCACATGCCAGGCATCACTGTGCAAGCCAACACCAAAGCAGGAAAGTCCTTACAAGCCCAGAACAAGCTTGCCCTTCAAGCATCAATGCACTTTGGCCTCCTCCAGCTTTAGTCTTGAAACAGCTTCAAGAACTCCACAGCAAGCACCTTTTCTGACTCTGGGGGAAACTGAGGCAGGGGAAGCTACACAACCCATCTGCAAGCCCAGCCAGCTGGCAGTGGAGCTGGTGCTATGGCTCCCATCCTTGGAGCCCTGGGATGCTCTCATCATGACCCCGTGCATCTCACAGCATCACTGCCCACTCAGCCAAGGTCAAGAGCAACTTCAGCATCAAGCAGCAAACATTTAACCTAGCAGCTTCTCTGGGAGGCAATTGCAAGTGCAGTAGTTAAATCAGCCCTGGGCTTTCAGGGGAGGGATCCGAGCTGAGGAGCGAGGATATTTCTCTTGCAAGGAACACACCACCCCCTCGCCCACAGTCACTGCTAAGTGCAAGATGTGGTGAAAGTCTTTAAAAATAGATATATTCCCAAGCAATGCATGCTGCTTGCATCTGGCAGGGCAAGCCTAGCATGGAAGCTCTTTCTTACTGACTAAAAAGGATCATTAGCAGCAAGAAGCTCGTACAACCTTGACTCTCTCCTTCTCTCTTCAGGGCCTTCTCTTGTTCTTGGCCTAAACCAGTCCTGGGAAACACAAGGGAAGCCCTGCCCAGCTAGGCTGGTGTCAAAGGCAGGGAAAGATACTGCAGTGCAGTGCTGATCTCTTCTGCAATCGGACGTGCAGACTAGCCCGAATGCTGAGTCAGCACAATTTCTTTTTTGATTGGTTGATCTGAGCAACATATTTTCAATGTATGCTAAAGGGGCAGCAATTAATACATTTCCCCCCTTTCCCTACCTTTCCAAACCGCTTTGAATCGAATGTACAAATCTCACCCCCAAAGTCACTCTCTGGTCCTAAATATTCTGAGGTTCTTTCATTTTTAATTTAGGGCATAAAAAAAAGAAAAAAGAAAAGAAAAGAAATTTGCAATCTAAGCGATGCTCACTTTGATCGACTTGTGCTGCTGCAGCTAAAATATCTGTCCTGCAGGTCAATCTAATCATGCTTAATAGCAGTTTATTCTTCAACACAACATTTTTCACATTGGGTCGACAGTTTTAAATGAGATTGCTGATGCACCCCTTTACTAATGCTTTTACCAGGGCCAGCACATCCCTTGAAATACTTGTGCAATAAAATGCTTTATTGCTCTTGATGAATGCACTATTAAACTTGAATTGCAAACATACACACCCCCCCCTCTTTTTTGTGTGTTTTTTCCAAAAGAGGATACTGGAATTTATGGGACCACCTGTCTACTAATATTAAGTAATAGTAACAACAGTAATAACAGATCATCAATACAACAAACACAGAAAACTAAGACAAAAGAAACCCGCTGGGGAAAACCGCATGGATGGCACAAATTCGTCCCTGCGCTCCCATGTGCATGTGCAAAATATCCATCTTCTACCTGCCGGTGGTTCCGCTCACATGCGGAGAATCCATCTCGAGAACGGCTGGATTTTGTGAGGCATAGAATAGAAAAATTTAACTAATTTGGTCCACTGGATTTATGGCTTTTACAATTCTCAAAGCTCCTGTTCCCGCGCCCGGCACTTCACAGCCCTCAGTTTGCAGGATGGATGGGAGCACCTGAGCATCCCGGTGCTCCCTGCAACAGCACTCAAGGCTGGGAGATGCTCACCAGTTTATAACGAGCGAAAAGAGAAGTGGCATCATTTTAGCTATCAAATAGAGTGGACCGAGTGCGACACGACAGTCACAGTTTAAATCTAAAGAGGTGAAAAAGGGAAGAGGAGATGCCACAACACTGAAGAGCAGCACAAACCGGTTGCTGAAGGCCTCCAGCCATCATCTGCTTCCATTAATACCAACAGCAAGGGGCTGCTGTGGCTCGGGGGGGCTCACACAGATGCCCCATTTCATTATTAACACCATCTAAGCCTGGGTTGCTGGGACACGTGCCACAGCAAAGCCTCCCCGCCACCTCCGCTCTCATGCTGCGAGACAGCGCTCAGAATTAGAGCTTTGAAAATATTTACATAAAAAGATAAATCTGAGCACTTAGTGACTTCCTAAAGTTAGCAATTCCATGTGATTAACAAGCGCATTAATTCAGAGAAGGGGGGGAAGGAGATAAAAATTGCATCAGGAATGCAGGTATCTACCGTAAATCAGACCATGAGCACCTTCACGAGAGCAACGCGCAGTGGCAAGAGGGTTTTAGTAAAACCTGTGCTAAGGAAAGAAAGAAAGGGAAGAAAAGAGAGAGAGGGAGAAATAAAGAAAAAGAGGAAGAAAAATGAAAAAGGGGAAAAAAAGAAAAAATTAAATAAAAAAGAAGAATGAAACACGAGAAATAAAGATTAAAAGAAAGACAAGGAAAGAAGACAGCAAAGGAAAGCAGGAAGGAGAAGGAGAAGGAGAAGGAGAAGGAGAAGGAGAAGGAGAAGGAGAAGGAGAAGGAGAAGGAGAAGGAGAAGGAGAAGGAGAAGGAGAAGGAGAAGGAGAAGGAGAAGGAGAAGGAGAAGGAGAAGGAGAAGGAGAAGGAGAAGGAGAAGGAGAAGGAGAAGGAGAAGGAGAAGGAGAAGGAGAAGAGGTAGGGCAAAGGGTCAGCAAGGAAAGGAGAGAAATTTTACATATAAATTATATGTAACATATAATTTTATGCTGTATCCAGAATGGTGAGATTTGCCCTCATTTTTCATCACAGATTCAAGCTAACATCGGCAATTTACAAAGGAGTGAAACTGCAACTCCACTTGGGCCCCACAGCTTCCCTCCTCAGGCTCAGCTCATTTCCCAGCATCCACCAGCTTCATATCCAAATCTGATGACCCACCAAAGTGGGGCTGGACACCCCAGGGCCTATCTTGCAGGGACCTGGTTGTTGAGGACCCTCCCTGTGCAGGGTGACTGAGCTCAGGGGACCCTGCATCCCCGCAGTGAGGTCCTAGGAGACCCTGCTGTTGCCAGCCAGCAAAGCCCAGACTTCCTAAGGCCCAGAATAACCAGAGCATCATGAAATGCAAACAGGATGCTGTGCAAACCAGTCGTTCTCCAACGCAAACCAAAGCCACCTGGAAAAGGCTCCTCCTCTGCTAGGAAAGACTCAGCGCTTCCCACACCACCACCAGCCACAGTATTTACATTAAACAAATAAAAACCCTCTTAATAAATCCCTCCAAATCTCATACACAGGAAATCTTCCTGATACCCAGCCTGCCTTCTCAAACCCATATCTACAAGCACCTGCTTACAGTTAAATCCCCTTTGGCATACCTGTAACAAGTGATGACGGCGCTGAACAGGGCCAGATAAAGACTCCACAAAATCCAACCTTCGAGTCTCGCCCTCTACCCATGCCTAGGAGAGGATGCTGTGATGGGCAAGGCTTGGTTAACCTTGGTGCAGGAATGCGGCGGCATCACACCTATCAAACGATGCCTTGGGAGCCCGTTAGCCAAGTGAAGAGGGCTGTTGCAATGCTAGGAAATCACCCAAAATCAAAATGCTGCTCTCAGCTGCCCCATGGAGATGGGAACGTGAGTTTGGGCAGTTGGGGAGCGGCTATCTGAGGAGTTTGGCTTTGCCTGGTGTTACAGGCATCACAGAAGAGTGAGGATGTTTGGGGCTGAAAACTTTAAACCCTCGGACGCGACTCCCACCTGCGTGTTAAAACCCAGTTCCTTTCATCTCGCCTCATTATTGTAGGATCCTGAAAAAACACCCAACTCTTTTACATTGCAAAAGGTTAACAAGGAAAAGCAAAGCCAGTGAAGGCTTCCAGAATTAAAGGAGCTAAATTTCTTATTTTCCTTTGGGAAATAAGACCCTTATATCCAAGAGCACTCCTCCGGCTTTAGCTGTGATCTGCAGACTCGCCACACCAGTAGGGAAGATCTCCTTCTCTCCAGTTTTAAGCACAAAAAGTTTTAACGTGGGAAAGACTGAAGAAGCGGAATTTGCACGTTACTTTAAAGCTGGAACACTGCACACCCGAGCCACAACTGTTGGATCCTTTTCCTCTCTCTTCTCCCTCCACCTCCATCTCCTTTTGTTTCTCCTATATTTAAAGATCAGCCATCTCTGTTTGTTACCTACTGCTTTATTTTCGAGGTGGGGGGAAAGGGTTGTTGGGGAAGCAGGAGAAAGGAGCGATTGGCCTGCATCGCTGTTAAAACCCAGGAGCGGCCAGCCAGCTTTCCTCTGGCATTGCCTTTCAAAGCCCATGCCGCAGTCAGCATATTGAATATTTAATGTCCTGATGAGCATTTCCACCTGCTGACACAGGCAAAGTGACAGAACAATACACGCGCTGGAACAAGACCATCAATTGACTCCCCAGTCGGGCTGCCAGGTCAGGCAGTTAAATAAGAAATAATAATATCAAATAATGTGTCTGTCTTTCTCCCCCGCTTTGCCCAGGGTCACACATCGCTCCTCTGAGAAGGGTTCCCACCTGAAATACATACTTCTTTACATTCCATAGCTTGCCAGGTTCATATGGGCATATAAAGAAGTATGTCTCTCAAGCAGGTAGTTTCAATATGCGCATTTATATGGTCACAGGAGGAAAAATAACACTGATTTACAATCTACATCCTGAGAGCGAGTTACGGCTCAGTTTAAACCAGCAGACTTTCCTCCTGCCCAGCCCATGTGCAAACACACACACACACCCAGCTCCCGCTCCTCACTGGTAATTCCAGGCTTTGCCCTCGGCAGGTGATGGATTTTGGTCCCCGGGAAGAGGAACTGGATAATTCACCGGTCACAAAGCAGCAGCGCTCCGGTGGCTGCCCTGGCAGGGCTCTTTGTCACATAAACGGCACAGAGTAAAAGCCAACCTCCCACTCCACCTCAAAAGTAGGTGTTTCATTCAAAATGGTAACTTTCAGCAATTTAAAAGACCAAAATGTGGCTTAGTGGAAGGGATTTGCTTTATGCATATAGATATAATTGTAGACAAAGCCATGTGGGGGAAAGTTAAATATCTAGTATTTCCCAGTTGCCTCCAATTGCAATTTGGAAACAGAAAGCCAATTTGTTTTCAGAAAGATCAAAATCAAATGGCCAGCTACTGATTTACAGACCAACACCGGGAAGGACTGTTCCATTTGCCAGAGTAAGAAAACTCATCAGCCCTAGACAAGCAATTGCTTTCATCAGTAAGTAGAGATTAAAGCATAGGAAGAAGAAAGCATCTTACCTAGCAAATCCAATGATTTTTCCTCTGCTGGTCACTGTGAGCGAGACATTACCGCGCAGATAAGCAAACCCAAAAGGACAGCACATGCCTTTTGGGGAGTTCAGGGTATTGGAAAACAAAAAACATTAAGATGCTTCTAATAACTCCTCCAGTAGCTCCATGCTAAAGGGTTTTGGGGATACACCTGCAGACATGCGACGTAAAAGGCAGCCAAAGCAAGGGGCTGGGAGCTCGGATCAAAGTCGCTTTGAGTTATTCCCACAGCCCTGTGGGGTTGCTCGGGCACCCATGGGGCTGGATCCCGCACGCAGCCATCAGCTCTCCCCCTGTCCCTCGCCTCCCTGCAGCAGCGCTGAGCTTTAAAGCTCCTGGAACAATGTGGGCCGAGTGGCAGGGCTGCAAACGCTGCCTGGGCTGAATGGGAGACTATTATAGGCAGGATTTAGGCAGGGAGCGACGGCGGAGGTCACGCCGGGCGCTGCCTGCTCGCTGCCTGCTCACTGCCTGCTCGCTCAGCACGGCGGGCAGGGAGAGCTCACCTGCGCCTGCCGCCCCTCGCCACGATCGATGCCAATTTACAGGCAAATGCAGAATGGCTGCCTTGGTGTTAATGAATTTTACTGTTTCTCACAGGCTTCTAATGAACCCTTTAAAGAGGGTTTAAGTAAACTTAGCAAGTGGCAAACTAAGCACTTTGGAATACCTAATTGCATCGATGCTTTTCCACTGCTTTATAAAATATCACTGCCAGACAGGGAATAAATATTTCCCTGCTACACACTGACTTCTAGCATCACCGAAAAGCAAAGGCCACACGGAGCCAGGGTATAAATCTACTGTGCTCTGCTCCCAGAATGGCTTTACACCATTCACACAACACCAGCACACGCTTTGGTCCTGGCTCCGTGCAGCTCACGCCATTCCCTGAGTTTGTTGGCCTTTTTAACCATCATTATTTGCCTCATTCCAAGGCAAATTTCTACCTTTAGTTTGGATTAAGGGGAAGAGAGATGGAGCTGTGGCACCATTGTAATGCATGACTGCAGTGAAATTAAAGCAAAGAAGAGCTGAGGAGTGTGAGGGAAAGTCTGAGTACTTAAGATTCAAAAACAAAACCCAAACCCAACAAAAATCAAAGTGCTGGCGGGGGTTTTTTGCAGCCAAGGACTCCATGGTACTGAATTTCCTTCAGACTGACAACAGTAGGAGAGCCACTGGACTTCTTGGACCATTAAACATCTGCAATTCATACCCAGTTTGCTTTCATCTAATGCATTTGACATAGATTGTCATGATGAGTCCCCAACTTCTGCAATGAATGGGACAGCAGCTGCCAGCCACTAAAAGAGCACTGTATAAGAGCTAAAGAAAAATGACCTTTTAGAACTGAAGACAATGCCGCAACCCTGGCAGCAAAGTTCATCCTGGACATTTCCAATTTGCTTTGAGGCTCCATGTGGAAGCTGGTTCTTTCCAGGGTTTGAAAGGAGCAGATAAATGGCGTAACGGTGCTTTTAGTGGTGACGCCAGAGGCACCCTGTGGTTCCCATTCTGCAGCTACCACCAGGAGCAAGTGGTGGTGGGTGAACGTGATCCAACGTCCTCTACCCACATAGGCTCGCTGTGCTCCTAGGATTGCTCCCAGCGGAAAAACCTGGGAAGTAAAAGTCTCTGGGGAGAAAAATGGATGGAGACATGGATAGTGCCAAGGCCAAGGGGCAGAGAAAAGGGAAGAGCTGAGGTATTGCCTGGAGGTGAAGGGGGGAGGAGGATGGTGGGAGGAATGGAAAGCAGGGTGCTGTATATTATATTATATACCTGCTCTGCTCGAGGTGCTGCTCAGATCCTGGTGGCAAAGTCAAGCACAAAACTTTGGGGACTTTGGAAAGAGCCTGCATTTAGGGCTGGGTACTGGGAAAGCGAGAAGCAAGCAGGACCGAGGCAGAGACATGTGCTTGCCCCAGAGCCGCCCAAGGCCAAAGGGCTGGGCTGGGCACAGGGCTCAGTCCTTGGAGACAGTGACACAACCATCGAGAGAAACCCAGCAATTAAACTGGCAGCACAAATCACTGATCTCTGCCTATACAATTACACACGACTGCTGAGTGTACGCTCTCCCTAGCACAGACATAAACCCACATCCACATTCTAAACACAGCCTGGAGTGCTTGTAGTTGGATGATATGTTACACCTGCTAATAGATAGCACTTACATATTACTATGTATGAAATATCCATATGCATGCTATAGAACACACTCAAATCTGTGGGCATGTATGTACCACAGTATCCATCTCACAGTACTGATGTCTATATATCTATGTGACAAGGTATCACCACTATCATATAAAATATAATGACCACAGTCAACTCTGAGCTGCAGAAGCTGTAACAGTCAATTGATGTTACACTTCATGTAACCTGAATTCCAAACCCTTGCAGGGAAAACCTAACTTCTCCTCCTCCTATTCCCTTTCTGCTCATCCACAAACCGCACGCCTGTAATTAATGTTCATTTCTCAGCATTTTAACAGTTAATCCCCGCAGCATTGAGATCATTGCAAGTTTAGGCTAAGTTTAACCACATTTTGCCCTTTTGCTCTGCCTGGTATTAGCTCATAGCACTAGTTTGTTGCAAATAAATAAATAAAGCCCCAATCCCCCCAGGTGTCATTAGCCAGCCTGTGTCTGAATTAGGCATTTAAAGGCCAGTTTAACCTTGCAGAACGGTCGCATGTCAAAGTTCTAACATTTCAGTTCAGATTATTCTAGTGCACTGCTTGCTCTGCAGTTTGTTCGGGTTTGGTTTTGTTGGGGGTTTTTATATGCAGAGTATGCCACAGCAGAACAAAAAAGAAAGGGAAAGAGGGGGGGGGAAGGTCTCTTAACCCATTCCCACGTTAAACACACACCCAGCGCATCCCTGCACAGACACACACAGGCAACACACACACACACACACATACATTTGCCGGATGCAGAAGCCCAGATTTAAGTCCCCGGGTAAGTTGGATGGGCGCTTAGTCCTGCATTGGCCAGGAAAAGTGTTTAAAAACAAGCTGAGCTGGGAGCGGTTAAAGGCAAGGCAAGGGAGCAGGAGGAGGAAAAAAAAAAAGACATACCAGTTAGGAGCTTCTGTTGCAGCAGAGGACTCACCAGAGCACTAGCTGAAAGCTGAATCAGCTTTCGAGAGTTAGGGATGCATAGAGGAGGGTCATGGAATCACAAGGTAATAATGCGCTTCATGCTGCAGCCGTCAGCCTTCTCCTTATAGCCAATCTCTAATGCAGGAAGGGAGAAAGAGAGCAGGCCCGGGGATGGGATTAGTCCTCACTTGGAGAAGAGAAGAAACCCCGAAATAATAAAGCCAGGAGTCCCCAGGCAAAGGCTCCCTCCCCGTCCCCATCTCCATCCCCAGCCCTCCACAACTCCGGCCCCGCGGTGCGGCGGAGGCAGCGCGGCGCGGCGGGGGCGAGCGGCGGGGCGGGGGGAGCGCGGCTCCGCGGGGCTCCGCGCAGCGCGGCACGGGTTAAGGAGAAACAACCTTGCCCGCCCGAATTGCAGCACACCTTGATGCGAAAAGGGCTGCGCCTGCAGAAGTGCCTGCGCGCAGCCCCCCCATCCCCATCCTCATCATCATCACACCCACCCCCCATCCAGCCCCAGGGTTGGGGGTCAGGATGCCAAAGGGGGGTGCACACCCCGGGGTGTGTGGGGGGGAGAGGGTTGGTGGAGGGGAAGGGGGGGGCAGCGCCGGTCAGAAAGCGAGTCCACCTTTCCAGTGCTTATATACCCAGCGAAGCATCCGAAACACGCACTCCGGGGCGAGTGGCCCCTTCTCCTGCTCTTCCCTCCCTGACCATATTTAGTCAACCACGGCAAAAAATAGCCCGTCAGCTGGAGCCTGCGGAGCAGTATTTGGAGTTCAATCACTCCTCGCAGCCCATTGACTACTGGTCCTGCAGGGTCCTGACTCTGCCTTTTTTTTCCCCTCCCGCTATTTTTAGCTAGGCCAAATACAGCAGGAGCTCATCTTACTACTCTCTGTGAGCCCGAGGGTTTGTGGGGCCCTGGCTATCTTTGGTAAGCACCGGTGTTGGGAGACGCGGAGCGGAGACCTTGTCCATGCCGGAAGACCTTTGGCTCTCACCCTTGTTCATTCGTTTCCTCTCCTTTACCTTTTTTCATTTGTAATTCTTCCTCTGCGGTAGAAGGGTGCCCAGGTGAGAAGGTAGGGAAGAAGCTCAATGGATCCTGATTTTCACCTTATATAGGGAAGAACCAGGATTCAAAGACCTCACGCTGGGGCCAAGTCCCTCACCATAAGGTCTTGGGTACCTTGCTGTCCAGCCATGTCTCCAACAGTGCTGAAGGCTGGGAAGGTGTTGGACTCTCTGTCCTACATGGGGAGCACTGGGGAGTCCCATCACCAGCTAAGGAACACCCCTTGCTATTGTGGGTTAATGCAGGTCATCAACAGAGTGGTGTCTCCTGGGCCTTGGGGTCATGGGAGCTTTCCAGCCTCCAAAGCTTCACCCAGCAGTACACTGAGGAGGGCCAGTTTTGGCAGCACAGGCACCGCCTTTGGCTTGCACCCAGAAAAGCAGGTGAATGTGTCTAGAAACTTGAGTTAGGCCCAGCTTCAAAGTAAAGATGTCCAGGGCAGCAGAGCCCTGGGGAGGTCACCTTGAGAGAGCGCATAATTGATGACAGAGGCGGCATTGGCTGCATTCAATGCTTGTTTGCAGCAGACCTCCATCCCGGAGCACCTCCTGAATCCAATGCCCCCTCCTGCGCTGCCCACACTAGGTCTCTATACCATGCCACCTCGTCCAGAAGGTTCTCATCACCTACTTGCATCCCAAGGGCACCTCATGTTGATGGACCATTGCCATGGGTAGGCTTTGAGGGATTGGGGCTGGAGGGACCAGTACCTGCCAACGCTTGCTGGGATGGTGGATGTGGAGTCAGGGTAGGAACCCCAATGAGGTGCCCAACACCCTCTGTTCCCATCAGCAATCAATGAATGTGGAGTGACGCATAATAGAGATACCTAGCCACAGGGTCTGTGCACTGCTGCACAGAGACCCAGCAATGCTGATCCCAACGGATACCTCCACTTAGGACATCATGTGAGACTGTCAGGCAACACTCGCCTGAGGGTGTTGTACTTGTTGGGAGCTGACAGCAAGTCATCTAAGGATGGGAAATGCCTGCAGGAACCACCCCATAGTGCCACGAGGTGGGAAGGGCTCCCAGGAGGTCCCAGCAGCGCTACCCCATGCCCTGGTGTCTGAACTCCCCAGCTCCGAGGGCACTGCCAGAAATAGCCACAGGGGCTGACGTGTCTGCTCCCTGTCCTGGGCTGCTTTGCCTCTTGCTCTGTCTGAGCCAGCAGCACTCCTGAACCCACACTGGGAACTCGGATTCCCCTCTGCTCGCCCAGTCCCGAGGACAGGCTGTTCCACACCAGTGCTGTTCCACACCAGCACTGTTTGGACAGCCCAGGACGGGGGGTATGTCAGCAAAATCAGGAAGTCTGTTGTCTCTGAGGTGACAGAGCCATCACTGTAGTGGCCATAACATAGAGCAGTGCTCAGTATGCTATGTCTGACCCCAGGGTACAAACTTGGAACCAGCAGTAAGGAGAGACCATGCTTCTCCTCACTCCTCTGCCCCAACATGGTCCTTGTGACCATCAATGTCCCCTTTGCACCTTCAGGTCATTTCCCTGCAGAACAGCCAAGAATTTCCGGCAGTGGCTCAAAACACATCCTTTGGTTTTTACTTCCTTCTCTTTTCAATCACTGCAGGGATGTCCAAGCCGCTCCCCCTCGGGCATCATCCTGGAATTTCAATGTTTTCCCAGCCCCTGCCCTTTCCTAGCTGAAGCCACAAAACCCCTTCTGGACTCTGGCTCACCCCAGAGCCACCCCAAATTCATCCAGGGGGCTTTACCCAAAATACCAGCCTGCACAGGGGGAGTTGGCTGCCTGTTACCCTCTTGGGTGCATCTTGGGGGGTTTTGAGAACCCAAATGCCATAAGCGACAGGTTCTCATGCTATTTTCAGCCCCATCCGAAATCAGAGTCCCCTTGTGGGGCAGCTCCTCATGCTCCAGCAGAACCCATCACCAGCCGCAGGGGAGCTGTTAAGAGCCACTGCTATCACAGGCACAATCGTGCCCTTCTTTGGATTGAGTGAGTTGTTATCACATCCCTGACAGGTTCCCCAGGGTTGAGAATCCATCCCGACACCAAGATATGTTGGGAACAGGAACGAACTATAAACAGAGATGAACCAAAAGCAAGTCTCAGAGATGAACCAAAAGCAAGTCTCAGAGATGTGAATGAAGAGATTGTTTAGAACACAAACCTGGTCTTTGCACACAGATTTCTTCCCTTCACTAATTGCTTTACACCACACTCACCCTTGAGCTCACAGGGACTTAAATATCCATGTTCCTTTCCCAAATGCACTGCATCTTTTTCTCAGGACTTAGGTTGGACCCTGCACCATGCACTAATAACACTGGGAGTTTGGCATGCAGAATGCCAGGAGAGATGGGACTGAATGTGCAATCACCGCAGCCTGATGGACTTTGCATATCTATATGTGTGTGTGTATACATATATTTACCTACACACATACATATATACCCATATACCTATCTGCATGTGCATATGTAATAATAATGTATGTGTGCGTGCGCATAATACTTCTGCATTAAGGCTCCTTTAACCAAAGAAGCCTGAGGAAGATGCACGGCAGGCTGTAAAACTGAACCAGTTCGAAATGTTATGTGAGAGATTGCAACACTCCAAACAAAATGCAAGATGTTACTTTAAAAGAAGCAGGCCTGGGCTTTTGAATTTATGTAACCTAAACTGATTTTGTCTGTTTGAAATTGTTGTTGCGTGTGGGGAATCTCAAAGAGGAGAGGAGCAAAGCTGCAGACGGTTCCTTTGGAGTCCAGGATTACAAGCCCCTTTACTTCTCCTTGCAGCTCTAAAGCTGTTAATGGTTTGCTTCATTTTATTAACAGCAGACAGGGAAAAAAAAGAGATTCCTCCTCGGAGCATGTGTGAGGTGACAAGTTGGATAATAACAGCTCCTTTGGAAGCTTTTGTAGTACATTAGGCAAACATAGTGGATGTTTATAGACTTTTAAAAATGCTGATTATATAAAAATGTATTTTTAGCCTTCTGAAATACCAAGCTACTGTAATATAAATATTTCTAATTATATATATATAAAACACTAAAAATACAGATTATTGACCCAATTGGAGTATTTTTTTGGTATTGATTTCTGGTTTTCTTTGGGCCAAAATCTGATCTTCAACCGAAAGATTGGACAATACCCTGTGATAAGAGCCGGGTCAACCAGGTTTCCTCATCCTGCAGAAGATGCTTTGCTTTCCTGGGATGAAGCCAAACTGACCGAACCCTGCACCCCATTTACCCTGCCAGCATCCTCAATCACCTCCAGCTCCAGGAGCTGGTGGAAAAGCCAAGCACCTCCCAGCATCCAGTTGCCCGGCCACCTTCCCACCTCACTGGTGGTGAGGAAGCTCGTGGTCACCCAGGGGTTCTTTTTTGTCTGTTCTCCATGAGAATTTGTATGAATAATTAATATTTTATTGGCACAGCAGCTTGACTGTGGCTCTCTCCTGTTTCTCACTGATAAGGTTGCTGGGGATGCGCTTTCTCTCTTTTTGGTCTCTTTTTCTTACTTTGCCTCCGAATTTCATCACTACATGGAATTAGCTTTTGCCAACGGCAGTTGTCTCAGCACCGATAAATTCTTTCCAAAAATTAAGGGCCTGACAAATTGGCACATCCCTACCAAAAAAAGCAATGCCCCAAACAACGAGCTAAATGATGAGTTATTCTTTGCTTTATAAAAGCAAATGTTGGCTTTGTCTTGTATTAATGACTGGGAAAGATCAACTCAGAGCTTTGGAGCTGCCTGCAAAGTCCCCTAAGTCAGTGTGAGATCTGGCTTTTACATCACACGACTGTAACGCCTGTTTGACCCCAACGAAAGGTGTTTATTTCATCTTCCGCAGTTAATTTTCTTCCTTTTGGTAATTGAAGCCCAGTTTTTAAATAAAACACATTTTTTTCTGCGTGCAAGGTCCCATCTGTCCATTAACTGAGCCCAGTGCAAAATTCCACATCGCTTGGGAAAATCTCAGCCCCACCAGTGAAGACAGACTGAGAGCAGGAGCTGTCAGTAACTCTCCCACCAGATGAATGCAGCGATCGCAGCACCACTTTGCAATGTATTTGTGCTTCAGAACTCATCTTCTAACTTCTCCCAGATGCCAACTCCAGCCTTATCCACTACACATGGATATAACATGTCTGTGTGACATACAGTTCATTCAGTATGGTGCAGAAGGTGCTTTATCCCCGCTCGCCCCAACTTTTTTCCTTTTATTTGGTGTTTCTGGCAAGAAAGATAATTAAATAGTTTTCAAATCTAATGTCAAACAAAAGCAGTGTTCATTATAGCACAGTAGTAACATCCTTTCCTCTCAGGATCCTAATGTGGGAGACCACCATGTGATGCTCTCCTCTTTTTAATTGGGAAACTGAGGCAGGAGATGGGGCTGCTTTGCTGGAGAGCCAGGACATGGGCAAGGGGTGCTGGGGCTGCTTCTCTGCATCCTTCCAGTGAGCTCAGCCACCTCTGGGGCTTATCAACATCCCACTGTTGGTGGATGAAACGGTGACATTAGTGATAACTTGGTCGATACCCACTGTCCAACTTGAGTTCATTCACACGTTGTGGGCTTTTTTTCGGTTCAGCAGCATGGAGGGGTTGGGTTTTTCTTTAACATTCCTGATGTTGTGAAATACAGCTGTCAGATGCTATTGAGATGATGGAATGCAGCTGTTTCACTGGCTGGCTGGGAGATTTCCACTATCTCTGTATGCACATATATACAAAACCAGCATGTTGCTTCTGTAGCTTGCGTGCATAATATAGAGCTCTTTGTTTTGGAAGGTATTCCTCTGAAGACACTCCCCACCTCACCTCCAAACACAAATGGGTTTCACTTATCGGATGGGTTTTTTTCCTGCATTGTTGGAGCAAAAGTAACAATGGGCAAAAAGGCAGCAGAACAAAAGGTTTTCATAGCGGTCTGTCTGTTTAAGTATTTATGAAGCACCAATCTCTCAGGTACCTGGCTCTTACTGTGGTTTTAAAAGATTATTATGCCATCATACTATAAAGCAAAGAACAAAGGCCCACTCATAAATTTAGCCAAACCCCCCGTATTTTCCCATCTGTGTGATCTCTCTGAAACCTGGGATCTTCTTTTGTGTCAGGGACATTTATGTCTTCTCCGATGTCCTTCCAACAATAAGTGTTCCAGCAGCAGAGACCATGCTATATACTGTGGTTTTGTTTGTGGCAGAGCAAAATTAAATGAGTACATAAATTACTCTGCTCTGGAATAAAGAAACAAGCAAAAGAGCATTTTTTTAAGTGGCTTTTTTTCCTTCCCTGATCGGATGAGTTAGATTTCCCCGAAACCATGTGCAAATTAAAAAGTTCACAGTTCAGGCTTATTGTGAAAGCTAAATCTCAGCCTCATTTTGAGAGGCGGCATATTTAGGAAGACACATTTGGATTTATCTAAGGACTTGTAATTGGTTTCCCACATCTTCCTCAAGCGAGCATGCCTCCCGCTCCCTCCCAGATTAACATTAGTGGTGCTTAACAGCAAAAAGGACACTCGTGGCTTGGTGCACGCTACAGAAATACCTCCTGATGCTAATGGAGCACTGCAGAGTTCCTCTGTGAAGACCTGGTGCCGCAACTCACTCATTCCTGAAATGCAGCTGTGCCCTTTGCACCCCCCGATGCAGCCAGTACCACCCTCAACAAGGTTTTGAGGAGCAAGAGCATCCTTAGAGGGATGAGGGCTGTGGCAGGGACACCAGTGGGGATGGTTCAGGACTCCTTGAGCACCTCCACACCACCCCATTGAGCACAAGCCTGCTCTTACATTTCATGTCAGGCTCCTCCACTGCAAATCTCAGGCCAGGAGTGCCTGAAGTCACCACTGATGGCTGGCTAGAGCCAGGGCTGTACCAGGTTGGTTTAGGAGCAGAGGAACTGGGAGGATGGGAGACAAACCAGATCAGGAACTGACACAAGAGAGGCATGGACTGGTGGGAAAACCAAAGAGCTGGAAGGGCTCCATGCTTTTTTGCTCAGACACATCTTTTCCGTGCGTACAGGATAAGGTAACAAGATGCATGATTTATTTCGCACAGAGAAAGCAGCTGTTCAGAGGAAGTATGGGAGCTTTCAGGCAATCACGCTCAGTTCCTGAGAAGTCCCATTTACAAACGCTCACTGCTTCATTTTACCCCATCCCTGCCTCTTCCTTCCCTGTGCTTATCTGCCCATCAGGCTGTGCCGTGCGGATAACTTCAGCTCTCAGTTCTATGAAGTTGCTGGTACAGCCTGGGTTTGAAGGTCACCCCACCACCTTTATCTAATATAAGAGGCTGTTTCTGAGATTCTTACATTGTCTGAGCCAAGGAAATCCTGCCGCACTCTGTCAAGGGTATTAAAAACAAGCAATCCACTGCAGCCAGGGGCATCAATGAGATTCCACTGCCTGCCCAGGAGTAGGCGAGACATCCTCAAAGGGACCTGTACCAGCAGCTTTGTGCCCGATGCTCTGCTGAGCCAAGTCCTTGCTCAGATCAACCTTTCTACAAGTTCACCTTTCATACAGGGTCCGTGTTTCCCCCTCCAAAACCATTACACAGGACCTGTGATGCTGGATGGGGTCAACCTCATCCATAAGGTTAATATTTCCTCTATTTTTGCTCAGAGCTGGGAATGAAACTACCTCACTTCTACACAGAGTGTGGATGGTGCAGAGATCACCATCTCACTAGGCTTTTAGGCTCAAGAGCTGCCCTGGGAAGCATGGCACGTACCCTCAGCCCTTCTGCAGAATACCTAAGCAGTCTGGAATTAACTGTTCTCCTGCAAGTAACTCACTAATAGAAGTGATTAGCAATTAAGAAAAACATTATTATCTGTCACATGGGATTGAGGAAATATTCATTGCAAACCTGTGCGTGACAGCGGTAAGAAAAGTGTCCAGGAAGGCTAAGAAAATATCAGTAAGACAATGTCAAGGAGGTTATCATAGGGAAAGAGGTAATGATGGGAGAGAAAGCCAACAAGGTGAACCATGGAAGATGGTAATGAGCAGCAGTGCCAGCCAGCAGTGTGCACAGTGTTGCACTTACAAGACAAGGTAATTTATCACCAGATAAAGGTAAAAGTTATTCTGGAAGATCCAAGAATTCCTTGCTAAATCAGGAAAAAAACATCAGCAAAAACATTCCAGGTGAAGCAGTGAGCGAAAATCATTGAGCAAAACAAGGTGCTCTGTACTCATTGTGATGGGCAGCTCAAAACTGTGCTGGTCTTCTTAATCCCTGCCTTGTGCAAAGCCCTCCACACTGGTCTAAAATGTCTGAGGAGCTTTTAATGCAGTCCCTGCCTCTGCCAGACCTTCCACGGCAATTAGGCACCAACCCATGCAGACAGATAGGTGCTTGGTAACATTTCCAAAAGCACAAGCAGTGAATTAGATGCTTTCTTACAGCAAAGCACTTCTGAAATTCAGCTGAACTTCCTCCCACACTTAAAAGGCCCAAATATGCTTGGAAATCTGCTCCTTCCACGCGCACTGCTATGCCTCCAGCTAAGCACAACATACCCTAACTAGTGGGACCAGATAGTTCTAGAGGTGCCATGTAGTCAGATGGCATCTAGACCTCATTTAGACCCTGGTCGGATATCTCCAATGGGAGCTTTCCCAGAATACTGGGACACAACAGCTTGATGGGAGTAATTTCATGCTTGCTACATTTCAAACTTACAGCCATAGCTTTAGCTCCTTCTCCCTAAAAAATATGGAGCCAATATAAGGGAAAATAGATGTTATTTCTCCCTCAAGCTGCTAACATTAGGTTAGTTTTTCATGCTCAGACTGCATCAGAATGCAATATAGGGAAGAATAACTTATTACCTCTTGGGGTTGTTGGAATAATTGGAGCAAAGCCTGCTCTTTAGGAAGGACAAAAGTAACCTTTAGCCGTGGTCTGGCAGAAAAGGATCATCTCACCTAAAATTGTAAAGAAATACCCTTCTGGAACACATTTGGAAACGAATGCAAAGCTTTAATGAAAATCTTCTTAAACCAACTGGTATTGGAGCCAAACCTAAGTGGGCTGGTTTTTGTTAGGACATACCCTTCGTGGGTTGTGAGCTTACAGGGGCACTGGCAGGTTTTTGCCCATTCCTTTTGGTCATGCTTCTCTATTTGTTTAACATTAGCCAATTCATTCAAGTGTAAGTTAAGAACCAGTGGGTTATAGTAAATATTTGTTGAAGTTTAACAAATCTGTAGGACCTGTATGTATATTAATCCTCATTGTAAGTGCTGTCAGTTGCCACTTAACCTACAGTAGCTGTCTTCCCAATTTATTATATTAAATACATATTTGAGATGACTAATTTACAGCATTAGCAGAATACATTTATGTCACATCCCATATTCCCTGCCTGTGCAGGCTCCTTACAGGGAATGTCTCAGGACCCAGACAGCACACCCCAAAGCTGCAGTGAAATGAGCACTGTGAAAAGTTCACTGACCACCTTGTAAATCAGGAGTCCTGAGAGAAGCAAACCCAAAACCTGTGGAGGAGCCAACGCAAGAGCTCATGCCACAGCCACCTTCTTCAAGGGGCCATCACAAGCCCATGTCTTTGCCTCAGCCACATGTTTTGCTTCAGGCTGCTAAAAGTCAATGACCTTCTATCTGCTGTTCCTCCAGTGAATGGGCTGAATTTAGCTTTCAGGTTCAAAACTTACTGAAATGCCCGCAGATCATGAATGCTTAATCTACCTTTCCGCAGGAATCCATGTCAAGAAGCCTGAGGGTCCTGATCCAAAACTTGCTGCAGTCAATAAAAGGCTCATTTTGATGCCATTGACACTGGCACAGCTTTTCTAACAAATCCAACCAGTAACAGCACATGTGGGTTTTGCATGCATCTGACTTGGGGCTGCAATTTTCCAAGCAGCCATTTCTCCTTGATTTTTGAGCTTGAATCGAGCGTGCACCACAGTGCGTGTGCAATGAGGTGTGTGCCCATTCGAAGGTAGAGGTGAGGTGTGTTGTTCTGCAGTAATGGCATGGTAACTCCATTAGAAATAATAGTAATTATATTGTGACTCACCTTAACACTACCACATTACATCCTAATGACTGCTCAGTTAATTCATTTTTATTGCCTGTGTCTTGGAATGGAGTTTTGGAGTGTGCTAATAACGTATTGGAAATCAGGAGTGTACACGGGCTCATGAGGTGGCCCAGCTGCATATTGGTGCTCTTGCCTATAGCAAAGAGATAATGAAATCAGAAGGAATTTATGCAAGGAATAGGAAATGCTACCTCACCATGGGTCCATCAGTAGCATCACCCTTGTTGAGAGACCCTGGGAAATACAAACGGGGCTTCTGCTGCAAAGAGAAAGTCAAGAAATTCTGTGGCAGTGGGCTCGTAGCCCAGAAAGCCAACCGTATCCTGGGCTGCATCAAAAGGAGCGTGACCAGCAGGTCGAGGGAGGTGATCCTGCCCCTCTACTCTGCTCTCACGAGACCTCACTTGGAGTATTGTGTGCAGTTCTGGTGTCCTCAACATAAAAAGGACATGGAACTGTTGGAACAAGTCCAGAGGAGGCCACGAGGATGATCAGGGGACTGGAGCACCTCTTGTATGAAGATAGGCTGAGAAAATTGGGGCTGTTCAGCCTGGAGAAGAGTAGGCTGCGTGGAGACCTCATAGCAGCCTTCCAATACCTGAAGGGGGCCTACAGGGATGCTGGGGAGGGACTCTTCATTAGGGACTGTAGTGATAGGACAAGGGGTAATGGGTTCAAACTTAAACAGGGGAAGTTTAGATTGGATATAAGGAAGAAATTACATACTGTAAGGGTGGTGAGGCCCTGGAATGGGTTGCTCAGGGAAGTCGTGAATGCTCCATCCCTGGCGGTGTTCAAGGCCAGGAGGGACAAAGCCTTGGGTGACATGATTTAGTGGGAGGTGTCGTTGCCCATGGCCGGGGGGGGGGGTGGAGCTGGATGATCTTCAGGTCCTTTCCAACCCTAACTATTCTATGATTCTATGATTCTAAGTAAGCTTGGAAAACTCAACGAGGTGTCGTTGGACACAGGGGAAGTAGAGCAGAAAATGAATCATTACCTGTTTTGTAGGGGAAGGTGACTGGGAGAGACACACTGGCACCTAGAGAAACTGCCTGGGTCTGCGCAAGCGGGAGCCCCAGCCTTCCTGCTTCATTAGCCGTTGGGCTAAAGAGAGATAATGACCAAGCTCTTTGCTGCTGCAGCCTTCCCTCCTGCTCCTTTGCTTACAAGGGCAGGGCTCCTTTTGTCTGTTGTCTTTGTGGCTCATTATGACCGTTATCTGGGGACAGGGTTTTTGCAAGGTGCAAATTACCTTTCTCCAGGGAGGACCTGCCCTCAGGGCAGAGTCTGCCCCTTTCTGCTCTGTAGCCATCCAGCCTGATCACCGCAGGTATTTTTAGAAGGTCATTCTGAAGCAGTAATTTCATCCAGTGATTTTATCTTCTGCCTTTTATCAAATATTGTTATTTCCCTCCCCCTCGCTGTTTCAGATGGTGACAGGTTTTAATGTCAACATCAAATTACCCCATATTTCTAGCCCAGTTCCCGGGCCAGGACCTCTGCTGACGCACGGAGCCACAGTGGTTGTCATTCTCAGCAGAGGGACCAAGACCGTGTTAGCCTGGATGAATAAATTTCTTTCCTTCCTTTAGAGGTGGTCCCTCGAGGACAGTTTTTCAAGCAGAGGGATTTTCCACTCTGCAGGACAAACAGTGCCATTCATAGAAAAAATATGTTAATGGAAGGGAGCTTCATGCCAGCGTCTCTCTGCGTGTGTATCAGCCGCAGCAGCAATGACTGCGCAGCTCCAGCAACAGGCTGCTTCAGCCAGCCAGGCTTGGAAGCTGCACAAGGAGAAATGCCTGTGTTTCTGTAAACCCCAACAAAATAAAGAGCACTTTTCTTTCTCTTGTGGTGTATTTCTTTTGTTTTCTTCTTTCTTTAATTGCAGGCATTGAATTTACAAGGGCAGAATGTAATTTTCCTCTCGAAAACAAAGGATTTCTGGATTACAAACAATTCTCCCAGGTGTTTTAAGGTAGGTTCAAACTTGAACAGGGGAAGTTTAGATGGGATATAAGGAAGAAATTATATACTGTAAGGGTGGTGAGGCACTGGAATGGGTTGCCCAGGGACGTTGTGAATGCTCCATCGCTGGTGGTGTTCAAGGCCAGGACGGACAGAGCCTTGGGTGGCATGGGTTAGTGTGAGATGTCCCTGCCCATGGGAGGGGGGTTGGAACTGGGTGATCCTCAGGTCCTTTCCAACCCTAACTATGCTATGATTCTATGAAATAGCTGTTTCTTTCCGGTTTGGCAGGGAGCATCTCATTCAGGAGAGAAGATAATTGTCTGGCTCAATAGCTGATCTATTTTCTACGCAATGATGGTTTCCCTTTTTGAAAACTGATGATCGATCTGTTACATTCAGGATCACCAGGTGTAATATGTTTACCACATAGCATATTTTTTCCAGAGTGGACGGAATGCATTAGGCTTCATACCATATCAGGGGATGTCTCCGATGTAAAACTGTGCTGTATTAATGAGACTACCCATCAAAATAGATGGCTCAAATTAAAATAGGACAAATTGCAGGCTCCTGCTTAGAAGTCACACGGGAACCTCCAGCTTACATTACTTGTAAAATTCAAACCAAGTCCATTTTTGGCTCAGACATGTTTACATTCTTATTGGAAAATATATTAAACTGTATTTAATGATATTCATCTAAAAGGTTGTCTAATATTTTTGCTTGATGCCACCCAGGTCAACTGAACCTTGAGCTCAGGACTTTCAGATAGTATTATAATTCTAATACTGATACTACCTCTGCAAAATAAGTCTGGGTATGGAAGCAAAGTCTTTCCTCTTTTCCGAATGAATCACAGTGATTTAGGAATCATTTCACCTCTTTTTGTTACATTTCAAGTTTTACATTATGTTTTAATAAGTCTGTCATACTGTACAGGCAAAAGGATGCTCAGCTGCTGCTGTAATTAAAGAGAATCACTGCAACGGATAACGTCAACTCAGCAGATTTCAATGATCTTGCTTTCCGTGCTCCAGACTCCACTGCTCTTTGCATACTGAACTTCATCTCTCCTAACTTCATCTTCTAAAGACAGGCACTAAGTCAGTCCTATGGAGTCTCACTGTAGGATAATTTGTCCCATGTTAGCTCAGCCACCTGTGTTAAGCCTATTTTCTTCTGTACCAGCTCTGGGAGCAAACTGGGCAGGAGGCTGGCAATGCGTCTCCAAGCAATGGGAGAAATATCACTTTGCTATATCCCAAGAAAATCCCATAGGAAGATTATGCTTTTGGTGCTCCCATTAGCATCTCTGGCGGGTATCCAGAATTTCTCCTGGAATTTCAAGCTACATTCAGCTTCGTAGACCACACTCACCTTTGTCTTCAACCAGCATCACCTGGTCAGAGCATCCCCTGCAGATTGTGGAGGAAGTCTTTCCAGTGCTACGTTTCATAGGTTTAAATAGACAGCAGAGCTCCCCATTAAGATTTTATTTCTTCCACTCCTCCCTTAGATAAGTGTGGAAAAGATCACCTGTAGTTAAACTTAGTCCATTGGAAACCATGAATATTATATTGTCCTTTGTGCAAGAAGGGAATTGGAGAAATGCTTTTGGCCTTGATTTTTTCATTTGAACTTCTCTGCTTGAGCTGCACTTTCCTATTACCTCTGCGACTCTGCCTTCTTGATGTTATTAAAAGAAAAGTAATCTATGATTGCCAGTCTTGCAGTCTCTAATTATTTCTGGCTGTGCATCACAATTATTAACTTGAGTATCCATCCTTTTTCTAACAGGATGAAAGACACTCAACCTCTTTTGGGTGAGTTACTCATAGGTAGCCATGCATCCATCCTCGCAAGCCACTGTGTCCAGTCAATAACGACACTTTTCTGTTTAGCTGTGTTGTTTATACTTGGTCCAAGCCACATGTTGGATTTACAATGAAGATGAAACAGCCACAGGTTGCTTGAGGATTGGGTTTAATACCTGGGTGTTCTAAAGTATCTTGCACTGTTCATAGTCTCATACAAGATGAGGCAGTAAAGTAGCACTCAGCATGAACTAGAATATCATAGAATATCATCATATGACTGTTGTTCTCCTTTTATTTTTTTTCTCTGGATTGCACTGGTTTTCCATTTACTTCTGGTGGGTAATGAAGACATTTGTTCTCATCCCAACAGCTATTTGCAACTTGCTTCCTGAGAAATGGAACAGCACTGTTTCAGCAATTTTGATCAACAGAGAAAATCTTGCCCTGTGTTTATAAGGTCAGGACAGTCATTGTATGAGGAAATTTCCATAAAAAGTCCCAAGGAACGGACGATGAATGGGAAAATGAGGTTTCTGAGATGAGTTCAGGTACCCCAGGGAGATTTAGGAGGTGGATCTTGGGTACGAACATCTCAAACAGAAATGCTCTGGCCAGGTACAGTGTTCATGAAAATTAAACCCAGAAAAGGCTGGGGAAGCCCCCACCTTTCAGAGCAGAAACCCCAAAGCCACTGGGGAAACCCATTTCGTGTCAGTGAATGTGCTTTCCCCAGCCCCCATGGCCCCTCTGCTGGCTCACATTGGAGTAAAAGCCTGGGCAATGCTCTGCTGAATTCCAGATTTCATCTGCATCAATCATTTCCCCATGTACCAGCATTAAAATGTGTTACCTGGCTCAAATACAGCAATCCAAGTGTTCCATGCCAAACAATGCATCTCCATCAGTGAAGCCAGGCTGGACTCCTTTTTGGGTCCAACCTCTCACTTTTCTGTAGCAAGACCACTTGTCTATAAAGCACAATCTCTTTTGTATCATCTTGAAGATAGCCTTTATGATAGGTGCAACTACATGCAAAGGAAGGAGTGGGGGAAAAACCTTTAAGTATTTTGCATTTATAGTTCTATGTAGCTTTATTGCATAGTCAGTAAAAATCCCTGCTGATTATGTCATTGCTGAGGCAATCAGGTGCCAAAAATACTGGGTTTTATTTCATCTGAGCAATAATCATTTTCTGCCTGAACAGTAGACCTGGTTATTGTTTCTTTCCCTTATGTTTTCATTAATTAGAAGGAGGTGGAGAGGTAACAAATGACTCCCTGGATGCTGAAGTGTACATTTTTCACTGTCAGGTTATAAGAGGCAATGGGCAAAGACAATATATCCTGTCAGATGTGAGAGTACTTATTGTCAGCATGGTTTGTAAAAATAGAAAGTGAGGTAGCTTTTCTGGATGGAGTTGAAGCTATCTATGGATGGAGTTTAATCTGAGTAATTATAACCAAAGGCTTTGGCAAACAGCATCATATAGCTGCAAGAATACTGGATGGTGCTTTTTTTTTTCTTATCAAGTCCGTGTGAATGTTAATGTGTGTCAGTGTAAAATCGACTTCTATTAAATCTTCTAAATTGCCATGCACTTCTTCACCCGCAATGCCTCACTTCTTCGTAACAGCGCCGCGGAGTTACTGGTAAAAGTATTAAAACTCTTTGAAACAGTCATATATCTTCTGGTTTACAGGAAGTGCTTCAAGTGAGGGGGGAAAAAGGAATGATTTCCGAGGAGCACTTGTCTCTTGCAGCAGAGCAGAGTGGAGAAGGGGTTTTCATCTACAGCTGAATGGTTGGCCAGGCTCCATGTTATCGAGCAGCTCCTTAAATCCCACTGCGATGAAGGCAGCCCTTCTGGAGGAAATGTTCTTTCCTACTGGAGAGGCACTAAGGAATAAACCCTGCAACCTGCACGGGAATTTTAGGGAACTCAAGAAGTTTCTCTTGACTCTGTCTTGCCAAGATGCAACTCTTCGTGTCAATACTGAGGGGTGCAGGAGACCAAGTCAGCCAAGACCCCCTGATTAACTGGGGATTCATGGAGAGCCTTTGCTCCTGCCAACACATGGAGATGAGCACAGCCCTTTTTCACCCTGAGCGTTGTTCCAGCCCTGGCTGCACTGCCCTCCCCTTGGCCCCTGCTTCCCCAGGTCCCCTCTAAGAGCTGCCAAGCTACTGCAGAATATGAAAACAGGCAAGAAAAACCCAAGATGAGGTTTTTCTGGCATGCAAATGATGAGTTGAGCTCTGCTTTTATTCTGCACTGGCGAGTCTTATCTTAATTGCATCAGGCTGTTTGAGATTCCCATATGCAGAGTGCTCTGTAGCCATAACCATTCCCACCTTCCTTAGCCCAAATACTTCATTGCAACCACTACCCACCCTTTGTTTTGGCAAGGTCTGAGCAACCCATCAGAGCCAGGGACAGGCTCTTCTGCATCCTGTTTCATGCGCTTCTCAGAGCACTGGGAGAAGAACCCTGTCCATCACCACCCCTGGGTCTAACACCCTGCAGTGCAGCATGCTTTCCCAGAGGACTTCTACTCCCGTACAGGCAGAGTAGTGCAGGCATCTAGAAATCTAACAAGCTGAGCATTAGCAATGCAAAGAGAGAAGCAAGAGAAGAAATTGGCTGTGTGTGACAGATGTGAGGTATACTGCTTGATGCACACCTGGTAAGGTGCATTTTCAAAGGTGGTGAATGGAATGAGATAGAATAGAATAGGCTAGGCTAGACTAGACTAGAATAGAACAGAACAGAACTCATTATGTGTAGTGATTGTGTATCAGTCTATGCTTTGCAGGCTAACAGCTTTACAGGTATGTCTCCCAGATACCCATCTTTAAGACATCTTATTTCCTGTTCTAAGAACAACAGCCATGAAATCCAGTCTGGATGTCCCAGGAAGAGGGTGATGGTTAGGTAACTGAAAAAATCTCTGTTTTATTCTGATGATTCACTTTGCCTGTGTGAGATGGATCTGAGACCTTTCCTTAGTTTCCTTATTAACAGATAGTTACTGACTTAGAAGCAATGTTAATATGCAGTTAGAGATTAACCCAGCCAAAATCTGTCCCAGCTCTCTTGGCAGTATCAGTCCATAAATGCTATGGTAATATTTCCAGTGTAAAGCTGTGGGTATTTGACAATTTCACATCCCAGAACAACTGTGATGACTGCTGAGAGCATTTGCTTGATGGCATTGCTGCTGCTTGGATGGCTCTTGCAGACATGTGTATTTCAGGAAAAAAAGGAAAAGAAATAGAGAGAAAAGAGAGGATGTAGTAAAAAGAATATTAAAATTTATCTGAGCTGAATGAAGATTTTATCTTTCCTTCTGCCTAATCCTAAATGTGAAAGGTCAGTAATGACAGCGCTATGAAAAGGAAAAGGCTGCGGGGTTGATATAAAGGCGACTACCAGTAAATTGCAGCAGTTTTACATAAGACTGCAGCTCCATGGTGGGGAATTAGATGATGCCAATGTGAGGGGCAGAGTCCTCCCCCCTGATGGCCGGGGAATCCTGGGCTCTGGTCTTCGGAGTTGCCTTGGCACCATATGTGACGGGTTTTGAAATGAAAGATGAGGACTGAGCAAACCATGTGGCCATCAGGTTGTTCTTTGCCCAAGGACATCCCTCCTCAATCCCACACATGCCTCTGGCAGCTGCCAATCACTGCGAAGAAGCTATTTTACAGCAGCAGAAATATGAAGTCTCTTGCTGCAATTTTGATTTCCCCTGCCTGGTTCTCAGTGGCTGTTAAATACGATGGACACTGAAGGCCTGTTCCCAGAGCATGCTCAGCACTGCAGCTCCCAAAGCCAGCCCTGCCTGCAGCAATAAAAGGTGATTGTTTACAAAACTGAATATTCCCTTCCTTTGGGTCACTCTTTTAATTGACTTCATTAATAAAGCAAACGCCCTATTTAAACATAGCTTCATCTTCCTGGCAGAATATAAGCAGATGTCCTAAAGAAAACAACATGCACTGTTTTTAACTCAAAACTTTAATATTAAATTGCATTAACTAATAACATAAAATCCAACCATCTGGCTTTTTGGTGGGAGGACTCTAATTCCATTAGGACTTTAATAAATGTACTGCACTGTAGAGACATTTTACTTTGATAGCCTGGGCAAAAATGAGTAGCGTTTACAAGATTAGTATATGCAGCAGCCTCAGGATCCCTGCCTTGGAATGGCTTTAGATGTAGCCAAGGGGACATCACTGAAGGACAGAGATGATGTAAAAAGTACCAGCAGCAGGAGATGTATTTGGGCTTTCACATGCCCTTGGGAGCAATGCCCTGGCACATGGACGCACTGCTGCTTGGGGAAGGGGAGATAGCTGGCGGCTCTCGAACTAATGGGCAGTTCAGGCTTTCACTAGGGCAGGAGAAATGATGCAGGAAAGGAGTGGATTGCTCCAAACCCTGACATATTTGTCTCTCTGGAGTGACCATTGCCATCACCAGCACGAATAGTGGCTTTCCAGTGCCTTGTTCTACCTCCTGCCAGCCTTGTGTGTCTGCCCACCCAATACACAGAATCACAGAATGGTTCGGGTTGGAAGGGACCTTAAAGCTCACCCAGTTCCAACCCGCTGCCACGGGCAGGGACACCTTCCACTAGAGCAGGTTGCTCCAAGCCCTGTCCAACCTGGCCTTGAACATTGCCAGGGATGGGGCAGCCACAGCTTCTCTGGGCAACCTGTGCCAGCGCCTCAGCACCCTCACAGGGAAGAACTTCTGCCTAATATTTAATCTAAATCTCTGTCAGTTTAAAGCCATTCCCTGCAGTGCTATCCCTGCATTTACTTGTAAAAGGTCTCTCCAGCGTCCTTGTTGGTCCCTTTAGGCACCGGAAGCTGCTTCAAGGTCTCCTTGAAGCCGTCTCTTCTCCAAAACATCCCCAGAGCCCTCTTGCCATGAGTGGATCCCACTTCTCATTTGAGGCAGCCCATGCCAGCTGTGAATCTGTCTGTCTATCCAAGCCCTTATGCCTATATTAGTCACTACTTCTTCCCTTTTAGGAAAAGAAGCACAACATAAACATCTTGCTGTTGACAGTGATGTCCATGCAAATGGCACACTGATTGCACGAGAGGTGGAGCCTGAAACATACCCAGCAACCAGTAAGCTGAATTTCTGAACTGGTTAATCACTGGTAGCATTAATTACTGGCAGGAAAAAGGATGCAGAGTCCCATTTTGCTCTTAGGATATTACTAAAGTGAATTAATCTGCATATGCTGTGAGACGTAAGGGCAGTTCTGTGTCCTTCGGTAGGGTTGATCAACAAACCCTGACTAATGCAGCGGGTTGAATTCTGGCACACCAAGCCACCCAGGATGAGTAACAAATGGAAATCAGTGACAGCATTGTCTTTCACTGGGAATTAACATGAGACACACAATTGTAGGTCCTTCTTTATGTCAGTTTGGTTCTCCCCGGCTCTATTTTCTTGCAGTACAGTCCTAGCAAAAAGCATCAGTGCATCTTATTATTAATATTTTTAATAGAATTTATTAATGACATGCATGTTTGGGTTATTTTGGACAATATGTTTTCCAAATTGGTCTTCATGCCAAGTGACCCTTATGATCACCTTGTCTCAGTAATCACTGGAGCTTCTTTAAAAGGCATCCTCTGCCCAGAGATATTTGTGAGTGAAAGCACATTTCTGTGGAGGGATCTTTGGAACACAAAGTCGATTTGCAAGGAGCTGCAGTGTCAGATGAAGCTTTTAAAAACTTGGATGCCTTCCAGATTTTAATTTACATGATCATTAATACTGACTTACTCCAAATATACCAATCAGTTTAAAAAACACCATGTCTCATTCCCAGTTCAGGAAAGAATCCTTAACCAGGTGAATGCTTTAGCGCCTTGCTTAGCTTTAGGCAAGTGCTTAAGTCCTTTCGAATGGCTCAGTGTTAAGCACATTTTCCACTGAAAAAGGGCTGGATTTAAACTTTCAAAATGCAACATCCAGACCTGGCTTGAGAATAGATTCCCTGAGAAACTCCTGCATGGGGCACAGGTGATGCTCTGCACCCGACAGCCCCCAAAATCTGAGCCTGAGCCACCCTGGAGCCAACACGTGTATTTCTAACAGCCTGTTTGTGTTTTGACACACTGCTACAACAGAGTGGATTTAGCTCCTTTCATTAATGCCGCTTATTATCAACTGAAATAATATTTCCCTCTGCTGCCAGCGCTTGCACAGCACGGTGTTACCATCAGCTGGGAAACCCCTGCAATCCTTTTAACCTGGCAAAGGATGAACCTGTTTTATTTCAGATGTGGAAAGCTATAATAAAGCCATCCAGAAAATGACAGGTTACAGGGCTCTGTGATTTGGAAACCGTTTCTATTAAGTTGCCTTCTTGTCTCTTGGAAGGATGCTGATACTTACACTGGGACCCAGCCGAGCCCTCGAGCACACTGCTGTGAGAGCAGCTAATGCCCCGTCTCTTGTGATCCTTGTACTTCTGGCTGTTAATGTCATTTCTCTGTGACATGTTGTAAAATAAACACCCTTTGGGTTTTCTACCTAAATCCACAATACAAAAGCGGAGTTGACTTGAATTGCCTGGCTGAATCATTAGAAAATGAATGTTTTGGAGGGGAAAAAAAGAGAGAAGTATTACATTAGTGATCCCCCAGCTTGTCTTTGTGTCTTTTCTCTTTCAGAAATCTCTCATGTTGCTGCTGTCTGCATTTTTCTCGCAGTATTGATACATGAAGTACAGCATAAATAACCTCCCTTTCTATTCTTAAGCCTTCTATCCTGGGTCATTCCAAGCCTCTTGCCAATAAGACCATTTTCAGTGTCCGCTGGGCTGGAAGTAGCCAGCAATGGTCAATGAGCTCAGGAAAAGGTCTGAATATCTGCCCCGTCACCATTCAGGATGTGCTGTCATCCCATCATGCATTTCATCGGTCTTCATCCAGGTGGACAATGGGAATTTTTCTATCCAGAGATGAGCAGTCAAGGGATGTGCATTTTGGGGCTCTGATGTAAATCAGTGCATCCCAGAACTTCCCACGTAAATAGCTAGTTTTACATTAATTGATCTTTCTTCTGCTCATACATGCAAAGGTTTCTATTTGCAGTAAGGTCACTGGTATGGATATAAAACTGATGAGATATAAAAGGGGAAAAAGGAGTTATGTGGTCCAAGCCCATCCCCATTTTACTGCTGCCCACTCTTTCTGGTGTTTATGTGGAGCTCCCACCAATACTGTTAGCCCTTCCAATGAGGTGATTGCAGAATGATTGCTTTTCAAGGTCAACAATTTCAGTTTTACCACTCTTCCTCCAAAAGGACAAGAGAACAGCAGGTAGGGCAGGTAGGGAGAGAGATGCATAGATTAAGCAACATGATCAGCTGTTAATTAAAGTCCTCTAGGAGGAGGAAGAAATTAGTTAACCCTTCCCATCATCACCGGGCAAAGCCACTTATTAGAGGCAGAGTGAATTCTATCTTTCCTTTTCTCTTCTTCCTGTGTGTCAAAGCCTCTTATTCCCTTGCAGTCCCCATCAAAGCGTCTCATGTGTTCTGCTCCTCAGTTTTCATTAGAAGCTCTCAGACACTTAATCCTTACTCAACATTTCCTGACCAGTTCACTGTGCGATTGGGTCTCTTCCCTTTTGGCAATGGAACAACAGAATCACAGATTATGTATACATATATACATGTAGTGTGTATATATATATGCATACATTTATAGATAAGTACAACTGGAGGAGCAAGAAGATGCAGGCCCATTCAGGGTCCTTCCAGTAACTCCCTGAATCAGATATTACATTTCTGCCCTACTTTTTATATCCCCACTGCTCCCAACCTGACATTGGAGACTGCTTTTGAGGACTCCTCATCCCCTTCAGCTCATGAGCAGGAAATCCAGAGAGCTGTAGCCGGGAGAAAACATTGCAGCTCTCTTGGGTGAAGTATTGCAGACTTACAGCAGGTGCCATGACCTTCTTGCAGACTGAATTTACTCCTTTCTGTCTGGATGGACTCATCACAGCTTCATTTCTGCATGGCTTCCAGGTTTTTCCTCTGCTCTCCGTGCTGCTTTCTGTGGATTGTTCTTTAACTGCAGAAACAAGCCAGATCTCTTGCCTGGGTGGTGTAGCAGCCTGGAAAGCAACCAAGAGGAAGAGTCCATAACCAAAGAGAAAGGAAAGAGGAGGCTCAGGGTCTTGTTGGAATTAGGACAAGTGATTTATGGAGCAGGGAAGGACAGGGAGAAGGATGAGCTGCTTTTCTCCCACTCAGAGGGAATGAGGGAGGTGCTGTAGCTGTTAGGAGGGGGTGGGTTTCCCTTCTTGCTCTTATTTTGCCTGTAATCTCCAACACCTGGGTTCCTTCCATGAAAGGTGTCTGTTTCTGTGCATAGGGGCAGATTTTGTGTGATGGACTCACAGGATTGAGCAGTAGAGCAGGATGCATTTTATTCTCTCTGTAAACCCCACAGGAAACTCATAGCATGGGCTGAGTACAGTGGTGCTGAGAAACCATTTCAAACTGCTGTGATTTATCTGCCTGAGAAGACCACTGTGCTTTGGTTCAACTAGCATCGGGGCAGTAAATTAATCCTGCAATGCTCCTGTCCAAACTTACATCGATTCAGATTTTGTTGAAAATCATCCATTAACCAAGAATTACTACCAGTGTTAGTGGCAATGCTGTAGTGTCATTAATTGGAATTAATGGATGGGTAGTTTTTATAAGAGATTTGAATGAAGGCAATATTCCTTTCAAAAGCCACTTTATTAGATGTTTGCTTGCCAGCTGTAGAAGGCAATGCCACAACAAGCCTTCCCCCAATGCTTTATCCATGGCTTGATGTGGTTTTAATTAAGGAAAAGGCAAAGCACTTGGAAGTGGTTTTGTTCAAAATAAAAATAGCCATAGAACAGATAGCTATTTATTTACTGCAAAATTTGGAACTTGGACCAAGAGAGGCTGGGAAGGGTCACAGCATCCCTGTCCCTGTTTATTTACTGGACCCTGAATATTCTCTGTCTTCTGGGTATTTGAAAGCACTGCAGGTAATTTTTGGTGCCTTATAAATTCTTACATTCCCACACTTCTCAGGTGTGGAACAGGTTATAACCCTGGAGGGTTAATACTGGAGCTGCTGGAATAGCCCCACTCCTGGCTGAACCGGTTTGCAGTGACCCATTTTCTGCCCTTTCCAAAGAGGAATAAAACTGAAGAAGAGACAAACTGATGATGCTCCGTTGAAGTCAGAGGGGCCCTCCTGATCCATGATGTGTGAAGATCTTCTCTCCTGCCCTTCTCATCTCATGGGGATACAAGCACTGGTTTATATGCCTCTTCCATGACATTTGGAGTGTTTTACTAAGGCAGGATAAAACTGGTGTTCTCTCTTTATGCTTGAGGAGGCAGAGGTAGAGGAGGTTAAAGGCCTTCCTCGAGACCACAGAGTGGGAACTTACCAAGCTTATTGCCATAAAAATCACCCTCCCACCAAGGGAATAGGTGAAGGTTCCCTATAGCATTTACTTCAGCTTTTAAACAAAGGCAGATATTGTTTTTTTAACTGTTTCAATGCTACCACAGCTACTTACTGTCTGCCCTTGCCTCTCTTTTCATCTGGGGCTTATTGATCTTCTCACATCCCATGAAAAAACCTCCATTGGTGCAGCATCAGCATCCTGCACCTGACACTGGCAGTAGGAATGCACGTGTGCTTTGTATGGCCTGTGTGCAAGGATGCTTTTTCTGTGTTTCTTTTAAATGTGGGAGGCTGTGTATATTTGAAATGGCAAAGACTGAAGTGAGTGCATCAGGGTCTCACAAAGGTCACAGTAGCAGGGTTAACGCAGAGGTAAGGACAGCCTGTATTAAGTCATGTGTATGTACAAGGGGAAATTGCACTTTAGAGCAGTTAAAGAAGGAGTTTGCTCATCATTTAGGCAGATGGCTCATGCAAAGGGAGTGCTCACACCTCTGGTCCCTGACTTGTGGAGCTCACCTGGAGCAGCGGTCCCCAGGCTCCTGCCTGCGAGGGATGAGGAACGGCTGCTGCACATCAGTGTGCTGTCAGAAACCCTTCGCTGTCAGAAACCCATCGCAGTCATGGTCAAGGACACTCCATACAGGTGAGCCTACTTGGAAATGATCTCATTCACTTTCTCTCCCTACATCCCTCTAGTTTTCCTCTCCAGACAACCTCATTTTCCCCCTAAGCCTATACACAAATGTACATTCTAGGAAACAGCAAGGAGCAAGCTGCAGCACAGCCCTTCAGCTTGTGGAAATCTCAGTTCCTGTTGTTAGAAACAGGGGCTGGGGCCAGTTGCTGCCAACGCATTGTGGGCTTCACGTGCAGAAAGGGTGTGAAGGACACATTGACTGTCCTTGGATGAAGTGGTGGATGCAGGGTATGCAGGGCTCGGGTACCCACAGGCAGGGCTGTCCCTGCCTGCTCCCCCCCTGTGCCACTGAATGTGACCCTTTGCACAAGAGCTGGGCAGGTTTCAGAAAGCCAAGGGGAAGCACAATAGGAATGAAATGGGGCTGTATGATCAGAATCCTAATTAAGGAGAAAATATTGGAAATATGCCATATTAGAAACGCTATTACGATTAATAGTGGCAATACCACTCTTGGGAAATAGGCAAATTTACACAGTAGCTATACATAAAATTTACTTTAGCATATTCCCCTCTCTGCCTTGTTTGCACACTGTAATAACAAATTGCTTGTATACTGTAGGATGCTATTCTTTTTGTATTTAAATATTTGAGCCAGCGATTCATTTTGCGAGGAGAGAAAGGCACGAGGAGGCCTTGGAGCTACAGAGCAAAGTAAATGATGTGCTGTGGTACACTTAGCAAAAGCTATTGTGAAAAACATTAAAACCCCCCAGGTATATGTGGACAGGAAGGTAAATGCAGTAAGGAAGAGCTTAGTTTGGGATTTCCCCTGGCAAGAAATAAGAGATCATGCGTGTAAGACGTGAATCTGTCAGTCCTGGTGCCATGTTTGCAAAGTGATTTTATCCTTCGATTATTCAGTTCCCTTATTAAGGGGGAAGGGTGTCAGTGAAACCTGTATATGGTATTTCCACATGTAGCAATGAAAAGTACTTTTTGGTGGCAAAAATGACAAAATTATTTGCTGTTACTTGTTCTTTGTGCCATTTAACTGGATCATTGCCCTGTTGGGCAAAGCAGCCAACACATTTTATATATGGTTACATTTATACATAGACATGTATGGTTTTATACCTATGCAGTATATGCTATGCACATATTCCTCTCACTTTCTTATCTCTCTCCATATATACCCATATGTACATGCAGAAAGGAAGGTGGTGTGGAGAATGATGCTCAGTCATCGTTAGTATGGCATAGCTGTGGAGTTCTCTGCTTCAATGTGTAATTAAAAGCTGCTCCATGCTTTCAGCTGTCAGAGCCAGGAAAGGTTTCATTGGCAAGCTAGTCCTGCAGCACCCAGTGAGCCAGAGGGCAATGAGGACCCCTGCTGCATCCATCCCATGTGGGGCTTCAGGATGTGCCAGGAAGGATGTTCAGCCCTGCACCAGGCTGAGATGCTGGATTGGATTCGGTTCTGTGCTGCGCCAGCATGAGTAGGGATGTGCAGGAAGGTCTTCCAATGGTCCTGCTCCAGACTGGTGCTGGGGTAACCCAATTTCTTCCAAAGAGTGATATTGACTGAGCAAGAAAAGAGAAAGAAGGGTTTCTATGCACAGAAAAAGAAGTTGGAGGAGAAAACAGCTGGAAAACAGCTGGAAGCTACACTGCGGTGCAGTCACAAGCAAACAGACTGCCGGGGCTTGTATTCGGGATTAGCTTTATCCCATATAACCAGCTTCATGGATGCTGCTTTCACCTGGGAAGGAGACAAAATGAACTCTAGACCCTTTGAAAGGATAAAAGGATTACCTATTGCATCCAAAGATCCTGGGGCTCACTGCTGGCACCTGACAGCACTACTGAGCACAAACTCTTTCCCAGCCGCACATGAGGAGCAGCCCCAGCAGCGTCACAGTGCTGCATTCACATACCAAACTATTAGTCACACGTAAACTGATCTTCCCTCTCTCTTGGGTTGTTAGGGGACATCCCCTTACCAAAACACCGCCAAGAATGCAGTGCTGCATTAATGCTCATTGGAAATGCAGGACAGATCCCCAGCTGGTGTAAGCTGTCAGAGCTCCCTGAAGCCTACAAAGGTTTTATCATTTGGATCGACTATAGATTGCCCCAAAGGCTTTAAAATCAACAATTCGCAACACTGGTACAATGCCTATAACTGATCATTCTCAGGACATCCACCTTTGTATTTAATAAAGCTTTCAAGTCTCTTTGTGTTTTATTCATAGGAGCAGTAAAAAATCCAAGGACCCGGTATAAAGACTCATTTATTCTCTTCTACGTGGCACTATAAATTTACACTGCATTTGCAAACTAAGAACCCATATCTTAGGGCAAACCAGAGCTCCAAAGTGAGAGCGAGAATGGCTTTCAAAAGGCCAATCTGTCCCAACTAGAGATTGTGTCGAGAGCTAAAATTTACAGCCACAAACCCTGAAAATGAGAAATTAGATCTAAAGTTCAGTTTTATTGTTGGAGCTGGTCTGGTCTTTCCTAGTTTGCAAACACAGAGCTGTTTCTGCATTCATTCCTCTCATGCATAAATATAATACATAATACAGTGAGGGGAAATGGGGCTAGAGAGGCATTATATGTGGCACACTGAATGCCCTGGGCCATCAGCATGAAACCCATCACATGTTGGATGCATCTCTTGCATCCCATGCATAACAATAACATGCTGGAGAAGTCATGTTCTCCATGCTGTAAATACACTGGAGTGGCTTAAAACCCTCTTCATGTCTATTCCTTGTCTCCTTGTCTCCCTTCACTTTAAGTCACCAATGAGCATGACCCAGGAGCCACATGCACCAGCACTGGGATCTTCAAAGGGATCAGCACCCAGCTCTGCTCCTCTCCCTTCTGTCTTCAGCTCCGTAATGGGCAATGGGGCTGTTTCCAGCTGACCTGACTGATGGAGCCACTGATACCTCATGCTGGTCCTGGCTGCCCTTTCTGCCCATTGACAACCCTGATGCACCCATAAAATTCCCCCAGTCCCTGCTGCTCCCAGCTCTCCACTTAAGCTCATTCAAGTAAGCCACAAAATGGCACAAATCCAACGTGGTCAAATGCTTTCTTACTGTCAGTCTTTTCTTTCAAAGGACAGAAAGGAAAGGGTACAGTGTGATATTTATGAGCTTGTCAAGCTCACTGCTCTCACCAGAAAGGGCTCTCAGGTTTCCTTCCTCACTGGGGAAGTGACAGAGCAAGTGCTGGGGAAGGGCAGCTGCGTTCATGGGGACTGCATTATCATCTGCAACACATCTTGCCGTTCATAACGGGCATGGTGTCATCATGTAGGGTTCTCCCCACTGCCAGCCTGGCCCCAGGTTGCAAATAGGAAGGTGTTTGTGAGCAGAAAGGGTCTGGGGATGCAGCAAGTACCATTCCTACCCTGAGTTCAACCAGGTCACTCAAACATCATTCTGCAGGGCAGGAGATGGGTCTGAATTTTGTCCTGGCAGTTTCTTTTTCCCTCTTCCGCAGAGGACAAGTGAAATGTCTCCTATTTGCTTTCTTTTTGAATGTAATGTGTCACATACACTTGAGAAAACATGAGCAAAACAAAAAAGATGGTCCTTCATGCTTTGGTGGAAAGGTGGTAGAGCTTGTGTTGGGCTGAACCTCCTCATTCGGTGAGTATACAAGCCCTCACTATAAACCAACATGCTTTAATCTGTTCAGAACTGGGGAAAATACTGTTTGCTGCTTCTCATCTGTGTGCAAACAGTTTGCCATGTTGCTTCCCTGCAGGAAAATGATTGAAGCAAATTATAAGTGGTGCTTCTAACACCGAAGGCCAGATCCTCATCAGCTGCACATCAGTGCAATTCCTTTGCCTTAAATGCACATTTATAACCGCTGAGGAGCCTCCAAAATGAGAGAACTGTAATTACAGCTGTATTATAATGCCTCTTGTCATGTCAAATGGAGGGCTATTGACAGCAAGCAAAGACCTGAGAAACACTGATAAGAATGAACTGCAAGTTCAGTTCTCCGATGTGATTCCCCACAACCCATGATTTATGAGTCCCAATTGGCTGCCTCATCTTCAGGAGGAATTGGTCAAGGGTGGCTCTTCTTGGAGAGCCGTTCCAGGAAGGTGCCAATATCATAGGTGTTTCTGAGCAGTACCTGACCTGCCATTGATCTTTCAGGGTCACAGATGTCCTCTGAAAGATTTCCTTTCGGCTCAAGGAGAGCGACATAATTTGCTATTGTGATGGTTGTTCTGCTTGCTCCTCACCCAAGGAAAAACAGCCACTCCTTTAGGCCATTGCCAGGAGATATCAGAGCCTCCCCCTAACCGTTTTGATCCATCCTTACTTTCCATGCCCTCAGGGAAGGTGGAAGGAGCAGGGTTTTGAGCAATTTTGTTGGGACTTTTGCCTAAAAGCTTGTAAGAGTGCTGGATCTTTTGGCCAGCTGAGGCACATTGGTCTGGCATTTCACGGGGAAATCAGGATATCGCTCCTTTGGTCCATGATGGGACCTCACAGCTCCTCCTCTTAGGTTACCAGTGATGTTGAATCTCTTCAATTATAGAGGCAAATGAGATTTTCTGAGACAATTAAATTAACAGTTCTCTAGTTTGAATGAAGAGGATGATAGCAAGAAATGTGTGATAGTGGTGACCTTGGACATTGAAATTTCCCTCTCTTTTCATCCAAAACCATCTGAAACGCTTGGCCTTGGTTTACACCTCAAGGTTTTTCTTTTCTCCTCTATTTTCAAGAAAAAGGGCAGCCAAGCCTCGGTTCTTACGGGCCAGGGAAGTAATAACTTGTCATTTGAAATAGGTTTATGAGCTAAGATTAGTGACCCTTTCTGTATTGTACATGTGCTTAGGGGGAAAGGCAGGACTTCATGCAACAGCAGCGAAAAGGCTCACATTCATTTCAACAGAGCTGGCACTGTACTGTTAGAGGGAAAAACCCAAAACAAGTAAAAGAGAGCCTAATCAGTTATTCAGCATGTGACCGTGCTGAGAAGACAGCCTCCGAAACACAAGGAGCAAAATTCCAAGATTTATTAATGCTATCATGCTTTCCCTAAAAGGATAATCAATGCACCCAAAGACTCGGAATCAATATTTGTCCTTCTCAAGCAGGGTACGGTAAAGAAATATTCCCAAAAGCACTCACTTCTGAGGTTTTGTTTTGTTGCAGAGCATTGCAATCAACTGCAAAATGCCTCTGATAATGAGGAGAAATAAGTGTAAAGCCTACAGTGGTCTATCCTATAGAGGAAGTAAAATGTGCTTGGTAACAAAAGTTCAGCCCCAAGTAGACCTGACCTCATGATCTTTTAAATGTATGGCAAAGACTTCATCCAGAAGATTTAGGTTAACAGTTTGGGGAATTTGCAGGTGTTAAATTAGCCACGAGAGACATTTTCCAAAGTGCAGCAGAAACACTGAGCATGATGAGGAATAATAATTAAAAATTGAATTAAAGGGCTATAGAGTTTAAGGAAAAGTATGTGGCTCTCTCATATGAAAGTGGACATACTCAGGAAATAGTTCTGATGTTGTGGGATACCGCTGGGCAGTAGTTCAGGTACAACTTGTTAAGCTTCAACAGAGACCTGGCCATGGCCCATCTGCCAAGCAGAAACTGAATTCAACCAACAGGTATGAAATCTGGGCACTCCATTAACCCCAGCCGCTGCACTGGGCAGCTCCTGTAAGAGGACTGGGCTCTCCAAGCTCTCTGTGCTCCATCCCATAGCACAATTTTGCTTCAGTTCAGGCAGATCCAAAGCTTTAATTCCTGCCTCCTTCCTCAGAGTCTTCACACAGAGCAGGGAATAAGCCCTGATGCCGCTTAGCTAGTTACTTGTTGACCCATTGACCTGGTTTCTAGGTTCGCTACACATACACATAATCAAATGCTGGTTTAGTTCAAGCACGAAACCCAAAGTATATAACCCTGCAAAATCATTACTCATTTTTTCCTCTCATCCACACAGCCTTCTTGTTTTCCAGCTGCTCCACTTTCCACAAACTTGCTCAGCATGGGAGATTACGCATCTATGCAAATTTGGCCAAGATTTAGGCTTACAGATAATGCCCAGTGCTATCAGCTGAGCTGTAGCTCTACATATGTAATTACTGATTTAGCAGGAGTAAGAATGGATGGAGTTTTTCTTGCTCTTGGTTCCTCTCTTAGTTCCTTCAAAACCATCAGACTAAGGCAGTTCCAGGAGGCTGAAGTCAGGGAAGTTGTTAGCAACCCATGCTGTTGAGGAATATGGGGCATAAACACAGTCAGGGCTACAGGAGAGAAGTTCAGCATTTCTCCTCCCAATGGGAAGAGCCATCTCCTTTGAGCTGCTTGAAACTGTACTGGACAAAACTAGCAGATGAACTAGTGGGAATAGTGCATGTTGTCACCAGGTCAGTCTCCAATGTCCATTCACATAGCTCCAGTACATAACAGTGTCCTGTTCCTGGCAATCACTCAGTAAGGATATTGGAAGTAGCCGGGTTATTGAAGACATAATTACTACATAATTTGCAGCTGTAAATTCTCATGATAACCCTGTCCCTTACAGAGGGGAAAAAATAACCTGGTATTTTATTTACCCTGCCAACATGTGGAAGTTGCCTTACAGTGTAATTACATGGTCAGTAGTTACATGGCTGTCTGGTTGATGGTGTCCTGTAAACAAATAAAGACCCACAAATTCCACCTGTGGGGATTCAGGCTCTACATTAAACCAACACGATTTTTAAAGCCTCTTCAGTGTGTGCAATACTGTACCCATGAAATTATGTCCCCAACTCTTGCCCTTTGCTCCTAGATGTGCATGGAGCATTTGTGCCATGCAAATAGCTTTTCCTTGCAACAGCACCTAATCTACATGGTCTGTACCTCAGGTATTCAGTTATCATTACAGCATGACTTCAAGACCAAATTTAGCTCAGCATCACTCTCTCTTACACATCTATACCTATATTATAGAATTATAGCACCATTTAGGTTGGACAAGACCCTCAAGATCACCAAATCCAAAATTTCATGTGTATTACACACCCAATTCACTTGCAGCCTCTGCCCAGCAAGACAACAGCCTACCTAGTTTATCTGATTCACTGGTGGAGAACAGTGTATCTCCCTCATGGCTCCCAGTAGCACGGAAACTTGTAGTAGAATTAAGATCAGGAGCTGAGTTTCTAGAAGACAAATCTAACACCCTGACCCCCAAATCCAATCTTTTTTCTCTGCTGGGATATTGCTTTTGGCCACTCCACTCCCTGCTTTTGAAATCTGCTTCATTGCACACCCTGGGAATATGCAGCAGGGAGCAGGGGAAAAGCTGAGATGAATATGAAGAGCTTTCTTGCTTTGTTTATTTATATGACCTTAAAGATGATGTCCGCGCATAATGTTGAACATGACAGAGAGAAGCTGACAGAGCAGTAAGCCCCGGCTACCGCAGAGCAAAACCAAAATTACATAAAAATACCAATTGTAAAATTACTGAAATCCATTAGCTTAATTAGCATCATTAATCAAGGCAAAACATTTGATACGTCATGTACTTTCACAAGAGATAAATGTGCCTTTGATGGAAGCCCAGCAGGTTGCCTTGCTTTTGGATCTGCTTGGACGTGGAGGTGAGGCTCTGCAGGGCACAGAGCATGCACACAGCTTGGTGGGAATGCCATCCTCCAAGCAGGGATCCGGCTCAGTGAAGAATTGGCACCATATTTGACCAAATCTGGCCAGGTTTTAATAGTGTCAGGTCCACCTGCAGGAGTGTAAAACTGACTAAAGGTCTGCACTCATGCAATATCATCCTCTGGTTTTGACTGGTTTCAAGACAAGGTTAGCAAGGATATTAATAATTCCTGTAGCAACTACAGTAAGAAATTCCAAGACTGTGCTACATTGTCTTACTCCAGGTTCATTGAGCTCTTGCTTTTGTTTCCTAGGGAAGTCTCTGGGGAGAGCAATATTTCTCTATCTGTAAACCCTTCCAAGGAGAAACACCAGAGACAGCTTGGTAGCACTCAGCAGCACATCTACAGGCAACCTATTCCCATGATCGTGTCTGTCTTGGGGGGTACTCCAGGCTCTCATCTTTCTTTTTCTCTCTAGATTCAGGTTTTTGCTGTAAATCGGGTCTCCAGTGTGCAGTTCAGGGCATCTATGATTACTGCAGGACTTTCTTCCCTTCACATCAGAACTCTGTTGTTGCTCATTCCCTCTTCCCAAGCCGTGGCAATAATTGAATCTTCTCTTCGGTTCCTTGTAACAAGACCCAGCTACAAAGGCTAAATGCTTGATTCCCAAGAAAAGCCTGAGAGATAAAATTCACCAGCAGTGGAAGCACAATACAGATCTTGGTAAAAGAAATAAATGTCCCTTCAGTCCACCACTATCTTTCCAGCACTTTATCTGCAGTGAACCCAAACACAGTCCTCAGCTATTTGTATTGCTAAATATAATAAAAGAGAAGTCAGCAGTTTCCGAGGGATACACTTCCATAAAAAACAGTTCGATGGCATTTTCTGCATTAAAGACATTATTCAAGGGCTTTTTTCCTTTCTCATATCCAGTTTCTACTGGGTATACATGTGGCTGAAGCTTCCTTCAACACATAAGGCAGCCAGGCTGCCACTGAACTGCAAAAAACTCACTCCAGTGGACAAGCTGGAGTTGGATTTGTTAATATAATTCCAGATTATCCTGGACAGTAATTGTCTGTATAGTGATTGGGAAAAGAGGAACTGACTGAGAGCAATTCTGGCTCACTGCTTGTTTGCCTTTTTATTCCCCTGACCAGTAAATGGTTCAAATGGATCTGCAAACCACTGCTGGCAGACAGCAGCACTCAGAGAGATAGGACAGTTTTGGCCTGTGCTTTGCAGCTTGATGTAACACTGCAATGAGAAAGTAATCCGAAATGAGGATAGTTGATTGTAAGCCTTAATTAACTATTCATTAAATTTTATTAACCCACAAGTGAAACTGACTGTACCAAGCAATGAATAAAAGGGCAGTAGTCAAAGCAGTTCATGTATCACTCATTTTTATGTGGAAAGAAGGCTCATGATTTCCTTGAGATGGCCAATACGTAAGGACTCCTCCTTGCTAAATCAGTCTGGCCATTTTCCTACATGCCACTGATAAGGAAGTATTTACGAATTTATTCCTAAATTCAAAGTGTACTTCAGGCCTTAATTTACTGTCGTAATTATATCACTGGCTCAATTAGCCCCCAATAAAAATGTTATGCTATTGTACCAAAGAAATGTAGTACCTTTGAAGTAAATGGATTCACTTGCAGAGTAAGAAATCTTCCTCTTTATTGTGTCTTCTCGTCTACTACTTACATCCACCCTTGTCTCAAATTGCCCTTTTTATTCTGTTCCTTACAAATGCAGTTTGTGCCTGAGCTCCAGATGCTCCCGTAGAGTGAAATACTCTTCACTAGCCTTGGGGCTGCATTGGGAAGCTTGGTGGTAACTTCACCTCCTTAAAGCTTTGCCAGCCTAATTTGCATGATGATTTGCATGTGCTGCCTCCAGTGTTTGCTCTGTCACACAAAGGCTAGTGGGTCTCTAGGTTTTATCTCCACTTGCCTGCTTTGTTTCCTTCTTGCCAGTGACGGGACCATGCTGTGAGCTGTAAGGAAATGTGGCTTTATCTTTTGTCCTATAGATTTTCTCCTATTCCATTTTACAACCACTGCCAGTGCCCCCAGCCTCAATCTACCTCCCCCAAACCAGTTCAGACCACACAGAAAAACAGTCCCTGGGATCCCTGCAGAGAAATTGCTGCAGGACCTCAGGTTGACCCATCCACACAGTGTTTGGGTTGGGGAAGGGGGCAACTCAGAGCTGCAATGGATGTAAAGTCCTTGTCTTGGAGCGTTCACCCTCCAGACAGGGCAGGAAAATGGTCAAATTGGACAAGTGGTGTGTCAGAGGGATGAGGTAATAGCACAGCAAGGAGAATTTGGCAGGAAATCTATGAGCTGGCCAGACAACACAGGACAGAGATCCGTCTAAGAAATGGGAACGCGTTGCTGTGAGCAGGATTGTTGTGGACTCGGAGCTCTTTCAGACGTCATTTGGCATCACTGCCTGTCCTCTCTTCGGCAAGCCTCCGGGTTTCGTTTTCAGACTCAGGAACTAAAGAACAGTCCAACTATTCATCCAGAAAGTTGTTCAATGTATTTTTGATTGACTTCTATACACACTATAGCAAGAGCCCCTCCAGACCAGAATCAGGCTCAAAAAACAGCAGTAAAATTTGCACTTCCCGAGAACTTCCTCCAAATCCAGAGCTCTGAGCTGGGTGACCTTGGAAGGATGTGTCTAGGACAGCCAATAGCCTGAGATCTGGAATGAGCCCCCTAAAAGATGATCCTTCCCCACAGAATTACATCTTAATTCTGGCGAGTGGTGGCTGCTGAGCTGGCTGATTGCACAGCCACAGAATGCGACAAGCACCACACGGCATCTTATCTGCATCTTCTCTCTTGCAAACACATCTGCCTGCAGTACAGTGCGTTTCAGGGTTGAATGACAACGTCAGCATCACCAGTTTCCCCTACGTTTTAGCAGGGAATGCCACAGAACACCAAGCCCACATTCCTTGTGTTCTCTGTATAGTCAATCCAGTCACATTCCTGGGCTTGCCTGGGTTTCTAGTTTATCTGTCCTTGGAGCTGACATGCCAATGGCTATTGTGGGTCTGTTCTCAGAGAGAGCTGCAGCCAATTTCTGCTGTTCAATGGAAAGTTACCCCTACACAAAACAGGGCTGAAGTCCCTGCTTATCCCTAAGAAAGTCCATTAAAAATGGTCCACAGGTTTATCCACTGGCAGTGAAGCTCTCACGAGGGAAAAGCTCCATGTGCAAGTGCACGGTATGTGAGATTAATGCTTCCTCTATTCTATTTCTCAAAACCAACATATTTGACACTGAACATTAAAAACTCTAAATATTTTAAGCCCGGAGAATGTTCTTCATCTCCTTTTCATGTCTTTAAGGTAGATGAGATTATTGGAGCTTGCCATTTTCCCTTACCTCAAATGAAAAATGCTAAGAACCAGTCAGAAGAAAGTGAATTTTCTCTGCATATACTGTTTTCTTAATGTCTGACTTATTTATTTTAGCTGACAGCCTCTGTGCCTGGGCCCATTGCTGCTCATTCTGCGCAACCTGTATTTATCCAGGTGGTTTTGTGCCTATTAAAAAAGGGAATGCAGCAAAATTAATGTATCTTTTACAGCAGGAGAACTGAATTTATCGGTCTCACCACAGAAATGAATTTAGCGCTCCCAGCTCTCCCGTGCTGGACAATAAGGATGTGGAATGAAACTGCCACACAAAGCTTCGACAGAACTCACAGTTGTATGAAAAAGGAGTAAAAAGGGCCATGGGTTATTTACCACCAAAACTGAATCAGCCTTTTATGCCAGTGATGCACCAGTGATGCCGTGAAGGGGATTTCCACCCAGTGACCAAAACACTTACCTGCGGGGAGTAAATGGAAATGCAGACTGGAAAACAAACAAGCTCCCTAATAGATTTATCTTCATTTTCCTCACTTTGGGAAATGAACCTGGGTAATAAAGCAGACAATGGGGCTGGTGCAAGGCAGCAACCTTCAGCCTCATGCACTCATGTGCCAGTGGTGTGCTGGCTGGAGCCGAATGATGCTGCGCATGGAGGTTCAGCAATGGTGGAAACCACAGCTCAGAGGAAGCAGAGGTTGTTCTGCCTTCGATCTGGTCCTACCCCAGGAAGAATTAAGCCAGCACATCCTCCAGATCAATATATAATTTGCATGTCGGTCCCCACCTCTCTGCACCCTTCTTTTAATGTTTCCTAGGTATAAAAAAATCAAACATCTACTGTAAAAAAAACCAACCCAAACCAAACCCAACAAAATATTCTTTTCTATTGGGGTTGATTGGGCAGCGGGTGCTGAAAGATTTATCTTGGCAGTAAAGCTGGAAAATGGCTATAAACCTGAGCAGAGTGCTTCTGCGCCTGGGTCCGAGGGAGGCTAATTGTTTGTTTGTTCTCCGTGTTTATGGGTTATCTGCGGCTCAGCTGACAGGAAACCTAAACCTGAAGGAAAAAGCACATCAATCGCCATTATCTGCCTTCTGTGCATGCACTAGAAGTGAAGCCAGGCATAGGGGGTGGCTCATAAACCCAACCCATCGTGATGCCTTACTCTGTTATGCACCATGGATGCAGAGGAAGGAGATAAGGAAAAACATGGACTCACCACCATTGAGTTCATCTCCTTCCTGAGCCCACCACTGTAGTGATGACATCGATGCTGGTTGGACAAGAAAAACAGCAGTGGGTGTTTTCTTATTGCCCTCAGAATAGAGAAGGTTGATGTAAAATGATGTGCAAGTGCCACAAGCTTTGGAATTCCCTTGGGATTGCACTCCAGTGGTTTCTTTTACCCAAAATGTGCTTGGGTGGTGGAGTAAGATCCATAGATCAGAGTTTTTAGAGCATGATAAGCATTAGTGCACTCAGAGATACACCAACTGCTGTCCTAGGGACATTGCTGCCCGTGTTTCCTTTCTCTCCTGCCTGTCAATGGGATCTGTTGTCCATCTTTTGATATGTTTTGTACCAGCATGGCACAGCAACCCCACCTGGATGAAATCAGCCCAAGCTTCCACTGTGGGGCTTCACCACCACCGAGGGATAGGCATCTTGAGAGAAGGACCATGAGACCCCACTCACTTTCTCCTGCCCTGTGGGTACTGAGGATGAATGGAGGGCAGGAGCTCCTGGGAAGGGGAATGCTCTGGCAGGACATCCAGATAGGGTGGAACATGGCACAAAAGCCCGAAAACGGTTCAGAGCACAGTTGCCCCAGCTGAACAGGTTTATATCACTTTCAGAAACATTCCCCAAATCATCATTTGCAGTGACCGTGTGCCTCTTGCAGTGCAGTGGAGATGCTCCCATCAGGCTGGGACACCCTCATTCCCTGCCAGGGGAATTGGGCAATGACGGTAGAGATTTTTTGCTGTGTCACAGATTTCTCTTTAGAAATAGTACTCTGCCTCAGTTTCCCTGTTGCATCCTTTCCTTCCCACACCACAGTCCTGGTAGCATGGCTGCAAATGCCCTGAGCAGGGGCTTTGCAGTGCCCCACACGCCAGAGACCAGGAGAGACTGTAATAATAATTATTGATTTTCCAGCTTACTTGATGTTTTGCGGGGTGTTTTGTTGGAAATGATATAGAAATGATATAAACAGCTGCCTGTGTCCCTATCCCAGGGCACGATACAGTAATGTCATTTTTTCACGGTCCACGGGAATAAAATGCAAAGTTCATTTTGCAGTGATTTAAAAGTTATATTAAGGCCCAGCATTGGATGAAGCAGGAGCAACGTGCCTGTAACCAGATAACTCCAAAGCTGGAGTGACCGTTCGGGTAAGTCACAGCTGTCACACTGGATTTATCCCAACTCATAGGCTCCAATGCTGCGTCCTGCGTTTCAGCTTACAGTAACTGTGCCCACCGTGAGCATCCTGCAACCCCAGTAACGCACCCAGGGCCACCAAACTGCTCTGCCCAACTGATCTTTGGGAAGAGTGGTTTCTATATAGGAATGCATTTACTGTTTGTGTGCTAAATATAGTAACAGAGCACATGGGGAGAGCGGTCCCTGCGAATTGCAGGGGAGATTATTCATCTTCCATTTGTTGCACCTTCACGCTGGCAGGAATTACTTTAGCCAAACAGGATTTAATAAATCATTTGTTCATAAACAGGTGCTCATTTATCCAGCCCTGGTGCTGCTCACATTCTGAATTTCTAGAGGAAAAGGGGATGAGAGCCCATATGCAGGAGGGACAAGAAGCGCCTCCAAACCCAGAGAGCCAGGCACCAGCACAACCTTGCTCATTAGACTTCCAAAGTATTCAAAAGTCCGGGCGTGATAAGGAAAAGGAAGGCTGTAAAACTTCATCCTTATCTTCCAGATAGCGCCCCTGATCTTGCTTTTATTTATGCTGGTGTAAAGCAAAAGTAATTCCATCAGTGCCGCTGGTGCAGAACCCGAGCGGGCGATCTCAGAAGCGTGCCTGGCCCCTCAGCTGGTGTTTTCTACTTTTCAATCTATTAATTTGACAAAGGTTTTCTTGAGCGGCTGAAACTGCAGATCCAGCCTGCAGGGCTGAGAGGGAAGGGGGGTGAAAAGGAAGCCACGTGTGCATCTTGTCTGCATCTTTTCTCATCTCCACCTGCATTGTTCTGCTTGGTAGGATTTTAAAGACAGCTGACCAGTTTCCCAGGGGGGGGAGATGCAGACGGAGTGGGCATGAACATCCCCAGTATCCTGCATGGAAACCACAGTATGTGTTGGAGGCAGATCTGCAGTGAGTCTGGGGGCATCACTGCAGCCTCTGACTATCCCCAGTTAAATGCATTTCCCTTGTTTGTGGGCTTATTTTCTTCTTAGGCTTTTTTACTCTGGTGACTAAGGGAAAACGAGTTCAGATTTGACTGTGCACAAAGGAAATCACATCCTTAATATAATGCAGGCTATTCTAATTATTAGTTGTATTAATTACTATTACCGTTGCACCAAACGGTTGTAAATAGATAACATAGAAACATCCCCTTCTCTTTTGCACTGTGTAGTGTTATTTTTTTCCCTCCAGCATTTCCTTGATGGCACCAATTAAGAAACACAAGACAAATGTTCGGGAATCAGATTGCGGGTGGTAATTGTCTTGACAATGAAGAAGGCAGAGCAGAGCCCGCAGCCTGCTGCTCTGCAGGTACCGCCACGCTGCAGTGCTGACAGCAGTAAAAACTTGTCTCTGACAGTAAACTAAGCATGTATGACCCGGAAGACATAGAGAGCAGATAAGGGCAGTAACAGAGACTCCATTTAGTGCTATTAAAATGGTTAAAGTAGACTTAGGATCAGAGATGCCAGCCTGAAACTTGAGAAGCTCTGAAAGTGAGGAGAGGCAGATGGATGGCCCATGAGCCAGGCTGGCGCTCGGGTTCCCACAGCACATCCGACTCATCCCATGTTCCCAAGCTAGGAAATTCTAAAAAATGAGGGTATTTCACTATAAAAAGGGGTTTCTTTTTTTTGCAAAGCAGCTTTCCTGAGAATATTATGCTGAAAGGACAAGTGGCTTTGGCATCACTTTGTGGGATTCTGCCAGTGGTTGCAGTAAGAGAAAAGGCTTTTTCTAATTAAAATACCAAGAGACACTCACAGGTACTGCCGTATGCCCTATGCGCTGCAGAGCTATTGCTCAGGATGGGACACATCAGCATCTTAAATATTTAGTTTGGATCTGGGTTGTTTGATGAGGTCTGCAGTGAGCGGCTGGCACAGGCTCAGTCCTCAGCCCTGGTGCCAGGACATTGCTGTGACCCTTGAGACACCAGTGATGCTTGGGACAGTCCTTGTCTCTTCCCCCTACATCCTCCAGTGCTGCCCTCCAAGGACCATCAGGGCAAGGACCACTGAGTCTGACATCTGACCATGGATGTAACAATGCTGCAAAAGCCCCTTGGATGTGTTTAAGAGAACAAACACCTCATTTCATTACCATCTATGTGACAAATTGATTTATGGCAGACAGCGGCACAAAGTGTCTGACACAAAAATATTCTTTTAATCAAGGCCTGAACACCATAAAAAAATGCACTATTGCAGTCAAATATATCCAGCTGCAAATACCCTATGTGGTAGCATTAAGAAGATGTAAACTCTCAGATCTATTATAACCACTTTTTGAGGTAGCTGAGGCATGGAGGATTTTGGCACAGGGAAGGATGAGGGGTATCATAATTCCGTATGTGTCCAGGCATTGTGGACTTCTTAATGAAATTTCCACGGTTTGGGGGAGCTTTCCATATATGTCTGTTACAGCTGTCATGAGTAGTACAGGTCCTGAAGTAGTGCTGCTTATTTTTCACCCATCTCCCTATAGCTTCCCTTGTGCTCCGTAACACTGAAGTTCCCTGACACCTCATGCAGCAACTGCTGTGTCCCATCTGATGTCTTCTGCCCCTTCTCCTGTTCTCAGCCTTCCTTTTCCCTGGGAAATTCCAGGGTACTTGAAGAATAAGCCTCATGTCCCACAGCTTAGCAGCCTCTCCCTGCTCCTTGGGTCTTTAGCCCCATTTTCCCATCCATCCTTTCCCCCCCCTGTTACTTTCTATCCTTCTCTGTGGATGCCGAGAACCTCAGCGACTCCATCAGGACAGCAAACCAGACAGGAAAAAATGGAGGAATAATGTTCTCCAAAGCCTAACCCAGTGGGTAGATTTTCACATCTCCACCAGCATCTCCCTCCTGCTCCTTCCAGCCGCGGGACCGTGTCTCCCTGCCTGCCATCCTTTACCCTCCATCCTATTACAAACACAGCAGTGGATCATTTGTTTCTTGTCCTTGAGGCATTGCCAGTGTGCAACCTGCCGAGCTGGCTCCAATTCTTCATGTTATTCCTCGTGGCTGGTTGGTTCCCCATCTCTCTGCACAATAGCAAACATATATCGTCCACGACTTCACTCTTTCTCTTTTATCTTCCACTCCATCTTCTGAAGGTGTGTTCATCTTTTACATTCCTATTTCTGCTGGGTTTGAAGATGGTCTGCAGAAAAAAAGCTGGGGCTGGTTTATGTCTGTAGAAGTACAGGAGTTCCTCAAGCCACTGGGTATCAGCAAGAATCAAGACTAAGGTAAGGAAAGAGAAGCAGGAAAACCTGGAAATTTTGGTCCAAGAGGTTCTTTTTTACCTTTCACCCATTCTAATTTGGGGGAATTTGGCCAAGCCAAAAATACCCTAATTCATGGGAGCAATTTACACGCACAAAAGAAATGGAAAGGTTGTTACCTCCCTACTTACAATGGCTTTTTGTTCCGTTTTTGTCCTCTCCTTGGTCTATATTGAAAACAGCAGGAGTGATAAATAAGCAAGACAAGACAGAAAGAAAAACTGCCTTTACTCCGTTGTTTGCTCTTTTCTGAAGTTTTTAGAAGAGTTTTGGATCAGTGTGTTCCTATCGGTGCATTTCCCCTGTGCCCAGCTGAATTAGCACTACCTCCCTGAAAAGCAAAGCACGAATGGCCCCAGGAGGGAGGAGAGGTGACTCCCCAGACAATCTCTGGCAAAGGCAATAGCTGTTTTGGGGATAAACAATGATGAATTGGCTCCAGCTTCTTGCCAAAGCATTAGGTAAGCAATATAGCACAGTACAAGCCAGTCCTGCCTTTTCCTGGTTGCATTTGTGCCACTTCACCTCCTTCAATGCACTTGTGCCCGAAATGCCCTTTGCTGGCTGCCTGTTTATGGATGGCATTGACTTGAAATGGGCAGAGCCAAAGGTGCACAAGATGGGATAAGTGAAAGCGGCATCATTCTGGGCTCTGATCCTCTCCTCCAGCCTCCGGCCCTGGTTCTGCAGTGTCTGTGTGTCCTTCGTTTTCTGCAACCTGCACTCAGCCCTGCATTGCAGCAGCAGAGGAGTCCCCTCGGCTGCTTGGCTCCTGGAGCTCAGCGTGGGGCTGCACCAACCCACAGCTCACTCAGGGGTGGAGGGGAGAGGCTGGAACAAGTCCTGGGGGACCACATCCCTTGAGGGATCCGAGGTTTCCCCAACACAGCTCCAAAGCCTATCCAGGGGAAGCCCCTTTGTACCAGAGCAACCTCCTCGAGCAAAGCAACCCCTATTTTCTACTAGTCCTAAAGGGAAACAGTCAACTCTTCAGGATAGATCATCTATATTCCTGTGTGCTGCAAAGCTCCACTGGACAGACAGACAGACACACACACATTCAGGAGAGCCACGCCAGCGATGGTTCCTGGGCTGATGTAATGAAAAACTGTCATCCCAGATTTGCAGAGTGGGGGGGTGCTTCTTTCCGATGTTCTACTTTCACACTTGCACCCCCCAAATGGAAGAGGGAAACGAGCACGGTCAAACTTTTGGCACAGCCTCTCCATTGTGGCTCAAAGGAGAAAATGTCGGGTGCCAGAGTTTTTACTGCAGTGTAAATTAAAATGCCTGGACTAAGATGATAGACACATGGTGTGGAGATCAGCGCAGCCTCCTGCCTGTTAAGAGACATATTAGGATAAAGAGCAAATGATTCCTGAGAGCAGGGTCTGCTTGAAAGGAAGACTTAAATAAAACCCAACCAAGGGGGAATCAGCAGACTCATGCCAAGGTCTCTCAAAGGCTTTGGATGGTTTGAAGCGACTGGGGGAGGCTGGCAGCTCTCAAGTATGAATCCTGCCCATGCAGACAAGCTGCAGATATTTGTCTCTCCAAGTGTGATTACACTCGGAAAAGTGACTTGCCATTACTGCCCTTGTGGGATTCTGGGTTTATTGGCTCTAGTTCATTTTCCAGGGTGAAAAAGGAAGCCACGACAGATGAAGGGGTTTCTTTTCTCTTTGGTTTTTACTTTGCTTGCTTTCAGGCTGGCAGCTCAGCAAGCTCAACCCCAGGCTTTAGGGGTGAACAAGAGCCATTTCTCATCCCACTCATGGGACATAGTGATGGGAAGGGAACCAGCTTCTACCCTGAAGTCACTGCTTTGGTGGTTGTGCTGTACTAAAAGGGGCAAAATGTAGTAACAGACATTTTTTATCCCTGAAGTCAGCAGATTGGAGGGTGAACATGCAGGTCGGGGGGGGAGGAAGCTGTTGGGATTTGCAGACACTTCTGATGTGTAACCATGCTTTAACCTGGTGGGATTCAGTAACAGAATGCAGCGGGGACCAGCTCACCCCACGGTCCAGGGGATGGTGATGACACACGCAGACAGCACAGGCTTCTGCTAAACCTGCATTAACATTTAACCAGAGCAAACATGGTCTTGCTCAGATGGGAAAGGACCTTTCGTTCAGACAGGTGAGGAGTCAGCTGGAGTCTCCAGGGTTTGGTTTAAGTGTATTGTGGAGTTTGTGCCATTTGGGTCATTTCTTTGATTTGCTAATTAAGTTTTTCATGGATGGTGCTTAAGTCATCTAAGACAAAAGGATGCTCTTTGCTCACAGTATGTATGTATTTAGTAACTTACACCTGGGTTGGTCCCTGCTTCTTGCTGCCAGGTCCAGTCATGAGTGGTCAGCAACAGAGACAATTTCCAGTATGATTTCCTCTGGCTGTGTGTGAGCATCGCTTGCTATTGAGGCTGCAGCCTCACGCTCCCAGTGAACTGTAAAACCAATTTAAACACGACATTTCACAAATTAATGCAAAGCCCACTGCAATCACACATTGGGCTGCTGAGGAGGCATATTCCAGCCTGGAATTTGTTACCTGGCCAGGCCATTTGTCACTGCATGAGAAGCAAAAACTTTGTCGCCTTATAGCCTCTTGGTGCAAGGACAAGTGAGAAACATGGACAGGCAAAGGGCAGTTCCTGCCATCCTCTGCTGGGATGTGTTTTTAACCCTGCTCCCAATTCTTTGGAGTCAGTGCCATGCTGTGCTTTCCGTAAAGGGGTATTTTTAGCATTAACTGCAGTAATCAGCCCTTTGGTACCACCTTTCTCTCCAACACAGCTCATCAGCAGATCTCAAAAGACTTCCAGAAGGTGTGTGAATAATTACCTGCTGCGTGAGGAAACTGAGGCAGGGGAAAGCCTGCAGGATACAGGAATGAGGATGAGGGCTTTTTATCCTGTGGGAGCTGTGCTGCGTTGCTGAGGTGCCACAGGCAGCAGCCGTCCTGCTCCCAGGAGCCAGGTTTCAGAGGCAATTAGGTGCCTAATGATGCAAGCAGACACCTGGTGGCATTTGCACTGGGAATGAGGTGCTTTACATGCCTAGGCACTTCTGAAAACCTCACAAGGCATCTACCTGCAGCTGTAAGTGCCTGCAAAAGCCAGGGTGTTTTCAAACTGCTGCCTGGAGGCTGCTCTTGCTGTACAAAAGGCAGTTTTGGATCTTCGGCATGGGGGAGAGGGCTGGAGGGGCACCTCTTACTCAACCAGCCCCTTACACAGAACACCCATCACCACAGGCTTCCCCCGGCCGCTATCCACAGGGTCCCAAAGCTCAATCACAGCACACAAAACCTGTCACACATCTAACTCACTCTTCCAGTGGTACTTTTGGATGAGTTTAACAGTTTCTAAAGAAGGGTTTAGCACAGTCTTTATCTCTTTCGCACACCCACCCCATACCTGCACCCATATGTGCTCATACCTCTTATATATACAGGCACAGGATTCACTTCACTTAGCAGAGCAGAGGCAGGCCATAGCCCTTGCAGGTGCAAGGGTGAGTTTGCTGGATGCCACATCTGTATAACCCTCATGCTCATAACCATCTCATTGGGTTTATAAGCACTGTGGCCAGCAATTTTACCACAAGCTCTCAGGAGACCTCAGCTGGAGTTTGGTTTGGATAACAAACACTCACAGCTGAGTGTGATAGATGGGGGTGCTTAATAAATGCTCTGGTGCTTCTCCACTTCCCATCTCCTCCCATATTCCAGCAACAAGCTACACCTGAACACCTCATCCAGGCTTTAAAAAGGCTGTTATAGCTTTGTACCCCCACTCTACCCATCAGACCTCAACCAAAACCTGCCTTGCTAGAGCTTCCCCCCAGTCTTGGAGAGTGCTGCTTGCACTATCCAGCTGGAAAGCCAGTAATCATCAGTTTATTAAACCTGGTATTTCTAGGTGACTCCCTTAATTGGGAATTTATTCTAATGCTGTTTGGCAAAAAGCAGTTCACCCCCCCTCATATATGGTTTATTGTCCATGTTTGTGGAAAGCAGGCAGAGAAAAGAATGACTTCAGTAAATGCAAAACAACCTATAAGGCAGAATGGGTCTCCTCATCTTCTTTCAGAAGGTTTTATTCATCTCAGGTTTTCTGTATGATACAGTGATGAATGAAATACCTGGGAACAGTACAAAGTAATGTTACTTATGGAGAATAGTAAAAGAGCATCCCCTCTCTTAGCATGCAATTTTGGTAAGAGCAGGGTTTTATGTTTAAAATGAGATTTCCCTCAGACCATTTCAATTCATTCCAAACTTAAAAAAAAGGCCTTATGTAGAAGTGGTGTTGGCTTTCCTCATGTCTTTCAAAACATCCATCCCTCGGTAAAGTCAAGGAACGGATGAACACCCCAGTCTTGCTCACCATTGCACCAATTTTGTCATCAATGAGTCCTAATCATCCATTAAGTCAAACCCCACCATCATCTGGGATACATCACACTCAACTGAGCTAAGAACTGGACTTAGTCACAGATTAGCAGTTTGGTGAGCCCAAACCTTGATCTCTGCAAATGACTTCTAAAGATCACTTAAGCCATCACTGCAAGGATGCTGCGCTCAGGATGGGTACCTGCTTTCTAAAACTGCTCCTTATCGCTCCAAATTCAATAAGCCCTTCGCAAAAATGCTGCAAATTTGGGCTGGGTGATGCCAGCTGACTTGGGTGGCACACGCTTTGGTACCTTGATGAATTGGGGACTCCGCTTGGCAGGGCTTTGTTTAGAAAATCCCTTATGCTTGCTAAGCTTGGGATGAAAACCCCTTTCTTTTGGTTTTGCTTTGTTTTTTTTTTTATTGTTTTTTAAAATGGTTTGTTTGCTAGTAAATTCACAGCATGGCTGAGATAGCACATTTGTGTTGTTAGGTACAAAGATAATGGAGCTGACAAGTATGTAGAGAGGAAAATGATTTGGTTACCTCTTAGCGATGCAGAGGCAGCTGGAATGAGCCCCGCATCTCTGGCTGCTTCCAGGCAATTACTGCTTCCCTCCCAGCACTTCTGACAAATGCTCCTGCTCTCTTTCTCTGGATTGTCAGATGCTGAAGTTGCCATGAGAAGTGGGTTCCCTCCTTTGGCACTTCTTTTAGCTTTTCTGTGATCAACCTGGAGTATTTCCATGGGGAAAAATCCAAGTATCGTGGTGGTGTGAAACTGCCCGTGCAGGAGGGTGGGACGAGTCTCAGCACTGGCTGCATTTGTGCACTTTACAAATACCCCAAATGACTTCACTAACATCTGTAATTGAAGAGTTTCCCACCTTTGGGGTCAGCTCTGGTTTAGCGAGGGTTTACTGGTATTCCCCCTGGCTGTGCCAAGAGCCCATTACACAGGGTGAAGGAGCTCCCCTTTGGGCCAAGCATCGCCTTCCCTCTGCCACCTCCAGCTCTTGTAAAAACAAACATGGGCTCCCTAAGTGCAATTAGCATCTGAGGAATGCCAAGAGAGGGAGATTAATCATTCATAAACTAAACAAATACGGTTCTGATCCCATTAGCCAACAGACAGCGTCTCCCATTAATTTATGTCTGTTTGAGGTGTATCTATTAACCCCTTTTAATCAGCTATTATTTTAGTTAAACTCTTAGCTGGGCTTGGTTATCAGAGGAAGGTACCCTTCTGACATGAGATCACATTAAGATTATGGAAAACTTGTCAGGAATGAAGAGCCTTGCATTCGCAATTGAGTTATAACCTAATTAAAAAAAATGAGGTGTGCTTCTGAGGAAGGCCCTGCCAGCACTGCTACTCCTGAGCATCCTTTTTCCTTCTTCCACAGCTCTCTGCTGAATTTTGTCAGCCTAAACTCAACCAGGCAGGTGTCATCATCTTCTGCCTTAACACGCTCACCTTTCACGTGGAGCTTTTCTCCGTGTCTTCCTTTGTACCTATGACAGAGTTGAAAATCTAATGTTTTTAAGAGTCAAAGAGGCACATGCAGTTCATATACTCAGAGTCATAGAATCAGAGAATAGTCAGGGTTGGAAAGGACCTGAAGATCATCCAGTTCCAACCCCCCTCCCCTGGGCAGGGACACCTCCCACTAAACCATGTCACCAAAGGCTGTGTCCATCCTGGCCTTGAACACTTCCAGGGATGGAGCATTCACAACTTCCCTGGACAACCCATTCCAGCATCTCACCACCCTTACAGGAAAGAATTTCTTCCTTATATCCAATCTAAACTTCCCCTGTTTCAGTTTGAACCCGTTACCCCTTGTCCTATCACTACAGTCCCTAATGAAGAGTCCCTCCCCAGCATCCTTATACTTACCAGTTTGCAGCCCTCCACTTAAAGTTGGTTACTGCTGGTGGACACATGCCTGCTGCAGGACAGGCTCACTCTGCCTCCTCAATATCGTGGTTTAAGCCCAGCCATAACTCAGAACCACACAGCTGCTCTCTCACTCCCCCCCCCTTCCTACCCCCTGCTCCCAGAGGCGTGGTGAGGAGAATCAGAAGAATGTAACTCCCATGGGCTGAGATAAGAACAGTCCAGTAACTAAGGTATAACACAAATCACTGCTGCTGCCACCAATAATAACAATGATAAGTGAAGTAAAAAGGGAAGAGAATACGGCCGCTCACCACCCACCGACGGATACCCAGCCTGACCAAGCAGTGATCTAACCCTCCTGGGTGACTCCCCCCAGTTTATATACTGGGCATGACATGCTGTGCTATGGAATACCTCTTTGGTCAGTTTGGGTCAGGTGTCCTGTCTCTGCTTCCTCCCGCTTTCCCCTCCTCCCTGGCAGAGCATGAGGCTCAGAAAGTCTTTGGTCAGACCAAACATTGCTGCAGCAACTTAAAAGCATCGGTGTTATCAGCGCTGTTCCCAGGGTGAAAGTCAAAAACACAGCATTGCACCAGCTACTAAGAAAGAGAAAAATGTTTGCTACTGCTGAACCCAGGACACTCATTTAGTGAGCATTCTGTCTAGGGAACATAGAATAGTTCAGACTGCTGGCAGTAGTGTATTAGATCTCCAGCTTTCTGAGGTCATCTTAGTGAGTTGCTTGTTTCCGCCCACATCCAGGAGCTGGGAGAATTGTGTGCCCTGGAGATGCTGCCAGCATCCAGCATCATGGCACATGGCTGTAGCACTGATGCAGGTCGGATGGAGCAGCCAGGCTGAGCAGGACATGAAAAGATGATCTCCTCCTTTGGGATTACTGCTCTGCATTTAATGCCATGAGTGAATGCCAGCAGAGCAAGGGGCCCTCTCTGAGAGCAGGCAGCAACTGGGTGCTGAAAACATCCTTGGGGTGCTGGCTTTGCTCCAGGCTTTGTATCACTTATTCAGCCCAAAAGTGAGAGTCTAAATGAAAAGGCTGTCATAGAATCTTAGGATCATAGAATGATTTGGATTGGAAGGGACCTCAAAGCTCATCTAGTTCCAAAACCAGAGCAGCTCAAATAGATTTCATTTTCCTCCAATTGAGAACAGAATTTTAAGAAGAGTTGGTGATTTAAGCCTGAAATCTTGCTGCTAATTATATCCATTTTCATCTGGGTGTTTCCACACTGGGGATCACTTCCATGCCAACTCCATGCAATAACTCTAAAGAAGAGGAGTTAAGCCTCACCTGAGCTGCCCAGCTCCCTGTTAGCACAAGGTAAATAGCTCTTATTTTCCCTCTCTTGCTTCTTGGGCTGTGGTGGCTGACAAGACCAGTGAGATGAGAGCCCTCCCTTCTTGCTTCAGTGCATAAACACTGCATCTTCGGGGATTTGCTTTGGTTAATTTAGGAGCTGCTTGAACTTTGCTTAAAGGCGCCTGCATGTTGCTGTCCCATGGGGTCACCCAAAGTGTTTGTCATAGCAGAACCTGCAGTTCATTAGAGGTACTGAGTCAGCTAATTATTCCCAGAAAATGTAGTATAATTTAATGAATTATGCATAAAATATTAACTAATTGTGAAGTTCCCGTATGTATATGCATAGGCTGCAGGGCAAATGCTTCCCCGCTTGAGGGCTATATACAGACTTGAAACGTATAATACATGTATTTAATCTAGGTTGAAGGCAGGGTGGCTGCGCACCGAGGACATGAGCATCTAGGGGAGACTCACGGAGATGCAGGGTCCCCTCACAGCACTCATGGAGAGGGGCTGCAAAGCACAGCACTTTACAAGCTAGGGTTTACAGTGAAGTTTCCATTGATGGTACCTCAATCTCTAAGCCAAGTAAGTCTGGGAAAATTCATGCTGAATTTCATGGATATTGGCCAAAATGCTGCGTTTTTCCAGCAAAGATACTATGGTGCAGCATTCCCCACTGCATCTGTAGGTAGACGCATCCTTCTCTCAGGTGCACGGGAAGGATAAACCCCCACCAGAGCCTCAGCCCCTGCAGCCCCCCCGAGGCGGCACTGGGGAAGCCCTCCCCTCCCTGAGACACAACAGCCCCAGGACTTGACCCGTGGATATTCACTTCAAAGATGCAGATCAGCAAAGTGGTCCCCCTCTGACAGATGCTCATTTCAGCGCGCTTTGGAGACATAAAAATCAATAGAACAGAGGGAACAATAAAGTTTCATTGTTCAGTAATGAGGTAGATGGCATCTATCACAAACTCCCAAAGTGCTGCTCACTGCAGGATTCTTCTCCACTGTCTCCTCCTGGCTGGAGATAAAGAGCCTCTGGGGCTGGAGCTGGACCTCAGTTAAATCAGAGATGGTTTAGCTGGGAGAAATCTGAATGCTGGAAGATGAGCATCCCTCCATGGCCAGACTTCATTGCTTCTTCCTCTTTCATGCAGTATCATAGCAGCATCCTGATACTTTCAACTCAAGATCTTGAGATCATTGGTGAGTCCCAAATCTTGACTTCTAAAAGGTCCAGGAGTTCATGCAGTCATTTAGTCTATTCCCACCATGGGGATGTCCACATCATCGTTGCAGCAGGTGGCATGGCAGCATGGCAGTCAGCCTCTGTGCCAAGGGACTGGCAGTGGTGGGAAGCTCTGGCTCTCTGGAGTGAAGAAAGAACACCTGAGGACCCACCTCGAGCCCTTCAGCTCCAAAGATGCCAATGCTGAAAGAGCAGTTACAGAGGGATGGCTGGAGATGGGGAGGCTTGAAAAGGAAGGAAAGCCTGAGACAGGTCAGCACCGGAGCTGGACCAACTGCCTGCAAAGGGATGGTGGAGGGAATGCAGAGATAGTGAACAGGCTGTAGCAGGAGCCAAGTTTGTCCTGAGGTGCAAAACCCTGGGCGCTGATACAAAGGACTCCATCAGCTGTATCTGGGGGCTCAAGAGGTGCCTGGATGGTATTTTGGATACAGCAGGAGCTGGAGACCAGCTCTGCAAGTTCAGGCCCTCAGCTCCAACCCTGCTGGTGCCCAACTGCCCTCTCATCTTCACCAGAGGCATCACCCAGAAAAGCATTTCTTCCCTACAGCCACATCAGCTTTATAAACCCAATTTGCGCTTCATTTCCTATTATTTTAATATAACTTTCTATCACCTCCTTTTTTTCTGGTTCTTTTCCCCCCTGTGTTTTCTGCTGAAGAAGAGGAAGGGAGCTCCTGGCTGCTGGAATCACTTCTGCTTTGTCCAGAAAAACCTTTAAAACCTGAGACAAGACACATGCTGCAGCATCCAGGAGAACATAGGCTTGTCTCTTCCTGGTGCTCAACTCCCTTGTACTGTCACGTTAGCAGGAAGAAATATGCAGTCACCCTTGCTGCATATTCTGGCAGGGTTATTGTCAACTTATTATTTTTTGACTCAAAGCCAAAACTGAAGGGCATTTGCATCTTGCAATTTTGCTGTTTGCTTGTCTTGCTTATGTTGCTGGAAACGACCTACAAGGAGTCAACAGCAGACAGCTAGGATGATACGGGAGTGGAAAAGAGATGATCTGGGAAGTTCATATCTCACCCTAAAACATCCCACAGTATTTAGTTAGTGGGACAAGAGCACTCAAAAAGCATGTGGATGTTTCAGCTATAGATTTATTCCTGTTTTGCAGGGGGTTGTGTCGTAAGAGAGAGCAAATGGGATTTGGATTTCTTCCTGAAAAGAAGCAAAAAAAAAGCTACAATTACACTAAATAGAGCAACCAGATGCTAGACCTGTACATGGAGATGACTCTCGTTAACACCCATGCAGGCAGTGCAGAGAAAGGAACCACCTTGCTTGCCTTTCCTTTGTTTTATCTTCTCCCCTATCCAAACAACATCGTTTTGCGTCTTAAAGCCTGAGGATACTTCACTGGAGGGCAGCAGAATTTACATAGATGTGATAATGAAACTGCACAAATATAATTTACTGTAAGTGGCACTGATTTATCTGACAAAGGAAAGGTGAGGATCTCAGTGAAATACTGCCTCTCACCAAAAAAAAGGGAACTGTCCTGAGAATAATATCTTCTTAAAGACAGTTTTGCATAATTGCTCTGTACATCTGACAGGGCTGGGATATACTTTTTCTTCTAGGTGTCAAAGACTCGGCATTGACTGAAAGAGTGGTGCACTCTGCAGTCTTTGGTGCAATGTCTGGTGCATTACGCTCACGTTGTGAGACACCTCCTCTTGTGCTTATGAAATGGTTAATTCTCAAAGATAAGAAGAGTTGCTGTACAGCAATCACATGGAAGCTAATGCACACCTAAGGCTGCAGGCACCAGCAATCCGAGCTGCTGGCATCGCATGAAGAGCGATAAAAAGAAATAAAAGATACCTGAATTTTTAGCTGTATGAAGAATGTATTCCCCATGCACACACCTCTCTGCTGTGATGACAATAAAACTTTACACATGCCTGTGCTGGCCCAAACTCTTCCAGCCTGATTGTCAGCATTAGAGCACGTTTATAGACGGAAAAGTAGGAAAAGGACTGGATTTGCAAGAGCGGGGTCCCGTCTCTCCTGTTTCCTTCACAGGAATAATATTATCCTAGTCCCAGGAGTTATTTCCCTGCATGCAAGCAGCAGGACTTGATGGAGGAGGAAAGCAATAGGAATAGGCAGTCTGCAAATGATGTGGGTGCAGGACACACCAAGACCCAGCCCTGGCTCACAGCACTATTTGGATGCAATGAGCCACCAGTGCAGATGCGAAACACCTATAACTTAGTTCACTTCATTGGCTTTAGATGCTCTGGTGGAAACAAAAGCAGAATTTTGTTGCAAACACCCAAACATCAGCAAATCTCCCCTTGAAATGTCTTAACTCATCAAAAGTCCACTTCCAAGCTGCTGCAGTTGTTCCCTTGCGCCATTGTGCCACAACCCTATTGCCAAAGCCAGGGTTGTCTCTGGGGCCTATGTCTCAAGGTCACAGACTTATGAACTTAGCAAATGTGTTTCTTATTCCTCTTCTTTGGAACACTTTTCCAGGTAAAGCCCCTGAAGAGAGCCTTACACTGCAGCTGCCTTTTGGGCTTCATCTGGAGGAATTTTCAGGTTGGATGGCTTTTCTCAGGGTATAGTGTTCTTTCTGGGTGACATTTTTCTGGGTTGCATCATTTCAAGGCAGGTCCCATCCTCTGTTCCAGGTTTGAAAACCACTGGGAACAGCATGGATTGAGAGGCTGCTGAGGAAGGCTCTCACACTTCATTATCTGCATGCAAAACACAATAAAAGAGAAGTGTTCATGTAGTTAGTAGCTACTGAGCACAGTATTCAGATAGCTGCTTGGGCAGATCCCTCCAGCTGAGGTGGAGGAGACAGACACTGACAAAGTGTTCTTAGCTCCCTTCTCCTGTGAACAAATCTCTGTATCCTCCACTTGGTGATTATTTGTTTCTGGGATGAGTAATTATCAGCTGTAGAGAGAAAGCTGCTGCAGTGTGAAGCACGGTGAAGCTCTGATGGGTAGGAGGGATGCCTTTCATCAACTGCATGCATGGGTGTACGCTGCCAATGTCAACCAATGCCACCTGCAGCTAAAAAGGGTTCTTCTAAAGACAGGTAAGCCCCAAAGGGGACAAATGTGAGGGAGCACAGTGTATTTCTCTCTGTTAGAGCCAGTAGGAAGCTAAACTGTCCTCTCCACCCAAGGGGCAGAGAAAGTCCTTTGAGATGTTGAAGCATCCTGCTCCATTCCCTGCCCTCTGAGTGGAGCAGGACAGCTGTAGCTGGTTTACACTCGGTGCAAGCAGCCACAGCTACCCCCAAAGGTTGTCCCACCCCCTGGGTGATGACAGCGTGGTCACACAGAGGTCACTTTAAAACACAGCATCTGCGAGTGCCCCTTCCAAAAACAGCAAGGTGGAGGAACAGTACGAGGTGCCTCATTCTGCCTTCAGTTTTGTACAGGACAGGAGTCCTATGTGGCTCCATGGGGAAGCAGGAGCAGGACCAGCTTTGCAGGCAGCCCCTGGCCACCCGTCACTGACTCAGCAGCTTCAGGCAGCAGAAATAATATGATTCCAGGAGGTTAAATTGATTGCCAAGCAGGTCCAACAAACCTGACAGCCCCCGAGCAGTGCAGCTTCATTTAAGTTATTTCAAGGCAATTCCAGGAGGGCAAAGAGGAGAGTGGCATTGGGAGCTACCGGCTGCCAGTCTGCTTTTAAAGAGCACAGTTGCATTTTCCCAAGTAATTTTCTCCTCTATTTCTTCTTCAAGGATTAAAGTTCTAGCAGATAAAACCCCTTTCTTCCCCTTTATTGTTGCATGAGCGGATGCAGAGCAGGGCAGGAGCTGGGCCGCAGTCTGAGCTCTGCACTGGGGAAGCAGGAGGATCGCTGGGTGACTGCATTTCTGGAGGCTGCACACGCGATACCAGGAGCACTACGATTAACTATTGCACTGTTGGATACCAAACAAATTACCTGAGTGGCTGCTCTGGGGCACTTGGGCTATGGAGGAAGCAGATGATGTACTATTTGCCACATACTTTCATAAGTAGGAGATAAGAGAGGCTGTAGGAGAGCGAATCAATGCCTTTTTTAGATCTATGGTGCTTGAGGCATCTGTCAATGCTGGAGAGTAAATATTTACTTTCCAACATAAAGTCCATATAATCACTTTTCTACCAGTCACTTACTGCTTCTGAGTGTTTCTTACTACACTGTTGATATTTGCATTAGCTACTTGCGTTGGCTATAAGATTCACACAGTTGTCAACTGCATTTAGATTAAAACTGGAAATCCCTGGGTCCTGGACCACAGCTGATGCAATTGCTAATGGCAATTGAGAAGAGAAAGCTGAGATATTTCCACAACAAATAGCAGGCAGAGATAGAGACGGAGCTACGGCATGAAGGTTATAATAACAGGCTCATTAAATTAAGAGTCCCATTGGATCCACAGTGTGCAGATGTGAGCAGGAGATAGAGCTAGACACAGTGAAGAAAACTTAAAATTAGAGAAAGGGGGTGTTATTAAGCCCATTTCCTTGATGGGGAAACTGAGGCACAGCGATAGAAAGTGACCTTGCTCAAGGTCAGATGCAGAATTTTCACAGAGGATGAGGAGCTGAGCCCAGATCTATAAACTGAGGGCTCAGTAAGATGCTGCGAGACCATTTCTGCCCCTCACACACTCAAAACCATCAGGAAATCACTCGTGCAAATATGTTCAGGTAGATGGAGAGAAGAAGCTGCATTGTTTGATCTGAGCAATACCAAGGGCTCAGCGCAGCTCTGGTGTGGATGGGGAGGAGGGATCCACAGGCAGCATTGAACATGGCTGATGGCTGGGAGCAAGACACTGCTTCAGCCATGTGTCCTGGCTCAAAGATACCGAATGAGACACAGTAATAGCTTCAGAATTAACCCTATGAGGTTTGTGCTGAAGGGTGGGTGCTGGTGGGGAAGCCTCAGCACAGCACTGATGCTGTGCAGGGCTCAGCACCCAGGGAGCACCCCCAGCATCACCCGCTTGCTGATGGGCAAGATTAATTCTCCAGCTTGTGCTCAAACCAAAGTAAACCCCAGCCAATCAAACAAACATGGTTTACAGCTCAAGCAGGCCCCGACAATAAGCTTTGCTGGGACATTAATCTCGGCTTGCCCCTCTTCTGGCCATGCTCCTATGTACGAAAGGCTATGGGCCAGATCCTGGCAGGGTTACTCCTGCTCACTCCCACCCTGTTCTACAAGCACTAATGCAAACTGATGGAGCTCTTCATACAAAAAAGCTGCTTCTCAGCGTGCAGGTGGTGGGATGTGCCCAGCACACCAGCGTTCCATGCCTGCCTGCTGCTTCCCCCCTTTCTCTTCCCTCTCTCCCCCCATCCTTCCCACACTGAGTGGTCAGCATTCTCACCGCCCCGGCATGTTGACATGCCAGAAATATCTCTGCTTCACTGCCTGTGCTCTTGGAAGTCTTTTGCTGCTCTCTCACCTCTCCATGAGAGAGACACATTCATCTGTCAGCTTATCGGAGGAATTTCCAACAATCTGTGGCAAAGCTACAAGTCTCAATCTTGCTGTAAGTACCTAAAGCCAATTAGCATACAAGATGTTTCTCACAGAGTGCACCAGTGGCCTAAGGGATCTTTTTCCCCTGTACATCATCTCTTCCTTCTCTCTTTCTCTTTTTCTTTCTCTCTTTCTCTCTTTTTCCCTCTTTCCCTCTTTCTTCCCCCTTTTTTTCTTTCTTTCTCTCTTTCTCTCCTTTCTCTTTCCATCTTTCCCTTCTTCTTTCTCTCTTTCTCTCTGTCTCTCTTCCTCTCTTTTCTCTCATTCTCTCTTTTTCATCTCTTTCTCTCCTCTCATTCCAGGACTGATAGCAAATAGCAGCACACATCTGCCCAGCATAGACAGGCAGGGGAGAAGATCCAATGCATCAGCCAGGATTCACCTCCTCTTCGTTAACTCCTCCTTCATTAACCTCCTGCTGCCGGCCCCGCTCAGTCGGTGGCAGACGGATGTGGGGGGCCGAGGGGGTCCCAGGGTTAGAGGGATGCAGGAGGCCGGAGGGATGCGGGGCACCGGAGGCGGGGGGGGATCCCTCTGCCTGGGTCCGGAGCGGCCGGAGCTGCAGTTTCCCGCGAGTGCCCTCTCCTGGAACCGGCTCCTCTCCACGCGGGTCCCCTCCGCCTCCCGCCGGAACCCGCAGGGAAGCTTCAGGAATCATCCCCCTCCTCCCCGTTTCCCTCTGGCCCGTGAGCGCTCCTCCCGGTGCCAGGAACCCTCCCGGTGCATGTTCTTCTCCAGCCAGACCTTTACTTTTATTTTGAGGTATAATTAATCCTTTTGGCACGCCAGCTTCCTCCTGCCAGCGGAGCGCAAACGCTGCTTCGGCATGTGCTGTCAGCTGGGTGATGGCCAACCAGCTTTGTCCTTGCTCTCACACATCCAGCGTGCCCTATGTATCCTAAAGGAAAAGAAACACGTACCTTCCATATTCCTGGGTATTTTATTTGGGGTATATCCATGCATTTTCCAAAGACTGGGTTTAAAGACTCAACACTGCTGCAGCAAAGCTGGCCCATAGTCCATAGGGTGATTCTCATTCCCCTGAGGATGTTTCTCATCCTCATCTGAAATGAAGGTCTGACACTGAGCCACTCCTGAAGTTGGGTTCCTATGGATGGGGATTGCTCTAACCACAGATTTATACGGGCAGATCGGGATACACACCTGCAACTCTTCGTTGCAGGGACCTCTCCCTTCCCACCTGTGCCGCCGGTCAGAGTGTTCCAGGACAATGAATCCTTTAAACTCCACACACAAGAAAAGTGAACTGGGACATAAGCAGCTTTACCATTGTTCCATCAATAGTTCTTCTTAGAAGCATTTAAAACAGCCAGCAAACCAGCGGCTGGTTAGAAGGCAAAGGTCCTTCCCACCAGAGATCCCAGCAGATGAACCAGTTAAGAGGAACTTAGGCCAATTTATATCTTGATAGATAATGATGGGAGTTCTCCCCAGGGATCTGTAATTTTCTGTTGATGAAAACCTGCCTTTCCTGATTTGCAGGGTTATCCGTCTTTCTCAAGTCCAGGGCTCTTGCCAAATTCCCAGGCAGCCCTGTGAAAGTGCCGTGTCCCACAAGAGCCATGTATTTTAATATGAAGTGGTTTTCTTTGCCCTGGAACCAGGAGTGGTTCTCCATGCTGACAATCCATAAAAGACCTAATGACCCATCTGAGGACCGTTAACCAGCACTGTGGCTGTTCCAGGCAGAGTTGTTGTTTGTTTATTTGCCCTCCCCTGCTTGGGACTTTAATTTCTGGAGAGGATCTTTAGGGGCCCATTGGATCTTCAGAGATCTTTTAGTGCTGAATAATTAAGAGTCAGGCTGAAGGGTGGCTTAGCCTCTAAATTTAACAGCCTCATTTGTCAAGGCCAGCTTTGTTAAAAGAGCTGTTCCAACAGCCTCCAACAGCCCCTCTGTCCCCCAAAAAGTGGACTTTTCAGGCAAAACCCTGCTATTGCTTTCCTCAAGAGCTTACAAAAGCGACTGCTAATTTGAAGGAGTTTTTGCCTTCTAACTTAATTGGCCCAGCTTATAATTTAGAGCCATATAAAAGAAAACTATTTACGCCCCGCTGTATTTTCATGATCTATAGTTAACATTTGTGTTAAGCTGGGAATTACGAGCTGGCTTCATTCGGTCCCAGAAATGCTTGGAAATACTTAAATGCAAAAATAATCTTTTGAGGTCAGAGCTTTTCTGTGCTGCTGGGGATACAGATGGGATGGGGAGATCTCCGCCATCACCACCATATGCATGTGGAGGCCTGATCTTGGCCACCCTGTGCACAGCCAAAGTGGTTCCTTGATGCCAAAGGGATTTGCCATCAGAATGATTTCCCACTGGCATCCGAAAGCAAACAGGTTGGTGCAATCAGGGTGTTGAAGCACCGGATGTCCCAGCTGAGAACCGAGGAGGTTGTCTCACATGTGTCCAGCATCCCTGAGCTCCCACATATTGCATTTAGCACTAAGATAAAAGGGGTTTGCATCAGACCCTCAAGATCTTCCCTCGCTGACTCTGAAATGGACTTAAAACCTGTTCATTGAGAGGCTTATGCATTCTCCAGCCTTCCAGATTCCTGTTGTTCATTGAAGATCTTCCCTTAATTATTGTTTTTTCCCTTTTTCCGCCCCTTCTTATTTTTTACCCTTGGAGTGCCCTAATTATACAGAGCATTGATTTTACAATGCATTCATGGATTGATTGTACTGCCATGCTCCTCCCACAGGAAACAGCTTGCACATGAGCACTTTTTGATCTCTCCAAAGTATTCCCTAAGGTGAATCAATGGCTCTTGCATCTTGTCTCTTGCTTTCGTCTAAGGAAGGCTGAAGATGTCTTGCTGCTGAAATAAGCCTCAAGAAAAAGAACATCGGAAGGGAGAAAAAGAGAAGGAAACTGATTCTGTTCTCCCCTCCAAAAAAAGATTGTCTCATGTTCAGCAAAATATGCTCTTGTTAACATAATGTTCTCATCCAGCTCAGCCAATTGCAATCTAGGAGAAAGCACGGGAACTTCCATCTAATTATCTTTAATAAACTGGCCAAGATAAAAGCAATGATATCTTAAGAAACAGAGTGCGTAATAAAATCTGTATCTATATGAAAGCATGAAATAACATGCTAAAAGGAGGCCATTTACATATTTTATGGCTTTGGCACCTCTGTAACAGGAATCTCAAATACAGTGCTGTTAACCAGACCCAACTCTTTAAAACAGACCATTGTCTGCAGTCTAAATGGAGGGTGTTAACTCCTGTTCCTAGTGATGCCCTGTGAAGGGGGTAATGGATTAGACTCACATTCAGGCTGAAGGCTCTAATCCATGTCGTAATTACTGCACGTGCTCCCAGCCCTGCTCCATGGGGGCTTGATCTCAAGGCCCCTATGCCACGGAGACTCCCAGGGATATCCAGCCCTTTTGGCATCCAGTGCAAGCAGACCCAGCAAAAAAGCCTTGACCTTGAGGAAATCATCCCAAATTATGGATTAATTCAGAGCTAGTGCCGAAACCTTTGCTGGATATTAAGGGGGTGATTCCTGCTGCCAAAAGCTTTCTGTAAAGGGTTTGATTTCCTCTTAGGTTAATACTGGTGAGTGCACTTCTGCCCATTAGGTTGCTCAGTATTAATTTCTATCAGCACAGGGTTCGTTTCAGCTTGCTCTGCTGAGAGCCCTGCTGATTGCAGTGGTTAATTACCAGCCCAGCATCATCTCCTTAGCATGTGGTAGCAGTGTGCCAGCCTCCAAGGGGTCCTGAACCCCAAAGATGGTGAGGAAATGTTGATCCAGCGCGATGGCCCCTGCCAATATTGAACAGAAGCTTTGAGCTTCCCTTTACTCAGCAGTTTCCCAACCAAAACCGGGAAGGATGGAGAGGGGAGAGCAGATCCCTCTTGTTCAGCAGCTCACCAGAGTCCAACCCAGAGCTGTGGGATGCCAAACAGGAGTTTTTAATCTGGATCTGCCCAAGGTTATGGTGCTCTGCCCTCCCATCTGTGCCACACTGCCTCTAAACTCTGCATTGCAGCATGATGTTGGGTTTCTCCACCAGTGTTCAGGTGCACAAACACCCACTCTTGGAGTGCTGCTGTGCAGGTGTGTAGGTGCATGCAGAACATGCTGTTATTTGTAATATATATATGCATATGCAATATAAAAGCAGGTTATTTCTTACCTGGTGAGCTGAAGGCTGGCTTACATGAAATATTTAGATCATGCACAAGAGATAATTCATAAGATATAATGTCACTGTATGATGGGAAGCTAGTCTTTATTATCACAGGTGTAAATTTTCACACCTCTGTTATCAATTTTGCAATTATAACCGGGTTTCCTGGTAATTTACTACTCACTACCATATAGGATGAAAAAAATGATCATTTATCCACCTTCAACTCAATTAAATATTCATCGTTCCCCAAAAAAAGGGGGAGAGAGGATTTAAATCACTTCCAAACTGTTCTCCAGTATCTTATTTTTAAAGAGGAAGAAGTTTGCCTTGTAAAAAGCATAGATCTGATGCAAAAAGAAAAAGACAATAAGAGCCTAATACATTCAGGGATGCAGCACAGATTTGGCTCATCAGTCATTTCTGTTGTGGGAGTCCAAAACAGTAATAACATCAACACAAATCCAGCTTTAGCACGGGAGGGATGAAAAAAGTCAAATGAAAGCAGCATCATTGCAGCTCTGATTAAAGCAAGCAGGTCGTGCTTGGAGAGAGGGGAGCACAACAAAGTTCATTCTGGCTCGTGACTTACAGCGGGGATGCAGCTGAGCAAACATTGACGTTTCCTTCTTTTTGCCTCCTTTAGGAGTTTAGTATTTTGTACAAGAAATCTGGGATTTCTTTGTTTGCAAGTAGGGAATTTTGGTGTTTGTTTGGGTTTGAGGGTGTTCCACTTATTTTGATTAATATGAGCCTGTGTTGTATTGTGGGAGAGTTGCCTGCTTCCCAAGGAGCTAGGGCTGTCCATGGGAGCTCAAAGCCAAGCTGCGAGCATGGTGGCATCTCATCTCTACTCTAGCACTGGCAGACAACTCATTTTTAAGGCTAAAGATAAATATCAGATACTTTCCCAGCACTCCTCCCAGGGCTAAAGCTGGATGCTGCGGAAGGAGCCAAATTTGCAACTGCAACCCCCCCCCCCCATCCCCACCAGCATTCATTACTCAGGAGGGTAACTAACTCTCAGCCACCTTTCTCCTGTCTTGTTCTCCTCCTGTCCTGCCTCTGCCCTGTCAACCCCCCCGTCATTAAATCTGTGAAGTCTTGCGGCTCCGAACGCGCTCCAGTTGTTGGCTAATTCTCAGTGAGACTTTTATTCCAAAGGCTTCTCCAACAGCCTGATTATATAATAACAGCTTGCTCATTACCCCGAGTATAAATAGTTGAAGTATCCCTCGAGAATGGACACAGCTGGTGGAACTTCCCATATTAGCACCGCATTAATATTTATGGCAGCACTGTGTAAGTATGCAAAATATTGGCACCCTTCCACGCCAAAGTTTACACATCTGTCATTAAAGCCTCTGCCCCAACATCATGGCCAGGTCAGGGAGTGAGAGAGGGGACCCTGCATCCCAGCTGAACCGCGATGAGAGCTCTGGCTCTCATCCGGCACCGTTTTCCCTGTCTCTGAGTTAATATTCGGGAAGGATGGCACCCCCCTCATCCCACTGTGCCCGTGTGCTCCATATGGCCACTGGCATCCACCTGATTTATGGGGGTTTGTTTTGGCTTATGAAGTGAAATATTAAAGGACATGATGAGAACCAGCTAATTGTACGTATAACCTTTAAGATGTCTCGGACAGGATTCCAGCCTTCACCTAGGGTTATAAAGAGAAAGTAATGGGGCCATAAAAACACATTTAAGTATGCCTTTAAAGTTTAAGGAGAGTTTAATTGCGGGCGCTGGAGTGCCTGGAGGACAGCCTCTCACAGGTAGTGTTTCCCCAGGAGAGGCTCAGCAAGGGCCAAGCTCAGCACCAAGCTCCCAGGCTTTGCCTGCCCTGGGGAGAATAGTTTTGTGCTAATAAATGTCCCAGCTGCAAGTCAGATTGTAAATGAAAGTGATATTTAATGGCCCAGATCCTCCGCTGGTGTAAACCAGCCCCTTCCACTGCTTGCGTTGGGGTCTGGCTTGGTTTAAATCCAGGTGTTAACTGACCTGTGTACATGACTTTGGGAAGGTTTTGCAGCCTGACACTGGTTTACAACCCTCCCAGGGATGGAGCAGTTGCAGTGAGACAGGTTCACAGCAGCCTGAGCAGATGCATGAGGGTCTCTTGGTGTCAGCATGCTCCCACCAAGGCAGGACCTGGTGCCCAGCAGCTCCCAGCACCCTGGACTGTAGGAAAAGGGGAATGGAAGAGGGGCATATCTAGAACATCTTTCACTGAGGGCTAGTGAAGCAAGAGAAAGCAGAACAAAATCTGGAGCATTTCTGGTGACTACACATTGATGAGCACTGTGAGGCTCCAGTAGAACTGTCACAGCCTGTGTTTGAGGGCTTGGGTGCGAGAAACTCCCATTTAACAACAGCACGATGGACCTCAAGAAACTGATAACTCTGAATGACATCTAAATGGGGACACGCAGACATTAATGACATGACTAATGGAGCTGCAAGAAGGGCTCCAGTGCCTGAATTACCCTCTCAGAGGCAATGTTGGGGTTGGAGAAGGGCAATGCTCTGGTTGTGTTCCCAAGCAGGTGTCCCACTGAGCTGCTGCAGCACCAGGGATGCAGCTTTGAGCTCAGTATTGTTCTGCTGTTGCTGAGGTCCTGTCAGGGGTTTGTTCTGCAGCGGGAAGCACCAAACTTTGTGATATGAGGAATGTCAACAACAGGGTGTCAACTGCACAGCAAGCAGAGGCCAGCCCCCAGGCAGCTCTGCTCAGGTCTGTCTGCCACCTTGGATCTGCAAAATGTCAAGGGAAGAGACATGCAATAGCTGCTTTGCTTCTCCATCAGTCAGCTCCACATCCCCCTCGGAGCCAGCCTTGATGGGGCAATATACAGTCTGCTGGCAATGGTACAGATAGAGCAGGGCTTTTCCACCTTGGATACAGGGTGAGACACCTATAGAACAGCAAGTATTTGGGGAGGATTGCTTGCAGGCAGGTGGAGGGTTACTCAGTGCATGCACAAACTTTCCCAAGGCCCCCCAGAGCTGATAGTGATGCAGGAGAGCAGGTAAAGGAGTGGAGATGAGACCTGCTGCCTGCTCCTAAGCAAAGGGGAAGGTCAGCAGGCACCCACTTTACAAACCTCCATCCTTTCCGGTGCTCTGGGTAGAATTAATTGACAAAACATAATCGCCATATCAATGCCTTTTTAGAGAAGATAAAGTACATTTCAAAGCTAATTTTGGCCTGCAGACAAATAGCTTAAAGAAGAGCTACTGTACTGAAAAATGTCCATGTCATTTTTCCCCCAAATCGTAGTTTCAATGCACACAGCCTCAGCCTGACATCCTGAATTATGGCTTTTATTAAACATTAGTAATAGAGTGCACTTAAATCATGGTTTCCCTGTAAAAGAGAGATGTGTTCAACTCAGATCTGCACATTTTAATGCCATATTTCTTCCTTTTACTCTCCCTGCAAGATAAATTTACTTACTCCACAAAAATGTTTTGCTGAAAAGTATAATTCATCCTTCAGTGTCCATCTAATGTATCTTGTGAGTAATGTGAAACGATGCAAAAATTACAATGCACCGGCCATGCCTGGAATGCTTAGATGCCTCTGAGTTAGAGGTTATGCACACACAGTATTGAAATTAGATTTAACAACTATCATCTTTTACAATGTTGCCTTGATAACTTTCTCCCCCCCACCACCCTTTTATAGCTTTGATCAGATGCTTCCTGAATACATTGCCAGTTACAAGCCTCGGAATCTGCTGCTCTGCAAGCCCTGCTCTGCTATGAGCCAGGTTGCCAATAGCTGCATTTTTTTCTGAGTGAGAGTATTTGTAGCCACAATTTGCTCGAGCAGGCAAAATTCGGGGGTTATTTCTTTTTCTCTGTGAGTAGATCAAAAAATAGGTTTTTGAGTAACCAGACAGCTGGAAATATGCACGGAAATAGCATCCTTTAGGTACCGCTTCCACCCTGCTAAGCCCCCAGGCTCTTGCAGAGTGAGGGAATGCCCGTGTCCTATGCCTGGTTACCTGGAGAAAGCTCTGTATCCTCAACACAGGGTGAACAGACCAAGGGCTCCATCCCACCCCGGCACTAACACAGGACACCGCAGCTCGCTCTTACCCAAACTCCTGGTCCAGCCTTCCCTCCAGGTACACACACGAGCAGAGCCAGCCCCTGCAACGTGACCTTTATTTAAAGGACAGCAACGGTACCACTGAATCAGTGTTCCTCTGCCAGGAGCTCTGCATAGGAGCTGCATTGCAGCGTCAGCACCGGGACTGATCCAGCTACAGTTCCTACCTGAATCCCCCAGGACCTACTGACACAGGGGTGAGCGTGGTGCCAGCAGACCTGCCTTGGTACTTGAGGGGGAAGATGGGTTTGAGACTAAAAAGCACCAAAAGACATTGGGGCTGGTGGATTTGCTGAAATCCTGATGCTGTTAACGCAGCATGGAGTTTGATTAACAGGGAAAAGACCGGTATTTAGTAAGCACTGCAAATCTTTTGCTTTTTATATTGGTAACATGCTACAGACATTAACTAATTGGTCACCTGAGACTCCTCCAATGTTAATAAGAGAAGCAGCATCCTTCTCTTCTGCCAGGTCCAGGTCCCAGGGGGTAGGAGCAAGCACCATCCTCAGCATCAGTGCCCTGGGAATCCCCCAACCCTGGAGCTCACACTAAGGCACTGCAGGGATATATATGATTTATAGGGATTTTTTTGCATTGGTACCTGGAAGTCCCAGCAGGGTTATGATCCCATTATACGAAGCCGATAGGAAAACCAGTCTTGTAGATTGTTTGCAAGAGAGCTATAAAAATGTGATTAAGAGAAGCAACTTCATATATACCACACAGCGGTTCAGCAACGTGAGGTCTCTAGCAGCATCTCTTATCAGCCTGGGTAACAATTCAGAGTCACAGAAAAGGGTTGTCTGAGTTAGCTGCTCTACAAGGAGTCCCCAGAGAGCATATAAGAGGCTCCTCAATTTGACCTGCTGATCTGAAGTCTGGTGGGTTGTTATTGAGACCTAACATTATTGCTGCGCTATTGCTGTTTGGTGGCTGAAAACAGGAAAGTCACTGGACAACGGACGCTTGGCAGTGATTTTATCAGTAGCTTGGTGGCTTTGGCTGTCTTCACTATGGTCCCTTCCAGTGAACTTCAGTTCCATTCAAATGTCCTCTTGAAGAGCATAAATGCTTCCAAAATGAGGTGGAAAAGCCTTCAGCACATTAGCTAATAGCACATCAGAGGAAATGCCTGGCTGCGACTGTAACCTCAGTAGGCATCTTTACATGGGAGGACGTAAACCATCTCTGAATTATTTATTGAACCAAAGACATCAAATTGGACAATTAACCTTGAAAACTTAATTTAAGCACCATAAAAGAAACATCTCCTGAAAAACGTGTCCTTAATAAAAGTCAGAAGAACAAACTGCAGCCGGTTCTGCCATGATCCATGGCAGGAACCAGGAACTTCAGTGGGTTTATCCCTTTGCGGAGGTTAGTGCTGGAGGGGATTTGGCAGTAACGCAGCAATTCCAAGAGCAGGGCAGGAGCATCCCCAGAGTCCTCTGCATGCTCCTCTGAAGGATGCTGCTCCTTTGCTCTGGCTGCAGAGGGAGCACATCCCCAAACCCCACACAGTTTCAGAGTGCCTCAGTTTCCCCACAGAGATAGAGGGAGATAACACCACAAAGGGAATGGAGCTGGAGGCTGTGAGATGTCTTCACGTTCTTCTCTACAAGCATCGCAACAGTGGACTTGTCCAGAAGGATTTTACCCGCCACAGGATTCCACGCAGCCTGGAAGCTCCTTGTGTTTCAGTCTGGCAGCAAAAGGCAGTTATTCCCCTCACTTCACTCTGCTGTGGATGAGCTCCTGCCCTCCCTTGGCGTCTGCTGCGCTCTTCCAACACCGCTAAATGATGGAAGCTGCAGAAGGCTTCAGCAATTCATTCTGTTTAATTCCCTCCACAAAGGTGTTTCATCCTCACTAATAAAAAGAGTGGAACTTGATCATTTCTAAAATATTGTCCCTTCTAAATCTTTATGGTTCAAAGTGGACTGAGATCATTAGAAGTTACTTTATGTGCAGCTCAATCAGCTCCAAAGGGCTATCTCAGTCACTCTGTGCTTGCTGAGAGCAGATCCCATTTCCCAGAGGCAAAAGGACAATACTTAATCACTTCCTCGCTTGTTAGGTGTTTTAACAAGTTGTATTAAGCTTCATCAGCTGGAGCTTTCATGCCAGATTAAAAATGATAGTTCACTTCTCTGTTATTATAGGACATCATTTGTTTTCTTTTATTTTGCTGGGCACTCGCATGCCACTGTAATTTCGCATGAAAATGTATTACTGATGTCACCCAGAAGTAATTAGGTTTTAAAGCCTTGATTGCAATAGACACAAATGTTATGGCTCTATGGTGCCAGTGCATTGCCATCCATTTTCTAGCTGTTGATTCTGCAAGTATTTCATAGATCTGTCAACAGGAATAATTTAGCTGATGTTGACTGGAACTATTAATCAGAAGGAAGGAGAATATACGTTCTTATTTCTGTGCTCAGACTTGACAGCTCAGTGGAAGCCTCCCTACCCAACTTTGCAACACTCCAAGGTTCTTTCATCACTGAAGCCAGAGCTGTTGGAATCCCAGGTTATAAACAAATTGCTTTAACACACCGTGTCAGAGACCCGCGCTTTGCCACTCATTTGAGTACTTGTCATTGTATATGGATATTGCACTTTAATGCATGGGGAAGAACGCATCTGATTGTTTTAGCCTTCAAATAATATTTTTATAGGGGTTCATCGGTTGGAGGGATGTAGCGGTTGCCTTCCCTGTGTGCTCCTTAGGCAGAAAGCAGGTCAGAGCCAAGAGGTTATTCATCCTAAATGGGCCGCATTTACATCTCAAATCTCAACTCTGATTGCGTAGAATTGACCCCAAAAGGCATTTCTGTGGTCATGACAAACATGGAAACCTTCTGGTGTGATGATCAACAAGGAAACAGGGAGGTGAGATCCTGGCCCCACTGCAGGTGAGTGCAAAGCGTCCATTGGTCTCAGTGGGAGCAGGAATTTGCCCAGCCAGCCAAATGTTGATTTAGGTCTCAGAAAGGCTGCAGAGCTTGGGAAATGAGGTAGGATTATTTAGGAGGGTTTGTGTGCAGCCCAGCAGCCTGAACCATGTCACAGAGTGACCAAAACCCCTTTGCCTTTGTCATGACAGCTGCAATAAAGAGAAGTTCAGCTGCTTGTTTCACTTGTGGCTTCGAGTTCTTCATTTGAAAGGAGTTGGTCCCTTGCCACAAAAGAAAACATGTTCTATATTTGCTTTTAAGGAGCATTTATCCCACTTCATCCTTTCTTCTGATGTCACCTTGCTGTAACCCCACTGAAGGTGCCCTGGGTAAGGCAGACCCAGACTATTGCCATTGCTAGCTATGCAAGCTATTCCCGTGAAATGGATGTGCTGGGAACTATCCCAGTACATAAGAACCTCATTTCTTCCTGGTTACAACAAGCTTTTAATCAAATCTTGGGCGAATGTCCCAGGTAGGAAGAGTAGACTTTGCTGTGCCAAGAACAGTGAGTCCATTCCAGAGCTGGGTACCTTCCCTCGCCCAGTTCACTCCAAAACACATCGGCTACAGCTACAAAAACCTTTGAGTCCAGCAAAGTGTGGAGAAGTGGAGCACCCCCCTGGAGCCTTGTGCTGCCATTGCTTTCCCAAGGCAGATGTTGTACCAGAGGGCTCTCACTGCACCATCCTCAGGAGGCCCAACCATCCAGGAGGCACCAGGTTTGCAGGTTCTGGTGCCAGCTTCTGTGCATTAAGTAGTGAGGACACTTCCGTCTGCTCAGTTTTCAGTGGGACAAACGACTTTTCCTGCACCATTGTTTCCATGAAGGGAGCTCTGACTTCCTAATTTGTAATAATTTAGTGGTTCATCATGCAGGGAAGGCATCCCCTGGCTTTTCCAGGCAAAGTGCTGTGTCTGCCTTTCATCTGCCAATAGCCCCCGGGGAATCTCTCCCTTGGCTCCTGATTAAAATAGACCCTGGTTTACACTTTCCTTTTTCTTCTTCTATTTCTTTTTTTCCTCCCTTAAAAGAAAATTGTAGGCAGCAAACACAGGAAGAAGAAAGGTTGAATTGCCAGCAGATAAGCACAATTTCACTTGACCCCTGAGCTCTGTGGGTCATTCCTAACAATGGGATGTACTCTTATCTCAGCACACCACTTAACACCCATTAATGCTTTGGGGAGTTAGTCCAGCTCTTTAAGATACCCATGTAAGGATTTATTTCAAACACTGGGATGAGGGGGATGACTGGCTTTAGCAGCCGCAATCTGAAGTGCTGGACTCTTCTGCTCTGTACTCTGTTCACTGTAAAGCTTCAGCCCAGTGGATTAAGGACCTGTAAAACAAAAATCACTTAGGGCAAATTTGCAGCTGGTTTGAACTGGTGAAGCTCCTGCAGTCCACACTGGTTCCCACTGGCACCAGTGCCCTTACTGGGGGGCACTGGGATTGCTCCACAAAGGTAGAGAGGTGACGGTTTCAGCTCCTCAGGGAGCATAAATTCATCCAGATTCATTGTTCCATGATCACGTTGACTTGCATGAGAGGAGGGTCTGGCTGCTGGCTGGAGACAGAGCCTGATTTGGGATGCGCATTCTGGAAGTTTCTGTTGGGAATTTGGAGTTTCTCTGATTGTCTCAGTTTGTTGGGATGGCACCAAAATTGAGGCTGCACTAAAAAGGAAAACTTCTAACATATAATTATCCTGGAATATCTTAAAACTGGATTAAATTAACTCTTGATTCAAAATTCAGAAAGCTCCAAGGAAAAACTCTGGGATAGCTGAGACAGAAGCACAGATTTTTTTCAACCCCTTAAACTCTGTTACTGCCAGACAGAATTTCGGAGCTCAGTGTGAGTTTGAAATGTTGACTTCATAATAGAAACAAAGCTTAAATAAAGAGATAAAATGGAGTAACCTTCCCATACCCTTGGATACAGTGATTCCCACCACCACTTGGGCCAACACAACAACCTTCAACATAATTCTCGAGGAAGACTGGCATTGGCTATGGGCTTCAGGGCTGTTAAAGGAGTGTTCCCAGACTGACAGCAAAATAAACTGCATTCTTGGGTACTGGAAGGAATGGCAGAAAAGTTGGCTTATACCGCTAAGAAGGAAAAATTAAACAGTGTCAGTAAAAAGAGTCATTTTTCTGATCGATTGTGCTGAGGTAGAATAGGCTGAAACTTGCAGAAACGAGCTCATTTCTGCTCTGTCTGCATCTGTCCCAGGTAAGTAGGTCCCAGTCACTGATCCCAGCCAAACCTTGGAACAACCGGCTTGCCAGCACTGGGAGCACTCACCCCCCTCCTATTTCAAACCCATCTTGAGTTTCTCGTGGATTTTGATTGAATGCAACTTCTGACTTCAGCAAGGTGTGCTTTCTGTCTAAAATGCTTTTAACCCTGATTCATAACTGGTAGGGAAAAATAATCTATGGAATAAAATATGCTGAGGGCTTTAAGCAAATATTTAGGCAAAAAGCAGCTGGTAAATCTCTAATGAATGGCTGTATGTAGAGCTAACACATAATTCACTGCATGCCAGCCAGAAGGGTCTAATTCACCTCCTTTGCTCCTAACTCCTTGTGGCACCCCTGGGGCTGCATCATGTGCATTGGAGGTGGTGGCAGGAGAGGAGATGCATCCATCAGCCTTACCCTGTTTGTCCTGGGCTCTGGAACAAGAAGGTTTATGCTTGAGATTATTTTCTCTGGTTCAGCTTCTCCTGCCCTGGTTTTAAGGATGGGATGTTGTATGGGGGAACTCAGGTGATACACATTTGAAAGGACAAACTGATCATCCTTAGCAGATGTCACCACTGCTAGATTCACCCATGCACTTCCATTCCTTTCCACACAGAAGAGCTTAATAAAATCCCACATATCCTATAAAGGATCCCATTTTCCTCTTTACTTTAGTAACGCTTAAAAATAATGGGACATTGATACTGCATTACAAAGCAATTCCCTTGGATGGAACCATGGCATAGTCATTATTAATATCAAGTGAGTTCACGGTGATTTATGCTTTCATGGTGATTCTGCATCTTGTTTATTACCTTCCAGAGATCACTTTGCAGTGATTTTTAAGGTGGCACGGAAATTACCATGTGAATTGTGTCTTCTAAATCAATGCAGTCTTTTCCTGCCTGCTAATAAAGCTCTCTTATGGTTTTCAATGAGCAGATATTAGCTAATGCTTAATTACTGTGGAGGGCCATGTACTAAGCACAGGAGAGTCAACAGCATTAATAAAACTCTTCTAGTAAAAATAAATCAGGAGGTACAATAAGGGGGATGTTAAAGAATGAAACGTTCACCTCCAGCATTGCCTTGAGGGGATCTAGTGTCCCACTGTGAGATTTAAGGTCCTCTCATGTGTGGCATCAATAGCTCCAAACCCTCCATGTAGACAAGCCACCTTCTCTGCTTTACTGCAGACTAACAGATTACAGCTGCAGTGCCCAGCATTAAACAAATCTTAAGCTGGTCCTTTCAGAAGGCTCCCACCTGCTTTGAAAGCAAACCTGGCTGCTCTCATCTTTCTCCCTGCTTTCCTACAAGGAGGCTTTAAAAAGGCATATTTTCCAAATTTTCCCTACTAAAGTGGTGGCTAAAAAATGCACTTCAATAAGAGGATGGGGACCTGGCAGCTTCTTTTGTCAAGGAACTCTTGGAAATGATGCTTGGAAGTGGTTTGGGCACAAGTAAATGGCAGCAAAAAGATACTCAGGTGTGGGATGGTAATAGTTACCCATGCCTGGGTCTATTCCAGTGTCTGAGCCCAGGAGCAAAAGTGCAGGCTGGTCATTGAGGACCCAGCAGCTGCCTTTGGTCAGCAGAGTCGAGCCCCTGTGCCACAGCCAGCCTGAGCATCCTTTTGGATATCGTGCTCTGCAGCGATGCTTAACCAAGGATGAATTACAACAGGAGCTTTGAGGATGATTTACCAAAACATGCTGAACTCACAAAACCCCAGCACTAGCAATAAATACTCTGTGTAATCTTACAAACAGGATGTTTAAACGTGACCAATACTCAACAAAGAGCATGCTCTAACTCTTGTCTGACACCCACGTTACTTCCACTTCTGAGCAGGTTTATTCTCGTTCCCCAGAGGAGTTGCATATAAAATAGATCATTTCAGTGTCACTTCATTATACATTCTTATAACCGATACATTGTGTAAATAAAATGGAACATTAATAAAAATGGTTGGTGTCTGTCTCCAGCTCTAATTTTAATACTTACAAGGAGGGAAAAAAGCCCAAACAAGTCTTGGAATTGATTGTAACAAATTCCACATATAAGGCACTAAGAAAATGTGAGTACCTAAGAGAAGGTAGCCACACAGCCAATAAATCGCCCTCCTTAAGCCAACTATTTATTGTCTACAATGCTCATAAAACTCTTCACACAGAAGACCCTTCCCGACGAAATAAACCATCAATCTCTGCTGCATTACTATTCATTTTCCATGTGCACTGAGAGCAAATGCCATTCAAGGCATTACAGTTCTCTCAAACTATATTAAAATACATAGTCTGATGTTATATCTCTTCAAGCCTCTCTGTTCATAAATTGTCGCTGCTGATTGGAACATAAAACATATTTTATAACACCATAAAGCCCCAGAAGATACAAGATCACTCATGTTTGTCTTTATGGCTCAATGCGTAGGACTTCAAGACACGAAAGCATTGTGTATTTCATAACAGAAATGGCCAGGGCCTGTGGAAAGGACATCTCAGATGTTTCCATAAAGCATTATTGCCATATTCCTTGATGACTGAAACAGTGCTATGCACAGAACCCTGAGCCCTTAACTTATGGACTGTAAATGGATGAGTTTTCCTAATAAATCAGCTTTGTTTAGGAGCAGAGTTATCCTACGTAGTGCTTGGCTTTAAATGTTATCTCCAGTGTCAGCGTAATGATGACTTTTTTCCCTCCTCCGTTTTTCTTTTCTTCCTGATGCGGTTAAGAAAACTTCCTTTCTAGGGATAAGTCCCTTGAGAAGTCAATGAGATGTTTTGACTATTAGGAAATTAGATCAACTTCTCAGTGATGTTCCATGGCTCCATCAGACCTACTATTCCTGGCTCCTCTTTGGGGAGCCGTGGCTATCACCTTCCAATGCTTCTCTGCGGAAGGAAAACTCCTGCCACCAGCGCCTGCAATCTCTGATCCTGCTCTGCCCTTATCTACCCCCAAAGCTTCAATGTAGAAGAGCTTTTACACACTTGTTACTGCATTGGAGCAGTGCCAGGGTGTTCCAGTACTGAGATGGATCACAACTCCATCTCTGGATTGCACAGGAGCCCCAGGGTGGGGGTAAAGGCTGGGTGTGGAGACTTCAATGCCAAGACAGCACAAAAAGCCCCCTAATTTGCCTCTGGCATCAACCAGCAAATGGCTCCATCATTAGTGGCAGCAAAAGTTTACTTCAAGGTGGAATAATTCATGCACCATCCCACCACCTGAGCTTGGTCTTAGAAATAGCAGCAGTAACATGAGGGCTCACCATGCTGTAAATTGGTGGGACTTCTACAGGCTCATGGCAGCACCAAATACCCTCAGGAGAGCCAGGTTAGACACAGTGGCTTTACAGCATGAGAGTTACAAGAGCTCTCTGCATTCCATTGCTAGTGCACTGAGTACTGAGCTGCCTGTCCTGCAAGAAGCCCAGTTTACTTCTGTACAGGCACAGGTTAATGCTGTGCTTTCCATTAAGGAAAGAACATCTCAGCCACCAGGAATTGCTGACATAATTTAAAGCAGAATTGGCATAAACATATGTTTTTCCTGGGGTCCCTTATTATTTCAAATAGTTAAATGTCACCTGCATTTTCTAATACCTTCCCTGTTAGCAGTGCAGGTTGCCTGTGCCTGCTCATGGCCATGAGCCTCCCTGGGATGCTGCATTCCTAATGACAGCACTTGGTATTCACATGGGCAATGCATATGCTTTACACAGACTTTCTACTCCCATTTAGCTTTAATTATTGGACACTAAGACTAATACATTACTGGAAGTAGCTCCTGCTATATTTAGCCCTGCAATTTCGTATTTTTCTGTCCCCAGGTCTCCAGATGAAGGAGGAGGGGGGAAACACAGGGAAAAACTGGAAAGCTATAAGGTCTCAAGCTTGGTTAACCACCTGAGGCATCTGAGGTTTGCTCCAGCACCTGATGAAACCAGAGAGGACACTGCAGGAAGATGGGTGCCGCGTCTCAGGGGGAATGCACATCCCCAGAGCATCTGAGGGGAGGCGTTTTAGATGGAAAGAAAAGAAAGAACAGCAAAAATAGGCTGCCAAATAGATGGATTTGTCAATCTCTGTAGAGAGCCAACCTCTCAAGATGAGAGCAGCGACACAACCACAAGCTCTCAGGAAAGGTCCATGAGGTGATTCTGGCCCAAACACACTGAAACATCCAAACCTAGTGGCTGGCAGGGAGAGCCACAACTTATCCTGGCTCCAGGTTCCCAGACGCAGCTTCACAAAGGCCTCAGCATCCAGCAGCTCGAGCAGGACACCCTCATCCCATGTGCTGTGTAGCTAATGCGTTGGTATTCCTGTGGTTTCCTCTCTGCAGAAAGCCGTGCAGAGTTTCTACCCATTTAAAGGTCTATAAGAGGTCTCATCAAAGCCAGGTATAGTTTATATTGCAGATGGCTGCTGACATGATATAATCCACACTAACAGGCGGGCTGTTAAAGGTCAGAGTCTCACTTCACTTCTGTTATTAGCTTTGATGTTGGGAAGATGCTGAATTCTCTCCATGTCTTTTTCTTTTAGAGGGAGAAGAGACACTGTTTACTGTCAGGCTCTTCATCAACATAATTGGTGGCTTCTCTTGAATCACCCCTTTGCTTTAGAAAGTGCTGTAAATCAGCTGTAGGAAGCCTGGTCTTTGAAAACTCCTCCAGCGGAAGAGGAGCGTGAGCAACAGTCTGCAGGATCGGCTCCATGTCTGTGCCAGATGTGTGCAGGTGGCAGGCAAGGCTGGAGCCTTTCTCATCCTGCATCCCTATGCTGGCAAAGCTGGAGTTCACAGCTTTGAGATATGAGCATGCCAGAGCCCCAGTGTCTTTGGGGATCCCCCCAGGAGCTGCTGCGGTTCTGAGTTTGGATGGGATCTTCAGCTCATTTGCTGCTTCCATGCACAGAGGAGATGCTGCTCCCAGCATGTGCATGACAGGTTGCAATGTGTCTGCTTCCAGCCCTGAGCAGGCAGCACATGTACCCCCTGCCTGCTCCAGAGCCTCAGGGGTTCCCAAGATTGCAGACATCACCCCAGCCTGGCCATCCAGGCTGTACAGCCAGACCTGCAGCTCTAATGCCCACCGGCAAACACTGCTAGGAGCAGTCTGAGCGAAAGGAGGTGCACTAAGTATTTCAGGGTTTGCAGAGCCAGCGCTGCTGTACTTGCAGTCCTCCCTGTCTCCCCCACCCTATTCCCTGGATCCTGCTAAGCAGAATGGGGGAGGCAGCACAGTGGGAATCCTCAGCCCTTCCTGAGGCCCCCCTTCTAAAAAGGACCCAAAAAGGAGTTGTAGGTGAATACCTTATTCAGAAAAATGCTACTTATCCCAGCTTCCAGCTCTCTGGGCTGGAGTTCACCTGGTGTCTGCTCAAGCACCAGGAAAAGCTTCCCAGCACCTAATCTCAAGCTGTGCCCATCATTTCAGTCTTGGAAAGATACTGATCTTGATCAAATCACTGACCTGTACGGATCCCAGCGAGTGCCAAAGCTGTTCTCAGGCCTGGGCATCGCAGGAGGAAGAGCCTTCAAACTCAGCTCTTTGATCTCAGCAATATTTAAGCTTCGCCTGAAGATGGCACTAAAGAACGGCTGGGGGGAGCCTGCGGAGTCCTGGTTGCGCTGCACTTGCCTTGTGATTAATACAGCTCCGACTGGCCAAAAATCACAGCTCATCCTCCCCATAAGAGATGTGTGTCCATCTGCCTTCGCCCGCCGCGTTGGGGTTTGCTTGGGAGAAGACAGCAGAGGTCACTGTGTGCCCAGACCACAAACCCCAAATCTAAAGGATTTCCCTCTTCCCTGCAAAACTCGAGCTTCCCAGGGTGGAATTGGCCTCTTGCTTTCTGTGTTCATGAGTTTCATCCATCTTGCTCCTATCTTTGTGAAACCATAGCAGCAATTTTAGTTTATCCACGTAAATGACACCACACAGGCTCGCAGGGTGCAGTTAAAGTGATGAAGTGATCATGAACCCCCTTGTTTTAGGGCAGCACAGTGCAGCGGTTATTCCCCTTCTCTTTCCCCATCCCACACTTGTAGCTCCATTAAAAACAACCCAAAGCATGAAGGAGCTATCAAACTGCCCAGACTCCACAGCGAATTGTTTCTCCCTCCCACATTACCAGGCTATGAACAGTGGCTCCCAAAAAAGTCTAAATCCTTGGCATTAATGCCCCAAAATCCCCAATCCCTGAGGCTGCCGGGCAGAGACGTTTCCAAAGCACTTCCCTGAGGGCTCACAGTGGACTCCAGGGGAAAATTCCTGGGCCTAGGGCCAGACTGCACAGGCAGGGAATGGAGAAAGTCAAAGATTAATGGATCTACAGCTGCAAGGGGCCCAGGGCAGGCAGTACGCCCAGGCATAGGGCAGCGCCCAGTGGGTGCCACTTGGCTGATGGGAGCAAGAGCAGCTCTGCTTTATCACTTGCCATCGGACGGGGAACTGGTACCATGTTGCACCCCTTGCCTTTGTTTCCAGCCAAGGGGAGATAAAGGGCTCGGTATGGGCAGCAAATGGGGGTTATGAGCAGGGAAAGACAAGCCCTACGTACATTAACACTGGGAAGCAGGTCTGCTGGAGATGGCCAGGAGAAGGATGCTTGCTCCGGTGGTCATCTCCCAGTCCTCCTGCATCACCACCTGGTCACTGCAGAGCATGAAGAATTGATCTGAATTGTCAGATAAGTCATACGCTTGTACCTGAATATGAACCTGAGAAGCCATCACACACAAAACCCATCTCATTTTCAGTTACCAGCACTTTCCTGACCTCAAGGAGGGCTGAGGAGGATTTGGGTCCTAGCCTAGGACTGGCTGTGGCTGCAGTCATCAGCAGCTATCACTCCGGTGCCACAGGACAAGCATGGGCTCATATTTGGGGATAGGGGTGCATTGCCATTCCTCCCTGCTGTAGCCTGTGCAGAAACATCCCCAGAGTTTAACCAGACATTTCTGATCCATTGTATGAAAAAAGACATATTTACGACAAGAGTAATGGACCGTGAAGGGATTTCATGTCGTTTCAAGCCCGTACACACAGTCTGTCCAGTGAAAACAGAACGTGAGGTATACCAGAGGACTTCCCAAAGAGGATAAGATATGAAAGGAGAGGATAAACTGCAGTGCCAAATATCCATATGGCAGCACAATGTTTGTGTTGTAAGCAGAGCTGAGTCACAAAGCTCAAAGCTCCAAGCAGAGCTCCTCCAGAGTTCAAGGTCCCTCCAACCTAATGGGATGATTTTGTCTGATATAGCTACAAATCATGACATGGCACTGGCATGCCCCCAGCAGCACTGGTGATTGCTTTCCAGGGTGATCCACAACAATGCTATAAAGATCATATTTGAACTGCTCCAGTGTTTGAACTCATCACCATTCCTAAGCCATTTCTACATGAGACATGGCTGAATTAAAGGTGTTACGATGTGCACTGGGGCTGCCAGCCTGCATGGGTCTGAATTCCTGGCTTTCCCTAAATCATGTCATCTGCCTGAGCATCCTTCACCAGCTTCCTAACATTTCCCATCCATCTTGGCCGTTGGAAACCCTTTGGATCTCCCTTTTGTTTACAGTGAGTAATGGGCAGGAGTTAACAGAGGTTCCAGAGGAAAAGGTCAGTGTAGTTCAAGCAGCATTAGGAAGACACTCTCAGACCCGCTTTGATCTGCAGAGGATTTAAGCGGTCAATAAGGCAGTGTGGGGAGCAGCAGCGTCACCCAGATGCCCCCTCAGAGGAGCCGCTCCAAGTGTCCCGGTCCCAGCCCTACCGGGATGCAATTCCTACCAGTCCCTTGGGGTTTATGACCAGGGAGGACGTGAGTCACCATCCCCGTGGCTGGCGGTGCCATGCACGGCTCCCCGGGCAGCCACCCGCTGCCGCAGCCTCCCCATGGGTCTGTAATTGCTGAGGCAGACTGTTTGCTTCTGCCACGTCCAAGGCAATCCAGTAAAAGTTTCCAAAGGGCTAGAGCTCAATCCTGAGCTTGTGAAAACACCGATCTGGGCTCCCCTGCGCTGCGGTTCAAAGTCTGAAGTGTGCCCCGTGGATTTACGCATTTATTTATTCTGCGGCTGCACCGTGGATTGGAGCCATTTCACAGTGATTGCCATTCCAAGAACACAGGGTGAAAGCCCCTGAGCCAGAGGGAGTGGGTAGGACTTTTGCTTTTTAACCTTCAAACACTCCAGGCTTATGGAGCCTGCCCATAATATAAGCCTGGGATGCACACCAGGGCTGTAGGAATCACTGTCTGCTGACAGTGGTAAGACTATGGGTCAGACACCCAGCAGCCCAGCTGGGTCCAGATTTTAAGAGCTATTTCCATCTCCCCAAGCTGGAAAGGCCACAGCCCACAGCCCAGGAAGGATCTCTTCTCTACCATCATACTACCATAAACTCTGGGCTGAGATAGCACCCTGTATGGATGCTCAGTTCACACTCATAATGGCTTTTTCCTGGCTTATCCTAATCCACTTTCAAAGTAAAACCAGCTAAATCTAGAAAAGGTGTTGTCATTGTAACATAGCTGTTTCTGTACAACTTCGGCAACCAAACTGCATGAGTTCCCCCAGCAATAGCACTCATGTTCATTGCAGGCAGGACACCCAGACCCATTCATTGGAACTCATTGGAACTCCAACATTGGAACCTTAGGTAGCATTTCACCCCAGGATGCATGCACCAGGATCGCAATGGAAAAACCTCTTATCACCCAATGATTTCCTTTCCACTTGTTTACTTGTGTGTCCCTGCCTCGCATTCACCTTCTCACTCTTAAGCCCTGTCCTCAGCCTCCAGTCCCCTTGCTATGCTTTCTCCTCTCTATCTGTCATCTTCTTAACCCATCACCTCTGATGAACATCTGCTCCCTGCCCAACCTCTTTCCCTTCTCTCTCCCTCCCTGCTCAGCTCTTGCCTTTAACAGCAGGATGAATTTGGAAGAATAAGCTGAATAAATGAAGTTGCTCAGTAGCATGTACGTCTCTATTGCCGATTCTCCAGCAGGTTTCCAGATTGGGCAGTGAAGAAAAGGAATCAAAAGGAACCAGATGCTTAGGGGATTGATTATTCCTGCATGATCCTAAGGATAAATAAAGTGTTTGGAAAGTTCTTAAAACACATTGAGGTACTGGGATCTAACTTATGAAAAGCAGAGGGCAGGAATAGATATGGGTTCAAGCTTCCCAGATGCCAGGAAATGATGTTAGGTTGGGTTTTCTTGGGGCCGCAGCAGTGAAGAAGGTCTGATGGGCGCCCACCGCACTTGGGCTGTGAGGTCTCCATGGGTGCCTCCAGGTGATTCGTTTCTGGGATGGGTCCAGGACAGGAACAGAGAGCAGTTTCCTATAGGGTCCCATACGCAGGACAGCTGCACTCTGCCCAGAGCCTTGCAGAAACAGCCTTTTTACATCCTCTCTTAATCCACTCACACCCTCTCAATATGGTTTAAATAAGTAGGTGGGTTTCTCCCAAAGCCCAAGCAGGGACGCACATGCTGCTGGGTGAAGGAGAAGCTTTGGAAATGGGGTCGTGAAAGGATATGGATGGGAGAAGCTGCTCAATGACCAAACTCCAGGGCTGCACACCCACCTGGTGCTCATGCGGGATGGCTCAGCAGGAGTAGCGCGGCTTCTCCTCTCCCCAGAGTCAGCCCAGGGATGGAGAGAGTGAGGGGGTCCTGCACAGGCTGTAGCCTTGGAGCCAGTGGGCAAAACCCACTGTCACCCTGTGGGATGAGCCAGCATGGGGATGATGCTCCAAGCTAGCAGTGGGGACTGGGCCATGCACATCCCCATCTGGGCTCTCCTGCCCCAGCTACCCCTTTCATCCCACTATCAACAGCAATGACTGAGGGTCCCCAAGCAGGACACAGATGGGGTGGCTGTGAATACAAAGCCAGGAAAGGCAGGGCAATCCCCTGCTTACCTGCAGCAACACTTGCCCAGCAAGGGTGTGTGTACCGCAGGGGAGAAGGCAGTGGGTATAAAGGCAGAAGGATCAGAGATCCAAGGACACGGGGTTGCTGGAGGAGATAAGCACTGGAAAAGGTCGTTAGCCAGAAAGGTTGATATTTATCTGGATGTAAGACAAAACTATTGGGAAAACGCTGTGAAGTGACAAGGTAAATATTTCAGGTGGTGTTTCCATTAACTACGAATTCCCTTTACAGGTTTTCCTTGGACTCAAAGCCGTTGCTGCCTTCGGTGACTTTTCACTTCTTATCTCAGTCCTAAACGCTAAACTCCTTGAGTCAACTGATTCTAATATTTTAGAGCATTGTTTCAGTGATTTATCGGAGCAATACAAGCCAAAATGAGCTGTTATTTGTGAAAGTTTGTTTGAAGCACTTAAGGGGAAAAAAAACCCATAAAACATAAATGGGATTAAAAAAACAACAAACCCCACCTGTATGGTAAAGGAGCTGAAATGAAAGTGTCTCATTTCTCTGAAGGAGTCTGATAATCAAAACCTCTGAAATGAATAACCCAAAACAATATTCCTGCAAATCTTCCTGTGCTATTCATAAGCGTTAGTGTTTCTATTGCATCCACTGTTGTGCAAAATGCGTTCCTGCCATCGGCGCCTTCATTTATATGAGCTTTTTTATTGTGCTTTCATTGTTGATACATTTTCAAGTTATTTATTACTTGTTTATTTAAAACCTTTTCTCTCTGTTGCCTTTCTATTTCTTGGCTGCATGAAAAAGAGGCATTTAAATAGTGACTCTAAGCGGAACGATCTTCATGATAAAACATTCTCTATTCACTCATCTCTCTTCTAGGGACTTCTGCTGCAGGTTTTATAATCTCTTTGAGCTTCCTCACCCTCTATTGCAAAGGTGGTTTGGGGATTTTTTCCCTGTTGTATTTGAGCAGGGTATAAATACCACAAGGGAGATATTGATATTATTTGTTTACAGGGCACCTAACACATTCACAGCCAGAGTCCGAGGTTCTCCCATAGCGCAACTAAGAGAAATGCAGGTTATTTTTAGTGCAAAATTCCCATATGAATTTATAACAGAGATATTTCTGGTGTGCAATATTTGCTTTTAATGATAACGATTTCAGCTCTGATGATAAACCCCTAAATCTTGCCACAAGTGGTGTTCCTTTTTTTCTTTCCACTGCTGGAGCAGTTATTGTGCAACTATCTCTGCTTTCGTTTCTTATAGTCTTTTATACCTTATGGCTGCCAAGAAGAGCTTGAAATGGCAAACCCTGATATTTCAGACATTTGAAGGTATTGAGAAGCAGGAGATCCTAAAGCAGAGTCATGGCATGGGGTCCCCCCCCATGATCCCAGGGAGACATTGTGAGGTCTACGTGACATGAGAGACTCCTGCCTCCAAACCAGGGAGGAATCAAACACAGGAGTTCATCCTTGTGCCCCGCAGGCTGGCTCTCATCCAGCCATACCCTGGGAATACAATGAGATGTTCACTCTTACACCCAAGATTGGTGCGTTCTGACATGATTTTGTGAAACAGAGGTATTTTTTGCTTACAATACCCCTCAGAGAAGGAGTGAGTGCCTGGGGGAGGTTGCAAGAGGCACATAACACAATCCCCATGGATGGGGAAGGTACACACATTAGGAGAAGGCAGCTCGGACTTCACAAAGCATCCCCATGCATTGCACACCAAACCCACTTAAACCCCTCCAAGAAGGATCCCTGAGATGCCCCTGACATGTTCCGGTCAGACTGCCCCCCCAGTGCCAGCACAGGGACCTACAGGGACCCGCTGCCTTTGCTGTGTGACCTGTCAAGAGCAGGGTCAGCCACAGGTCAGCCCCAAAGAGAGAAAACAGCGATTGCCTCCCTGTTTATCAGCCCCTTCTGCGGGTGGGGAGGCACCCGTGGGGTGGGTGCAGGGGATGGGGCTGCAAGGACAGCTTGGGAGGGTCACCCCTGGGTTACCACCTAATAGCTGCTCCAAGGGGGAACAAGATTTCAAGGCAGATTAATCCCATTTGGTCCTCACCTTCTGCATTGTTACAGCTTCAATATAAAGCCAATAGGCAGTAAGCAATGGTAAGTATGTGCCCTACTCAAATAAGATGCTTTTCCAGACAGAAATATGCACATTTCCATGCCTGACCCAGTGAAGCTTTGCTGCTGACCCGAACCAAAGCTCTGAATCCTGCTGATATTTATTCTCATGCACCTTGCAGCCTGTGTCTATTTATATATTCAAGGCTTAAAAGAATGAAGCATTTAATCATGTACTTAACATCAAGGCCACCAGTAGTTTCCCTGACGTCGATGACATTATTCCCACACGGAGCACCCAGCCCATCACAGCCTGCTGGGTTGGGACCCAGGCAGAGCCCTTCCCAAGCCCTGCTTAGAAACATTTTGGGGCAAATGGGCACAATTTAAGGAGAAACAACCTCATCTTTGAGCAACAAACTTTCCCGCAGCCAGGGATATGCAGAAAACTCGGCACTGCCCAGGGCTGGGGTGAAACAGTTGTCTAAAACAAGCCATGCAACACTCAGGTTTTGGGGGGATTCCTCATTTTTCCTGGTTTATGGCATAATTTCCAAGTTTCAGACATGCTCCTGTTAACTCTCCAAGCCAAGCAGTGAGCTGTCTCTACTCCACTTGCTGCTGCAAGAGGCAATGTCTTTCTGAATCTCCCCGATGCCTATGCCCCTCTTGCAGCAGGGGCTCCGGCTCTGTTTTCCTTTAGCCCGACTGATCCAATCTGGGAATAAAAACAGAGGGAAACAGATGGTCCATTGTACGTGCTGCTCCTGGCCACACCAGCACCGACTCCCAAGGACCTGGCGCTGGGGCCAGCTCTTGCCGCTGATTTTCCATGTTTCGGGTTAAATGCATGTGCTAAGAGAAATGTGGGCAGGACAGCTTGTGTTCCTGGGGTGGGGGGCACCTCCATCACCCCTGCATTGGGATGGTTTTCCTGCTATTCCTGAAGAAATTGGGTGGAGAAAAGATTCCTGGGACAAGAATGGGTGTCCTGGAGGAGTCCCAGCTGTGCTTGCAGGTGTCCTTTTTGGTATCCCTGTTAATTGCTGGGTGACATCTCCCATGCTACATCAGTATGATATATCATTGGATATCAGTGGGTTATGTATATCACAGAAAAGGGAGAGTTTTTACACCTCCCGAGAAAGGTATTCCATTAAGATGTTTCCAAACCATGTATGACCATGTATTACATCTTCCTTTAGCAATCTTTATTGTACCATATAACAATTTCTTGACGTGACAGCAGCTTCAGTATCAAACTCTGTCCTCACTTAAACCAGCTCCAGGGAAGTTTCTGTTTCTTTTCTGCAAAGCAAGTGATGGCCACATCCAGCATAGCAAGCACCAGACACATGCAGTTGGTAGCTCCTAACCCGCTCCCGTTTTCCAGGCTTTCTACCTACCTAAGGAGACAAGAAAAAGCAGAAGGCTGACCCCAAGTATGATGAATTCCTGCTGAGCTTTTTCCCATTAACTTCAGTAAGGGCTTAATCCAGTGGTTTTCAGAAGCTGGGTGGCTGGTGGGGATTTTTGATGGAGGCAGGGGAGAGAAGACAGGGTGTTAACATGTATTTCTGATTAATTATAGTGTTCTCTAGAGTAAGTGAATAATAGTACTGGTCAGAGCCAGGCATCACACGGGCCTCAGCCCTGCAGAGTAAATGGTGTCTGAATTGTGAGTAATGTTGACCTGGCAAAGGCCAGATAAGATATGGATTTTTCACATCCAGGACTGGACAGAATTCCACATATTGATAACTGAACGTACTGAAGTATAGCCAGTGCTTAACATGCAACTCTCATTGCTCTCAGAAATCATATTCAGCAGGGCTAGACAGCAGAAGTGCCCAGGAGGGAAGGTAATTGTGCATGTGAACAGCTAAGGGATTAAAAAGCTTCGGTAACTTCCAACTTTGCTCCCTATCCAGAACAATGAGCATCTTTCCCTGTCAATCTGGGTGAAAACCAGAGCCCAAATCCTGCTGCCTTCAGGAAGGATTTCTGCAGGGACACTGAGAGCTATCCACCTATGCTATGCTCCAGTGCCACCAGATAAAATAGCTAAACAAGTGCTGGTGCTAAACTAGTGGCAGAAACATGGAGAGGATGGTGTTGTCCCTTTTATAAATAGCTTCTCAATTACATATAGGTGGTTGTCTCCTTTATATATAGGCTCCTTAATTATATATGGTGTTGTCTCTTTCATAAATAGCTCCTCTCTTATATATAAATATGAATCTGTTGATAGCACTGAAAGCCATCTCACAGTCCTATGTTAGAGCTGCCCAGAACAAATAAAAGTTCACATTATTGCTTTTCAAAGCATAATAAGCTGCCTAAAATCACCTGTGCTTGTTCTTTGGCTTAGAGATACCCCATTGCTCTGAAAACACGCAGGAGGAATGCAACAAAATGAACAGTTTGACTTTCCTGGTTTTATTCACGTATATATTTCATATATACATATATAATATATATTTCTTCTATTATTGACCTCAGATGTTTCTCAGTGGAAAATGTTCGAAATTTCCAGTTTATGAGCTGTTTTTGGAGGGGAGGTGACTTTTTGACACTGATTCGGAGTGAAAAATGGTTTGAATGCTGCAAGTTTCCTACAGAATACAAACTCCACCTTCCAGCCAGGTCTATGAATAAGGTATAATTTTCCTCCTACTCCAGGTTTTCTCACCTATTCAAAGAAAACTGAGGTATGCCATGATACACACTTGAGACTCTTGTATTTCTACCAGGTTAAGAGAGGGAGAAAGTGGCTCATCCCTTCTGATGGCACTAATGGAGATGCTGAGAAATGAGCTGTGTTTAACTGCATCCTTATATTAGCAATCTGCTGAAATCAGTGCTGAATGCAAGCAAGCATTTCCCTGGGAACAACTCTTAGCACCCACAACGTGGTGGGAACTGGGTCCTATGCTGCCTCCAGCAATTCTCCCTAATAAAGTTGTTCCTATTTACAGAGAGATGCACTCAGGGGCGGACAGAGTTAAACCAACCTTCAATATTTTAGCCAAGCACATTCAGTTGCCTTCCGACAAGATGCCAGAATGACATCCTGCTTATAAAAAGGTGATCCAAACCCAAAACCAAGCAGACACTTGGGACTAACCCCCCCCCCCCCAATTCAGCACTGCTCTGTGCCGAGCTTTGCAGATCCAAGACACATTGATGAACACCGCAGTGTCCATCTGCCCAAAATCTGAGTGTTACAGAGCTTTCCTGTTACATTAACAGCTTTTGCTGGTTGGCATTAGATGAATGGGGCAGGTCACCTCTCTCAGTTTCTTTTCAGACTTTGCAAAGTCGGGAAGGTTGAGTCTATTTAGTATTAAATATTATCTCATATAAACATGGCTTAGAAGCCTGTTTAAAATACACATGGGCTTTCTAGCCCAGTACAGCAGCAATACACAGACCCACATCAAATGCTTCTTTTATGAATCATGAAATAGATGCCATCTTGCTTATGAGTATGTGTAAACTGGGAGTTATGACTGAAACCAGCATCTGACCTCCTCGCATTCCCCCTTGAATGCATCCTAGCATGCCTCATTGAAGATGCCCGTGTTCTGCGTTTTGCCTTGTCACTGGGAGATATGGCATACAGATGGAATGATCATATTGGCCTCTAAAGGAAAATATTTAACCCAGAGATGTCAATGGAATATAGAAATGATGGTTAAAATCCCAGAAGCCTGCCTTGTTTTTGTCTTTTTCCTTTCATCTAGCACTTTGGGTCATGCCATCACTTATACGCTTCAGCCCAAACAGGCAATTGCTGAGTTAAGAACCTGGAGTTCAAAGTGAACCATAAACCTTAGTCTATAAGATAAATCATACAAATTACTTTACAGAAATAAATAGAACGTTTGGGAGAGAGGTTATCTTCTTGCCTTCAGTTTACATCTCTAATGACTGTAAGTTCACAAATGCATTCTGTCAAGAATATAAACATTGCTTTTATTATACCAAAGACAGATATTTATTACCAACTTTTACAGTATGGGCAGCCAGCTTAGAGGAAAACCCTGGAATCTGGGCAAGAATGTAGAAACTTTGAGTGATCGTTAGTAAATTTTTGGGCACTTTTTTAAGCACACTGAACGCTACTCGGGAAAATCTCAGCTCTTGAGTTAAACTGCAGAGGTCAGGATTTGAAACCAGTGGATGGGGCTGAGCTTTGCTGATTTTTTCTTGTGTGAGCGGTGCTGACACACAGAAATAGGTGTTTCCACACAAACACGCCCAGCTGGGACTTCTCTACAGCTTTGAACTCATCTTTCCTGCAGTGCTCAATGATTGTATTATTATAACCTTGCACAGGGCTGTGTTTCAGGGCATGATCCTTACTGCTGCCGTCGCTGCCAGAGCAGCTTCATCCAGATCAGGCAGTCACTCATTCCTTTTTCTATGGCACGGTATAATAAGGAATTAAAAGGTTATTAGATTAACAAAAGGGTTTTGCTGAAACTGGGTGTTAGAGAGGTCAGGGAAATATGGAGCCAACTCCAAAGGCTGCTTGACCCCCAGATCCCAGCATGAAAGCTGGTCCCAATTCCTTTCTTAAAGGGCTGTCTCATCCTGCTTTGCCCAGACCAGATTATAGTCCCCAAGAAAACAAAGCCTTTTCCATTGCTCTTCGAAATGCTCCTGCAGAGCAGGGGAACAGCTTGTGTAGGATGCACTCAGGAACCTTTTCTGAGACTCCCAACATGTGGGAGATGGGGATAAATAACATTTTCCTTGCACAACTCCAGGAGCACCGAGGTGCTGCGATGCTGTCTGAGAATCTGACCGCTCCTCCTTGGTCTGGTTTTAGGACAAAGCTGGCTGGGAGGAGGTTGAGATGTCAGGGACAGGAGGTCCTGCTCGTGCCTGGGGAAGTCATGACATCAAGTGTTCTCACTGCTTGATGGACTCAGGGTGCTTCTGGGGGAATGAGAGACCTGATCTGGGTCCAAAAGGATAAGAGAAAAACTTCCCTTGGCCCCTGAAGCAGCTACACAGAGCAGGCAAGAGTCATTTGGGCTCTGGCCCATCACATCTCACTTACCCCTCCAAAACAAGTCCCTCTGAGCCCAAGCTAAGGTTAATTAGCAAAGCAAATGTGGGCACAATTCCATTCTCAGTGCCTGGGCTGTTTTACATAAGCCCACGGGGATTTCCCAGCTCAGCCAAATCAGCACCTCTCAGGAGCCCTCTTTTCTCCCTATTTGTGTGTTCCGTGCCTGTTTTGGAGCAAGAGAAGAGAAAAGACTCACACCAAAAGCTTTATGCACATTGCTGGGCTACATGTGTTCTGCGAGTGCAACAGTCATGAATAAGGTATGAGAAATTGGACATGATATTGCATTTCCTGCTCATGCATCTGTCGGATAAGCTGTTTGGAGCCCGCCACTCCAGCCAGAGATTGTTTCTTTCCTACATCATGGTAGCCACGGTGTCTCTGGTCGGTAGGGCTACGTTATGTCTGGAAAGGGAAGGAAGGAAAAGAAAAGAGAAGAAGGAGCATGTTGAATACAAAAGTGTTTAAGCCTGGACATGTCTGTGAGAGTGTGTGTGACACATTCATGGGCTGCTTTGTAAGAAGCAGGGATGTAAAATCTGTGTTCTCAGTCGCGCTTAGTGAATCAAAGAGTGGAAGAAAGAAGGAATTCCTCAACTCTGGCAATGCCTGCAGATCTCACCCAAATGCTGGTGTCTTGCTTCCCCTCCTGGCAGCAGGGCTTAGTGGAGCTGTGGGGAAATCTGGGGCACAGGCTAGCTCTGGCTGTGGTTTTCATTTCTTCAGTGCCCCCCAAATCCAGGCTGTGGGAACCTGCGTTGGTGCTGAGTGGTGGGAGGAGAAGAGGGCTGCAGGTAGGTCCTCAATGCTAGTAGGAGTGAGTTCCTCACTGATCAGGAGAGCTCCAGGCTTCTCCCCCAGTACAGCATGTGACCAGGAAGCAAATGGCAGTGGAGGAAAGAGGAAGGAGCATGAGGACCTGGGCATGGATGAGTTTTGAGGCGGGTGAGGATGTTAAGGGGCAGAAGAAAGGAGCAGGGCTCCATATCCAGCAGTGTCATCAGGCAGCAGCAGCCCCGGTGTCCCCTCCATCCCCAGTGCCACTGCACCAGGATCTCCTCCTGGTCCATCGCAGCGTGCAAGGGGGTGTCAGCTCCTCTCTGTCTCCCCTTCACCTTTTTGCTTTGCATCCAGGGGCTCCAATACAGATGGGAATCTCAACTCTGCCATCTGAACCCAGGGGACCATTTAAAACCCTTTCCCGACAGAGGGACTCTGCTGTCTCACAGCGATGCACCAGAGGGTGTTTTGATAAACTGATTGTATATCCACAGCTCAAGTGGATGGGGGCTCTGGAGAAAGTCCAGGGATTTTCTGCTCCATCTGACATCTCCCACACGAACTCCTCCCTTTCTTTCCAAACAGAAGTGTTATTTTCCTTCTCCTTCCTTACCTTCTTTTATTAATTTTTCCAGAGGGAATCAAAATATGGGATAGGAAGGAACACAAATGAACAAACAAACAAAAAGCCAAGAAAAATTATTTTTGCATTGAATCATGCAGAACGAGTCTCACTCCTTTCAAATGGAACTGAACAGCCAAGAAAATTCTGAGGAAAAATGGGATTTAATGGGAAAAGTACACGGAACAAAAAGGATTTTGCTTCGCTGGTGATGTTTTGCAGAAACTCCTGACTCCTCCAGCAACCCTGCTCCTGTGTGTCCTGCCCTGAGTCAAGGGACCATGGGCACGACCAGAGCCCAGTCCTCATCTCCATCCTCAAGATTGTTCTTCATGGAGAACTAACCATTCTTTCACCATAAACAGGTCATTAACCTCATATTGATATAGGGGTTGATCAATACTTCAATTTAAATGGTGTCTCTGGTCTCTTCATTACTTAACTGCACTTGGAAGGACCAATAAATCCTTGGCATTTTAGCAAAGAACTGGGACCAGGAGCATGTTAACTGCATCCGTGGTGTAACGTCCGCAGTTCAACAATCCCTGCTCCTTGGAAGACCCAGCCATAACCAGCTATTTTCCCTACAGTCCTCTCTGTGGCACTTCTCTCTCAAGGGCTCTTCCATCACTATGGACTTTCTAGAATGACAAATTAATTACGACTTGCATCAAAGCCAGTGCATCTTAATATGAGGTCTGTCATAGTCACAGATGAATGAGGTATCTGGATGAACACAGTGAAAACTTCTCTTCGTTGAAGCCGTTTATAACACACAAGTATGCCAGGGTTAGACCAGTTGTAATAAACAGGCCAGGACAACAGTGATTAGGCACGAAATTGAATGATGGTAAATGTTTTAATGCAATGGTTTATACAAGAAGTATAAAAAAACATCTCCCAAGCATGTTACCTGAATGATAAATGAAAATGGAGCCTCAAATAATAATAACAATGTAAAACAATTTGTGAAGCCTTTTCTAAGCAGCACCCTGGTCGGATTCCAAAGAAAATACATGCAAAAAACATTCAAAATCTCATGCATTACATTGACTTTGGCCAGCTCCCAGCTCTTGGGTATAAAGCTTTCTCCCCAGGTTTTGCAAGTAAAACAAGTTCTTTGAATGAGGGCCTGATTCTGCCAGTTGTCAATCATCCCCTTTTCTTACTGAGGTCATTGATGTCTATGGTTTGTAGGATAGATGAAATACATCGGTCAAACAGCCAGTAATGAGATCCACCATATTAAACACAAAGAAACTTTCAATGCCCACCCCTTGGTTACGTAATGCTCTTATAAAAATGAATAATATTGGAGATTTGGATACTTAAGTCACTGCTGGAAGCTCTTCCTGCATCTGGAAGACTGGCCATGAGGCACGCGTAACTGGACGGCTGCTCCCAAGGTTAGGTCCAAACCCTCCTTGCTCCACTCGTGGGAGCAGCCTGATGCTTGGAAACCACTTCTGGAAATGCTCCTGCACACAAGCAGCCCTTTTGCCTTCAAGCACAGTGCAGGATCGGGCTCTGAGCCCTTAATCCCCGTGGCAAGAAGTGCAACACTGCACACGAGATGTAGCAACAGAATAGATTTAGTTCAAGGTTAGTCTCAAGAACCCTTATCTGATCACTGACAGTAATTTATCACGCAGAACCCATCATTAGTGTCAAGCTGTTTTATTACCCACTAACTTAACACTGTTTTACCAAGAGTCAAGTGTGATGTCACTCATGTTAAAGTAATTTACAGCTAATAGATATGAGGTAGGAGTCAATGTTGGCTTGCAGAGTTCCTTTCATACTCCGTGCTAGCTCCTTTCATTTTGCCCAGTAAGCAAATAAGAGAGCAAGGAGAGGCGGTAATAGCAGGGAAACCATGCACATGTGTGCCCATGCAAGGACAGAGGAGCTTTAAAATCAGCATCTTTTCACTTCATATACCAGAATTCATCCAAATACATGAACTTTGATATTGCAGAGTTGAAATGGCCAGCAAGATTTAAGAGACACAAACAAATAAGCTGGTTTGAGGGACAAGAAATGTGTAATGCTTTGGTCATGAGGAAGCTCCAGCACCTTAGTAGAGGGGGAATCCCTCCTGGACTCACATCATGTACCCCAAAACCTATGAAGTCTGTCTCACCTGGAAAGAATAAGCTGGGGCTGATTTGATATTCCTTTTTCATTGGTCTGTTTTCAGGGTGAGAATTCCCTTCATTTGGAACATCAAGAAAAGTCACAGAAACCTCAATAATGAGTTTTGTTACCAAAAAATGGAGACGGTTGCATATGAACATTGTTTTCCTTCCCTGCCTTCCCCGTCTCTCCAGCCAATTCTGTTCAGCCTGAAGGTCAACCCCAGTGCAGACTGTGTTTATAAGAGAATACATTTCCCATTTCCAAGCACTTGCTGTCTCCTCTAATGAATTCTCCTGCTGACGTCTCCAGGATCCATATTCTTAGCCCACTAGACACTCAGAGATAATCCTGACTAATGTGTATATATTCAAAGAGGTTTATTGTGGAGGATTGTACATTTGGGATAAGGGAAAGGGCATCCTATATCTGTTCACCTCTCCAATTTTATACCCATTAAAACCATTTAAAATCACTGTATCTGCTCATATTTCCCCTGGAAGTTCCTAAACTCTGGGCTATTTGCATGGTGACTTCAAACAGTCCAGGAGGTGTGACCCTTCAAGACACTGCAGGAAAGCCAGGGAAGGTCTCTAGGGATTAAATTTTAACAGTTCTTGGGATCTCGGGTAAATATCTTGCTCTGACAACACACCTGGACTGTAAATCATTGGAGCATCACTTTTGTCAGCCCTGTCAATAACTGTCCTGCTCTGTAAATTCCCTTTGGTCAAACAGCTCTTGGAAACAGACGATTTCAATGGTGACCTCAGCTTCAACCCACAGCACCGATTGTATGCAGATTGGCCAACGTCCCTTGAAAGAAAGACCACAACATTTGGGCTGTGGGAAGGGGCCAGCTGACCAGATGTGGGGAGGAAGGTTTGGAAAAGCTGGACAATGGCTAAACTTTACCTAGAGATTGGCCTGGGTACAGTCAGATGGGATATACATGCTCATAATTCTCTTCCCTTCCATGGGGAACTGAATTCAGGCTTGCCAGGACTTCTGCTTCTGCATATCTTTGCTCGCATAAAATCATTCCAGTGGTTTCTGTAACACATGGCTTTGCTCAGCCTGCTTCTGTGAAATCTCAAGCGGGAGCAGGAGATTGCAAGTGGCCCATTGCCATGTCCTCCCCCGGGTGCTGCTTTGACCATAGGCCTTGTAGGTTTCCACTGTGTTGGGAGAAAGCAGCCGGGTAGTACCAGCTACACTGCTAAAACTCATGTGGTGCAAAGCCCAGGTTCTGGTTTAACTTTGTATTTCCAAGTCTGAAGAAGTAGGAAAAAGCTCTCCTCTTCTTCTCCCAGGCTCCAGAGCATTCATCCATGAAAGCCACCACATCTCTTGGGGTGCCCAGAGAGAGAAAGGAGTGCTTTGCTTCCCACTCTGGCCAAACCAGCTGCCTCTCCACCTCTCCCTCTCCATCCTGCCTTTCCAACTAATTGGAGCCATGTTTTCATGCCAAAGCAGATGAAAAATGCAGACAGCGAGGGCCGAGAGGTTGCAGAGAAGGTGAAAAATGAGGCTAGGAGAGGTCAGAGATGCAGCCGAAGAGACGGAGAGAAGTGGGAAGGGGAGTTTTGTGAGGTGGAGAAGATTTGATGACCCAAACCAAGGCAGCACAGATGTGGCTGAGAAGCTGTGAAAAGAAAACACAGCCTGAGCAAAGGCAGGAAAAATATTGGGCATAGAGGTATTAAAATTAAGCATAGCAAAGCAATGCAAGGAACATTAAATTTAATTCAAGTAGATAGGAAAGACTGCAGCATTCATCTGTCACATCCTTTCGGTACCTTTCTTATGAGAAGTCATAGAAGCCATTTCTCCCTCATGGAAGATTATTTTTAGACACATAAAATATATGAGGAGAGAGATGCAAAATGAAAATTAGCCAATAATGCAGGTAGTGCCCCAAAGTCATCCCTAGGGCATCTGTATTAACTTCAGTGGGAGACTTCCACCAGAGAGTAATTCAGACCTGTATTTAGAAGTGCATATCTGTGTAATGCTGGAGTTTTGACTCGATAACTTCACACCAAGGCTGCAATGGGGAAAAAGAAGTGCTTCTAGTTATAGATACCAAAATTTAGCAGAAAAAGAGCATTAATACTGCAACAGACTTTGGGCAGAAACTTTATAGAATGTGAAAATCTGTCCCTGTTACTGTGGAGTTTATTAAAGCTCCAGTTAGTAAAATGGGTGAGAGTCATGGTTTGGGACCATGCCACCTTTTGGGACTTCAGAAACAAACCTGTGCAGTCTCCTGGTTAAAAAATAAACAGACTTCTGCAACTTTTAAGACCTTGGAAGAAGAAACCATCTTCCACCCGGCCAGGTTCTCAAGTGGTTGGATTTACTCAGCACTTGACATGTTACTGCTTGTTTTTCAAATCCAGAATTTCTCACCTCCATCTGCTCTGTACACACACGTAATGGTAAAAAAAGTGGGGATCTGGATTCAGAGCAGCTAGAAAAACCCCAGCGGCTTTATCCCACTGTGATGCTGGTTCCTCCTGTCTTGAAGCTACATACATCCCTATTCTTTGTGTTATTTTGGAAGACATACCTCCAAAAGAGACCCATGTTCAGGAGCCATAGACCATCCAAAATCTATAAACCAAACACTTGGGTGAGTGAGTGCTCTCTCATTTTCCAGATATGGGTTTTACAGTCTTTCCACCAAGAAGGTTGGTTGGAAGTGTATCCAACAGCTAAGCAGGGACCACAACTTCTTCGCCTCCCACTTTTCTCCCAGGTAGATGAAGTCCGTAATGCTTCCTCAAACTGATGGAACCCCTAAAGAATAATGAATCTGATGGTCTCCATCCTTGGATTTTTCTTTTCTAATCTGTGAGATCTCCCTATTCCCAGTTTCTTCTCAGCAGCCCACATAGCGAGGCACTGTTTATGAGAACACTGCTGTTGATATTAGATCTCAAGACTCGAGTCTGAAGCTTTAAGGAAAACCACCCAGTATCATGGGACTTGAAAAGAAGAAATGAGCTCATACCCTAGAGATGTCCAGCTGGGAGATTCCACTTTATGGGAACACTCTACAAAGGTTTCCAAGTGACTCAGGCACCAGCGTCCCATCTCCCAACATTTAGTGGTAACATAATGGTCCCAGTTTCTTTCCCTGGCATGGGAAGTGCAAGATCCTTTGCACCAAGCAACAACCAGGTTACATCATGGCTTTGGTGGCCGAAGCTCCTCACTTTCCTCCTTCCCCCACCCCAGGAACAATGGCTAACTGTTCTTTTTCCATCTATAAATTTGTCTGAGTTAACAGTTCCCAAGATCTGGCAGCAAGCTGGAGCTGGGAGTGAGCTGAGAGATAGGAGAGTGACAGTCTGAAATGAAACACAGAGCTGCTGGGCCTGCAGCCGTCAGACAGGAGCCTGGCTCCCTCCCTTAAAGATTAGCGAGACTCCTTCGCTGGAGCCCTCCGCATTCCCCAAAATCCTAGCAACAAAGTGCTGTCTCTCAGCCGCCAATGAATCATGTGAATTTAACCTTTCACCTGGCCACAAGGAGGTTAATATACCAAAATAGCCTTTTTTTCCCCTTCTTCTTTCCCCATTTATTGCCTGGAATGGCAGTAGCAGCGTGGTGGAAACATACCTGGAAAGGGTCTCTAAGTGGTTTCATATCAGAGCTCTTTGCTCGCTGGCCTCTGCCAGGACCATGCTGGCATTGCCACCATCACGCCACCAGCTCAGCACACCCAGGCGTGAGTTTATCCAGGGAAATAGTTTCCATTTCACACTACAGAAGGTTTTTGCCTCTCACTGCAGCTCATTGTACCCTCAGGCTTCAACCCCACAAGCATTTACAGGCACAAGGAATTGTATACACAGTGCATCCCCATTGTTCCGACATGGCTGGAACCTGAGTCACCCATTGCTCCTGCCCATGGCAAAACTCCTGGAGAACTTCCCAAGTGGAGTCATATCTTTACCCCATGCAAGATTTTGAGCCCCTGCTGGGGCTGGATATCCTGCCTGGGCTGCACATCCTTGTCCTTAAGGCTTGGGGAAAACTTGGAGCTCCCAGAACCCCTGCGTCAAACAAATCTGGAGACCACAGTTTGCCCATCTGCAAAGAAAGAGGCGGTTTATCCCTCATGGGGTGCTCCCAGCACCCATTCTGCAGGGGCACACACTGCACTCAGCATTTTTTACCCTCTAGATATTGAAGAAAGTGGGGTGATTTTTGCAGCTGTTGTTGGTTTGTGAGTGGCAGAAGGAATGGTTGCGACTGAAGCATCCCCATAAAATGTGTCTGTACAGCAGGCAACATCAGCTCTATGGGATCTCTTCACTTTGCCATGCCAGCGAAATCCTTGTGGGCTAAGGAAGAAAACAGGGTAAGAGGGGGTAAGGGTTTAAGTCCTTACACACACACAGACCGCCCCCCCCTTTTCCTGAGAGCCACTGTCACATGCATATAACAGGAGATAAATATTTTTTGGCAGAGTATGCTGTTTATTTAACCCTTTTGAAACATAGCCCTCTGGCATCCCCTCACTCCTCCAGTACAAAATCCTGCTGGGCTGGGGCAGCTCAGTCCTTGCCCACAGCCCCTGGCCAGTGGGACCTCCACCACCCTTGGCTGTGGCCGTTTCTCCTCTCTTCTCCTCAAGCTTCAGCCTGATCAAGGCCACAGGAGGATCCAGATCTCATTCCCAGGACAGGGGCCAGCTCATCACTTGGACACTGGGTAGGAAGGAGATGGGGGAAGGATGGAGGGATGCAGACCCAGGGATGGGGACCATAGATAAGGACAGGACAATGGGGACCACAGATGCAGACCAGGTGACGCAGACCAGCGGGTGCAGACCCTGCTGATTCCCACCCATCCATCCCCAACATTCACAGCCCACCAGGCAGGGGGAAGCAGCCCCTGGGGTGTTGCTGTTTCCCCAGGCAGCCTGTCCTTCGTTTGAGAGCCTGGGATTAAGGTCTCTAACATTGGAGCTCGCCTTCAAGCCCCTGGGTTGGGGGGGATGCTGCAGCCCGTGCGAGGCAGAGGGAGGCAAGGGGCCGTATTTCAGTAATTGCCACCTCCTGATTCACAGAGGGGGGAAGCCGACCCACTGTTTCGGGGTGCTCCCGGTGCAGCAGAGCGGGTAGGTTCCTGCCCTCCTCTCTCCCCTTTCCTTTTCATTTTTCCCCTTGGTTTTCCATGTAAGGGGGGTACAAGCCCCCCTCAGGGACCGATCTGGACGCTCCCACGCGGTCGCCCCGGCGCAGGACTCACAAATCAGCCGGGGCGGGATTAGGGCCGCTGGACCGGGGCGCCGGGCAGTCTGTGCGGCCCGGGGAGCGTCACCTGGAGGGTCAGGGCTCCCTGCGGAGCTGCACCGCGCCCGCTGGGACCCGCCGGAGCCAAGCTCTGCCCGGACGGGGGGAGCAGGGAACAGGGACCCCTTCCCAGGCCCCGCAAAACAGTGGCCTTATCCCTTTGGAAGAGCAGAGCCAGGTCCGAGCCAGCCCGTCTAACGAACCGTGAGCAGGCAAGGGATGAGCAGCGGGGGCAAAGCTCCCGATGGTACCGTTGGGGTGACAACGGGCTCTTCCCGGAGGTCTCCCCGCCTTCCCCCTCTCCGGACGGGGCTGGAAGGGAGATTCTGCCGTATCCTCCGTGGGATGCGGGGATCACCTGCCCCGTTGCTTGTCTTAGGGAGTTTGTGTCTGTCTGAGCCTCTCCGTGAGCTGGCTCGGGGGAGGAGGTGTCCGGCTGTGCCCTGGTGACGCTCCAGGGGTGTCGTCGGTGGGGCAGGGAGCGCTTGGTGGGACCCCGCGGGACGGTGCCCGCACCCCGGCGGGTCTTCCTGGGGCGCAGTGCGGGGACTGCGGCAGGGGCATCGCTGCTGGCTCCGGCGCCACGCCGATACCTTCCCTCCTTCACCTGAAGCATCTCCCATGCCGAGCCTTCCTCAGAGGAAGGACCCCGCACCCTCCACCGGGTTCCCGCTTACCGAGCGCACTCCTGACCTTGATAAACCCCCCAAACAGCAGCACGTCGGCGGCTCCGCATCCAGCGGCCTCACCGTTGGGTGGCTAGGGCGCCGGGATACGGGGCCAGCTCCACGGTGACTGCCGCCGGTGGTGCGGGGACCCCGCGTTGCCAGAGCACCTGCTCGCAGCGCTGCTCCGCGCCCGCGGAACCCTCCGCTCCTCCCCGCGGCCTCGGGGCTGCGCTGCCCGGCGGGGCGAGAGCTGGGCAGCCGCCGCATCGCCGGTAGCTGAGTTAACGCCACCGCGGGAAGAAAGTGAGTTGAAAACCTGGTGAAAACAAACGCAAGTAAAACAATTGGATGTGTCTGAACACGGACACGCAGCACGTCCACGGGCAGGTTTTCGCGCACGGAGGTTTCCTCAGGCATGAACGGGCTCCCAGGGTAAATCCCTTCTGATTTCAGCAGCGCCTCGTTTCTTTGAACGTTTTCACATTTATTTGAACGCCAGGAACGACCGGAGAGGGCAGTTCCAAGCATTTAAATAGCAAAAAATAGAATAAATCACAGCTAAAGAATATATTGAAATTGCCAAACCCGCGCGGGCCCACGGCTTCACCCCGCTTTTAACAACCGAACCGAAACGAAGGAAGCTCCGGCGGTGGCTCTGCCACAGCCACAGGAGGCTTGGGGCTGGTTTTCCACGGGGACGGAAAACTCGCTGAGCAGGAGCCTCCCCGGGCTGTTATTTTCTTTTTGTACAACGCTTTTTCCTTTATTTTTCCTCTTTTTTTTTCTACCTTTCCCCTTCCTTTTCTTTTTCTTTCCCTTTTTAATTTTTCGTGCGTTTTTTTTTGTTTGTTTTTTTTTTAAATTATTTTTATTATTATTATCGTTATTTTACTTTTTCCCTTTTGATGTTTATTTTTCTGGGTTTGGGGTTTTCTTCCCCCTTCTGCTCGGCGGGCACAGGGATACCCTGCGAGCCGTCAACCGGCCGCTTTCGCGAGCGAATAAATACATCTCCAGCCAGTTGCGTTGCATTATTCTGAGGGAAATAGCTGGCATTCCTGCACCAGTTTATTTTGGAGCCGAAATTTCCCACCCTTCCCGCAGCGCTGGTCCCGGCGGAGCCGCGGCTGGACGGGCTCCCCGGGGCGCCGGGGCTGGACCGCACCTCCAGGCTAAGGGAGGGCTCCTGGGGCCTGATCCCGACGGCAAATCCCTGTCCGCCCATGGATGGTGACATTCGCTGAAGGGTTTTTCAATCCCTTTCTCCGAGGAGGAGAAAACCGGCGCCGCGAGGGAAAGGAGCAGAAATCCCCCGCAAAACCCGACAGTCATGAAGTTATTTCCTCTCTTCTGCTGCGGGTCGGGACCCCGGTACCGGAGGAGCTCTATCGGCCTGGTTACCAGGCTGACTGCCGGCGCTACTTCCCCTCCTGTCGCCCGTTCCCTCTGTGGCACCTACGGGGCAAAGCACGGGAAGTATTTGTGCCCCCGCCGCAAGGCCGGAGCCGCTCGACCGGGGTGCTGCTGCTGGGCCCCTCCCAACGGGGAGCAGCAGAGCCGCTGCGAGCGGGGCAACCCCGGGCCCGACGGCCACGACGAGACGGTGAGGGGCTGCAGCGCTGCTCTTTGAAGCGGCAGCTCCAAGCATCGCCCCAGCCTCGGTGGGGCCGTGAGTGGCTTGATAAAGGCAGGATGGGCTGGGGGACAGCCTGGCGACCCCCGCTTTCCTGGTAGTGCAAAGTGGAGCCGGAGCAATGGCTCGGAGCAGAAAACTGCCCTGCTACGTCTTCTACTTCGCGACCCCCCGCCGGAAGGCGTTCGACGGGTTCTACCGGCATCCCGGGGGGGCATCGCCTCCCGCCGCGGTGTCGGAGCGACCCCCAGAAACGCAACAGGGCCCGCAAAGGAGGGAGGCACCCTCATCCCTCCCCGGGGGGAGGGCGGACACCTCAGGCCTTGTGAGGGGGGGTGTTTGGGGCTGCGGGCCACCCTCGGGCTCCGCATCCTGACCCCACGGCCCTCTCCAGGGGGGAGCCGTCGGGCGCGTCCCCCCCGCCGGGAGCGGAGCCGGCGGGACTTATCCCGTCCCGTCCTCCCCCCCTCCTGCCGGGAGGCGCCCAATCCTGGCCGGGACCCGGGCTATCCCGCCGGCCGTCACGTGGGCCGGGCCGTACCGGGGCCCGCCGTAAAGAGCCGCCGCAGCGGCCGCCGCCGCCACTTCCCCGGCGGGAGCAGCCAGGGACGCACCCACGGGAGACGACGGCGGCGGTGGTGGAGGGGAGGGACCGGGGGAGGGCAGCCCCTCTCCGCCCGGAGCTCCTGCTTGGTTCGGTTTTCTCCTCCCTCCCCCGTAATCTTGATCCTATTATCATTATTATCGCTGTTATTTTCACTTTCTTGGGATTTCCCTGCACGGTCTGAGCGCAGCTTCATGCCCACCCGGCCATGCCCGGCTCCGCTCCAGGCCCGCTGCCATGTGAGTACCGGAGGGGGTGCCGGGGGCGGGATCCTCTTGCGGTGCTCCGCGGCTGGAGCCCTCCACCCTGCCCCAGCGTGATTTCCCTTTTTAACAAGAAAATGGCAGCGCTGGTGGATGTGGGACACACCGGGGATGCTCCCAGGCCGGAGCCGCTGCCTGGAGCTGCGTGTACCCCACTCCCAGCCAGTCCGGCCGCCTCACACTAACAAGGCCCCGGGAGCGCTCCAGGCCCGGGGCTCGGAAAGAGTACGGGAAAGGAAATACTTCAGGATAAAATAAACTAAAAATATGGGGTTTGGGGTTTTTTTTTCCCTCCCCTTGGAAGTGCTCGAGCGGGCGGCGGGAAGGAGCCGCGGGGCTGCGGCCCGTTTGCAGGGGTTATTTCTCGCCGTGGCTCAGCCGCTGCTCTCGGCCTGGTGCCGCGAGTTCCCTCCGCGGGAAGAGTTGAGCAGAGGAAAGTTTAAAGGGAAAATGATAACAGTAATAATAATGATAACTATAAATCACAGCCCGTGCTTGAGGCAGGGAAGAGGCGCTTTCGCCGTGGGAAGCGCCGGCGGCTGGGGAGGGCCCAGACCGGGGGTCCCGACCTCTTACGGGGTCTAACCCTCAGCTTTTCCTCTTTCCAGGTTCCTCTGAGTGAGCCCCGCCGCAACGCCGGGGCGCAGCCGGCCGGGCCCTGAGCAGCCGCCGCCGCCGCCGAGGACGGAACATGTATCAGGGTCTGGCTCTCGCCCCCAACCATGGCCAGTCGGCTTATTCCCACGACTCCAGCAACTTCCTCCACTCGTCGGCAGGCTCGCCCGTCTACGTGCCCACCACCCGGGTGCCCTCCGTCCTCCAGACGCTGCCCTACCTGCAAGGCTGCGAGCCGCACCAGGGCCACCTCGGCAACCCCGCGGGCTGGGGCCAGAGCAGCGGCGAAGCCGCAGCTTTCAACGCCGGCAGCCCTCACCCGCCGTCGGGTTTCTCCTACACGCACAGCCCCCCGGGCAGCAGCCCCCAGGGCCGCGACGGCGCCTACCAGGGGCCCCTGCTGCTGGGCGGCGGGGGCCGGGAGCAGTACGGCAACGCCTTGGTGCGCTCCGTTAACGGGTCCTACTCCAGCCCCTACCCCGCCTACGTGACCCCCGAGATACCGCCTTCCTGGACGGCCGGACACTTTGAGAGCAGCGTGCTGCACAGCCTGCAGACGAGGCAGGCGGCTTTACCCGGCCGCAGGTCCACTTTCGGTAGGTTGCCGTCGCCCCTCACCGTGGCCACGGGGCGCCTTGTCGTTTCCCGACTTTCGGCGCCTGGTTGGAGGAATCCCTATCCCCATCCCCATGCCGCGTTGGTGGCCCTATCCTGGGGTGCGCTGCCCCGTTGACATCCCGACGGGAAAGGAGGGGATGGCTTTATCCAGGGATGGAGAGATAGAAGGGGGTGACTTTATCCAGGAATGGTGAGATGGTCCGGGCACGGGGTACATGTGGCTGAGCCTGGACAGAGGTGGGGTGTTTGTGTGGCACGAAGGGCAAAGACCACGTTTTAAAGGAGAGCAATTCCCCCGCAGGATAGAGGAGCAGAGGCCGTTCAACACCCCCTCAGCCCCAACATCTCCTTCCCACAATATCGACTTTGTGCCTGGGCTTCAATACTTACCCTTGTGTTTAAATTAGCCGGGCAGATTTATAGCTCCCTCCCTTTTAAGTAATTTATTGTGGTAAATTAGTTTATATTTGGACAGACTCTTGGTCTCCTAATTCGCCCTCACCAAGCCGGGTCCGCAGCTGCAGCTCTCGGCGGCCTTTGCGAGGACGCTGAAACGCGCTCAGGCGTTGAACAATAAACCTGCCTGCAATTCGTTTGCATCCACACCGGAGAGCCCTTTTAAACCAACCCCCTGGGCAAATAAAGTTTGGGGGCTTGATTTTAAAGGACTCTCCTTGCGCAGGGTTTATAACCCCGAGGGGGGGTTTCACCATCCTCGTCCGGCGGTGGTTTGCAAAGTCCTTTAAAAGCCACTTCAAAATCTCAGCCGCGTTATCATTGTGACTGCAGTGAACCGAATTCTCTTATCTTTACCCCAAGAACAAAGTTAAGCCAGGGGATGAGCCCTCCCACCCCCCCAGCTGCCTCCCCGGCTCCGCTTCCCCCCCTCATCCCAACGCCGGAGGTGCTTGGGAGCGGATCCTTTCCAGGATTTTCTCTTTGTTTGGGAAAATCCGTTGCGTTGTGCGGGAAGAGATCGCTCCGGTCCTGCCGAGGGAGGTGATGGCGCAGAAATCCCTTGTGTGCTTTGGATTTGGTGGTTTGGGAGCCGGAATAGTGGCCACCGTCCTCCCCGCCGTTTATTTTTGCTCTTGAATAGTGTAAACGGCTCTTAAGTAGTGAAAACTATTTATAATTATTATTTATTTAATGAATTATTGCAACTTTTTTATTATTATTTTTAATTTTTATTTTCAGTTTTCCCATCTTCAATTTTTCTTCATTTTCCTTTTTCTTTCTTTGGATCATCATTAATACAAACGAAGATTAAACAAAAAATTAGAGAGTATTTTTCTTTGGAAGTAAATAACGTTTCAGGCACAGGCAGCTATTTTTTAATGCAATAATATTAATAGTTATAATTATTTCTATATTAAAAAAAGAGATAAAAGCAGCAGGAGGGAAGAGACCGACTCGCAATTAAGGGGTGCCTCGGTTTTGCTCTCGTTTGCCGGGGAGCCGCCTTCGGGGCAGAGCGGCGCCGGGGCCGGTGCTCGAAGCGAGCAGCTTCGCGACATCTTCCCGAGGCTTTTGGGAAGGAAAGTCGGGAAGAGCCTCGGTCGCAGGAGTCTGCGGCGGCCCGGGATGCTCTGCCGGGGGGAGCAGAGCCGTAGCCAGGCATTACTCCCTGGGCAGTCCCGAGCCCTTCCCAGCCCGGCCGTCCTCAGCGATCAACCCAAAGTGCATCCATAGAAATCAGGAAAATCGCCCTGTGTTGCTCGCCCTCCAATTTATTTTTGCAGCTCTTTTCGGGGACAGCACCACGGATAGACTCCCCGCCCCTTCCCATCCCAAGGAGCCGCATTCAAACCTTTGGGATTGGGATGGGGGAATATGCTGTCTTTGAGGAAAACACTGAAAGATGTGGAAGGAATAAAGGGGTTCAGTGCAGAGTTTGGAGGGTGGAGATAAACTCACCCTCTGGCAGCGGTTTTCACTTGCAGAGGGGTAGTGGGGCACAGAGGATTTGGGATCCTCAACCGCAGGGTCCCTATGGGCAGCTGGTGACCGTGTCTGGTGGGGACTGCTCCTGACCCGCTCACCTTGGGTGTCCTTTCCAGAGTACCTGGAGGAGTTCCCCGGGGACGGCCGGGAGTGCGTGAACTGCGGGGCCATGTCCACGCCGCTCTGGAGGAAGGACGGCACCGGGCACTATCTGTGCAACGCCTGCGGCCTCTACCACAAGATGAATGGCATCAACCGGCCACTCAAGCCACAGAAGAGGCTGGTAAGAGGGGGAAACTCCGCAGGGATTCCCGGCTCCATCCAGGGGGTGGCTGGAGGGCAGGAGCTATAGGGGTTTCTGTACTGGTGTTAGGGTCTGTTTGACCCTTGGTTGAACAAAATGCCATCAACACCAGAAGAAGCCCCTTGTTGTGGCGCAGAGCCAGCTTGGGGTTCTATAGGCTTCCCTCAGCTCTGATCCCACAGCGGGCATGTTGATTTTTATTCAATAGTAATAATATTAATAATAGTAAGAGCAAGAGTAATAATTTCCTAGTTCTTCAGGGTAGTGAACAGGAGACAGGGCTGATCCTGAGCTCACCCAGGCAGGTTGGTGGCTGTTCACAGAATGGGGCCCAGATCCCCGCTGCCCTCACCCAGCTGCCTAAGGCAGAAATTCGGGCTTTGGTAGTTCCCAATTTCCCTGCAGGTTAAAGCCTTAATTCACCTTCTCCTGAATCTGATATTGAGCTTCCTTCCAACTGGGATCCCATTGAGAGAGAGGAAAGGCACCTCCTTTTTTTTTACATAGAGTTGCTTTGGGATGTTTAAATCTAGTGGTAACAGTTTTGGTTTCGGAGCCTGTCATCAGAAGCCGTCTTCACAAACAGGATGTTTGTTGGAGCGATGCTAGGGTATAGCTGGTTGCTCCTTTGCTTTCTCTCGGGGTGTATTCCGCGATTGGTTTTGTGCATTGCAAAACAAAGTATTAGCAACAACACAACAGTTGTTGAGTTTCTATGTAAGAAAACCAGGGAAAAAAAATCTTGGGATTGAGCAAGATGTTTTGCTCTGATTCCGGTCCTAGAAATGTGGCTCTGGATTTGCAAAATGAAAGGAGCGGCGGCTCCATGGAAAATAGTCCTGTTTTGTTCTTCAAATCCAAATCCAGGCATTTCTGTGAAATATTTAGCATTATCCAAGAGGATTTGCCTCTCTCACCAAACTCTCCTGGTCTCCTTTAATGTAATGAAGTTAAATCTGCCCTCGGCAGTGGGTTCTGGTCGCCGCTGTGCTGCACATCTGAGTTATGCTGTGGATTCCTTCAGCACAGAAACGATCCCTGCACAGAGAGATAGGGACAAACCGGTTGAAATCCAACTCCACATTTCAGACTGTGGAGATGGATTTAAAATCCAAATGCGGTGCTGGGTGAATTTCCAGGGTTTCTTTAAACAGCTTTTCCCCAAAGGAATTGGAGAGGTTTCACTGCTATTCAGTCGAGTTTTCTGGTGGAGAATGCTGCTTTGCAGGATTGAAACTGTTTCCCAGGGATCAGCAAATCTTGCTGGGAATTATCAAAGCACTTTCAACCTTTTTTAGTACTATTGTAGCATTACTGTAGCATTATTTTTGCAATCAGTCTAATAATGATAAAGCCCAAATGAAAGGGATGATCCTTATCCAGGGGAAACATCTCAGTAAGATTTAAATACTTGTGGGGATTTTGTTGTATGGATTAGAAAAGGGGCTGCAATTTTGATTTTCCATCCTGACCTTGGAACAAAACATTCCAAAATCTTGGATTTTCCCAAGGGTTTGAATTGTTGTGTCACAAGTTCTGCCCTATCAGAAGAAGGGGAATCCACCGATGATGGACAAGAGAGTGCCAGGTGTACCCTGCAAAGGGAACGACCTGCACCTCCATGGCTTGGGTTGCTTCTTCCTCTGGATGATTTCCATGGTGGGGAATGTGTTCCGTGCTCACAGCCTCAAGGTCCGAGGTCTGGGTGGGAGCAAAGCAGTGTCACTGTCATTCTAAGAATGGTGAAATTGGCTCTTTCACAGACACAGGAATAGAAAATGGTCACTTTTGTTCGTTCGGGGATGACCTTTGTTCTGTAGTAGATGCTGCACTAGGAGTTGCTCCGAGTTCTGTTTTCACAAAGCAAAATCCCACTGAAAGCCCTGGAGAGCACAACGTAGCCCAGATAACGCTGCAGGAATAATGTCCTGCAGCTCGGTGCTGCTCAGCCTGCTTGTGCATGGCGGAGAGTGAGCAATGGCAGTGGCCTTTCCAGTTGATTTCTTGCTTCTTATTTTGAGATAAAGGCAACATCCCCTGCACAGCATCCCTTCTGCTCCAGTCTGTGTCTGGGTTCAGAGCACTATGGCTTTTCAGCAGAAAGGATTTATTGTAGGGGAGGATGGAGGCAGCACTTTATTTAAGGCAGTACCTTCTCTGGCCAAAGTTTCTTGGTGCATTTCACTTCTTGCCACCTCATCTGCAAGCCGTGGCCAAGGTGTTGTATGAAATAGGAGCAGAGTGTCCCTCCTTTCCAGGGACCTGCAGTGGCCCAGAAATCTCGGGGCTTTCCAGAGGGCTTTGCTTGGCCTTCCTGAGTACACAAGTGATGACAGACCTCACCAGCCCACATCAGGCACAGTTACCCCAGGGCTGAGTCCCTCCAAATTCCCCTTCTCATCCATGTCAGGAGCTGGACCTCAGAGCTCTTGCACCCCTCAAGTGTTTGGCATCTCCCTCTGCTCCCATAAGAGCTGAGGTCCATCCTTGCAGGGATGAATGACACAGCTCCAGCAGCTGAAAGGCTTTAAGGAACATGATTGTGACACCATGACCCATACTAGGCACAAGGATTGCTGTCCCCTACTCTGTGCCAGGCTTGTCAGCTCACACCTCGGTGTATTTTAATTTTTGCTTGGTTATTTCTTGAAGGCTAAATAATTCCCGAAGCAATATCATTATTTGCAAATAGCCGCTGAGACCTCTGCAGCGTGAATCAAAGCTTGGGCACATCAGTTGTGTCTCTTGAACCCCAAAGCTGATCTTTATTTGGCTGCTAACCTTGTAAAAACATTTCGGTTTTATTCCTCCTCTTCCCACCTCATTCGTTCTATTGCTCAGTCATGATGTCGAGCAATAATGGAAGAATAAACAAACAGGGAGTTCTTTATTGCCTGCATCACCTATCGTCTGCCTTCGAGTGGAATCCAAGTGATTTTTCTCAAGGCTGAAGAACACGTTCAAACACCTGAGCATGGAGAGGCTGTGACACCACTCATGTCACCAGTACCTTATATTTAATGAAGTCTCTTATTAGATTAGCCTAGTGTTAAGAGTCTTTCAGATGAAATGCCTATCGAGCTGACACATCTGTATAGGCACTTGTGAATTTTCCAGTGGAGTGGAGCACTGTTGTCAGAAAGGAGTTTGCTGCTTCTGCCAGAATATTTTCCTTCTCCCTTTTGAAGCATTAACGTTCAGAGCCAGCAATCACTGCACTCACAAAGTAGGTCATAAATTAATGGTTACATGGTAAGGGTGTCTGCGGCATGTAAGGGAACAGATTATCTGTGAGACGTGCAAAGAATAACCTCCCTGGTACCATCATGGGCCAGTTCAGTTTGATTCTGCTCAGTGCAGCCAATTGATTCCAGTTGTCCTAAACCAGAGATTAATTGGGATGTTGCTAACTTGAGCGGTAGTTCTGAGTGCAGAAAACAAGAAGAGCTCACTTAGAACATGAGTAGTTTTCTTTGTGCACTTAAAGCCTGCTCAGCATTTTCGTTCTCTTTCCCCATCTGAGTGGATTTCCTGGAGGAAAGTTCTCTGTGCTTGGAGCCCTGAACACTTCCAGCAGATCTGTTGGAAGTTTGTGAAAAGAGTTGCAAGGATATTTGCCAGGTCTACCTAGCTCAATGAACTTGCAAATTGGAGTGATCTCATTTGAATGTAATTTGTTTGATCTGGATTTCGCTATCGCGTGTGCTTCACATTTTCCAGGAAAGTGGTGTAATTGTAGGGTCTATATGAAAGGAAACTTCCCAATTAATCATTCCTATGTGTGCATTCATGTGTGTGTTTGCTTGTTTTTAAGTCTTCATCTAGACGTGCTGGCCTATGTTGCACGAACTGCCACACAACCAATACCACCCTCTGGAGAAGGAACGCCGAAGGGGAGCCCGTCTGCAATGCCTGTGGGTTGTACATGAAGCTCCATGGGGTGAGAAGCACATTTGAAATGGAAGGGACCCTTTGGGTGCTGCGATCACTGCATAGTAGGATCAGTATATCAGGTCTGGAGGGATCAGCCTCTAGACTGGACCCAGAAGAGCCATAACCCAGTCTTGTCTCCTCAAACAGTTAAAAGCTCAGTCTACTGCGGTTCTCCAGAATAAGGCTAAGGGGGTATTGGAACATTCTCAGGAGGTACCTCCATAGAGGAGAGATTTCTGGCACTGGCTGGCTCTAAATCAGGTTGTTTGTCAAGTGACTCCCCAAAAAATACTAATAAGGCAGAAGCTCTTCCCTGTGAGGGTGCTGAGGCGCTGGCACAGGGTGCCCAGAGAAGCTGCGGCTGCCCCATCCCTGGCAGTGTTCAAGGCCAGGTTGGATGTGGCTTGGAGCAAGCTGCTCTAGTGGAAGGTGTCCCTGCCCACGGCAGGGGTTGGAACTGGATGACCTTAAGACCCTTCCAACCCAAACTATTCTGTGATTCTATGATTCTTTAGAAAAGCAAGCTTACCAGGCTCTAGTAGCTGGAGACTGAAGCAGCCCAAATCCAGACTGGAGATAAAGAGCTTGTTTCTTCTAGATGTAGTAGTTAAGAATGTGTGAAGGATGCTAAGGAGCCCGTGTGAAGGATGCTAAGGAGCCCATGTGAAGGCTGGCTGATAACATTCATCCACAGAGGATGGGAACTGTTGGTAAGATGTCCACCAGCCAAAGAGGAATCTTCATCCATCCATATAGGCCTCTTCAAATTTCTGCTGTAAAGGTTACAGTCTCTTTATTCCATGACTGCTCCCTTTGAGACAAGTAGGCTCTCAGATTGTCAACATAATTCATTAGGGCTTTGTCATAAAGGTCAGTAATAAATCAGAAATAGGAAAATAGGAAATAAAGGAAAAAACAGAATCTGTGGGAAAGCCGTAGCTGTTAGCCTTATACATCTTCCAGCCAAGGCCTGTTGCAGAGAAAAATAGCAACTTAGTGAAGGACAAGGACTTTAGGTGCTTTGCATGAGCTATGGGACATAAATAGGGGAGCAACACGTGTGGGAAGGAGCTTAGTAAAATACAATATTAATGATTCTAAACTTTATGAATGTCAAGGTACCACGACCTCTGGCCATGAAAAAGGAAAGCATCCAGACGAGGAAAAGGAAGCCTAAGAACATTACCAAAGGCAAAACCTCAACAGGTACAGTGCTGCTATGTTCCGTTGTGGGGACTTGGAGCACGATGCACCTCAACATGTCTTCTGCAAGAAATTATAATAATTAGAAAATAATATTCTGATTTTTATTTAGATATAGGGCCTGTAGTTATGCATAGGCCTCATGTGGAAGAAGGAAGCAGGGTGGGAAATCTCACTGCTGTCATATTCCTCCGAGGTTCCTCTGTGCTGTGGACGCCCAGCTCCACTCCAGCAGTGTTTTGCTCACACAGATCTGGTCTAAATTGAGTAATGGGAAAAAACCAGGGCTGGGAATGGTTTATTAAAGAGCTAAAAGGAAGGTATCATAATGCATTCAGCATTAGCCCATCTGGCCTGTGCCAGGATCAGCACTGCTAGGCTGCAGAGGGATGCTGCTTCTCTTCCTCCATCAGCATCTTGGCAGCCAAATACAAAGCCTTACCCTGACAGAGACGCAGTGGAGAAAGAGAACAGAGCAATCGTGCCATGAGGTGTGATGGTAGCCATTAAAATACAAATTTCTTAAGAGCAGCTTTGCACTTCTGTTGCTTCACTGTCTTGAACCTATTGTCTTCCAGGGTCTACAACTTCGGCCACTAACTCCCCTTCTTCCATTACGAACTCAGACAGCACAGTCACTTTAAAGTCAGAGCCCAGTGCATCCTCGCAGTATCCCGGACAAACCATGGTGTCTGTGTCCCAGGTAAGGTACAGGGGCCATGGCCTGCTGGGGTGGGTGCTCCACACACCTCAGTAATCATTGACCGGGGGAGCTTTGATGAGGCTGAGTTCATTGCATTAGGGGTTACCAGCCTGATGGACTGCCTCAGACTGAGGAAAGCAGGGAGTGAGAGCCAAGACATTGCAGACCAGGAAGGGCTCCAGCCTGTTGGCTCCACATCAGCTCTTCTGTCTTGCAGTGGGGAACTGGGAGGTCCAAACCCTGCTGCTAGAGGCAGTCAGTGATGAACCAGCTTTGGTGCAGAGCAGGATTTAATTCTAATCTCTTGCCATGAAATCCTGGAAGTTACAACTCTGTCGAGTTGGTGGGATCAGCCCAGGGTGGAAACGCCTGTAGCTCTCATGAAAAGGCTCCCTGGGCATACATTATCTGGAGTTTATAGCCCTGAGATGCTCAGTGCTCACAGAGTTGTAATGCTGTCAGAGACCCCAGACTGCAAGGCTGTGCTTATGCCCTAAGGAATTCTTTGGGGCGGGTTGCTCTTTTGTCTTGGCAGAGTTAAAACCGGCTCTAAATCAACTTGCACATCAAAATTTTGTGACCCAGCACTATCTTTATGCTGGGTCTAAGCCCTTTCCAAGCTGGACCTGTGTGCATGGAGAGGAAGCTCAGCCATCTGCACCGTGTTTATGGGATAGGCGTATTTTTGGCTAAAACCGATAAATCTGATTTGTGCTATGCTCTTAAAAAATATGCACGTGCCTAGAGATCTTCAAACTGGACATGTTTAGTCAATAACTAAATGCAGATGGGCCCTGGGATGCTTTCTCCCTGCTTGGTCTTTGTGCTTGCTGTGGATGGAGCATCCTACCTGTCTGGCTCCTCCTAAGAGAAGCAGTAGTATCAGGGATAGCCCACCTTGTTCATAATCCATTTTCAGGAATAAACCACTCTGTTCGTAATCCATCCTCAGGGATAACCCACCCTGTTCATAATCCATCCTAGTCCTACCACCACGTTACAACAACGGGGAGAGTGACCCTTTGGCTAATAACAGGCTCTCTAATGACTCTCTGCTTCCCTCCTGGGCAGGCGCAGAGCCAGTCGGATGAGGCACTGGCCAGCAGCCATGGCGAGTTCAAGTTTGAGCCTGAGGACTACACCTTCTCCCCCAGCAGCATGGCCCCGCAGCCCGGGCTGAGCGTGCCACTCCGGCAGGACTCCTGGTGTGCCCTGGCGCTCGCCTAGAAACCCCCAAGCTCCGGCAGAAACCCTCAGGACCAATGTTTTTGGCTGGCCCTGCAGATGGATGATGGGCAGGATGGGCTGCCCCAGCGCTTCGGGACTGTGGGGTGTCCAGCCACAGCTGCAGGACAAGTTTCTCTTGGAGGATGCGCATGGAAAACGTTGGCTGGATGGGGCCGGGATGGTCCCGCTGTGGCACTAGCTCCCTAAAAGTCTCATCCTCAGCTGGAGCAACCCAGGGTTGCCTCTCCAAGGCCGGAGCCCCAGGGCTGCCTCTGTTTTCCTGAGGAAAAGCCTTTCCTCCTTTGAGATGAAACCGGCAAATAAATGCATCCCAGAATCTATGTTTATTCGCAGTAATTTCTCCCTCCTATGACTCCTCTGTGTGCAATTTATTCAACTTTCCAATAAAGACTGTAAGAACGTGGCACCAAATAACTTAATTTTATTAAAATGTAAACTGTGTGGCTTCCCTTATGTTTCATTGGCCACAACAGGAAGAGAGGAAAAAAAGCAGCAGTGGTTGTTTTAAACATTCACTGTTTTATATTAAGAAGGATCATCTCTGTAGAGTGTTAGCTTCTGAAGCGTTCAACATACCAACACTGAGCTCATGAGTCCCACATGAAATAAACACACTGCTCTTCCCTTTCCAGCTCCAAAGAAAGAGGATTTTTATCACTGTTTCAGGCAAACCATGTGACAAAAATGGTCAAAACCTCCCAATAATCAAAGAATACTGAAATGCTCTTTTTCTTTTGCATTTCCTGATTGGTTTTGATACTGCCAACTCTGAGCAGTAGAAAATCAGAATTTAGGCCTCCAAAAGTTAGAGTTTGAGGGATTGAAAAATAAAGGATGTATTGGAGGTTTATTTGTTTGCATCCAGTTTTGGGGAGGTTTTGAATCGAGGATTTTCATGCAAGGCAGAGATTCCTTATGGTTTGTTTTAATAAAAGCCAAGTAGAAAACCATTTCTTGGAGCTAAGCTGTAGCAAAAGACCATCACGATGCAAACCCCACATGAAACCTCCAAAAGCTGGCAACAGGGTGTTGCTACAGCTTCTTGGAGCTGCCCTGGTGAGGTGGGCAATGAGGGGATACACTCTGCTGAGGGTATGCAAGGGGGCCCTGAAGCACCAAAGGAGCGTGGGGACCCCAGGCCATACTGAGAAGGGGAGATTGGTGGGAAATGAAGGGGGAGCAAGGTCATGAAGTTAATTCTATGGCCTGCTTTGTTATTTCTAAATCAAATCCCCAGCCTGGCTCGATGGCTATTTATGGCCAGGAAGCTGTCAAGTAATAGTTCCTTAATATAGAAGTTGACCTGCTCAGGGCTTCCTGGAGCAACTCTTCCTCTTGTCAGAAGAGATGGATCGCTTGATTTTTATTATAAACAACAGGCTAAAGATGATCAGGGAGAGTGAATATGACATCAAGTCACGACTCAGCTGAGATGGAGGGAGACGGCTTTCCAGTATGCAACCCTTGCTGGAGAAAGAGTTGCTCCAGGCACTGGGGAGCATTGGTTCCTTTCAGTGCTGCCGTAGCTCAGCTGCTGATCGTAGGGTCATAGAATCATTAGGGTTGGAAAGGACCTCAAGATCATCAAGTTCCGACCCCCCTGATCCCCCACAATAGCCCTGTGTGAGCATGAGGGCATCAAGCCACCCTTTTATCAAAGCTCATATATGAAAACTGTCTTTGAAAGAGTATTTCTCGTGCCTCAAAGCTTCATTTGCACCTTTCATCACACCAAACCCCAGTGTCAGGGCAGGGCTGTTAAGGAGGGGCATCCCTCCAGTGCTGGGCACACAGTGTTTGCATGGCAGGGCTCTCACCATGGATCCATGTCTCCACCGTTTGTTTTTCCACTCTCTGGCCTGCCAACATCCAGAGCCGGGCACAGCGGTGCAGCAGATAAGGCAGCAGCACTGGGCTGCCGTGGTGCCGCCACCCTCAAATCCAGCCCAGACGGTGCCTCTGGGAGTCAGGGAAATGGGTGATGTGGCCCGGGCTCAGGTGACCTGCAGGCGCCCAGAATGACGTGTCAGGACAGGGGCGGGCAAGAGGGAGCAGGAGTCCTGGATGCAGCATGAGCAATGCTCCCGGCAGCTCCCCAAACCCCAAGCTTTGCAAGCAATGTAAAGGCAGCACAACACAAGTCATGGCAAGATGATTTCCATGGATGATGGCAGGGGGGTCCTCGCTTTTTCATCTGCATGACCCTGAGGGGGAAAGTTATTTTAAAGGCAAACAAGAAGACCCAAACAATGCCAAGATGTTGACACCAGTGGCTCCAGAGGTTTTATTTATTGCCTGTTGGTAACCGTTGACTGGGTGTCGGGATGCTCTGGGGGTTGGTGGCTGACGAAACCAGGCAGAGGGACAAGGAGTGAAACCACTGGGACTTGTGTAGTTTTTCCTTCCTGCCTGCTCCCTGCACTCACTGGATGGCATCAGCCACAGCATTTCATGCTCTCTTCCCCAAGGCAGAAGTCATCCCTGCAGACTTCTGTCTCCTGGTCAGCCCTAATGGGAGACCTTCTATGATGAGGCTCACCCCTCCCTGCCCCATCCCCAACAAGACTCACTTCAGAGAGCTACTTCTCTTCCCCAAACCTTTCTCAGTCTCCTTGGTATTCCCTCCCCTTCCCAGGCATGGCGTGCACTTCTCTCCTAGAGGTCCGGTGGTTTGTGGACACCTATTATCTTTACTGTCGTTGTACATCTGCCTTGGAGCTATCAATTGCCTTTGTTCAAAGGTCACCTGCCCAGAGGATTTTACAACGTGACTACAATGATCTGTTCCATTTTGCACTTTATACTGATGCCACGGTGATTTTTACCAAGTCAGCGAGTGAGTAATGAAGCACTTGAGCCTATAAACACATGTTGTTCTTGTTTATGATCATATTAATAGCGCAATAAAATCATTGCGCACCCAAGCAGTTGCTTTCAAAAGGAAAAAGTTTGTTTCTTTTTGATTTCTGCCTGGAAAAGGGAAAGCTGTGGTTTCATTTCTGCTGGGAGCCCTGCAGCCCCAGACTCTCTAATGGGGTGTCACTTTGAAGCTGGAGCACAGAGAGCCGTCATTTTTAATGTGCTGCACACAAAAGGCTGCAGCACAACTTGTGTGGCAGTTCAGATGCCAACACCACCCAGCTCACAATGGGGTTGACTCTTTCTTTCCACAAGCTTTCAGAACATGCAAGCCCCAGGTGAAGTTAAGCACCAAACTCATCAATTATGCTGATCGATGCCAGCTGAGGAGCTTCCCATCATGGTTATAAGAGGATGGGGAAGCAGGTTTCTCTCTCTTGGTCTTGGTGGTTGATAGGTCTGTGAAGCTTCATGTGGATCCAAGAGGCTCTTTCCTGGAAAGAGGGTGGAAGCAAGGCTATGAAGCAGGTACAAAGTTGTTCCAGGGGTTATTGGGGCTCTGTTGCTGTTTTTAATGCCTCTGGAAGTGCTTCATAGTGCAGAGCAGCAAATTCACTGTTACTTCCCAGCCCTCATACCTTGCTTCTCTGCTCCTCTCCAGCGCTTTTTATTGCCGAGTTGGTTGTGTGCAATTAAGGAAAAGAGCTCATGCTGCTTTCCAGGTCAATGTGCAGCAGTGATTAAATGTCCAGGCTGTTTACTTGAGCAGCAACTAAATGAGAGCTGAATATTCAATCTCACCATTGTATTCATAGAAGGAGAAAACAAACAGCGCTGCTCCTTTCATCACATCAGGTGGTGCTTCTTGGAGACAGCTTTGTGGCCAGGGGCTGGTGGGAGGTGGTGTCTTCAAGAACCTTTTCTTTTCAACATCAAATTTACATTGAATAACCCAAAAGACACTTAATGAGGAGCAATAGCACCTTTTGCAGTGTTTTTATTTCAAAGCAGCTTCTCCTCAGTGGGAAGCTTGGTGAGAAGCAGAACATTCCAAAAAGGCTCTTGTTAAGGAGAGTTTATCCCCATCCCGTTGCCTTGTCTGAAAACCTCAGATCCCATGTTTCAGTAGAATTCCTACCCAAAAATACACCATGTCATGGGTACAGTAGGTGTTGGGATGAAAGAAGGGGAGTGGGTTTGGATTGCCTTTATGGTCAAACGTATCAAAAAGCAGCTTTATCTACAGTGCTTTAATGTCTCTGGGACTGAGCATTTCCCATCCTTTTTGCTGTTCTGCCAGGCTGTTTTTAATGTTATTAGGAAATGCATTGGTGCTGGAATTTGAAGTAAGGCTTTTTAAAAAGCATTTCCACAGCAATGTTATATCTGGCCATGAGTGGACCTTGCCTACTGTGGTGTTTGAAAATGTTGGAGTCTGAGCTGCTCCCAGGACCAGTTCCTCAGCTGGCACAAGGTAACAGTGCTGAATTGGTCTTCTGTATCATAGTCCTGTACTGTAGGATGCAATCAGCTGTCTGAGCTGCAAGAGCACATTACCTGGTCATGCTGAGCTTCCCTTAAACCAGCATATGAAGATTTAACCTCATTAGCAGGATGCTCTTTATATTTCCTGGTGATCCAGAAGAAAACAGGAGAAAGAGGGAAAATTTTATCATCCAAGTAGAAGACTGTTTTCTCTTGGATGCGAAACTAGCTGCTTAACGCCCATGAAACCTTCGGGAGCCTTCATCTCAGGGATGAGTGCAGACAAGAGCACACATGGGGGAAAGGATGGATAGAGAACAGTAAAGTAAGAGTGCATCTTACTATTGCTTTTCTCCAGAGCAAGCAATGGTTTAAAGCAAACACTGGTGGGAACTTCCAGCCCTTGTCCCAGTCTCACCTGTACTCCCATTTCCCTAGCTGCAGGGCAAGGCATTGACTGACCCTCCTGTGGGACCACTGAGAGCTTGAATGTGGGAGGAAAGGAGAGGTGGGTGCAGACGGGATGTGGAGCAGGGCCCTGATGTCACTGTTATTTCAGGTGTCAGTATCATTCTTCCCATCTGTTCACTCCTTCCTTGCAATGAAAAAGAATAGTTCCAGCTCGTGAAATGAATGGAAATGACAGGCATTTAGCTGCAGGAGTCTGCCATAACAGCTGACTGGAAGGGTGCTTAAGCTGCTTTTAGTGATATGGCCTCAGTGCATGGGGTAGGAAAATGATGCTGGAGACATCACCCCTCCATGTGGGAGCAGCAGGACTAAGAGGAGAGGCAAGGTGGAATGGGCAGTGTTAATCATTTACCCCAAGTGTGATGTAGGCTATAATAGACACTCTGTGTGTATAGGGATCTATAGGCATAAATGTCAAATGGGGAAGCCGCTGCTCAAAGGGCACCATAAAGTGGCCTTTTGGAGAGGCAATTTATTCAGATCCACCTTTGTTTGCTTTGTGGGAGCACATTCCTGTGCTGTGGAGCTCTGTCACAGGGCCATCACTGTGAGACAGCACTGGCGGGGACTGTAGGGTGGTTGCCACTCCTGAGCCTGACCTTGACATCTTTCCTCCCTGATTAGTTATGTCTCAGCACCAGACAGGAGCAGAGGACTTCCATGGAAGGTGATGGCTAATGGTGAGGAGCCAGAAAGATCTCACAGTTCCACAAGTCTGTAGAAAGCCCATGATAAAAGCAAAGGGTAAAGAGATGCTCTCCCTGGGTGTGTTTCTCTAGGTACATCGCAAAGCTTGCTCCTACATCCAGCCTTGCATCCACTAAAGAGAGTCTTTGAGCCTTGTGTGCCAGCTTTACCCTGTGCTCTGCCTTCAGGGTAAATGTACCTGCAGTTTCTGGCTTCCAGGAAAGCCCCAAAGCATGAAAGGCCACACCGTGTCTCTTGGAGGAGGCTGAGGACCCAGCAAACTTGCTCCTAAAGTCCCCTACAGGGAAATTGGTCTCATCAGTATTCCTGCAGCAGGCTTTGCCACATGCCCAGGAGTGATTGGCAGTGGCTTGAGCTTTGCTCTTAAATCATGCAGTATTGCCTAATATTAAAACATGATTAGAAATGATTTAGCAATTTAAAATATTAATAATGGATAACTCATTTCGGAGCAGCAAGTTTTAATAACACTGCTCCTTCTCAGACAGGCTGCTCTGAACTTACTGACTCTGACATTGCTGGTTGTCCTTATCTTTAGACAAAGATATGAAACTGGTCCTTATTTTGCTTCTTTTTGCATGGGGTGCCCTGGGCAGCCCTGTTTCAGAGCTGGTGATACCTTTGCAGCATTAATGGCAATAAACCTGGGGAGAGAAGAGCCACATCTGTCCCATCACCTTGAAGGCTCATGGCTGGGAGAGCACGAGCAGCACCCTGGGATGCTTATGAGGAGGAAGCACTCGGTCTGCCCTTGTCTCCTACCCCTGGAAACTTGTACTTATGTCTAGAAGCTGCAGCCACTGCCTTGTACAATTTGGGGTATTAAAGCCAGAGCAGATTGGAAGCATCATTAGCTGGTTTGGGATGTTGGCCCTATTCCTCCTCAGGAGCTTCAGATTTCAGAGTGTTTTTCCTTAAGCATTTTGAAGCCTGTGGTTGCTCAGAAATGAAGATATTCTTCACTTTTCATTTTCTGGCTTGGTTTGTGCATCACCAATCATTTTGACAATGATGTCAATGGGGCTTGTAACATAACCACAAAATCAGTTACAGCAGCAATGCACTGAGCAAGGTCACCAGGGATGGAGCTCCTTTTGTGAAGCAGCCTGAATAAATAGCAACCAAACCCTCCTGTGTTCTCAGGAGGCAAAAGGCAAAACTAAAACCACATCAGCATCCATGTTTTCCGGTTCAAATAGCTGTTTTCTACTCTTGTAATTACATTCAGCTTTGATTTTTTTCATAGAAAACCAGGCTGGGGATCAGTCTGTAATTAGGAGGAAACTGGTTTGGGTACAATAGGAATCCACTTATGCCTCCATCAGAAACTGAATCTAAACAAAAACCAGAATCTGATTTGAGGTTTATAAGCTTTTTTTTAACTTGGTATTTGAGTGCTGCTTTATTTCCCACTGAGGTCCGAAAGGAGGAGTAAAAGAAATCCCCATCATCTTTCAGCACTACTTGGAACCAGGAAATTTGGGGACTTCTTTGAGTGGTTTCTTGGGTGACCCAACACGCTTTTTGTTACCACCGGTGCTTTTCTTGAGGTGTACAATTGGGCTGAGGAAAACACTGTGAAAGTTTAGGTTATTTTTTCCACACTGAGTCAGGCTGCCCAAAAGTGGTAATTCATTCAGCACGCTGCGTCGCTGCTCATTGCCAGCTCGGGTGTAGGCTTCAGCCAGCTCGGAATGTATCCTCGGAGTGGAGGCTTATCTCATGAGCTTCCTGAGTCTGCAGAATTGAATGAAAGTCTCACCAGGAAAAGTGGTTTGTTTTGCTCTGAGTTTGTTTTGTAAGAAAGCTGGGAATTTCCCTTCCCAGCCACGTCTGAGTCCATTACAGAGAAGCTCATGAGTTGCAGTGCATCAGCTCCTCAGGCTCTCCAGGCTCTGGAAGTGCAAAATTCCTTTTTAAAAATTAAATAAATCCAGCTATTAATTTTTGGTCTTCCACTGAAATTGAGTATTAATTTAGTTCTGATTCAGAAAGAGGCTGTGAATATGCTGTCAGTTGATTTCCTTCCCTTCCCCATAGATGTTTTTGGTAAAACACTGCTTAAAATGTTTAACTCTATCAGACTTCCAAGCGTGTTTCCCCACCTTTAACTCTGTGGTGATAAGGGAGCTTTCTGGTGTCATCTGGTCCAGCCCCTGGCAGTGTTCCAGGCCAGTCTGTACAGGGCTTGGAGCGACCTGGTTTAGTGGAAGGTGTCAGGAGGTTGGAAATAGAAGATCTTTAAGGTCCCTTCCAACCGTAACCATTCCATGGTGTTCATGCAGGAGGTTGTCTGTTGCATCCACACTTCATCAGTGATAGAGCTGAGATGCAATGAGGCAAAGTGACTTGCTGAAGGTCCAGCAAGAGGTCAGTGGCAGGAATGTTTTCTTGAGGCTGGATTTAGTTATAGAATGGGAGTAAAAACAATCTATATAGTAAAGTTCAGGCTGTGGCTCCTGCCAGGCTTCTGTGCTCCCAAACCAATAGGGACCTTGTTCACTGTGTGAAGGTCAGTAGGATGCTTATACCACTAAAGTGATGCCCAAACCAAACCGTCATCTCTCTACAGAAGAAGCCTGTGAAGGCAGGTGTGTAGTAAATAAAACTATTCCCTAGTAAGTGGATTTCCAATTCTCTGTGCAGTAGTCTTCCTCAAAAGTACCATTTCGGGCCGAAAGGCAACAAAGTTCTTCCATTCCAGAACAAAAAGGGATTTTGTTGGGGAGGGGAAAATAGACTAAATTTGGAAAACACTTAATAACAAAGTTGCCTTAATTTAACAACAGCTTTTATTAGATTGCACTTGTCCAGAGAGATTAATGGACGTTTTCCTTTGAAACTCTGGGAGTCTTTCCTAGACACTGGGAATAAGTAGGCTCCTTCAAATGTTCTGCTTCCTACAGGATTTACTGGTGAAAGATTTAATACAATTCAGCACAAACATTTTAACCTTTCCATCTAAAATGCTGAATTCAACCATTTCCTGAATGCGCATAATTTAGAGGCTTGTGTTTTCCTGTGTCATGCTCTCTGGAGCATTTTATGTCGCCTTGCTCCTATTGACTCGTTTAAGAAAACACTGCGTAAGTATACAGTCACTTTCAGATAACTCAGATGTTTACTTTATGAATGAAGGAGGAAATTGAATACTCAAATAAAGTTATGCATCTAAGTGCCAGAAGCTAACTGCCCTCTTAAATTTGCTTGTCGTCTTGAAAGAGCCTTTAAATACAATTTATGACGTAAAGAGCCTTTCCGTAGTGCTGAGTAGGATCTCCGCTGTCTCTGTTATAAATGGATGCTCCCAGCAGCCACATGTGGCTCATGATGAAGGCTGGATGCTTGTAGGGCAGGGTCAAATATTGTACTTCCAGAAGCTCACGTGCATCCCCTTGATCTGGTGTGGGTGCTGTTTTGATGTAGTTACCTTATGCAGGCAGAGCTGCAGTGGGTGTAAAGCAAAAGGAGGGTTTCTAGCATCATCTAACCACTGTCATGCTAAACTTGAAAGTAGGTTTAGATCTTACAACTGGGAGAAATGATACATGGCTGCCTGGGTGAGCAGTGCCATTTGCTGCCCTATTTTTCCTGCTCCTGTAAATCTGGCTTCTGTTTAGGGGTGTAACTCAGGTCAGTCCCTAGTTACGCTTGTCTCTGCAGTGTGTTAGCACCCAAGGTAATTGTGTTTTCCTTGAAGTAGTTGGCAAGCGTGATTGAGTTTGCTTTGAACTAAAAAGTAAAGCAATTCCTCAGTGAATTACCCTTGCAGACTCCCCAGCCTGCTTCTCCTCCCCTTTCCTTCAAGAGGGTTTCTCCCAGGATCTTATTCCGATGTATTAATGAATCACTACAGTAATAGGAATATGATTGACATGTTAAATTGTCCTTCCTTAAGCCAGAGAGATTATAGGATGATAAATATGAAAGGCACATGTGGCTGGTTTGGCACTGCCAGCTGCAGGCAGGGGTTTACAGGAGGCTTGGTGTATGCTGGGGTGCCAGATGGACTTGTCTGGTGCCCTCCCTGCAAAGCATATGACTTTGAGGCTTCTAAACCATCACTTGGCACAAAGATTCTCAGGTTCACATTCAGGTGTAACACTTTGACAGACATCACTGTATTATGAGAAGAGGAAAGGTTCTGGGGTCTCTTTGGGTCCTGTTGGCTGATGTTTGGTTGCAGAATGAGACGACAAGGCTTATTCCTGTGGGTCCCAGTTGGATGTGGGAACTTGCTGGCCTTCAGCTCCATACTCCTCAGCAAAACCACACTATGCTCAGAGAGAGTGACTGGTCTGTCCAACATCCCTGTCCAGAAGCAGGGCTATGGGCCAAACTCTGCTTCATGCAACAACCTTTGAGACAAATACTGCTGTCACTTGCACTCTGGAGCCTGGGCAGTGGGCGCAGCTATTATCCCTGAATGGGTTATTCAGGGTGCAAAAAGCTCCTGCCAGTACAAATCTTGTTTGTTCCAGTTCAATGGGTTCTTATGATTTCTTATTAACTTTGGAATATTTGATGGCTTTCCTCCTTAAAGATTCAGCTTCTGGTTTCATGCTGTTACATCTCAGCCTGGCTTTAAAAAGCAGACTGTTATCCCTATGGGTGAGGAGGGCAGTTGGATCATGCAGATCCTGTGGCTTGAGATGGAGCCTCAGATGACTGCACTGCTGGGGACAAAGTTGCCTGGCTCCCCACGCCTCCTTCTGCACCTTAAAAGGGGAGCAGTGGGGCTGACCTGTCCCCCTAGAGCCATTGCCCTCTGCTTTTTGAGCAAGTGGATGTTAACAGAATAAAGGGCAGATAATGGTGCTTCCATATCTCCTGTGGTTGCTGCCTTAAAAAGGTGATGTCCTTGGAAACTGAGGTTATTGAGCAAGTTGAAGATAAAGAGCTGGAACTGAAGTGAAATTGTGGCCTCCAGTGCGGAGGAAAGGGCCAGGTCTGGAAGGCAGACTGATGGGAAAACTGCACTGATTTCTACCCAGCGTCCCCTTCTGCCCTGCTGCATCTCCCCAGCACAGAGCAATCCCTGCTTCCCATGGTCCTTCCTTCTGTAAGCTTGAGAAGCTTTGGGGGCATAAAGGAGGCCCAGAGAGATTTGGCTTTTCCTGATTACTTTTCCCTTTTATGGAGCACATTGTACGAGGGCAGTGACAGAGAAGGAAAGGTCCCATTCCTTTCTCTCCATTCCTAAAGTAAAAAATACCCATGTCTGAGCAGACACACGCTGGGCATGCAGCAGGTAAAGGTGGACCTGTGAGCCAGGCAGAGGTCACTCACAAGGTCCATTCTCTCCCCCAGCACGATCTGCACCACCAGCAGGATCTCTGCCGTGCACTAATATTGGATTATGATCCCGAGACTCCACAATGTCACACTGATAAGGGTGAGGTTTCTCCCTGTACAAGCCTGTTTCATTTTAACACGTAGGTATGTCAAGTGAAGGGAATATTTTCCCTTCTGCATCAGACTCTGACTTTGCCAAGGCTGGTCACAGGAGCCTGTGTGTAAATGTCAGGGCTGGCAGGGAGGGCAGTTGTGGGGTTCAGAGGCTGTGGGGAAGGGAAGGAGCTGGGTGGGCAGCTCCTGGTGGGAATGGGGATGATGTGGGTCAAGAAGTGGTGAAGGCAAGTCTGATGTTCATGAGCTGCACTGGCAGAGCTGCCCGGCTCTGCATTTCAGAGGTTACTGCAGTGTTACAAGGACAGGTAAATCAGGAATAGTTACCAGTTTTCCCAAGCTTATCCAAGTAGTATTTCTAGAGTAGGCTAGAAGAACAGCTTCTTTCTTGCTCAGGTCTTTGTGACGCAAGCAAGAGCTCGGCACAGCCTCTGAGGGTAAATCACATCTTCATTTACAATGTCCATCAGCAGCCTGAGGTTCTTCAAAGGCAGAGTTGGACCAACAGGTCATGATGGCAACAGCTTATTTTGCTGAAAGAGTGAGGAAGCCCTTTTGCAATCCTGGATGAAGATTTCCACTAGAAACTGTTCCTGAGACAAATACCCTGGGGACTGGAAAGCTGACTACTGCTTCCACCTGAGCATGGCCTGCTTGCAAAGTGCACCTCCCAAACCAAGTCACCTTTGAGGAAAGAGATGTGGGAGTCATTTGAAGGAGAAAAATACAGTGGCACAAAGTAAACATGCATGGGGAAACTCCATTGTCTGGGGCTGGTTCTCATGCTGGCATTGCAATCACCTTCTGCCTCTAAACCCAAGGGTCCCTGGGGGAGGAGATAAAGGAGTACTTGGGGAAGTGCATCAGCTTCCCTTGGGCTGAGCTCTACTTGGTGAATTAAAATGCAGAAATGCATCACAGATTGTGTTCCCTGGACACTTCCTACTGAAAAAAAGCCCTCCAAAACCTCTCCCAGATCCATGAGCATCCAAGTCAATACAGCACCAACCAAAATGTCACAGTGGACAATAGCAACTAAAAATAGGAAAAGACAGGAATTTGCCCATAATATTTTTAAACTTGGAGGAGGACAAACCTATATATAGGCAATACATAAAAATGGGTTTTGTTGCTTAAATGAGGAAATCAAAGTGTGTGACTCTTTAGATGGATAACTGGTTTGATGTGGATTTGATTTTGAAACCAATAATGCTTTTTGGGCACTACCTTTCTGCACTTACCCCAGGGCTGCTGCGCAGTGTGTGGGCTTCCCAAGGGAACAAGTATGGATTCTTCCATAAAGAAACTGGGTGTTAGCAGAGGATTTTACCTCTTTTTCTGCTATTTAGCTGAGTAGGGGAGAGGGATGGAGGACAGGGCTCTAGTTGAAGAGGAGTTTGGAAGCAGACTGGTGCCCGGCTTTCTGTGCTATGGAGCAGTGTGCAAGGTGGCTCTTGGTATCACCTTGTGCTTTTGAGCTTGGAAACCTGCTGTCCACACTGCACCTCTGAGGGACAAAGAGCAAGTCAAGGCTCCTGCTCCCTCTGCTGACCCTGCGAGCCCTGGCTGGTAGCTGTGCTAAGGCATTGCTGAGAGTGGAAACCCTACTACCAGAAGAGCTGCTTTGGTAAATACTCCATAGGGCAGTTTTGCATTACATGAGAAGTAGGTGAATAAACAGGAAGTGGGTTCGAGCAATACTTTCTTATGTACCTCTATGACAAACTACATAATTTTTCCCGAAGAATATCTTGATGATAAAATATTCAGGACCCAACCTTGAATCAAGGAAGACTTTGCGCTGAATTTAATGGGAACATGTTAAGTCTGCAATCTATGAGAGCTTTCTGGGCTTTTTTCCCTGCAGATCTCCTTTAAACCTGTAGCAGCTGTATGTACCTTCTAAAAGGGTTTTCTGTCTGTCCTGGGCGTATAAAATCACAATGGGAAAGAAGTGCTGCTTATAAACTGTGAGCAACTGCAATCTGTTTCCAGCTCTGTTGGTAACACCCTGTGGATATTTGCCTCTCAGAGATTAGAGGAACAAAGCAAGAAGAGAGCAACGTTCCATTATGATAGAGCATATAATATTGTGATTATTACTCATGCCCTCTGTCTAATTAATCATTTTGTGTGTTATTTGAAGGCAAACAGGGCCTTTGGTTCATTATCGCTTATACATACACAGAACTGGAGTCACTTCAGTGCTGTCAGACTCGGTTAATCCCTGCCTGGGTTTTGTACATGTCTGGGTATCTGAATCATGTACATGGCAAATGATCTACTAATATGTTTGCTCCAGCAGTTTGTTCATATGGAGCCAAATATATGAAAGCATTCAAACTCCGGAAAGGGCAGATATGGTCCTAATGGACTTGACAAAGGCACCTAATGTTAAAGGTTGTGAAAAAAGGGGGTGCTGATGAAACGCCTTTCTTCTCTTTTTTTTTCTTCTAAAGTACTTTGTGTTTCTTATTTATATTTTATCCTGCTCAATGTTTTGAACTGGGAGGCAGGAAAGGGGGTCAGAAAAACTCTGAACTCTATGAACAGGATTAGGGGAAAAAATGTCAATTTAATCTAAAGCAGAGGAAAATAGTGGCTGCTGAAGATGGGTGTTTCGTAGTACCTAAGAATGGCAGCCAGACTATGTGCTCAGCCAATGACCAGAGTTACAGCGATGCTGCAGAGGTGGAATAAATCACAGCACCCGCATGATTATCTGGCTAGCTACAACATGCGTTATCCTGCCTGCATTCTCTGCAGCTGCCTGTATCCTGCCTTGCTGCATGGCAGCTTCTTTTATCCTGTCACTGAAAAATTGGGCCGTGAATTTTAAAGAAGCTCCATATCCTTTTCTTCTCTGCTCATCTGTACAAGAACAGCATGCGCTTTCAGGCTCTGCACTTGGAACGCTTCATGTTAAGACTGTGATATTTTGATTACAAGTGATATAAAATGCAATTTGCTTTATTTCCTAATTAATGACAGTACATAAGGCAATAATAAACTCAATTGCTTCCCACAGCTTTTTATATTCACTTGGAGGCATTTTCAGAAATACGACTCGTGTACCCAGCAAAATCTTTCCTTGACCAGATGTAGAAGGAAAGCGCTTTTATTGGCTCCATGATAATATCACTAAAGAGGAAATAAGCTATAAAACTAAACCCCCACACTGAATTTGAGAGTTGCTAAACTGAAGGATATAGAAACAAATACAGAGAAGATAATAAGGCTTTTTACTGATAGTGCTGTCCTGTGTAAATAATGCAGACACGCTGAATAAGTCCCGCTGCAACAAGACTCATTAGAAACACGTACATTGGCCCCAAGCAATTACTTTGATTGCTCCCAAGCTGCTTTTCACAATAAATGTCTGCAGACCCACCAAGGTTGCAGCCATTTTGCTCACTCCATGTCCTTGCAGATCTATGGCCATACTGAAAATAGGGAAGTGTGATGTATTTCCCATGCAGGATTATGGCTCATTGCTTTATAGACTAGTATTCAGGAGAAGCACTAGCTCAGGACAGTAGATTAAGCAGGTGGAGAATGAAGCGCCCACTTCTATATGGAATGAATATGGCCAAGGGATGTACTGACCCATGGCTGTCTGGCACAAAGATCTTAAGTTTGCATCTGCAAAATGCAGAGGTGTTCCTAAATTGCAGTGAAATCCAGGTAGACATTGCTTCCATGGGGTAACGTGGGCATCAGGAGGTCAGCATCAAGTTGGGAAGCACCCAGTATTAAAATTACACCTCATGCCACCCAGACACAACAGGAAGGGGAAAGAAAGAGCCAGGGGCAATCCAAAGAGTTTAGATAAAAACATACCAGTGGGTGTCTCAGCTCCATCAGTGGTTTATTGCTTAGCATCAAGCCATAGCCTGGGTGGTAAAGAGCTAATAAAGAGCCGGCATTGTTTTGAGAGGTTGCAGCAGTGACAGTTGTTAGCTGTGGGATCACCTTCAACAGCCTCTTTGATTGACGTAGTGCCCTAAGAGAAAAGCTGCCATGGACTAATTGGAAACGCCAGTAATCTTTTCCTCAAGTGATCTTACTGGAATTTAAGAGCTACACTCCGTTGTTATGTGTGGAACAACAGCACAGACTGTGTGCCATAGATTTAAATAAGAGGAGTATGAACTTCAGGTGTTGCTCATGCAAACAGCTTTATTAAAGGAAAAATAATATCTTTTGAATTGCCATCCTTGGACAAATCCCCATCACTTTGCCTATAGCACAAGTACCCACACTGCAAACCACGTTGGTCCTGTGGGAGCTGCAAGAAGCCTGGAGAAATGTTTGGCTGAAAGTCAGGAATATAGGCTAAATTTCCTAAATTAAATTTTCCTTTTTTTCCCCTTGGTCTTAAATATTTTGACCAGGGAATGTCCAGTGAAAGGACAAAATAAATGAACATGGGAGGCTGAGCCCTTGGCAGCGTAATAGAAGTGTAACGTAGTAATAAAAGTAAGTTGAAAGGCAGTTAGAGTGAAAATACACGTATCGAAGACACTTTTGCCTTTGTATCTGTATGATACATTGGCAGTCTGAAGGTAAGGGTGTGGTGAATGATACCCAACAAGCAGAAAGCCTAAAGCTGATTTGGAGCCATACAATTTCATGGTAGCATGGGGAAAGATGGGTAGTGAGAGCCAAGACTCAGGAAGTTATTGAACAGATCTGTATGTCACTGTTCTTAAGTGACAATAACCCCCATTTCCCTTCTCTTGATGTCACAAGATTACTCTTCTCCATGCAAGTTTTACAGGGGTTTGGGCAAAGACAGCCCAAAGCCTTTCTCTAGAGAAAGGGCAGTTGCTAAATGTCCAGCTTCTGAAGGCAACTCTGCCATGATCTGCTGTGGCAATGGAAAGAAGGACATCTCCTTTAGCAAGAGTGGAAAATGGGAGCCCAGGAAGAGGAAAGCACAAAAATAAATGAGGGGAAAACTGAAGGGAAAGCAAAGGGACATCTAACATATCCTGAAAGCCCCTTTCTTTGCAACAGCGCCATCCTTATAGATTAATCAGGCCATGTATTTGCCTAAAAAGAGTTAATCTTTATGAAAAGCCCCAGAATGCCCTTCAGCTGGTGCACAACCTGGTTCAAAGGTTTTCAAGAAAAACAACCTACCATAAACCAAAGGGCACCACTAATTGGAAGCAATGCAATTCCTCTGAAAACAGCAATACCTTCCTGCAGGTTAATAACCGGAAATTAAATTTCATGTATCTTAGCATAACCCATCATAAAGTACCAGGTAAATAAGGGGCACAGGCAATGAGGGCAAGGGTTCGGAGCACATGCAGTCATTGTCCGACAGCAACCCCTGTTCTTTGGTTGAAGTCAGTATTCCCAAAGGATTAGCCTTCAGCCTCCTGGTTGAAGGAAATAGTTTGTATAATGTGGCTCCTGTTGCTGCTTTGGTGGTGGAATAAGCTGTCCTCAGAAGCAGCACTGGTCTGCTCATGTCCTGGCACACAGAGCCAAATGGTTGCTGTGACTTGTCCCTCTGGTTTGATTTTCCCCCAGTCCAGTGCTATGGGTCATGATATTTTGGATGATCCTGCCTTCTGCACTGGATACAGAAATGAAATGAGAGTCTTAAAACCCAAACAGTTTCAATGTTCAAATGTCATGAAGTAGAGTTGGGTACAAACACATACCGGGAATGGGTTTGCTGATGGTGGCATTGCCCAAAATGGAAACTCAGCTAATATTTGGACTGCAGGGTGTGTGTCTCTTATAAGGAAATGGTTTAATCTGGACAAAGAGGCAGAAACACAAGGTCAGATCTTTTCTCCCCTGCCCTTATATCCTCTTCTGTCTGCACTGACACTGCAGAGGAGTCAAGAGAATGACGTATCCAAGACCAGTCTCCAGGATGCCTCTCACCAGGGATTCCTGCAGTGCAAACCATCACCCCAATCCATGCTATTGGTAGTGGGAAATCAGTGATCTTTAAGGTCCCTTCCAACCCAAACCATTCTGTGATTCAATGTTTCTGCAGTTGTTTTATTTCAGATGGTGGTGGTTAAGCTGAAGAGCAGGAAATCCTGAAAGCCAACATACACCTGGGCAAGAGAAAAAGCTCTCATTTAAACATGGGCTGCAGAAAGGATGATGACAACTAAGCAGCCCCAAGAAGGGCCAGCTCTTTACAGCGGTGAACCAGGAGCTCTGCTCACTACAAGCTGCTGCTGCTCAGGGTCTATTTTATTTTTGCCTGTCGCTGTGTTTGAGAGACTTTTTGTCTGTAGTCCTCTCTCCCACTGAACCCATCCATCACCAACACTGACAGAGGTTCCTGCTGCCCGAAACCGCCAGGAAGACTCGATGGAGCCAGAACCTCAGGGGTCAAGTCCAGGTTGTCGTGTCTGAGTGAACGCTGCTCAGGATACACACAGCTCAGCATCGTATTTGGAAGGCAGCGGAGGACCGAGAGGGAGGAGAAGGAAGGATAGGATGTAATCTTTCATCCTGAGAGCCAGCATGTGGGATGGGAGTATTTCTTTTTGCTGCTGCCGGTGGTCTGGCCCCGAGTAGATGGAGGAAGGGAGTCCCCAGCCTGGTCAGACCACAGCCACTGAGTCCTCAGCCCTGGCACTGCTCTCCTGAGACTCGGTTCTCTATTTATGGCTGCAGGAAAAGCACAAAATGCGGGGCATGCTGGGGACACTGTGCTGAAGTCACGGGTGCTTCTTGAGTGGAAAATAAAGAGGAGATTTATAGGTACCACTGGTCAGGGTCCAGAGTGGTTGTGCGAGCTGAGGAAGAAGGCTGCAAAGCACTGAACAGATGGGTGCAGAAGGCTTTAGATGAAGACATACTGATGGGTGGCTCAGATCCACGAGGACACAGAAATGAGCTCAGGCTGCCCCTCAGCTCACCTGGGAGAGCAGGCAATGGATGCACTGTGCTTCCTTCCTCTCCAGAGTACCACCACTGTCCTCTTCTTCACTCTCACCAGCAACTCCAGCAGCACCAGTGTTATAACTAAAAAATACATGCAGCTTGTTTTACCCAGAGCCATCACCCAAAGGTCCCTGCAACACATCCCTCGGTACTCCCAGTGCCAATGCTCAACTCGTCCAGGCTGGCAGCCCTTATTTACCTGCCTCTACACTTCCTATCAGGTAAATCCCATAAGGGGACCCTTACTCCAAACAGCAAAAGGATGCCCCAGAGATGGGCACCCACTGAGCTTCCCTCAAGCAGGCACTGCAGATCCCCTACTGTGCAGTGACAAGGGGTCTCCTGGTCGTAACCCACTCCCACATTGCCCATTATTCAGTCCCATCTCCTTGGAAGGACTCTTTACCCCCTCTGTACCCTCCTCAGGAGCCTCAGGGCTGCCTCCTGCCCCAGGAGCAGCCCCGGGCAGAGGAGCCAGCACCCAGTCACACTCACATTGCTTCAACACATTTACTTCATTAGTTTATCAAGAAACGTGTTTGGCCTGGTCTGATACTCGGGAAATGCTGTTTGTCATTTGCAGGCACCCTGCAGGGCCCCGGGGAGCTGACAGACCCTGGCTCCTTCCTATCTCTCCTTAACTCCATTTGCTGGGCCTATTTCCCACTATTTTTTTTTCTTTGTTTCCATGTAGCATTCCCTCACCATTTTGGGATTAAAGTAATAGATAACAAAATGATGCCTGGGAGAAGACCATGACAGGTAGAGGAACAAGCTGAGAAGAGTATCTAAAAGAATATTGAAGCAATGAAAGTGTAGGAACTTGGAAGTATTTTTGCATTAAGGAATAGGGGTATAAAAAGTTCCTACTTTTCCAGCTCATTCTCTGCAAATTGGAGCCAATTCATAGAAGTGACAATGAATAAAACATGACTAATTATGCATAAAATACTCATTCTGCCCTTCCCTATGTGGAGCAGAGGATGCTCCATGAATGCTATGTAGCCCAAATGAGTGGTGGGAACTACCCATGTCCACCCGTGGCTGCAGCACATCCATCAGTCACTGTCCAAAGCTTTCCTTTGCAATCATCTCCCTCTAACACAACCTGTTTCAATGAGAATGGGTTGGATCTGGATAGTACTTTAAGAATGAGCAGGATGTCCCCCAGTCCTGGCTGGAGGGGCTGGGCTGTATGAGGGAGGTAATTTAGGTGCTTGAGTGCTGGTAGAGAGGGAAGTTGAAGGCACTGCTGGGCTCAGGTAAGCAGCACCTACCTTAGAGGATGCAGCATTTACCCCCCATGTGGGTACTTGCTGCTCTCCTGGTGTGCAGCAGGAAAAACTTCAAAGTCCAAGCAAGGACAGTGAGAGTCATGGACCTGCTCCTGGTTGGGGCCTCTGCAGTGTTGTCTGTTATGTATTGTCTTAGGATGGGACTTTAAGGTCTGAAATAACTGTGGCTTCTGCCAGAAGTGTTTCATCCATCAGTGAAGAAGCTTGAAATCTCCCTTCCTCTGTGAGGCTTTGGTCTGAGATCCCTCTGTTCCTGCTCCCAAATTACTGAGGAGGACATGACACCTACAAGGTTTCTGTGCTCAAGTTTGGTAGGACATGGTCCAGGGAAGCCCACCTCTTCAGCTCCACCTGTGGCTATTTATCTGTATAGGGGATTACTGGGGTAATCCTGGCTGCTTTATTAGCTAAACCCCAGCTTTGCTGAGCATTTTTTGAGATTATTTCTATTCTAAGCGTTTCCCAAGACTCCTTATGTCAATCCTGGGTGCATCTCATGTTGTTTCCTATTGCTTCATAACTGTCTTCTTATTACCTAAAGCCGCTACCACCAGAGTAACTTACTGCTCTGGGCAAAGCTGGAGTAACAGGGGTCTGAAGAGGGCGATCAGAACACAGTTCTTGTCTTGGTGGGGTTGATGCAGATGTGTCTATTCTGAAATGAAAGCCTGAAGATGAGATTTAATTTACATAAGCTGCAGAACAAAGCAATACAAGGGTTTTTTCGTACTGATAGTCATGCTTCTCTGTTGAATCAAACAAAAATAGCTCAGATGGGGGGGAAAAAGCCCCAACTTATTCTGTTTAATGCCCCAAATCAAGGAGGCATTTCCAGACTAGTCCTCTCTTTCTAAGGAATATTGCCCCTAAAGGAGCCAAAGTTTACATCTGGAGGCACCCCATGCTATAGCTGTCAGCTCTCACATAATCAGTGATGCTCTGGTGTCTCTGCAGGCAGGTTGCTGCTCCTGCACAACCGGCTCCCAGGGAAGCTGGGAGAGCTCGACATAGATGTGCGGCTTCGTCATGCATACCCCAAGAATCCTGTGAGTACTTCTGATGATCCCAAAGGGGTTTCCTTATCTTTGGTGCTGTTACGTGGAGTTTGGGAGTGTGGCTGAATCCCATTGCCTAAACAGCAGGTGATATCACCTGAAAAGCAGCAATGGTCTGGGTGTTCTGTCAGCCCAATGCCAATGCTGAATGTTTGCCCATAACTGGTAGGGTGGAGAAAAACATCTTTAACTGCTGCTGTTAAATTCTTACTTGCATTAATGGGACTACTGTGCGATAACTCCATATGTAATGGCAGCTGTGCTGCCTTCAGTGTGTCTAATCCCCTGTGCTCATGCTGAAACTTGTGCATCATGATTGTGCTTGTGTTGGCGAGCTAGAACTGTGGTCTGTCCCCTCTGTCCTAAATTAGATAGGAGATCCCATAACTCATCCATCTGAAAGTGATGTCTTTCTCTTCCCTGAAGATTGATGCAATTCCAAGTTTACTTGCTGGGATTAGGAGCTTGGAGGCTCCTATTACCATAGTGGAGGCAATGTGGGATGGGGCGAGGGCAGGCGGTGTTGAGTGATCCTTGCCAGGTACCCAGCTGGCGTTGCCAAAGCATGCGGGGCTTTCCTCTGAATGCTTCCACCACTGGAGAAACACGACTTGTGCTGCCAAGGGTACAGGAATGTCACTTAGCTTGGGGAGAGCTCACCATTGCAGTGTGACAGCCACTTCAGCAGTCAGTCCAGCAACGCTCCATGCACACAAAAGGTTGTGTGCCCTGTGCCAGAAGGATTATCTTCACTCGCAGTGGAACACATCAGATGTCTGGCAATTTCAGGGAGCCTTTCTCAATAAAAACATGAGGAAATGATATTCATGAGTTACACAGCAGTGTCCTCTATAGTTCAAGGCATGTTGGCTAAATATATGTCACATTCCTATAGTTCTTCTTAGGATTAATGTTGTATATGCTACATCCAAAGTCTGCTTTCCTTCACCATCAAAAGCCCCTTCTAGATCCAAAGTTATCTGAGCCTCTTATATGCTGGATTTCTTTGGGGTTTTGTTTGTTTGTTTGGGGTTATTTTAGCAAACGAATAAACACGAGTGCTTGTTTCTCACATGTCACTTCAAATATAACACCATTTCTTTGACCTGCTTCTATGTGCTTCGCTCCCTATCACAACATCCTTTAAAGACCATGACATAAGATGAGGAAATCTTGTCTTCCTTTATCAGTAGAAAGCCTGTGTGTTCCTTGTCCAAAATCACAGAGCAAGCATATGGGGGTGGAAATAGAGAGGCAATGAAGAAACACTAGCTCTTGGTCACAGGTCTTTAGGAAAATATTCTCTCCAAATGGCTCAGGGAGACAGCCTGGATGGCATTACCTGCTGGAGTACTAGGAAACACTTAAGCACATATCAACCTCATTCTCAGCTCTGCTAAGCAAGTACATGAAGGGCAGTTAATTAAAACAGCTTCAGAGAAGCTGGTAAACTGGACTGGGATTAAGAAAGGAGCATCAGTCTGCCACCACCGCTGTGCTGGAAGGGCTGTTTGTTGCTAACTATATCCCAGATTTCCCAAGGCTGTCATACCGTCAAACGCTGCCCTGATCTGTGAGTCTTTATTCCTAGATAAAGATGTGAACTCCCGCCTCTTGTCACAGATAACAGCACAAAGCATTACAACAGCAATACAAAGACTTAAAACGGGGTTTCAAATACACAGCCATTTGTTACTGTCCTCAGTGCAGCTGCTGAGCTAGTCAGGTTGTTCACAACCGGGAGAACTGAGCTCATCCCTATGTCCTCTGGTTCTTTATGGGTTTTTATCCTTCTGTGTTGCTAAGCCAGTGCCTCTGTACCTGCCACCAGCTGCTACAGGGCTGATAAAGGCTTGTTATGAAGTGAGCATGTGTAGCCTTGAGGTTCTTCATGCCAGAATTTCTCAGCTGTGGCCCCATGGGCATCCTTCCTGGCATCAGGTTCCTCATCACTGCTGCTTAACTCTGTAAGTGATGGCACAACAGGAGCAGGTACACATCAGAGGCTGCTGGGACCAGGATCTGGCCTGTGAGTTTCTTTTCTGTTGCATTGAAGGTCAAGAATTGAGATCTCATTTTCCTGCTGCAAGTGTCCGACCCATCTCCACTGGGAACCTGTAACTCTGATTCCCTTGCAACATCACAGGCAAGTTCTTAAAAAAGCCAGCTTTTATAAGAAAAGCTGTTCTGAAATGAGCTGTTCAGTGAAGACACATCTGGAATCTTCTACCTGCAATGGCAGTGGGTATAGAGTAAATTTAAGCTATCTTGAGAGCAGCACACAGCAAGAGCTGCATCCTCTGAAGATGGGATCATTCCTTCAAGTAGAGTTGCATCAACTCTGGGCTGATAAAGCTGATTTTGGGGGTCCGTATGAATTACTCATGATGTATTTCACTGGTTTCTTAGAGTTAGAAAAGCTCCTTGTACATCTGTCCCTGGTAGAAAATGCTTTAAAAAACAAATCTCTGCTCCACTGCATTGCAAGTGACCTTTTCCATGGAGGTGGAGGCTGGAACTGTGATGGTATCCAGCATCCTCCTTTTGCTCAGCCCACTGCTGATGCCAGCGGCCAGCAGGGACCAGCAGAGCTAGAACTGGGATCCCCAGTACGGGGCCGTGGCCGGGCTCCCATTGTTCCTGGCCTGCCAGACAAAGGGTTAAGTAAATGTTTGGAGAAGATAAGGTGCCCTGTTGACAAGCAGCAGGCTCCAGCGGTCTCAGCAGGATCTCTCCCAGCGGTGATAAATGGGGAGGTTTTCAAAGTGGGATCAGGAGACGCCACGAAGAGGGCGGTTGCTGATGCCGTGATTGGCAGCGGGGAAGGAATCTGAAGGTGTTTAATGATCCCACACTCTGCCACAGCTTTTCTAAAGGCTCAGTGTCTAGCCAGAGGAAAATCCTCTATCAGCCACAGAGGCTCCTGCTCCGGGTCTTTTTTGTTGTCGTTGCTTGTTTTTTTTATTCCATTAAAACATGGGAACATCCACTGAGAGGGATCCTGATAAGGACCCTCTGGGATTCTTCATCCTCTCATATCGGCTTTGTCCCTTTTCATTTTCTCTTTGAAGTGTCCTGCATATAAGTAGGTGGACTGTTTTGTTTGGCTGACTTTAGTCAGGAGCTGCGTGTTGGGGGAAATGGTGTGTATGAAACTAATAAGGTAGATCTTAGTTCTCTGCATAGCTGCTTTATTCCAACCACTGTCTTGTCATTCCTTTTCTATAACTGTATTATTCAGTCACTGACTTGCCACTCCTTTGCTGTAGTAGATGTATCATCAAATGACATCAAAGGTAGAACCCTTGGAAGGATTTGAACCCCCAATGGGACATTAGTTGGTATATGGACCATTAAAGAGTTTTCTTCCTCTGACAGAGCCCAAAAACTGTTTGAACACTAAAATACTTTCTTTCCCAAAGGGTGAAATGTTTTCTGTCCTCATCTCTAGCTCAGAGCTGCCCTGGGCATTAGGAAAAGCTGTGGTGGTGGTGTGGGAATTAGGGTAGAGCAGCTGGGTATGGAAGGATGGAGCTTTACCATATGCGTTCATGGGCTGCCTCTCAAATCAGGGTTTTAATTGTATTCTCTGTGGAGTGAGAAATGGGTATAAAACACTGCCTGGCCCAATCTAGACCTGATTTACACAAAGATGGATGAGCTGGCTGGGAAAGCTGCTGGATAACAGGGATCTAGGCACAGGGAACAAGCTCATCCTTTGGCTAAAGCTTATTCTGGAAGGACTGGGATGGGTGGATGAGTCTTTTGGGGAGAAGAAAGCAGCCTGGCGGTGCTGCCACTGCTGGAGGGAGCAGGGGATGGGAGGCTGCTCCACCAGGAAAAGATGAAAGGAGCTGGGTATAACCCAGCAAAGGGCCGAATGAGTCGGGACATGAAAAGCAGCGGAAAGTATCTGAAGAATGTAAACACCAAGGTGGAAGAGGAATTATTTAGCATGTTACAGGCTTGGAACTAGGTGCGAGGGGATGAAACAACAAGGAAAACTCACCCTGGAGAATGCGGAAGCTTTGCAAGCAGCTAAGTCTGAGGGTGCAAAGGAAAGAAATGGTTTCAGCTCAGCAGCTCTAGAAGCCTCCTTGGCTGGAGGTGGGAGGTTGATGGGGCAGGGGGGCAACCGGAGCCGCTTGCTTGCAGTGTGCATCCACACCCTCTGCCTCCTCCAGGCTGCGAGCCAAGGGGGGTTCATGCTGAGAACAAATAGGATTTAACGCTTGTAAGAGGGGAATGTGGAATTCCCAAAGGAATTCTCATTGAAATTTTATAAGTTCAAGGAAAATCTTTGGCAGATAAATCAGGAGGTGGTTTAATAAACAGTTTGAGAGATTAGTGTTGAAACAAATCCCAGTTAAGTCTCCACAGAGGAGCGAGTAAGGGGAGATGACTGCGGCTAAAGGACGTCAGGGGTATTACAGGCACTAAACAGAAGGCTTTCCAAAAATATAAACAATGTGGGGAGGGGGCAGATTGGAACCCTATAAAAATAAGCAGAACCACATTAAAAGGCTAAACAGTGCAGCAAAATCAAATATGGAACACGGGGCTGTGAGGGAACTTTCAGCTCATGGTGTTGGCCAGACCTGTCCTACCCCAGGCAGGAGCCAAGGCCAGCTCCCTGGGGGTGCATGGGGCTTGGGGGGGCACAGGCTGTGCTATGGTGGGCCCTGGCAAGGCCGGCATCCTCCTCAGAGATCAGGCGTGAGATAACAGGGGAATATCCCTTTAATGAGTATCCTAAATGCGTTAGACACTAAGCAGATGTCTTCTGCCCAAGATTTCCCAATATCTGAAGAAATAAAAGGGACCTGTAGCTAAAAGACCTTGCAGCAAAGCCCTGAAGATCGGCAGGACATGGGAATTCGAGAAGAGATGAAGGATGTGGCAGAGAGTGCGTGCAGGTGATTAACACAGAGCAAAAGCTGGGGCAGCAAAGTCTCGCTGTAAGCAATGGGCTACAAGACCAGGAAGGGGTCTGCAGTGATCTTACCCACTGGGATGAAAAGCAAACCCATTTCCACTGTAGAAATCAGTACATTGGTCAATAATGTCACTAAGAAAAGGAGAGGGGGTGAATGCAGACGTCTTTGATTTGGGAGATAATTTGAAGCAAAAGTGTTGAATGAGCATCTAACCCATCTTCAGCCTTGCATCCCACTTTCTCCAGGGCACGTATGGAAGAGCAGGCACACTGCTCCGTGCCCAGGCTCCAGCTCTCTTGGCTGCTTTGAATAAAGCTACAGTGATGCTCAGGTCCTCTCCGAGGTAGACGCACCAGGAGTTTCGGTTCATAGCTATCCATGGGGCACATTTGACTCCCCAGATAGGTGTCACCAGCATCTCTGCACCACGTAAGTGTGGGCAGCCTCTGTAATGAGAGCTGCCATGCAAGAAAGTCCATAAGGAGCAGGAGCCCCTCAGCCAGGTTGGTGGAGGGAGCTGGGTACTGATGCTGAAGGCACAGGCAGCTTTCCATTGGTGATGACTGGCAGAGGAGCACAGTGTCCAGCTGGAGCTGGTGGCATCCTCAGGTATCACTGTGAGATCTGCCAAGACCCATCCAGATGAAGCACTGTTGGTCCATCCAGTTCAATCAGCTTTGCGACCGTGCCACTTGCACTCGAGCAACCAGCCCTAGCCCAAAACACTCAGCCCTGAAGGATGATCTGTGTGATCCATGGTCCTTTCAAGGCAAGATGTACTTCAGCCTCCAGGCAAGTAGAGATTTCCTGCCCTTGGGTAATGTGACCCAAGCTGAGGGGAAACTGAGGCAGGGGGCATGCGGGGTGATGGAGCTGAACCAGGAGGAGGTGGTGCCTCCATCCTGGTCCTCTGGCTGACGCTCCCGATCAGTGGTGCAGTGACAGACCCTGTAGGTGTTAATTGAGGGCCTATTTTTAATCACCTTTCCACTGGCTTTTCCCTACGCCCCATACACACTTGCTCTGTGAAAAAGGATGTCAGAGCAGATTAACAGCTGGTTCCTGCCTGCTCCGACAGCTCTGACAATGCGTCCCTTCTTCTCAAGGTGACAGGAACATGCAGCTGCCTAATGGGTACAGAAGTGTCTATTCTTTCCCAGTGACATTTATTGTGAAATATCTGAGTGGGACTGAGAGACATGCAAGGCTTTCCCTCCCTTATCAGGCGACCCTGGTCAGTGTCCTGCTGTCAAGGACTAAAGTAATTTATGTCAGTGCTGCAAGTGTTTACTTATCTGCCCCAGCGCCCAGCTCGGCCGAAAGCAGCCAGACTGGCTCCAGTGGGGCTCACCAGCCTTTTCCTGCCGGTGGGAAAAACTGGGTGCCGGCCCCTGCACAGGAAAGCAGGGCAGCCGAAAACCTTCCTGCAGCTCCGGTGCCACAGCAGCAGTGTGGATGCGAGAGGCAGGGCTGTGCCACAAGAAGTGACATCTCAGGATGGAATGGACTAAAGCAAAGCCTGAAAAGCAGCACAGGGCACCTGCACGGATAGAGGCGTGGATTTAGAGAGAGGTTTGCTGGTTGGAGTGGAGCAGAATCCAGCCAGGGGACCTGCTGTGATTTCCCCTGGATCACACCTGGGAGCCTACAGAAAGCACTAGGGAAGGGCAGGGTATCGGCTTGACGGCTTCATACCCTCCTTGTTTCTCATCTTATGGACCTCTCAGGTTTTACTGAGTAATAAGGGCAGTAAGTAGTAATAGTAGTAAGGTTTGTAAGGGCAGAGGGGCTCCAGGGAGGCAGAGCTGCTCAGGTCACAGAGACAGCCCAATACTGAGGGTCCCACCTCCATAGCAGCTTGGCAAGAGCATCCCAAACCCCTATAAGTCCTTTAAAGGACTTCTCCAGTGCTTCTGTCTTGTGTCATGACAAAACCCGGAGCTTTTAGTGCATCTGGCCCTGAGACTCTACAACATCCCCTTAGATTCAGTTCCAAAACTCTGTAGCTCTATAAAGCAGCACAATTACCCCAGCGATCCTCCCCCAGCACCACCCACCATCCATCATCATCCCAAACAGGGGCACAACTTTCATCTTGTCTGGAATCGCACATCCCTTGTGGCACAGGAGAGATGAACACGGGCCTGATAGCTCCGCTCCCGTGGGTGACTCCTTCCTGATGAATGTGCCCAGAGATAAATATTAAGCGGTGGTAGTTTCCTCTCTGAAGCTCGCAAGCTCTTGCTGTTGGGCCGGGAAGCCTCTAACCAGTTGGGACGTGGTGAACAATAGATTAAAGGAGGCAGACTATCTCTTGCTAAATGAGCTGTTATTCTAAAGTGGCTTTTTTTTTCCCCAACCCAGGGCACTCCTCAGAAAAAAATATTCCATTGACGTTGTGTTTCTCTTGACAAATGTTTTTCTGAGCTGTCTCCTTTTCCCACCCAGTGGGGCATGATCAAAGGGCTGGTCCTGCACTGGGAAGGAGCTGCGAGTGCTTGGTGTGGCTGTGGGGCACTGGTCCTGTGCTCCCATCCCTGCCTGGATGGGAATGCTGGGGGACCCCATATATGTTCTGATAGTGCAGCAAAAATCCTCCAGAGATGCTCTGTGGGGAGGGAGTTGTGTGGCCATTACAATGCCATTGGTTCCCTTCCCTGCTCCTGCTTGTAGACATGTAGCAGTGGGGAAGCTGGTGCAGGAAGGAGGCTGAGCTTTTGGCCACCACTACTTAGTGTGTAAGTCAGACCAGAATCACTGTATAGCTCCCCAGTGACCCATCTCCTAAAGGCAATTTCTCAGCCCCAGGCTGCCTGATTTTGTGCTGGTGTGGAGACATACTCACTGTAGGAGTGATGCTGGAGGGATGGCACAAGAAGGGATGCTGCAAACAGCTCCACAAGGTGCCTTTGACCTGGGAGAAAGAAGTACATCTGCAGCAGGCAGAGCAGGAGCCTGACGTCTGCTTGGCTTTTATTATTCTTTATCCCAAATACCAAGAGATGACAGAGCAACCTGATCCTATGAGGTGTAACACCTCCTCTTCCTCACTGAAACCCCAGTGCACAGCCGGCAATAGCGCACAGCCCCAGCGCTCATCCCTCCATGCTCTGACAGACGCTCGTATGCAGAAGTACAAAAGCCTCGCTTAGAAAAAAGAAATCAGATATTTATTATGCCTTTGATGTTCCGTAAGCGCAGTTGTGGCTTCTGCTTTGTCTCCAATGTCCGATTGACAATTGTTTATTAGTTTTAAAATAGCTGAAATTCATGTCAAACATTCCGCATGTTAGAAAAATGTTTATGAAGTGTTATCATGGTTTATTTAACTGTGAATGTTTAGGAAACCAGCGTAAAATATAATGGACCACACAAGGCTCCGAGCAGCCTGACAATGGTAGGCATGTTTCATGGACCACGGGAGAAAGAGATGCCCCTTTCAGCCTTCTGGAGAGCCCAGTTGCATGAGATGGTCTCTGGGTATGTTGCTGCAGCATTAGGGGACCAAGAGAACAGGGTTCTGTTTCATTTTAAGGAGGTTCCGCCTATAATTCTGCTATAGTAGTGCTCACAGTGGCAATTTTTGCACACTGGATTGAGCACAGGTTTTAAATACAGGGAGGAAAGGATCTCTTCTTGCGAGCCACGAAGGTTTGCTTATGGGCACTGAGTGCCCTGAGAGAGATTTCAGATGTAGGGTGTTAATATTCATGCATCATGACCAGTTACACTACACCAATGTAATATACTCCGCATTGATATTTATGGTGCCCAGATTTGTCTTTATATATGGGGAAAAGGTGCCTTTCTGACAGGATTGGATAAGTTTTAATCCTCCTTTCTCCAGAGCTGTGGTTTCCAGACTGGGGGTGTGCTGGCAGCTGACTGTGCACCCAAACTCTCTGTGCACGGTCCTTTGTGTTAGGCTGGAGCTGGGAACAGCATCCTCCAAACAGGAGAAACCAAATACGATCTCCGCAAGCAATGCCCATTCTTTCTGGACCCTTCTGCTCCGCAGAAAATCTCTTCACCTTTAAGGAATCAGAAGAGATGCAGATAAATATCCTTAAGCATCATCCCTGCAAGCAGTGACTGTCAGCAGCTGCTTCCCATTGATGACTAAATACAGAAGATCATATTTTAGAAATTCCCTATTTGTGAGTTTTAATGGCAGGAGGGGAAGGAAATGCCAGGTTATTCTTCCCAGTGGCTGACAGAGAAGTGGAACAATAGGAAGGGATATTTTAGTCATTGGACTCAAATGCTATTTTCCCCTGATAAAAATGAACTCATGGGTGTCTGTTATTCCAGAGCCCAGATGAACCCAGGAAGACTGGCCACAGAGGTCTTTATTCAGTGGCTTTAAGCCAGCAGTTCGGAGAAGACGCTCTGATGCAGCAAGCTCTTCCTAGGACATTCCTCCAAGTCCAGTATGAAAAAGGAATGATCCACACCCAGATTAATTACTTTTTTCTCTAACATTTGGATTTGACAGCAAAGCATTGTTTCTGTCATTGATTATATTGTTGACATTGGCACACAAGTGTATCATAGAATCAGTTAAGTTGGAAAAGGCCTTTAAGAGCATCAATTCCACCATCAATTCCATTGCTGATCTGGTTTAAGTAGCTTTGCTTGCCTGTTGTCTTACGATACAACATTACTTTGTGCCTGTATCTGCGACCTCTGGGGTCCGACTGTTCCCAGTCAATAAAAAATCCCACTGCTTTCCATGGATGCAGAGTGTGTAGAGGGAAGAGTTGACATGTGACATGCTAGGTTGGTGGGAATCCTACTCAGCACAGCAGAGTCACTGCCCTCAGTTGCTGCCAGCACTACTAAAGGCACCAGAGCTTTACTTCTGCGCTCTTTCTGTTCCCATCACCTTCATCTGAACGTTCCCCCCCATCATAAAATTCCCATTTTTAATATTTTAAACTCTTCTTTCTCATAAAACTCCCAAGTATGAAAATTTCTTTTAAAGAAATATACCATTAATGCATTTTTATGATGTGCAGCTGATGCTCACTGCATGGGCTATGACTTTTTTATGTTCCCTACTTGTCCTTGAGACATTCTATTTTGACACCATATCCTTACATTCTAAATTAAACCATATTTTTATTATCTGTTATATGCCAGTAGACAGCAGTGCCTTAAAGCTGTTGTACAGCTCCTCATGTCCATCTCGGGGCACCTTCCCCTCTTCCTGCCCACTTCCCCCCATCCCTCCACCTCTCCAAAAAGGCATGGATTGAGTTCTCCCCGCTGACAGCAATTTACAGTCCCCATTAACGGTCATATAAATTCCAGTGGATCAAGGAAGCTTGGAGTATATGATATTCAGGCACAGCTAATAGCTCTGGGCTAATTGCCATCTCGTGTTTCTGCTCTCTGAGCCCCACTGTTTATATCTTTGGGACAAGCAAGCAGTAAAACAAGTTTCCAGGTTCCCCCAGTCACCCAAGGCGGGCTGGGAGCTGCTGGCTCCAGTAGCAGGCAGAGGGCTGGAGGTGGCAGTCATTTCCCATATTTAATGGGAGCTGTTCCTGCAGGGCATTCCCAACCTTAGGAAATGAGGTCGGCTCTTCTGGAATAGTTGTATAGGGAAAAAATTGGTGTTGTTTTGGTTATCATCCTGGCTTGAGGGAAAAGTGGGTGGTTGGTGTCTTTGGTTCGCACTGAGGAAGTCTATTAAATAATCTACATATAATCTATAGTTTTCTTTTTGGAAATCAGTAGCTTGAAAGGTTGATTGAAGGCATATTTATTGTTGAATCTGTGTAGCAAAGCTGGATTAATAGGGGTATTTCCCATTAAATCCTTGCTGACAAATAAGCACTCATAAGTCAATGGTCAAAGGAGTCTGGAAATCAGGGCATTGCTCCCATTGCGGTGGATTGGCGTAGTGGTAGCAGCAAGGAAAGTTGCCACCCTTCTTCCATCAGCTTACAGCAGAGGAGTTGTTCGTGTAGGACCTGGACAATATGTGCTCTGAGCACTGTAGAGCAAAAGGAGCGTGTCTGTGTGTTTCCCATTGCAGCTGCAGTGCTGGTCCTGGAGCTGTAGCTCCTGCCTAGGGAACCTGCAGCAGCATCTCCCAGAGAATCATCCAAATGATGCTGAATCAGGATCAGCATCACCTCTCTGACTGTATCAGCCATTTACAAAGAGGTAGAGAGTTGGCAAACAGGAGTGTCGGGGTTTGGATTTGCAGAGGCAAATGCTCAAGGGGGGGATCCTGAACCTCTTCAGGGAAAACAACCTCAGTCCGGGGGAAAATGAAGGTTAATATTCACATGTGCTTTTTCTCTTCCCCGTGATGCCAACCAAAGGTTATTCCAACGATGCAAACTTGGCACCTTTATGACATGAATCCTGCTCATGTGCGTCATTTCACCAGATTTGTATGGGAAGGGAGTCTGCTTTGTTGGAAGATAAATCCAACACAGAGGAAAATTCAAGTGGCTTTGGATTTTCCTTGGCAAGACAAACACAGCTCTAACAACTGACTTTCAATTGAGTCTGTCATCCTGCTCACAGAGGTCATCACAGCAAAGTCTTTGGAGCAGGCTGCAACCCCTGGAATGCCACACAATGATGCTCAGAGCCACCCCACAGTCCCCCTGCCCTGTGTGCCTGCCCAGCAGCAGATCCATAGGGGGAATCACCCCTTAGTGTGATGGGTTTGTGATGGCTTTAAGGGTGGTTTGCTCCTCTGCGTTGAGGCACAGAGTTCTGTGCACCCAATTGGAGTGCGTTGGGGTGTAGTTACAGGTTTCCATCACTGATCTGTCACCGGTGCATTGGCGGTGACAGGCACAGCCCCTCTTCTTGCAGAAATAGTAATCAGCCAAGCAGGTTTGTGCTGAACTCTGTGCCAAGTTGCTACTAAAGACAGGTAGCAGCTAACTGTCCTGAATAGCACAGGCAGAGCTCCGTGCTGGGCCCAGCTGGGAGGACTCCAAAACCCAGCGCAGTTAACTGAGGAGGGGGGAAACACAGCTGAAGAAAAGCCCTTCCTCCGTGATTCATTGCAGTTTAATGCCTCTTCCTCCATCTCTTCTTTGCTCCCTTGCGAGCCAAGAACACTTTCTTTTTTGTTTTCCCATTTTCTGCTAGAAAATGGATCCTGCCCAACGCTCCCATTTTTAATAGGTGATTTGTGAGCTCATGCCTTTCATGTTGGTGGGGTGTCAGCCGTGTTTGCACGAGACTGATTCATCCCGCCCCGTGCCGGGGGGGAAGGGGTTTGATTATGGCACAATTAAGCCTGACAGGGTTATCAGATGACCTCTGGAAAAATGGTAAAGCACTTTCCATCTTCTGCAAGATGGACAGATAACGCGTGAGGGGCTGCTTTGGTGCAGGAGCTGCAAAATCCAGCTGGGGAGGGGACTGAGGGAGGGATGTTGAGGTGGAAGGGAAAGGGCAGAAGTCCTATCTCATCTGAATGGGTTGTGTTCATGCTGCCATGGATAGCATCCCCTTTGTAGCCATTCAGGCTTAGCAAGGATGGAAGCAAACTGTGATAAGCTTTAAAAAGTGCAAAGTAAAGACTGTGCTGCTTGTCCCTAAGGGGCTGAGAGATGCTGTTGACCGTGGGATGCAGGTGTTACTGCAAAGGGGGGCTTAAGAAAATTAGCCGATTATCAGCGCCAGCAACACATATCCAAACCTGCCCTGTGTCCTTCCCTTCCCACCAGTGTGGAATGGATGTACCCAGTGGTCCCTGGATCATGTTGTTATTCCAAAGATGCCAAACAGCCCTCAGGCCAGCCAGCAGGGATGGATGCTGCACACGGAGCTGTGGCTGTTTGCATTGCCCTATCCACAGCCCCCCCATCACCAGCCTGTGGTGCTGGCAGTGCTGCTCTCTGTCTGCAGGGAGATGCTGAGGCTCGCTCCAGAACCACCTCATTTATACAAAAGAACCCCATATGCAGATCCAAGGACCACACTCAGTGGCCACCTCAGACAGACACCCCCACGCACCCCAAAACTTGGGCACTTCACTCTCTTTAGGAGGGTGAAAGAGGAAATGTGCATGTGCCAGCTTCCAGGGAGAACCTTCCCCAAGCAAACCCTGGGGTGGTCAGTGGTGGCCCCAAACCCCATTATCAGGGGATGCAGGCACACAGCCTGGCTGCACAATGGGCTTTGCAGCCCTTCCTTCTCACACACCTTGTTTTCACGTCTCTCTGACCATGTTTCAGCACACGGATGAGCCAAACCTGTTCATATTGGGCAGCAGTTTCACCCTCCCACCCCAAACACGCTCTCCTGAGCTGCACCTCTCCTTCCTGGAATTCTCTGTTATCCCCAGCTATTTGCTGACTCTCTCGGTTCGGCAGCTTTCATCCTCCTCATCACCTTTGCTTTGACTCTTTGTAGAGCTGACCTAACCCTCTTCCAATATTTTTCTTCTTTTATTTGGGGAAGAAATATGGGAATTTGCTACAATTTTTCCAAAAATCAGCAGCAGGGACAAAATTCTCTTCATGTGAAATATTTGTGTCTACTGAGAACTGGGAATGTGAAGGATTTGCTAAGTTTTACCATCATGGCAGCCTGGTCATGGGTCTCTCTTCGGTACTGTTAAGGGACAGATGCTTGAAGCTCTTAGGCCAAACTCTTTGCACTGTTTTTTACTGGCTCTGTTAATACATGCATTGATTTCAGCCTCAAAAACTCCAGAAATGAAAGCAGGGGAGCGGCTATGTGGGTTTTGTTGGTGGGTTGGATTGCTCTGAGTGGTACCCAGCCACACTGAATGATATCCAGCCACATTGAAGTGACTTCTATGCATCTGCTTTTCCTTTTTTATTATTATTGTGACCATTGGAATCACTATTACAGTATCCTAACGTTATTTGGAACATGGAGATACGCACTTCCTTGCAAATAATGTCCTTGCACTACAATGAAGTTCGCAGGAGGGTTTTCACACTCAGGCTGCTGTTAGAAACCCCTTTTCTCAGCTATATCCGGCATCCCCATCCCACACGTGGCTCATGACAAGATCATAAACACAACCAAAAATCCTGGTGGAGGAAACGGGACATTTCCTCTTCAGTTTGTTTTCTCAGGTTGGACCCTTGTTCACACAGAGTCATCGAATGGGCTGGAAGGGACCTTAAAGCTCACCCAGTTCCAACCCCCTGCCATGGTCAGGGACACTTTCCACTAAAGCAGGCTGCTTTAAGCCCTGTCCAACCTGGCTTTGAACACCGTGAGGGATGGGGCAGCCACAGCTTCTCTGGGCACCCTGTGCCAGGGTCTCAGCACCCTCATAGCAAAGAATTCCTTCCTAATGGCAAATCTGAATCTCCTTTCTTTCAGTTTAAAGCCATTCCCCTTTGTCTTGTCACTACAGGCCCTTGTATAAAGTTACTCTCTAGCTGTCTTGTAGCCCCTCAAAGAGGATGCACAGAGGGAGGCTTGGAGAGAGCCATGGTGGGCACGAGGCAGAGATCAGGGCCATACGGGACACGTCTCTCCTTGGGCACAGGAAGGGAGAAGCAGCAAAGCCACAGATGCCGGATAAATCCAGGTTTTCACTCCTGTGATTCAGCAGTAAACCCCAGTTCAGTAAATTGATTTTCGTAGCAATAAAAGCCGAACACTCACAACCCCCAAAGTGATAAACGTTTTACTGCTGTTTAGGATTTATCTTTTATTTCCAGTCTTTCCCGTGGCTGTGCCCTGGGGGGAGCAGTTTATGTGCGCTCCAGAAATGAACGGAGTGCAAATAGTTTCATTTTCTGCTAAGCATCAAAATTTTGATGCATCCTCATGGGGCCAAATGCACTTCTTCAAAGCACAGTTTGCCAGCGGGGCAATTTGGCTGGGGTTTTTCCTGAAGGAAAAGCAAGATCAGGAAAAGAGGTGGGCAGAACCAGGCTGGATACAGTAAGTACCAATCTCTGATCTTGATCCCCTCATTTCTTGATGTTCAGGTAGAATTAATTAGGTTATTTCTGTGCTTATGATTCCCGATAATTCCTACTCTAAAAGCCAAAGGAGAAGGTATTGAAGTGTCTCAAGAAGAATTATTCACGCCTTTTGATTCTTGGATCAGTATTTCCTAGCCTAGAGCTTACGGCCAGGTCTTCAACAGCAAGGCTTGGTGGCTTGGGCTGATTTCCACCCATGGAGAAGCTGGTCTACCTTCTTAATTATAGTTATCAATTTCTAGGAGGCTTGGAGAGAGGACATCAGTGCTCACTTGAAGGCTGGGGAAGCCCCAGAATGTTGAAGCTTTAATCAATAGCACAGGGATGGATGAGGAAACTATTGCAGGTGCATTTTAGAGATATCTGAGATGTCTGAGCTATAACTCTTCTCTTTTTAAAGTCCCAGGTGGCTGGATTCAGAGCAAAAGGTACACTTGGCTTTTTATGTAAAGGGATGAAAGAAGCAATACATATAAGTGATATTAATGCTCTCTAAACCATCCTGGAAGTATTCCTTATGTAAAATATACCTGACAAGTACAGATGACATCTCATAAGGTGGTTCAGATGACTCAGCACTTGGCTGCACATGAGTAATGTGGCTATCCCTATCTCTATAGCAGTAACCTCTTTATGCCATGTAGTGCCATCCTGGGGAAGATGTACAGTGTTTTCTATATACAAATGAAGGCTGGGGGATCCAGATGCTGGATTTCATCAACCTCCCTTAACTGTTTCAGTGCCCTACAACACTTGATGTGGGCATGGAGCATATGGGCATGTGCTGTGGGCTGTCAGGGCAAGTGCCTCTGCTCCTGCTTTGCCCCTTCAGACATGCTCTGTTTACACTCTCTTTTTATTTGCATTTAAGAGCCACTTCTATCCTGCACCAGCACAACGAGGGCAGGATGGGACCTGCTTGGCACCAGCTCTGAAATCAGCTTCTCCTCAAGGAATCCTTCCAAGAAGCCATGCTTAATGAATCAAAGCATTAATTTACACATGCATAAATTCAGCAACCCTGCCTGGATGATGCTTGGTCCCCTCTGCTCCTCTGAACTCATCCCTTTCACGTCTTTTGGTTCTCTCCTTCATTCCTTTCTATTTGCTGATTTAATGCCATCATTAGCCAAAAAAATGATCAGTGTTGCCTTGGTAGAAACTGCTCACAGCCATGGGCTGAAGAGCTCAGGGCTCAAAACAAAGCCCCAGGTTGACATGTACACTCCTGGGGTACATGTGAACCTCCTTATGGTGCCTTCTGCCCACCAGCATTCACTTACCACGCTCCTATCAGTCTGAATTTTGGGGACCCAGCATCAATCACCACAGGGAGAAGTGTTTGACACTGGAGCCTCTGGGTGGGCTCAGGGTAGTTGCTTTTCTTTGGTAATTAGAAAGATTACTTGAATGATTAAGCCTTTATTTACCTTTAGTGACCTGAGTTTACCAAGCCAGAGCACTGCTGTCAACCCTATATGCTGGGGACTCATCCTGAGCAAAAGAAGCCAGACAAGATCGTGGACAAGTGCAGAATTGGGCTTCAAAAGGGACTTCTGGAGAAGGATGGGTGCTTACCATCCTGGTTCCCTAAAAGCTCCTGAGCTGCTGATGGTGCTGCTGCAGCCGCTGCCTTTCCTGGGTTCGCCCTGGGATGCTGAGCAGAAGGGAATATGTTAAGTGTCCCAGGTACTGACAGCTAAACATACACACATCCCAGATAGCTTGTGCTCTAGATAAAGGAGAGAAAACATCTCCTTGAGAGAAAACACAGGGTTTCTGCCTCTGCCATTCTTCATCCTTGTTGACTCCTGATTTCGATCTCCCAGCCCACCGGGCAGGCGGCTCCAGCCGCCATCCCTGGCTTTCAGAGCCACTCTCTGCAGGGTAGAGTCACCTTCCCTACAAACCCTGTCCTCATCGAGGTTCCCTATAGACTGTGCAGGTTATAGTGGCTGGAAACTGGCTCCCTGGGATCTCTTCTGGGGTGGCTGGGTGCCAGCGGTGGCTGCAACAGGACATAGCACACCCTGGACCACCCCTTATCCCCGTTTCTCAAAGCATCTCTGCACTACACAGTACAAAAGAATTACAAATGCCTTTTCTTTGGCTTAGAGACAGGGAAGCATTTCTGGATCTAAACCAAATATTCAAACTCTTGTTCTCTGGCATCCAAAGACATCCAGAGGGGTTTGTTTCGGGAGACAGAAAGTGCTAGAGATTGAAAAGCGCTCTGCACAGGTTAAATACAGAGAAAGGTGCATGTGGAGGGTTAGAGAAAAAAGCACCTTAATACTGATGTTAATTATTTAAGACTAAGTGCACGGAAGGGTATGCTGGGAATTTTTTGTCCATCAGACAAGAGTTTGAATCAATTCGTGCTGCCTTTGCACGGCCATCGATTTCCATTCCAGGACCATTAGTGCTGGCAGGGGGACCTGCCCATGGCTGCGAGCTCTGCCGGAAAGCTTCAGGCCTCATCTCCACTCTTCACATAGGATAAAAAACCTCAGAGGCTGTGCAGTGCCACAGAGACAGGTCCCTTTGCTGGCTCATACGTGCCACCACTTACTGGCGATGGTCGCTGGGATGCGGGGCCAGATCCCCCCGTATTGAGCTTCAAGAAAGATGCTGTAAGTCATAGAATCATAGAATGGTTTGGGAACTCATCCAGTTCCAAGCCCCTGCCATGGGCAGGGACACCTTCCACTAGAGCAGTTTGCTCCAAGCCCTGTCCAACCTGGTCTTGAGCACTGCGAGGGATGGAGCAGCCACAGCTTATCTGGGCACCCTGTGCCAGCGCCTCAGCACCCTCACAGGGAAGAGCTTCTGCCTAATATCTCATCTCAGTCTCTCCTCTCTGTCAGGTTAAAGCCATTCCCATTTGTCTTCTTATTACACGCCCTTGCCAAAAACCTCTCTCTACATCTTGTATTGGGGCCCCCACAGCTGGATGCAGACCAGTGGGGGGGTCTTATGGGAGCAGAGTAAAGGGTGAGAATGCCCTCCCTTGACATGCTGGCCATGCTCCTTTTGAGGCAGCCTGGGACACAGTTGGCTTTCAAGCCAAGGACAGATTGGGTGAATAGACACAAAATCTTCCACTAATGGCCAAATCCTGCTGCCAGCCCAAACTGTTGGAGGGCTGCACGTGTGCCAGCATGGGCAGACCCGCTGCCTAAAATAGGTTGATGCTTGCAGGGCTCAACATTTCCAAAGGTGTCAGCATGATGCTTTGTTATGTTTGCTGGAGCAGCAAAGCAGCCAGCACACAGAGATGGGGGGGGGGGGGGGGAAGATTATTGGGAAAGGAAAGGGCTCTTCTGTATCCAGATATAGATTAATAAGTGAACCATTCATCTGATAGGGACATGAGGGAAGTTTGCAGGTATTCAGCCCCACTAGAGTTCAGTAATACCACTTGGCTTTATCTCTTGCCCGAGTAACACAAACATTTATGGAATTACATTTTAAGGCTTTTAAAAGTGTATTTAGAACATGTTTTCTTTGAAGTGTTATCTTTGCAAGCTCTCATATGCTGATAAACCCATGTTTAGCTCGCAAGGAGTGCTCGAAAACTGTCGGGTTTGGAGATATTTCACTCTATTTGGCTGTGTTTTGCCCTGGTGTTTGCTACAGCCCTTTCCCAGCAGAACCATAGCGTTTGCAGGAAAGCAGAGGTGGGAGGTCTGTTGTGGTGGGTTGATCTTTGGAGGTGGGTAACATCTTCAAGGACTGTGGTGCTTTAACACAATGAAGTAAGAGCCCTGGATTTCCATAGACATCGCAGCCTGCAAGCTCTGCTTCCCTCCCTGGGAGCCTGAAGGAGAAGGGAAACAGCGCAGCGAAACAAATGACTTCAGGCTGGTTCCAGTTAGCATCCCCGTCCCTCCTCCCAGCCCTGCCCAGAGATGAAGATGTTGTTCAACAGCTCATCACTCACCGGCAGGCTCTCAGCAGGCAGCCAACGCGCATACCCCGAGCCTCATTCCACAGGCAGGAGACTTGACCCAAAGCTCCTTGAGATCCATGGAAAGGCTCCAGTGGATTTCTATGGGTCTTGGATCTCAGCAGATGTTGGCAAACTCCGCCGAAGCTAATGGGAACATTGCTGGCAGCACAGGTCAAGCAAAGGGAGAAAATTAATTCATCAACCAAGAGGATTTGTCTTCCCTTGATGTTTCCAAGGAGTTTCTTAGCGGGGTGCCAGTAACATACCTTCAAGGGAGGAGAGACGCCACTGATGTGCCATTTCAAATACCAACAGCTCCAGATTGGCAGCAGCCCTATTGCAAATAGCTCGAGGGGGTGTAAATATCTCTCCCCATCCTTTTGCCCCTTTTCTACTCCTCCCCAGCTCTGCGCAGGCTGTTTCGCTTCTGACCTCCACCCTTGCCTGGAGCTGAAATCTCAGCACTGGACCCCTGCCACGCTCACTCCAGCCCTTTTGGAGCTGCTTTCATTCATTTTCTTCCCCCCCCCCCCCCAACACCCCCCTTCCAAAATCACCAGGCACGACTTGTCTGAACGTATGCCGAACCTGATAAGGCTTTGGCAACCAGAGGAATAAATTGCTTTAATAGAAATGAAACCCATTTTGAGGGAGGGGGGGCAGGGAGGGAAGAAAAGCAAAAGCCAATGCAAAAATAATGTGTAGGCCCATGTGATCACCTGGCAGGAAGAGGCATTCCCAAATCAAAGCATAAATCATGGGTCTGGGAGCAGCCAGGCCAGGCACAGAGGCAGGCAGTGAAGTCCATCACCTTCAGCTTTTATTTGCACATTCATTTCTGCAGAAGCATGAAGTGGGCATTGCTTTTGAAGGGTGATGGAGAGGAAAATGCTAAAATACTTCCCAAAAGGAGTATTGCATAAAGCTCCAGGGGGGAACCTGGCAGTGCATGGATGGGGTGGGTGTGCTTGGAACCCTCCCAGCAATGCAGGCAGATGTAGGGGAGGGTTTGGAAGAGCCTTTCCCCCTGCCCACCCTCATGTGCTGAGCACACGTGCTCAGCATCTTCCCACACCATGGCAAGAAGCAAGCTGGGCACAGGGACCCTGCAAACACCATGGCTGGGAAGTCGTGATTTGGACACAGCCCTTGGCATGGGCCAGGGGAGAAGTTGGTCCATATAAACCATGTTCCCCAAAGGAAATTCTGCACTTGGAGAAGGGAATTTCACAGAGATCCTTGCAAATACATCAGATGGAGTTGCCTTTCATTTGCGCTCAGGAGGAAAGGCCATCAATCACGGGTTCACACAGCCGGAGCTGCGGCATTGCGCAACACCACTCTTGAGTGTTACAGCATGGAACAGCCCATCAGTAATGAGGCACTAGGCAAGTCTTGCATTTCCAAAGCTTTTGGCCCCACAAGGAAAATAGAACTTTGCTAGCACTAGTTTAGCAATTTGTCTGCGTAAGTGCAGTGCTCATTTCAGGCTTTCTATTCCCCTGCTGGTTTTGGAGGCTATGGGAATCATCTTCCAGGGGCTTCTGCAGCTTAATTTGGCAGAGAGCTACTTTTCTTGCCTCAGAGTTGATCAGCCACCACTGCAAACTGAAGAATTAGGTTTTTCCCTGTTTTTTCTGAAGAAACTCATTAGGTAACAGGAGACTGGTGAGAAACCAGGGATGGGTTAGTGGCACTGGATGCTCCACAGCTGGTTTGACATTCACTCTTTCCACTTCAGCCGGACTCGAGCAAATCATCTCTTCCGGCCTTTTTATTGTGGTGTCACCACTTTGGTGCTGGTTTCCCATCATGGGGAGGAAGAGAGAAACAGAGTGAGAAAAAACCATCTTTGGCACCTCTGTGGTTTGTATATTGGGTATTCAGGTGCTGCCCCACTGGAGGTAACACATCAAGGACATACTGGAGAGAGCAATGAAGCATCTTTCTTTCCAAGAAGCTGTGCCAGAAATGAAGTTCAAGATAAGTTTTCTTGTCTTTAAAACTGAGATATTATTGATGCATTAATTACACAGGGATAAACGACATAGTTGTGTGTTATGGGTAAACCATTTAAAGCCTAACAAGAATATACCGAGCTGTCATCCTTGCTCAGCTCTCAAGAGCAGGAGCCTTTCCGCCACTGTTGCTTCAATTCACATTTGCATCTTCTGTCATTTGCCAAACTCTCTGCAACTGGAGCCACTTTGATGGGACTATGATTTACGGGAGGGGTTTTTCTTTCACTTCAGCGGCTGCTTAGAAAACCCCAACCCCAAAAGCATTTTTGGCTCTGAAATTCACACTTAATTTTTTATTGCTTTTTGGCCAGGGGAGGAGGGAGGAGGGAGGGAAAATGGATATTGCAGGAGACAGAGCAGAGATGGAGGAGTAAGAGATAGGAAGGGCCGTTAAGTGCAGAGTTTCTCAAACTATGGGTCGTGACCGTTTAAAAGAAAGCCAAGAGGTGTCAGAGGACAGTGGGGTCCTCTCTGGTTCAGCCGAGAGGAAGCAAAATGAAAATGGACTTGGCTCCCTTCTCCCTGCAAGCTCAGCATCCTGGTCCAGGCTGGAAGAAGGGCTGCCCGGCCATCCCCATCCCTTGAAGCCCGTGAGGAAATGGTTTGTGTTAGTGAGGAAATGGTTAATAAAGTCCTAATTGCATTAACCTCACTGCAAAAGGAGGGAAAGGCAGAGGTGGAGGTGACCCCCAGCACATGCAGCCTGGGCTGAGCTACTGCCAGCCAAGAGGGGACATGAAGGTGGATGAGCCAAAGAAGGGGCATTTTCCTAATGTTCAAGAAATGCTCATTCCAACAAGCTGATTCATGAGGATAGAGTGGGATTCAGAACCCACCTGGTTCTCAGCATCCTCAGCATGGATCAGGCACCACGTGCTCTGCAAACCACACCATCCACAGAGCCAGGCTGGTTTATTTTAGGGTATAAAACACGCATACATTGGACTGTTGGGAATATCTGAGCAGCAGCGATAGGAACAGGTGAATTGAGGTGGGATCATGGAAACTTACAATGTGTTTCCTGACCAGACAAGTCATGCCAAAGCCTGGCATGGACACCTACATTTCCACCATCCTTCTGCACTTCATTGAGATCAACTGTCACCATTTGCTGATGTCTTTGTACTCTTCTGCACCTTGGAAGGCAAGAGCCACGTGCTCGGGGTGTTTGCAACCCAGATGGTGCAGGTTCAAGGAGGTGAAGGAAAACTGAGCCAGAGTGGGAAGGACTCATCTGCTTCTCCTTCCAATAGAGAGGATAATGACAGCTAAAGGGCAAAGCAGCATCACTGGGAGGAGGTCTGGGGTGCAGGCACATCTCACCAGTGTGTGTCCAGGCTGGAGCTGGCAGTGCTAGTCAAAAGAGAAGGAAAAGAGTGGAGTTTGCAGGAAATATCCCCATTTTCTGCATGATTCTGTACAATATATTGTCATTTTGAGAGGTGAAAGACTAAAAATCTGGCTTCTTGATCTCTGAGTGACCAGTGCTGCTGGTTTTGCATGGCATGTTTGCCAGCACTGGGATCACTGGAGCACACCTGTGGGATGGATTCATCCCTGATGCCCAAAGGACCCTGCAGGACCACAGCCACCCTTCCACGAGGTATCAGCTGCAGCTTCCAGGGCCACAAGTGAGCTCCATGACCCTGAACAAGTCACTCTGATCTCTCAATCTGGCAACTTCTGCATCTGCAAAGGGGGATAATGATATTTGCCCACTTCGAAGCAAAGAGCTGGGTGATCTGCTGGGGAGCAGCACTTCGTAAGCACCACACGTTTATCTGCTCTCGCCATTTACTTGGAGCCTCCATGGCCACATCTCATGCAGGTGGGTCCTTTGATTCAATAAAGACCTGCCCCAAAAAGCACTGATATCATTACGTCAAGCATCCCTTCTAGAAATAGCTTTTCCCTGCCTGCAGTGCTGTTGTGTTAGAGTGAAACTCTCAGGTCTGGGAAGTGATACCCTGTGCTGTGGGTCTAAATGTTTTTGCTCCCATTCACTAATTATGACAGGAGGCTTGCGAGCAGGGAACTCCTGGCTTTGAAAGGAGTGAGGTGACTTGGAGAAGCAGTCACACTCTCCAGGAGCAGATGAAAAGAGGAAAACCCACATAAAAACTGCATTTACTCTGTCATCAGTACACTTGCACTGGCTGCCCTTCTCCCAGCTCATCTGGTTTGGTATCTTTTAGTAGTGGACATTTAAGGTCGGTATTGCCTTTAAACAAGGTTTTTCCAAGCAGATGTCTGAGATCTATAGGAATCCCCTAGGATTGAAGCAGCTGCCTCTCACCTGCACCCTTTTTCACCCACTGCTACCCCGGACAAATCCGGGGTGAAATGGTGCATCCACAGTGCATGAAGGCAGGATACCTTTGCTATTTAGCGTCATTTAAATGCTTATGACACCAGCTATAACTGCTGTAGCTTGACCTCTCTTTATCCCACTTTTACAGGGCTTTTCCGTTATTGCAAGTGAGAAAAGCAACCTCCTTGCCCTGGTCTCACAGATGATGCCTCCATCCCTCGGGTCCAGCATCCAGCAGTGTCCGCTCAGCAGAGAACCCCTCCAGGCCCGCTGACAGACGGGTGCTGCCCCAGGCAAGACCCGCAGCTCCGTCCTGCGCAGGCAGCTGCAGGCAACGGTTGCGTTTCGGAAGCCATCGAGCAGCCTCTGGTGGATACTGCCTGCTATATGTGCTACGGTGGCCTGGAGGCTGCCCGCTGAGGGATGGGGTGGTTTGGACCGGGGAAAACTTTGTTATCTCGTTGCAACCCTGCCTGGTTGCATTTACTGACCCCTCTTTATGGTTTTGCCTTTGTTTCTGCAGAGCAGCGTCCTGCCGAAGTGATCCACCTGCTCGTTTTTGCTGCAGGGAGCTCTGGGCATCAGCAAGGAGGATTGCAAGCTTGGAAGAACGTTTCTGCACTGAGATGGTCAACAAGAGTGAAACAGAGGAGGCGATAGGAAACTGTACATGAGCATTTTTTAAGCTGGATCTCCAATCCGACATCGTCAAAGGCATCTGGAGCTCTGGTCCCTATCTGCAGTGCCTGCCCTGCAGAAGCTGCCCTGGTAGGTCCCGATTTCAGCCTATTTCCAGTCTGTAACAGGGATAAGCACTTGGCAAGGCAGGTGGAGGATAGAGGCTGTGACCTTGCCTTGTATCTAAATGGAATTAAGGATGGGCAAGAAAGCTTTGTGGTGGGGCATCCTTTGTGCAGGGCAATGCAACCAAGAGCGGCAGCGGGTTCTCACGCTGCTCATCCTACCCTGGAGCTGGCAGAGACTTCTGGCTCCTAGTGTCAGCCTCGGTTTCTATTTCACTTTGTTTGGCCTCAAAACACTCATCAGAATGGCAACAGGACCCTGTGGAACTATGTTAACTGGCAGAGAGCTGCATGCTGCAGGACCACCAGCTCCCAGGATGCTGGCTCCAGCATCACAGACAAGTGCTGCAGCTGGCACAGGGATGTGCCCTAAAATTAGGCATTGAGCTCTGTTCCCTGCTTGCCTGATTCCTGTGTCTTTAAGCGGCTGCTAATGATGTAGGGATTCTTTTGTTTGGGCCCCAAAGGTGCTAATGGGCTTTAACAGCCCTGAGCAGCCTCCACCCACATTGATTGCCCTGGAGCCCATTTCAGCCCAGCATGAGGCTGCCCCTCCCTGTCCCAGTGATGCTGCAGGATGCTGGTCTCTAGCTCTGCCCATGTCACCATGAACTCACCTGATAACCTGGGCTCTTGGACGAGCCTGCCTGTGATCCCTATCTTTGCCTCGCTCATTGCTCAGGTACTGCAGCCCAGCCCATGGCGAGGATCCCTCCTGGGTGTCTTTAATCCCCTTCAGTGAGGACAAATAATGTGCTTTCAATGAAATAGGATTTTTACCCCCCTTTTATTGAAAGCTGTGGAGTAAAAGATAACCTGTATCCATAATAGATGCTTTTTTCTGTGACCAGCTTTCGTTGAAAGCCTGACTCACTCTTATCCTCTGATTCTGGATGGGATCAGTGTGCATCAACTAAGGGATGTGTTTTCTCACCATCAAAACTGTTTCCTCATGTATTGAGCTGATGGTCTCAGACCAATAGATTTGTTTTTCTCTAATGTATTATCAAGTCCTCTGGTACAAAAAGGTGGTGGGAAAACTGTGAAGGTTGCTTTCTCTATTAGCAGGCGAGGGAGGGGTTTCCACCCTTTGCATCCTATTTAGACTTCCAAGCTATGGGTAAAGAACAACCAGCTTTTGGACTAGTGGCTTTTGAGCATTGGCTGAGTGGGTTGTGGTGGAGGATGGAGATGGCTCCCATGGAGCAGGAAGCCCAGCTCAGACCTCCCAGACCTATCTGGGAGTGCAGAGCTCCCTTCGTGATTTCATTTCAGTCATGTCCAGCCCATCCAGCAAATAGGTTGAGGCCTGCCGGAGGTCCTTCTTGCCTTGTGCAGTAAAGGCAGCAGCTGGAATTGGGCAGGTCCAGAAGAATGCTTGCAAAGGGGAAAATGTGCCTGTATTTACAGACTCAACTCAGGGAAGGAGCCGTCTTTATAGACACCAATGCCTGGGGTCTGCTCTGGACACCCATCCTGGCAAACACCCTCCTCCAGGCATCCAACAACCTCATAGCACTTTCCCAGCAGCGCATGCCCATAGTGATTCCGGAGGGGTTTCTGCCCTATGTCCACCCAGTGATCATCCTCTTCAGAGGCTGATACGTTTTGACAGCAGCCTCTGACAGCTCCATCTCTGAACTGGATTTCTTTTTTCCCGGATGCAGTTATCCCATGGCCCCTTCTCCCATGCTGCCCATCACAGCCCCAGTGCTGCAGAGCCAGTGCAGTGATGCTCTTGCTGTTTTTCCAGTTGCAGGCATCTGTCTCGGTCTTCATTGAATACCTCCAGGTTGCATTAGTGCGTTTGTGTTTCTTTCCTTAGATGATTTTTTTTCCTTTTCTTCTAGAAAAAGGGATCTTATTTTATTTTATTTTATTTTATTTTATTTTATTTTATTTTATTTTATTTTATTTATTATTTTATTTTCCAGTGGTGAAGGAATTGGTGTAAAGAAAGACCTTCTGGCTTTTCAGCCTGGAAGCAAAGCAGGTTTTGCTGCAATCCTGGTTCCTGTGAGCAGTCTGTGTGATCTCCAATAGACAAGGTAGGGAATATTTCAATGTGCATCACTTCCTGCTCCACAGAAATGCCCATTCTGCCTTCCTGTGCACCAGCAGAGCACTTCCAAGCAGTTGCTCCTGCCTTGGGTCTCCTCACTCCCCACAAGCAGCCACTACCATTAAGCTCTCCTTTTAGTGCTTCCCTTCCCAAAGCCCCTGTGGGAGATGCTGCAGATAGAGCAGTTGCTGCGCCATTGGAGGCAGGCCTGGTGGTAGTACCCCAATGGGTTGTGCCACACGTCCCACTGCTGCTGCTCGGAGGCCTGGCTGATGTGAGCTATCTCCTCAAGCTCTGTACCTCCCTGTTACCCCACTGCCACTCCCATGATATCACCAGGCTGGTCTGAGCAAGGTTCTTCCATGTGGTTGCCATTAATTCCACCACCGCAAACATCTGCCTGATGGACTGTATCGAGCAAGCCATCTCTAATTGCCATATGCCTCAGTAAAGGGAAAACCCCCAAAGGAATGAGAAAATTAATAAAGAGGCCAAGAGCTTCCCTTTGCCTATTGCAGATGGCTCGTGAGAAGCCTCGGATGGAAATTACCCTTTCTTAGCCCCGTGCTATGTCCCTCTTGCAGAGGAACGAGCCAGGAATTCCATGCATGTAGAGCAACCACCAAACAGTCCCTGCAGGTCTGCCGAGGACCACTGCTCACCAAGCACTGCTTGTTTACCTGCCACCCATTTCCATAGCAAGGGTGTGCAGCTGCATTCCTGGGAGCCCCGGCTGCTCCCTGCCTGCCCAACCTGTCCTTGTGTGGGGAACAAAGCTCAAAGCCTCAGTTTAGCAGCATTGCTGCAGATGGATGGTGCGATTGCTGCAGGGAAACACTGCCAAGGATGCTCAGAGCTGCACTGGGCTTTCCTAAGGAGCCAGCTCAGCAGTTGGTGTGTAAATCAGTGTGGTGATATTGCTGCTGGTGGATGGATGTGGCTTTACACCAGCTGAGGGTCTGAGCTGTTGGCTGGGGACTGTACTCTGGGGATGTGCAGCACAAAGGACTCAGAAGGGGAGCTAAACTTCCATATTCCAAATCCCCTTCCACAGGAGCTCTCCCTATCCGCTGGCCCTGGAAATATCACATGGAAACCACCCTCCCAACTTACGTGTCCTATTAAGCAACATGGACGCGTCCTTCCCAAGTACAGAGCTATGCTCAGAGGTGGCTGTGCCAGCACAGCAGGGCCCTGTGCTCACCGAGCAGCTCCTGGCCTAGCAGGATATGCTGTCTGGGTCTCAGATATGTAGGCAACAACTATTTATTGCTTTCTGTTGGTGCTGTGCCGATGGTGAGCAAATGCATCTCTTGCTTTCACAGCCCCTGCATGCGGGGGAAGGCTGTTCCTGCCCAGCCTGGGCAGGGGAACCCATGCCAGCGATTTCCCGGGGGATGCTGAAAGAGCTGCACTTCAAAGGCTCAGGACGTGTCCATGTTGCCTTCAGCTCCATCAGCCCACGGTTCCTGGCGGAAGCTGCTTGTGTCAGCAGCTGGAGCTGGGAGGCAATCCCGGGCTAAGCCAGGGCTGCTGGCCAGGATCAGCACAAGTCACCCAACCTTCCCCACTGGTCCCCAAAGCATCCCCCACCACTGCAATGCATCTCCAAGAGACATTCCAGGACCACAGGCTTTCATCCTGCACTTGCAAGTAGCCATTTGTGTCAGCTAGAGCATGTTCCTTCCTCTCCCCAAGCTCTTGTGTGCTCTGGGCAGTGCTGCTGTGATTTAGTAGGATGCTGCTGCTGTCACATTTGATTTTTGTCTTCCTCTCTGAAAGAACCAAGTTATATAAAACGTACACATTCCCATCTAAATGGTGAATGAGTTATTTAAAAGGGTCTGTTTGCTAATGTGATTGACTTCAACCAAGAGCACAGGTTGAGCTGTAATTAAGGGAAAACAATCAAATCTCTATCTGGGTTCACACCATACTGGTCTTGCCACTTTTTTGTATTACAGCAGAACCTGTTGGGCAGCTTCAGTTGAGCTGAGCCTCCTTTCTGCTGCTGGGGCAAAGAAAAGCAAACCAGTAGAGCCAGTCAGACTGCAAGGAGAAATTATGGCTTATTGTCTGTGCGAGTTCACCCACACTGCTCACTCCTGTCTCCCGTGTCCCAGATGACCGTCTCTTGATCACCACTTAACTGAGCCAGAGGAGCAGAGGGAGAGACACGGAGACAGTCCCCCAATGTGAGTATTGTGCCTGCACTGGTTTCTCTCTGTCCCCTGGCAGCCCGGGCAGTGTTACAGAACTGGGAAGGGAGCTGGCAGGAGCCTTGCATGGAGAATTGTCCAAACTCCACGCAGCAGCGCGCCGGGGCAAGCTGTCACTTAATGCTGGCAGCCGGAGCCGGGTCCAGCTCCCATCCGATGGGCTGAGGCTGCTGTGTCACTGGTTTCTGCCTTGCTTTTCCATCCCCTCTCGGAGTTTGAGGAGGAAATCTGTACTTTCCCAGCAGCTGGGGAGTTGATGGCTTGTTGCAAAGCGGCAGCCCTGCTTCTATGGGTGTGCGGGGTTGGACGGGAGAGGAGCTGAGCTGTGCGGTTGCTGCCCAGCTGGGACCCTGGGGCTCCCCTCTTTTCCTCTGGCATTTTCCACTTGAGCATGAAAGGTAATGGGAGATCACCTGAGTCTGAAATGCAAAGAAACAGCATCCAGTTCTAGCTCAGGCAAAGTGCAATAGCTACACGAGGGTCAGAGCAGCTTGTGGGTGTCAGGGGTTATGTGAGTACCAGGGAGTCCGGCTGCATTTGTGTGTAGAGAGCAGGGACCAGAGGCAGCGAACATCAAAGCTTGCTCTGGGCAAACATCTGTGCTGTGTGACAGCCGTGGTGTGAGCAGAGCCGGGTCTGTGGATGCTTTGGGATGCACGGTGGAACATGGGCTGGCAGCAGTGCCTGTCCCAGGCAGGCAGCACTGCTCACCTCGAGGTTAGGTGTGTTGTCCACATCCCTGTTGCCAGGGCTGAGAAATTTGCTCCCTTTTTCCCTCTGTGACAGCTGGAAGCTGAATTGCTGTGACCCCGGGTAGCTGGGTGAGGTGGCTCTCTGTCCCCATTGTATTCCCCATGGGGCATCCTGCTGATGCCCTCCTGGGCATGCGGATGTGCTCCTGTAGGCAGTGCAGATATTCAGCAATACTGGAGCTTGCTGGGGCTCCCACATGCAGCAGAGGTGTGATGCTACTGGGAGCTGTGATCCCTCTTCCCTACTTTAAATCCAGGTCTAAGGAAGTGACGGTGGGATTGCAGCAGGGGGAAGCTGTGTCTACAAAGGGATTTTGTTGCTGTGGGTTGAACCGTGCCCATCGCCTGCTCCTTGTCCCTTCTGCTAGGACAGTCCCATGGTCGGGAATGCTCTGAAAGCAATTGTAGGGGAGATGATCACCATAGCTTTAGCGGAGGACATGGGACACTGATGCATGGTACTCATTCAAAATCCATCTTGGGCAGCAAAGTGTCCTCAGCACCAATGTGTCACCAAGCATCTGGGACAAGCAGAGATGCCTCATCCCATAAAAATGCCTGACCGTGGCCATCCCACTCGTTGGACAGCACAGTGGGAGCTGAATTGGTAAGAGAGGACCCCTCCATGATACTGCAGCAGGGCTGAAGCCCAGGCAGAGCACAGCTCCTCTGGAGAGGGTCAAATCACTGCTTGGTCTGGATGAGATGCAAGATGAAGCCGGCAGCGCTCTGTGCAGTGAGGCTTGGAAGCGTGGTCCTATGCAAGCCTGTGGAAGGAGCAGGTATTTCCCAAATATGGCATCTCCCACTGAGCTTTGCCCTGGATTCACTCGGGAGCGATGAGAGGGTGCACATGCCCTGGCTAGCCTGCAAGTATGCGATGTGTTAGGAGATGTGCTCAGGAGTGGACTCGCTCTGCTTGGCAGATGTGCCTGCAGCTGGCTGGGCTGATGTGTGGATGTGAGGAAGGCAAAGCCACACTGAGTAAGTTTTGCTTCCAAATTAGAGGATTTGGGCACTTTCCCTCCCCAGCAGCGAGAGGTGAGAGCTCCCCCCTTTTTTGACATAAGCTGCAGGAATTCCCAAAAGATGAAGATTTGATGGAATTAGTCCTTTGGCATCTTTAGTCAAAGCTTCTCCAGGGCTTTTGGAGGCAGCTCACTTGTTCCAGCTGCTCAGCATCATGAGCACATCCCTGTGCCACCTCAGCAATGAGAACCTGGCACCCAAACCTCACCAGGAGCAGATGCTGAAGCTGGGAAGAGAAAGCATCCACACCTCCTGCCCTGCTTGTTCTTGACCTGTGGAGGCCCCACCTGCATGACACCTGAAACCCTGTCATTGCTCAAATTGCCCAAAACAAACCTTGAAAGCAGAGAAGCAGCGCCTGGAGATGTGCTCCATCATAGCAGAGCTATGTGGGATGTATGGGAAAACCCAAAGCAGGAATACTTGCCCAAGACTGGAGCAGCGAGCACAGCACATGTGGAGCTGTGAATGAAAGGGCCCTTTGCAGACCCCAACCTCCTCTCACCCCAAACCCGGCACCATCATAGTCCCAGCAGCTTGCAGCTACCAATGCCAAGGGGACCATGGCCCATGCAGGTGTCCTGTGTGTGGTGGGGTTTGTTTTGCACAATAATAGCAAACACAACAATGTTGTCCCGCATATTCCAAGTATGTGGAGCCTTTCCTGCAGCTCCTGCTGTTATAGAAGTGTTTACTGACCACCGAGACTTCAGCCTTACATCAGTGGATAAAAGCCTGATGTGGTTTTGCAGCTGCCTGAAAGCTGGGGCATCCCCACTGGGGCATCCTTTAGCAGGGGCTCCCAGCCACCCAGTTCAGCTTTTGAACCTGCACCACCAGAGGCTTTAAACTACCTTGGCCATGAGGATAGGGCCAGATACAGCACCCCGAGGTCCTGTGAGCTCCCATGGAGAAGTGCTACAGGTTGTCCCACCCCCATCCTGTTGACCTGGTTCAACCAGTGGAGCCCAAGCACTCAGCATCGTTTTACAGGACTTCCTGGCACATTACCCCTTTTTTAAATGGTGCTGAAAAGAAAAGCTGATTCAGTTGAAAGGCTTCATCACCTGCACCATATCCAGGGGAGAGAGATTTATTCTTGTCATTTGCATGGCCATTAGCTTCGCTCAGGATGCCCACACACCTTGCCACAGGAGCAGAGGGACCAGTTTATGTGAGCATAGTTATGAAGTATCTTCATGCCCCTTAGCCCACACCAGACTTGCTTGTCCATGCAGGACCAGGAATGATGGATTCTCCATTTGTCAGGAGCCGCATGGGCTGCTATTGAGGTCTGCTGCTATTGAGGTCTTCTGCCATGGAGGTGAATGCTATTAAGGTGTGCTGCTATTGAGGTCTTCTGCCATGGAGGGGAAGACAGTGAGATTGAGATGCTCTCTAGGTACCACGTATGAAGACAGGCTGAGAACATTGGGGCTGTTCAGCCTAGAGAAGAGAAACTGCATGGAGACATCAAAGCAGCCTTCCAGTGTCTGAAGGGGGCTAAAAATATGCTAGAGAGGGGCTTTTCATCAGGGACTTTAGTGATAGGACGAGGGGTGATGGGTTCAAACTGAAACAGGGGAAGTTCAGGTTGGATGTAAAAAAGCTCTTTACTGTGAGGGTGGTGAGGTGCTGGAGCCCAAGGAAGTGGTAAATGCTCCATCCCTGGCAGTGTTCAAGGCCAGGCTGGACAGCGCCTTGGGCAACATGGTCTAGTGTGAGGCATCCCTGCTCATGGCAGAGGTTTGGAGCTGAATGATCTTTAGGTCCTTTCCAACCCAAACCATTCTATGACTCAGTGTGCAGCATAACGGGATCCCAAGCGAACCGTGGGGCGATATCTCCATCTCTCAGAGCTTCCCAGGGTATTTACCACCTGCTCTCCCCAGCTGAGGGCTCTGGGGACAGGGGAGCTGATGGGACAGGGCTGGGTGGAGGCAGCAGCCACGCGCCTCCGCTGCCGATGGGGCCTTGAGCTATTCCCTGAGCCTCACCGCTTCCCAATTAAAACACCTGAAAAACGCGATAGTGCTTCATTACCCGCTTCCCAGAGCATTTTGAAGTGTTAATTAAGTGATGTTTGCAGGAGCTGTGGTTACCCCAAGATGCACAGGCAGATAGGAGGCTACTTTTAATCTTCTCCCAAATCCTCATGGGGGCACACAGATCTGCTCACAGATGCAGCCAAAGCCCACCAAGCTCCAGGGAGCATCAGAGCATGGCTGGTGGGTCCAAATGTCATTCCTTCTTGAGTAGGGAGCAGAAGTATTTACTGCTAAACCTGGTCTGGGAGCGGAACAAAACCTTCCTCCTAGCTGGGGTCAGTGCAAGAAGAGATCCCTTAACTGCTCACCCCACTATGTAAAAGCCAAAGTCCAGTTCTTGGGAATATTCAGGTATTACAGAGGACCACCTTCTCCTTTAGTGATCCTGCAAGCCCAGGGCAGCAAAGACTCTGGCAGGAGGAGGGATGTCCATGTCCCCATGGGACACTGGGCAACCTTCCCAGCTAGGGCTCTGAAGCAGAAATATGGCAATGGAAGAAAATCTCCATTGTTTCGTGACTGTGGTTAGAGAAGCAGAAGCTGCCTCTAATGGGCTGGGGTGGCAGAGAAATGGAGCTGCTGGTTTTGTGATAGCCGGGGCTGTGCTGTGTTATGGCAACACAGACTTTATAGGGTTGCAGTAAATAGGTGTGCAGGTTGGGACTTGAGGCCAGAGCTTCATCTTGGAGGATTCACTCTTGTTCTCCTTTCCCCACAACAGGGCAAGTCTGCACACACGTGAGCAGGGACAGCATCTCCCTGGTGCTGCCGGTCCCGTTTGGCTTGTTCAGGGGTTGTGACCAGCACTGGTCCCCAGCAAGGCCCCAAAGCATTAGGATGAAGATACCCCATCCTAAGGCCAGCAAAGGCAACCCTGGGACAGGATGTCTGCATCAAGGGCTTACTGCAAAGCTGCCCTAAGCTGGCAGAGCAGCACGGAGTGGCTGCCCTGCTTTGGGGAGGCTTTTCGGGTTGTGCGAGGTGGAGGAAGGCACCAAATCCTTCTCCTTGGTGAGGCAAGAGCCAAAGCTGCTCCTCCTGTCTCACCTGTTGGGGGGGGGGAGTTTTGTAACTGCCAGCCCCTATCCAGCACCTGCAGACAAAACCAGTGTGGCGGAGAGGAGAGCAAGGGCTGGGCTCCATTTTAGCACAGCCCTTGCCATGTAAAGCCATATAAGTAAGTGAATGCCCAGCCAAAGAAGAAGGCTCCAGCACACAAATAAACCCCTCTCCAGCCTGCCAAGCACACAGTATATCAGCAAAGCGGATCAGCCTCGTGCTGCCCTGTGCAATACTCCTGGCACCGCAGATTTTCCGCGAGTGATCAGGCAGCTTTTCCAAGTCTAAATTCAATTTATAACTCTAAAATTAGAGCAGGAACATCGCAGGGGAGCCAAGAAGAGAAACTTTGGCTCTTTAAAGCAGCCCTGCCTGGCAGTCGCCCAGTGAAAGGTATATTACCTAAATCCAGCCTGAAGCTGAACAACTCCAGCGCTGCTGATGGGGAAATATCTGGTTGTAAATCCATTAAAGCTCCTCTGATCTGACAGTGTCAGAACTTCAGAGTCCTGCCATTTTTAACTTCTTTTTATGATTATATTTAACAAGTTAAGCTCATTTGGCTAACGAGCTGCTTTGTTCTTCTGAAAGGAAGCAGTGCTGAGTGCGGGGAAGCCCTGTGGCTCGCTCCAGCGGCGCTGGGGATGGTAAGAGGCTATAAATGCCCTGGGACCAGGGGACGGGGGCATGGCTGTGCTGTCCCATCCAGCCTTTCCCATCCCGCCTCGCATGGGATAATAAACGCCCTGCTTGTTTTCCTTTCCCCAGCAGCAGTCAGGAGCATCCTACCCTGAGGAGCGATGCTATTGATACCCAGGCAATTCGGGCGGCTGCCCCAGCCTTATGTGTGAGAGCCAATGTGCCAGAGACCTGTCCCCTGACCTGGATCCTTGTCCTACCCTGAGCTGAGCATCGGGGGATGCTGAGAGCAGGTAAGCAAAGCCACAGCCATCAGCAGTTGTGCTGTCCAGGGGGCTTGGGCTTTCCAACCCCATCAGATCTAGGGGCTGGATGAGGAGTTTGCCTGTGGTACCCAACACTGGGGCTCTGTTTGCAGAGGGCACCCGTCACTTTGAAACACACCCTGTCCCACCGCGGGGCCGCATCTGGCACCGAAGGGTGTGTATTACAGTGACAGCTCTGGAAAGGGCTCAGGGCTGTAAATGTAATCCCTGTCTCGGGGAGCGAGCTCCACACTGAGGGCCTCTGTGGTCTGGTCTTTATCAATAATGTCCCTCAATAAATCCTCTCAAGCAGAGTGGAGGAGTAGGGGGCTGTGGCTTCACATCTCGGCCAGTCTGGGTGAGAAGGGAGCGAAGCTGAACCCCTTGGATTGCCCAGGCTGTCCGTGGGGTTGCTCTGTGCTGCGAAAGGCTGAATCCTGGGAACAGATGCATTGAGAGTGATGCTCATGCAGCATCTCATAACCACGTGTGCGCACAGACTGGAGGCCTAAAGTGCTCGCCAGATTTGCTACAGAGTAGTAATCCCAGCAGGCAGGGATGGATGCTGGCATCTCAAAAAGCATCAAACACAGCAAAAGCTTTTCTCCCCTGATCAGATCCCAACAGGTCACAGATCCCACTGATCTGGGGCTCTGAGCAGAAGAAAACCAGGAGTGAACCCCAACCTTGGCAGCACCGCAGCCATGCACAGGAGGCAAAGCTGCTGCTCGCACCGCTGCCCCAAATCTTGATGTGCCGGGCTCTGCCCTCAGCACTGAGTCACAGCAGCAGGGATCCAGATCCAGCACTGAGATCCTGCGCTGCTCCCTCGTCCTCTGCTCCCACCACATCCAAGCCCAGTCCTGCCTCCATGAACCACAGGCTGGCACGAGCCCCAGACTGGATGTCACCTTCCTGGGATGTCCCAGCCAGAGCCCTGTGTCCCAGAATCCTGGCTGCCGTTCAGCCCTCCAAGCCAGCAGCCTTGAGGAGAGGGAAGCACCGAGGTGGGCAGGGCTGATCCGGCACCACCAAGCATCAAAGGGAGCCCAAGCCGCTGCTGCTGGCTCTGCTCCCAGTTACAATCCTTACCCAGTTTACAGCACTATGGAATGCAATGGGAATTTGTGCCTGAGCACTTCAAAGCCTTCCCAGGGGGTTGCAGACCCCTGATAGCAGTGGTGGGGCTCACAACCTCCCATCTGCCCAGGGCAGAGCTGAATTTAGGATTCAGCAATCCCATGAAGTGCTTCCTATTAACATCAAGGCTGTGGATTTCTGTTTGGAGTAGAGCTGGGTATCACTTCCCTTGCTCTGCTATGGACCTTGGAGCTGAGCAGCAGAGATCCCAATCCCATTTCATGGTCCTGAGCTGCACAAGCCACAACAAGCCTCACCGTGCCTCGGGTGGCTTTCACGTACTGGAAGAGATCACCCAGCGCTGGGGAAGGGGATCTGTGCCCAGGGAAGAGGGAGCAATGGATACTCCTTATCTTTTCCTCCATAGAGTGAGATTTCTGCTCCTTTTGTACCAGATTTGCTCAGAGGACGAAGGAAATGCCTCGGAGATGCTTTGTGTTGCGCCGATCCCTGCATGCTGGGAGCGCACAAGCCCAGGCCCCTGCTGCTGCTCGCTGGCGCGTGCCTCATTTCGTTTGAAAATCAGATGCTTTAGGGGAAAGTTTCTTCTTCCAGCCCTGCGTGCCCACATCTTGCATATGCAGGTGATCCGGCACACCTCTGCTCTGCAGGCAGATAAAGGCACAGGCAGGGAGCAGGGCTGGAGCACAGCAGAAACCTCCCTGTGCTGCCATGGGGCTGTAAAACCCAGCTCCCAGCCTGGCCTTTCACCCCCAGACAACAGAGGGGATGTTTTCTTCCTGGTCATCTCTGCATGGTTGAGAGCTGAGTGTTCTGGGAGCAGGGCTGTGGGCTATGACTCAGTTACCCAGCGTGACTTCTAGGGGAGAAGCTCCCATGTGGCAATGCTGAATGTCCTTGTGTGGAAGTTCCTCTTCTGCCAGCATGGGTTTGGGTTTGGGCAAGGCTTGTCTTAGCTGTTGGGGAGGGCAGGGATGTTGCATCCTCTCCTGCCCAAACACCAGGGGACCTCCATGATGCTCTGCAGGGATGCTCGGACACAAACCCCTCCCCAGTGCCACAATGGTCCAGGAGGGACCTCATCCCATGGCTGTTTCAGGGGATCTGAGACCTCCCAAGGTTTTGGCTGATGGAAAGGAAAGAGTTTATCCCAATATCAGCATCCCGGTGAGGAATGAGGTCATCAGTGATGTAATGAACTTTCGCAGCTCCAAAGTTTCCGCTTTCCATCCCTAATAGTGATTTCAAAATCTATGAGATTAGGGCAAAAATACTTACAAATTCTTAAAATTTTAAAATCCTTTTAAAATCTTAAAAGTCTTAAAATCATTCTCGAAAAACAACTCCTTTCATGCTGTTTGTTCACTTCCTGCCTTTCCCAGCTTGCTGAACTGGGGCTGTTGTGGGTTTCTGTCCAACTCTCCTCATTTTGGGGGGTGCTTTTGACCAAAAAAGGAAAAAACCAGGGGTTTTAGGGCACAGGGAGGAAAAGCCCAACTGGAAAAGCTGGTCTTCTGGTTCTCCCATTTTTCCAAGCCATCACCCTCTGTTTTCCCTGTGTCTCCAGCCAGGGCCTGAGGCAGGGTGGACAAAAATGTGTTCCCTGGGCGAGCCTCCTGCTTCTTCTGTGGTTTAGCGAACGATTTCACTTTCTATATGTGGGCTTTGTCCTCTTCCTAAGACTTTCCAGAACACCACAAGCACAAGATACTTCTCTTTTATCAGGCTTTTTCTTTCTGTTTTAGGCCGAAACCTGACTAATTTGGAGCAAAAGGACATCCTCTCACTGGAAGCAGCCCAGTGTGCGGCACAGCCCTGAACATGACCACAGAGAGTTTTGCAGAGTTCCTGAATAAGCTCAAGGAAATCCATGAGAAGGAGGTCCAAGGTAAGGAGACACGAGGTCTAACTAAAACCAGCCAAGGTCCATTTCTTTGTAATGCCACCTTGACCTGGTTGGTTTCATGCAACTTGAAGGGAGGAGGAGCGGGTGTGGGTTAGGGAGCTTTGGGAATTAGGGCTCAGCAAGCATACCCTGGAGATAGGGAAGGTAAAAGGGATGGTTGGATGGATGGATGGATGGATGGATGGATGGATGGATGGATGGATGGACAGATGCGCAGGGTCACAGCCTGCCCCTCAAAGGAGCACACCCTCCATAGCACCTTGGTATCTTCAATGGGGTTTACTGAGAAAGTCTGTAGCTTTTTGGATGATGAGGAGGAGCAGAAGACTTCATCCAACGCTCCTGGAGAGCAAGCCATTGAGGTGATCAGTCCCTGCAGGGATCCCTCTTGCTCCAAGCATCAATCACAAGGGGTCTGGCTCCTTTCCTGCTCTTGCTGCTATCCATGGTCAGTGATAAAGGTGACCTGGGAGGTTTGCAGACATGACATGCACATCTGCCAGGCATCTTCTCCAAGCAGTGTGGATTGGAATATATTTGGATACTGAGGGATCAAGGGGAAAGTGGAAAATGCAGTAATCTATAAGACAGCAGCAGCAGAAGTATAGGGCTCTGTTAAAGAAAACCTCAGAGTCAGCTTGGATAGTTTATTCCTCTAGGGAATAAATTATTCCTCAGGCCATACATTATTTAAATAAGAACCATTAAGTTAAGCAACCAAATGCCAAATCCAATCGTTTTCCTATTAGAATAATTCCCACTATCGATATTATGAACAAAACGAGAGCGCTTTTGGAGGATTCTGCTTTATGAATTCATTCTTCTCTTGTGTAATTTCGAGCCATGTGAGAGTTAGAGGAAACTGTTGAGCAATTTCAACCACATGTTTACGTCTACTTTGCATAAAATGGGTTTGACAAGACGTAACGTCTGCAGATCCATCAGCGAACGATGAGCTTGTTCAGCTGTAAATATCCTTCAAGATGCTTCGCAGCCCAGAGAGGTATAAAGTATTGCCCACCTGGGAAGTGCGTGCCGTAATGAGAAATGAGGAGAAACAGCACAGAAACTGACTTTTTTGGGGGTGGGAGGGAAATGCAGACTCTTTAAATAGTGGAAATAGAAAACATGCTCACATTTTGCACCACTTTTCCTGCTGTGTTGAACTGTGATGTGGTTTAACACAAGCAATGTGTTGTTCCTTCTCGGAAATAAGGTTTGTGAATTGATGAGGTTTCTGCAGAGCTGGCATGCTCCTGATGTTCCAACACTGCATTTTGTTCCTGAGTGCTGGGGAATTGGCAGTAAATACCCACATCTCTGTCTGTGTTCTTTATCCCAGGTCTGCAGAGCAAGATGACGGAGCTGATGACAGAGAAGTGCCGGTGAGCAATGCTGTGTCTGCTCTACCCACAGTAGGACGGGTGGAGAGGAGGTTCTGCTGCTTCCTTTCCCAACCTCTGGGCACTCCTCTGAGGCTGCCTGGTTCATAGGGCAGGTTTTGCCTTTCTGGATTTGCCAAATCTCAACCTTTTTGGTGGTTTTCAATGCAAGTCCCCAGCACAGGGAGGGCTCGGGGTAATCCCAGCCTACCTACAGTTTGCCTTCCCACCAGCAAGTGATGCTTGTGCTTGCTTTCCTAGGAAGCAATAAACTGGAATGAAGCAAGCTTCCAGGGTGTCCCAGGGCGGCATTGGGGCTGCAATACGTTTGTTTCTCTTCCTGACACGCAAGCAAAAGCAATGCAGCTACACCGGAATGAGCAGCGCAGCGGGCTGAGGGCAGAAATCCTTCCCCTTGATAGAGGGATCAAGGCACAGATTTGGGGGAGAAATCCAATAACCCTCTTTTCTTTGCTCTGTTTCTTCAATTAGTGATGCTCAGAGAATTGAAGAGTTGTTCGCTAAAAATCACCAGTTAAGGGAACAACAGAAAGTCCTTAAAGAAAACGTGAAGGTGTTAGAAAACAGGTAAGATTGCTTTTTCAATAGGGTGCTGTTTGGTGGCAGTGAGGGCACCCTCCTAAGGGAAGAGTTGGGGTTTGCTGTCTTCCCAGGAGCAGATAGCACCCGAACCCCTTTTTTGCTCATACTCAGCTGTTGGGAAAGCTGAAGGAGCCCGGGCACATGGAGAGGAGCTTTTCTAAGCTGATGGTGGTGGGACTGGACCTGTCGTGGTGGAAAAGCCAGGGCTGGGTTGCACAGATGATAACCCCTCTCACCAGTTCTGGGGGCTGGGCTGGGTGTTCATGCTTCTCCATGGGAAGGCCAGGAGCTTATTTTCCTCATGGGACCCATGTGATAACAAGCTGCTGTCCATGGGTTTTCCTCCAGGCTGCGAGCGGGTCTCTGTGACAGATGCATGGTCACCCAGGAGCTGGCCAAAAAGAAGCAGAATGAGTACGAGACCTCCCATTTCCAAAGCCTGCAGCACATCTTCATCCTCAGTACGTACCATTCCCTGCCATAAGCTTGGCTTGGGCTGAGTTTTATCTCTCCCAGATACTTGCATGTAAACCCCTGTGGTGACCGGACATCTAGGAAGGGTTTGGGGATAGGGACAAGAGAGGGAGTGAATGGCAGTGTTGGGCCTTGGAAAATCAGATCTGAGCAGGACTGCAGATGTAGCCCACGTCCCCCCCACCAAGCAGAGGAAGCCGCTCACATGAAGCGGCAGAGCTGGGGGGTTGCAGCCCTCTGCACCTCCAGGAAGATGAGAGATGCTCATGCCAAGAGCAGCCCAGGCTGGCCAGGCCATGTCAGCTACCTGCATAAAAGATGTGTTTGATACTGCAGGAGCAACACTGGCAAAGGCAGGGAAGTCACAGTAGCAGCTCAGTGCGGGTAGATGGGAATCAAGTGTGAGGGATCTTCTTCCCAGCCTTTGGCAGAGCTCACAGCACCACTCAGGCTCCGTGTGTTTTTCCCTGGGGATCTGGTTGGCCCACCAAGGGTTGGGGGGGTAAAGGAGATAAGGCAGTTAGGAGGGACACAGAGGTGCCAGCACCCTTTGGATTATCTCCCTGTTGTGTCATTGCTCCCCAAGTGATGCTTTCAAGCAGAGTGACCCAAGGTAGCAGCTCACTCTGCCTCATCAGCACATCACCCAGTTTCTGGGTGCTCACAGCTCCCTCTGACCCTCATCAGATCCCCCCCAAGTCCCCTAAAGCAGCACCCGCTCATGGGAGGCAGCAGTGATGCTCACAAGCAGGGTGCTGGCTGTGTCCATCCCACTGTCCCACAGCCACCATCCCTTCTGAGTCATGCTCTCCTCTGAGCTGCAAGCAACCCCCAGTCCTGACCAAACCCAACTTGGGAAGATGCTCCCTTTTATCCCTTAGCCCCTGGGATATTTTCAGAGCAGGAAGAAAACCTGGCATCCCTTCAAACCCTGGTGCCATTTCCTCCTGCTCATCCCTGTGCACCCGTGGTGCTGTGAGGAGCACCAGCTCCCTCCGTGCAACGCCTGAATCCAGGCACAACTTGTGTCCTGCAGCTAACGAGACGAACCGGCTGCGGGAAGAGAACAAAACACTCAAGGAAGAACTGAAGAAGCTCCGGAGCCTGGAGTAAGTGTTCAGCTTTGTTTCATTCACTGCGAGGCGTGTTGGTAAGGGCAGAGGCATCCCTGCAGCCGAGCAGGGCTACATCCAGACTGTGGCATCCTCAGGGGTATTTTAGCATCTAAGTCCTATGATTTCCTGTAGATGGTAGGTACCAAAACACCCGTAATGCTCTTCAAGTCCTTGTTGGTCTTTGCTCACTCCCCTGTTCACCCGCATCCGAGAATCCAGTTTTTGGGGAACAAGGGTATTGGACACCCCTCCATGGGTGTCTCATGGGAAGCAAATCTCCAGGATGCTCACCTTGGCCATGGATCCCAGCCAGGGTTTCCATGGCTTTCCAATGGCACCAGCTCTGCTCCTGCAGCAGCCAGAGAGGGTCTGCAGGAAACAGGTTGTGTTTGAGGAAGGAAAGTGACATGCGAAGGACTGAGATGGGGTTAAGAGGGAGAAGTGATCTGCACCAACAGGTTCATATCCCAGCAGAGCGCTGTGCTGAAAGGCAAGTAACCTACCAGGCTGGCCAGTGCATACAAATCAGCTCATTCCTCCAGGGCTTAAAATCCAAAGGAATTAGCACTGAGGGATTAGCTTAGAAATGTATTTTCTTTGGAGAACAGAGGCACCATCCACTTGCAGAGGAATTCTCACGTTTACTCCCCAACTCTAGCCAAGGCCTGAGGAGTTGCAGAGCTGTCCATTGGGCTGGGTTTGCTGAGCAGTGAGTATTCCTGCTCTGTGTGCTGCTGGATAAGAGGATTTCCAGCCAAACACCCACGTGTCAGCATCAGGGTCCAGCCAGGATGTGGTCCATAACATAAGTGAGGGTCTCCAAGACTCAATGACTCCCTTATAGTGACCAAGAGCGTCAGCCCCACCAGCTGGTTATGGTGAAGGGGGACAGCCACCACGTCCCCGTGCTGAACCCAGGCTGAAAGCCCAGCCAGGGACGTACAGGTTCTCACAGAGCTTTTGCAATAGCCACAGTTGGGTTTTGGCTCTCCCAACGTCACAGCTTCCTGAGACGTTACCCATGGCCAAGTGGGGAAATCAGACCTTGAGCTGTCATGCTGGCTCTGTCCCATGCTCCAGACTGCAGCTGAGCTGGCAATAACCTGCAATGAAAGGAGGAGAGTCTGAGGATCCAGTATGTCCACATACATATCTATATGTACAGTTGTATATTGAGCTTAATAATTCATAGGTCCCAGTACAGTGGCTCTCAAACCTTTCTTTTCCTGCCCCTTCTCCTTCATTCATTTTCTCCTTTTAACAGGGACAGGGCAAAGCCCCCAGGAGTCACCTCCAGGGAAAGCAGCTCCACTCCCAGCTCCCCATTGGCATTACTGTCCCCAGGGAGCAGGAATGCCAGCACCGAGAAAGCAGCTCACAGGGAAGCAGAAGAAGCCCACCACGATGGGCCAGGCCTCGAGCCAGAAGAAGGTGGGTGCTGCTGGCTCCTGCCAGCCTTAAGGGACCTGGGGATGGGAAGAGTAACTGAGCCATGGTGCAAAGCTGCTCTGGGAAAGGATCTGGAAAGCAAAGACCAAGCTGTTGGCAGCTCAGGTGGACATTGCCATGGGCAGAATGGCTGCTGGGGGTGGGGGGAATGCATGTCAAGGGAGAAACGCTGCTCTGCGTTAGAGTGCTTGGATGCCCTCACTGTGAGTGCTGTGCAGGTGTGGACCCACCACCCGTTTCCTGCAGAGACCATGCTGCTCCGTTGCCACACACACACAGTGGAGGGTACATTCAGTCAGGTGCTGGTTTGAGCCAGATGGAGATCTTGGCATGAAATCCTCAACAGGAGATGGCATCCTCGGGAAGCTGGAGCACTCCAGCGCCCTGCAGCGCATGCAGCAGCTCTGTGGGACCATCACCGTGGTTGTGTCTTTCTTGCAGAGAAGCCTGCAGGGCAGGGAAGCCAGAGAAGCTCTCCAGGCAGCAGGACTTCCCCAGGCACTGTCCTGCAGGAAGTCAGCCTCGCAGAAGTGGTGAGTGTTGGAGGTAGCCGGATGTCCTCAGGCCTTTTCCCTGCCCCTGTGGTCATCTGAACTGGATCAAGAGGCTGGGATAGGGAGCGAATAACAGGCACATAGGGGTGAAACAATCAGCCACATGCGGGCAGTTTGCTGTGGCCAGAGCCAAGGAGGACACCTACCAGAATACATCCTCTCTGCAGACGTTGCCACTCACAAGCAGAGCATTTGGTGTTTGGCACAGGCTCCTGTCCCTGCTGTGAGTGTGCACATCTTTGCTCCTGTGTTTATCCTCCATGGCAACATATCTAGCATCCTTGAGTCCTCTCCCCATCGCTCTGGTTCCTCTCTCAGATATCTTGCTGAGGAAAGCTCCCAGTGAAGGAGCTGGGGAGGTTGTGCTGAGCCACATTTCAGTGTAGCTTATCCTGAGTTACAGAGTCAGCTCCCCATTAACCGGGAGAGCAAGAAGCTGGAGCGTTGCAAGTGTTGGAAAAGCCTGGAGAACATCTAAACTGTGGGAGTTGTGGGTACTGAGAACAAATACACCACAGCAGCCCTGCCCAGGAGCAGCTCAGATGTCTCCCCACCTGCAGCATCATGAATATTGGTATTTTCAGAGGGCCTGGCATGCAGTGGTTTTCATTCTGTGCATTGATGCAAGCCTGCCGTGCCTTTAAAATACAAAGTATGTGTCAGCCGAGGGATGCTGAGTGATACAGCGATACTGGGCACTGGGAGATGAGGCTGCAGGACCTGCAGCCCTGTTCCTGGGAACTCAAGCCTACATACACACCCACATAGACGCTTCTGTTTTGGCACAGGCTTTGCTTACCTGGAGTCCACAGAACACTTGAAAGAGCAGGTGAAAAGGGGTTTTGGTAAGGCTGCAGGCTGGCTCTGAGGATAATTAATAGGGATCGCAGGAAGGGTTGGTGACATCTCCAGGTGGGCAGGGGAAAGTCAAGTCGGAACATGTGCTGAGCCTTTCATGACAGCAGATGGAGAAGGTGATGTCCTGGCCTCACAGCCAGGTACATCACTGGAAATACACTCATCAAACCAGTGCAAGCCGGGAGCTTGCACGAATGAAGCCTAGTGGAATGACTAGGGGTCAGGGAATGTGCAGGGTCTTATCTCGGTTCAGCCACTGAATCATGGCTTGACTTGAGAGGAGGCACAAGACCTACAAGTCAATGCAGCCAGGAGATACGGAATACTGTGTATCCCGATAGAAAACACAAAGGGGAAACTTCCTGGGAAAACCAATATAAATATGGTTGAGCTGTTGATTAGGACTGTATCAAACAGAGCTCTTAGGTGCTGATTGTCTTGGTCACACCAGTGAGCTTGGTGGGGCTCCCCTTCACCATGTGCACAGCGGAACAGCTCACCCAGACTCTTCCCTCTGCCACAGGCATCCCAGAGGATCGCCAACCAATTGCATGGAACCATCGCCCTGGTGAGACCGGGCTCCAGATCCTGCCTCCTGGAAAGAAGTCCTTCGAGGGCAGCTGCGTCCCCACCAACCAGGAAGACTCCTCTCCCTCCGGAACGTGAGCACAGCCCCAGCCTTGAGGCGTGAGTTACCCGCTTGTGGGTCATGGTGTGGGTCTGATCATGGCCCAGTGCAGCGGTTCCGCTGGGAAGACTGTGTTTGGAGTCTTGAGGACATGGTCTAGTGGAAGGCATCCCTGTCCATGGCAAGGGGCTGCAACTGGATGACCTTAAGGTCCTTTCCAATCCGAACCATTGTATGATTCTAGGTGGCCGGTACTCACTGTATCTGCCCACTTTCTTCTCCACACTTCTCCTGCAGCCTTAGGGAAGGGGGGGGTCTCCCAGTTTACACCAGCAAAAAATGGCTGGAATCCAGCCCAGGGAGACCACCCTCTCATTACTCCAGCTTGGTCAGACAGACCCATAAAGGGAACCAGGTGCCCTCACTTCCAGCTGGGAGGAGAGGACTTGCCTCACTGGAGGCAGCAATCCTTCCTTATCTATTCTAATGGACTTTTCTGCAGGGCTCAGCACTTCCCCGGGCTTATCCACTCCATTGATTTCAGCAGCACAAAGGGCTGAGCAAAGCCAGGGAGTTCACCTGGAGACAGCACATTTCCCAGAGTGGGATTAGATCTGCCGAGCATTCCCAGGAAAAGCTCACTCACGGAAGCTGCCAGATAAGCAGCAATAGCAGCGACTGGGTTTGCAGGGCAGGTTCATGCACGATAATGACCTTGGGATGGCTCTAAAATCTCCTATTGAGTTAGGGCAGGGTGGGCTGTTCCTCTCTCCTGGAGGTCTTCAGGTCCACCAAGGCGCTGAGAAAGCCCAATGGAGGGTTCTTAGGATGCTTCTGACTGTAGGGGGTGGATTGAGAAGTGACTTCTCAGCTGCAGTGCCGATGTGAGTGGTCGCTGCATCCTCCACTCGCTCAGTTCCTTGCCTGGAGCTGCTGTGGTCCAGAGGCAGGAGAGCACTGTTGGATGGTGGGATGGTGATGCCTTCCTGCTGCCAACTGCCCAAGCCCCGCAGCCACCAGAACCCTCCTCCCTAGCACAGCACCCAAAAGCAATCATGATGCCTTCGGCTGTAATAGGCAACAGGGCACAGAAGGAGCAAGAGAGACCACTCACATCACCTGCAGGAGCTGGGAAATTGCATGGAAATTCTCTGATTAATGTGATTGTTTTCTTCCTGTTTCTTGCAGTTATTTGTCAGCAACTAACCCGGACTCCCCCAAGGCTGTTCCATCCTATGAAAACCTCAAACTGATCTCCCGGAGAGAGCAGCTCTGCCTGCTCCACAAGCACCTTTCCCTGCACCAGTTGGGGCTGGCAAGCAACTATGCCCCTGCCGACCGGGATGGCAGCAGCTTCTCCAGCCACTTGCTCAGAGCCAAAGATGCTGATGGCAGGACACGGCCACGCGATGGCTGGGAAGACCACGCAGCCTTGCTGAAGCTCCCAGCCACCATGGTGTATGTGAGGGACCAGCACCTGGAGGAGAAGCTGCAACTCCTCAGGCACAGGGACCGGCTGCAGCATCTACTCATGCAGCAGTGCCAGCCAGGCCCGCAGGCAGATGGAGACACAAAGCTCCCACCAGAGGAGCGGCCCCTCTTCCCATGGCTGAGCATCACACCAGGGTGCAAGGAGGAAAGGTCCTTCCTGGAGGATACTGCAGATGGGAAGGAAGAGAAGGAGCTTTGGCTGAGCCGAGACGGCTCTGAGCTCCGAGGGAACGCAAAGGCAGCAAGGGATGATGGTGCAGACGCGCCGCTGGATCTGTCAGACTCTGGCCGTGGCAGGGGAAGGCGCTGGCACCACCGCCGGGAGTCGCAGAGCCCCGGGGACAGCTCCGCAGTGCCCACAGCCCATGATCCCCATGGGAGACATGGGGCAGAGCGGGATGTCTTGTGCTTCCCCCCCTACTGCTGGCCCAGTGCCACCCAGGCACTGCCTGGCGCTGGTGAGGAGGAGGAGGAGGAGGAGGATGCAGCTGTGGTGAGTACAGCTCATGTTGGCACCAACCGTGGCCCCTTCCTCTCCCCAGGATGCCCAGCACTGGTGCTGGCACTGTTATGACCATTAATGTCCATGGGAAGATGGCTTTGCTGCCATGTGTGAAGCCACAGGGACGTATTTGCACATGGCAAAGCCTCAGCTGCCCAGCCCTGGCTCCCATTCCCACCTCCCCTCCCATGCCTGTGGCGTTTCCATCCAGTTCCAAGGACAGGCATTGTCTGTGCCCAGTCCCACAGGTTGGTGCAGGAGGTGTGCTGGGCACTGCCAGTGCATAGAAGCACCTCTGCCATGCTCATCCCCATCGCTGTTGCTGTCATCACATAGGGTCTGGGGATGGCCCTTTCCTCCTGCCTGGTGAAGGCAGCATTTGTGTTCCCTGTATCCTACAGCTCACAGTCTCAAGGGCACATCCGACAAACAACTCCACACCGAGCGACCCAGAGGCCCCTGCAGAGACCGGGATGAGGCTGGATGTCAGCGCACAGAAGGGAGAAGCAGGTAAAAAGCCCCAGGCAAACGTGACATTGGAGAGCACGAGAGCATTTGGGTGATGGTATCTCACAGCCCGGAGCTCTGCGCTGGGCTCTGCACGCACCCACAACCCCCATGGACCGAAGCAGTGGCTGACCGGCACGGGACACCCTTCCATGGAACACGGCGCTTCTGGTACCCAGGGCTTTTGGGCCATCAGAGGAACTTCAGGTTTCACATCTTCATCCTTAAAGGCTCAATTTTCCACCCTAGGGATGCCCAAAATTCAGGCTCAGTATCTATAGGGAGAAAAGAACCTGGCTGTTCTGGAAAGACCCCAATGTCTCTGCCCAGTAAAGACCAGGAACCACCCATGGGGTGCGCTTGCACACCCTGCAGACCATCCTGCACTCAGCTGCTGGGTGGCACAGAGCTCTCCAGGAGCTAAAGACATCAGTTTAACATCAGCCCACTGGCGAAGCCCACTCCACAGTGATCCGTGACAGGGCAACATTGCTGCTCCAGCATTACCCACCCCTCTCAGGGAAGCAGAAGCTCAGAATTCACCCCAGAGATGGGGAAAATGAAGAGGTTTGCAGGCCTAGTGCTGGACAAACCATCCCTGTCTGTTCCAACTTGCTCCAAAGCGTGCCCTGTGCTGGTACAGGATGTAGGGGTGAGCACGGAGCAAGGGATGCTGATACCTGCAGCAGGAAGGACAGGATGCTCTCCTCCCTTTCCCAGCTCCATCCTCCATAAGAGCCTTTTCCATTCCCCAATCCAGCAGTGCCCTCAGTCTGGGGACACATCACGCTTTCTCCCTGCCTGGCCGCTGCAGGATGTGGGTGCCAGGTTTGCCCAAGGTGGGTGGGAGGGCGGCAGCAGCCATGGGGAGTGGAGCAGGAAGCACGTCTGCCCGGAGCTGCTCCATTCCAGCCTTACTGGCTGGGCCAGAAAGTTGAGCTCGCCTGGATTAGTCTGTCTGGGCGTGTCGGGGTGGTTTGGGAACACTGGAGCAGGGAGTCCTCTGTGATTTACATGCTCAGGAGATAGCATCATAGCAGAAGAATTTCAGCTGATTGCATTCTGGGTGTGGGAATGCAGGGCTTTCTTCAGTTCTCACCTTAAGGTTGACACAGTGCCCAGGAAACCATACACAAATACTTCTGTACTTTCTAGTGAACCTTAACCCTCCCAAGGATAAAGAGAGGATGGGATCAGGGGCTCTACGAGGGCTTGAAAGCAGCAGGGTCTGCTCTCCCTCTCGGGCAGGGGCAGCAAAGGAGGATGCTCTAGCAACAATCCCACCCCAGCCAGACCTGGGTGTAAGGAGCAGCAAGTATTGAGGTCCTGGAGTGCCCTTGGAGAGGGGCACAGCTCCATCCCCAGCCCTTCCTGCCCTCCATGGTCAGTGCAGTTGTGCTGCTGCGGGTGCAGGCAGGGTGATGCCAGCAGCAAGGCTCGGTCCCCATGCAGCTCCACTCAGTGCAAAGGTCGGGTGCGTGTCTGGTGCGTGCAGGTACGTGTCTGGGGCTGAGCAGCCGCGGCACAACCCTTCTGCTGGGCAGGGAAGCAGCTCCCCTGCCTTTCCTCCCTCTGCTCCTCTGCACACAATCCCTGTTGAGAGCCACAGACCAGCACTGGGTTGTCCATTTGGCCTCTTTACCCAGACACGCTTCTTCCCACCCTGGTCTCCAATGGGAAAGTGCAGTCTGGGGTTCAGCTTCCCAACCTGCACATAGCCATGGCCTTTGGGGCAGCACTTATGGCCTTAAGGTAGCAAAGTCCTATGGATATGGTTTTACTGGGAGCTGGTTCCCCAGCAGAGTCCTGTTGGATCTGCCATAAGTACTCATTTCAAGCCATGCAGCTTGCGGTGCCTCTGCTTTGCAACAGAGTTTATTGCTGATTCTGTTTGCTGCCTCAATGGGTCTGCATCTGCTCCTGAGCTTATGGGGCCTCCTGCCAGCCAAAAACCCTTTCCTGTTGTGTTTCCATAGACGACAACGATGCTGAGTCTGGGAAGCAGGAATCCGATGAGCCGGACACGACGGATAGCGAGGTTGGTTTGCCCTCCTCAGCCATTAGCTTAGGCTGTTGGGCCCGAGAGGTGTAAGACCGGTTATCCCTGCCCAAGCTCACCCCAGAGGGTGATGGCCCTTCCTACACAAGATGCCAAGCCCCATTTCCACACTGTTACCTAACTTGTTGCCGAGGGATAGAGATACCACCCTTTCCAGCTACCCAAGTGGGTTTATGAACAACAGCATTCGTCACCACTCCATAGCAATGGTCACAAAGGTCCCCAGCAGTGCAGCCAGGCCCTATGAAAGCCAGGGTAGTTTATAGACTGACTGCTCTTCTCATTGATGTAGGAGGCTGCCCCATATGAAGATGATGTCCCACAAGAAGCCCAGGCTGATGGGAAATATTTTTGCACCAAAGACAAAGCTTATGTGCTGCAGAAGAAGAGAAAAAGAGGACACGATCCCCGGACAAAAGGTGGGCAGGAGGAGTTCCTTATGGCAGCAGCTCAGGGCTACAATACCTGAGGGCATCAACTGCCTTCCCTGCAGCAGAGATGAGGGTTCTCCTCTGCCAAGGGCACAGGATGCTTTGGCCACGGTTGCGTCTCCATCCAGAGGAGCCCCTGCTGATGGTTAGCCAAGGCACCCTGGTCAGGGAGGCCAGGAGAGCACTCCTGAGCACCTAAGCTAACAGGGCTAAGTCCATCGTGTTTGCTTAGCTGGTCAGGGAGGTGGTGACATTCCCAGGGGTGAGATATCGACATTCAGAGAAAGGTTTCTGCCAGCTCTGTTGATCTTCAGTGCAGCCATGGAGGTTTCCCTGCTGACAGAGGAATGTGTGGTACCCGCGTTTCCTACAGGTGAATAAGCAGAACGCTGCTCCTGATAAGGGCAAGGATAAGACAATGTGAATATTGAGGCTTCAGAAGTGCTCTGTCAGAAATACCCCACCATAGCCCCCTCTGGACCATGGGTAAAGACAGGGAAGTGTTGACCCAGTTATAAATGCAGAGAGGGCTGCTGTTTAAGCACAAAGGGAGCTTGTTTAACAGGCGGGTGCTGCCCCTTGCTCTGTGCATGGCCTTCAGAGGTGCCTGTTCACTCAGGGAACATCCCCACTGGCTGAGAGCTGGGTGAGAAGAGGATTTGCTCTACACAACCAGCCACTTGGAGCATAGGGGAGGAAGCTGTCCTGTGCTCCTCAGGACAGCACCATCCAACTCCTGCGACTACGTCCAAGGGTGTCCCGAGTGAGGGCTGGATGCAGTTGTGGCAGGAATGGGGTCATGGAGAGGCAGAATCCCTCTCTCAGCATGTGCTATGTGCCATGAGAGGGGGAAAAATCCAAGGAATGCATCCCACTGGTCCAGGTACCCTCTCAGATACCCCCCTGCACCAGGTCAGTTCTCTTCCTATTTCTGCTTCCCAAGTTGTTCCTGCTTCCAGGCTCACAACAGCCTCATCCATGCATCACACATGTGAGAGGCGTTTCTCTTCACCTTTCCTGTGCTGAGCTTTGCTTCCTCCCGTGCTGCCCCTATTTTGGGATGAGGCCACGCTGTTCTCATACATGTAAATCCATCTCTCTGTGGGTAACTCCTGCAGTCTTCTTGCTTTTACAGGAGCTAAGAAATCAATGAGGGGAAGAAAGAAAGTCAAAGTGGAGCAGTGCTCAGCAGGGAGCACGAAGGAATCAGAGAACAGCTCCGCTTCCCACAACGCTGCCTCCGAGGAGACCTAACAGAGAGGCAGGATGAGAAGCAACACAGACACTGCAGAGCAAAGGAGAGGGCTTGGGGACCTCAGCATCCCACCCATGCTGGGAGAGCGGCTCCTCCTGCTCTGCTGGGCCAGGCAGTGGGGAACCCATCAGGACTCATTCATGAGTAGAACACCCTGGGAATCCTCACTTGGTGAGCCAGGAGAAGCCAAGCAAGGAAGAGCCATGCGGGTGATGCCTGGAGCAGCCAGGTCACTGCTGGTGGAGCAGCACATTCAGTGGCATGCACTGGAACAGACTGGTGCTAGGAAGGAGATGCCCTCCTTGCAGCACTCGCCCTGGTCAGGACCATGTTCTCCCCTGGGATTTCATGCAAGGAGAATGGACCCACAGATCCCGCTCCCCATGTACTGGCCCCAGTGGCTGGCCAAAAGGTGGTGACCAAGGGGAGCCCCATGTACAAACCTGCGTTGATTAAATCCCTACCCAGGTTTCACACATGTGTGGATCTTGTTTGACCTGGAGAAAGACCATGGTTTTCTTTAAGTGAGGAGCAAGCACTTGGGTGGGCAGTGGGAAATGTCTTTGGAGAGGGCAGGAAGCATGGGAAGAGAAGGCTGTTGTGCTCCCTCTCCCCAGGGTGTCCTGCCTGGAGAAGGGAGGTGTGTGGGACCCAGCACCGGCTCAGTAGCTCCCACTGACCTTGGCAGCATTGCTGGGAGCTGGTTTTCAAGGGGATAAACTGTTCTTAAACACCATTTTTCTGATGCATTAAGCATAGGCAAGTTTTCCTTCAGCAGTGAGTGACCGGGGGTGGGAGGAGAAGGGCTGCAGTGAGCATCCCTGTGCACATCATTGCACCAGGAGCTGGGCTGGGCTCTTCCTAGTGGGAAAAGCTGAAAAATTACTCAGGCAGCTCCCATCTTCCTCCCATCTCCAGTTTTGCAGAGCTCATTGGAAGCCATGGGGTATCTTCGTTAGCAGCAGGCTGGTTGTGGAAGCACAGCCTCCAAATAACCCCTGCAGAGCCCTGTGTAGAACATGTGTTAACACGCTTTGGCCTTCACCAGTCCCTTTGCCTGAGATCCTGCCCCTGGCTGATGGGTTTTTCCTCCTCACATTCAATCCATCTTTCAGCAGCTTCTGCTTAACACTGCACCAGACCTTGAAAACAGAGCAAGGGGAGACAGATTGGAGTTGTGGAAGGGGTCTGTATGTCACAACTGCTTCCCCTGAAAACTCCATGCAATAGAGCCCAGTGAAGCTCCTCTGGGCTCAGCCCTTTGGTCATGCTTTGCACTGGGAGTGAAGTCCCAGCTCATAAGTTACCTGCTGGCAGTGGATTATCTGGGAGTCAATGCCCTTGAGGTCTGTGCTCAGGAATGCTTGAGACATCCCGGTTATGATTGGTAACAGGTCTAATGGAGAAAGCGGCACCTCCATCCCCAGCACAGCTGCAGTGGTGATGCCCCAGGTACACAGGCTCCAGGCAGGGCAGGAGGGAGCTCTCATGGCACAACCACCGTGGGCAGACCTCAGCCTACACAGCGCCTGGGGGACCGGCTCAGCCCAGGTAACCTCCACCTCATTCTGCATCCCATCGCTGTGGTGCAGGCACAGGAGCTGGCACGGGGGGTGCAGGTTGCAGGGCTGCTTTGCCAAAGCTTAGTGTTCATCAGATCACGGCCATGGAAGGTGGATGAGGGCCCCAAGCGATGCTTTCCCCTCCTGGGCAGCCAGCACTGTCTGTCCCTTGCTCAGGCTGACTTGCAGGGGGCAGCAGTACCCAGAGCAGCACTGACCACATGCGGTGAACTGGGTAAATGTCTGTTAAAAATACCCCATCCAGGGGAAAAAAGACATAAAATGAGGCGCTGAAATGCAGTTCCACAAAGAGGCCCCTCGGGCTGCAGGGAGGCAGCCTGGCATCGGGAGAACGGGAGGAGGGAGGGAACTTTAATGTGACTATAACATCGTCCCCTCCCTATGACGATCCCTTGACAAGCAAAATGCGCTCAAGTCCTGCCAAAAATAATGAACAACTGAACTTCGTTTCTTTCCTCAGAGATGTTTTTCCCCTCCCATTGCACGAGACCAGCACAGAACCCACCTTCATTTATCGGACTTCTACGTTCTCTTATGCTGCTTCTTCCCCTTTTCCCAGCAGGGATTTTCAGCTGATGCCCTGTATCTCATGCAGGATGTGTTTGAGGGCTGGCAGGGACATGTATTTCATAGGGCAATCCTATGGCTATAAAAACAAAACAATAGCTCTGTCAGCTCTGAGCAAAGTGCTCATTGCTGAAGGGGAATAAACACAGACACTGCACTTGATCCAGGCCTGGAAGCTCTGCTCCGACAGCCCCTGGCTTGCTGTTTCCCACCATCACGCTGCAGAAGCCTGGATAATTGCTGAAGGCCATTAATCCTCATAATTATGCCTGTCAGGCTTTTGTTGCAGTCAGTCTTGACAGAGAGATGGATGTGTTGATGGGGTGGTACGCGGAGCAGCCTCAGACTTGAACTATTCTGCTGTAAGGAAGGAATTGGAGGCACACAAGGAATCCTGGAGCTTCGCAGAGGTTTTCCATATGGAGCTTTGGTTCTGCTTAAGGTAAGGATGAGTCCAACCGGCTGATCCTGCCTTCCCTGGGAGCACACAGCCCCTTCGTAATGTCACTGGAGGTTGGCTCATGACCCCAAGGGACGTCTGTGACCAGCCCCAGCAATCTGTGCTTTCTGCAGAGTCAAACCCTTTCCTTTGCCACATTTCTGCTCAGCATAAGGACGTTTTACACAATGAGCTCCACTGAAATTCCCCTTCGAGTGCATGGGTTACAACCCCCAGAGCAGTGAAGCAGAGGCGAAGCTGCCCCAGGAGCAGGTCAGGCCCTCTGGGAGGCTGGCAGCTCACATTAGTGCTGCTCTGACAAACCAGAGCTCTGATGTCACCGGTGACGGGATGTAGGTAGGACATCCGGGCCGGCGAACTGGATTCCCAGAGGAACGGGTTCGGAGCATAGGTGGCGTCAGGGGCCGGGTTGGAAATTGCAGAGCAGACAGAGCAAGGCTGTAAGCATTCCTGTTTGCTTCAGCCCATCCAAACCAGCAACGATTGGTTCCTCTATTGCCCGTCATGCAAAACAATTCCAGTAACAAACCATCCACAACTCTTTTACTTCCTGCTCCTTAAGCATCTACGTGCCGAATCACTCTCCAGCTGAGACTGCTGCTCTCAGCAGACCCCCTGGTCCTCCCTGCATCCCACCAAACTCAGCAGCAAACTGACTTTTTTGGCTGCTCTCTAGCCCTGATTTGTAACGTTTCATAAGCAATAAGTTTGTGCAGTGAATAGAAACCTCCCTCTTGGAAAAAGCCAAATTGCCACCGCACAAAGGTTCCTCTGTTGTGTGTGTAACGCAAACGGTGCTGTGCAGGGAAGTAGGAAGTCCTATCAGTAAAAGGGAACTGTGCTGGGGAGGCAGCTGGCTGCAACGCAAGAACCAAAAGCACCCAAAATAGAGTCACGCACATCAGTCCCTTCCCCTTTACAAACTCCTGCGGGGTTATTGCCCCTATGGCAATGGATGTTTCAAAGGTGACTTGATTCATGCTCCTTTCATGAGGCTGAGCACCACCTTCTCTGCAGTGAAATGCTTTTAGCCAGATCTGATCAGTAAGTAATGTCCATTTATAGTGCTGGCTCTGGAAACACAGCTTCACTCCTCGGTTCGCCGCAGGAAAACTCATTCCAGTCATTACTGAAGTCTTGCTTAAGTCCCGTTTAGGGATTTAAGCTGGGCTTTTTGTGTAGGTCCTTCCCAAGGTCAGATGCACCCTGTGTGTGTGTAAAAGGGGACAGAACAGAGCACAAGGGTGATCCTTTGCACTTGGAAAAGAGGCTTTGAAGTCCTGGATATGTTTAGCAATCCCAGCACACAGCGGTTGTTTCTGGAAGGGAGAGATTTAGGGAGTTCCTTTGCTTCTTTATCCCCAGCGAAGTTTATTGTAGGAATTACTTTAGGCTCAGGGAGACCTTAGAGCAGCTCCCAGTGCCTAAAGGGTCCCTCTGGAGAGGGGCTTTGGACAAGGGCCCATAGGGACAGGGCAAGGGGAATGGCTTTAACCTTCCAGAGGGGAGGCTGAGATGAGCTCTTAGGCAGAAGCTCTTCATTGGAACTGGGTGAGCTTTAGGGTCCCTTCCAACACAAACCAGTCTGGGATTCCACCACCTTCCCAGGTTTCCAGAGACCACCCTGGTCCCCTGTTAGGCCTCTTGGATCCCCATCTACACCCTGCTTAGGTTGGGGAAAATGTGCTCAGAAATTTCTGGAGCCTTATCTTAATCCTGGCAGCTCCTCCAGGCGGAAGGCTGCTCTTCTGGTTCCCAGCCTCAATATATTTATGACCTGTTTATTTTTGCTCGATTTTGGGCCATGGTTTCAAAAAAAACCCTAACACCCAGCCCACGTATGTACTTTCAAATGCTGTTTCATACCAGACACTTAGACTAAATCCTGCAGTTCTTGCGTGCAGAGAAATCTGGTGACTTTGGTGACTCTACTGCCCATTGGAGAGAGGATTTGCAGGATTTGCCTTCTCCTCACCAGCTCCTTATTCCAGCAACCCACAACTGCTCAGACTGTGCCCACACAGCCCAGGGCTTCCTTTAGGGTAGAGCAGGAGCTCCAGGAACGAAACAAGCCTGAACTGAGTGTTAGAGATTCAGAGTAAACCTTTACATGTGTGCAATGTTGCTGATCTGAATGTAAAGCTACCTGCCTTCCAGTTTGTCCTGGGGCTTTGGAGTCCTTAAGACTGGAGCATGCTTCCGCTGCCATTGAGCAGCACAGTGACGAGTCCATCCTTCCTCCAAAACAGCATCCCTGGGGATGCATTAGGAGCATCTCCAGCTGAAACGGAGCTCGGGTTCCCTCCATCTTCCTGCGGTGGGGATTCCCTCACTGCAGGAAACAAGGAGAGAAGTTGCTTCAGGGTTGTACCCACTCTCTGCCAATTGTGGAAGCGATGCTGCCCTGCCACCCATCTGTTTTAGCAGCAGATTCCCTGCAACACAGCAACATGCCCACGGAACTCACACACTGCGAGCTACTTGGCTTGTCAGACGCAGATGAAAGCTCCCCGGCATTAACAGCAGCAACATTCGACGTGCTAAATTCAGCTTTGAAGTGCACAACCCACTAAGCTACGGAGGCTGGCTCCTTCCTGCTCCATCCCGCGCTGACTTGGGGACGATGACATCCTACAGCTGTTTCTACAAGGAAAGACTGGGAAAAACACCCTATTTCTCTTTAAAAAGCCAATCTCGGGTTCTAGGGAGCTGTTTGCTCTCATGGGTTCCATGCCCATTTATCCCTTGGATTAATTGATGAGCTTGCCAGCGGGAAGGATTTTAATTCCTTTTCATCCCAATTATGTTTTCCGCTGCTGTGATATGAGATGATGCTGCCAAATGACTTAGGCTCCAAATGTGACCTATATTGAATAGTGTACAATTCTGGAGATGTTCTTGGGGTTTTAAGGGTAGAGTTTCTATTTCCATGTAGACTTTTTAATGGAAGCCTACAAGAAAACTTTGCTTTATGTTTCCTATCCTATTATTATTATTATTATTTACTATTAATGCTCCAAGGCAAGTGTTGATTCCCCATTTACAACAGTATACCAAAATAGGACCTTATGAAACAGCCATATGAAAAGACATAGAACCTGTAAGTGTTTCATACATCTATCTTTTATTCAGTGCCCATATTTCAGGTGCTATCATCAGACATCAGTTTGATTGCTGTTGTATGAAGAGTTGTCACGTAGCTTCTTTAAATGTATTTGGCAAAAGCATTTACCATTCCAAGGGTCCTGTGTTGCAGACACATGAATAGCTGCTTAATTGGACATCTCGGTTGTGCTTTGTTAATGCAAATCTGGTCCGATGTGTCCATGTCTACGGGCAAAGGCCTGCTTGGGAGCACAAGCTGCTTTGGCGCATGTGAGGCACAGGGGTCTGCAAGGACCATCTCAGTTTGGCAGACACAGAGAAGCCACCAGCACCCAACCCCTCTGCTCACAGCACCCAGCAAAGCTCCCATAGCCCCTCCACCAGGCCTAGTGGCATGGGCAGCGTCAATGCACACCAAAGTCCCCCGAGGATGGCGGAAAGGGCAGAGCTTTCCTGCTTGGCAAGAGGTCAGAGCATCATCCCGGGATGCGGCACACATGGGGTCAAGTGCCTCGGGGTATGTTTATTCCATGCAGTATAAACAGAGCAGTCCGGGAAGCAGCATGCTGTGCAGAAATGCCTTGATGTCACTCTATGGAGATAAATACCAAGTTTATGTTCTCCCGGATCCGGGTCTGCTTTGCCCATATACGTCCTGCGATCAGCGCTGCCTCAGCTTAGCTTCAGAGGCATCGGGATTCATTCTCTGCATGGATTTTGGGGCTGCCGGTGAGTCTCAGGGCTGTGCAGGGGGACTCAAACCCTCAGGGATGGTGGGATGGGATCTACCCCAGCCCTGCAAGCTGGTGAGCTGGGTCCCAGGCTGATCTGCTTTTTATAGGTCTGATGTGCACAGCCAGCTGCTGATGGGTTTAGCAGATGCATCTTCCCTGCCTGCAGGAAGGCCAAGAGACCCTGGGAACCAGAGTCACTAGGGGTTAGTGAGGGGATGGGGGGGAGTAGAAGCTTTAAATAAGTCATCCAAAGGGACACGGTGGGTGCTTGTGAGCAGATACAGCGGGCTTGTGGCTGTGGTGGGGGAGCACCCGAGGGATGAAGGCTCTGTTTGCCTGACAGCCCCGGGGGCACGCCCGGGGAGGCGGCGTGGGGGCCGCAGCCACCGCGTTCACCGGGACAGCCCCTGCCCGCCCGGGGGGGGGCACCACCGAGCCGCCTGGGCCACCGGAGCCGTTGAGCGCCGGCGCTAGGACCCGGTCGAGCCCTACCGGCCGGTGAGGGGAAGAGCCGGAGCTCCCCGTGATGGCCCCCGGAGCCAATGAGCGCGGAGCCGCTGCCGGTTTCATTTACATTCGGTCGCGCCGCAGCCAATGAGCGTGCGAGCTGGCGGCCGCGCTGCTCCGCCAGGCGCCCCTCCCGGCGGCCGCGGCTCATTCGGAGGATGGCCTCCGCCGCGGCGTGCGGTTCGGCGCCCGCCCGTCCGTCCCGCCAGCAGCCGCGGCCGCGGGGCGACTCCCGCCGGCGCCAGGCCGCGCTCTTCTTCCTCAACAACATCTCCCTGGACGGCCGCCCGCCCTGCCCGCCCACCGAGCAGCAGCAGCCGCCGCCCGCCGGCTCGGCCGAAGGGGAGGAGGCAGCAGCGGCGGCGGCAGCGGAACCGGCCGGAGCCCCTCCGCGCCTGCAGTCCCCGCCGCCCCCGTGCCCGCCGCCGCCCGCGCTGCTGCTGCCCGGGGTCCCCCCGCTGCTCGCCGCCGCTGGAGCCAAAGGGGAGGCGGACCCCTCCCGCGGGGGCATCTTCCTGCCGCAGCTGCTGCTGGGCGGCCCGCTGTGCCCGCCGGTGCCGCCCGCCCCGCCGGGGATGCTGGCGGCCGCTAAGCCGGGCACAGCGGGGCTGCTGAGCCCTACGCAGAGCGCGGCGGGCGGCGGCTTCGTGCTGGAGGCGCAGCGACAGAGGTGAGTGAGGGGCAGGGGCACGCCGGGCCAGCCCGCAGCAACCCCCCCCCGGAGCGGCCGCACTGACCCGCGGGGCGTGGGAAGCGCCGGGACCCCCCCCACCCGGGGCCATGGGAAGAGATGGAGTTTCCCAGGGCCCTCGGCCGGAGGCTCCGGGGGGTGAGGAGCGGAGCATGGGAAACGGGCGGCCCTGGGAGGCGGTGCCGGCCCCGCTATCGCCGGGGGGCACCTGCCCCGTACCGGGGGTGAGCGGCCCCTGGGGCTGGCTGCTCGGGGGGCGGGGGGTTGCGGAGTCGCTCGTTGGGTCTCTGGCTGCAGCCCTGCGGTATCCCGAGCGCTGCCTCCTGCTTGTCCCTTCGCTCTGGTTCTGCATCTTCCTGCTTCCAGCTGAAGCCGATGGAGTCATTGCTAGGTAGGACTCTTCGGGTGCACGCTGCCGATGTCCTCGTCTCTGCTGCTTCTCTATGCAGTAACTCTGTGTATTCATAAATGTCCGGGCGCTGAGAACTTTGAGCCAGCCTCAGGGGAGGAGGTTCTGGCCTTTAGTGCAGCATTGCCGGTGTATTTCCAAGGGGCTTCTATCAGTCTGAGAGTGTTGGTTTTCCAGCCGGTTGGAAGGCGGGATCCTGGGGATTTGAGCTCTGAAGGAACTCTTCTCAGGCTGTTTCTGGCATAAATAGCTTCGTAAAGCCAGCTGGCCCTATGAGCCTGCAGACAGGCAAAGCAGTATCAAAAGCTTTAAGTCTCCGTGGTCTTTAGAGCTGCTTCAGAGCTCTGTTAGTGAGCTGAAACAGAGATATCTGTGCTTTAAACCTGGGGAGCTTTGCTAATGCAGTTGGTGGGTGATCCCTTTAAGTGTACATCTCTGGAGTGTCCTGGATGCCCAGGGAACTACTTGGAACTTAAAGTGTACTTAAAGAGAAGTAGCTGTTGTCCGTATGGCATGGAGATCCTTTTGTGTGTTGTTCCTTCTGGGTTTTTTTCCTCCTTCAACTGTCATTTACCACCCATTGCTTTTCTTGTAACGGAAGAGACCTTTCTTTCCTTTCTTCATGGAGAAACTGAAGCTGGGGCTGCTGGATGGATGCTTGGTACACATCGATTGCGCTATGGATACCAAGTACAAGCAGTTGGGTACCGCTTGTTGAGCAGGAAAGCCCAAAGCGAAGGTGTTGCTGTGGCACAGCTCCTTCCCAGCGCTCCACAAAAGCCAGAGCACTCAGTGCTGTGTGATTTCATTTCATTGCTTTATTACTGTAGTTAAAGCTCCTGAGGGCAAATTTTACATTAAGAGCTTTACAAGCACAGTTACCTCTGCGGGTGTGACTCAGTGAGCCTGTGCACGCTGAGTTCTGGACTGATGGAGTTCATAGAAGCGATTCAGTCCTTTCCCTTCCCACGCCAAGTCGATAGGATAGTAAGAAAATATTCCTGGGATCTTCTCATGTGATGTCCTTCCTGCCTCTTCCCTTGGCACCTGATTTTAGGTGTTGTGTTCTGCTATAGTAGCTCTAATCAATCCACCTCAGAAGAATGGTAAGTCAGAACTAAAAGGTAGAGAGGAGCACAAGGAGGTAATTGAGGGAATGAAAGGGCTTCTGTCTGAGTAGTGACAAAACAGACCACGATTTTTCAGCTTGGGAGAGGTGGCTGAAAGGCTGTATTGTATCGCATTAATCATCTTGTGTACTACTTACAAGGGTGATTTGGAGTGAGAGTTCATCTATTTTTGTACTTCTAAAGGGGAAAAGAGTGAGTGGAAAACACTGCTGAAACCCTCAGGTTTCAGAAGATCCACATCTTTACGTGGTGACACACACGTCTCTGGACAAGAGGATGGTTTTATGCTGCCTGTGGGGATGTGTTGGACCCAACGTATCTCCTCCCGCTCACACTGGTGTGGGTGAGATGGACTATCCCTCAGTAATCACCGTTTATTTTGTTGCTGGACGGCTCCATGGTTTGCTCTGACAGCGCATCCCTTCATCCCCATGGAACAGCAGCATCTCTTGCTGCAGATACACTAGGAGTGATTCAGGGACCAACTTTCCTGCAGGACAGTGGTGGTTACGCTGCTTCCCCTTCTGTGTTTGCAAAATAGGATTCAGAAATGAGCAAACCACCACAAAATGGGTTTCCTTTTCCTAGGACGTGGGAATCTGGGTGTTGTTTTGCTAATGATGCTATTCTGTATAGGTGAACTGTGGGATCATGCAAATATACATGTGTTTGAAGTCAGTGGAGGGAAGGGGGAGGCGGAATCTGCTCTGTGACTCTGGACATCTAATCTTTGGTGCCCACTTAAGGCAGCTGCTCTCCTCAGAGTCCTTTTTTAGTCACTGCCAAAGCTGCTTTGAGTTGCCCTCTGCGGAGCCTCCCTTAAACACACCAGGAGCACAGGCTGAAAGGTCTTCAGATTGCCTCCATCCATGTTCAATGACCACTTCCCGGGGATCTCATCTTGCTGGGGTTTGCCCCAGGCCATGTGGGTTGTTTTATCTAAACTGGCAGTTTCATTGGGCAGAGATTTATCATAAAACTTGACCTCGTTTGACTTGAGCAGTCATGAGAAGCTGATGGGACCGATCAGCGTAGCTCAGGGCAGGTTGTGATGGCACCTTTGCTAGAGCTGGTGGTGGTTTATTAGTAACAGGCAGGAGCTAGAGTATCATAGAGTCCCAGACTGGTTTGGGATGAAAGGACCTTAAAGCTCATCCAGTTCCAGCCCCTGCCATGGGCAGGGACACCTTCCACTGGAGCAGGTTGTTCCAAGCCCCTGTGTCCAACCTGGCCTTGAACACTGCCAGGGATGGGGCAGCCACAGCTTCTCTGGGCACCCTGTGCCAGCACCTCAGCACCCTCCCAGGGAAGAGCTTCTGCCTCAGAGCTCATCTCAGTCTCCCCTCTGGCAGGTTAAAGCCATTCCCCTTGTCCTGTGCCTACAGGCCTTGTAAAAAGCACAGCCCAAGGAATAAGTGACCTGTGCAGCTGATGGAACATGGAGTTTCTTGTTGCTGCTCAGCAGCTGTCAGGTCCTTGAGGATGGAAACTTCAGTGGCGCACACCCTCGGGGGCACTGCTCAACCTGGATGCTTGGTTTCATTGCGCTGCTGTCTGAGCATTATCAACTTAATGACTTGAACCTTCCACTTTTGTTTCCGTGAGGAATCTTCTGTTTACAGGATCTTCAATTACAACACTTATGCCAGCCTGCTTAATCTGCCTCCCATCCCTCCTCCCTTTTCCTTTTCCATCTTGCTCTGTTCTTTTGTTCTTTCACAGAACCAGCCTCCCAAGGAGCAGTGGAGGGAGGCAGCAAACAGCGAACAAATCCGCATTCACAGCTCTTTAATGAATCTCTGCAGCTGGGTCTGAGCTTTCTGTGGAAACACAGATAACAGGGCCCTGAAAATAGCCAGGTTATGAAAGCATGAGGAATGGGAACCACAGCCCTTATGTCAATGCTTGTTGTGCTGCTGAGGGTACAGTATAGCGCCATGTAAAGCAGCTGGGTTTGCTATATATTCACTGTGTTTTGCTGGGCTTAATAAATACAGAGACTGAATGATTTGCAACTGATGCTTCAGTGTCCTTGGTCAGGGAGCTGACGGAATGCTGAGGATTGCTGATAAATCAGAAATGAGTGAGCTAATTTAGGTCATTTTAAGGGTGGGAGTTTAAACAGGGGTTGATAACAGTAAGGCTTTGGACCAACTCTGCTTTTGAGTGTTAACTGGGTGCTGGGATTGCTGGCATAGGTGAGATCCCATTGGTCCCTTGGGTGGAAGAGCAGAAATGCTTGGTCAGGCTTTTACGCTTATGATGGCCACTGCGTTGTTTTGTGCTACCATCAGTTTAGCTGCTGGGTTCACTTCAAGACATGTAAATATTGTAAAAATACCCCCTCTGTTAATAAACAGACTTTGTCGAGAAGGAGGAAATAGAATGTTCCAAAGTCTGAGCTCTGATTTCAAGCCTTATTTGGAATAACCTGAGCGCACCCGGTGCTTTTCAGGAAGCAGCAAGATCTGTTGGGCTGGGAAGCTTTGACCTTTCAGAGCAGATGGGGGTGCGCTGCTTGGGGCTGAAAATGAACATAACCTAAACCTGAACTTTATTTAAATGATAAGGCTGCAGCTTTCTCTCATATTTGCAACTGCAGGTGAATTGTATGTGTTTAATATTAAAGGCTTATAATTTAGAGCTGCCTGTGGTAGTTATGATCTGGCATTCCCAGCCAGGTATATTACTCAGAAGTAAGCTGGAACTTGGAGATCAGAAAATCCATGTCCTTGTATCCTGTGCAGCTCTGCAAGTGGGTCTGGGTCAAACAGTCCCAGACTTAACACCCAAGGTAATGTGACCTCTTCATTTAAAGGAATCCAGAGGCTTTTAAAGTAACTTTGATCTCCAGGCAGGAGCTGTCTGTACAGCATTAAATGTACTTGCAGCTGATTTTACCTGTGGATGGATTAGAGCTGTGGCAGTGGGTTTTGGGATGCTGTGGGAAAGGGGATGCTCTGGAAGTGCTGTTTGCACCTTTCCCTTGCTGCCGGCTCCTGGTTCCTCTGCAATAAGGGTGTCTGGGATAATGTTGCCTTGTTTCAAGGCAATGAGCCATCAGCTGAGAGGGGAAATGCTGCCAAATTAAACGTAAGAAGGGGAGGAATTGGTGGGGCCTGTAGGAGTGTTATGACTGGAGCTTCCTTATTCTGGTGCTCCTTGGCTGTGGGCTTGAATGCACTGCCCAAACCTTTTGTAGCAGCACAGCATTTGTGGCTCTTTCCTACTGTTTTACTTGTAAGATTTACCTTACAAGCTTCCTTCGAGTTAGGACAAATAACACCAGCTTTATTGGGCTGTTATTTTCCAGTGTAACTCTTGACTCTGAAGTCTGCAGGATCTCAGTGTACTCACTTAAAACATTTCTTTGATTCACACTCTGGAACACTTATCTCTGCCCCTTGCCTTCCTCCCTCTGATCTCAGCTGGTGAACACGTGCCTCCTCGGGCTGAGCACTCAGAGCTCATGTTGAGCAGCAGCTGTACAGTGAGCACTGTGGTGCCAGTGAGAAGGACGGGTTTAGGTTATCAGTGCTCCTTACCACGACTTTGCTTAGCCCCAGTGTCCTCCTTGATAGTTGCAGAGATGCAGATTGCCCTGACTTGCATCTGCTTCGCCAAGTGACCAGAGTGCTGTGGGTGAAGCTTCTTCACTGGGGCTATGGTTACTAGCAGTGGTTCTCAGTTTTTTGGCGATTTACTATGAGCTGGGATGAGGCAGGGGGGAAGGATCTTTGCTTTCCATTTTAAAGAGTAGTTCTGAGCTACAGATAAGCTTTTCTGCTCTGGGTTTGGGTTATAAAGGGGTTTAGAAGAGAGGGGAAGTGATTCTCACAAAAGTCACAATTTCTCATTTCCTACACTATGTGTGTTTTAGTTATAATAAATCTTGAAGACTTAACTTCATCTGTCCCGTATTCTTCCTATCAGGCGGTTAGAGCTGTGAGCCCGTCAGGCTGAGCTGAAGATGCTTTTTTGAGCCTTCTTTTGAAGATTATTCCAAAGTCTTCCAGCTCTGCAGTTTGAGTTTAAAAACGCAGGACCTGACGTGCCCACGAGCGTAATGAAACTTGGATGCTGTAATGAGCACGAGGTACTGTTGACAAAGCAGGTGACTGCAGATGGAGGGTACTCGGCTAAAGCCACTCTGTCGTGCTGGCTCTTCAAATGCAGAGTTTTAAACAGCTAACCTTTGGTTTATAGCAGCTGTGTGCATAACTTACTGAGAGTTGTTATAGCTCATTCGCTGGAAAAGCTGTTAAATGAAGAACCTTTAAGTGGCTGCGTAAGTACAAGAAGTGCAGTGATTCACAAGGTGGCTCTTGGATTCACAAGGCATTCATATAATAGGAATGATTTGGGTTGGAAGGGACCTTCAAGCTCATCCATTTCCATTGCCCACTGCCTGAGGCTGTGATCCCTGGGCATTCAGAACACCCTGACCGTGCGCAGCACCTTCCCCAGGGGATGCTCCTCCTGCATCAGCTCTTGCTCAGGGTGGTGGTACCCAACCTCAGCATACCCTGCAGATGGAGCTGGGTGCCTCTGTCTTTTGCTAGCCAGCCTCAGCACAGGCTGAGCTGCTGCTGGTTAAAGCTGCTACTCAGCACTATGGGCAGATTTGCACTTGCTCTGCTGTGGTCACTGCAATTTAAACATAACATTTTGCCCTGGTGAGGCTACAACTTCTTGATTGTGAGTTGGAGGGACTAACGTTGCGGTGGGAAGAACAAAGTGCCCATAAAAACACTGGGAGACCTCTCTAAACTTCCTTTGACTGGGCTTCCTCCAGTCTGTTTTGAATTGTCATCTTCCCACTTACAAGCTTCTTTCTTTTCCTTCTATTTTTCTTAACTTGGGTTTATTGTGCTGATGGCTTTTGTTTTATCAAGGCACATGATGAAGTGACAGCATCATCTCTCAGAGAACTGCAGGAGTATTTCTAGCATAATGCCTACAGTGTTATCAAGGGCACACTCTGTATTTCACATGCCTAAAAGGTCAGCAGTTCAGTGCTTGGTGAGCAGAGCATGAAGCACAGAGGGACCAGGCTGGTGAGCTAGAAACACCTCCAGAAACAGGGAAAGACTGAGAGGAATACTGGTTGTGTCCTGGCCAGCACATGTGTGGTTTGCTTTGTGAGAAGCAGCAGGGATTTTAGGAGTGGGCTTTAGATGTGGGCTCTGGGCAGAGCAAACCTTACATCTGGTTTGGAGGTTCTGTTGCAACAGATGGCTTTCATAATACTTACTGGAAGGCATTATTTTATCCTTGGATTGTCTAAACACTCTGAGCACCAAAACAATGTGATTTATGAAAGGCAATGAATACAAAGCTCGTTTCCTAGTGGCATTAGGTCTTAATCATGTGTGGTTGTGAATCACAGCAGCTGCTGTGAACAGTATCTAATTTCTTTCCTTGTTCGTATTTAAACATCTCCAGGCTTAGCGAACTTCCCACTTACTCTGCCTCCACCTTTATTCAGATTATGCTTCATGTGTGCTGCTCCTCGCCTGTCCCGTAGGCTGCATGACACACTCTTCTTGCACGTGGCTTTACTGGTGCCTGAGGAGTGCAGGATCTTCTCCTGGCTGCTTGGGACCAGCGGGAAAGATCCTGGTGCCCCTTCAGGTTTGCAAACAAACCTCAAATAAGAACCCAAAGGTGAAGGAATTGGGCCTTCCCCCTCATTCTGAGGTCTTAAAGAGGACCCTGCTCTGAAGCGTAAAGGCACTTTTCCATGCTCATGTGGCTCATCTGGGTTTACTCTTTAAAGTGAAGATTGGCAGAGGAATAAGTTAAACCAGCCCTGCTGTGAGACTTGTATTTATTCTCTGGCAGTCAGACACTTATACAAATGTCAGGATAAGCTCCTGGGATGGTGACCTGTGATCCATGGGTTTTGTGCCATAAAGCAATGAGTAGCTGCCTTTTAAAGAAGGAGCACTTAGCTGTGGGCTTACTATTGGTTATGCAGGGTGTCTTTGCTTCTCATTGAATATCAGAGCTTGAAACCATCTAGCCATGAAAATGGCTTGCTCTGTGCTGGGCACTTCATGGTGTAGATTCTTTGTTAAAGTAATTTGTTTCGCTGAGTATGTGGGTTTGGTGATTCAGAATAAACGTGGTCTCTGCCTGCTTTTGGCTTTAATTACTGAGAACTTGTTGCTCCTGGTGAGCTGTACTCAATCTGCTTTAGAGCAGGAAACTCATTACTGTAAGCACTGAGGGCAGTAAGGCACGGGGCACTGCTGGAACAGGGATGCTAGAACAGGGATGCTCACACTCATATGCTCTGAGGCACAAGCCTGAGAACAGAACATGCCTCCTGGGCTGCATAAGTAACAGCAGTTGCAAAGAAGCAAGGTTAAAAGCTGGAACTGGTTTTCTTAATCCCTTGATGGCAGTATTTTAGCTCATCAAAGCAAAGCAGGGTTCATATCTGGTGGTTGGCTCACCTGTAAGGAAGGAAAATGATACAGCTTAATCTTGAAAATAATCTTGGCAAAACAAATGTGACGGGTAATGTTTTCCTATTGTAAACAGGATTTGGGAGCTGGGTTCCTTGTGCACATTACCTTTGACAGTTGTCACTAAGCTAATGCTTCCAAAAACCAATACATGATTTTTTTGCCCTTGTTATATTAATAACTCGGTCCCGTGATGGCTGTGATTTCGCTGAGGCCTGTAAAGGACCTTACAAAGGGACATCCATATTAAAAGAAGACTCTTTCAAGTGGGAAATAGGAAACCAAATTCTATGAGCTCCTAATTTTACACGCTAATTAAAAATCCTTGACCTCCTCCCATGCCCCATCTGTCAGCAGCACACATGGCTAAAGAGGAACAGAGATACGAGCCTTGCTGCTAATTTTAGCCTGGTGCCTCAGGGTGTGTGTCTGCATGGGTGCATGCAGTGTGGACGCATGCAGCGTAGCATCCTTCCCACAGCAGAAGGGTGATGGATGCGACTCCATCCCAAGCCAATCGACCCTGCAGGCCCCTTTGGCTGGAGGAGGTCTCAAGTCATGTTACTGCCTTTAGAACATCTGTGTCACAGGGCTTGGCAGTTCTGGAAGTGATGAGGATAAGAAGTCATGGCAGAAGATGCTGTGTCACTGGAAATAGCTGAATGCCCATTGAACTCTGGCTATGTGGTTGGCTGAGTGCAAACTTGTCCACGTGAGAGTCGGGGGTTAACTAGGATGGGAGGAGAATCCCAGTGTGATTCTAGAGAAGCTTCTGATTCAACCCTTCAGGAAGGAACAAAACCAGCTACGGCAGAAATGCTGGAACCAAGCGGGCAAAACAGAGAGAAGCTTCACAATGGTCAAATGGCAGCAGCACACAGGGGCTTAAGGAAGATCATGCTCACTATAAAGGCCAATATTAGGAGTTAAAAAGAGATCTGTGATGGTTATTTGTTTCCAAGCCTGGAACTGGAGCCTGGGAGTGCTGAGCAGGAGTGTGAGTGCCCAAAGGGCTGCCCCACCATCCCTCAGAGGACATGGTGACCCGGGAGCAGGCGTGGAAGAGACCTGCCTGTACCTGAAGCCAAGTCTGATAGCACAGGGTTGGTGTCTCTCTTGCATTCTACTATAATATCTACTAAGGAACTGCCAACTTGGACACTTCCAACTACATCAGCATCCTGAAACTGTACCTGTGTTCTCTTGGGTGTCTGCAGGTAGCCCAGCCCATGGATGGGAAGGGGGAAAATACTCCTGGTGAGCCATTGGCAAGGTGACTTGTTCTTCAACCTGGAACTGTGACTTAACCAGCTTTTTCCTTTCAATTCCTAAGACGTAACATGGAGGGATTACCAGTGCTATACATAGATTGCTCCGAGCTGTGTCCTCTTTGCTGGCAACACTTAACAGGGCTGGGGATCCTGCATGCTGCTTGTCTGTTGTTGTTTGCTCTCTGCACTGAGTTTCTCTGCCAGTGCTCAGTGGGACTCTGGCAGGACCAGAAGAGGACAACACCAAAGCTGGAAGTGCTCAGAAGCTGGGTTTCCTCAGTGGGGAAATCCATCAGGATGAACACAAGGGTTGGCTGCTGCTTCCCAGGGTGAGAGTCAAAATGCATCACAGAGTTAATTTGTTGGGGTTTTATCTGAACACAAGATTCTTCTGTGGGCTTTTTGTTAAGCGCGTATTTAGCTCATCAGGGATTTGGCAGGGTGTTGGGTTGTGGGTCCATGTGTGCACATGTTGATAAGAAGCCATGGCGTAATCCGTAATTCCTCTGCTCGATAGCCCCTTATCTCAGAGCATGGGCTGCGTGTGTTTTCTTTCTTGGTGGGTCCCCTTGGCTGTGTGAACACGGGTGCTGGTTTGAATGTTGAAGTTCTGGGAGGTTCCTTTTGTGTTGGCTCCTGAGGTAGTGGGGAGGAAGCACCCAAAAGTGACCTCCTGGCCAAGGATGTACTGATATGCAGTGTCTCTCTAGCTGATACTTCCAACAGGCTATTTTCAGGTTCAGGCTTCAAACAGGAAGTTCTTCAGGATATTGCTGAAATGACAGCCTGTTCCACAGATCTCATAAGCATTTTAATATCAGGTACTTTGATTTCTAATTGTCAGGTAGCATGTCAATAAAGGTGGGCGTAAGGTAACTTGCAGTGCACATATGGGCATTGGTATTCAGTTTTAGTATTTAGTTGCATTTGGCAACAGCCATTCTGTGTAAACTACTTAAAATCCTTTGAATTCCAGTGAATTGGGCAAAAGCAAGAAGTGATATCCTAGGTGAAGCTGCTTAGCACAGGATATGTGACTCGATGGTTTTCTCATCAAAGCTAGAAGCTACTGAAAGCGATCTTGTGCCGGCTGTTGAAGTGTGGATTGGCTGTGTGAGAAGAGCACTCAAACTAAAGCAAATGTGTATAAATCAGTGCAGACTGTTCAAAAAGTGTTAAATTCTGTAGCATGCTCCGAGTACCGCGCTGTTTAATGAAGAAGTTCTGTGCATCAGCGGTACTGAGGATTCCAGCAAGACTCTGACTGCAGTGAAGGAGCTGTGTTGCTGTAAAACATCGGCTTGAATATAGGCACTGTTTCATGTACTCTGAACTAGATTAATGAGACCTCTTTACATGCACCCTGCTTTAAGATCTGAGGGTGAGTGTCTTGCTCATCTGGGATTCCTCCAAGGTGACAGCTTCTCTTGAGGGCTGACGGTATTATTTACAAGCGTAGCTAAAACTGACGTTTCCTGTTGGCAGAGTGGGGATGAGTCATTGCGGTTTTGAGCGGAGGGGCAGGATCCTCACTTCACTGCAGCAGGGTTTTACTTAGAGATCAGCTCTTGGAGCAGCAGGTTCAGGTGTTTGTCACTCTTGTGTCTGTTAATGGGAAAAGGAGGTGGTGTTTGGAAGGTGTAATGCTCAGGATGGGGCTCCACCATGGATATACTGCATTGGCACTGTTCAAGGGCAGGCTGGACTGGGCTTGGAGCAACCTGCTCTAGTGGAAGGTGTCCCTGCCCGTGGCAGGGGTTGGAACTGGATGAGCTTTAAGGTCACTTCCAACACAAACCAGTCTGTGGTTCTATGACACTGCAGAGTTACTAGTGAGGGTCTGGCCATGGCACTCTCCATCCATCCATGCACAGCAGGATCCTTTCACAGAACTATGTGCTTTTTTTGTACCAGTGCCTATTGTCATTGGCATTAGCTGTGTGTTCCCTTTGCTCACCACACATGGCGTCTTTCTGTCTGCATCCAGGGGAGGAGGACGGCTCTGGATGTTACCAGCTTCATTCTTGCCAGGAGGTTTAACATTGGCCTCCGCATTGCATGAGGGGTGTTTTTATTGCAGTTCAGGTGCCAAAGTAGACTGGAGAACTGTGTGTATGTGAAAGCATTCAATGTTCCTGTGCAATTCTCATTGAAAAGCAAAAAAGAGTAATGAATTTAAAGCTGAAGTGCTGGTGAAGGGCACTGAAGCTGTGCCAGGCATGTTCTTCAGTAGGACCTGAATAGCTGTGCCTATGTAGGAGGCAGTCTATAGCAATGCTGAATGTGGTAGCCCTGTGGGAGGATTTACCTCTCCTGTGTTCACAGAAAGGGACACTAGTTTTTTCTTAGAACCATAGAATGAAGGAATACTTTGGGTTGGAAGGGACCTTAAAGATCATTTAGTTCCAACCTGTTTGTGTTCTCATTTTCTTTTAAGAACAACTGAACAGTGCTGCTGAGAATCTGATAACAGTTTCCTTCTAGGGGCAGAAATACAGGGTTTATATGGGAGTAGAGGTTATTACCAATTCACAGAGAAAGGGCAGTAGTTATTTCAATAACACCATAAGCAGACTTTGGGAAGAAGACAAATGTTCATTAATTTGGTGTTCATTCCCTTTACGTACTTGAGAATACAGAGAAAAGGGGGAATTGTTTCTCAGGGAGTTGCAGTGGGGAATGAGGACCGAACCTGGTTTCAGGAATACTCAGACTCTGAAGTGTCACTTTGCAAAACCTCTAGATAATCGTTGGTATGTACAACCACAGGAATAACTTCTTGCCTGCAGACAAGCAGTTTTAAGGTATAAGGAAGAACACCACAGCACCATCTCTTCTGAAGTGCTGGATTTCTGGACACCAGGCTCAAGAAAAAGCAGATGGGTTTTGTTCACGTCCAGAACTGTGGTTTATCTCTTCTGTAGCAACATGGTTTGGTTTCTTACCCAGCTCAGGCTGGAGAGATGGAGTCACCAGGAACAGCACATTGTCCGGCTGTTTAAAATGAAGCGCTGGGCTTCAAGTCCAGACTTAATCCCAAGTAGGTTTCTTTGATCTTTAACTTGAATCAACTGAAGCTACAAATGGCTTTGCTGTGTAAAAACCCTCCCGTAGCTGTTAACAATTCATAAATCCCATTTTTCTTGCCCTTTCTCCCCTGCTCCTGGCTCCCCTCCAAGGTGCCATGCTTTTGCTTTGGTCCTGGATGTTAACTTCCAGGCATGAGAGCCTGGTCTTGGTCTGTCTGGGTCGTACCAGAGCTCTGATACAGTTTAAAGTTGGGTGTTTTTCCAAAAGTAGGTCTTGTCAAGCCATACTCATACAATTTTTGTCCTGTACGCTGCTTCTGCATTGACTTCCATGGCAGTAGTGTCCATTAGTTGAGTTCTTGCGTCTCTTTGGAAGAAAACCTTGGACTTGAGTGCACATGGCTTGTGCTAAAGCTGTAGCGCAATATGCTCAAACAAAAGCAGCAAATATGGAATCTGATAGCTGAACCATCAGTGTTTGCTGGTGGTAGATGAATGTGAGTGCATTGTTCCTCTGGAAATTGCAGTCGTACATTCACAATTCGTTTGTAAATCCCTCTCCCAACCAAGAATGACTTTGACAATAGTCATGCATCTTACTTTGGCAAAGTCTGTTTTATTTTTGCTTAACTGTAATATCTTATTACTGTCACACTAACTCACATGATTCCTACTGTTATTCTCCTCCTGTCTTCCATTCTGGGATTTCAGATGAGGACTGAATACTCTTTGCTTCCTCTAATAACCCTCTCTATTGTTTTCTGGAGAGATCTGTCAATTTTATTGAGCTACAGCCATAGACTCTGTCTGCTGACTCCTGCAGCTGGAGATAGCTGTGTTCAGAGCTGAACAGAGAGTACACATGGATTCAGTCATCATACAGATAGACCTGCATCTGCCCGTAGATTGATATAAAATGACTTATTCCCTTGCATTGATGGGAAGGAGCTTTTTTGTGGTATTTTTTTGTAAGGTTATTTAAACGAGGATTTGGAAGCTTTTTAGGTGTTCGATTTCTAGGTAGGTGGTGCTATGTGTTGAAGGTAGTGCTCTTGATAATGAAGTTGGTATAAATATGTATTTTCAGGGTCCTGGAGGGCGGGACAAGTTCTTGGCCTTCTTTAGGAGCTTCAAACTCTTAGTTAAGCCCTCTTCCAGCAACAAAAAGAACGCGAAGAACCTGCCCTGTGTCCTAACAGCTCATAGATCTGTTGCAGTTCATAAACTCCGAGGCCATGAACTAATACTGTTCACTCTTCGTGGTGTTGTACATTTTACAGAAGGCGTTTTATCTCCCAGCGCTGCTCTCTAGACTTTTTAGAAGACATAGTGGAATATGCCAGTGTACGAAGGTACTTGTTTCAAAAGCGGCATCAACCTCAACTCGTTGCATGCAGTCCTTTCCTCCCTCCACCCTCTTCCACGCCAATATCTGAGGTCCTGCATGCACGTGCTGCCATCTGATCATACAACCGGCATGACTTCTTTGTCTGAACACTGACCAGGTCTTGGGTTTTTGTTTGTCATTGCAGGAACAAGCCTATATCTGGGTCTCCAAGACACAAAAGTTTGAAGAAGATGCACTTCATCAAGAACATGAGGCAGTATGACACCAAGAACAGCAGGTAACTTCTGGAGGGCGAGGTGCCTCCTGTACTCGGGTGAAATAGGATGTGCTCAGTAGAGTCTAGTTCAATGCAGTTAGCCATTTAATAGCAGTGGGAATGAGGTGGTGTCCTTGTTAGTTTTATATCTTCTGTTGAAGGCAGGAGGTGCTCGTATCTCCTGCCTCTGCAGCAATATTGTAATGGTTCTGCCATCCTACTTTGAGCAGGTAAAATCATTCTCTCCTAACACTTTCCTTATCTCTAGCACACTAAGAGGTTAATGCTAAGGAGGATTCAAGGAGAATAACTTGGTTTAACCAAATTCTTGGCACAGTTGCTGGACAGAAGAGAAAGGTTGAGGCTACATTCATATTTATTAATAGAGGTGTGAGGCTTCATCTAAATGTAAAATGTTATCTACATCTTTTCATAAGGCTTATGTAAAAATCACATAAATATAGATATGTATATTTAAAGATCAGGATCTCCTGTGAGGAGCTCCAAGGTGATGGCAGTTACTGAACGCTGGGTTTTGATACAGAGCTTGGCTCTAAGCACTTACAGGGTCAGAATGAAATCTCTGCTTTCTGAACACAGCAAATCCATAGCAGTGTCTGTAACTTGCAGAGTGATACAAGAAGAGTCTTTTGTTCATGTTCCATAAAAAGCTGCTTTTCCTGCATCTTAATTCATATCCTGAGTATTTTTTCCCCATCTTCTTACAGGATAGTGTTAATCTGTGCTAAACGAACGCTGTGTGTGGCTTTCTCTATCCTACCTTACGGGGAGAGTTTACGGATCAGGTGAGTTGTCTTTGACTGCTGTGTGAAATGGCTGGTTTGTGGGTGGCAGAAGATCTTTTTATATGAGTATGGTTGGTGGAGGGCTCCTGTTTAGAAGCAGATGAACTTATTTATCCTACTACTTATGTGTAAGAACAAAAGCTTGCTATCAGAGCAGTAAAATCAGACATTGCCACAGTGTCAAAGGGCTCATTCAAGCTCCAAGAGGAAAAGAGCAGGAAAGGGAGACTTGTCTTCAGGTGTTGATTCACGATTTCAAGCACTCCAGTCCTATGAAATCCCTGAAAGCCACTTTGAACAGATGATGTGATTTGTTGCTGTACTTCTAAAGGGGTCAGAAATCAACTGCCTTTAATGCAATCAACTAAAAAACATACGGAGCATCAGGGAAGGATGCTGCTGCCTTTACTGGAAACTTCCATGGTTTTATAGTGGAGTTACATCTAAATAAGTTGGGGATGCTCTTCCATTCTTCATTCTTCAGCTCTAAGCCACAAATGTCACTATTTGCAATCTGAGAAAACCAGAAACAGTTTAAACTGAAACTGCTTTTGGTGTTTGTACTACATGGAACTGTCAATATGATCGCTTGTGAGAAACCAAAGCTGGTAACTGGACTTCCCTGCAACCTTGCTCAGTCCCTTGTGCAGTCTGAGTTGATTCTCTGAAGGTCTGTGATCCACAAATAGACCATAGAAAATACTAATGTTATTCAAATCCACTTCTGGCAAAAGAATTGTATTGTCACTCCTGTCCTGTGCATAACTTATGCACGAAGGAAACAGATGTTTAGTGGTGGGAATTGCATTGTATGCAAATGCTCTTGCCCCAAAAATAGTTGATGGGAAAACATTTCCTCACTTAATAGGAAAGCAGGGAGGTCACTGGAGCGGTTTAGAGCAGTTCTGAGCACTGTGTCATTCTGCGTGTAAGCTGGCAATGCAGTTCTTCAACTGAAAGCTGCTTTTTGGCATTGGAATATAGGTGACAAAACTGCATGGTGCCGTTGCTGAAGCAGAGTTCTGCTTCATTCTTAATTTGAGCTTGTGTGCACAGTGGTTGGAAAACTGCCTTTCTGGAAGCTGGAAACCTAGTAGTATAAATAATGTTTGCTGTTAAGTGAGCATTTGTGTGTTGGGAATGGCACGGTCTTATGCAGAAATACAATATTGGGGAGAACAGTTTACTTTTGATAGGCGTATTGGTATGATTTGAGATAAAATGAGATGAAATTTGGTTTTTGAACATCAATATCTTCATGTTTTGAAGAGCCATTAAAAATGAATGCTTTCTTGGAGGTGGCGGGATTGAGGGATTGCGCTGTTCCCACACAGGAGAACTGAGTGTTGGATTTGGCTGTAGGTAGTGAACAGACCTGGTGTTTCGCAGACAGGACAGTGGGCTTGTGCATGTTGTAATGGCACATGTTCTTCTCTGTATTTAGTGATCTAAGAATGGAAGGACAGAAGCAGCGACATCCTTCTGGGGGAGTTTCAGTCTCCACGGAGATGGTGCTTGGACTGGAAGGAGTAGAGCTGGGTGCTGATGGCAAGGTAAGGAAATACAATCTTCTCGACTCTTGATTTGTAATGCCAGTGCCCAAACCATTGACCAGAGCAAGGCACAGCAGGTGGCTGAGCTGGCTGCTGTCACCCGGGCGTCGTTTCATGCAGGGGTAAATCACTTAATCTGTGCAGTGCTTTGCCATCCCTAAAGTGAGAGCTGTGACTTTTCTGAGCAGCAGAAGTTTGTTTAGATCTTTAGCTTGAAATATTTGGCTTGTGATAATGCTGCTTCTGAAGAGGCTGTTGAAGCCTGTGATCACTTCTTCCTGTGCTTCTGAAGAACGGACTGGATTCTGGTATCTCGGGCAACATGAGTGATGTTTTGATAGAAATATGGGCAAAATTTATACCCTTTAGTTTATATACTGCCAGAATTGTACTGATGTGATCCTCCCCTTTTCTTTGCTAGCCCACCAGATTTCCTACAACACTTGCGTACTGACAGTGTGGAAGCAAGGTGGTCCTCATGCAACCCTTCCCTTTCTTCCAGGCCCACAATTTCAAGGGCTCGACTCCCAGATACTATATTCCAGTAACATGCATTCCAATCCCCAAATTCTCTATTCTGTGAAATTCCAGCTCAGAGTTCCTGGAGTCTGTAAATCGTAGATCTCTGGAAATAAGCTTTTCAGTAAACTTCCCCCTCTAACTGCTACAACTCTCTTCTTTGAGGTTGTGTCCTATGCAAAATTCCTGTATCCGACCAATGCCCTCGTGGTTCGCAAAGCCGACAGCCACGGTGCTGTTCCCTCGTGTCGAGCTGGTGCTTCTCGGAGTCTTCCTGCATCCAGATACAAACCTGTGACAGCAAAGCCAATACCAGCAGGAACAGACATTGGTAAGGACCAGTCACCAGCTTTGTCATCACTCTGCACATGGCAGAAAAGCTGAAAAGGAATGTATTTGTCTGAAACAATTTTAAGGATCAGATGCATTATTGGGAAGGATGTGCTGGTGCTGGATGGAGACTGGTTTAGCGCAGCCTAGTAAAGAAGACATGTTAGTGAACTATAAATGATGAGCCTTAGGACTGAGACTTGCACACATTCCTTACATCCTCTGTCCATCTGACCAAGTTCTGTTTATGCAGCTCAAGGAGCACAAAGCTTCTCCTTGGAAGTGTGAAGTTTTACATTACTCAACAAGAAATGTCTGGTGTAGAGGTGGTCCTCCTTGCCTTCTAGTACAGCCAAAGAGTTTGTGACCAGAATCCCTTCTCTCATGTAAAAAAGCAAACCTGACAGCTCTGCTGTCTTAGATCAGCATATAGGCAAAGGAATTCAGTCTTGAGCAGTTGTTTTCTGTGCATATTTGTGGATGACAGCTGAGTTTCCACTAAGTCAAAAATGACACATCAGGCACATGCAGGAGAAAGAGCTTTGTGGGTTTTAATCATTCTAGTACCCAACTGGTGTATTTATGAAATGCAAACATGCAGAGTGCCTGTACTGTACCTTGGTAAGGTACAGGGACCTGGGACCTGCCAACACTCCAGTTTGCTGCTTGAGAACCTTTTAAAGAGGAAAGAGGGAATTTAAAGCTCTGTACCTTTTGCTTTCCTCATTCCCTCAGGAAGTGAAGCTGGGGAAGCCGCAGAGTATGATCCAAATATTCTGGATGATCCTCAATGGCCCTGTGGAAAACATAAACGTGTTCTCATCTTCGCCTCTTACATGGTGAGTGACGGGCGTACCTGAACAGAGGAGTGAGTGCCTGGAAGATCCTCCTGTAAAGAGCTTCCTTGAGGAAGAAAACTTCCTCTGGGAAGAGAAAGTCCTGACTTTTTGAGAATTGGTTAGGAAAAATACAAATATTTGGGTCTGTACACTGCGTTTATTGAGGACCAGCCTGACACGTATCTCCATGGTGTTATTTGTAACCATTTGCTCACTAGTTCTTTGTAAGACTTTATAGTTGAGATTCAACGTTACAGAGATGTTAAACTGTGAATAACAAAACTCAGGCTTGCCTTTGCGTTAGCGTCTTTGGAAGGCTTGTTTGGCTGTGAGTACTGCTCACAAGAGAAATGGTAAATTTTGCCTTGTGTGTTTCAGACTACAGTCATTGAATATGTGAAACCCTCAGACCTTAAAAAGGATATGAATGAAACCTTCAGAGAGAAGTTTCCTCATATCAAGCTGACGCTGAGCAAAATTAGGAGGTAAGAAATGAGCACTGAATAATGAGAACATCACACTGTGCAAGGCTGCTTCATCTTCCACTTGCATTGAGCAAATACTAGATCTATTAATAGTATATGTGATTAAACACTAACCTCTTGTTGATAGTTGAGCTGACTGTAGGATGACAGCTCTGTATAGGAATGTTAAGGATGCTGTGAAAGGGTAACAGTTGGTTTTCATAGTTCCACCTGAAAGGGTTTTATTCCACTAACTGTGGTGTGACAACACTAATAGCCAACTAACAGTGAAGGATTCGCCTTGAAACAAATCCTTGTAACCTGATTGTGTGGCAGTAGTGCACCCCACTCTAACTGGATTGTCTTTCTGCACCCTCCAGCTATTTTCACCTTTCAATTACCAGCTGGCTGATGATGGACTCTAACAAGATTCTAGGATGAAGAGTGTTAGGTCTGGGGAGTCTTGGTAAAGAAAAGCATATTGTGAAGGCAGGGCTATGCCACTCAATTCCTCATCTTCCAGGAAATGTATCTGGCCACTCATCAATGAGATGCACTGTTGTGCCTTTAGAGAGAAGTAATCTTGCTGGTATTACACATCGGTTAAAGCAGCCAGGGCCTCTGAAATAGCCAGCTTAAACACAGCTCTGCTGAGTCACCAGGGCTACGTGTAACTCTGCTCCAAGGCTTGCTCAGGCAGAGTCTTGTGTTCTGCTAGTGTTCTGCATACTCCTCTTTGTAGCTGAGTAGTGTGTCTGCACAGAGATCTTCTTGGAGGAGTAACGTGAATGGCAGCCAGGAGAGGTAGCACCCACCATGAATCTGCCTTAATGCTGAAGCACAGGGCTAGACGTTGTGGAAAGCGTGTAAACCAGTCTGCCTTCCCCCTCAGACCTGATTCTTCCAGGAGGTGTGTAGTAGACAGGTCTCTCTGCAGCAACTGCTGTGATCTGCACGACTTTGATGTGGTATTCCGTAAGTCAGGGTTGTTCAGGCATATGATATGAATCACAAACCAGTTTGGGAGCCCAGAGGGAATCATGCAGCAATAGCCTGTGTGCCGGTGAAGCAGCTAAGCCCCCAGTGTTTATGCGCGTATGAGGAACTGTTCTTCCACAGTCAGCTATGTTAAATGTTCATGCATCAGCTCCAGCTTTCTGCCAGCTGGACTTCTCCAGTCTAAGATTATACTCACTGTGGTTTTACAAACAGATTTGCCCATGTGCTCTTCTGCGTTCCCCAGCTGCAGTGTTTCAAGAGCATTTCATAAAAGCTGTCGTGTTTGAGAGGGTGTTTCTTTTCCTATTCCCAGTTTAAAGAGAGAGATGCGGAACCTGAGTGAAGAGTGCAATCTGGAGCCAGTTACTGTCTCCATGGCTTATGTTTACTTTGAGAAGCTCGTCCTCCAAGGCAAACTCAACAAACAGAACCGCAAACTGTGTGCTGGTGCTTGCGTTCTGCTTGCAGCCAAGATCAGCAGTGATCTCAGGAAACATGAAGTTAAACATCTTATAGATGTAAGTACTTTGGGACTTGCTTCAGGTGTTGTCAAAACCTTCTCGCTAGTTCATAGAACAAGACAAAGATCAAAGCCAAGATTTGCAGCAGTGCATGCTTGCTTTTAATTTAAGACCAGCTCTTTCAGTCAATTTTATGTCTCATTAGGGCTCTTCCTTGATTAATTTCTGTGATTCATTAAAACTACCTAATTGGTGCAGTCTAATGTCCTGCTGATCCTACAGCGAGGCTATATTCGCACTTACTCAAGCAAACGTAAGTGACTGTTGTGTGGGTGTCACAGCTGAGCTGATAAGCTGGTTTACTTGTCTGATCACTGGCAACACCTTCTGGTCCTGTAGGTACAGCTGAGGCCAGGCATGGCTGACTCCTGTTTCGTGCTAATAATCAAACAGCACATTGGTGTCTTGTGGATTAACTGATTCTTTCTCCCCCTTCTTTTCTTTTTTCATTCCTATCATAGAAACTAGAAGAAAGATTCAGATTCAACAGAAGAGATCTCATTGGTTTTGAATTCACCGTCCTCGTAGCTTTGGAACTGGCGCTCTATCTTCCCGAAAACCAAGTTTTACCTCATTACAGACGGCTCACACAACAGTCTTAACCAAAGCTACGTTCAGCTGACAGCCAGTGGCGCTGGGATGGCATCACTGAACACTGCCGGTGAAGTTGCCACCAGCCCTTCCACACCCCTGTGTACATCCTGCCCTGGCTACGGCCACTTTTGGAGCTTGCAGTGTGTCACTGAACTGTTGAGGTGTGCATTGTGGCCACGTATGGCAAGTCTGGGGGATGGTACGAGAAGAGTTAATGAACTTTTATTTTGGACATTTACAGCACCGATATTCACCAGTCAGCTGTCATGGCTGCTTATTATTCCTTATTTATCCTTTTGGTTTTACTAAAACTGTTCTTCCCTATAGAGAATACTATGGTATTGTTTCTTTTTGTTTAATTTTAAAGCCTTTATTGTATTCCTTGAAACTAAAGGAAGCGTCACTTCCATTCCAGTGCACCATAAAATTCAGATGTTTCTAAGAATCTTCTTGCATTTTTACATTAATGAAATGCATACTTTATTTTTTTAATGATGTGCCTAAAACTGGCTGGTCTGGTACCAGTGTTTTTTAAGTTAGTTATTTTATTTAGTGGGGAATCCTGAATCTGTGTAGCCATTTGTTCTTTACCTGCATTGGCCTTGCATAGAAGGAAAACAATTCCAGTATATCTGCACTAATGATACACAGGGCATATATTGTCTACTATACTACAGATCTATAGTAGTAAGACTGAAATTACTTTGTTCAATTTAGTTGTATATTCTTAAGGTATTAATAGTCATTTCATTTAAAAGATTGAAAATCTCTCATGAAGTACCACATGTTGAACAAGGTTGCTGCAGCAAAGCCATTGCCATCTAAATTCACCCTTTAGTGCAAGATGAGTGCTTGGCTAAGAGCAGTTTTGCTGTCACATGTTTCATTTCCAGTTTTTGTTTCAGCGTTCCATGGTCTGAAATAAGCACCTTTTTAGTATGACTGTATTATATACGGTCTTACATGTTCTGAACAAATGAGTCAGTAGAGCTACTGCTGCCAAATGAAGCCAATGAAACAAAGCATGCTCAGTATTTAAATGCTACCTTTTTACTCCGTTCTTCCAGCATTGGTCACTGTGACGGTCCTCATAGAACTGGCATTTGTTGCACATCTGAACAGCCCAGCAGCGCTCTAATACTTACTCAGAGGTTAAATAACTTCTCTGACCATTGGCTATTCCTTCATGTACTTTAAATATCCATGTTGGGAATGAACTCTTGATTGCTGTTTGGAACGTTCTGTGATACTGGCTCTTGGGTTTATTTTCTAAAGCAATATTGTTGTACAAGCAACTGCGGCCGTTTGCGAGGAACAAAACTGATGCTTGGCTATTACAACTGAGAAATGTGTCATTTAAGTTGGACTCCTAAATGAAATACTAGACCTCGTACTGAGGCAAGGGACTTGCTATCTAATATGTATAGTACTGTAAATTCCTGTTCCTTGTATTAAATGTTGGTTGTAGCCAAAACCAAAGCTGAATCTTTCCTCTTCAGCTGTGTTTTGTCTGAAGCTAATTTGGCTTCATTAGAATTGCATCAAACTTTACTGGAGCCCCTTCCTCTTTAAGAAGGGCTCAAAGTGTATTTTTCATATATAGTGACTATCAAATCTTTTGTAACTGTGTTCAGCTGTATGTAGCTTCAGGTTATTGTGTACAATTCAAAACGCTTGTGACTTCTAACCCAGGACTTTCCAGTCTCCATAAGCAAGACGGTAACTAAGTTAGACAATAAGCTTGTCAGTTATCTTCCAAAAGGTTTAAAAGCTTGCCTACTAGTTGAACTTTCTACTGAATATAACTGTCCTTGCATGCAAGTAGTGATGTACTGAACATCTAGTGTATAATTAGCCTTCAAATTAGCTAACAATGAAGGCAACAATGTGGTCCACCAGTCCTTAAAGTCGTTAGGAGTGGGGATGGAGGTAACCATAGCAACTTCTGGCACAGTATCTCCAGAGCTGGCAAACCATTTTGGTATAAATGAAATCAGAAAATGCCTTTCTCTGGGAACTTTACTGTATAAAGAGTTTGCTGTAACAAAATCAGCTTTCCTTTCTCGCCATGTAAGGAAGACAACGCACTCTGGTTTGCCACCCGCTCTATTCAGTGGAAGTTTGTCTAGTTGCAGTGGGCCTTGGGGCTGCAGTGACACCCGCAGAACCTACGGTTTCACATCATAACCCGGCAAGCTTTTGTTTTCCCTTTCAGAAGCACACATCAGGTTAAGGAGCATTAAGTTCAGAAGGGTTCATTTTGTCTAAAGGTGACTGAAACGTTGGCTTGGGCACGGGGGGGGGTATTGGTGAGCTCAGAAGCTGGAGCAGAAGCCAAAAACCCTGCAGTGGAGCTGCATTGGTGTCTGTGGTAGAGCGTGGTTTAGGGATGATGCCATCCAGGGGTGCAGCTCGTACATCAGTGCCTCTGTTGTGGCATCTGTGCAGATAGGGTAACGTGTGCGTGTCTGCGTGTTGGGGTTTGTTGCTAGAGCGTAGCTCGCAGTCCTGTGTGGGAATGCTTTTCACCTAGAAGCTGCCACCATGTGGCAAAGGAGCATTTTTACGTTTATCCATTAATGAACTGAAAGCGGGACCCAAACTCACCCATGGATTTGCCGCCTGGGCACTTTCACAGCCCAGCTCCTCTTGCTGCGAAGGGAAGCGCTGGTTTACACCGAGGCGAGGGGGCTCATGTGCTGTGGAGCGCGTAAAGATGCTGCTGGCTTGGCTCAGCGCGAACTCTCTTGATAAGAGCTGTACATTTTTATGTGTTATGGTTTTGGTTTACTCCGTTATTTAAAACCCTGAGTTGTAGCCTGTTCCATGATTTATTTTTTGTGAGATTAAGATGCTGTGAAATAAACACTGTTTTGGTACGTGGTTTGTATTTAAACGCCTTATTTCGAAGCATGGGCGGGCGGTTCCCCTCGGGTTCTTGGCGCCATGAGGAATGGCGGCCCTCGAAGGGGGTGTGGGGAAGGACACGACCGCTCAGGGCTGACACCCGCGCCCCGCATCCCCTCAAAGGCTGAGCGGCGCCAGCGCCGCGGTTCCTCCATGGCCCCCACAGCGGCCGCGGCGCACAACGGCCCTCCCGCCCACTGACGCCATTTCTCCGCGCCGGAAGCGCCCTGCTCCCTTCTGGGCTATTTCTGCTTCCGCCGCCCGCCCTCTTTCCCTTTCCGCCGCGGCACACGCGAGGTAGGAGCGCGATGGCGGCGGGGAGCGGCCGGGCCGGTGCTCCGGGGGGGTTGGAGGCGGCGCTGGGTGCGCGTCCCGCGGTGCCTGCGCTGCTGTGGGGCCGCGGGAGCGGCAGCTCCAGGGTGGAGCCCGTTGTAGGGAGCGGGGGTAGCGCGGATCGCAGACCAGGCCTTGCTCCTCGTAGGTGTTACCGCTTGGTGCCTCTGCCTCCGCCGCGACCCCAGCGAGATGCAGAACGACGCCGGGGAGTTTGTGGACCTCTACGTCCCACGGAAGTGGTGAGCAGTTCCCCTCAGCGTGTGCCCTGAGGAAATGGGCCCGTGGCGAGAACCGGACCAGCGGCCGATACAGTCTGTGCAAAAGCAGGGGCTTTGTAGCAGAGTATCTCTGAAACAAATATATCTATGTTTTCTGTTTGTTTCCGGTTTTTTAAATGTTTTATATAGAATATACGAAGCAAAACCTAAATATAAAGTGAGCACTGTGCATCTTGTGTTTGTAACTGCTAGCTTTGCAGCGGCAGTATGTACAGGGCAGTACAGCTCTTGTATGGCTCATTCCAGGAGGAGGTGTGCAGGTTTGTAGCTACAGGCACAGTGAACCTGTGAAGTGAGCCCTTGTTGCCTTTGTACTGCACCTTAAGTACAATTTTGAGATTATAGTAGGTGGACAGTGGGGGAATTTTTACATGGGTGTTGAACAGCAGCAGAAAGCTTAAAAGTAAACCATTTGTGTGCATTTTATTAGGTCTAAGCCAAATGGCTTTTACAGCCTGTGGTTTCTGGGGGTTTGCAGCCTGAGTGCCGTTTGGCAGCTGTCATGGCTCCCGGTGAAGAAGGCGTAGAAACTGCCTTCTCATCAGTTACTTCTATTGCTGTATTTCATGTCCTTTAGAAAGGAACAACTTGATGTTCTGTGTGATTTGAAGGCCTGTGCTGATGTGTGTCTGCTATAGGAGTGAACTGGGTATATAGAAACCAAAATGAAGGCACAGTTGACAACTTAGCATGACCCTACCAAGTGAAATTCTCCATTAAATGTGCTTAAAAGTGCTTTTTAATTTTCTGAGCACTGAAAGCTGAAACTTTCTTGTCTGAACGCCCTGCGAAGCTTTAATTTGCATGTAGATTGGGTGTTAGTAGTGGTTTTTATCATTGTTACCATTTCCTTTTGTTTAAGTGCATCTTGTTTTATTCCTTAGCTCCGCTAGCAACCGAATAATTGGTGCTAAGGATCATGCTTCTATTCAGATAAATATTTCGGAGGTAAGTTTTATACTGAATATGTGGGGAGAGCTACACCTTTAAACTTTGGATAGAAATTAAGAGATAGAACAGCTTGTGATGTATCTGCAAATAACCTGGAGACCTTATAAGTGTAGAGCTTGAGGGCTTACCCACAGATGGGTGTATTAGTGTCACCCCTGGTTATTTTTCAGCCTACTGGAAGATATTCATTGGAGGAAAAGCTCTGTACAGTCGGTTCCAGGGCTTAACAGTTTGACTAAACACAGCTTCCTAACTCTAGATATTTAGTGTTACTAGGGAATTCCTTGCCCTGGAGGAAAGGAGAAGAAATGCTTGCTCAGGGAGATTCTTACCCCGTCTACCTTCAGCTGGCTGTAGCAGTACCATTATTCAGGGTGCACAAGGCCAGCCTGCTCTTTAACTTTTTTATTCTTGTTGATCTTTTCTAGTTTGTCCAAACTCAGAGTTTCCAGAGCAGAACTTCCATGTTTTGCTTGGATCATTTGTGTTAATGCTTGTCACTGCTGCTCCTGATAGATAGCGAATGAGTTTGTGTGCTTTGTGCGTTATCATTTCACTAACTTAGTGCTTGGGGCATTGATGCTTAGAATTTCTCCTGAGACATGCTGATTATATGTGTTGACCTGATATTGTCCATTTAGTTTTCTTTCTGTAACAAGGAATTTGTTCCTGTCTTAAGTTTAATTTAGTCTTCAGTGTTATTGCAAAGCCCTCCAGGCTTCAGATATGTGCTGAGAAAACCACGGGATACCTTGACTCCTGCAGGATCCCAGTTAATGCACATGGGCTCCAGTTAATTTAAACTCTTTTTAGCATGCTTTGTTTTTCCCGTTTACTGGTACTCACCTTGCAGGAATTCTGGGGACACAATCTTCTGTAGTTCCTTGTGAGCTCTATAGCTTGATTGATTTCTTCTTGACTGGGAGACCACAAGACTCTATTCCCATACTTTTAAACAACTGAGTCTCTTGTATTATCTGTATGACAAAAGAATTAACTTTCTGAGAGGCTCTGCTTCTGATTTCCTGTAAATACTTTCCTTCTTCACCGTGTTTCATTCCTTCAGTGATCCTTATTTCTTTTTTCCAAAGACCCTGCTAATCAGTAGAACTCAGAAACAAACCCTCATGGTATTACAGGTTTCACCGCACTGTTTAATTTCACAGTTTATATCGTTTAGTCTTTTCTTCCTGTTTTTCAACAACTGCAGGAAATGAGACAATTTTGTGTCTCTCAGCTTGGATGCTTTTCTGCCTGGGTAACAAAACTGTCCCCTTCCCCCTTCACTTAACTATTCTGTAACACTGCCCTTAATTAAAAGAAACATGACAGAATAGCAAAGGCAGTAAAACCCACAAGTGAATTTTATGCTGAACTTTCCAGTCTTTTCAGAACTCAAGTGTTTTCTTCTTTCAGCTCCGTTTTGTATTGTGTCCTTCTTACGGTGTGTGGTCCATTTTATAGCTGCACTGTGTCATTAACTATCAGTTCATTGTGAGAAGATGCTCTGTAGGTGTCTTTCGAACTTCTGTATTTGCCTTATTATTTTGTAATTTACAGAAAAAGATTTGCAGTGTAAGAATTGGCATGGAGTAACTTGCTTGTAATTCCAGGTCGACAAGGTAACGGGCAGAGTAAACGGCCAGTTCAAAACATATGCCATCTGTGGACCAATTCGCCGAATGGTGAGTGCTTTCCTGACCTCCAGGGTGTTTGGGCTTCCTTTTATATTGATTAGGAATTGTTTAGATTTAGATTTGACCCTGGAGACACAATGTGCCTTTAACTCATTCGAGAGAGAGCTTTTGTGGGGATAATGAAGGCAGAGTGAAGACGTGACCGAATTCGCTTGCAGGAATCAGTTTCTTCTGGTTCTTTCTTAATCCTTTGGTTTGTAGAATTATGTATGTTTAGATTTTTAAAGTCACTGAAGGATGCAAGTATTTTTTTTCCTTTTAATGTACCAAGTTACTAATATCTGCCTCTTATCTGTTGTTTAGAATTATTAGAGACACTACCATGACTTAAATTTATAAAACACGGTGTGAAGCTTCTGGAGTTCATCAGAACTCTGCTTACTCAGAAATATATCTCACTAATTCAAGTGTATATTTTCTCAAGTGCAAACTATTTCTTATCCTAAAGGATGTCAAAGAATTTAACAGTTTGTTTTGAAAACAGTAATCTGTGCCTATGAAATGTAGTGATCTGTGGAAGGCATTGGGCGGTTCACTGCCAGCGTTAATGCTGCAGCTGCTTCTTTTTTTAATGTGTATTTGGCAATTATTTGGTCACTTCAGAATCATCTCTCTTTGTTTTTTTAAAAGGGTGAATCAGATGATTCCATCCTGCGTCTGGCAAAAAATGACGGAATTGTTTCCAAGTACGTATGTTTATCTTCTCTTCTAACACTTGCGGGGGTAATTTCCATACCCAAATCCAGCTTTTAAGAGGAAAATGTATACACTGTAGTTATAACATGATTACACAGTTGGACAAAAATATTTACCTGAGCTGCTGAAGCAAACTGGCTTGTAACAATGTTTGTTTCATTTTCTTCTAGGAACTTCTGACTGAAGAAACTCTGGTATGGAACATCTGATGTAAAATAAACACTGCAGACCTATATCGTGCTGTGTCTTTTGTTCAAGTCATAAACATCAGGAGATTTATTATAGTTAGTCTTAAAAGACTTAGGAATGTGTGTCGTCAGAAGATACACAGAATAGATACATGAATTCTTAAAACAAATCCGCTTGTAAAGCAGTGCCAGAGTTGGAAGTGAAGAATTTCCACTTCACTCTTTGCTTTACTATCAGCTTTCTTTTCCAGATTTAGTAAGTTTCTAGCAGCCTAAATGCAGCTTGCTGCTTTTTCACTCAAAAAACCAAGGGGATTCTTTTGGTTATGATATCAACGTTTAGTGGGGTTTCTGCTGATGGAGGCTCACAGTATTTATTCTGCCACTGACACATGCTTGAAGCAAACTATTATTTTTAGCTATCTTAGTAGCAGAACCAAGAGAGGATGCAAGTGGTTTGCTATTACATCTTGACGTTGTCTCTCTTACCTGTCAGTTCCCTTTCTCTGGGTAATTTCCATCACTGGGATTTTGAGCTCGCACACAAGTTTTTATCACGTGGTTTGACGGAGTTGCTTCAGGGTTTCAGCTGTGGTGCTTCTGGTGTCAGTTTTAATTTGAACGGGTTGTTTTCCTGATAACGGAAAGCTGCTGTAGTTACAGTGAAAGGAAAATATGTATTGGTTCAGATTATGCTGATCCTCAAACCACAAGCCTTGCTGAGGTATCAGCAGGCATTAACTTTGGATCCACCCAGTATCTTGGAAGTGAAGTTGGTTATCTGCAGGGCTGAGGTCAGAAGTGGGCTGTCAAACTGAACTGTTTAAGAACTCTACAATCACCCTGACTTTGCAGCGCTGTATCCTGACACCTCTGAGCTTCCTACCGCTTTCTGTGCCAGAACACCAGAAATAATGTTTCGTGACCTTTTTGGTTTTTGTCTTTGATCAGCTCTTCACATTGGGCTTAATTGCATTTGGGAAGTGGGATGCTCAAGGTGCTAGAGCTGTACTGATGAACCCACCATTCGTTCTAGTGGGTGCTTCCAGCAGTGTTATGACCTTTTACGTCTTAACAGCATTAAGCAATGTATTAAATTGCAAAAGCTCTCCACAGTCTTCTTTCCTGTACTGTGCAGAAATAGAGAATTGCAGTAAGTGCTAAGCTAGAAATAACTGCTGGCACCAAGACAGGTCTCAGAGAGGGAAGGGTATCTGGAGCACACACGTCATACTTTTGTGTCTTCAAATGTCTAGTTAAAATCACTGGCACTTCACTGGGAAAAGAGATTTTTGAGTTACTGTGGCTGTAATTACACAGGGACTTGGAAGTATGGTGTGGCTGTAATTCTACAAGGACTTAACAGCCTACTGTCTTTTCTACTGGTGTAATGTTTTGCAGGAGGGATACAAGAAAAGGCAATACCCTCTGTTCCAGGTGCTGCCTTCGTGTTGGTGGATTTTGTTAACACGCGTCAGGTTTATTTATCAGCTGGTGCTTTATCAATTAGAATGCCATACGTGGTTTTGGTAGTTTTAAAACATGCTGGTGTGATATGCCTAGTATTGATCATTTCCATTGTTAGCCACATTTTACCTGTTTCATGATACCTACAGCTACACCCAGGCTGTCCTTCAGGTTGTGTGTTCTGATCTGCACGTTCTCAGGAATTACTGAGAGGTTATACCCAGATTACACCGTGTTTGCTCCCATGTGATCATCCCTGGGACAGTGTTTGCAGTCACTTTAATCTCTCGTCGGCCCTCTCTGAAAGTTTTCTCAAGTGATAGCAAGTGTTCTGGTGATGCTTTCCTGTTTATGCTGTGAACTGTCTCCATGTGGAGCTGGTTGCCATGTGGCTTGTTTCTGACTTGTTTGCAAGTTACTGTGGGTGTGGGAAACCAGCCTGTGACTTCTCTCAGGAGAGCCTGAAGCAGGGATGCTATGGCCTCTGAACTGGGGAGGGTGGCTGAACTACCCATGTGTAGCATCTTTCTGCTTATCTGTGTTTTTCTTCCTTAGATTATGTCAGGGTATTTCTTTGACGCCATGGCAATCTGTTGAATCTAAGCATAGCAAATCCGGCTGTGTTAACGTGTAGTTGCACTGTGGTGTGGGGTTTTAATTTGAGTTAGGGAGGTTTTTTCTGAGTCATAAATTAGGATCTCATGTGTTAGCCACCGTATAGATATAAAGTACAAAACTAAAGCTTTGTTTCAGGAGAGAAGACTGAAATCAGCAAGCTGTTCGCCCTTTTTAGCATAGCTATAAATTAAACATCTTTGATTGCGCAGGCTGTCTTCCCACTGATAAGACTCGAATTTACTCGTCCTCCTCCAAGCTGATAGAGCTTCTAACAGATAAACTCCTGGATGTTCCAAGTGAGAGGGAACTCAGCAAAAGATACCAAAGAAAGACTTAATGTTGAATTAACTTTGAACTTAGTAATGCAGACATCACGTGAGCGCGTTACCTTTTAAATACCACAAGCGCAAGAAAAATGCACTTTCTTTGTGAGCTGTTTTCTTCTGCTGTGTAAGTCAACCATGAAAGATGCATTAATGAAACGGGAGGGGAGACAGGACTGTTAGCTGTGATTCTCCTGGAAATAAGTCATTTTTCCAGCAGATAAATCTCTGAAAACACTCTCTGGAAAGACAAATAGAGTCTCCAAACTGGAGAGATTTCAGCTTGGCTTATGGCCAATCCTCATTACTTTCCTTTGCGCACAGTAAAAGGAGATAAGTTTTAATTGGACTTCATGTTTCTTTCTGGCATCTCTTAAATTATCTACTTTTGCCTTGGCGTTAGGGTAGAACTTTAAATAAACCCATAACTGTTTACTGCTGCTAACTGCTTATTTACCGAAGAGTTTAAATGTTGTTGACTTGCTTCTAATCCCCTGGGACTCTGGTCATCCGTGTGGATTTCGGTGGAATTCCTCCGTAAGGCAAAGTGAACTGACAGCTTTAAAGTTCAAGATGAACTTGAGGTCTCTCAGATGTCTTCTTAAGCCATGAAACTCCATTAGCACACAGCTATACTGAATTTACCCTGCTCTACTGATTCAGTATTGAAGCTGTGATGTAAAACTCTCTTTGCTTTGTAGTACTGATTGTTGCCTTCTGGGTTTCAGGCTTAATTAATTAATTATGTTTTGATTCATTTCCTGTCAAAATAAAGCCTCTAAAATCTTACAGGGCCATATCCTAAGCCCTCGTTCATCTGGAAAAGGATTAGTGCTGTGCTAAAGGCTTCCTGAAGTTCACACTGTCTTCACCAGCGAGACTGCAGAGCACATGAGGACTGAAAGTTCCTGTAGCATCCTAACAAGGGAGCACCCGTGTCCCAAAAATCCAGTTTGAGTCGCATTTTCTAGTATTGTGATGTAAAATGCTCTTTGTTTTCCTGGGACAGGAATAGTTCAGGCCTTGTAGAGCCATGAAAGGGAATGAACTGTACTTGTACTGTACAAGATGGGCAGAGTTGCCCTTACATGGTTACATTGCACCAAGTCGTGAGATTCTTTCCTGTTACTTAGGAGGACTTGGCAGTGGCATCCTAAAGACATCTGATTTAACTGGGGCTATTTTAAGTGTCTTTGGCCAAAATCTCGCTGCGCAGACCAGAGCCTCTTTGCTCCGTAAAACACCTGCTTTTCTGGTAGGAGCTTGTGGAGGTCTCCTAACACTGATTTTGCCTTTAAGCCTTGATATTCTTTTCAGGAACTACACAGTGTTGAAGATCTGCTTGAGTCCATCTCAGCCATAAGCACGCTCTGATCAGAGGTCCAGGTTTGGAAGGCTGCTGCATCTTCTGCTGCTGGGGGCACAGAATGAGCAGCTTTGATAACATCACCCTCGCTTGCAAGGTGCCAAACAGGCACAACGCTGCCAAGGCTGAGGGCAGGCAAGAGGCAACGTGCTTCCCTGGCATCAGCCCTGGCAGCACTTGTGTGCATGGCAGAGAGGAGCAACGTGGCTTAGAACGGGAATAAGAACACCAAGAGCATCTTTTGCCTTTATGTGCATCCGTTACTGCAGCTCTCTGCTTCCTGGCTCAAGCTCCCAAGGAGTGTATGGAGCAGAGGCTGGCTCTCCAGTGCTCCCTACAGAAAAGAAGCTGGGACAGCTTGCCAGGAATATCATGTGCTTTCCTAAGGTGTGCAGCGATGCTGGAGGCTGCTGACAGCCTGCCTATAGGACTGAGCTATGCTCAGTGGGATATTCAGATCTGCCTATTCCCATCTCCTGTTTTCCTCACTCCTGGTGATACACAGAGATAAAACCCCTCTGATGGGAATATTGCTTTGAACAAGTTAAGGGAGGCTTTGATTTTAGTTAATTCATTGACCACTTGCATAGAGGCATCCCAAGGGAAGCAGCTTCCCCGTATGTACGTTGGACTAATCAGCCATGGAAAGAAACCAGAGAAAACTAATTAGGCATTTTTTCCTGCTGGGAAATACCCTATTGTTTAATATCAGACAGGGGTTCTCCATTAAATAGTTCCTTCCTCAATAGGAACAGCAGGTACTGAACTTCTAAGAATTAGGAGCAATTAATAAGGTCAATGTGATGATAGATATGAAGACAGGCTGAGAAAGTTGGGGCTGTTCAGCCTGGAGAAGAGAAGGCTGCGTGGAGACCTCAGAGCAGCCTTCCAGTATCTGAAGGGGGGCTATAGGGATGCTGGGGAGGGACTCTTCATTAGGGACTGTAGTGATAGGACAAAGGGTAATGGGTTCAAACTTAAACAGAGGAAGTTTAGATTGGATATGAGGAAGAAATTCTTTACTGTAAGGGTGGTGAGGAACTGGAATGGGTTGTCCAGGGAAGTTGTGAATGCTCCATCTCTGGCGATGTTCAAGGCCGGGTTGGACAGAGCCTTGGATGGCATGGTTTAGTGGGAGGTGCCCCTGCCCATGGCAGGGGGTTGGAACTGGATGGTCTTAAGGTCTTTTCCAACCTGAACTATTCTATGATTCTGATTCTATGATTCCGTTAACATTATGGTTAGGAAAGAAAATAAGATGGAAAATCTTGCAGGTGAAGGGGAAAGAACTGGGGGTATTGATGTATTGGTTATTAAACCAGAGCTGGATGGTGGGAAACCTCCACCACCCCCTGTTTGGAGGCTCAGCCCCAGGGTGAACCCCAGAGCTCCCCATCCTCTCACAGGGCTCCCCTCAGAGGCACCCGCGCCAGGCACTGCTCTGCTCCTGGTCAAGAGGTGGGTACAATTGTAACCTTTGGTGCTAACAGAGGTGGGGTGGTTCATCCTGGGGAGGAGAATGCTCCAGGGAGACCTTAGAGCAGCTCCCGTTGCCTAAAGGGGTTACAGGAAACCTGTAGAGGGGCTTTGGACAAGGGTCTGTAGGGACAGAACAAGGGGAATGGCTTTAACCTGCCAGAGGGGAGACTGAGCTGAGCTCTTAGGCAGAAGCTGTTCCCTGGGAGGGTGCTGAGGCGCTGGCACAGGGTGCCCAGAGAAGCTGTGGCTGCCCCATCCCTGGCAGTGTTCAAGGCCAGGTTGGACACAGGGGCTTGGAGCAAGCTGCTCTAGTGGAAGGTGTCCCTGCCCATGGCAGGGGTTGGAACTGAATGAGCTTTAAGGTCTCTTCAACCCAACGCAGGCTGTTATTCTATGGTACAGCTGGTGATGGGCTTCAGCAATGCCTTGGTTTTGCATTGTGCTTCTGCAGCAGATCTGCACGAGATTTATGGTGAAACGTGTATTTATCCATATTTCACACCTGGGAAAACAATGGTGCTCTGAAAGGGAGGTGTGCCCATCTGTCAGACATCTGACAGCACTGGGATTAAATGTGCTTCGTGTGTTATCTGTTAACCCACAGCAGATGCTCTTCTGAGAGGATGGAGGATGATCCTTGGGCAGGAGGCCAGGCTTGCTGGGTATTGATTGTGGATTATTGCAGGGATAGAAGTAAATGTCACTCTTATTTTGATGAGCCGACTGCAAGCTGTGCACTAGGATTCAACACCGACATCAAAATTAAGCTGTTGCTTATCTGGCTCTAAATGCAATAATCTTTTCACTGCTCTCCTATAGCAACAGATTCCCGAGGAGCACCTCGATCCATCTATCAACGCATCCCAAAAGGCAATGCACTGGCATCCTGATGTGAAGTTTCTCACGCTGTTTCACCCACTCATGAGTTGCAGTGCCTGTCAGGTAAGCAATGCTGGGCAAGAATACTAAGGTGCTGCCTGGTTTATCCCACAAAGCAGCATTTTCATAAAGCATTCAGCACAACTCTATGTGGGTTGCTCATTGAAATGTGCTGGTTCATGCTCTAGGCAAAGTGTTCCGAATGTCTGAGGCTGAAGGAATATAGCGCTTCAAAATAAGTTGGGTGGTGCATGGGGAGGTGGCAGAGACCGTTCCTTGCAGCTTGTCCCTGCTTCTTCCCTTGACAAGTGTTGGGGATTGAGTTCTCCCTTTGGCTGGTTTGAGGCTAAAAGACAGGGATTTACACGCCTGATTTCAGTTCTGGCCCACGCAGCCGTGCTCACAGCGAACTCCCTCTGCATTCCTGGGAAAATGGGGTCATGTGCGCTGGATTGCTCAGCCAGCACACGGGTGGATCTGTGGCTGCACAGCCCACAGGCCAGCTGTGCTGAGGAAATGATGCCCTTAGGAAGCCAGTTCTGCAGAGAAGACCAGAGCCTGCTGATGGGTGTCTTATGTCTGCTCTCAAGTGCCTGGAACCCTCCTCCCAGAGTTCAGTGCATTAGCTGGTAACCTCAAACTAAGAAGAGTTTCCAGGCAGGCTGACCAGAACCTGATGATCTAAGGCTGCCTGTACCCAAAGCTAAGTAAATAAAAGGAAGCAAATCCCAGATGGTGCTGATTAAAACATGAACTACAAAAGGCAGAGTAAGGAAGCAGCTTTCAGTCTGCAAATGTATTACCTGAGAGAGACCTTGATCACTGTAGCACAGAGCTCCTATTTCTGGTAACCCGGCACATCTTGACACAGCCTTTGGAAAGCCTGCATCCTCCTGCAGAAGATAATGGTGCTGAGCTTTGGGTCTTTTGAATACAGAGGGAATTGGTGTCTCAGTAGTCACCTTCTTGCTGAGTTATACAAGTGTGACCGCATTTGGCATGAGCCTTTAAGTCTTAATTCCTTCTAAATATTCAGGAAAGCCTCATACACATACATATATAACAGCTTTCCATGCGGTTATGTGAAAATCTCAACCCGTGTCACTTCACCAGGTATATTGTGGCTCATGTCTGTTCTGTTACTCAGCCTTCATTGACTCCAATGCCTTTTCAAAAGATAATGAAAGGGTGGAAGGTGCTGTTTGGTTTTACTGAGCAGAGAGCTGCTCCCGGTGCGCTTCCCATGAAGTGCGCTTCACAGGCAGGCAGCAAAACTAGAGCACTGGGACCAGGCTCAGGAGATCGAGATTCTACCGCTGACAGCAATGTTTCTATTGAGGGAGACATGCTGGCTGCTACATCCCACGCTAGAATTTACCCATCTCTACAACGAATGTGACGGAAAAAGTAGGAAGCTTTGAATGGATTTGAGGAATGTTCAGAAAATGCAGTATGATGTGGCAAAAAGAATATATGCTTTAAAGAAGAGCTGGAGGAAACTCAGTAGAGTTGAGCCAGAGGCAGAGTCGAGCCAGAGGTAGAGTTGAGCCAGAGGCAGGTGTCCTATCTTACCAGGTTTAACCCCTGGATTTATCCTCTGTTCAGCAGGGAAATTTTACAGCACCATATAAAACAATCCAGGTACCTTTTTTCTCTTTTTGAACCCAATGACATTTATAGGGGGAGGACTCTGTGAGGGGGTTTTCCTTTAGAGGTTGGGTAATGAGAGGGAGGGTCCTATCACAGTTGATTGCTGGAAAGAGTGACTGATTTACAACACTGCAGCTTGAGATAGTGCGTCTGGTATTTGGAGACTCTGAAGTGCAAAAAGCCACGCTCATGGGAGCCTGCTCTCTGTCACCCATTTCCCATTCAACCGCTGGGACCCAGGAGTCACAAGATCCGCAGGTCATTGTAGGCTCCGCCACTACTCCAGGGCACACGGTTGTAGCTGCCATGTTTGCTCCTCCTGCTCTGGCTCAGTCTAAAGACTTCTTGGATCTCTGAGGTCGATGGAGCCTTTAATGCAAATTCACAGGATGCCATTAGACTTTGATTCCCATTCTCTTGACTTTGCAAAAGACAGAGCTACCCCAAACGCTCTCCAGAAGCGCTGGGAGCTGGGAACAGAACAAACCAAGAGAAATTCCAGCAAAAGGAGGCGGAACTGATTCCTGCTCCAGATAACAGTTGTTATCACAGAAGCTCATAAATCCACCCAGTTTAAACAGCGTGTCAGGCAGCATCCCGTTCGGCATTGTGCGTTGCCTCAAGGGATCTACAGCTGCTTGTTCTGATCAATGACTTCCATTCTTTCTGTTCCCCAAAGTCACTACTTCCTGGAAAACCTTTGTGGGGGTCCTAGTTCTGTCTATGTGGCCTTAGGGAGAAGGAGCAGAACATGTTACAGTTCCCATAACCAGCCCCAAACTACTGTTCGGCTCTTACTCAGGTGGCTGGAAAAGTCACTAGTAAAACAATATATATTGGCAAAACCAACATGCCAGAAGTATGGAGGTTGTTTAAATGTTGACTCTGGGACCTGATTGTGCGATCCAAAATGTCTGTTGGAATACACAAAGTCTTCATTAAGACACAGAATTAGTGTCTCTCCTGGGACTTGCAATGATACATCCCATGCTTGAAGCATGAACACAGGGATAGCGTAGCATTTGCTGTATCACTGTCACCCTTTGGTGTCATCACTGCAGTTGCATAGCTACCCAGCATCTTGGTAGGTGAAGATGACTTGAGGAAGGGGACCCAAGACCACACCACGGTAATCTATGTCGCTTAACTCTGCTTTTGCTTCAAGCATTGGTTTTGAGGTTCTATGGCTTAACAAAAACAAGGGAGAAAACTTACTGTTTGGAAAAATAACCCACAGCTTTGGGATGGAAAACGATGGGTTTGCGGTTGAAGAATGATGCAGAGCGAAGTCTTGTGGAACAAAGACACTGAAGTAGCCTCGTAAAATACTCTTTAAGGAAAACACCACGTCATGCACTTGTGGGGTGAATTGTCCAGAACAGGATGCTGGGAATAACTCTGGTAGTTTGGGTGAACCTATAAAACATGACCCTGGACTCACCCCACACAGTGGAGGGATGTATGAACCTGTGGGACTTGGTGTCAATCAGGGGAATGCATGATGTCTCTATAGCAGGCTGCAGTGTCAGCAGGAGCAAAAGAGGGGAAGGTTGTTCCCTCTGCCATATGGAAATGCTCAACAGCTTGGCTACCTTCACAGGTGTGTAATATCACCTCCCTGGAAGCTTGGGTCACACAAGCTGTGTTCTTGAGGGCGGACCTGACCCTCTGATTCCCATCATAGTGAAATTTCAGAAGCAATTGTTCTGGTTGCCTTTAATTGAACATCTGGGGTAATAAAAGGGAGATTCATAAGGTTGGCATCAAAGCCAGGAAGGAAAAGGAGTCATTTTGGAGCCCTTCCTTAATCCCAGGTTCTTTGTTAGGAACATTGGTGCTATTTAATTGACTGTTAAATCCTAATCACATGAGAACCCTCCTGGAGCATAATCTCCTGTGATAAATTGCCCAGTGGCAGATGCACGTTTTGATCTCCAGCCTTTGTGAGCCTGAGTGCTCTGTGATTACAGCTGATTTTTGGAGAGGGAACAAGGGAGGAGTGGATCTTATTTCAGTTTCAACTGATGTAAGAAGACAGCTGACTCCAGATTTGGATGAAGATACCATTCTCTCTTCTGCTTGAGGCCTTTGCAGATGTAGCTATTTTTGTCAAGCTTTTCAGCAAATGCTGACAGGGTCCAGGTCTTATCAGCCAGCCCTTAGCGGGGAGCAACCAGAAATTGCACAAGGTCTCATCCCACAGGCAGGAGCGAAGGAAATGGGTTAGGTTAGGGCTAGGTAGGAGCATTTATCTGCTGGAAGCAGCCTGTGCACAGTGAGATCTCTAGGATCAGGAAAGAGAACTTGAAGGTGGAAATGGTAACTAGATATGAAGAAGGAACTGAGCAGATAAGAGGAGGATGGGAAGGAAGATCTGTAAGTCATTGAGAAAGTCTTTCTTGTCCTGCAATCCTCTAATATTTCCCCATTTGACTCCGGTTGCTCTCCCCCTTCAGATATTTCACCCTGTGTATTGGGGTTTCTGGGAGCAACCAGAGCCGCAAGGTGCTGGCATCCCTGAGGAGCACAGATGCTTGCGTGTGGTGAGCATGCAGGGGACAGTAAGTGACTTCTGGAATGCTCACGACACCATGGCGCTGTGTTCCCCAAACCTTGGGAATTGGGAAAAAGGCAACATCCGAGAGCTGCGCACCAGAAAGGTCTTTGATCTCAGACCTCCGCGCTTGGAAGAGGGGCAGAATTCATTTGCTCTCAGATCCAGATTTCCAACCCACTGTGAAGCCACTCACATTCATACCCAGCTGAGAGGGCACAGGTTTAGTTTTGCTCAGACAGTCTCCACTTAGAGATTCCTCATCTGATGTTTTCTTAACTCTCAGGACAGCAGCAAAACCAGCAAAGGACTCCATGCCTGCCCATGAGAAGGTGGTGATGTGCAGCGGCAGCCTAGAGGTTTGCTGGGACAAAGCCAAGAAGCCAATGTCCTGTAGCAGGAGAGAAGCAGCCCTGCGGGATGCAGCTTGCAGCATGGACATCTCTAGGTATGACAAGAAGTCTGCAGTCTGGCTGCATGTGTGTGCCAGATGCTGACAGCTGCATCTGGCAGAGGTATGGTCTGGTGTGAGTGTCCCTGGTGTCAGGCATCTGTCTCCCTTCAATGCATGGCTTGTACTGGGACCAGCTTGCTGGGGGTGATCTTCCCTGTCACTGTAAAGCTCCGGCACTAAGGGATGTGGCGGTGTGTGTTGTGGTGAGCCCAGGAAACAGCCCTGGCAGAGTCACTGCACTGGGATACACCCTACCTCAGATGCCTTTTCCCGGGCATGCTGCCTGTGTCCAGTCCAACAGCAGCTGTGACAGGGCCCCGTGTTCCATCACACACAGCACGTCCTTTGGCATATCTCTGCTGATAACAGTGTGTTCCCGCAGCCCGTTGCAGGCACATCATAGACCATCTCATTTTATCTAGATACCACTTCCCTCCCCAGTCCTGCATCATCACCAGGCTAATATCAGCGCTGTGTGACAGTACCAAAGGAATACTTGATACTATATAATATACCTTCTTCTCCTCAGCTTTCTCCCAGCTCCCTTTAAATCCAAAGTAATTTGTACTTCCTTATGACCCCTAAAAGGCAGCACAAACCAAATGCATCAGCATGAAAGTAAGCGCTTTAATCAGGAAAATCCAGGAATTTTTTATTTGCTTTAATAATAATAACAGGACCCTGAAGGGAGAGAGGCTGAGAAAGGAAGAGCAAATAAAAAGAAAAGCTGTGTATGTTGTGGCTGAGAGCCAAAGGGCCTCTGGGCCAGGTTTGGATAAAATAGGGCTTAATTTCTGGTGTGAGAAAGCACTAGAGTGAATCTGTAGCGAACAAAGGGCAATTCACAGAGGAGCACAGGCCACGGATGGAGGAGGAGAGGGCAGCCCCCAGCTCTGCCAGCTCCTGTGATTTTATCATGTCTTGCCATATCAGATGGTTTCCTTCCAGCTCCCTTTCCTGCTTGTGTTTTAAAAACCAGCTCTTCTGCTCCTGAAGCCTGTGGGCAAACCTCAAAGCACACCCCGAGATGGTCCAGAAACCAAAAGGCAGATGAAAACCAGCCGATTTCAGTAACTTCAGGGAAATTGACATTCTTAAACAAGACCCAGGGAGAGGAGGGCTGCTGAAGCGTTTGGGCTGGGCTGTGTGAAACGCTTGCTTGGCCCAGGAGCAGCTGTTTACATTTGAAAAGAGCTGCTGTGTCAGCAGTGCTGGTGGGCTCATCACTCAGTGGCTGCGTTATCTCCCTGGAGAGCTTCCAGGGCTGAGAAGTGTGAGATCCCCCCAAAACTGCCCTCTTCCAGACCACCAAAACCTCTCCTCTGCGGATCAGGGGGGTCAGAGAGATGACATAAAGCCAGCTATGGGAACAGGGTAGTACAAACCTACCAAGGGAATTCTCTTCATAATGGGAATCTTGCCCAATTCTTTAAAGTCCACTTTTTTCCCTTGGGAGCCTACCAAAGAGCCTGTACCAGACCGGTGGCATTTCCATCACAGCCCACAGTACGGGTGGTACCGATGGGAATGAGCTGCACTCACAGCCTCTTATGTACCCTGATTCCTTCCAATAAATGGAGCAGAGAGAATAGCTTGTTCTGAGAATCCAAAGCTTTGCTACCAGTTACACACTGTGCTCAATGCCCTTGAGAATTAAACAGCTGGCTGGCGGAATAGACGTTGTTTTAATTGCTCAGCTCTGGGCAGCGAGTTTGGTCCTTGGTTTGGTCTTAACCAACCGAGCATTTACTGCAGTTACAGAAAGTAATGGCATTATGCACAGTGGAGGCAGCTTTACAGTTGCTCTCATACAGCTGTTTGTGATACAGGATTGCTTCTCCCGGGGTCACCCCTGTGATTTCCCATGGTGGTGTCTGATTTTTGAGGCCAGCTGTGGACCCGGGTATTCTGCCCCCGTGCATTTCTTCCAGCTGTTGTAGGCCCTGGGGTGACATACGTTGGCCCACACAGGGCAGCCTGTGGCCATTTACCCGCCTAAGTCCACATAAGTTCATTCCTAATTTTGAAAACACCACTATGGGAGTGAGGGGAACGCAACTTTGGGGGCACCACGTCCACTTTGGGCGCACTTCAGGCAATGATGACTTGAGCTTTCCCCATAAGCTTTGCGGTTGAACACAAGTGGCCACGAGGTGCATCTGTGGAGCAGTTTTGGCTGGTTTGAGGTTCAGTCCCAATAGAGACACTTCTAGAAACTGCTGCTTGAGTTACTGCCACTCCAGCAGACCAAATCCATCAAGTGTTCAAGCAGAGACTGAGCTAAGGGGCTGGGATGTCATGATGTAGTTGATGGAGAGGAGGTTGGTGGAGTTTACATGAAACCCCAATTTGTGTTAGTGAAGCATTCAAGCCCCATTCCAAAAGCAGGGAGGCTGCATATACCGTGGGAAGGCGAGGGATGAAATAACACTGCAGCTTGCATTATGTCTTGTGATAGGAACCCAAATTGTCCATCTCCTCCATGCTGGAGGGACACTGTTGGGCACAGGTATATACAGAATACACCCAAGGCTCCAGTTTCAGGGACAGCAGTCTCATAGCAATGGTGAAATATACATTAAGATACTTTCCAAGACAAACGTACGGGGAGTGCCACCCCTGGCATCGTTAAACCCTCTGTGGGCACTGCCCTGCTCACTGCCTGCAGATGCAGGTTTTCCCCTGTGTTACAAGCTCAGTGTGACTAATGGAAGGGAAACAAGGAGTGTTTGGCCCTCGTTGGTGTCATACTATCAAGTGATGCCCACTCATTGCTTGAATAGTCTCTTACCCTTGCAGGGCTCTGACAAAGAGGGCTGTGTTCTTGCTGTATATGATTAACTAAATCCTGTGTTAGACGTAAGAGGCTGAATGGGGAGCTGAGGACACTGTTTGCAAAGATAAAGGATGTGCAACCGTACTGGCACAGGCAGTGCCCCTGCAGCAGTGGTTTGTAAGAGCACAGAGAGGCTGGGTCCTGATTTGATCCTCTTTGGAGCTGTGCTACTTAAACACATGAAATTTGAAAAATCCCTTTGTCTGGCCTCCCTCAGACTTCCCACATGGAAAAAGGGTGTGTGGGGATGGGAGTGCTGTGAACACTGCGTGCTCTCTGCTCTTTGCATCACCCAGGCCCATCCGCACAACGGGGAGGGAAGGAAAAGTCAACAGTTGTTCAGCTACAACCATCATGGAGCAGAGGCTGTCATTGTCACCAGTCAGGGAAGCCTCGCAGGGATCAGGTTCTCCTCTACAAAAGCCATGCTCTTCCCTACCTGCACCCCAGTGTTTCCATTGTGTACACACAGACTTGCTCAGACACCGCTTTTTTCCTACTTGCCTTTGCTCTTCTGATCCAAGACCACATCTATAACTCTGCATCAGGGACTGTAGCAATATCACAAGGGGTAATGGGTTAAGACCTAAATAGGCAAGTTCAGGTTAGACATAAGGAAGTTCTTCCCTGTGAAGATGGTGAGGCCATGGCACAGGGTGCCCAGAGAAGCTGTGGCTGCCCCATCCTTGGCAATGTTCAAGGCCAGGTTGGACAGAGCCTTGGGCGACATGGTCTAGTGTGAGGTGTCCCTGCCCATGGCAGGGGGCTGGAACTGGATGAGCTTCAGGCCCTTTCCAGTGCAAACCGTTCCATGATTCTGTATCAAAGTATTGCAAGGATCAGCTTCTTGCAGGATGAGGAGATCCAGTTCAGCCCCCAAGACTTTGCATGCTAGTTCATTTCAGCATCACCTTCTCCTCTGCTCGTCATCTAACACTGTTTTTATTACTCATAAGTTTTGAAATGGAGTGAAGTAGTTTGGGCAGCTCAATCTGACTGCAAATGCTTTTGCAGATTGACAGGAACAACACTTGAATTGTTGCAATCCAGCATAGGCATACCTTTCACTTCAGATATTGGGATAAAAATTATATCTTGTGGTGGTGTTCCAGGTTCAATTTCTCCTGCATCATCTGTACGTTATATGGCAGCAGCCATTGGAAATGAATGATGCCAAAACCAGACAGAGCCTGTGCTCTTAATTGAAAGGGGCCATTTGCTCTGCTGATGACAGACGGTGGCTGCCTGCGTGCGCTGACTTCACCCTCTTTGTGTGTTTCTGCGATTGTACCGCAGTGTTCGCTGTGGAGGCAAGTGGGAATATCCCTTTTATAGCATCCGTGGTGGGGACTTTCCCCCCAGGTGTTGGAAAGGTGCTCAGACAAGTGTGATGTCTTTGAACTGAATGCCCACAGGAAATCATGCCAGCTTCAGGAACTGGTCTCGGGGACACCATTCAGACACACTGAAGCCCAAAATCTTCTCCACTTCTCCCTTGTATGGCTGTGTCTTAGCTGAGATCGCTGCCCAAGGACAGCCCTTTCCAAGCACATCTGCTAAGGTGAGGAGCAAGCGCAGAGGCAAACGTGGTACAACTGCCTCTGCAGTCTATTGCTCAAATCTGAGACCTTTGCAAGCAGAAGCAGCTCACCATGTCCTAGTGAGGTGCTCCTTAACACACAGGACATCATTTTAATGGGTTTCTGTTGGTGTAAGTGTTCATCGTGGGTTGGGGTAGCCAGTGGGGCTGGGTAAGTGAGAGGTCTGTACTAGATGCTTTCTGATTGTGTCATTAGGATGGTGTATTTTGTCCCTTCATTCTCCTGTTTGTGAATATCTGCGTCTGTTTAAACACACGGTGAGTTTTGTTTGTAAAGAGTCCTCCTCTGTTTGCTAATTGCTGCATTTAGCATCTGGTTTCCTGTGAACACCTTCGTGTCTGGATCTTACCGGGGTGATCCCAACAAAAGCCACCCCGACAGCTCTGCTTATTCCCACATACAAAAATGCATCTTAGTCCCTAACCCTCACCTCCACTGCTGGCCAGGCAGCATCACTCTTAAAGAGACTGAACTATTATCCCATGCAGAGATCCCATCTTCCAGTGAGGGACAATACCAGGATGCACGGGACACTGCGCTCTCTGGAGCTCTGTGGCCAACGTGTTTAAAACTCTGGGAAACAATCCGCACTCCTTATTTCTGTAGGTGAATCAGTGCGTGTCCACCAGTCCAAACTCAGCCCTTTGTAACTCAGAAGTGAAAGTGAAGCATCTTTTGCTTTGCTTTCAGACATTATTTTGCATGCTGCTTGAGTCACAGAGCTAAAATCATCGTTGATTTTGGCCTATTTACAGCACGAGGATTTTAATAGCAGACATTCACCGAGCGCTCAAAGAACAGTCCCCAGACATGGACAATTTAAACTCTTTGCTACTGTGCCTTTTACTAATACTGACTTTTTCCCATGGATCTGTATCAGACAGAGACATGATCTCAGAGGAGCAGCCTGCTTGGCTCATGTGCTCAGGAGGCTTTCATGAGAAGCCATTCGTCCCACATTGAGCTTTCCAGCACCTTTGGGTTTTATCCAGTGTGCTTTGAAAGGTGCGGTTCCACCCCAGCGTCCGTTTTGAATTAAGCCATTTGGGCTGACAGAAGCCTAATGTAGAACAGATTTGAGTTACGAAGATCCCCACGAGGCTGAGCTCGGCCGGCTGAACGGGATGACTCATGTAATCCTTGTCAGCATGGGAGATGGTGCATGCTAAACCGCACAGGCGGGCGTCTTTAACAGTAAACCCTTGTCCAGGACAGCTCCTGGTGTGGGCACTGCTGTGAAACAGCTCCACTGAAGCTCACAGGGTGCTTGCAGATGCCTGTCCTGGTATGTGAGCAAAGGCAGCAGCAGCCCAAGCTGTGGGGGTGGTATATGGGGCCGGCACATTCATTCCTGTCACTTGCTGGAACTGCTGAGCTATTGCATGTGAGATGTGGGAAGTCAGCATGGCCTAGAGAAAGTGATTAAACAAAGATACGGGGGCCTAAGGAAGTGCCCTGGTTAGCTGAGATTTATGAGCCATGGTCGGATCCGTCACTTGAAACTGCCAAAACACAGGGGGATGGGCCTTAGCCCTTCCTGGATGTGGCAGGAGCTGCAGGCTGTGCTTTCCCATCCATCTGATGTCCATGCTGCAATACAGCTACCTGAGTGACGCCTGTAGCTTCAGGTGTGCAGGCTCTCCCTTGGTGTTTCTTGCCTTGCCTACTTTCCTTTAGTAAAAAGGATTCTGCAGTCTCGCTTATTTTATGTCTTGAGTTTAAAAACAAAAACCAAATCTATTGTTCTCCAGGGCCTCTGCTTTTTCTGCTTGTTTCCTATGGAGCAGGGGAGCTGAGGTGAGGAACTGTGTGGCTGCATGTGCGGTACTTGTGGCGGCACTGCACTGCACTCAGGACAGGGTCTGGCACTCATAGATCCACTGATGTGGTTGAGGAGTCTCCTGCTGACATTGCAGTACCTCTGTCCATAGCAGAAAGGGGCTGTATTTCAGTCAAGCAGCATCTCTCTGTTCTGCCTGAAGTAAGAGAATGACTGGAGTTAATGGCTTGTGCTTTGGTGATATCTGCTCCTACTGCTTCTGGAAATGAAGAGAAGTCACCAGCCTCCAGAACAGCTCCTGAGGCTTCTTTCCAGAGCTGAAAAGATCCAGTGTCCAATCTGGGAAGAAGGCAAAGCAGATACCCACTAACTACAGTGCTCTGAAGAGCCAGGAGCGACCTGTGGGATGAGCATCTGTCCTATCTCTCCAGCTGTGACAGAGGTGAGAAGATGGTGCCAGGTCCCCAGTGGCAGTCTTCACCTTTGCCACATCCGCCTTGTTGTGCCAGGAGATGACTGGGAAAGCCACCAGCCACAGAGCATGGAGATTCTTGGAGCGCTGACTCCGTGTCAAGGAGGGGATCTTCTCCTGGTACCTTTTATCTTTAAATTGGGAAAAAAATGAGCTACAGGGGCTGGAAATGGCAGCAGGCAGGGGGATGACTTCAGAGGAGAAGAATGCTCCTGAACCTCCCTGCTCCTCCCAGGCAAAGAAGCTGCCAGCCTTGATGTGGCATGTCATTCATCACCCCGTCACCCCAGGGCCTGGAGCTCAGTCTGCTGCCAGGAGGGAGCGTGGGGCACACCTGTAACCTTTGCCTCCCCGAGCTGTCTGCGGGTGTCCCCAAGGCTTGCTTTTGACTGCAAAGGCAATAATGGGCTGTGGGTTTCAGTGGGTGCTCATACCTGCAGGGATGGGAGCGGGTGGGGAGCGCCCTGGAAAGCATCAGCTCTGCTGTTGCAGGGTGTGTTGTAGCCGAAGGGGCACTTCCCACTACAGGGAGCAGCAGCACAGCCCATCTCTGCCCCAGGACTCTCGGCATGAACTCAACCCAAACCCACAGAAAACTCATTTTTGGGGAGGGATGGAGGCCTAGTGCTGGATTTGCTCATGCTGAGGATGGTTAAGAGCTACTTCAGAAGGTTGCTGGTCATCTTTCTGGGATGCAGAGCACCTCCAGACCTAACTTAGTGCAAGCAGACAGCTGCTGTGTAAAGGTTGGGGCTCTCAGCTTTTGTCTTGAAGCAGCTCTTCCTCATCCCACCAGCTAAAGACCTGGGCATGAATGTTCACATCTTCTTTCTAATGCTACTTTGCAGATGCTGCTGCAGCTCAGTCTGTGTGGCTCATCTCACAGCAAAGCATGAAGGAAGAGTCCCGTGCCCATTCCCCAGCAGGACTGCTTCTATCCAACCCATTGGAGCAATGGTGGGCTGCCCAGGCTGTGTTTGCTGAGGACAGGGGCTGCAATATGCCAGCAGGGACAATAGGCAAGCAGGAGATGAAAAACACACCTGGTAGAAAACAGAAGTGGATGCAGCTTCTTTTGAAGTAACATGCGAGTATCTGCAGAGAAGGAGTGGTGTTAAACCAGAGTAAAGGCCTGTCAGGCCAGTAAATCCCACTCTTCTTGGTTATCGTGTAATTTATAGAGCACTTCAAAGGTGTCAGGGCACTCTGCAAGCAAATACTGAGGGGGAATCCACTCCCCAGAAAGTCTGCCCTATGACCTTACAAGCATTAAATCCCTCCTGACTCTCCCTTTTTGCCATAACCTGGAAACCCTTCCTGCTCCAAAACGTCTCCCAAGGTCCCCCCTTTCCCTTACCTTCATCACTTGCTTTGCTCTTCTATGTAAAAACATACTTTTTTCTTATATATAATAACATATAAGTTTCTAGAGCAGACCCTGATCTTCCTGATATTTACGATGTTTTTGTGCATCAAGAAACCATTTCCATTTCTTTGCCACTGCATATTTATAGAGATTTTATTGCTTATTTCCTTTTTAAGTTCTTGCTCCTTTATTTCCTTTTAATTATTTTCTTTCAAGCTTCTGGCTGAAAGGAAGCGATACTCTTATTGCTTCAGAACAAAAGCCACAGTATTCCTGATATCAGGGCTGTAATGTTTGCTGAGGATCAAAGGAACCTTTTCAAACATTGGTGTTTGTTACCGTTAAGAGGTGGCAGCCGCATCTTAAATACCCAACCTTGTCGTGCAAGGGAGTGGGCACTGGTGATGGAGACACACTAAATCCAGCGGCATGGGCTGCACTTCAGCTACTTGCCGGTCCATTTGAGCTTTGGCCCCAGCAAGCCCCAAGGGGATGGTTTGACCTTTAGTATGAATTTAGACCTGCGCTGTGACTTCTCTAAACCATGCCTATAGAGAACTTCAGGTCACGGTAAAAATGACCATCTGCATGGGGTGTGCTTGCTCTCTGCGACTGCTGTCTATTGAGAGATGCTTTCATCTCTAAATGGCACCATCTAAATTACTGGCATAGGGCAGCAGATGAGCTTTGCAATGCGCTGCATGGCAACGTTCCTGTCACCATACAAATGGTTAAAGTAGAAAAGCTGCTCTCTTTGCTTAGATAAACAGGGTCCCTGTGTGAATAGCTTGCAGCCCCCACTCGTAATCTCTTTCTGATCTCTGGTTATGAAAATTACAGACGGAATGTAAACTCCATAAAGATTAGGAATCACCAAGAGAGTAGAAGAACTGTTGGGAAGAGTTGGGAGGTTTTTCTGCATTCCTGAGGAATTCGGCAGGGGTTCCTTTTCTATGGTGGAGCTTGTGCCATTCCCCAGCTCTTCTCCTCTCAAACTTGCTGTCTGGAGACAGTGGAGATGTTTGTGGAGGATTTTGCACTGTTGAAGAACTCTGGCATGGATTCGCTGTGACCTTGCGTAAATGACATGAGCCTTGTTTGCCTTAAGTTCCGCACTTGTAAAGCAGAGGAACAGGATGTATGTACTTGTCGAAGAATTTGGGGATTTACTGCTGGCTTGGATGGTGCTGGGGTGTTCTCAGGGAAGGAGCTCTGACTGTGAACCACGGTTGTTATATGGCACAACAGCCACTCTCTGTCAGGCTGTGCATTTCAATGTACTCATGTGGGATATCCCTTGCATGCAGGGCAGCACTTCTGACCGCAGCTATTGCTCTTGAGTGTCTGGTGTAGCGGTTCTGCTGTGCAGAAGTTCATGGTTTACCTTAATGTAACCATTTTACAGTGTTCAAATTTGGGTTGAAAACCGCATCTCTCAACACCACCACCACCACCACCACCCCCAACTTGGTGCTTTAGCACCGTGTGGAATACTCTGGAGTTAAAGAGTGTGAACATGGAGCATCCCAAAATTTTAATGGTTGGGAGCTGGGTTCTGAAAAATCCATCCCATGGCACAGATGGGGGATGCGCTGTATTTGAACTGAGTTTCCACTGACTTGTGATAGTAATGTCCTTTGGAGGAGGGGGAATATTCAGCTCCCTTCCAGCCCAAACCATTCTCTGAAACACATTCGAATCAGTCTTTATCCACACCTGTGAGTTAGGATATTGCTGTTCTTGAGATCCATCTGCAATAGCCTGTTTGGAGGTTCGTGACGGATTGGAGGAGGTTAATGATCAGTTGCTAATGGTAAAGCAGAAGAGCTGAACCTCTGGCTGGCTCCTGCTTCCTGTTCCCCGGGTGTAAAGCACTGCGCTCCATGGGGGTCCTGGGTGGGCAGCCAGCAGCAGCTCACCAAGCTGTCATTCCACAGAGCTCTGCTGTGGGGAGGCTCTGGATGCAGTTCAACATGAGACATGTTCCCGTCCTTTGGGATGGGATGGGAAGAGGGGGGGGAAGAACCGCAGTCCAGCTGGTGCAGGCGGTTCAGTCGGGCAGGGAAGATGTGCTGGGAACAAACCCATAGAGCTGTTGTGGTGCGGTTAAACTACCAATGCAGAGGCCATGCCTGGACTATAAGCTGAGGGATCGGGGGAAATGAGGCGGTTGTTTCACCTGTGCTTGCGCAGGGTTTTCCCATGTACCTCCCATCCTCCGCAGGGCCTTTGGATGCTGTTCAGAGCAGCTGTGTCAGGTTGAACAGTGTGCTCCAGGGACAAAGCTGGGCTTTCATTTCGTACGAAGGTGTTTGTGGTATGTTGCCAAGATGGTGCTTTATTGCAAATTACCAGCCAAGCTGCATCAGAGACCACCCAGATCTCTCCCTGAGAACATGGCTGTGCTTCAAAACCCCCATCAGGTGATCCCATTGTCCCTGCAGCGGGTACAGGCTCCCTGTCCTCTGCTGGTGCCATGTGCCGTGGTAGGAGTTATCCTAAGGAGGGTGTTTTACCTCAGTGTCTAGCATCTCATCTGCTGTGCGTACGGCGCTATTGTACCTGTCTTACAGCTGGGAAACCAGGGTGCAGGCAAGCAATTCCTCCCAGCCCAGGTAGGAAATCCATGAAAACCAAGGACTCAACCCAGTACCCAGATAAGCACTTCAAATATTTCTGGCTTTTTCTCCTTTGCCGCTGGTTGCTTCAGCTGATTCGTCTTTCCGGACTAACTCTGCTATCCCTATAGCAAATCTGGATCTGGTTGGAGGCTCCTTCACCTAAACATCTGGGATTTTGCCCTGCCAGGATCCGTAAGGATAGCTGAGACAGCACAGCTTGTGCGTGTTCCATGCACTGAAAACTCTGCCAAAAGTGCATTGACCTGTCTTCCTCCCCTGCAAATGGATGGATCACTTTCAGTTCTGGCCTAGTGGCACTACACTTTGCTATACATCATTGCTCTTAGTATTAGGAACTGCTGCCTTAAATCAGCAAGAGCTGGATTTCAGCCACTTGTAGTGCTTACCTGTGTTAACAGCCTCGGGCAGATAGAACTGTGCTTCCAGCTCTCTGACTTGTGCAGTCTCACAGGGAGGGCTGTTCCTTCAGTGGCTTAAGATAGCTTAAGAAAAATAAACTGTAGAAAAATTGCTTTCACCCCTTTCTATAGCGGGGTCAGTTCCCTATTGTGCTTCACAGCCTGATTCCACCACTGGTTCTGTTGGCACAACCAGAAGGGGAAGGAGGACAGAGAGAGATTACATCGACACCGCTGCCAAAGACAACATGTTGTCAAGCCACAGCCTCGGTCCCTCCTGTGTGGGCAGCAGGTCTCCTCCATTCTGTCTAGCTCTAAACACCATCAACAAACAGCAAAAGAGAATCTGATGCTTCCTCTCCCAAAGCCAGCAAGTGCCTGTAATAATAATGATTCGATAAACACCCCGAAGCATTTAATCTGCTTTTTCAGTGAGCTGCAGGCCAGGGAACGCCAGAGAGGCATGAAACAGCAAACGCAGAATAGGCTGTAATTAACTTTAAACCCTGTGGAACCCACACTGCTGTGTGTGGCAGGCTCGCTTTGGAACAAAGTTGGGTTTAGTGCAAGCTCTAATCTCAGTGTCAAGTCAAGGCTTGTCCAGAGACAGTGGATGTGCCTTTATTAGCATGCAAATCACATACTCTCTTTATTGCACTGTCTCTGCATCCCTCCCTCCAGAGCGGTCCAATAGATGCAGGCAAGAACTAATTAAATTCCTTTATCCATACCTCATGCTCGAAGTGCGGAGCTGAGGGCAGGAATGCCAACAGGCACACGCCCATACCCTCTCTATTTCCAGGGAGCGTGGCATGCCTGACCTTCACCTCATTAGGGAAGGAATAAATCCCCCAGCATGAAGATGAGGATGTCAGGCACCGTATGTATAAATCACATAAGGAGTTTCCAAACGGCTTTCATCTTGGGAGTCCTTCAAAGTTCAGAGCTGTGGATCAATGCAGAGTGGATACCTTTCAGCAGTAATTCCACATCTGAAGCTTTTTAATAATATGGCTCCTTAAAATAACATTCTAAAAGCCCAAAGCGGCTGAAATGGCAGCACACAATCAAGTGAATTACTTTAATTGCTATAATGTTAGCAGACAGTGTATTTGTAGTTTTAATCTCCTAATCCACAAAGTACCTTTTCCCCTTTACTCTTCCGAAAGAAAGTGAAATAGTTTCTGGTTTCCTTGCCAGTTTTCCAGGGATCTTTGGAAACTGAGGAGAAACCTCCCTCAGTTTGGAGGTTTCAGGCGTGGTTCTCAGGTTTCTCTTGTCTCTATTTAAAAGGTTTTCCTCAGTACTAATGCAAAGCATTTCAAGCAGCAGCAGGATCTATCCCAGCAAAGCAGCCGATCCAAGCTTAAGGAGATTCCTTTGCTCCCCTGGATGACTGTACAGAGGTTATGCACGGTACAAACCTTCCTCAGAGTGCTGAGGAAATTGGAGGTTACTGCAGATCTCCTGCTGCAAACCAGCACCCAAAGGACCAACGAGGCAGTGCTCTGTTTCCAGTCGCCTTATTTGAAGTGTTATGGCTGGAAAACCGCACTCGAGATCCTGCACTGAAGATTCCCAAGGGGCTTCCCACGTGTATAAACCAGGGTTTCTGACCTCGCAGCCATTCTGCACCCCAGCTCCTCCTGGGATGAGCAGAAACGCTCCAGCTTAGCAGGGCAGCCTGCAGAGAGGCTGCTGTAGCATCCTGTTGCATCCCTCTGAGCTCGGAGCCTTGGAGAAGCTCGCAGGCTTCCTGTGTGTGTGAGAGCTGGTGATGGCTTTTCCATTCACCAGCCCTTGAGCTGAGTTTAGAGACTCTTGTGTCAGGAGCCCACAGGTCCATGAGGTGTTGTACTTGCTGTTTAATCTCCTGCAAGATGAATTGGAGGGGTTGTGCAGAACGTGTGGGGTTTTCACTGTAATTTATCTAACCTGTAAAATCAAGCAGGGCTTAGCTGCTAAATCCGCTTTTGACAGACTTAAAGATGTGCCTACACTTAATGCTTTTATTCTCACCATACCCCATGGCTGCTGCTACTTTCCATTTTGAGTTGATGAAGAGAGCAAAGAGCAAGTTGAGCGATGTGTGCAAGGTCATGCAGGAAACTAGCAGAGAAGGGATTTGAGCCTCAGCCATAGCCTGGGTTCTTGGCTGCGGCACCATCTTCCTCTGTGATGTTAGAAACAGGATCATAGCTCTTCTGTTTTGGAGAAAGCAGCTATTTTCCTATTTGGGGGGAATTATTTTATCTGTTCCTATTAATTAAGCTACTGTAGGAATAATCCACATGGAAAAAACTCAGATGCCTTCCCAAATAGGAAGTAATTTAGATTTCAGATTAACGGCTGTGACAATGGAAATATGTAAAGCCTTTTCCTGATATAGAGCCCAAACCATGGCTAATGCTTATCTATGGGGACACAGGTGTGAAAACTCACTTGTGCTGCATGCAAGGGACAAATACTAAAGAAAGGCATAAATACCCCCATTACCACAGTGACCCCAGAACGTGCCCTTAGAGCTGGCACTGCAGAATGGCTTAATGGTGGGCAATGTTCTCCTGTATCCCCTGTAAACTGATCCTCAAAAGCAAGTTTGTATGCAACGTAGTGCAGCACAAACCCGAAGTGAGTCCCTAGTGCCAGGAAAGATTGCACTGATGTGTTTGTGTCCTGTTAAAGAATCCTTTCTTCAGGCATAACCCATGCTGAAAGGAGCTCTGCCCTGCAGTCGTTCTGACTGATAGCAAATCTGGTGCTAGCTGTGTCACAGCTAAGCCAGCTACATCTGCAGGAATCACATCTGCAGACGTCAGCAGCCCCCCGTTGTGTATCTTGAGCTGCAGGAAGGGATCCAAAACTTCTGCGACCTTTTGCTTTCACAGGAGAGCCAGGTCTTAGCTGGATGAGGCTAATTCCTGCAGAGATATGATACGGTTCGTGTCTCACTTGGAGGTGAAAGCCCACGGGCAAGGGTGGCGAACCAAGTGGTCTTGTAGCTGCAGTAAGATGTAGCCCAGTAGTTACCTTGTAGGAGCTACACAACACTCACTGAGCTGTGCTCAGTCGTTCAGCTCAAAAGCTTGGACTGCTGCTAGCATCCCCCCTCATTTAAGAGAAGAGAAAACACCACAGAGCACATTGTCACCCCGACCTTCTCTGTCTCTGACATTGTAATTGCCATTTCTCACGTCTAAAGCAGGAGCCTTGGGAGCTTGATGGGCCAGACAGAAACAGGGGGGTCTGAAGGCTGTGGTCATCTTGTCACAGGAAATGATTTTGTGCATTTCCAAGGTTTAAATGGCTGGGAACTCGCACTCCTGCAAGTCTCCCCCTCCTGCAGGCGCTCTGCCCCGATCCCACTCAGGGAAACAAATCCTACTCCTAGAAATCAGAGCGAGAGCGAGGAGTAGGGAGGATCAGGGCATGGAGTCCTTCTCTCTGGGACCTATAAATCCTCAGTTCTGGCAGTGAAAGGAGCTTTGCGAAGCAAAAGTAAGGGCTGGCTGGACAGCTGGGATGCAGGGAGCCAGCAGCAGGAGCGAGCCCATGTTAGGAGTCATGATAATACTCTGCTGCTGTCAGCTGCAGCTTACAAAGGAGCCACTTCAGTTTGCACTGCTGTCACAGCCCTGGGGATGGGATGGTGCCCGCCCCCCTGGGAACAGCAGGATGAAGCCCAGGGCTTTCTTTGCAAGCCCTCAAGTAGAAGAAAATCTCTCTTCTGTGCAAGCCTGGAGCTGTGCATGGCCAAGGCCACGTAACTGAGCACTTCAGGTTCCAACCAGCAGAAGGGGAGCTGTGTGTATCCAATGCCGGAGAGCTTGTGGGGAGGGAAGTGTGAGGAGCGAAGGCTTGTTCGGGTCAGGTGAGGATCTCTGTCAGTGCCTCTCCCTGTGTCCCACCGTTCTGCTGGGTTTCTCTCACACCAACGGCTTTAAGTGATGGAAAACTGTGTTCTGGATTTTGGGGCAGAGGCACCACAGGTGCTTCGCATGGCGTGAAGGCCCTTCACATTCCCCATGTGCTATGCTCACTGATAAGGTTAATGGGATAAAGAAAACGTTACCAAATGCATTTTACCAGATGAGTGCAATTTGCACTCAGTTGTTAGGCTGTGCTGGGTTTTGCTGCCTTAGGAGATGCAGAATGGGAAATCCTAGCTTGAATTCAGGAGAGGGGCAAGATGAAAGTGAGGAGCTGATGACTGCAAAGGGAAGCACCACAAATTTCTCTTGCACTCGGTCAAGCTCTGAAATAATCAGATTAAGCCATAACTGTGTAAATGGGGCTTGAGTGTGTTTGCTCTGCTGACTTGGTCATGCATTCAGGACACTCAGAGTGGTGCAACTACAGCCCAGGAGGTATTAGTCACGCTGAGAGAGCTTCAGTGAAATAAGAGGGCTTCATCTGGGCAGTTACCAAGGCAACTCTTGCTAATATTTCATTACAATGCAAGTCCCACGAATTAGGACTGGGAATCTCCAAAAGAAGAGCTTATTGTCAATATTGCGCCTGGATTGGGTGTATCCCAGAGAAAAAGAAAGGGGGAAAAAGCATTTGCCATTGGCAGAGCTCACAATGTGTGGCTGGAGCTAAACGCTGTCATGCAGCTCTGCCTTGTGCTAAGTGGGGAAGTTTTGGATAGTAACTAATCTATTCCTAGCTCGGAAATAAGTGGAAAATACAGACACGAACATATCTGTGTTGAGACGATGCCAAGACACCTGCAAGCAATGCTGGGCCAGTGGCTGCAGCACAGCCTGTCCCAGTACAAGCTGGTGCCCTCACACAGAGGGGTCTTCACCCCAAAGTGCTGTGGCTGCCATCGGTGCGTTTGCTGGAACCGGGTCCCCAGTGCCAGCATGTGGAGACACAGCACAAAGGCTGTTTGACCTTCCGCAGTCATGGGGCCAAGGCATTGCACACCAACTCTTTGCATTGCAGCTTCTGCCCTGCTAAAGGATGGGGATTATTGGGCAGAATTAGAGATACCACATTTATGTCTTCTAATATGCTTAAATCAAATAATGCAAATGAGGGGTTTAATGTCGGTGGAGCACACCTAAGATACCAGCTCCTTCTGTTTGTCCACATGGATCATTGCTATTCCAGAAGAGTTTTCCTCTTTCTCACCTTTTGTTGCCCTTGCCCTGTCTGAAGCGAGAAGAAAACACAAAACCTGTGCATTGAGACTGGTTTTTGCCTTTACGGCTACACAGAAGGTTCCAGTAACGGTCTTAGTCTGTAACTCTGACAAATAGCACAGGTAAAGGCTGGTGGATGCCTGGTCTTTGCTTCCCACCTTGAAGCCCCATGGCTGCTTGGTGACCCCAGCACAACCTGCCTGTGCGGCAGAGGCTTCTAGCAGAGGCCCCACGTACTCATTATGCCAGCACTGGTTGCTATAATGCTTCAACCTCCTGGCCATGGGGAATGAGGTTATTTCCTACGTTCAAAACATGCATTTGAAAGAGAGGAAACCCTTCTTTTCTCACATTGCTTTCCCCAGTCTTTTTAGCCTCTTTCCCAGCTGCCATTCTTTGCAAGACCCAGTTCTCATCTCATCAGGAGAAACGTGCACAAGGAGAAAAGCTGAGGAGCAGAAAAACTGGAGCGTGTTCTCCTGGACCTGCTGCTTCCAGAGTGATTTGTGACTTTAGCACCAGCTCTCAAGAATGGCAAGAAGAAAAGAAACCTCCTGAACGGAAACGCAGTGGATGATTTAAACCAAGCAGTCCTTATTGATGGGAATCATTCCTTCCCCTCCTTCAAAGCAATGTGTCTATTTCCTAGGACCATAGAATGGTTTGGGTTAGAATGCTCTGCATGTCTCTAGCTTGCTCCTATTGCTGTTTCACCCGTGAGTGGGTGCATTAACTCCCATGATTGCACTGATTTTCATCCCGAGCACATTCACTCATCTCCCTGCTTCCTCTGTGGCTTCAACTTGCCACTGCAGTCTTCATCCTCCTGCAGCGCTCAGCAGCCACCACGTCTCAGCCGAGAAGTAGCTGCCCTTTTCCGGTGGGTGAACTGATCTCTGTTGACATGTCAGCTCAATCTGCAGGGCCCTTCTGGCTGCGGGCAGAGCTGCATGGCATAAAGTTAAAGTGTGATTTAGTTACTCACATAAAAGCAGCTGTGTTCCTGTTTGATTTGCGCAAAGAAAAACACGTAGTTCATGATGACTAAGCCTGAAGAATGCAAAGGAGACAGCACATATGCATGTCTTCAGTGTGCCCAGGAAGAATATGGAGTTTAGGCTTTGAAGGGAAGTATTTGGGTCCTTGCCAGGTAGACAGACAGTATGAATGAAACACCTGTTCTGGCTTTGGGAGGGTTTTGGTACCCTTTGATTCAGGAAAGGTACAGACTGACCTTAAAGCGAATTGAATTCTCTGGTGCAGAGTAACATGTCCTGCCGCATTATGAAACGTCTTGATCTCTCTGTGAGAATGTCCACAGCAGACGGAACACAGATGCGTGCTGCCCTTGGGTTAGAACTAAACGGTGCAGGCCAGGCACGGCAAGCGGACCAGCTGGGTATCAAACCAGCCTTTTCACGTTTGACTTCGATGTTGAAGGAGAAACACTATAAAGGAAACAAAGATAAGACACGTTAATTTAACAGAGGGGGAATAACCGTTAATTCCAGATGTGTCCTAATTCAGCTCTTGGTGATGCTCATTTGGCACTTGTCAGATTTAAGGGTTTGCATCGCACATAACGTAATTCAATTCTGAAAAGATACAAAGGATGCTCTTTCTTAGAGTTACTTCCTGTTGCATCACCGTATCGGTCTGCTCTGGTCGGTCCAGGTTTAACTATTTCTGTTAACACTGCAAAACCAGCAGCAGGAATATTTCCATAAAAGCAGAGCTGTGCTGGGGATAACACTGTGGTGTAGAAGTTTATGGCCTGTAGTAGAGAGCAGATGATGAGGTAGCGTGATGAGCCCAAGCATCCCTTTTGGCCTTTGGCTTCCTGCATTCATAAGAACCAGCCTGAGAAAGTGAGGCAGATCCTGGTCAAATTCCTCATGGCTTCAGCAAACCTCCTCAGTCATTTCCCACTGTAGATGCAAGCTGGGCCCTACCTTCCCCTATGCAGAAGGGTTTAAAAAGCTGGAATTGAGCTGTCAGTTTGAAGAACAAACAGGGCAAATGTACTTTGGGTGTCTGCCTGTGGGCTGTTTGCAGTACTGTCTGTCTGTGCCTGTGTGAACAGGAGGGGAACCCCTTTCCGTGCCTCTGTCAACTCAGCAAACTCAGTGAAGCCTCACTTGAAACCTTACTTTTGTTACAGTCTTCTGAGGTACAGCCCATGAAGCTTGGGAGATTATGAAGCTGGAGATGTGCTTGAAGGGTATCGATTGCTCTTCTGGCTTGTGTTGGTTCAATTCCAGCTCATTTGGAATTAGTTTTTAGCTTCTAGTAGCTGTTCTTGACACAGTTGTGTCAAGACACAACAAGCTCATGAAAATGGGGAGCTTGGTGTAATGTTCTTAGGTCAGCAGAGAGCAAAGCTCAGGAAACACATTTATTCCTCCTTCTTGCAGCAGGGAAGTAGGAAAGTAATTAAATCTGCCATGAAATAACACGTTCCTGACCCTATACAAGGTACAAGAACCATATGCTCACTTATTTCTCTTGGCCCAAGCTCTGCTTTTGCTGATGGCTCTGGCTGTAGTGGTACCTTGCTTGGGGATACTGTGGCTCTTTTCCTATTGACCAGATGTTGGATTTCCCAGAGCAAAGAGCACTTCTTTCATTTCTCCATGTAATAGACAAGACAAAACCAGAGAATGTATCCCCAGCAAGCAGAATGTGTCTGCATTGCCATGGAGTTACTCAACAGGCCCTGGTTCTATCTGTGGGACACTTCCCTGCACTCCTGAGGTACGTTAGAAGGGCCTGTGGGGATTGGGAAACTCTTGGTTGTAACTTGCTGAATCCTTGTTCAGATTTAGGAACCGGGTTCCCTCATCGAGGTGAGCTGCTGGGAGCCCAAACGTTGACTTTGTTCTCAAGCTCTTTTAAGCTCTTCCTGCCCCTCCACGCTCCCCAGACCCTACTGTCATTCCAGAGCTAGCTCAAGGAAAGAGCTTGTGAAGGCAGTTTCTGGGAAGCTCCTCATGGTCCTGCAGTTTTCAGGGAGGCAAAAGTCAGAACATCAGCGGAACCCAGATGCCTTTAACAGTTGCAGATGGATAGCAGCATGGCTGATGTCATGTTGCTACACATAGGGGCAGGGAAGATATGAGTAGGATCACCGCAGACCATTCTTTCTGCATTCACTGGTGGTGGGTTAGTTTTAAATGGAAAAGTCCCTTCTGTTTCAACATCTCATATCTGAGAGTGTGTCACTGTGACCAGGAGCTTTGTGAAGCTGAGCCAAGCGCCATTGCTAGGCTTGAGAAACTAGTACAACTCAGAGGGACCAGAGCAGGTGATAACATGAGCGGTAAATACCCAGAGCTGCTGAAGTTAATGCTTAGCAAAGCTTCTTAAATGGAAGAAAGGCTTCAGTATTCCAGCTAAGTTCTAGCTGCTTTAGGTCAGGGCACATCTCTGGGGGAGCAGAGTATTCCTTGCCAACCCACAGGGGTTTTCGCCTGCCACATTTGCCACTGGTGACCCTCACATGGGACTTGTGTCTGGTCCAGCTTAGCAAGCATGTCTTCTTTTCCTGGGTGCGGCTGACCAGAGGTGGCATCAGGAAGGCGCTCAAGCCGATAGCCTCTAGCTGGTACGGTTAGCTATGTTATAAACTCTGCTGAAAAATCCCCCAACCAACTCATTAGAACATTCTGTCCTTAAGCCAATTTCAGATTCCTTCTGTATAAGTCACCTAAAGACGTTTCCAGGCTTCCATATTTGCAAAGTAGCTCTTCTTTACCAGGCGCTGCAAAACCATCACCTTTTCCTGAGCCTGTACCACAAACCCCATATGTTGAGTGTGAGTTCACTTGCCTTAATTACGTTTTGGAGGGTGATTAATTGCATGCCACAACATTAACACTAGAGGAGTATTAGGCTGACCCAAGGGTTTTGCCTTGTAACTCTCTTGTAGAGGTGGGAGAAGGTTGTTTTCTTCATCTTAGCCCTGCCTTCCTTGTTTGTACATATTCACAAGTGTAAGCAGCTCATTAAATATAGCATTTGAGAAAGTTGCAGGAAGTTTTAATTCCTGTCCTGTGGAGTATTGGTCTCCGTACATAAACATGTTAGTTAACCATTACTCCAGAGCACAAGTATTTTCACTGGTGGCTCTTCCACTTTCCCCAGAGGCAGCTACCCATTTTCAAGCAGTTTAAAGGGCAAAGATGCCTGTTCTCTTTATAGCAGTTTGGTTTAAAAGGTTCTCTTTTAAAGGATACATTCATCTGCCGAGTGAGAAGATCCTGCCTTAAGGGGGGAAACCAGTAGAAAGGGATACAGGCAGGAAGGAGTTAAAAGATGCCTGAAAGCCCTTTAGGAAGTGTTTCTAAGTGAATGGGCTTGGCGGCTGTGCTTCAGTGCTTCCTGGCCATGTGGAACCAGGTACCTCTCACCACCCCTGCCCTTGCCAGGCCTGATGTCATGCTGATGTGATCTCCCACTGCACAGTGCCAGGAGGGAAGGGGCTGCACTGGGGATGCTCCCTGATCTGTGATGGTGTGGGGGTCCTTCACCTCCTCATGTTGGGACTGACCAGCTTTCCCAAGCAGCACATGGCTGCGGGCTGCGAGTGTCCGCTGACCCAGGCTCCACTCTACCATATGGTAACCTTCCACTGTATTGCTATACATTAGGTCACGCACAGTGCTTTAGATACAGCAAAAGGGATCTTCCAAAGACCTTTGGCAGTGCCAAAATGAGTGTTACTGCATGGCCTGCCAGGATCACTCCCATAGAGCTCTGCATTTAACTATACACATCACTACGGTATTTTTTAGAGAGCTTTTCATATTTATGGCAGTAACTTTTCAAGAGAGCTGGTTCTTGCTCACTGTCACAAGAGAGGAACAAAGAGGGTGATGTGATGACACGAGCAAATGCCCCGCAGCAGCCTGTGGAGACCTGGACATGCTTAAGAGATTGGTTTGCTTCCTGTATGGTCCAATTACCATAGCAATGCCACTGTATGAAGTCCAGATCTTGTCTGTGTTGGTCTGCTCTGTAGCTTCTTCCTTTAAAGAAACAGTATTGGTCAGTTCAGGCACAACGTTTTGTGTGTATCATTCAATTCTTGGATTTGAAATAGGCTGCCTGTGCTAGAAAATCAAAGTAGTGCTTAGATGAGTTAATTTATGTACTGTTGCATATAACTGTTTGTAGTATGCTCAGTTTCTTATCTGTAAAGCATCTTCCCCCCAGCAGTATATAGAAACGTGGGTCCTTGCAGATCTCACCACGCAGGGATGGTCCATGGGCAGAAGAGAGATGGGGAGAAGGTTGGGTTTGTTAATTAGTAATGGGGTTTTTCCTGGAGATAAACAGATCTACCGGTTAATGGAGTTTAACTCCATTAATGGAGCGAGCCGGCCGAGGCAGCGCAGCCCGCAGATACAATGGGCACATTGTTTCCCGGGGGATCCTATCCCCCTTTTTTCCCTGGGAGGGGGGATCCCTTCACCCCGTTTGGCCTCTGCTGCCCACGGGAAGGGGGGTTCCCGGCACGGGGGGGGGGGGGGGGGGTGCGGAGGGCCCCGCCTCTGAGCCAAAGGGGTAGGAGCGGTGGGGCTGCGGGCGGCCCCTCCCCGTCGGGGGAAGCTGAAGTAGTTGGGCCGCGGCGGGGCGGAGCGCAGTGCCGAGGCGGCGGGACGGGGAGGTCGGTGCCGCTGCCCGCCCCGGGGCAGCCGCGGTGAAGATGGCGAGAGCGGCGAAGCGGGGCGGTGCGCGGCCGGAGCTGGGGTTGGGGCTGTTGCTGGCGCTGACCACCGCCGCCGCCCGGCCGCCCGCCTCCTTTCCCAGCGATGTGAACGGGCACAGCCTCCATCCGCCCTACTTCAACCTGGCCGAGGGCACCCGCATCTCCGCCACCGCCACCTGCGGCGAGGAGGCGGTGGGCGCCGGCAGCCGTCGCGCCGTGGAGGATCTCTACTGCAAGCTGGTCGGGGGGCCGGTGGCGGGGGGGGACCCCAACCAGACCATTCAGGTACGGCCGGCGCGGCGGGGAAGCGCGGGCACGCAGCCTGCGGAGCCTCGCTGGGGTGGCACAGCCGCCTCCCGGCTGGGGGGTGCAGGGGGGTCCGAGCCCTTCTTTGTGCTCCTCCAGCCATCGCTCCTTTTTTCCACCCCTGTTCGCCGGGACCGGGGAGGGCAGAGGCTGGTGCAGGGAGCGGGGCCCCACGGTCCACGCTGCCGTTTACCAACGCATCCGCTCTTGCCCGGCCGCCGCAGCCGGACCTTGCGCGTAGGGTTCGGTAATGGGGGCTCTGAGACGGGGTAGGTAGGACAGGACCGCGGGGCATCCTCCCTTGCTCGGACCTGTGCACCGGAGCCTCTCCGGAGTCCCCAGGGAGATGAGGCAGACACACGTGCTCTTCTTCTCCCGGCCTTGCCAGAAGTTGCAAGTGGAACGCGGCTTGCTGAGTGCCTCTGTTAAAGTTACCGGTTCTTTATGGTCACGAAATCCTGGGCAAACCATCTCTGTAATTCCTCTGCCAGACACGGAGTCGTTACGATAAATGTGATAACATTTACCTTTACCTGTCTTGGCTCTGCCATTCCCTGTGTGTTTGGAGGGGCATTTGGATGAGCAAAGGAGAAAGTGGAGAGGGTGAATTTTACAAGCGAGTGTCAGGTCACTTATCTCAGGGGTCCCATTTTAAGTGGGCCAGAGAGAGCCTGCAGCCAGGAATGCAGATGGTGAAAACCGCCGTGCGCTTTAACAGCTACTGCTCTCTGAAAAGAAGACAGAGCAGTTGTAAACGGGTTTGTAAACCACTTGTTTTAGTTGCAAGAGCTCCAGACCCAGGGCAGCCCGAGCCTGCTCCGGAGCTGCTGCTTTCTAGAGTTTTCTGCATGTGACTCCTGAGGTTGGTGGTGCCAGTTCATCTGTTGCAGTGGAGCAGGAGGGCTGTCAGTGTTGGATGTAACAGTAAGGAAGAGCGAGGGAAAACTTGAGTTTTTGGGTTGAGCCTTTCTGGGCCTTTTGTGTAGGGGTGGCTTTGTTACAACATCATTTCTGAGGCATTTTTCTCATTCTGGGCACATTCTCCCAAGTTAGTGCAATACCAGGAATTTTCTGGCTATTGTGTGGTTATATCATGGAATTTTGCTCCGTGTGCAGTAGAAATTGAAGATGCTGCTGGGTGGCAGAAAGCTGACATACTTCTCCTCTGAGTTTTGCCACCTTTTTAAGCGATTTGTTTCGCTTTGCTGCTCTCTAATGTGACGCGAAGGAGCAGGAGACTTACAGGAACCTTGATGTAGTAATTGTGCCTGCAAGCGAGGCAAAGGTAATAAGGAAAGGTGAAGAAGTAACTGCTACTGTGTGCATTTGCCAATGGATGTGAATGATCTGCCAAGCAAAACTGGGAGGATGAGACCTCACAGAAAAGCTGGTAAATGTGGCTATGCATTTATCCCTCCACATCTGTCCAGCTGTGCTCTGGCCGCACCGCCAGCTTAGCATGACCCTGAGGGTGCTGGTGACTAAAGTAAACCCTTCAGGCTGCGTCAGCTTGGGGGCAGCTGTATCTCATCCATAAGTGCAGCCCTTTCCTGGCTCCATAGGGTGTACGCATCCCCCCCGATTCCCCCTGCTGCCAAACGGGGCTCCTCAGCGCTGGATTTCTGCAGCGCTCTGCTCTGCAGCTCTGGCGCAGGGTTGCTTTGATCTGAGCACCGCTTCCCAGGCCAGTGGTCTTCAGTCAGCCTGAAAGCTTTAGAAAAACCCTTTTGTGGTGGCTTCTTTCCATGGCCACAGGCAGCACCAAAACGGGAGGGGAGGAAACAGGGGAGGGGTCACAGTTCCAATTCATTCCCTTTAGGGGTTCCGGCACCACCCGGTGACTAAAGCAGTGCTGGAGGTGGGAGGGAAGTGTTCAATTTGAGCAGCCTGAAGCAACAATAATGAACTCCACATGCACGTCCTCGCTGCCTGCGTGTCCCTTCCCTTCCCCATTCACTTGCTCTGCATGGTGCAGCTGTGGTGTAAGGGGAAGTTTGGTCAGGAATTCTGGGAGAATGCCTCTTGGCACCCTCCGGGAGATTTCCACGTGCTGTGGTGGTGAAGGGGCATTTGCTTGACCTAAGACCCGGGGTAAACATGAACACCATCATCTAGTCAATGAGTTCAGTCAGTTCTGTTTTCTGCTTGTTTTCATTTGACACTGTAGAAGGCTTTCAGGGAAGGGAGTTCATTGACTGCAAACCATGATAGTCTTCAAATGTCGATAAGCACTGAGCTTCCTGAAATAATGCTGCCCTAAAGACACTTGAAGTGCTTCTGGCACAGTTTGTGGGAAGGCTGTAAACCTTTTCAAGGGGTCCCCTTTGCTTTATTCAGGGCTCTTTGGCAGAAGACAGAGTTTCTAACTGGGGGGGGCTTTTCAGCCTGCAAGGATGGGGTGCGCAGTGATGCTGAGGTGTGCTGAAAGGGACTCCCCACGCAGGTTTGCTCCCCTTGTCCCACGGACGATCCTGCCTTCATGATAATGTCTCAAAGATAAGGCAAAGAGAGATTATAGGTTTATTGATCCTATCTAGCTTTACTGAAGATGCTTGTAGCTGTTTGTCTTCCGAGACAGAGCCAGCTCTGCAGAGGCATAGCTCTTGTGCCCCATCCCATCCCACTGCCTGGGGGCTGTTCCAGAGACCTGCCAGAGCTGGCAGGGATTGTTCGCTGCTCTCGGTGAGGCAGGGCTGTGGATGATTACTTTAGTTCAGATTAGTAGTATAACAATAAGGCAAGTTACTGGCATGAATTGAAGCAATTATAGACGTTAGAATTGAAAGACTTGCAGCAAACCTCACTGGTTTCAGATCAGTGCTGCTTCTGCTTTCATCTGAAGTCTGTCTTCACCTGAGCCCTGCTACTGCAGAGCACTTGGATGCATGAGGAATTGCTGTGCGTGCCTGTGTGGTGTTGGTGCTAACTGGAGGTCTTGTCCTCTTGCCCTTCATGATGTTGGTACAGATGGGATTTGAACCTGAATGTCTCTGGATTAAGTGGCATTCTCTGTTGATATCCTGCAATAGGCAGCCACCACCTGGCTTGTTGCTTCTTCCTCCTGTGCTGTGCATGGTGGGGGATGCTGGCTCAGCCCCGGCAGTCTGTGCTTTGGGTGTCAGTTGGTTCTGTGCCTCTCTGTACATGTCTCTTCTGTATTTATATGTATGATACCTCTGGACTTCAGTGGTTTAACTGCATCTGAAAACAACAGTTTTAGACCAAGCTGTTGTTGCCTGCAGAAGAGATACCCGGAGTCAGCGCTTGCTTGTGTGAGCAGTTGCTTGATCTGTGAGGACATCCCCAATAACAGCTTACAGGCACGCACTTTCTGTGTCTGAAATGCCCCATTTCCTGCCTTCCTTACCTCATCCAGCAGCCCGGCCTGCCCCACGCTCCCTGTGGCTTTCCAATAAAGAAGGTGAGGAGAGCTGAGGTTGGATCCCGGCAGGGCCGAATAAACTGGGACAAAGCCATCCGCTTTCCCCGAGGGAAGCGGTGCCAGCGGGGTGCCAGGCTGCCCTTTATGCTCCGAGGGAACTTCAAAGTTCCCACTGACTTGAGCGGGAACAGGATCAGGTCTCTGGAAGCTGCCCTCCATTCAACTACGCTGTTAGCTCCCATAGTGGCAGGTTTATGTTCTTGAAGCTGCCTTGCAGTTTCTTGCGTTGCCGAAGTTCTCTCTTTGGTGTGCTTTAGCGATGTCCACGCCTCCCCAGCTCTGGCAACCCGCTGTCCCTGCCAAGCCCGCAGCTCTCAATTGCTGGTTAATTAAAATCCCCTGCTGATGTCAGAACTTCTCCCTTCCCTGTAGAGACCTGATGCGCTGTGCCAGAGCCTGAGCTGCTCCGTAATACAAACAGCTGGGAATGGTTCTCATCAGGTTTAGGTCTGGCTCTGATGAAACAATTAATGAGCAGATGGAGCAGCACAGGGGCTAACGGCACTTTGAATAGCAAACTTAATTCAGCTGTTGATGTGCTACCAGCCCAGTAGCAGCTCGTGATGTACTGAGGAGGGGGAACAGCAGCATTACAAATGGGGAGCAGCTGATCCTATTTTTGAGTCCCCTCTTACTCAACTTGAACTGCCTGGCTCCCCTCAGTGTGAACTTTGGGTTCAAGATGGCTTTCACATCTGTGGCAGGAATGTAAAGTATGAAACCGCTGTGGTTTTTTGTTGTTTATCCCCATTTTGTACCCTCACTCCCATCTCCCCCCACCTCAGTGCTGCGTGTTGTGCAGCAGCAATTTCCACACAACCTGTTGCACCGGTTCCTGTTAAAGGGTTGAGCTGAAGAGTTGGGTCAGTTTTATCTGGTCTGTTCTCCCTGCGTGTTCAAACGAGCCTTGTCCTGACCTCTCTGTGCAGCAGGAGCTCCCCGCATGGGTGTCAGGGTTACCTGCATGGCTTCAGCTGCCCTGTCCTTTGGCCTTGTGCTTGCACGTCTGCTATTTCATATCTCTAGAGGTGTTAGTTAAATGGTGTTCTTGTTCAGGACAGTTGCCTGCAAATAACACAGCACATGGCTGTGGGGAAGAATGCTGTGAAATCTGTTTCCTTTGCACTGGGATTCCTCCAGAGTTTGGGGCGTCTGGAAGATCCCATGCTCTGCAGTGATTCAGCCCTTGTAGGGATGCAGATGCGGGAAGCCTGTCTTGAGATAATGTACTTGGTATAATATTAAAGCTGACTGCTGCTGGGACAGGCAAGGATAGCTTGCTTGCCTGGGAATAACTGTCTTTGAGGGGAAATTGCCTGTAAGGTTTTCCCTTCCAGGCTGTTTGTAGCAGCAACTCAAGTGACGGAACAGTGGCTCCACAAAGCAAATAACTTGCCCGTTTTCAGGGCTGTCTGCAGGTTTCTCTAAGAGTGGATCAGATCCATTTGTGCGTTAAAGGGGAAAGAAAGAATTGCCCCTCACAGCGTGGGTCTTTGTCTGATCCTGCGCAGGAGGTGCTGTTAAAGTTGAAGAGTTGTTTACTCTGGAAGTGTGTCCATGGAGCTGGCAAACCAGCACCACAAAAAGCAAGGCAGGAAAGCGATTGGCCAGCTGGCAGCAGGGGCCATCCCTTTCTGGCCTGGCACTGCAGCATCACCAGCAAGAGGAACTTGGCTGCTAGACTGTGAAGCTTGAAAATGCAGCTGAAAGGACTGTACTCATGAAATGAATAGGTTGACAAGAAACAGATTGCAGGGAGCTGGGCAGGAGAGCTGCCCGGCTGGGTCCATAGGAACGACTGAATGGGCTGGGTCAGGATCTTTGGGTGTCAGCAGGGCTCTGAGTGGCAGCCTCAGTGGAGGAGGTGCATTGTGATGGGGCTTCTCCCTCTCCATACTTTTCTGCCTCTGGCAGCCAGTTCTCTGTGACAGTCCCTTTGCCAACACTCAGTGAATATCTGAAATACAAAAGGGATGCTAAATATTGGTTTTATTCTTTCCAACAGGGCCAATACTGTGACATCTGCTCCTCTGCAAACAGCAACAAGGCTCACCCCATCACGAATGCCATCGATGGGACAGAGCGCTGGTGGCAGAGCCCCCCCCTCTCCCGGGGGCTGGAGTTCAACCAGGTCAATGTCACGTTGGACCTCGGACAGGTAAGCCAAGTCCTTCTTGGTTATGCTGTAGACCAGGCTGGCAAGGACCTGCTCCTCTGCTTCCGAGATCCTTCAGGGGTCCTTGCTGGAAGGTGAGATAAAACCTGCTTGTTAAATGACAGAGCAGGAGGGTCTGGTTAAAATATGGAAGGAAAACCTTCTTGTCCATGTGTGGTATTAAGTGCAGTCTGTGCTATTTGCTGTTATTATTCAGGCTGTCCCTAAATACTGAGTCGCTCCTGGAAACCTTTGCAGGTGCCATTCCCCTAAAGAGGGTATCTGCCTCCTGAAGAGGCATGGTTAGCAAGGCTTCACCCCAGAACAGGAAAGCACAGCCCTGAGGAGTTTAAGGTTGTGCTGTAAAACTTCAACTGGTGCATTTAAAACCCTTTACAAACAGCAAGTCCATCCTGAAGCTCTTCCTATAAAAGACAATGGATGCTTGGTCTCTAATGCTGGCAAGTCAAAAGGAATTAACACTGTAATAGTACTGTTGCCAGGCCCCCCCCCCCCCCGCCTCTATTCATCTGCAGTTATCCCTCTGGAAATGGGTTAATTCTCTCAGGTTTTTCTGGGCTCAGAAGAGGCTCATTTGTCTCTGCAGTTTGTAAGGCGCCTGACTCCACATTTACAGCTATGGATACCTGGCATGTCCTGGTGGTGGTACCCTCTGTCAGATGCCTCAGACACACACTAGTCCTCAGGATTGTCTCTGGTCCACTCCCTGCCCTGCTGCAGCGCTCTCTTGGAGCCTCTCAAACACTCTCCACAGCTTCCCTCCCATGAGTGCCAGCTCTGAAGCTGTGCTGTACGCAGCACCAGCAAAGCCTCTCTCAATGCCCAGGGCACATCATGCTTCGCATAATAGCTGTGTGGGCAGAGCCTCCCCGGGGCACGCACGCTGTGCTGATCCTGTTAGCCAGCGTAGGTGGCATCTGCTGTGTCTCTTGGAGAATTCCCATCTGGCAGGGGTGCGCAGGGTTGCTTGGACTCCCTCCTCCCACCGAGGGCCAGCCTGGAATGTGGCTCTCTGATCTCTCACCGCTTCTCTGGAAGGGGGATGTCAATGACCAGCTTCCCTTGGGAGCTGCTTCTCCTCTTTGTCCTTCTCGGTGGCAACTTCTGGCTTTAGGCCAGAGCTAACAGCACTTGAAAGCCGTTCCGTTTGGCTCACCTGGGGATTTGCAGGCTTCAGATCTGCAGTGCTGGGGCCAGGGCCTGCAATGATTTAGGGGCTGCAGTACTGTTAAAACTGAGCTGGTGTAAGTTTACCTTCCCTCTCCTCTCCCAAGCCTCTGTATTTGCTCTGGATACCCTTTGGGATGGGATTGCATCCAAGGCTGGCACCAGTTGTTTCACTCTGGGCTCACAGAGCCTCTATTTCCGCACCACCTTTGCTAAGTAAGCGGTTGCCCAACTGATCTCAACAGGAGCACAAGCCTAAAGCTTCAGCCCGTTTTTAGTGGCTTCCTCTTAATACATGCCCTTATTGTATGTAATTGCTATAATAACCCAGTAATGCTCCCAGTGAGAGGCAGTTCTTTGCTCTTCCCTCCTTTGTGTTGGTAGGTTGGGCAATGGAAATGTTACAGAATCACTAATTTCCTGCTTTTGAAGGCTTGAGGCAGGTGGAAAGGATGGAAGATGAAAAGAGGAACTCGTGGGACCCAGCAGGGTCTGCAGGGCGAGTGCAGGATGAGGCCAGGATAGCTGGCAGCCAGGCTTTGTGCATTCCTTGGATACCTGTGAAACAGGTAACACCCTCAAAGGCTTGTCTGAGAGCAGGGCTTTTCTTGGCAGGCAAACAAGGCCTCTCCTTGCTCGCTGTGACCCTCTGGGGAGCTCTTGGACCAATTCAGGTTTAATTGAAGGGACTGAAAGCTTTTGTCCCTTTGGGGGGCCATGAGTGCCTGGAGCTGATGCATGGTGCTTCAGAAGGGGCTGGCACAGGGGTTATGGTGTCAGCCCCCTCCTTCCCTGCTGGCTTGGTCCCTCTAGAGCCGTAAGGACTTCATTACCAGTTGGAATCGGGTTTCTCCAGCATTTGGCAAGGCTGTGGCAACCGGGAGAGTGGCACTTAATTAAGCAGCCTGTTGGTCTTTGCTTTTCCTGGCTGGGAGCTTGCTCTCCTCACAGGGATGTTAAAATCCTATGGGAAGAAGGGAGGGAGGAAGGTTCACAGCCAGCAAAGAAGCTAAAGAAGGGCTCAGGCTGGCCACCCAGCTGGTGTGAGTGTATTAAACACTCACATCACGTCATCTCAGTGCTAGCAGTGGCCTAATCTTAACAGCTTCATCAGCAAGGGGGATCAGAGCTCCCACCACAGCATGGGAAGAGATTGTGGCTGATTATCTGCTGGAGCACTTGGGTCTGAATTGCTTCTGCTGGTGCTGTGTCTGTTCCTGCCTCCGTGGGGTGGAATGGTTTTCCTTTCTGGAATTGGTGGGGGGAAAAGCTGGAAGAGGAGGAAAAGTCACTCAAGGTTTCCCATGTCAGACCTGGGGCTGAGCACCAGGAATGTGGCAAACGGCTCCAAGGAGGACAGTTAAATGGATTTTTCTCACCTTTGACCATGACCTTGTGCTTAAAGCTTTAGTGTACTTAGGATGAGTGGCTGGGCCTCTGCATGGATGCGCTGCAAATTCAACATTGCAGCATCATGATGAAGCACGGTTCAGGTTCTGGAGGGTGGAAGTGGCTCTGCTGCAAGGGGCTATGCAGGGAGCAGAGGAAAACGTGACTCACTGCTGCTATGGGAATTGTCCCCAGTGATCCCGCTGTGATGAAGTTGCCCCAGTGGGTGGAGGGGAGGAAAGGGTGTGATGGAAGAGTCTTTTCTTCTTCTTTTTTCTCTTGAAGAAGGTCATTTGAGTCAGAGCTGACAAAACTCAGGAGGTCGAAGGAAACATGAATGACTGGAATCCTGCCAGGGCCTGACATCCCTCTTGCATGAAGGTGAACCCAGGCCAGCCCTTCCCAGAGATGTTTATGGATAGTTGGTGCTTATGATAAACTCTGTGAAGAGGAATGCTTGCAGTCATGCAAGAGCAGGAGCTTCATGCCAGTGCTTGCTCGAGGTTAATGACTGCAGTGGCTGGCTAGCATCCCCCATCTCCCCCCTTCCCAGAGCCTCCTGGCCCCTGTGACACTGGAGAACAGCAGGAATTCAGACTGAAGCTTTGCAGGGAGTTTTGATTTACATCCCAAAGGTATTTAACTTGTCAGTGCTGTGCAGAGGGCACGCAGCCTCCCCTCTGCACCAGCAAGAAACACCTTCATCCATTCACCTCTGCCCCTGAGGAGAGAAGAGAAACCTCCTCCTTTGGAGAGCTCCAGGCTGGTGCTGCTTTGAATGCAGCTCCCTTTTGGGTTGGAAAGAAAGGAAAGGAACAGGGTTATGAGGCCAGTCCGAAGGTGTGTTCCGTAGTCACTGCAAGTCGTGTCTAGGGAAAGGGGTAGATCAATAACTTCCTGGCTGCCTTGAGAAGTACCTTTCGAGTTCTCCAGCCATTACAATGGGATCTGCCAAAGTTACCGCTTCTCCTGCCTCCATTGAACTGATTAACTTCTGTTTGCCAGGCTCTTCTGGCTCCAAAGCCAAGGTCTTCATTAGCACAATACATAGTGATGCTTCAGCCCTTGGCCAACAGGCTGCTATTCTTTCAGTGTGAAATGTCTCTCAGAGGGAGGTGGGTGTTTTTCTGTGTTGCATTTCCAGAGCATAAACCTACTTCCTTTCCTTCTTGCACTGCAAATGTGACCCCTTGGGATTGGCTTTGCACAGCCATTGGATGTGGGGGCTCTTACAGGTGCTGTGAATGTGGCTGAACGCCTGACTTGCATGAACAAGTCAATCCTCTTTGTGTGAACTGAGTTCTTGTTGTGGATGTTGAATTCCTCCCCATTCCTGGTAGATGTGGGCTGGGTTCTGTAGGTGAAAAGCTACCTGGCCTAATGTGAAAGGAGCACCACTGAACCGCAGCATAGCACCTTGTGTGTCGTGCGCTCTGAAATCATCTTTCTCCTCAATTTCAAGCCTCCCATTTATTTCCATGTAACTGAAATAGTACTGGAAGCTGCTGATGGAGATCTTCAGGAGCCCTCTTTGGAAGGAAGGAAAGCCTCACAAAGCAATGGGCTGAGGTTTCCCCCCCTGTCCCCAGCAAAACCCTTCAGCACACAGATAAATCTGATGTTTATTCCCTGGCTTAACCGATCAGAAAACCCTTCTGGTTGAGTAAACCCATGAAATCCCAAGGGAAAGCTCATGGTGGTTATTGAATGGAGCTGCTGTCCTGGAGGCTGCTTTTCCTACACTTGATGTGAGATAGGGGCGATGGATCCAAGAAGAGTTTTCAGCTGTAAGCTAGATCCATTTCCCTCTTTCACCTTCTTCCTTTTGTCCCTTAATGTTTCAGTTGCTGTGAGAGCTCATTGTCTCTGGGTGATGTATCTGCTGCCTGCATGTCCCTCTGAGGCATCCTTGGTTCTTGCTGTACACAGGGGGAACTTGAAACGAATCTCTTCCTTTCCTTCCCCTCGGTAGGGATGTCTTCCATGTTGTTTTCCCCAGCACACATCACTGGAAAATGCCCATCCTCTGTTTCTGCCAGGGCCACAGCCTGCCTGATCTGCCTGCTATGTGTTTTTCATGGAGCATTGCAGGAATGAGTGAAGGGTTAAGACTTTGTATAGGTAGTTCTAACTGTTCTTGATTGCTCTTACTGGAAGGATTACATGGTCTTCTCTGTGCTGGGGCACCACTGTGGGAAAGGGGTAGGAGGGCTCAGTGCCATTCATTGTGCACTTCTGCACCTTCAGTAAAGGGCTGGAGCATAACATCTCTAACAAAGACATTCTTTCTCCGAATTGCTCTCGGAGCAAAAGCAGCATTAAGAATAAAGCATCTTAAGCAAATTGAGCACAACTCCTTGGTTTCACCAGCTGAGCCTTCAGCCTCCTGTGTGGAGTCCTCTGCAACACCGTAAACCCTTCCAAAAGCAGATCCAGATCTCTGTTTGTCCATCTGCAGGCTTTGGGATCCTGGGTCCTCCATTTGAAGTGCCCCTCGAACTCTGGAGCCTCTTCAGTGCTGCTGTGTTTTAACGTGGCCATCGAGTGGAAGTGAGGTGCATATTTGTTATGCTTCCATGGAAAAGGCAGGAAAGGTGCAACTGGGAGACAGTGCACATCACTGGGAGCTGGTGCTGAGCCTGGTGTGTGGATCTTCTGTGCTCTCCCAATAACTTTTCCCCTTTATTGTTTGAAGTAACTTAGCTTGTGAAGGCTCTTCTGTTTCCTTCAGAGTTTCATCTTTGAAGAAAAGCAGCTTCTTCCTTCTATTTCTTGTGCTGATAATGGAGATTTTCACCTTTGCTTGTCCCTTCTCGGCCTTTCCATGCTTTCTGTCAGCTCCCACCGGATTCCAGCACCAAGGGCTGTGCAGGAGCCACTCAGGTGAGCGGAAGGGGAATGCCTGGCTGTTAATCAATGGGGATCTGTCTCCTCTGGCAGCAAGAGCAGAGCAAGTCGGATGCCAGGTTCACTTCTGGATCCAAAGCAGGCAAGGCCGAGAGTTCTTTCTGCTTTGTTACTATTGCTCGTGGTTGTTGTAAGGGATGAGATGTGTGGAACATCCCTTAAGGTGAATCGTGGTGACACATGCATTTTAATTGTATGTTATGTTTACTGAAGTCCTGAACCAGTGCTGTTTCAAATCAGTATTGCAGGGCTGCAGTGATGCTCTTTCACTTGTAATGTGCTCTCCCCAAAGACCTGCCATGGCTCCTGTCTGCCAGGCTGTGGGCACAGAGGAGGCTCCCAGGGAAGGAGGAGGCTCTGCACACATCGCTCAGCACCGTGGCACCTTTTATGGCCTCCAAGGAGAGCGTTTCTGTCCATCCTTTGCAGTGTGCAAATGACCCTTGTGCTTCAACAGCTTAATCTTCCCAGGGGCTGTGCTTGCTCTGCCCAGACCTGAACCAGCTCTGGAGAATTCAGGTATTAAAATAAGCCTCAGCCTCCCTCCCAGACAGCTCCGGGTAATGACTGATGAAAGGATAATTGCTCCGCTTCCAAGAAGTGCGTGCAAGATTTCCACTGCCGTTTCTCCCCAGTTATTGTTTCCTATGTTTAATGTTGGCGTGATGAGAAACGAGGAGGCTGATGGTGATGCTGAGCTCCCCCTTCCCTCCCGGCTGCCCGTTCCTGCTCAGCTCCCTGGGATTCCTCAAAGATTAGGAGAAAGCCTCAGGGAGAGCAGGAGCTGGGGAGAGGTCAGGCGAGCTGCAGGCTGGCGTATGGGAGGCTTTAGTGTGTAATGAATAGCTGGAAGGCAAACCTTGCCATTCCTCGCTGTTCTCCTGGAAAGCGGCTGCTTGGCCGGTAAACAAGAGCGTGAATGTGTGCACATGAAAGTGCTCCAGGGTCAGCTTTGTCCAGCCTGTTTGCGGTTGTACCAGGCAAGCTAAACCAGACCCAAACCGTCTGGGTCAATGCATTGTATTTTCCTGCTCCAGCTGGTGTTACAGGGAGCGTTGTGTGGAGGTCAGTGAAGCCAGTGGAGTAGGAGGGAATCGCAGCTCTGACATGGAGTGTGATGGCAGCTGAGTAAGTGGGTTATTTTCCGTGCTTTGGCTTGCACTGTCTCCAAATGGGAATACTGCGTCTGTCTCCATCATTTTGTGCACGCAGCCTGTGTGCTGGAGCCTGCAGTACAGCGTCATTTGTAGAAGAGAATGATTTCTTGAGTCAAGCCCCCAGGACAGCTGTTGGCCATGCGCAGCCCTTCTGTCCATCATCTTCCTCAGCAAGTGCCAGCACCCATCACCACCACGGAGTGAGCTCATGCCCTCAACGCACACTCAAGCGTGCGCTGCTGACGTTAGGAGCATGGAGGTGCTGCCGCTCCTGCTCCTGGTGTGACCCAGGTGTGCTGGGAGACGCCCTCATCCTGCGGCATTGCAGTCCGTTCAGTTCTTGATGCTTGCCCTGAGCATGGAGGAGCCGTTAGGGTTAGGGCACTGCAGTCCGTTCAGTTCTTGATGCTTGTCCTGAGCATGGAGGAGCCCCTCAAGTGGGCTCTTCCTGCTTCCTGGGGCAGGTTTCCAGGAGCCGTTCCTGCCCTCCAGAGCCTTGGCTCAGCTATGTCCTGGCTCTGGTCCACTGGGCTGGCAGGGAAGATGCTAAATACACTTCTGAACATCTGCCTAGTCATCTTCTCTGCTCTTTCAAGCCTGTTCTAGCCCCCTGCACCTTTCTTTTGATGCTTTACCAAGCCTGGCTCTGCCCTCCTTTCATCTCTGCCTTATCCTTTTATTAGAGTCATAAATGTGGGCCTCCAGGCTATGCCCAGCCTTGATCCTCAGCCGTTTCCTGTTTTCTGGATGCAGTGTTCTTCACATTCCAGACCTCCCCTCCTATGTGTGATGCCAGGCAGTGCAATAAATAGTACATTGCTTCCCATTTGATGGAAACTAAAAAAGGACCCGTAGGAAGACACAAGATGAGGCACATGCCTGGTGTGATGGGGCAGAAATCTTTCTAAATGGCTTATGAGCAGACTCAAGATCAGTGGCAGCTAACTGGGGAAATGTGGCCTGTTCACACAGACCCGGTAACTGAGTTTCAGCTTCTGAAGGCATGCTGAAGATATGGCTTAGAGAGACTGGAGCAGGGATTTGTCATAGTGGGACATCCAGGGAGGAGGACAAGTCCTTTGTGCTTGGATGACTGCACAAGGTGAGGATGGTGCAGTGGTTTGGGGCTACTTTGATTGCCAGACTGAGAAGGATGGGAGGAATGATGATATTTTGTGCTCCATAGAAGGGCTTGCCAAACAGGGGTGTAAAAAGAGGCCCTTGTTGACATGAGGTCACTGCTAATGGAAGGTGTGTCTGGATGGTGCCAGCTCTTGTTTGTGCAGCACAGGAAGCAAAGTGCTGGTGTTCTCCAAGCACCCCAACCTGGCCTCAAGAATGCTGCTTTGGAAAGGCAGCACCTAGAGACAGGGAGAGCAGAGGTGGGGCTGTGGTGTAGTTTAGGGCCTCAGCATCCACTTCCTTCTCAGTCCTCTCCTGAAACAGTTCCATACATTCTGTAGGTAGACTGGATATCACCTACTTGATGTCAGAGAGGGCGAGCAGGTAGCAGGGGCTGGCAATTGCTGCCACACAAGACTTGCTGGGGCTTGTCAGTCATTGCTCCTGGAGGGCAGGGTTAGGATGGTTGTTTCACTGTCTTGTCCTTCCCTCTGAATAACAAAGTATTCCTGGGAGTCGCGAGACTCCTGGATGTGGCAGGAAGCATCGTGCTTCTTGTTCCCAACCACATAGATCTGAGAAGCTGAGCCTCTGCCAGCAGGGTTGAATTAGCTGAGCTCCTGGTGTAGGGATACATTTGTGCTGTGTGGTGTACGTGGTTATCTGGAAGTTAGGGCAGCTTCCATTAGAGTAAGTTGCCTTTACCCTAGGAGGTATCAGTGGTGGCTTTTACTGTGCCTGTGTGTGCCGCAGCCCACATCTTTGATGGAGCAGACCTACTGGCCAAGCCTGTGTGTGTAACTCTGCCCTTGTTGGTGTGCTCTGCCTGAGAATCGTTCTGCATCTTCAGTTGGCGTCCTGATGCTTCTCAGTGCTTGTTTGCATAACCCATACAGTGACAAGCAAACAGCCAAACCCTGACAGTTGCCACCGTTTTCCCCTCATGCATTTAGTAGCTCTTTCCCATTTCTTTGCCTACAGAGCTCCCCCTCTCACACGCTCAGCTGAGCTCTATTTATGGGTTCCTGTGAGTTCCCATCACTGTGGATGGGAGCATGCCCTGTGACCAAGAAACAGTTGGCATGCGTCTGTAGGCATCTCTTGGATCTAGTTAAATGCACATGATGCCAAGCCCTGGTGGGAAGGGGAAAAGAATGGCTTTCTGGTATTTGCACTGAGTTGCAAACTGTAAGCACAGGCTCATGACTGCAAACAGAACTCTCTGTCGTTGGCTTCATCATGACTTCGCTGTTGTTGTCCTGGCTGTTTGCTAAAGCTGGTCCTTAATCCTTTTCCAGGCTTTTGCAAAGTCTGCACCCGCTGGAACTTCGTGAGCACGAAGATTTTGGCTGGGCTCCAGCCTGGGCTTAGTTTATTCTTTACCAGCCATTGCTTTCTGCCTTGGAATAGGTTTGCTTCAAGTCTGTGTAAATGGGACTGTAAATACAAGGGCGCTCTTGGGGTATTGTGCGTAAAACCCTGTGTTCTTGTGAGCCCTTGTGTCTGAACAGCAGCAAGAGCTGCCGCACGAGCCCTGTAGCTGCGGATCTCTGCTGGTGTTAGCAGTGGCATTGGGAATGTTAATCCCATTGTGGCCCTGGTATGTGCTGCTGTTGGGTCAGCTAACCCGGCTATGAATGGCAGTGTCATGGTGGGGAAACCTGCTGATAACCGCTAACACAGTGCGTGGCTGTGACACAGATTTTGAGATGAATAAACCTGCTTGCACGGGTCGGGTTTGGCTTTGTTGCAATGTGCTAACAGCCGGGGCTTTAAACCCGCTGCTATCAAGGCTTGCAGGACCCATGCAGGAAAAGTGCTGAAAAGCGATGCTGAAACGGTTGGAAGCTTGGGACAGTTGGGTTTGGTGCAAGGGACGTTCTCTTCCTCTTGGAACTGGGTCTTTGTATGTGTGGGACATGAAGCTGCTGACTGATGGTGGTCCAGAAAGGCACCTCCCAACACTTCTTGGCCCCAGGGATAGACATGGTGGAAGTAAGAAAGACAAGGAGTTGAGAGCAGGAAGGAAATGGCATTTGCCACCTCCTGGAACTGGGTTGAGAAGCGCACAGAAATGAGGTGAGAGCTGGAGCATCCATAACCTCTTCCAAACCCAATGGTAGGATGTAGGTATATGCTGCTTTTGGTGCCAAAGGGACTCCTCTGAGGTTTGTTTGAGTCAGTCAGCTTTGGCATTGGGCCATGGAAAACGAGAAGCCTTTCGGTGGCTTTGGTGGCAAGCTGAGACCTCTCACTTTGTGCCAGTTTTTAGCTAATTCATCATCTTCCGTTTCCTCCCCTCCTCACCCTTCCCGTGTGTGCAGGTTTGTGACAGGATATCCACTCCATTCAAGGGAATGGAGGAAACGTTTGCTCCTAGCGTGGCCACTTGCCAAGGTTGCTTTGTTCTCCTTGTCACTGAAAGGACAGCCCAAGGAAACCCTCAGACTGAAGCTGGCATGAGGCTTGGAATGGATTTCCTGCAGCTCTGGAAGCGAAATGCATGACACAGGGATTTTGTATTGAATTATTACTACTTTTTATCCCATAAACACAAGGAAAGTGAAGACCCGGATCTGAAATCCTCTCTTTGGGGATTGTCACAGCTACACCAGTTGTGCTGTGTCAAGGTTCAAATGAGTCTGGGGAGGGTTTCAGGTGAATTAAGGAGCTGAGCTTGCAGCAGGTCTGGGTTTCTAGGAGGATTCAGTTGTGTGGTTAAGAGGAGGGTCACCCCTGCACCATTCAGCACGGTGTAGCTGAAGGCTCTTCTTGGTGACACCCAGATTGCAGAAGGCCTTTTTGTAACAAATGAGATGATGTTGGCAAGAAAAGTGGTGAATTGCAGTGTCTGGGGTTTAACTCCTTGGTGTGGCCAAAGCAATGATGTCCAGGGCTCTGGGGTGATGGGGTTATGGGCTGTATGGCGAGGGTGAGACCGCCCTTCCTTGGTGAAGGGGGTAGTGCAGCAGGCTGGTGCTCTAACACCGTGTTCTGCCTACTGTGCCCTGCAAGACAGTAGGTTTGACCTCTGTTTGTCATTGTAGGTTATGTGGCTTTTACCTGTGTGCATGCTGTGTTGTGGTGGGATCATTACATTGCTGTCCCGGAGCCCCAGAAACTCTGGGATCTTCACAGACATCTAATTCATTGCTGGCCACAGAAGGAGCAGGAGCTGTTTCAAGTCTTACCCAGCATCTAAAACACAAGATCCTATTTGTATCTATGGAAGGGGACTTGAGTGTTTCTTTTTTCAGCCCATGATTTAGCCAAGAGCTTCCTAAACAGACTTAGCAAGGCTTTGTCAGCACTGACAAGGGTCTTACTGTAGCTCTTTTATAGTATCTTAGTATTCTTAGTGCTGGCTGGTCATGGAGCAGGTCCCTGATTTGCAGAGCTCCCTTTGGAGAGCCCATCTCAACCAGCTTGTGTCCCTAGCTGATGTAGCTGTGCTTGCGGACTTCTGCGTTCAGCCATCCCGCAAGCTGTCTACAGCAGAAACCAGGATTCCTGTGTCTGGCTTCTCAATTTCAGCTCTAAACTGGCCCAGGAACTCCTGCAAATACTTACATTGTCTTGTACAATGAGCCTGGCTTGATATTTCTTGCTGTAATTTAACTCGTACAGCTGGGAACATTTGTTTGCTCTGGATGGTAGGAATGTCCTCTTGACAATGTGCTATGCTTTGGTAAGTATGAATAGTGGGGTTTTCCACCCCCCTCTTCCAGGTTTCTGAAGGCCAAAGTCTTGAAAGAGCTTAGAAAGGCTGCTAAAGCTGTGCTGATAAGATAGGCAGCAAATGTGCTGGAGAGCCTTATGTAGGAACAAAAATGTCCAAGCTGTTTGCTTTCCCCTTTACAGGGTGAAGAATTAATATGTCTTATTAAGGAGCCGGGGGAATTGTGTGCTCAGAGTGAGGGCTGCACTCAAGTATTATTCCTGCCTGGCTTATGTTCTCCCTGGGGCTGGCAGCTGGAATGCTTGGTTCAGATTTGCTGGGTAGGGGACTGGAGCTGGTTTGGACGCTGCAGAGTCCTCGTGGTTGCAGTTTCATTTCTAGCAGGTGGTCATCTGCAGAGAGCCGCTTCCATGGAAGATGCATTGGATGAACTCCATCGGACTGCGGTGCTGTGAGAAAGACACAGTGGCTACTGCTTAGAAACTTGGTTTTAACCTCCCAAGTAAACGACATACCTGTGCTGTGCCCCCACCCTGGGCACATGCCATTGCACGTGCCCCTCCTTCTTTCAGCAGTGGTCTTTCAGTGGTGTGTGCTTACACACCCAGGCCTGTTATCTCTACTAAATCACAGCTTTTTTAAGCCCTTGTGTTTTCCCTAGCACTCCGCTTATCTCTGTTCCTTCCCAGGGCTGGGCAGTGGGAGCAGGGAAGCAGGAGGGGCTGAGCAAGCTGTGAATGCGTGCTTGCCCTGCACTGATGCTGTATGGCTTGGAGCAGCGGGAGCACCTGCAGGACAGATGGGTTTTCCCAAGTTCCTGGGCAGCTGGGCTTTCTGCAAGGCAATCATTCTCTGTTTTAGTAGGATTTGTAGTGTGCTTGCGCAGCGCAGTTTGCAGTTTCTCATGCGGCTGCCGGCTTATGGAAAGGGGCTGGAAACTGGTTTGAAAGTTGCTGTCAAATGATTGTATGGTGGTGCTGCTGCTCTCTGTCCTCTAGTCCCTCTTTCCAACCATCAGAATAGGGATGCTGTGAAGTCCTGGGAAGTGCTTTCAGTGATCCCATGCAGACTATGGGAGCAGCTAGCATATGCACTTTCGCAGCCTTGTGCTGGGACAGGGCTCTGCTGTCCATGCTGTCAGTGGCTCCAGCCAAGCCAGGACTGAGCGGTCCCATGCACTCCATTGTGCCTTTTGGCCGCATTACCATCGTCTATAAGGACAGTGTGGCTGGTGTCCTCATGAAGTTACTGTTCCTCATGAGAAGTATTGTGGCTGCTTCTATTGTTTCCTTTCCCTTTTCTTATAGTAAGTGTTCAGCAGTAGCTTCACAGCATGCAATCACCTCCTGGTAGCCCCTAGGCTCTGGAGCATCCTTGTGTGTGTACATGTGTAGGTGTATGTCTCCAAGTGTGTACGTTCTATTGCTTGTGGCTGAACCTGCAGAGAAGACACTGGGTTTTATGGCTGCTCCTTCAAGGACATCTTCCTTGCTTGTGGACCCATTGAATCGGGGAGTGCTGAGTCTGAGCTCTGCTTCCCAACGGGTTTCCCTTCTGTATGGGGGTTTGCCAACCATAGTGAAGGGCAGCAGCTCCACAACTCACACCACCTTTGCCTCATTCTGTAACCAGAGCTGGAGGTCTGGGGCATGGCACCAAGAGTTTCATCTTCACATGCTGTTCTGGGGGAAGCCGGTGCAACGTGGCTGCATTTGGATGAGGTTTGATGCCTGCTGTGGCGCAAGCAGCAGTGTGGATGTAGAGGTCCTCTGAATAATTGCAGATGGTTGTATAGCACAATGGGTTTTGCTTGGTTTATGAGGCATCTGACCTTTCTTTTGCTAAGGCTTTCAACAACCCAATTTACAGCCTCGGAAGGGACCACCCAGGGTATGGTTTCATGGCCAGCAGAAGGGGGAGGGAGGGAGCTCGTCAAAGAGCAGAGGAGGTGAAATTACTACCACAACCCATATATTGATTTCATGAACCGTGAGGCTCGGGGGCAGATGCCAGTCTGCTTTGCTGTGATCTTAGCAGAATGTGACCCCTGTCCCTCAGCAGCAGGGTATGGAGGAGATCACCTTTCCCCAGGCAGATCCGGTTTCTGGAGGCCGTCGATGTTCCCTGTGCCTGGGAACAGCGCTGGGAGGCTTTGCCTGTGCTTGGGAGACACACACAGCACATCTAGTATAAACACCCACCGCAGCAGCTTTGGAGACCAGTGCCAAACTGCATTGCTGTAGCTACCCTGCCTGCGTGAATGGCTTTGCCTCCCCTCCTTTGAAGATGGTGACTCTCTTTGAAAACAGGAGATCAGGAATCTGGTCTCGGGCAAGTTAAAAGGCACTGTTTACAAATGCTTATCCTGGAGAATATTTATAAAGCTCCCAGTGGGAGCAGCGGCCTCCCTTGGGCTGCAGAGTACTGCTACCCAACAGCTTGTGAGCCGAACTGCTCAGGTTCGCATGTGTCCTACTGAGCAATGCCCCCTCTTCCCAGCACCCGCAGTGTTTGTGTCACTGTTACACATGATGCTGCATTCAGTGCTGAATTGCCCTTGCAAGGCCCTTGCCTCTAGAACTGCAAGTGTTCAGCAACGGATAGGAGTTAAATGGCTGTTCTGAAGGTGTTTTGGGATATTCACGCCAGGTCGTTGAAAGCTTCTTGTTAATCTCATAGTAGCAGGACATGCTGCAACAATGCTACTGCTGCTTCCAAAGTTAAGCATCAGCCCCATGTCCTTAATTCTTGCTCCATGGAGGAGCAGCGTGGATGGAGGCAGATCAGCAGCATGTACCTCCCTGTGTGCAGTTGTGTGCTCTCCTGAACGGAGAGCAAACCCTGGAGCCCAATGGAGATGAGCTGCCTGGGCCTGCAGTGCTGATGGTCCCACCTTGTTCCAGCAAGGACACGCGCTGGTGGTCAGGGCATGCTGAGTTTGTAATCCCATGCTTATGCCGTATCCATAACTAGTACTTGTGGTGCATTTTCTTGCGTTGAGGGGTAGTAAATCCCCCTGGGAATGTTTTCTGGGCAGGCAGTGGGGATAAGGGCTTGGATTTCTGCAGTGGTGGGACCCGTCAGGAGTTATGCACCTACACCATCGGGAAGGAGGAAACCGGAGATGCCTGCCGCAGTCTGGGACACTGTCTGGTGCCGGAACAGCTCTGGGGTTTATTTTGCCCACATCCGAACTCCTGCATCTCACGTCAAGCAGCAAGACCCGATGCGGTTCAGTGTCCCTGCCCTGCGTGCCTCAGTGTCCCTGGGGCCAGGACAGGATGTCAGCGTGTCCGTGGTGGAGCTGCCGTGGGTCGGGTTGCTGACAGGGAGAGGAGGGACAGGTGCTGTGCCGGCAGCATGGCCGGTGGGAATAACAACCACCCGGATTGGGAACTGGGTCAGCAGTGTGACCTGAACCACCCTGTGGGGCTCAAGGAGCTCTGGGCTCTGCCTCTTCCTCCGGGTCTCTGCCTCTCAGCCAGAAATGCAGTGTTGGAAATGTGAGCAGGTGGATTAGTGCTGCTGCTGGCTCAGTGCTGCCTGAGCACAGCGCTTACAGGAGTGATGTTGTTTGCTGTTGGCCTCTTCTCTGTGTGCCGAACCCTTTCCGACCAGGATAGCTGGAGCTGTGTCAAAAGCATCCCTCCGCAGCGAAGTGAAGCTGCTGTGTTTGAGCTGGGCTTGTCTGTCAGCAGCAAGACCTGCTTTCTGCAGCGAAGTTACCTCCGAGGCAGCGCTGTGCAGGTCGGAAAAACAGGGCTCTATGGTGAGCAAAGCAAAGCAGCCGCAGATGTCTGAGCTGCGGGAGCCGCTGGGGCTCGAGACCGGAGTGACCGCACGTGTCCGCAGCGTGCTTCATCTTAATGCGTTGTTTATTTGATGTCCTGTTTGTTCTGGCAGAGCCCGGCTGCCTGCTGAGATAGATAAGTGACTGCTGCAAAACAGCGTGAGCTGACTCTGCTTCTCAGTGCCTTGCGTTTGCCAGAAGCAGCTTTTCTCCCAGTGGTTGGTACACAGTAGCCAAGGCTCCAGTAAGGTTGTGGGGGGGAAAGGGGAGAAGGGTCTGTCCATCCCATAAGGAGGGGGGGTGACACACTTCATTTTGGAAGTGCCTTTGGTGTTCATGGTGGGTGCAGCAAACCCAGAGGAAGGCTTTAGGCTTTGGTTGCCCCACAGCTATGGGAGACCGTGCTGCATGGACTCTGCCTTGTGCCTTCCCTCTTCCCTTGTACCTGCTGCTGGCCCTGCGAGGGGCGTCCAGTGCTTTCGGCAGTCTCTGCTGCACAGCCAGCAGTGACACTGGTACACGGGATGCAGCCTGCCCCAGAGGGACTGCCTTCTGTCCCCCCACGGGCGAGCCATCCACTTCCTGTTAGTAGTTACAATAACACAGCGCGTTCTTTAGAAACAGCCCCAAGGAGTCCTCCCTCCGGAAGAATTCCGACCTGTCATGAAGTTGAGAGGAGAAACATTTTCCCAGACAAGCCTGTCCAAAGCAGAACACTTCTGTTCTCGTCGGCTGCTCTGGGAAAAGCCATCCGTGCATCCGACAGCAGGGATTTGCGGGAGGTGTGAGGGCAAGAGGACGGGTCCTGTGGAACGGAAAGGAGGGAACAGGGGCTCTTGTCATTCCCTCTGCTGTGCTCATGCTGTAAAGCTGGGGCTGTTCAAGCTGGTGAAGAGAAGGCTGTGAGGTGACCTCAGCATCTTCCAGTGTCTGAAGGGGTTGGATGATGGACAGGGACTCTTCAATAGGGGCTGTAACAACAGGACAAAAGGTGATGGGCTCAAACTGAAACAGGGGGAGCTCAGGTTGGATATAAAGCAGTTCTTTACTGTGTGGGTGGTGAGGCCCTGGCACAGGTTGCCCAGAGAGGTGGTAAATGCTTCATCCCTGGCAGTGTTCAAGGCCAGGTTGGACAGAGCCTTGGTTGGACACGGTCTAGTGTGAGGCATCCCTGCCCACGGCAGGGTTTGGAACTGGATGACCTGAAGGTCCTTTCCAACCCAACCCAGACTATGATTCAGGCTGGAGGAGCTGGTCCCAGGGACAGCTTGAAGCTGGGAGCAGAAGGGAGCTCACTTGCCATCCCAGGGAAGCAGGATCATGTCAGCATCACCCAGAGTGCATCAGGCAAAGAGATGTGTGGTAGAGGTTAAAGAATTCCCTGATATTTCAGTGGCTGATTGAAACCATACTGAAACCTCTGCCTGGACGAGCTGCTGCATTTCATTAGCTAAAAGCAGCTTCTTTTCATCCTACCAGAGTGGAGCTGCCAGGGGCAGACAGAAAACACGATGTTGATATCACACTCACAATACGATCTTATCAGCTCCTGCCTGTGAATTGTGACCAAGTTTAATTGACTCTTTCCCCAGGGTTGGTTGGGGAGGGTTCCCCTTCCTCAGCAAAGGACTTTTCCAGATGCTTACTTTAAAGGAGGCAAAAAAAAAGGGATTTTCTTTGGCCACCTTTCCAGCTTCCAGCTGTGAAGTGCTGGAAATGTGTTTTTCGTTATGTCCAAGAGAGAAATGTTTCTTTCTTCCGATTGGGATGGCAATAAATATTTCAAAACATAATATGCTGTAGACAAGTAAGTGAGTAACACTTGTTTTCTGTGCAGCAGCATGCAGCAGGTCTTGGCTGCTGTGAGGAACGGGCTGGGGAGTCGCTGTGGTCTTGCCTTAACACATGGGCTGTGCGCATTCACTTTGGGTATAGATTCAATAACCAAGTGTCTGGTTCTGCCTTCAGGTGGCTTTGCATTGATAAAACCCCCAAGCAAACAAAAACCGAAGCAGATATGATCCGGAATCCGTAGCAGCCCCATTGCATTAACCCCACAGCATTCCTGCTGTCGGCAAACACATATTGCTCTTGCAGCACATCTCCAGCCTACGGCTCCTTTCTCCTCATCTGACCCTGGAACAGTCGAGTTCTGGAGTGAGCCTGATAAGCTGGTAATGGGGCTATTTTGGATGAAGAGGAGGAGAGTGAATTCCAGCTTTGTGGAGTATTCCCTCCTCTGCCAGTGTTGCTTTGCTCATAGCAAGGATGCTCCAGCTTGCATGCTTCTGGTGAGCTTGGCCAGGCCAGCATGGCCAGGGCACTTCTACAAATGGGAGGGTTGCAGGACACAGCCTTGCACCTATTCCAGCTGATCTTAAGTAACTGTGTTGCTGAAGTTTGGCAACTTGGATCTTAAGGCACCCATCCTGCTCTCTGCTGCCTATGTGCCTTTAAAGATGTCTCCATCCTCTTTTTCTCCTCTGTCTTCTGTGGTAAGAGCCCAAAGCTAAGAAGAAAGCAGGATGTGAATTGACTTTTCAAGCATGTCAGACCTTCATTCCCAATGTAGGAATGCTTTAAAATCTGTTTCGCCCACAAAGACTGCGGCATATTTTTCACTTTGAAATAACGTTTAATAGGAATTTTTTAAAGGAATTAAAATACCAATAGAAGCAGGAGGGCATAAGCCAAACGTTAAGAGAAAACCCTTGAGGATAACATGAGTTTGTGAGCAATTTAGTCTTGAACTCTGTGGGAATTGGACTGGATCTGTGAGGTCTTCCCGGATATCCCTCCATAATTCAGAGCCCTAAAAATAGCACAGAACTCGAATAGCCTGAATGACCTCGAAGCTGCTTTGCAAGAGACTTGCAGCATAGCCAGAGTAGGTGCACACCCTGCAGCACATCTGGGCTTTAGAGCCCCCTGAGGAGGCAGTTGGGGCATTGCTAATTGGATACTGGTCTTCATTAGCATCAGGCTTTGATGGATGGAGCTCTTGAGTTTGCTTCTGCAATGGGCAAATAGTGCTGGGGGGGGGACTGTGGCCTCTCTTGGAAATGTGAAGTGAGTCTAAAGGGTCCAATTAAGTCTGTCCCAGGAGGGGTTCACAGAAGACCTCAGCCCTCAACACCATGGGTTGTGCTGGCCGGGAGCTGCTGCCGTGATTTATTCAGTGCTGACCCATGGGGCTGAGCAGCTCAGCGGAGGAGATGTGAGCGTATGCACAAAGGTACTTACAATGGAGCTCTGGTTGGAAACAAAGCAGCCAATTTCCTTTCACCACAGACAAGCCTTATCTTGGGAGATTACGTCTGTCTCGAATGGAGCCCCTGCTGTCGTAACCTTCCTGGGCAGATACAGGCTTGAGCAACAATCCCATAGCAGCAGGCTGGGCTCTGGCTGTGCATGGTGAGCCCTGGTCTGTCTGTGTGGGAAGTGCTGGGGTGTTCTGGTTTTGGGGTTTTATTTAAACTGGTGGAGGAAAAGAGCTGCAGGGGCTGCTGTCCTGCGCGTTGCTGAGCGGGGCAGCTCAGATGCCTTTTGAGGCATCTCGTTGGTGCCTGACTGCTGCTGTGGGGCAGATGTGTGCATCATGTTCTGCTGTCAAGGAAGAAGGCTGCCTGCAGTCCGTCTTGCTGCTCTGACAGGCATGAAGATTGCCCTCAGTTGTCCTGCGTGCATGTTGTCCATAGAAAAGGTCTTCTCTGGGACATGGGCTCCTCACCCAGAGAGAGAAGGTTGCTTTCTCCAGCTCCTTGGGGACACTTTTCAGTGCCCTCTCACAGATACACCTGCAGGAATCGACTGCTTCATGGTTGTTGTCCAAAAAGGGTTGCAGATTGGCTGCTTCGTATCCAAGAGTGGACCATGTTTTATGGTCCTGGCACAAATATGGCTCAGATGTCTTTGCCTTTCCTCCTTCTCCCATGAGTCCAGTAGATGCTGCCAAGCTTGAGATCAGTGATGGGCTGCAGATAGGTGTGTCTGGTTTGACCAGTGCTTACCTGTCAAGCTGTGCTCAGGGTGCTGGGGGAGTTCTGTAGTTACCCTGTCCTTACCAGCCAGGGGAGATTGCTTCTCTTCATCTCTGCGTGCAAAATCCTATCCTGCCTTTGCAAGTGTGCTGGATAGTTGGGTTGCCAAAGAGTTTGGACTGGTGTGTTATATATATATACACACTTCTTTTTAGCTCATTCGTATTGTTCTGTGATGTTAGATGTTCTTTTTGAAGCTGGGGCAGGAAGAAGCTGGAAATCAGATGGCAGCAGAAGGCTGGAGTAAACCCTGCAAGTCGAGATAATGCACTTCAGAGAATGCAGGTGAACAGCCAGGCTGAAAGGTTCAAGGAAATCTGAATTTACTGCCTTTGGGATGCTTATTTCTCTCTGCACAGCCAGCTTGGCTTGTGATGTACCTCAAGGAGCTTCTAGTTTAACTGGAACCATCCATTAGGTACAAGTTTTTATGTTCAGAGCTGGATAACATGTGTAATGCTTCACTGAATTCTTAGGTTTTTCATCTTAGTCCATTTGAAGGATTTTGCTCTTATACCTGGCCTAAATCACGAGGTCTCTCATGTAACCTCTTGAGCTTTTTCTCCCCTGCATTCTTGTTCCATGAATCCATCTTGTGATGTCTGGCGCTTTCACAAAGAGGAGAAATTCATCGCTGAGCCTTTTGTCTTGGTTTTCCACCCTCCCAGCTCAGCTTGTTGGGAATTTGGTGTTATATCATTAGGGATTTGTTAACCTAAGGGAGAGAGGTCTCTGCCTGTCTGCACTGCAGGTTTCTCTCTCTAACTGCCTGAGTTCGGGAGGTGTTGAAAGCAGAGTGATGATGGGGAGATACAGCGAGCTATGGGAGCTGGCTGCAGGGTCACCCTGGCTCCGGGGGGTTTAAGACGCTTTCAAGCCAAAATCCATTCTTGAAGGATGGTTTTGGAAATAGCTGAGCACTGTTATCTCATAGGAGCTTGGGATGCATCTTGGGCTGTCTGCCTTCCAGCCCAGTTTGGACCCAAACTGGGAACCAGACAGGCTCTCCTCTGTGAATGTGCCAGTTTCTTTGCTTGGCTTGAAATACCCTGCATTAGTAGACACCCCATCTTTACTGGGGTGTTATTTAGCCACAGTGTTTGCTGAGCTTAGACATCCGCAGTACAATGTAGGTGCCACTTATTGTGCTACACAGTGATTTGCTTCAGCTCTCCCAAGCTCATCTGCAGTGGTCCACACTGTTTTCCTGTAGAAATTGTGCGAAAATTGATGGCTTTGATGCTTAATTGCAGAGCAGAAGAACTGAAGTGGTATGAAGGGTCAGACCAGATTTCTTAGTGAGGAGCTGTTTGTTTGGAGGAAGTTGAGGAATTTTGGCCTAGTGCACGCTGGAATTCCTACTTGGTTGTGTGGGAGCTTGGGCTCAGAGCAGGCAGCTCCGCTCCCAAATCCATTGAGGCTTTAGTTTCTGAGGACGTGAACACTTTGCATCTTGCAGGCTGTGATGTGCCTGCCCCAGCTGATGGTGGCTTCCAAGAGTGGGAATCAAATGAGATGTGCAGGAGGACCCCCCTGTTATCCCAGAAAAGGTCATGGAGGTGCATGGACAGAGCCTGGAGGACCCAAGGGCATCAGCGCCATTGAGCTTTGCTGCGCTGGGCCATGGACTTGCACTTCTTCCCAGCTGTGCCCATACATCTGGCTCTGGAATGTGCCATGTCCTAATGACTTGGTTTCATCACGACTGCTGCCAAAGTCACGGATTCCTTCTATATGTTTTGAAAGCAAACAGTCAGTTACTGTGGACACTTTCTTCTCTGCCTCTCGGTGTGCGTGCAGCTGGTGAACAGTTAACCAGCCTAACCGAGAGCTGTTAAATTATACTGGAAGAAATGGGAAAGATTGGGAGCAGCTCTGAGCAATGACTGGCAAATTCGTGATGAAATCTCATGGTAATGTTGTCCTTGGCTGGGAGAGTGATGAGCATGGTCTTTTAATGAGATTCCTTCTTTTCCTTGCGCTCAAGGTCATAGTTTCTACCCTGTTAGGCTGTTGATAAACAGGAGGTACCAGGCAGGGCCGTCACTATGAGAAATATTACAGCTCTTGACTCTAAGCCCATCCATTCTCTCTGACCCAGGAGAGGATGCCCCAGGAGGCCTTACAGACTGCTTTGATGGTTTGGCATCAAACCATCATTGGTAGGGCCTGGGCTGGGCTCTCCTCCAGCCCTGCTCTAGTGCCTGCTGTGCAGAGATGCTCAGTCACTGCGGAGCAGGGACAGGTTTTTCTCTAAAGTTGGACCTTGTTTTCTATATGTAGCAAGAAGTCATGATAGATGGGGTTTTTAGCCATGCAGGGATATGTTGGGGCACCATATTGTGCCATCCTCTCCTTTGTGCAACCAGTTGACGTTCTTGAAATAATTGGTTTAAGATTTGTCCCTGAGCAAAGGCAGCATTGGGATGAGCTGCTCCTGAAAGAGGTTGTCCATGTGAACAGGAACACTGGAGAATGACCCAGGTAGAGCCAAATGAAATGGGCTTAAAAGGTTTATTTGCAGGAGCTCACTGTGAGGCATTGAGCCCTTCATCCTGGACTGGCCGTGTCCTTCCAGGCCAGAGAGGTGCTTGTTCAAGTTTGCTCTAAGAGACAAACATTGAAGTCTTGTCTGTAAGGGGTTACTTTACACTTCTCCCATTAACCTCATAAGTTGCAAAGGCCATTTTAGCCAAGTGCAGGGTATCTGCTAATGCACAGTGAGAGCTTAGCGTGGGCGAAGGCCTTATCTGTAAGTGACTAAAGCCTCATCCCAAGGCATTCCATCCATCCCTGTCTATCCTGACCACATTTTGCTCTGGTGTGCGGCCTGCAGTTACCTACGCCCACCATGGGCATATCTGCCTCCAGTGGCACTCGGGTGTCTGTTGGGCAAACACAGAACGGGCTCATTCAGGAAGCACCCCACTTGCTGAGTTTAAGCACCAGGTTGTGTTTGATCACGTACAGGTTGCTGTGTCGGTGTCCTCTGAATGCTGGATGTGTAGCTGTGTGGCACGTGCTGTTTGCAGCTCCAGGCAGGCATGGATTTAACAGGATGCTCCCCAAAACCTGCATCCTGCCCCTATTCCTCCACGCCCCTCTCATTAGTGTCAGCTGCCTGAACGTGGTGCGTGTCAGGCTCTACTGCTGCCCCATTGGTGGTTATTTCTAACACTTGCTTATCCAGATCTTCCATTCAGCCCTGTGCGGGCTCCTGGAGCCACAAGTGATGGCACTGCTCTGTCCTGCCAAGTGCTGCAGGTTTGGTTCCCTGAGGGTTTTTGGCAGGAGCGTATGGCGCTGGCTGGGGAGGGACAATGCGCACAGGGGGGTGCTGTGTGGATAAAGCAGCGTGTGCGTGTGAAATGGGACGAGCCAAATCCTTCTCAGAAGTGGTGTTTGAAGAAGAAGCCTTTGTGGAAAATGCTCCGTCAGCTGTTCCTTAAGCCAAGCTGCTTAGAGAGGGAACAGCAACTGTTGGCAAAATAACATCATGAGACCTTGGGTGCCTGCTGCTGTTACACCACCGAGCAGGTTTCGTGCTGCCGGGTAGCTCCACAGCCGTGGTTTCCAGGAGAGGCTTTTCCTTGAGCTCTCTCAATATAACCCTTGAGTTTTGAGAGAAGAATTGGGAAACAGGCTGGTGCCAAACCCACTCCCTTCCCTGTGCGCGGTCTGCTGCTCGCCTCTCGCCCAGCCCTGCAGAGGTGTGTGAACGGCTACAGCTTTGCAGCTTCATCCTCTCCCCTTGAGCTTGGGTTTGTGCATGTGCTGGGCCAGGCAGGGGATGCTGTCACCTCCTGGAGCAGCAGTGGGCTCAGGGCAGCCTCTGCCTTGTCCCAGAGGAAGGTAAGAGCTACCTACCTGCAGCTCTGGTTTCTCTCTCAGAGGTGTTTCCAAACCTGAAGGGCTTCTGAGCATGGGTGTGATGAGTTGCAATGGGCTCTGCAGACAGTGGAAGGGGATGGATGGCTGTTTCTAAAACATGGCTATTTAAATCTTGGGATAACGAGTGTGGGGAAGCCTTCTCCTTCAGAACCAGCATGGATAGGTTGGGAAAACGTCCTTTTCAGAGCGAGGATTGGAGATGCAGACAAACAAGAACGAGGCAGGAGCTGCTGTGAGCAAAGGAGGGAAACAGGCAGAGTGTGTTTCAGCTCACGCCCATCTTTCAAACACTGACTTTAGTGCTTTTCTGTGCAGGGTTTGTTTGATCTCAGGGGCTTGAGTATCTTGCAGTAAATGACTGGATAAAAAGCCAGACCTGCTTGGAAGCTTTTTCTGCTGCCTGGAGAGGCTGAAATAGTTCATGTGTGATTGGAAAGAAAAGGTAGGCGCGTACTTCCCATCAGCTTAATGTGAGAGATCTTAGAAAAGGATTTGATATGTGCACTGGGAAGAAAGCAGTGTGCTGTAGGACAGCAGGGGGATGTCAGCCTGTTAACGAGTAAATCCATTGCTTCCATGAGAATAAATGATTACAGGCAAAAGATGCAAAAAGGGCAGATCACTGACCCAGAGCAACTCGAAGCAAGCCAGAGCTCTCTGGCTTTCCCAGGCTTTTCCACCTTCCAGGTGCTTGTTTGCAGAGAGAAAAGGTGGATGAAGAGGTTTGGTTGCTTACTGGCTTTAGCTGGGCAGCTATTGCTGGGCAGAGGTGACCTGTGCTCCCAGGGAGCTGCTTTTCCATGGTGCTGTGGACCAATAACCCTATCCAGGCTCTGTCCTCTGCCGCATCTTCCAGGTTTGGGCTTGTAGCCACAGTGTTGGGCCAAGGAATGGATGGGCTTTGGGGGAAGAAGCAAAAGCATCGATCACTTTTGAAAGCTTTGGGGAAAACAGAAGGAAAAAAGATCCAAAACACTTTATGCAGTGGTTGTGCAATGGTTTTTTCTGTGTTCTCTGCTTCAGACCAGGCTTGCAGATGTGATTCTGTGATTCTATGTCTGGAGCTGCTGTGTGTGACCCAGTATGCTCCAAACTGCTGCTGGCTACTGCTTCTGGCCATGCTGTGCGTATCCAGGAGGCCTCATGTGCCCCTGAGAGTGGGATTTATTGCCCATGCACTGAGCAGCACCTGCTCGCCTGCTCTATCCGATCCTTCCAGGAAATCCCAAGCAGGAATACGGCAGCGCTGGTAACGCTATCCACACACGCGCTCCACAGGGATATTTAGCAGCGGTTAGGAAGAGATGAACTGCTTTGTTTTTACATGGTGCTATTTAATAAGTCAACACCAAAGGTAATAAATCTGTCCTACGTAACATTAGAGAGTGGTTTACTATATAAACTACTCCCGTGTGCTCCGGGGCCAGGAGTAGAGCTACACATAGCTCCTGGCCAGCACTGCCTGCTCGTACCTTCTTGACAGAGGGCCAGACAAGGGCCTCTTGCTGTTTGTCCATGCGTAGTTGCCAATGTTACAACAAGGTGGAATTGACTTGTGTTTATTAAATGTTGCTGTGTGGCTTTATGGTACCAAAGGACTGGCAATGGGACTTCACCAAAAAGCCCTCACCAAAGCAGCATGGGATGTGGCTGGGTCCAGCTTTGCTCTCCTGTTTTCCACATGTGCCTCCCAGAGCTGGAGAACTGGGATCGGCCTCTTGAGGGAGAGAATACAAGAGAAACGTGCAAGTTTGCCACCATGTGCTGCTTATGTAGGTAGGTAGATGGATGGACGGATGGAGACTGTGCTGCTCCAAATCAGCTGAGTTTCTCTTGCCTCGCCAGGGTCTGGTTTTACTCCTCAAATCTTCGAACTCTCGCACAGGGCAGTGATTCAGTGTTAGATTTGCCTGGGATTTTGGTGCTGGATAAAGCTGCCCGCTGCCCAAACACACAAAAAGGGCTGGAGTGGGTGGGAGATGGAGCAAAGGCCCTCAGCTCCATCTTCCTCTGCTGGCTCCAGGACTTGCTCCATCCTTCTGGACACCGGGGCAGCCACAAGTGAGTGTTCCTAAGGAGATGCACCAAACGCACCAGCGCAGCAGCAGCTGGATGGAGAGATGTTACTGTGTGCAGAGGAAGCTGGTTGCTTATTGAAATACTGTCAAAAGGTTGAGTTGTACCTGGTGTGGTTTAGAGGAGTGAGAGCAAGGGGTCTGCTTGACTGGAGACAAGTGTGTGCATCAGATCTGGTGCTTCACCTCCTTCCTCCATAGAGAAGGGAAAAAATTTGCCTAAGGGACCGGGAGCATAGAGGTTTTTATTCATCTGACTGATAATAGGAGCTAAATAAAGGCTTTGGAAAAAACCCGACCATTTCTCTCGCAATATTAGTTGGGCAGAACTGTGCTGGAACTAAACATGGAATGAAGTCTGGCTTTTGTGCCAGCTCTATTTTTAGAGTTTACTGCTCCATCTCTGTATCTCTCTGAGCTTTCTCAGCACATGCACTGGAAGCAGGCAATCTGCCTTGGTGTTTTCCGGCAGGATCTGATATTCTGCAAGATAAGGATGTGGGATGGAGCAACAGGGGACGGGTCAGATGTGACACAAATCCCTCTGAATACCAGGATATGCCTTCTGTTCCAGGATGGGGTTCACTGCGGTCACAGACTCCTGGATG